>JAMPIT010000388.1:552500-1843750 GCA_026261815.1 Monarcha castaneiventris obscurior | reverse complement strand
TGCTAAGTTTTAAAACTTCTTGAGTTTATTTTCTCTATTATTATATATATATTTTTTTTTTTGAATGCTGTATTGGGTTTTTTGACAGACGTCTATAATCCATATAATTTTATTCAGATCCCTAGTTAGTTTATCCATATTTGCACACGTTTATGCATAACCTGCCAGTTTGTTTAGTTAAGGATGTATTTTCTCTCTTTTGCACATTGTTAATCTCTAACATGGAATGTTTTTTTGCATTACCTTTTGTTTTTGATAAACAGTTTAGTTAGTTGACCAGTCTCCCATTTGCTTGAATTGCAATGTCATATAACCACCCCCTCAATCTTCCCAGTGTTTACACGACTGATTGAGATTACAACTTTGTTTTATAATGCTATGATTTTCATTAACTTGGAATAAAGATTTTCAAACTAAACAAGAGGGTTTTTTTTGTTTTTATCCTGGGAGTTATAAGTATTTTTACAAAAAGAGAAGCAAACTTTATAAGAAACTACAAATTGATCTCTTCAAGATGTGTGAATTGGCATCACCAACATGTAAAACACCAACAGTTTTTGGTAATTAGAAGGAACAACTATTTAAAACAATTTGAATTTATTCTAATTTCTGACTTTTTAAAGAACTGTTTGTAAACTATCGTGGGTGGTTTGGAAACTAACATACATAGCTATAAGAACTGATGCAACAATGATTTATAAGTCTCTCTAAGCAAAATTCCTGGCCTCTTTCATTTCAGAAAGTGTTATTCTAATAAAAAAAATCATCAAATTAGGAAAAAAAAGTGAACAGGAAGACTGAAAGTTTTTCACAAGTGAAGAGATGGTTAAAACTATGTTTTCTTAAAAGCAATAAATGAAAAACTACAGTAGTGAGAAAACTAAATTGAAAGAAAGAAAGTATGTATACCATTCTCCTTCTGGTTTTAATCATGTAAGAATATGAAGAATATGTTGAGAAAAGAGAAAGAGTAGAGTCTGTATTACTAACTAGAATAAATTACCATTTGGTCCATATCAATTCCTGCAGGAGGATGTAGACAGACTGTTCAGCCAGAGAAGTTGCACTTCTTTGAACAAGTTTTGGGGAGCAACAATCAGATTAAGCCTTTTGTGCTGCACTGGTGAATATGGTCTGAAATGAAGGCTGAGCATCTCAAAGCCTATTTCAATACATTAGTCTTGACAAACATGGACAAACTTAAGGCATTCAAATATAGTGAAGTTAACATCAGATTCTAGGCTGCTTCTAGATTTTGTGGCCATTGAGTAGGTAGAGGACTTCAGAATGGTGCCTTGCTGGATTTTATATCTGGATCTGGATTTTGTTTATACACAAAATTGCAAGAAATATCATAGCTGGTGATGAGTTTAACAGCATGATCTGATCACTGATATTTCTGTATACCAGAAATATCTATAGCCTTTCTAAATATGCTGAATATTTATTACTGCTTCTTTACAAAACTATTGCATAAAAACTTCAAATGCTTTGGATTTTTACATATATATAAACTTAAAGTGCACTAAATGTGCATTTTGTAATGCTTAAATTCTTCTGAGATCACTGGTGCGTATTGGTCATTAAAATCCTTGGAATATGCAGGAAGGCAATATGGAAAATTTCATAAACTTAGAAAGGTATAAAATTTATTTTTATTTCAGTTAAGTAAAATGGGTAAAAAAACCCCTTCATTTTCTAAATTCTTTCAATTTTTTATTTTCAATAAAGATTTTCTGTACATTTATATCAGTAGTTTTTACTGGTCTCACAATGGTTGAAACACTTTGAAAAGATATTGAAAAGACCTGCTTGTAAGAAAATAACTCAGTTGGAATGGAAATAATTTTTGTAATCTCTGTCTAGCTATAAGAAAAAAAAGTTCTGAAATGATAGAGCTGGAAAACCTACAGGGTAATGTTTACAGATAAAATCATAAAAAGCCTGCTGGCTACATATTTAGCTATTGCTTATTTCAACACAGGTAAATTAATTGTTTTTAGATAACAGAAAAGTGAACTTTAGACAAAAGTATATGAATAGAATATTTTTCAAAGTCAAATGCAAGAAAAATGAAACTTAGAGAGACTGGGCATGAATAATTTTAAAATTTTAAGTTAAAGTATTGACGAAGTGATTATCACTCTACCCAAACTGGTCACAAAACTTTTTAATTAATGCTTCTGGACTGCCAACCCAAGAAATAAAAATAATTTCTGTTATTTTGCAGTAAGATGAATGCAGATACTCTCTGTGCAGGAAGGAATTAATATATCTGTATTGTATCACATGTGTTTGTATTGTGTTAGCTCTGGGACCAGCGAATCAGAAAAGTTAGTCACATTGCTTCTGTATGGAGATTATCTTGAATTTTCAAACCAAGGTTATAATTTACTTGAATTCAAAAATTTTTAGTTGATTCTGAAATGTCCAACAGCAAGGAGGAAATTACCTGTTTCCCAAAGGCTGCTTTCTGAGATAAAAAATTGCACATTTCTGTGAACAAAGAAGTTACATCTGCCAAGGGTCTTGCTAGTCACTAGTAAGTATTAGCCTAACGACTGGGACTTGCTCCTTGGGTTAATAGAAAAAAAAAGGGAAAGGTAAAATACAAAGATTATATATAGAAGAATAAAAAGAGTACATGGAAATACTATGTAGAGAAGGCAACATAAAACAGGAATATCATTTAAGGATGCAAAATACCTAAAGAGGTACAAGCAGCTGGAAGCTCAGGATTCTCCAAGAAGGGAATTTGTAAATGTTTGCCACTGGAGGGCAAATGGAAAGCTACTCTCAGCACTTGTTCCTCTGTACAGTCCACAGATCAGCTGACAGTTTGCTTTAGTAGCTCCTGTGGGTGCCATGACTGTCAAATGGCTCATGCATGCTGTGTGCCTAACAAAGGATTTCTGGTACTGCAACCCCACATAAAGTTTTGACTCAATGGAAATGTGTTTACATTGTTTTTTTCAGATTTGGTTTCCTGTGAAGAAACTGAACTGTATATAGTAAAATTGCTGAGACCTGGAGCAGTGTGAGACAACTGGAGACGATTTGGATTCATATCAAAGGACTCAGACCACTGATGTAGATGAGGAAACTGATTCTCCTGTGAAGGAAGCAAAGAGTACTTTAATTGCAGAAGATACTGTTGTAGTTCTGTCAAGTGCTGGAAAGATATTGATTAAAGAAAAAATTCTGGAAATGCTGTAGTATCATCCTTTGTAAAAAAGGTTGTTATATCTTTTGTCAAGAATAAATTGGGAGACCTAGTAGAAGAGGAATAGCAGCACATATCAAGTGTTTTAACTACTAGAAACTTCTTAACGTTACAAATTTTACTTGAAGACTTAAGAAGAAAATATCAACTGTGTTTGAAATTATGTTAAGTGAACTCTGAGCACAATATTTAACAGTACTGTGGGAAAATTCTGAAAGCTATTTTTCCATTCTGGTAACTGATCATATGCTGCTGATTGTAGAATTTAGGAGTTCTCTTCAGTTTGAGGATCTGATGGTAAGAAAAACAAAAATCTCAAATGTGTAAGACATTTAGTGACCAGTCGCGCTCGCTCTGCCGGACCTCGATAGCCCGATGGGGGCTCAGGAGAGCGGCCGAGGTCCACACCCTGGACTGCAGACCTGGTAGCTGCCCGAGTGTATCTGCGGGCTGGCTGCTCCCTAAGCGTGGGAGGCTTAGTCCGAGAGCACCCACGGTGTGGGTATCGGAGACCCAAGGCGAAGGGAGCCGAAGGAAGGAGAGAGCCAGCTGGAGGGTAACCGGGATTTATTGAAGGAGGACGAAGGACGAGGGAAACTGGGGAGCTCTCTCCCCTCCAGGCTGACAGGCACGGGGTTTTAAGGGGGGCAAAAACAGGGTGGAGAAAGGGAAAGCAACCAATGGGGACAGGTCATAAGGGCGTGAACAAGGTTAAAAGGCGAACGGGGTACAACTTCGGGGTGACAGGCACAAACAGCAACCAATCTGTAACTGAACCTCCAAGAACCTTCCAGAACCGGGGGTGGCGTGCTCAGCCAGTCTCCTCCCCTATCGACGCCCCTTCAGATTCTGATTCGTCCAGCCACTTGATGGCCAGTGCTTGATGGACAGGGGCAGGCCAGAGATGGTCAGCAGGTTCAGGCTGGTGCACCACCACATCTCCCCCGTTCCTGTTTATTAGAAGAAGCTTGGGGAGTAAGTGTTTGAAGCAGGCTAAAAGTAAAACAACCACAGAGACCGCAAAAAAGATTTCAAAAAAGGATTTGAGCACTGATGATGTCCATTTCGAAATTCCCCAGTTGTTGAAGAGATTTTCAAACCAGTCATTGCTTTCTCTCTTGAGGTCTTGTACCTGAGACTTAAGCAGCTGAATGTTTTTATAGATGCTCTCTTTATTCGATGTCAAATTAAAACAGCACATGCCCTCGAATTCCTCACACCCGTGTCCGTGGACCAAGAGGAGGAAGTCGATGGCAGCCCGATTTTGCAGGGTCGCATGCTTGGTAGTTTCCTCGTCAGCAAGGAGGCCGCTCAGGGCACGCGAAGTATAGTTGGCCTGCTTCCCGAGCCAACATTCGATGTGGCTGATTTGGCCAAGTGCTCTAGCGGCTGCAACCCAGGGTAGGAAGATTGAAACTGCAACCCTTTTAGAATATGGCCAATCAATGATTTCGTGGTTGCAGTTTTCGGGAAGCTGCTCTACATTTCTTTTGGTCCTCAATGGGGACATAGTCCAATCAAGGAGGTGTTTTTTGTCCGGTGTTAGAAGGGCCAACTGTCCCAGGGTGCAGGGTCCTCCGCGAAGACGGGAGGGGATCCCAGCCCAGGCTCGGTCTCCACAAATCAGGAAGACCCCGGTGGGCAAAACTCTGGGAAGTTTGAAGGACTGCACAGGATTTGGCGCGATGGATTTGCACCAGGGTTTGTTTTTGTATACCGAATTGTGCGGCTTCACATCAAGCCAGTATTGATTTCTACGGTTAGCCAATTCATGAGACTCGGGATTCACCCATTCCCTTCCCTTAAGTTTGTAATCAAAATTAACACAATATGACGCTTTGGAAGAGCCAAGTAGTTCCAATTCTTGTGGCTCTTGTGTTGCATGCGGGAAAATGGCAGTCCATTGTTCCCAGGACTGAGCTGGATCTGGCTTTTTGCCGGTAAAAGGGTATTCATTTGGTTTCAAGGGAACCCCTACCAAGCATGTTGACATCGGGTCTTCTGTGCTGCTAAGGCTCAGGCACAGGCCCGACTGGTTCAGGGCTTTGGCGAGGGTCGTCCATATATTCGCTTTTGGTTGTGGGACGATCCAGCCGTGGGACATCATCAGTGCCGTGAGGTAAATGAAGGTGAATTTCAACATCATGGATCTGGAAGCAAACAGAGCAAAGGTGATGTAACTGTAGGGAGCAGGAACACAGGTAAGTATAACTCGGTAAGGTAAGGTAGGGTAGTTTTGTTTTGAGAGTCACTTTATGTGACTCCTTTGTTTTCTTTGGAGTCTTTGTCAGGGTTGTGGGACCCGAGGTACGGGCGGATCCATTTCCCAGGGATCCATTTGGGTCCTCGTGGGGTGGAAACACATCCGTACCCACGGCCCCAGGTGATAAGTTTGAATGGCCCTTCAATCTGGAAGGTCTCTGGGTCCTTTACAAGCATTGGGGGCCTGTCCTTCCAGGCCATTTTTTCCGCGTGGTTGAAGTGTCTTGTAACTGGCGGATTGGGGTTTTCAAAAGAGCAGTTTAAAAAATTAATAGTAAACATCGCCCGTGCAAGCCGCGCCGTTGGAGTATCAATCTCTTCTCCTCCGCGTTGCTGTTCAAGGACCCTCTTCAGTGTCCCGTGAGCCCTTTCCACCACACTTTGTCCTGTGGGAGAATGGGGAATGCCAGTGGTATGTGTGATCCCCCACCTTTGGAAAAATGTTTTAAGGGCAGAAGAGATGTAAGCTGGGCCGTTGTCCGTCTTGATATTTTTTGGAATGCCCAAAACTGAAAATGCTTGTAAGTAATGATTCATTACATCTCTCGCTTTCTCACCTGCATGGGCTGAAGCATATACCGCGCCTGAAAATGTATCGATGGAAACACGTACGTATTTTTGGCGCCCGAAGGATGGTACATGTGTGATGTCTGTTTGCCACAGCTTGCAGCTGCCAAAACCTCTGGGGTTAACTCCGGTACCAAGCGTTGGCAGCTGCTGCTTTTGGCAGTTTGGACATGTCGCCACTATGGCCCGAGCTTGGTCCCTTGTGAGATGGAACATCCTGACCAAAGCTGGGACATTCTGGTGGAACAGAGCATGGCTTAACTTGGCCTGCTGGAACATGTTGGGTAAGGTCGCATTTCGTACTGGCATGGCTAACGAATCGGCCATTCTTTTCCCCTCCATTATAAATCCAGGAAGGTCTGTGTGTGACCTCACATGCATGATGAAGAACAGGTGCTCTCGGTGAGAGATAAGGTTAATGAGTTTTGAGAGCAGTGCGTGGATTTGTTTGTTTTGGATCTCTTTTAGGGCCGCATGGTCTGCCCTAGAGACTACTCCTACCACGTATGCCGAATCAGAGACTAAATTAAAGGGTTCTGGGAACCGTTGGAATGCTCTAACAACCGCAGCCAATTCCACCACTTGGGGTGAGCCTGAAACTTTTTCAATGTCGGCCTCCCACTGCCGCGTTTTAGGGTCTCTCCAAGTGATGACTGATTTGTTTGATTTTCCTGATCCATCTGTAAAGATTGTTAAAGCGTTCAAGGGTTTAGAACTTCGAATTGTCTTTGGGATTAGATGGAAGTTTGTGTTGAACAGTTTATGTTTAGGGTAGTGGACAGAAGTCTGTCCTGAGTAAGAATCTAGGGCGTATTGTATGTTTGGATTAGATGTCAATAGGAATTCAAAAGCTTCCTTGGTAAGCGGGAAGTACATGCATATGAAGTCACACCCTGCAAGAGTACGCAAACGTGACCTCGCCTTCATTGCTAGTTTAGCCATGAGCTCTTGTGGTGTACTGATGCTTTTGGATGCTTGGAACGGTAGGAAGACCCACTCAATAATGATTAAGGGATCTCTTCCGTCTGCGTCCCATTGGAAAGTGAGCCCATGCAGGTGAGGCATTCTCCCCAGAATAGCGAAGTGGAAAGGAAGAGCAGGTGAGTATCTATGTATTTGCTTTTCTGATAGGGCTTTTTGTACTTTCTGGATAGCACTTTTGGCTTCTGATGTGAGCGTGCGGGGCGAATTGAGCTCTTCTGGTCCTTTTAATAGGTTAAAAAGCGGAGCTAGGTCCTCTGATGAGAGGCCTAGCATAGGTCGGACCCAATTGATAGAGCCACAAAGCTGCTGGAGGTCATGCAGCGTTCGTGGGTTGTCTTTTATTTCTAGTTTCTGTGATGTGATAGCTCGGTCAGAGACTAGGAGACCGAGGTACTTTAGTGGTGTGGATTTCTGTACCTTCTCTTCCTGAATCTCAAAGTCATGTTGCTGTAATGTTTGTATTACTTTGTGGAGTGTCCAATCTAAGTATTCCTGTGTGGATGCACATACCAAGATGTCATCCATATAGTGCAGGATCAGGGCGCGGGATGCTAGACTCCGGAGTGGCGATAGGATGCGCGCTAGGTACCACTGGCAGATTGTAGGGCTGTTTTTCATCCCTTGCGGGAGAACCTTCCAGTGGTACCTGCGCATGGGAGCCTCTCTGTTGACGGATGGAACAGAAAATGCAAACCGAGGGGCGTCGGTCGGGTCTAGGGGGATCTTAAAGAAACAATCTTTTAAATCAATAGTAGCCAATTTCCAGTCCCGTGGGAGCATTGAAGGGGATGGCATTCCGGGTTGCAGGGCTCCCATGTCCTCTATCACTTCGTTAATATGCCGCAAATCGTGGAGGAGCTGCCATTTGTCTTTCCCTGGTTTTTTGATAACAAATATTGGGGAATTCCAGGGACTGTTGGTTGGTTCAATTGTTCCCTGTTTTAGCTGCTCATCCACGAGAGCGTTGAGTGCACTTAATTTGTCTTTCAGTAACGGCCACTGATCTACCCAGATAGCAGTATCTGTTTTCCAATTCAGCTTTTGGGTAGGGCGCTCCACAGTGGCCATATCTAAAAATTTTGCTGGTGATAAATGGGCATGACGATGTTCGCCCCGCATTGGGTCATGAGGTCCCTGCCCCAGAGGGTAAATCCGGAGTTCAATACGAATGGTCGGATTGAAGCAACTCGACCCTCCGGCCCTTCAATTTGAATAACCTGTTTGCTCCTCTGGGCTGGTGTTGATCCTCCTACTCCCGAAACGAGGCTCCCCTCACGTGAGAGTTCCCATCCTTCTGGCCAATCCTTGGTGTCAATGATGGTCACGTCGGCTCCGGTGTCTAGCATGCCTGGAATAGAGTAAATAGAATTATTATGTGAGAGAGTGCAGGTGGTCATGGGTCGTTCTGCCCCAAGGACTTGTGCCCAGAAAACCTTTGGTGCTTTTCTTGTGGCCTTGGGTGACATGGGCATGCTCACCACTCGAGCCACAAAGGTATCTGCAGGGATAAAGAAAGGTGGAAAACAACATTTGATTAATAATTGGAAATGTCCAGTCCGGTCTGTTACAGTCATAATAGGAATAATCTCAGTTTCAGATGCCGTGGCTCTCGAGTCTGCAAACACACATATACGTTGACATGGCATTAAAGGGCGTGTATACGCCGTGACAGAGTACATTTGTGTGAGTTCTAAATGCGCAGGTGATGACAGTACCGCGTAGCCGTAGGTTGCAGCGCGTGTATTTATGTCCTCGCGCGGCGCTGCAAGTCCGCGCTCCTGTCTCAGTTTCCCTGAGGCTCTTTTGGTGCATCCTGGGATTTCACAGGCCCCTTGGGTGCTGGTGGCCACTGGTGGATAGGAGCTGGAGCTCTACAATATTTTGCTGAGTGGCCTTTCTTGCCGCAGCGGGAGCAGATCCACTCCTGTGGGTTGGTAGTCAGGCGTGGAGTAGAGGCTGCTGCTGCGGTGGCACCATCAGGAGCTTCAGGTGGCAGGGCTGCGGTCACGGCTGCACTTGGTCTCTTTTGTTTTCCTGTCCCTGTGTCTGAGTTGGTGTTGGTGGCTCGGGTGCAGGCTTCTACCATTTCTCTCAGCGATGGAGGAGGAGTGAAAGGTAGAGAATTAATAATCTGTTTACACATTTCATTAGCGTTAGCTTTGGCTAATTCTTGAAGCATTTGCTCTCTTAAGATTGTATTTTCAATTTGTCGAGAGACTGCTGCTTGCAGCCTGTCAACAAAGTCCATAAATGTCTCATTCGGATACTGCTTAATAGCGGTATAATTCGGGGTAACAACAGATTTCGGAGGCATTGTGAATAAGACCTTTTCAGCAATGTCTCGTAGAGCAATTAGAACAGGAGTAGGAATGAGTTGTGCCTGATCTTGGGGTTTCGTGTAATCCCCCTCGCCAAAAACATGATTTAGAGTCAGATTGACATTGTCGGGGTCGGTAGCCCAACTGGGAAATTCAGCTTGGACCTGTCTTTTCCACATGCTTTCCCACAAGAGGTATTCAGCATGTGAGAGAAGACAGGTCATGATTTTTTTAATGTCGAATGGAACAAGGAGGGCAGCAGAAACGACAGATGCAAATAAACTTTTGAAGTAGGGGCTGTCCCTTCCTTGTTCTTTTTGTGTTTGGCAAAGATCTTTGAGGTTTTTATAATTAAAAGATTCCCAGTGTGGGTTCCGGCCATGCCTATTGGTAAAAACTGGGGCAGCAAAGGGATTACATAAAACCTCATTGTGGTGACCTTGATCAGTATTGGGTTCAACAGGATTTGTGTTAGCATCAATAGGGTTTGCATTAGAACTGAAAGGATTTGAATGGGAAGGAAGGGCGTGGGAAAATTTGGGAGCGTGGGAAAGTTTGGGAGCGTGGGAATCAAAGATGGCGTCGGTTCCGGTTCCCGGGTCATGTGATAAGGGAGGAACTTCCGGGAAGGTGACATCATAGGGAGGAGCTGGAAGGAAAGGGTTGACCCGCCTACTAGAGGCGGGACGATAGGAGGGGTTAGGGAAATTAGGGTTCTGCCTCTTCAGGGCGGAGTTAGGGGAGGAGTTAGGAGAGGCGGGAAAAGGGGAGCTTAGGCGGGAAAATTGCAAGGGATCATGGGAAGAAGAAGGGGTTCTGGTGGGCTCTGCCATGTGGCAGCCGCCATTTTGAGGGACTGATTTTAGGGATAGGAGAGGGGAAGAAGCAAGGGAAATGGAGGTTTGGGTGCTAGAACTAAACTTACAAATTTTCTTAGGCTTAACAACTGGGGTAGAGGGAGAGGAATGACGGGAAAAGGAGCCTGCAGCAGCATGGCCAGTGCTGTTACAGGAGGGTTGCTGAGAAGCCCGAGAGGAGCTCAGAGGCAGGTGGCTCTCTGAGGTGCTGCTGCAAGCTGCTCCTGTCGGGTTTCTCTGCTGCCGGATAGAGGATTTGGGAAAGTGGGGTTTGGAACGAGGGGTTCGGGGAGAACTGGGAGAACAAACTGCTTTTACTTTCCCCAGATAGCTTAATGCTTCTTTTATAATTAAGAGTAATGGCAAAAACTTGTCTGCATTTTGTTTTTTGCAGCCTCTGAGGGCTGTGATCTTTTCTTCTACTAGCAGCCAAAACCGGACTTTTAAAACATCATTTTTGTTAGTGTGGGGAAAGTAAAAGTAGATCCAACGAATGAACTGTTTTAGCAGACCCTTAGAAAACTTAAACCCCCCCCCCTTAAGGAGACCCACAACTTGGAAATAAACTTCCTTCTGGGGTGCTGACAACTTAGAGCCCATTTTTAAACTTAAAAGCACCCACTGACTCCCACCCTTCTCTGTGGTAAAAGGAAGAACAAAAGGAGAAAACCGAGGACCGCCCCCCGTGTAAACTGTAAAAAGAGGGAATATACTTGCCTAACTTTGAAAAGAGGGGTCTCAGGTAACAAAATCCACAGAGAAGGTCCCTGGGCGCGCAGAGGCTGTCGTCTGTGTTAAGCAGTGGAAAGGCTTCAGGCGCAGCCTCTCCTCCGGAGCACTGCTCGGCCGTGCCGGCATGCTCGACAGAGGGAGTGGTGTCCGAAGGTGCTGCAATCCAGTGACCGCCACTGAGGGCGATCACGTCGGGGTCACCACCCTGACCAGTCGCGCTCGCTCTGCCGGACCTCGATAGCCCGATGGGGGCTCAGGAGAGCGGCCGAGGTCCACACCCTGGACTGCAGACCTGGTAGCTGCCCGTGTGTAACTGCGGGCTGGCTGCTCCCTAAGCGTGGGAGGCTTAGTCCGAGAGCACCCACGGTGTGGGTATCGGAGACCCAAGGCGAAGGGAGCCGAAGGAAGGAGAGAGCCAGCTGGAGGGTAACCGGGATTTATTGAAGGAGGACGAAGGACGAGGGAAACTGGGGAGCTCTCTCCCCTCCAGGCTGACAGGCACGGGGTTTTAAGGGGGGCAAAAACAGGGTGGAGAAAGGGAAAGCAACCAATGGGGACAGGTCATAAGGGCGTGAACAAGGTTAAAAGGCGAACGGGGTACAACTTCGGGGTGACAGGCACAAACAGCAACCAATCTGTAACTGAACTTCCAAGAACCTTCCAGAACCGGGGGTGGCGCGCTCAGCCAGTCTCCTCCCCTATCGACGCCCCTTCAGATTCTGATTCGTCCAGCCACTTGATGGCCAGTGCTTGATGGACAGGGGCAGGCCAGAGATGGTCAGCAGGTTCAGGCTGGTGCACCACCACAATTTAGTATGACTAAAATACTATTTCTTAGATCTGTTTAGTGTACAGTATGTGGAATTGATGCCACCTGAAACATCTTTTCAAGTAAGTAATTTGTCAGGGTGATGAGAAAATAAGAATCACTACTTTTTTACAAAAAATGCCCCATACTTGCCCTAAAGTTTGAACCATGAAATATGGTAAAAAATTGCAGGCATCTTAGTCCTCTCGGGAAAAAAAAATCAGTCATTTCCTTGTATCAATCAAGATCGAACTAATATTCATGCAAATATTGGAATCCAGGTGAAATATTTTTGCCATATTCTGAACATGACTTGTGCTGAGACTGGGTTTGCAGCTGGGTAAGCATTAAGGGGTGCTTTGATCTAAGCAAGAGTCTGCAGTATTCTCATTTGATGACATACACATAAAAATGCTGGTAAATTTGAATTAGTTCTAAACTTGATTGAAACTTCAAATTTCCATTTCTCAGGCAACATTATTAGTACAAAATTTATGCCTATGAAAGCAGAAACTTTTTATAAATGCTATATATCATGGAATTTGCTAACTGACTCAGGAAAATATTTGACATCCTGTGGAAAGATTTCACACTTTGTTTGCACAACATCTTCATAATGTGCTTGTTGAAGCTTGCTGGAGAGGCAGAGACAGTAAAAATGAAAAATATCATCACCTTAGAGTCATTCCTCTTGACCTTTTTTTTCCCTTTTCAATAAGGCCATAGTCACCACTCTCAAATACTTCAGTCAGTGCAACTGACTGCTAGAAATTTTGATCTGCTAAGTGACACAACCAAAGCTAGCAGAATGGTTTATTTGATTTACCCTAGACAGTACAGATATTTTTTTCTTTACAAACCACCACTGAATATAATAGACCTTTGCTTGTTTTTGACCTCTTCAGAAATGCGAAAGTATAGTTACTAGAATTACAATATTTCTGTCAGTCTCTAGCTGTTACAATAACTTCCTTTTCATCACCTGGATCATTGCTTCCATCACTGATAAGAATAAATAGGGGCTTTGTGAAATGGGCAGCAGCTCTGTTAGTGCAGCTGACAATCCATTTTGTCCAGATGCAGAATTACTGGCAACGTTACTGTCCAAGATCATGGCTTTGTAAAGTGATCAAGTACCTGCAAATTGAAAATTGTGTTTTACAAGGAAAATAGAAAGCAGTATCTCAATCTCAATAACTGTTCTAAGTGAAAAGTAGTTTTATCATCCTAGAAGTACAGGGGTATACAAAAGGAGAGTGTTGTCTTTAAATCGGAAGTAAAATATCACTGCTAAAACTGTTGGCAACTGTAAGACAACTCTGAACTCTTTTTTCTGTCACAGTTGTCAGTTCAGAAAAGTGTATGGTTTCCTCTGTTCACATCCATTAATATTTTGTTAATATTGCTACTGTTATTTGTGCTGCATAATGAAAGTCACTGGTTTCTCAAGATTTATTTACTACATGTGGTCAACCCATGGTTTATTATTTGAAAACTCAAGAGATAACACACCATGTCAGAAAATGACTTGTAGAAGACAGCAGCAATTGAAGGAAATCATGGTCTGAAAGCAGATTCTGGTGAGCTTTTTGTGCCTCTGCTAGGGTTGAGACAGCATTTTATTTTTGGGGGAGGTCTTTTCTACATAGTACATTGCTATTACTTTGATCATAGAATCATAGAATATCCTGAGTTGGAGGGGACCCACAAGGATCATCAAGTCCAACTACTGGCCCTAGGACCACACCCAAAAATGTGCCTAGGAGGATTGTCCAAAGGCTTGTTGAACACTGTCAGGCTGGTATTGCAGCCTCTTCCCTGGGGAGCTTGTTCCAGTGCCCAACCACCCTCTGGGTAAAGAACCTTTTCCTAATTCCCAAAATACCTGACACAGCTTTGTGCTATTCCTTCTGGTCCTGTCACCGGTCACCACAGAGAAGACATCAGTATCTGCCTCTCCACTCTTTCTTATGACTAAGATGTAAGTAGTGATGAGGTCTCCCCTCAGTGTCCTCTTCTGCAGGCTGAACAGTCCAAGCGACCTCAGCTGCTCCTCATACGGCTTTTCATCCAAACCCTTCACCACCTTCGTGGCCCTCCTTTGGACACTCTCTAACAGCTTTATATCTTTCTTTTATTGTAGCACCCAAAACGGCACACAATACTCGAGGTGAGTACTCCGCAGTTCTGTGCTCACACAAGCCATACCACTTTCTTGTTTTCCTGATCCCATATAAACTGAGCAGTATTCCAGTAACCAGTTCTACTATGAAAGTTCTTCCTTTCCTTTCCTTTCCTTTCCTTTCCTTTCCTTTCCTTTCCTTTCCTTTCCTTTCCTTTCCTTTCCTTTCCTTTCCTTTCCTTTCCTTTCCTTTCCTTTCCTTTCCTTTCCTTTCCTCCCCCCCCTCCTTTCCTTTCCTTTCCTTTCCTTTCCTTTCCTTTCCTTTCCTTTCCTTTCCTTTCCTTTCCTTTCCTTTCCTTTCCTTTCCTTTCCTTTTCCTTTTCCTTTTCCTTTTCCTTTTCCTTTTCCGAGATCGTGCTTTCCACTGTCATTCTACACTCCAAATCTTGATTGTAATGAAGGGAAATCACGGAAGGGAAAGTACCAGAGAGAAAGTTGGAGGAAAACAAGTTTAATTATTAAAGCACCCTTTGGGGCTGTCTATTCTAGTAAATTAAGCATTACCAGGAACATTTCTTAGCAATACAACATGAATATTCTAGGAAGTTTTGTCTGGCAAAACTTGTTCCAATCCGGCTAGTACTTTCCCTAAAATCTTCAGGTCCAGTTCACATTTCAGGGATATTTCTGTTTGCTAATATAGATAATACTATGTCATTTTGAACTATGAGGCTGTTCCTACTCAGGGTGGCCTTCAAGCTTTGTGTCTGCCATGCCACACCCAAGGCCCCACTGGACACAGGCACCATGCTATAGAAGTATTTTTTATTAAGAGATGGCAAAGCTGCCTTTACACTTTTTTTTTTCCATGAAGTACTGTAGACTCAGTCCACTATGATTTAAGAAGGCCACCAGATGAAACGTCCAGGGCTCTGACCACATGAAAGCAGCATAGGCCATAAACTTGGCAAGGCCAGTTCAAATCACTAATGTAGAGTAAAATTATCTGTTAGGGTGATATTTATATGAGAAAATAAATAAGAAGTGTTGTAGATAGCAAAAGATTTAATGTAACAACTCAATAAAATTGCTGAACAATGCATAAGATAGTGGGGCAACCATAAATATAAAATAAATAACAAAACTGGGACAATGGAGAAAGATTAAACAGGTCTGGGATTCTGCTAATTCGGAAGAATATAAGGTTTGGTGTGGTTGCAATTGTTTAGGGATACCTTTTGAACAACCTTGCACCTGATGAAGACAAGCAAGAAAAAAAATTGTTTCTCGGGCTACCTGCATATGCCTTTTGTTGTCAAAGGAGAGCAATGTGTTTCTTCTAATGCTGATGAAAGAATGCCCAGACAAAAAAGACTGGACTTCCTAATAGTACCCATCATACCAAAATAGTGTGAGCATCATTTGCCTTTCTCAAATGGTGGAATTAAGAATAGAGACCGGCATCAACAACTTTTTATTTTGTATACTGATTTCAACTTCTTTTGTGGTCAAAAGCGCCCATTGATTTTTTTTTTTTCTTAAATAACCTGTTCAGACATTTACTTCATCGTATTCCAAGTTGACTAAAGGAGTGGAGGGTAACGTAAGGCAGCTGGGCACTAGGATCCCTTACCTTTTTCAAGAATAAAGAGACTCTCTGATCATTTTATGATGATATTGCCTAATGAAGTAAATGGTCCTAATTTTAGCTTCCCACTCTGAAAACATCTGTGCACTTCTGAGTCAGACAACAGGACCATGAGCTTCCTGGTTCCTGTCATAGTCCTGATTAAAAAAGACTCAAATTACACTGAGTAAGGATGTTATTGGTAGGGTGTGGGAGGTGTTATTTAAATTTTGAGCTTCATAGTACTTTCTTGAGCTGAAATTAGACACCACACCATCACTTCTGCTTAGTTGTGCATTTGCTTAAAACATGCACAGCACTAAAGTGACACTGACTGTAATCTTAAGCAATTGTATGTCACCTTATGTGAACCCTAGAGATAGCTGAAAAGATCAACATTTTTCAGAGGAAAAGAAATTAAAGACCAAGATATCTGAGAATTTTAAGAGGTCGGAGGTTTCCTTTGCAGTATAAGCAATGGATACCATCCCAATTGCAGCTACTATTCTCTTTCATATTTATTTGTGTCCTTATTCTGAGTTTTCTTGCTAGGTATATTAACTTCCAAAGTGGCTACAAGGTTATTTCCACATTTGATTTAGTAGGATAGATGGTAATATTCTGTGTTCAATTTGCACTATGAATTTGTAGTCTTACAGTAAGTTTTTTCCATGATAAAACTGGTATGGCAAGAAGAATATGATTCACAATTCCAGAGGAACCACTTGCTTGTATTCAAGCTGAAAATAAAATCCAAAGCGGTTGTTAGGTAAGCTGGGAAGAGTTTCTTGAATACTCTGTACCTGCTAATACAGTGCTGAAAAAGAGATGTTTGGAGATTAATGAAACCCTTTCCAGCATTCTACAGAAATTAATCTTCTTGGTGCTACTTTTCCTCAAAGACTAAATTCAGCCTGAACATACAGGTCATGTTAAGAATGAATGCTTCACTTTAGGATATACATACATGGAAGAGCAATTAAAGCTGTTATTCTTATCTGTTGTTGGGTCAACCTGATGGTTAGTGATTAATTTGAGTCATAAATATTGCCACTTTATTTTACTCAGTATTTCTTTAAAATGAGCAAGTAAAGTGACTTCTTTCCTTTTATTTATGGGGATGGTAAATGAGCACATTCTTTAAAGGGCCTTTCTATTTAAAAGTTTAAATACCCTGTTTTGGACGGTGTATTTCAGTTGTTCAGAGCATCATCTTTCAACTGTTGTTTTCTCTTCATTTTTTATTCTGTTTGCATAATTTTTTCCCCTTTAATGTCTGTCTTTTTACATGCTGCTGTTAGAGCCCTACTTAACAAATATCTAGAACTCCTATTAAATTCAGTAGGATTTCCTCACACCAAGGCTTCATCCTGATCAAAGTTGTCAGTGTAATCTGTAATATACAGTGGAATTAAATATCAAATATACAGTTTCTGCCTGTAGTGTGTGTGACACTGTGAAACAAATGTATTTTCCATTTCCAAACATGCATAATCTGTTTTGTATTTTTGCTTATTTTGGATAACATTATTTCAGAACCCCACAATCACCTCTGATAGAATAAGCAAAAGCACAGACCAAAAGAGAAATGTTGTAAAATGAATGAGAAACCTCAGTTCCCAAAGGTTTTTTGTAATGCTAGAAGTTCAGTATTTCCACATCAAAGTATTCAAAATACACAGGTTATAACAGAGTACATAAAAAGTATGTGAAGTACTCACAAATAAAAGCTATTGAATGTTATGGAAAGACTCATTGAAAAGATTATGCAAAATGATTGTTGAACAAAACCAGCTGCAGTTGTTCCACATTGAAGGCAAAAAATGTCACAAACTGTTTTGAAAGGTATTCTTTACATTATTCTGACTGAAGAAAGTTGGCATGGGTCACCACATTTCGTGTTGCATTTGATGGTATGCATTTGAACAAAAATATTTTTCAAGCCAGAAAACGAATGTGACAGACCTAACCTCAAAATTATTATACCTCAAAGTTCTCTGAAAATAAGTTAGTTTATGAAAATATTTATATCTGTCTCTTAAGCTTATTTATAGTACTGCATAGTGCTACCTTGTAGTGGCATTTCTAGAACAGTGGAAGTCAATTTATGAAGCGGAGTATTCACTAATTGGTTGCTGAGAACCATTATAAAATTGAAATATCTTAGAAGCAAGATTCTTGATTTACTTGCTGACATAGACAATCTAGTTATTTCCCACATTTTAATTGATTTGATTCTTTACTCTTACTAAGAAAAATTGCAAGTAGGATTATTTTCAGGTATCTTGATATGAGAGAAATACAGTTTATCTGTGAAACAAGTGAAATATACTTTCTTTAGGAAAACGAAGAATCTTTTTCCAGTACAGATATAGTTCACTGCTTCCTGGGTGGCTTTTTGCCTTCATTAACACTTCTCTGCCAAGGCAGAATATCTGATCAATATTTTTAAAATACTACTTTACTGTCTACATCCACATTTGTTTTTCTTTCTTGCTTTAACAGATTTGATCATTGGCTACCCAAATTCCTTCTAGGTCTCTAAGTCCTTCTCTTAGATTGCTGCCAGTATTGTGTCTAAAGTATGGAAAGTTTATGTGATGGTAAACTTTAAAACATGCCATAATCATGGCACCTCCAGTAGCCAGCTGAATTCCCTGCTAAAGGTTGGTCAACCAGAGATTTTATTCCACTGGGACCCTCAGCTAAGTAACGGCCATGATCGTTTCAGGACAAACAGGCAGCCATAAACTTTTACAGGAATGTCAGGTTCTCTCATGCCAAAATCTGTTTAACCTTGACTTGTTAAGATTAGAAAAGAAATGCAAACTGGTGCATGAGGGAAATACAGTTTTTATGTGCTATTTGTTTTACCTAAATGGCAAGGCTACGGGTTATTACAGGCGTATTGAAGGACACACAAGGACATAAGGATCCCTCTTCCAGAGGGATCTTCAGACATCTTCAGATATCTTTTAGAAAACCTTCATACGGGAATGAGCCCTGGTATCAAGGACAGAATAACAGCAGGAAAAGTGTCCTTATCTGAACTGGCTCAGTTATGGTTCTGAATAACCCCTCCCAAGGATGGATGGATTTTTGCTCTCATCTTTTGCATAATACCAGTCTTACTCAAGACCTAATAAGAAGTGTAATAAGCACAAAAGGTAATTCTTCTCTTGGTTTCTCTGAGCTTCAGAATTAGCTAGCTCTAGTCTTTAATAAGTCAGTATCCCTTGACAGTACAAGTCTTTTAGCTACAGCTTTAAAGATCTGTTTCTGAGGATTGGCCAGACACAAGACAGCAGCAATATATGTCTATCTGGCCAACTATGTATTTGCTTGATTAGCAAATACATTTTGCTACGTCTTTAGGCTTTATTTCTTGCAAGGAACACAGGGACTTGAAAACACATTGAAACTGTTGTCTCATTAAGGACTAAACAATTTAGTTCTGAAATCCTTTGTGCTGGAAGTCCCATATGAAAAGTAACGTGTGGTTGCCTTGACAAAATCACAAGATTTGCCTCCTATTTAAAGACCATATAGCACTATTAAATTATCTTTTGAAAACCGTATGTCTAGTTAAACTGCTCATCCTAACATCTGTGTACAATTCTCAGTAATCAGTTTGGGGTTTTTTCTGTGAAAATCTGTCAGGAAGAAATTTATGTTCTTGAGGGCAAAGAGACTTCCAGTAGCTGTACACCCAGCTGTGTATTCAGTGTGGGACTACCACAGCAAATGCACTTCTTCCATGAAAGCACTGGTGTTAAGATGAAAAAATTCATTTCAAATAAGGTTTATAGTTATCTGAGAAATTAAATACATGTAATTTTATGAGAGTGGTAGAAAACCTACTTCTAAAATTTTGCCATTATCACATCAGGCAGATTGACAGTCTTGACATGAAGTTGTTGAGTGGCCGCTCGAACAGACCCATGGCCAGTCATTAACTTAAAACCAAAACTTTTTCTGCTTGGCAGGATGGGCATGGTGAGCATATAATAATTCCTTTTCTGCAAAAACACGCATGTGTACGCTCTACATTCAGACCAGAATAGCCTACAGGGTGTCTGGTGTACCCACAGCTTTTGAGTCTTGTTTTCTCCTGTCTTTAAATGTGTTGTTCATTAGGTGGTGTGGAGAATTATGAATGTGCTTCTCTGATTACATATGTTACACTTTTGAGAAATGCGATTGTAAAACTAATAAAATACTAGTTTAATAAAAAAGCTATAAAAAGAATAAATAAGCAACCCTCCCCTGGTCCCCAAACTATTTTTTTTTAATTGAGCTGAATAATTCATAAACAAAGATGCCTAAAAAGAGAAATTAATATCTTCATTGTGAATGTTTATTTTATTCCAGTTGAACCAAGCTCCTTGACTCTGAATTCCTTTACTGAATGCAGCTTGATAATTCAGTATTAAAGACTATTTGCCAGGAGAGAACATGCAGTCACTATGCACAGATTAAAAATTAAAGAAATATTGAAGCATTCACATAGACTTCTGCTCGTCAGAACTTCACCCTCTGGAAGGTTTCACCTTCTCCAGTTATGCTGAGGCTGTGTAAAACAGCAGTCAAATAATACTGTTCTGGACTGTAGAGACAGTACAGTCCTGTAGGACCTATAGACTGTCCTATAGGCCAGTTATACACAATTTTGTGTGAGCACAACTTTTTCTGAAGCAGAGCACTGATATTCAGAGCTCTCTGCCAAGAGCTAATGCTTTCCCAGTGTCATTAGCTCATCATATTCCAGACACCTGAGCCTGTCATGAGAACCGTGATAAAATGTTCTGCAGCCTTGTTTTGTGCACCTATTCTGACTTCTGCCAGTCATTAATCTCTTTGGGGCGCAGTAACCTACTGCCTGCAAGGCAGCAATTGAGGTCTCTGAGGCTGTGAGTCAGTTCTCCCTCTTCCAAAACGTACCCCTGGGGAGCACTGAGTCACACAAACCTCCATCCTGACGCCAGTTGTCTGGAGCCATTTGCAGGTTTTGCATTCTTGTCCTCTGAGCTTTCACTGTACATACTAAAAGCACTCCTACTCTATCCTCTATGGTTACACAAGGCCTGGGGACTGTCGAGGGAGATTTAATAACTTCATTGATAGCTTTATTGTCTGATCTCATGACACCCATGTTTTCTGGAAAACTGAAAATATGAGGGATGCTAGAAACCTCATCCTCCTACATGAATCAGATCCCTTAACAGGTGTGAATGTCTGTATGAGTCCTGAGAAATGCTCTCTACCCCATGCTGGAGGGGTAAGCCCTGGACAGGTCAGGTCTTGGGGGTTGTTCAGCCAAGCATTACCTGCTTAAGGATGGATGGAGCGGAAATGTGCATTTGGTCATCTCACTGCATGGTCAGGGACTGTGAATGACATTATGTTCTATCAAATCCAATGATATCAAGGCAATTTCATTCTGCCTTTTCACTCTGCAAGGAAGTGAACTTTCTAACCAGACTGTACTCATTAAGAACAAGTACTTTAGCTACAATTTTTCCACCCTCCATTATCTTCTGCTAGCAGTCACAGTACCCAGGACGTCATAAGCTCCTAATGCATTTTCCTCTTAGAAGAATACAGGTTGTACTAGAAAACTCAGCCATTTTTCAAATCTGTCCCTTATAGTGATTTAGCTATAGTCCTATAATCCTTTCTATCAGTATAGCTAGGGCTGCACCTACACATTTTATTAGCAAGCACTTTCCATTTTCTCTCCATGCATCTGAGGGAGCACTCGGCTTCATTTTCTGACCTGCTGCTGCACAGTTTGCACATTCTTTTATAACCTGCTATTCCCATTTCAAGCCAACTCTTCAAAATGAGCATGTGCTATACAGACACTCACCACCAGCACTTAGCAGCACCAGGGTAGTGATTAACTTTTTTTGTGTTTTTACCCATCACTACTTAAAGCTGGGCTGACAACCTCATGCATCCTCTGACCTCTCTGTGTGTACAGACAGAAGCCTCGAGCAAATTCTGCCCTTTGGTATGTGTTGTTGTGGAGCCGTTGTTGCTCTTTGTGCAGCACTTGTTGGTATTCAGGGCTGCCCTTACAGGGGCAGGGAGCCCCTTTTTGCTGCTCTTGCTACAAACCCCTGGCTTATCAGGAGCAACTCACAGAAGCTATAAATTCTTCCTCTGAAGTGCTCTTCCCCGGCACCCCTCCATGCGTCAGGCTTCTTAATTAAAGAGATGGTACTATCAGCATTTCAGGAGGTTTATTACTTAAAATAATAAACACGACATCAGTCTCAAGACATAAGAGTCTAAGCAGTACACCACCAAAATGGCAAGTAGTCACAAGATTCAGAGTTACACGGCATTTTATAACTTTCTAATCCAATAGGCACTTAAACCGAAACTTTGTTTTGACCTAATGACCTATCAGCTAAAATTCCTCTCCACTGCAATGCAGAGGTCTCTCAACCAATGACCTGTCATGTCACGTACCCCCATGTACTTCTACTACAATATCTAAATCCTTAACTTAAACTATAAAATCATATTACTATACTTAAAACCCTTAACACCCAATACACACTTCCACTTATAACTACAGAAACATAGATTTGTATTTCTCTTGCTTAAGGACTATAAATCTCTGTTAATTATGCCAGACCAAGTTTCTCCCAGGGTTGTTAATCAAATCCACCACTAATTACTGAAGTTCTCTCTTCTCAGCCTCCTACAGGTATGAATCTGCTATGAGGTGTTGAGCTCCTCATTCAAAACTGAGAACTTGCATCCAATTCCTGGGATGTTTTGATCTCTTCTCTTTGGTAACCAGAAGCCAGGAGAACTTGTTGAGATGGTATTATGCCTACATCTCCAGCCAAACTCAGGTTGTAATCTGCTGTCCTACAGACACTCTTCTAGCAGAGGTACAGAGACACAAGATAACAGTGATGTTGCCAGGCTGACAAGGACAGATTGCTTCCTTCCACAAATTGTCTCACCACTTGTTGCCTGGCTTAACACTTTGCCCTTGTCTGCTAGCTTCTCAAATGAAGAAGGAAGACACAGATGTCTGCAGCAACTGCAACCTAAATGGATAGCTGCCTTTTAAAATTATAAAAGGAGAGTATCTGCAAGCAGAAATTGTTTCAGCATCTAGGGCACCTGTAATCAGTTCTATTTGTACTGTATCATGCTGGTTCCCTTCACCCCTTAGGCCTGCAAAAGGGAAGGGATGGTACTGTTCTGGTTTGCTGTAGATCCTTCTGAGGGTCCTGATTGCTGTTCTGCATAAGAATATTACACTACAACACCAATTAAGCTGTAATCAACAATTTCTTCTGTCTTGGGGAGTACAGAGGCTTCATAAAAAGTATATGATCCAGGAAAGAGTGTCAGCTGTATAGGTTGGTACCAGAAATACCAATAACTCCCTGCATTTTGCATAGAGAGCAACGTAGAAAAGAACTCTTACTGCTTCTTCATGGAATCTGTGTAACATTTTTATGATGACATCCTCAGCAAGTTCATTAAATAGATGTAGCATTGCCAAAATTATATACACCTAATAAAAGTTATATACACCTATATAAACCTAAAATAAGTGCACACCTCTACACAGGCTAATACATGCATGTTTGCAACATAAACTGTCAAACTTTTAAACTTTCTTTTTCATGGGTGTAAAGTATCTTTTGCTGATTTATAGGATTTCTATGTATCTCATGATCTTGTTGCAATGAGACATTTTTTTGTATGCAATTTTGATATGATGCTAGGAAAGTGACCTGAAACTAATATGGTTTAATTATCTTGCCAGATACACTTATCCTGATAAGGCTTGTCATATATTAGCCATTGGTATGTAGGACCTAAAGTAAATAACCAGGTCAATAGCATAGCATCAAAAGACAATAGGCTCCTCCAGAGCAGAAAGACAGAAGAAATTTCTGACAAGCTCCATACTCCCCAAGAAAAAAAGAAGAGTACATTCCCAAGGGATTGTTCAATGGATTCTTTTGTGCAAATCAATAAGCAGGCATATTTATCACCAAGGTAAATTATTAAAACACAGATTATATTTTGCTGTACATGTATCATATTTGATCATTAGCAATGGTTTCTACTGCCCTTGTCTGTCTTTCACTGTCATCTTGATCATCTAAAACAACATCTCTTATTGTAATGGTGCTGTAAAATACTGACAACTGAGCCCTTTAGACAGAGCTGTGGTGCTGAGGATCTCTATCATTCTTGCAGAACTGTGGGACGGGCTGCGCTGAGCCCAGGCTGACAGCAAGTGCCTCATGTTACACACTCTTCACACACGCAAGTTCCATCCATCATGCTGTGCTCCTCATCTGGCAGCAGAGAAGGATACTGGTAGTTAGTCTTTCTAGGCTGGGAATTGCTGACTAGCATGCAGTTATCTCAAGGTGATTGTTGTGTGGGTGGTATTATGTTATTTTCTGCAGAGATGCCTGCTCAGCCATCCACTAGGCTAATGAAGGTATGTCATACCACTGAGAGTTCAAACTTTATTAATTAGTTCAGCAAAGACCATTGGTAACTGTGTGCTTAATTTAGTATGTTTATTCAAGTGGTAGAAAAACTTCAAGGTAACCAAAAAGAAATTGCAAAGAACTATTCTGAGAAAGCTCCAAAAGAGAAAACACTGACTTCTTACATTGCATGTCCTCAGGTGTGGTTACATTTATATATTGATGGAGGCATGCCCTGAGTGACTATCAAAACTATTAGTGCCACTGATACAACTACTGTGATGGGGAAGAATACAACTTTTCCATACCTGTGAAGCAGACAGTTAAATTTCTAGTATGCATTGCTGGATGACAATCCCAAGCATTAGCAGAGGCATACAAACTCTGATAGAGAGCAGACCTTAAAAAAAGTAACTTTACCTCCAAAGTAACCTGAAATATGTGGTAATCACTTTCCCCATAATGTGTAATGGAGATGCTTTAATGCATTGTCTAATATCATGCATGTATCACTTCAGGGATTAGTGGAGCATCGAGGTATCAAAAGGAATTATCTTAAGAGAGCTTATACCTGCATGTCTGTTTAAATGTTCCATGTTGGCATTGTTGTCATTGTACTAAAAATACTAACAAATTCATACCTCAAAAAGTTAATGGCTGTTATTACTTCATTAACATAAACAGTCTCTGTCATGTTTAAGGCAACCTTAAATGCTTTTTCTGTTGTACTCCTATTTGTTGTTAAAAAAAAACCCACACCATTAAGTTGTCCCCACAAAATTCTAATTGGTTTCTATGTGTCTACCACCCTAACTGTTATTGTTAAAAGCCTTTGGAAAACCAGTAAGTATTTTAATAGATAGCAGTACAAAGTTTTAAGATATAGTAAAAAAAGAGAGGATCTGGAGGATGTGCAGTGACACATATGCTTGAAACTGTCCTTCAGTCACACTTCCATGTTTTTCACTACTTTTTAAGGAAACAGGAAAAAGCATAGGCAGGGGCTGTAAACTATTTTTTTTTCATTTTGGAAAAACTCGAAGTATGTGTGTTATCTGTTTAAGGTATGTTTATGAGGTTTTTTTTGAGATATGAAACAAAGGTAAATGCAGAGTTTTCAAAAAAGAAATTTACTTACATGCACCCACAGAAAACACTGATGATGTTGTAATGATATGTCCACAACACCTTCAAGAATGAGTAAATCAATCTGAAACAGATCAACTCAAGAACTGCTGGAATGACTGGAGAAGTCATTTAAAAGTCATCTAACTTTTGATGAAAAATTAAAAGACCTAATCTTGTGTAACCACAAGTAAGAATAAACTGAAGTCTGTTTTGCTCTGGAGTACAAATAGGTGAATAAAGAGTTTGGCCTACTAGCAAATGTAAATTTGCTATTATGTACTAGTAATTTGCTCATTACTAACTTTATTTCTGTAATTATAAAAGTTTTCTAAGTATTCAAAGTCAGTGGGTTTCAGAGCAAAGTTCTAATTAACAACAGGGTAAAATAAAAAAGTACAATTAGTATCCAACTGGAGATTGGTCTTGGAATTTACCAACTTAAAGCAGTGTGTATCTTAAAACTTAAAAGCAGTGACCTATATAAAGTAAATTAATCCGAAAATTAGCTAGAATGTTTGTAATTAGACAGTTTGACGCAGAGTTACAAGACATACCCAAGTCCCTAGTCTAAAATGCAAGTAAAAGTACACATCAAACCAATGAACTTCATCAGACAACTCTTTGGCAAGCCTATTTTAAAGATCATTAATGCCTTAGAGAATGACTGTGGATAAGTTTCACACATTCTCATCGTGCATTCTACTGCATATTGTACTTTAGTGATTGATAGAGCTTATATCACTAAACCCATTTTCTCAAGCAAAGTGATGCAGTTATGGTAATAAGTTAAACTACATATTTCAAGGTTGGCAGAGTTTTGAAAATTGAAAGGCCTATTAGCAATGAGAAAATTTCCCAGCAGTTTTGGGGAAGCAGATCTCAATAATACATATGGAAGGAATCACAATCTCTTATTTAGACAGTCATGAAGGTTCTGCATCTCTCTGATGGTAATGTGATGAAGTTTTTGGTGTTCTGGGGAGGGAAAGATATGTAGAAGAATTTTTGGTTTTATTTCATTGTTTGCATTCCTTTTGACTGTGATCTGACAGGTGGGAAATAGTGGAGCATTAGTCACTGAAATAAGACCTGAGACGGTACCAATATAGTTTCTGTGTCTTATGCATAGAAAATGGAAAACTCCAAGACTGCTTAATAGTCACCATGTCTCTCTGTATTATTCAAAACTTTCATCCATCATTAGAAATAAAGTCTTTGGAAATCCTATTTTGACTAGAGTTTGCAATAGGCACTGCTATTCAGCCTAGGTATATGTGATTATTCATTGCAGTTGAGCCTTCAGCTGAGTTAAATGAAGTGCACTTAAATGCTCCCTCTTCCCCTGTCATTAACTGCTCTACAGCAGCCTCTAGTTAGGTCCTATAGATCAATGTTTCTCAAACTGTGGGCTATAAAAGAACTCAAAGGGAATTTCCAACTGTTAGACAGCAACAATCAACAGCAGTTCAGTTCCTTAAGTCTGCAGTAGATCTTTTTTCCCAGTAGTGGAGAATGAGAAAAATATTACATATTGGCTGCACATATTTATTCTATCCAGGAAACTGCTAGCTATCTTTGGCTGCTGTCAATGCCTAATTTCCATCAGAGTAGACAGTACATAATAGTGTCTTGCCATAGGAGAATCTATCTGTTATGAACTCGGGTGATTATATTGAAACAGTTGAGTAAACTGCAGATGCTTGACATACTGTGTTGAGCGTGGATCGCAGTGCCAAAGGGTTTGGTTAGATTGCTCTTGGAGAGAGTGCAACTCCCCCTTTGTCCACCTTTCTCATTACTACTTTCTCCACTTAGGTGTCTCAGGAGACATTCAGATGACTTCACGTTTCTGTATGAGTATTCAGAAACTGACTTTTGATTCACTTTCTTCTTCCCATTTTTCACAGAACACATCCCCTACACAAGTGTCCTTGTTTCAGCATGCTGCAAATAGACCACTCTTCTTGCCTCACAGGGAGCCACTCTACAGGATTGTAATACTGTCAGGATCTTTTTACTTTTTTCACACTTGGAAGTGACTTCAGTGACACATGATCTTACTCTTTAGCCACCTGTGATTCTGTCAGTAAGTGTATTGACATCTTTGGTGAGAAAAGCAGTGCATTGCACCTCTTCCCCAAGAAACATCCAGGCTGAGATGACCAGCTGTGCTTTCTTCTGTCTAGTGATAAATTCTCCAGTTCAGATTTCCTCTCCTTCTTTCCTCTAAGTGTACTCGCCTGTCACATTAGCCTGCAGCTCTAAGCAGACACTATAAACAGGTATGTCTTTGGCCATCATGCTGGGAATGAGAATATGCTCATAACACAAAACTACTCGAATTTTAGGACTGCAGCTTGTAACATTCAAGATGAAGCACAAGGTGAAACCAGCACTGCCTGCACAAAGGATAAAAGTCTGTGAGGGAATGTGGCTCATAAGATAAATAATCTGTTGTGACTAATAGGAAAAGGTGCAGAGAGATGGTCCTTAATTACTCTGCCTGAAAGGAGCCACCTGTGGGTTGAGCACAGCGTGTCCCCATTAGAAAGCGATCACAGTGGGAGCAGGACACCTGCTTCTCTGCTGTCTGGAGCTAGATCGTTTGTCCTCTGCCAAGACCAAGACCTGAAACAGTATGGGGCAGCTGGGGACAGCAGAGGTATTTGAATCAAACTAGTTCCAGATGAAGCTGCGAGGTTAGACATGGAGCACTAGCAGAGCAGCAAACAACAATCAATCATGAGCACTGGCAAAGTCTGCCCGAGCTGAGCTGTGCCCTCCACCATCCTTCAGGCTCCAAACCTCAGCATGTCTTTCCAAGGGCTTGCAATTGCTTAACCTCTGGTGCCCATCAGTCTTTGTACTGTGGGCACGCTGGTGCTGTAGGTGGCAGCCAGGTGGGGGGAGGAGGTGCGAGCATGACCATGATACAGCTTTATTAGCGTTAGAAGCAAAAAGAATTGAGAACCAGCATTAGGCATTTATGAATGTCAGCTTTGCTCTATCCAGGGAGTTGATTAATGTCCTAATTATCTCAACACAGCAGGATTCTTCTAGGATTCTCCCTCCTGCAGCTGAATAGCTTTCACATTATTTCAATATTTCGTGTTTAATATTAGAATTTAAAATTATATTTTTTTTCCTCTGTCAAGGAGGAGGGTAAAAACCTAAAATCCATGTGAATACACAATATCCCTAAGACATTATCTCTATGCATTCTATAATTCTTCTAATTGTTCTGCCACTGAGATCTACGATCGACCTCAGAGATTTTTCTGAAATAGTCATACTGCTTTTTATCTCCTTTAAAAAAGAGGGGTATTTTCCTTCCAAGGCATTTCACCAGTTTCCTCATAGTCAAACTTGAATATCTGAACATTCTTTTATTTCCATTATTCCAGCATTGGAATCATACACCAAAGAGATTTAGCAAACATGGGAAGAATTGCTAGGTTTTCTTTTCCTTCACATTGGCATGTGTGCTAATTAATTCTTGAAGTCTAGTTTCAACATTCACACTATTGTTTTGGATTACAAAGCATTTTTCTAAAGTTTTCATTGCACTTTTCTGGACATGGCACAGGAAACTACCAAAGCAAAGTTGTCCTTGAAATGAAAGTAATGCAATGTACCAGTCTGGATTACAAGCGTCATGAAAATATCTGACTTCACTTTTTAAGAAGGGCAGATTATTATGATATTTTTTGGGTTTTTTTAAAAAACTGCTGTAATCTTATCTTCAGGTTTAATTTGGGGGTTTGTTTGTTTTCACTCACAATGAGATGAAATAAGAGTCCAGATACCACATTTTTCTTTCTTGCAGGTGAAGATGTACAATACTGAGAACTGATTGTGACTGTAAGCCTTCCATATGTCACATTAGTTGATCCAAATTAATTATGTTCCTGAAAACAGCTAAAGCAAACATGGAACTCTTGAAATATTTATTTATTTTCAAATAACAATAGTTTTCACTATTTTTTACTCTTTTTTTTTCTAATTTGAATTTTAATACCAGGGCAACCCCTTCAATTAAAGAAAAAAACCCAAAACCCCAAAATCCCTAAAGAAAACCCACAACCCCCCGAACAAACAGAAAACCCCACAACCAAATAAAAAAAACAAACAAAACCCTCTCACATGCACATACACAAATCCCCCACCAAAAAAAAACAAAAGCAACAAACAAAACGAAAAACTGCTCTCCAAAAAAAAAAACAAAATAGGTACAGATTTTTTCCCCATGAAAAGGTGCAAAATAATAGTTCCTCATCTTACGGTATTTGGCCTATGTTTTGTTCTGCAATCTTGTTTTTCTGAGTACAGTAATCACATGTAGGATTATCAATCACTTTAGGATTATTAATCGTTCATCACAGCTAATCTTGTATAACTTATTTTGATGGGGTCTTCAGAATTACGACTTAAAAAATGTTTGATGAATTTTGGCTCCAACCTTGACTTTACTCTTCTGGCAACAGACTGATTGGAGGTACCCAGAACAGTATAACAGTAATTTGTGAAGAAGGTAATGGGATTATTGTAATTCTTGCTGACACCAAAATCAGTCTAGGTGTAGGTTCCTGGTTACTTTGGGGTGCCTGAATGGTCAGAGGCATCTGGTCACTGTAGTTCATCTTTCAGCTACTTCTTTTATGGAGATAAAGACCTTTTCCTGTTCATAGAGATACCCGTAACACTTGCAAAACCAGTCCTGTGTTTGGATTAGCTCCTCAAAAGTTTTCCAATAAATCATGACTATCTCCTGTTTCATGGGGAATCTCAGTTTCCTCCAACACATCTTCAGTTTCACTGAGCTTTATTCCTTTCTCACTACTCATTCATTTTCTATCCCCCAAGTCACTTTACATTTCTCAGTCTGGCACTGCTGATTAAGAGCTCCCCTGTGAATCCAGTGTAAAACCAGCCTGTCTTTTTAACTCCCTCTTCAAACAATCCTAAGATTATTTTTAAAAATTGCTGACAGTATTTGACATTATAACCAGCAATATTAAATACATGGAATTTATTCTTCTGTAGTTTGTATGTTTATGGTGCAACAGAAGCCATAATGCAATTTGATCTTACGATCATTCCTGCCTATCCCTCACCATACATTTGAAACAGAACAGCAGTCTACATGCAATTATGTACAAAGCAGTAAAAAGATCACATTTGTAGCTCCAGCAGCTACATGGCATCATTACCAATAGCAAGGGTTTCCATTCAACAACATTGAAGATCCACTGAAAAGAATACAGTGATGAAATTTAGACAGAGCTAGGACAAATATTGATTCAAGCAGACAGATTCAGGCTGCATCCATCAAAGGCACCCTGGATAGGACAAAGACGTGATAGAGCAATTCACTGCACAGAACCCTTCCAAAAAGACTGGTAACTAAAAGCCACTGCCCTCAAGGCACAAGTAACAGACCATCATGCAGAGAACATAAAAAGCTTACAGAGCAGACACTGACCAAAACCCTCAAAGTTAATGGCTCAGTTACAGCCTTGAAGATTGGGAGGCGCTGAAAACTGACTTGCACACATGTTTGGAACAGAATCAGCATCAGGGCAGAAGCCTTTTTATAAGGCTTTGCCTTTATATAAATTTTCCCATTTAATAAGATCTACATGTGTTGTCTTTTTACTTAGGCTGAATTTATGATCCCCCAAATCTCCCTAGCTCCCAGCCAGATCTCTTTCAGGTTATGAGGAGCACCTGGTTGTTTTTTGCTGCAAATGTATTATAACTCACCCTATTGTCAAATCTAGAGGCCTCTGCAGCCCCCAATAATGTTCTTTTCCTTACCATGGCATTGGGTGATGCAAGCTGTAGGCTGAAGAGGAATGAAGGAATAATATGGGGATGAGACTGCTAGCTTAGTGCTGAGGAACTGAGCCAGAACAGGCATGCAAATATGTATAGCATTAGCTAAACTGCTAATGGAAATATTCTTTGGCATGTGCTGGGAATTGTTTTGGAGCATTTGGATGGATCAAACTAGAGACAGATATTGATTTAACCATTTATAGGCAACTGTCTTTCTTGTAGGCAGGAATTGGATACTGTTTAATTTATTAGTTTAGAAAGAGCTAGAGAAGGTTGATAATGTTTAATTCACTCTGAATATTTGATATTCTTTGTTGCTGACACATGACGGTAACTGATGAGACAAATCAGATGGTATCATGGATTAAATGTCTTCTTACCTGATAACAAAAACTATTTTTTGTGTTAAATTTAAAATGTTTTTTGTAAATGTTCATAATGCTAATTAATACCTTGGATATTACTTTTCCCCTTCATGTAATAGGCTCATAATATTTTTATAAGCAATTTGTAATTTTAAAGGAATGTTTGGTACATAAATTTTGGATGGTGCCAGACATGATAATTCTGCATTTGGAATGCTGCAGAATCTCTTCACCATAGCAAAGAACCATACGAAATTTTACACCCACGATAAGAAGATGAGAATTCTGCCTCCCTTCCACAGCTTGGTTGCCAGAAATTAAAACTTATTTCAACAAAGTAAAAGTGTGTAGGTAGATTTTTTACAGTTTAGTAGAACCTGCTGATATGATTAAAGCTTAGCAATGGGAACTAGTGTATTGCTGAACCAGAACCTCAGGGGCTATGACTGGACTTCCTTGATTATCTGTCTTTATGTATAGAAATCTGTAGACTGTTCATGACTTGTTTGCCCTGCTTAACAAGAAAGAGAGGCTAAATTCCCATGCTAGAGATATTTTGGTTTGATGTAATTTTATTACCTGAGATCTTGCAATAATTATAATGTGTATCAAATGTGCAAAAAGGGTGGGTTGGTTTTTTTTTTCCTATAAATGCCTGAATTGGTTAAGCAATGTTTCTGTACTTTAATTAGACAGTAGAAATCTATGAGATTGCCTTCATTTGGCTTTCAGCTGTTTACTTTGCGTCAGTAAAATCCATACACTCTAAAGGAGATCTCAACTATAATTAAAAGTGTTATTGAACTAAACACAATTACCAATGTTTATCTCATTATGTAATGCTTTTGGCACAAAATGCGGAATTCAAACTTGCTTTCACTTTGGCATTGTTGTTTTGCAGAGTTTAAAACAATGCCTGTAATTTAATCAGGTAATGAAAAATACTGCTGTCAGTCTTGGGGAAAATTTGGTGCCCCTTAAGTTCACATGTTTCAGCTACGCTCTAGATACTGAGGCATGTTGAATTCCAAAAGGCACAGAATGGAGAAATTACACCCACAGATATTTTTCCCCAGTACATCTTCTATTGGAATTTGACATATGGAATTTTTATTTATTTCTACAAAAAGACAAAAAAAACCAGGTAATTTTCTGGCTGCTAGAAATGTTTTGCTGAATTTTGCAATGCAAATAGATACATAATATTTTATCATGCATGATGTTCTTTTGAGCTCCAGATATCCATAGAAAAGCTTACATGACAAGCATTTAGGAACATACAACAAGTAGAAGTCAGGCATCTGTTCAAGACTTTCTTCTTTCCTCTTGTACTTATAATGCCAAAAACTATAACAGATACTAGATAGCATGTAAAATACATAAAATTTTCCTCTAAATAGACATTGCTTAATTTTCAAGCTAATTTATTGTATCTGCAATCTCCAGTGACCAGAAGGGCTAAAATTCAGTGACACATATCTAGCCAAGATCTCCTGTGGATACATCTTTTGGAGAGAATCATCCTGATGGAGCCCTGCACACTTCAGTTTCCCCTCAATCTCTTCTCCCCATTCTGCCAGTGCTCAGTGTTGTCCTGCCTCACTCCAGCTTTCTCATTATTTGATTATGGCTCCCTTATGTAGCTGGGATGCTACAGCAGCCAGAACAGACCACACTGGACCTTATTCCCATGCAACATGCCCATTGCACAGCAGCACTAGGCACAGGGAAAGTTAGGACTTAGGTAGACCAAAGATATTCCCCATAAGAACATTTCAGTAGCCTCTTTCTCTTGTCATCTGGCAGAAAAACCAAATGCATTTGCATTCAAGTAAGTTGTGGGATCTTGAGTCAGACTTAAGAAAGACACGCAGACTTGAGCCTTACCTCACAGGAATTCTGGATTGCATTGCATGCCAGCATAAATACTAGAAACCAGCAAACTCTGTTCAGACATGAGAAAACAAAAGGTACGTTTTTTCTCCCATATTTCTCAAATTTTTTACTTCTCTCAAGGCCTTGCTAATTTTTTGTCCATAGGTTGTTAGTCCTGATGATGTTATGTACACTTTCACTGCCCTAACAGACCTAAAAGTTGGCTCTTACAGAGAGGCCCTTGTGAAAGAAATGAAGAGCTCTTGCCTAGTTGTGCGTAGTGCAGTTAAGGACTGGGGTTGAAAGATTGTGGAAGTAGATTAAGATTTTGATTAACTAAGCTCAAAACCTTTCAAGTTCAAGAAAAATGATACCTGGTGGAAAGAAACCGTTTGAGAACAAAAGGTGGCCTCTTGGACACTGGCAGTTATATGTACTGCAGAATGTTCTCACTAGTTGCTGACACACTCCAAAAGAGGCTGTGCTAACAATGACACTTGGTTTCACAAGCCAATCACTGCATGAGAAAAAACTTTTAGGAGAGAAATTGTTCTCAGCTCAAGGTTAGTAGTAGCCTTGAATTATAGTAGCTGTAAGATAGATAGGTTATGCTGGCTTTTTGACTAATGTATTTCCAGAGCTGTGCAGATGTGGGGAACTTTAATAAAGGACCTTTGTTAACACATCTCAAGTGCCTATATAAATTGCTATATACTGTGTAAAAGGTGGACTATCACAGTGAGCTGAAATCTTATAGAAACGTCCGCATCATTTCTCACTGGTATCTTATATACTTTAAGTGTAAGCAATACAACAGCCCTCCAAATAAGGAAAAGATAGATCTGCAATTTGTGGTGATGGACAGTCCTAAATGGCTGATCTGAGCTGCAAATACCAGGGAGAAACTTTCGTATCTTACTCTCTCTTCTTCATCATCACAAAAGCTGAAGCAAGCTCAGAAGCTTCTAATGCCATGAATATTTGTGTGCATAGTTTCAAAACCATGTTTATCCCAAAATGCTGTAGTGGCAGTTCTTACCCTGGGAGTAGGTACCATCATCATGATCTGTCATGATCTGTCAAACCCTCTTCAGATACAGTGCTTTCAGGTTCTTGGAGAAATGTCGAAAGGGTATTTTGGGGCTTGCTGGAGCTATCAAAACAGTATTTGGAAGCTATCAAAACACATTTGGAAATGCTTCTTGCTAGACCATAAATTCTATGTATTTACTCTTGTATGTTGGGAATAGGGTTTGGATTTTTTTTTGGTTTTTTTTTTCCTTGACATGGGATTTCTTGAGCAACTCTTTTGTTCACTAATTTTTTCTTTTTTCCGTGTTCAAGCATCTGTGTATTGATTGAGGTCATTGAATGTCAGCAAATGAATCATGGATCCAGACCAGCAGGGAATCCGAATCCTTTATTCAAAGGAATGAGCTGGTTCTATACAGTTTTCCAAGGCACAGTAGTTCCTTATATGGCATGACCTATCCTGTGTTGCCACATCAGCAACACATTTTCTTAATGTCCTTTTATGGGGTGGTCACTCGCTGTTCACTCGTCCATCAGCTCCCAGCAGGCTCCTCTCTGTGGGGGTCTGCCACGTGACACCTCCTCCCCCAGGGTCTGGTGGAGCCAAGCCTCTCTGTGCCACCATGTGCTCCTTTGTGCTGCCATGAGCCTCTGCAGGGAGGTTTTACAGCTCACAACCCAAATCTCTCTTATAATTCCCCATAACTGAGCGCTTCTGCACAGAAAATATGAGAATTTATACAGTGTCTAATGTGAGGGAACAATCATATTTCTCTTAATGGCACATTAATAATACAAATTGGCAGGTGGATCCTGACCATTCCTTTTTTTTAGATCCAGCACTGGTATTCAAAATGTGCTGAAGGCTCTTCTCTATTTGGTACTCATTACCCTGCCTGGTTTACAGTCCTGTGGTTACCACTAGATGTTTATGAAGTATTTCATTATTGTCACATAAGATTTTGGAGCCTCTGAGGTTATTAATACTGCAATCACTTATTCCCTCTGAAAATGATACTTTAATAATCATTCAAGAAATTTAGAATGGTGCAACTCTTTTGTGAGAAACGTATTTAAATAGTATTTGTATGTGGAAAAAAAATATACTCTAGTTGATGTTAGGTAAATTGAAATAGAAGGTGGAGGTTTGTGATTTTATTTTTTAACCAGTAATTGAAATTACCATTACGGCAACTTGTGAACATAAGTCAGGGACTTGTTCATCCATCAGGGACATTTTTGACATCCATTTTTAAGGTGGATTTAGTACTTGGTTGAATAATTTGTTTCAGCTAATGGAATTCATGTTATGTTGTACATATATATATATATATTTATATACATGTTACTCAAGAGTTCAGTGACCTCATCTTTTATGAAGATAAGGCTGATCATCCAAGCTACCTTTCAGAGAAGACCTGTCAAGAAGTGGAATTTGGAAAGGCAGGTAGTTCCATCTTAAGTCTTTAAATTGTGGAGAATTAGAACTTACCTTGCTTCTTCAAAGTAAATCTTGCCAGGAGAGCTGAGCCACTCTTGGACCTGCAGGGAAGGGTCCTTCCCAGATGGTACCTACCTTTAATGGCACCTACTGAAGAAAACAAACACCAAAGCAACTGTTTTATAAAGCTTAGAGCCCATACTTTTGCCATAAGGTAGTGCAGTTACTAGACAGTGCTTGTGTCCCTCAACACATCTCTCACCTGGGACACGCACGGTGCTGGGCTCCTCAGCCTCAGCCCCAAGCCACCATTCAGGTTAAAGTTAGGGTTTAGAGAACCTCAAACCTACACCTCCAGGGAGATTGGGCTGCAAAAGGCTTACCAAGGGGATCAAGGCACTGTACAAACATTGCTCCCTCTAGACCTTTCTCATTTGGTCACACAGCATACTAGACATCTCTCCTCAAGCTGCCTCTGGGGTATGTGTTAGGTTTAGGATTCAGAGAGCCACAGTCTACAGCTCAAGGTGCACTGTGGCTGGAAGCAGAATGCCAGGGAGGTTGAGGCACTGCACCAACATTGTTCCCTCCCAGCTTTCCCATCTGGACCACCCATGGTGCTGGTGACCGCAGCTTCAGACCCCAGTTGACATTAGGTTTAGGGTTAGGGTTCAGAGATGCACTGAGCCTACAGCTGCAGGGACCTGGGCACTGCAAAAGGCATGCCATCTTTAGTTTTCTCCTTCTTCCTTTTGCTATTCCTCCTACTGTTGTTTTCATTCTCTTCAGACAGCCAGTAGCTTTAATGATTGCAGATTGTATGCATTAAGCTGAGAGGACAGCTTTTCAAGATGGTCACATGCAGATATAAGTAAACCTTGGAGACACGGTAGAAACTCAGGGAAAAAAAAGTAATAATCATAAGCATTAAACCTATTATGTTTTTCAAATATGGCTTCTTCTTCATTCCCTTGCCCTGAAGTTTCACAGCCTGGGAGTCATTAATGAAGGCAGACCCTGTGTTCTATTTCACCACTAACCAAGTTACAGAAAGGCAGGATTTGGACGAAGGCCAGTACAAAAATGTTTTTACTGCTGGGGAAGAAAAAACCCTGGGCAGTTGCTATTAAGGGGAAGCGTTTCCTAATACGAGGTTATGTAATGGGCTGGTTCCCTCAGCAATTTGCTGACTGCTTTCAACTTTCACCCATCAGTGACAATAAAACATGAGTGGTGTTGAAATAAAGGTTCAAAATAGGACCACAGTCTTTTTCAGGAACAGAAGTAGCAGAAAGGAAACAAAAGATTTAAATAAGAGATGGGTAGTGCTGTATAACTAGAGACAGATTAACAACTGCAGTGAAGGTCAGGAACTGCTTCACAAAAAAAAATAGCCTATGGAAAAGAGCTGTTCCCATATATATATATATATATATATATGTATATATATATATATATATGTAATATAAATACATTACAATTTTAATTAACGACCATGTCTTCACACCCATCTATTTATTTATCTTCTGCTATGCCAGATGTGGAACAATAGACATTTATCCATTTATCCTCAAATGGTTGTGGGAATAAAGGGCAAGTCCCTCGAAATGAAAAAGGAAAGGAAAAATTACCACCCTCAAGACAGATATCATCAAACTATAACCACTTTCTTATCCAGTTTGACCTTGGGAACCAGGAAGATGTCTTCCATAGGATACAGGGTGCAATGCTTTTACTAGTAAGAATTTTTTTCATATATTCTCTCTACTCACAAAGCTATGAAAACCTCAGTTTGCTGTGGAGAAACAAAAATCAGTATCTAGTATGGAGGAAACAGCACTTCAAAAATAATGAGCAACTTGGCTACACGGTCCATTCACCATGTTGTCATCTGAGGGGCTGTGAGTCTCCTAGTTGGAACTGTGGGTTTAAAATATGGGATTTAGGATGCTTCTCCGCCTGTCCTGGCCAAAGGAAGCTCAAGTAAAGTACAAATTGACTCACAGCTGTGTTCTATGAGATACTTGTTTTATTCAGCTTTTAAAATGTCTCAGAACTATAGCCCAGGAGCACAGCTCACAAAATGCAGCAACAGATCAGTGTTTAGCCTGCTGGGTCCAAGATTTTTTAATGTATTGGGAATTAAGTTTAAAGGGCCTTTCTTCAATTAAACGCAGGCCTAAAGGCTGCTCAGTTGTCTTTGTAGCATCTAAGCAGAGTAGCCCAATGCTGGAATGGGCAATAACGTCAGAAAACCTACCTCTGTGACTTAGTGTTTTCTGGTAGAGTGGGAACAGCAGAGATGGAGCAACTTGGAGCTTCATTTCTGCCCACAGATGGAAGACTCCTGTTGGCAGAAGAGGGGGCTAGAGGTCTCAGCGTTGACTGACTCACCTGGAAATTAAGCCAGGTAAAGGACTAGACATGCACAGAGCTAGACATGGGACCTGATATTTAGGACATTGATTATAATAGCAGGAAAATAAATGCTCAATCAGAAATAGCCACTACAGAAATAGATATGTAAATTTTATATGCAGGATGCTGACAGTTAAAAACAAGTCTTTCCAGATTGTCAAGTCCTGTCAGACACATCAGTGTGACTGTAAAAAAGCTGTGTTTGAAAAGAAATAATCACTTTTTCCTTTATTTTTTTCTTTTTCATGTCTTGATAGCACTAAGAGGACTATGACAAACACTGGCATACTGTAGTCATTGGCAAGGTTGATATGTGTGTTTCACGCTGAAAGTGCAATATCCTAATTCAGCCAGATCATGCCATAGACCCTAGAAATGACAGCAGAGTTTTGTTTTGTTATTCGGACATCAGTTATCAAGAGGTTTACTGCACAAGCCAGGTAGTGTCTCTGACACTTGAGGAGCTTTGGTATAGATGCAGGTCTTCCTTGCTAGCAAATTAATTTTGTGTACGTGTCCACCTTGACTCTTCAGGTATCAGAAGCAGGAAGAATTACCAGAGAAATATTTACCTACTGTGTACAAGTTAGTTCTAGTTGCTGAGGAAATGACAGCATTCACCACATCTGGCCAGCTACCTGTGGTGTCTTTTATCTCTTCCTACAACTCAAATTAGATTCCTTTCCATTCACCAGAGTATTCTTAACCTACTTCATCCTGAAAATTGCTAAAGGCCTTGACTTAAGTGCAAAAGAGTGATCAAGAGTGTTTTTAAACGTTGAAAGTTGTCCAGAAGTCTCAGTAGAAGTCTAGAAAGCAGAGAAAATAATCTGTTACATAGGAAAAACACACTCATGCATGTCTGATTAGTAATTTTAGTAGAAGCATTGAATCCACTAGGGTATCTTAGATTTTTCTCTAAAATGTTTAAACTAGTCTTGTACTGTACAAGCACTATTCTAGGATCTGAAAAATGACAGATTTTTATTCAACAAGTACTTTTAGATTCAACATACCAGAATTAGACATGGTTTTAAAATTTTGTAATTGTGTAAGTTTCTGTGTTTATTCCTAACAGCTCTGTATTTATTTTTGTTTCATATGATAAAAATGGAGCTGTTTCACTTCTACAAGTAAAACAATTGTATGTATTAGTAATTTGTTTTGAATGATAAGCCACTGTCAAAGAGTTTCTTTACTTTTAAAAATATCATCTTGGGTCTGGTTTACAAATAAGCTGTACATAACATAACGTGTTTAAATCATCTATTGGAATTCCTATAGGATACAACTGTCAGAATTTTTATATTTACTGGGCATTGCAGGAGGTACACTGCATGGATATTAGACATGTTCAGATCTTTTGTTTCTTCACTATATTTCGTCCTGATTGCTACAGATTGTGAGAAAATTTATTTTTCTATTCTTTTTCTATTCTTAAAGTATCAGTTTCTTCTAAAATATACCTCTTCACTCTATACTTACATTGTGATAATTTTGATCTCATACTCAGCCTTTTAACTCTTTATTGACACAACGACAGGGAGTGGTGGCTTCTGGGGAGAAGACAGGGGGTCCTGGGCAGGATAAGGGAGCGCTAGGGGTGGAGGGCAGGGACAGGATGGCCTGGAGCCCACAGGACCCTGACAATATCTTCTGGTACAGTTTAGGAAGCTCTGTATTTATAGCTTCCATTGAAGCCTTATGGACAAAATTTGAGTTTATTCTTAAAAATTTAAAGAGGCTGCTTGTGTTTGAGTCATCTTTGTTGTTTCTCTCTGCTCCATAAAAATGTCTGAACAGCTGGCATGCTGTATTTTAATATCAGTAAGGAGAATTGATCTAGAATTCCATAGCTTTTTGGTTTCATGCACAGGTTTTAAGCACAGGTATTTTTCATGTGAAGAGCAAGTGGCCATTGAAGACCCCTGGGTAAGACTTTCAGCTGAGGATGTCAGCAGCCATGCCTGGAAGGAAGGGAGCCAGAGCAAACACCACCACCCAACTCTTCAGGGAGGAAATTTCATCAGCCCACAGCCAGAAATGATGTGACAGAGGAGCATGGCAGCTTTAGCCATAGATGACAGAAAACCCTTGGGTGTCCCAATGGCCTCAAAGTGCTAGGGCAATGGGAAGTCCTTCTGCAGCCACTCTGTGAGGGGCATCCATAGCTTCTAGCCAACAGGAGAAGAAATCCATCACCAGAGCTCATAGATATTCAGGACATGGATCTTGAAGACCAAAGGGCTGGGTGACAAAAGCCCATTTTTGGCACAGTAAAAGGATGTTTAGGTGGGTGTGCAGAAAAAATGAAGCAGATCATTCTCTGATGCAGGGTCCTATGTGCTCATTTTAAACTTATAGACACTGATTAATAGCTGTAATATTCTCATGTGTTACAGGACCTGCACCATAAACCTGAGGTTTAAGCAGAGATAAGTAAATGCTACTAATTCAGTTTACTTTTTTCTTCTTAGTGTTATTTTTTATGCCATTCCAGTCTGTTTTAAAAGATGGAACTTGAGTTTTTAATCTTGAGAGAAGTATCTTGGTGTGGAAATGATTAAATTTTTCATAGACTGGGAAAGACAATTTTCAATACCTATATGAAAAATTTGGTTCACATAAAACATATCAAGCTCCAAGTATTCAGCATTTGCAAGCCAGATCCCCTAAAGAACAGAATGAGTGAACAAAATTAGAGTAGGGTTTTCTTTACAGCTTGGTTATATTTGCCTTCTTGCTTTTCAATCTTTACTGTAAATTGATTTATATTTGCAATGTTTTCTCTAAAACTAGGATTATAGGGGTCTGAGTGTTTGTTTTATTTTAAATAAACCAAGATTCTTAGGTATGAAATTGTCTATTCAATTGCATGATCAGCTGTCTTAGCTGACCTAGGGAAGCAATTGCTGTTTTCAGTATGAATTCAGCTTCTTATCATAGGCAGGAGCTTTTTCTTATCCATATTTCAGTACTTGCCAAAAATGTGATAGATATTCTACAGCTAGAAAAAGGAACAATTCCTGAATTGAAAATCTTACAGTATTGTTCATTTTCCTGGCAACAGGGTACTGATAGCATTTTCCATGAGCTCTAATGTTACCTCTTCCTTTAACATAAAGGAAGATAGAATAGTGGCAATCCCTCCTTTCACCTTAGAAGAACCTTGCAATACACTGGCTCATAAATTGCCCATTTTTTTGATAATTCTGTAATTGCATCCATGTGATAATTTCTTCCATAAAATTGCTGTTGTTGCATTTTGCTGCTGGTATCTAACAATACTGGTAACATTACTAAGGAATGTAGATCTGCCAAGACACAATAAAGAAGATGTCAAATGGTAGTTTGCTACACCAGATGCACACACGTGTTATACTGCATAGTTCAACACATTGCCAACTACCTAGCCAGCACCAGAAATCTTTATCCTTAAACAGCTGACATTTCATTCTCTTCTATTAATTTCCCAGGCTTAGACATACTCAGCTGTTTTCATAATCTTGGACAGAAAAATAGTGGTTATATTTTAAAGATATTTTTAACAGCATCTTGTAGTGTCAAGCCAAAGTGAAAGGACCCATACCGTAACTCAGTAAATGTTTCATCTCAAATAACCAGTCAGAGGATTTAGAGCAGACTCACTTCTCAAAATTATTTAGTGGTGCTATTCATAAATAATATTTAAAATTTTTAGTTGCTGAAATGGAAAGATTAAGTAAGTTTATTGTCAGTAAGTATAGGAATGTAAAATAATACAAATGTATACTTTGCCTGTGTCAAGTTTAAAATTACTGTGGGTGAACTAAAAAAACTGCAAACTTCTTTTATTGCTGTTGAAGCATTATATAACAATGGGTTTTAATATTTGTTTATCTCTTCCCCTTTTTTTGTAGTATACATATAAATATTATGTAAGATATAAGAGCCTATCTTTAGTAAATTGCAAATTATTTATTATGCCGAAATCATATTTGTTCATACAGCCTAACTTAAATACATTGCCAAAAGGCATCCAATACTTGATGCTTTTTATTAACCAAAACATATTTTCATTTTATTTCAGGCCCCTGCTTCTGTAAATGGATCTGAATAGGTCTATAGGAAGATAATCACTGAACTACCCTACATTGTTTTACTTCTCTACTATCTGTACACATAATAGTTTAGAGTCACAATATAACAGTTTAAATTGTCTTCAGTATTCAACAAAACTTAAAAGAAAACTTACATGAGGCTAAAATTTTGCTTAATGAGTGCCTATGAAATGATCACATGATCAAATGAAGTGATTCCACTTGTGTATATGATAGTTCACAGCTGGTAGGAAGAAGACCCTATGAAAGCACATGCTTTATCTACCTTTTCCCTTGAACCATTATCAAGGATTTCTCTTTAATGTTTCTTATGCCCTTAATGTAGAATTTGGGCTCTGGATATAAGTAAATTAAAACCTAAAGCAGGCTTTGTATAGGGCTCTGAATGCACCCAGAGGACGCACAGAGAAGGGTGGTCTGCCTGTGGCACACTCTCTGTAGGCTGGCCCTCTTCTTGCTTGGAAATTCTTGCAGATTGCCAGTGAATGGATAAGTGACTGCAAGGCAGCACCTCCGGGCTCAGCATTTGGGAGGGAAGACAAAGCTGTGTGTAGCCTTACCAGCAGCAGAGCAATGATGCTGAGTTATGAGGAAGCAAACAATGGGATTCATGGAAAGGCTCAAGCAATTTGACTCTACATGACAAAGAAGAAAACAGATGGGCTTGCAGAGGCTACAAAAACAGATGGGCTTGCTCTACTGCTTTCTAAATTAATATGAGCACCTCTGTGTCAAAAATTTGGTTTTTAAATTAAAAATGGGTACCTTTGTGCCAAAAAATCTCAAGACTATCTTATGTAAAATAAAACTGTTTTTATCTGGCAGTTTTTGGTCTAATATGCTGTAGTTCATATCTTCTTTTAAATTGATGTCTTTGGGATTCTGAATGTAATTATACCATAAATATCTCAAAATAAGGGGAGAGGGTAAAATCAAGATGAAGCTTCTGAAAGTTATGCAGTTTTGTTGCTAATTCCTAGTTAATGGCATTTAGAAATTTTCCCCTTTTTTTAAATTTATTGTTAATGCAAATACTGATTTTAAAGTTGAGAACAAATGTAAGATATTTCCCACTAGTAGATGTGGTAAGCAGAACCATGGAATCTTATTTAAATATTAAACAGCGTTTCATTAGATTTTTTTTTTTTTTTTAACAAATAAACATTTTGGTCTAACTGACTGCATTTGCACTTGGAATATTACTCCTGTTGGTTTGAATTATGGTTTTGAAACGAGCACTAGCTAGTGACTCTTAGTTCTTTTAATGAGTTATACTGAGGATTTCCCTGCTTTTTGTGTGAGTCTCCACTTCTTTAGGAGTTCTGATCCTTTATAAATAATTATGAACTAGATTAAAATTGTGTTATAAAGTTTATCTTATGAAATATGTCCCAAATTAGATAAAACCCCCTGAGTTTATAGAAACCATCAACTTAAAAATATTCTATGAAAGAAACCAAACATTGATACAGAAATTTCAGGGGACTATTCTGTAATGATCTCCCCTTTCTTGTAGGTTATACTGCACTATCCATTTTCTCAGTTTAAGGTCATGTCACAGGGAAAATGGACATATTATGAAAATTAAACAAAACATCGTTTTATTAGCTCTTCCTGGGGATGATTTCAATTGTACCTTTGCGTTAGATAAATGTTACATTAAGTAAGCTTCTTCTATTAGAATTAAAATCTCTTTTGTAATCATTTTATTAAATCTTCATCCAATATGATTCCTAAAATCATTTACTATAAAAGAGTTTTATTCCAAGTGCCGAAATCCAGTTACAATTTGCAGTTTGCTGTTTTTCAGTAAATCTTATCCCTCAGGCTTTTTATACAAATTGAAAAATGAGATGCTGATATCAAGAAAGGCTTCATATTTTCCACAAAGCTTTGGAAAGTGAGTAAACTTAGAATTCCCATTCTCTAAGAGTTTCATCAATAGTAGAAAAGAAAGGTGGGAATATGTTTGGGAGTGCAGATTTTCTAGCTAATTTTCTTAATTGACTCAGCAGTAGGACAACAAGATTTTCTCTAAACATGACAGCTTTCTTTTGTTTTTGTAAAGTTTTGGGTTTTCTATCTTCTTCCTCTTAAGTGCTTTTCGCCCCCTTATTTTTATTTTTTTTCCAGATGAATAATAACCATAAAACCTGAAAAATTAGATCCATATTTTCCATGCATTTTTTTGGCATGGGGAATATAACTGTCTTTCAAACAGGATTTTTATGTCAAGTAAGCTGTCTAATCACTATCAGTAAAAGACAATGCCATGGTACAATTTCAGTATGTTAAAATGATCATTAACACATTTAAAGAACTTACTCAAGACAATGATGGCCAAATCATGTGTTTAAACACTGTGGCCAGAGATTAACAGATTTCCATCTCTAGTTAAGGGAAAATATCAGGAGACATGCCAGAAGTTATCCATCATGGTTATTACCAGTAGTTCCCTTTCCCTTTGTGTTGCTGGAGGTAGGAGGCAGAGGAGATAACATGGTAACAATGAAGTGAATCATGAGGGTAGACTTTTCTTTCCCTTTCCTTCCCTTCCCCTTCCCCTCCCCTCCCCTCCCCTCCCTTCCCCTCCCCTCCCCTGTCCTTTCCTTTTTCCTTTCCTTTCCTTTCCTTTCCTTTCCTTTCCTTTCCTTTCCTTTCCTTTCCTTTCCTTTCCTTTCCTTTCCTTTCCTTTCCTTTCCTTTCCTTTCCTTTCCTTTCCTTTCCTTTCCTTTCCTTTCCTTTCCTTTCCTTTCCTTTTTCTCCTCTCCTCTCCTCTCCTCTCCTCTCCTCTCCTCTCCTCTCCTCTCCTCTCCTCTCCTCTCCTCTCCTCTCCTCTCCTCTCTCCTTTCCCTTCCCTTCCCTTTTTCTTTTTCTTTTTCTTTTTCTTTTTCTTTTTCTTTTTCTTTTTCTTTTTCTTTTTCTTTTTCTTTTTCTTTTTCTTTTTCTCTTTTTCTTTTTCTTTTTTTTCTTTTTCTTTTTTTCTTTTCTTTTTCTTTTTCTTCTTTTTCTTCTTTTTCTTTTTCTTTCTCTTTTTCTTTCTCTTTTTCTTTTTCTTTTTTTCTTTTTTTTCTTCCTGAAATCTGTAGGACCCCTAAAAAAGGTACCAAAACCCCAGATGAGTCTTTATTCCCTGAAAGGTGCAAGGAGGTAAAGGAAAGAAGAATGTAAATAAAGTTTTAGGAGCTGTGAGGTTAATGCCAAAAAGAAGAAATACCTCTTTAGAAGCAGAAGGAGCAGGTTTGAGTCTCAGGGGCCAGGGCAACTCAGTATGGTATGCCCATCTTAGTGCAACCTCTGTAGGATGCCTAAGGAAAGCACATCAAATAAAGGTCCCACAGCTGTCCAGAAGCTTGCAGTTGACCTCCCAGGTGAGCCAGGGCTTCTGAGTAGGAGACCAAGGGAGGGCAAGCAGTATGTATGTAAAAAAGGACAGTATCCCAGGAGTGGTTCCAAAAAAGTTTTTACAAGCCATCGTCAGGAGGGAGAGATAAAAGAGAAGCTTCTAACAGGTGAGAGGAATTTGCCCTGTGATGACTTTATTCTACAAAGACAATCCCAAATAGGAAGCAAGAAATAGGTTGGCTATTTCTTCTGTAATTGATATATATTTTTGAGAATAAAAATAAAAATCTCATCCAAAATAGATTACAGTTACCTCATTAAATAGTTCCTCCAAGTAGATAGTTCCTCCAAGTTGTTAGAGTGGATGGCTATACTTCATTAAATGAAACTTAGTAGTGAGGGAGGTTTTATTTTTCCTCTTTATTTTGGACCCTTGAATATAAAATTATTCTCTCAAACTGTGATTTTTTTAAGATATAGACACAAACTTTGCAGAATATTATTATTACTATTATTATTATTATGAAGCTGAACAAAATAAGGCTCCTTATGACAGATATCTGTTAGCCCTGTGGTCTCTGACTCTGGGTCAGAGAACTTGTGTGTAGTAAGAACAATGTATCATTCCAAAGTCTGAGGCAAGGTTTTTCATTATATTTCTATGACTAATATCTGAGGTTAAAAAAAAAGAGCCTCCTGATTATCCTACTATCATGATAGCTCTGATGGCATTTTTACAGAATACTTTATCTTCATTGTTCTTCAAGGATCTAGAGTAGGAATATTTGATTGTGTGTAATTGCCTGGAAACTTGAGTTTGACTTCCCTCACTTACCTGAAGAAATTCATTATATGTTTTACATTGACCTTTATAGTTTCCCATCAAGAAATGGATTGCATTCATTAATGTTTTGTGTCTTCAGAGAATCTAAATTGTTGTTTTAAATGTATTTTAGGAGCAGACTGATAGAATAAATCTTCTCTTACCCTTCTATTATCAAAAACCTTCATAAGAGAAATAAAAGAATGGCATAAAATGCCATTAATGAGGTTAGCTGACAGTTTAGCATTAAGAATAGAGAAAGATATCTGTTCCTGAGCATGAACTGTAGAATGCAGAAAATTAATTGTTGAATTAATTACTTATATTTGAAAGGTTGGCATCAAACCATTCATCCCTATGTATTGCTTGGAGGTTGTAAATGACTAAAAAGTTTCTGCAGGCTGTAAATAAAGGCCTCATTCAAAACTCTATTTTTTCTCAAATGTGATAATGATGTCTCTGAAGGGAGAAGGTTCCATTTCCCTTCAGAAATGCTAATAAAAATACATATATGTATATTCAGGTTTTTTTTAATTCACCACTGGTTTAGAATTGGTATATTCCTTATATAAGATGCAAAATATCATTTTTTCTAAATACCTTTTTATATGTCTAGGTTATTTTACTCTCTCAAGGTAAAGGAGAGAGTAGATCTACAGTCGAGTTTAGCTGAGTGAATATAGGCTGCAGAGATCTAGAGAGATATCCTACTTTACTAGAAAATTTTTGGATCTTGTAGCATGTTTGATCAAAATGAGTAGTTAGAGTATAAAAATTATTTGCCTTCTCTGACTCTTAAAATTATTTCCTTTTACATTTACATCCTGTTTTCATTTTGCGGGGCAAATTCCATTGTCTAAATCATCTCCAGAAAAATTCTTTGGACTCTTGGGTTTTCTGGTTAGCTTCAGAAAGTTCCTAATGCATCGTCTTGTTTTCTATACCTTTTTTTTTCCTTTTTTTCCCTTGTTTTCCTTTTTTTTTAATGGGTTTATCTGCTTTAGTTATGATAACTAGAAAAAAAAACCTTAGAGTAATTTTCCTTTCAAATTAGTATTCCTTATACAGCTGGACTGCATTTTTTTTAAATAATTGTTCTTAGTTCTAGTTTTGAAATGCTCTACTTGAGATATATTTGCCTGTATATTATAAAGGAGCTACGAAAGAAAATCTACTCCCTGTAAAAAGGCCTGCTTACACAACTTTAGGTTATGTGCCAAAGAATCTGGCCATTCTAACAAATAGGTTACATGTGAAAGTTCAAACCCCATCAGTTCTGAAAGCTTTTTCCCAAAAGTGGAGTATACAATTTTTTCTGTGTACCAAGTGAAGAAGATTTGTTACCATTATGATGCTTCCCATCTAAGGAATCAGACCACAATAGAAGTGAAGTGAGCATGCTGATGATGGAATGTAAAAACTAGAATCTGTGGCCCCCGGGCAACTGGAAAGCTTCCAGGATACGTCTGGTTTTCTGCTTGTTGTCAAATAGACTCTATCATCTGATGTTCAGCTGCATCATATCACCAGCTGTCACCCTCTCTCTTCTTTCTCTCTCCCAGCTCCCTCTTTCTCTGACTCCCTCTCCCTATCCCCAGTTCCACCCCCCTCTCCTTCTTCCTCTCTTTCTCATTCTTTTTCCTTAGGAATGCTTAATACATTCACATTGTATATAATTAAATTGTATAACACACTTGGAATTAGGAATTAGAGGCTTAGAAATTACTTGGAGGGATTAGAGTAAAAGGAGCATAGAAATAATTGGGTAACAATACAAAAAAAAGACATTGAATATTTAATAATTGTATATCATTGCACTTGGGGTTTTTTCCCCACAATGAGGGTTAAAGAGATTATTCAGAATTGTGGGGAGTGAAAGCAAAGTATTATAGATAAAAAAATCTTAAAATAACATATTATGAGAGAGATTCATATTGGTTGGTGTCTTGGGGTGACTTTATGATGTGTATCCCCTATCGCTGCTCTATGCCCAGAAATTGACTTTGTGCCTTTCTGTGTCTTTAAACTGAGCCTGAGAGGGGAGAGAGGAAAAAAACTGGGTGAACTTTTCAAAGCAGTTGTTCAAGGACACAGATAAACTCCTCTGCTTCTTCTCTGGCAGCAAGAGGGGAGGAAACACCCTTCTGGTTTTTCAGCTGGTTTTCAGCTCCTTTTTCTCCAGAGGGAGTCGGAGAGTTGAACTTTGTTTTCTTGCTACTTTGGTTTTTTTCCCTTCTTCTCTTCTGGACATCAGAACACATCAGGAGAATTTTCCATCAAGGCCCCGGAGGTGGACCCACACTGACCCATCTCCGAGGAGGAGGAGAGACCACACCTACAGAATGACTCTGAAATCTTCCCAGGTTTCTCTCGAACGCGAGAGGTTTTATTATTTAGCATTATTATCCTTTTCCTGTGTGTTTGTTAAATAAATAGTTTTTTTATCTCTTTCACTTTCCTTTGAGGAAAATTTCTTTTTTCCTGAACCTGTTTTGGGAGGGGTGGTTGTAACCTGCCTTCTGTCAGAAGATATTTTCCTCCAAATTTGTCCAAACCAGCACAGTTTGCTTAACATACATTTATCAGTATGTCATACTGCTGTTATGATAAGCAGGGAAGAGAGAGGGAGATGTTTTCCTTCACAATGCAAATGAGTCAGTCAGGTGTCTGCTCTGAGCTGCTTTCTGGAGAACTCCTTCTCCTTCCCTGACTCCATAGAGCACCTCATGAGCTTCACTCTGCATCTGAGTTTGGTGCCTAAACTGGTGTCTAAAGATGCATGTTGGAATTATTTCTTCACCAGGAAGCCGCCAAGAATATAGAAGATATCAGAGCAATTAAAATCTGTGCCTATTCTTCAAACACGGGATTAAAGACATATAATTGGAACCCTTCATTAGTTTTGGCATATATATGAATTTTACACTCCTACCATTGATGTAGATGAACCCCTCAAAAATAATACATGAAGTTCATGTAATTTTTTATATTTTGGCTAGTAACTATCCAATATGTATTTCTAGTTTTTAGCAGCAAAACTAATTATTCGTTGTTCTGTTGCATTTCTAAGTAGGGAAAGGTACCACTGTTGCAGCTTGGGGACTAACGGGCATCAGTTGTATGGTGGTGAGCAACAGTTCTCATTTGTGTCACTTGTTTTTCTTGGGTTTTATTTATCCATCATTGTTGTTTTCCTTTTCCTTGAAATACTATCATTATTATTATTATTATTACTATTATTATTGATGTTATTATTATTGAAATACTAAAATTCTTATCTCAGCCCATGAGTTTTCTCACTTTTACCCTTTCAATTCTCTACCCCCAATCCAGTGAGAAAGAGTGAGGAATGTGAGTGGCTATGTGGTGTTTAGGCACCAGTCAGGGTTAAACCATGGAAAAAGCAATATTGGAATCACCACTATGCAAAAGGAAATGTTATGCTTACTGGTCATCTAGGCATTATGATGCAGTGGAAAAGAAGGCTGAAAAAGTGAGAAAACATGTTTATACTAAGTAGGTTCAGCTACAAAGGAAGCAATTTTTGAATCATGCAAGTTCTTGTAGAAAGCTACATTAATTTTTTCATTCATCAGAGTTACAACAGAGGTTCCTGTTAATTTCTCAAACATCTCCATGGATGTAAATGAGGGCATGTTAGGATTATGAAAAAAAGCGTGACTACAAGTGAGAAAATAAGGAAAAGAGAATTTATTTTCCTGCTTTTGCATGACATTTTCAAAAACTCATAGTTTCTGTGTTCTAAAAGGTATTGACTAGCCTTTGGATGTAGAGTGTGTTGAGAAACTATTGTGCAATATACATATCCTGGCACAAAGAACAAGACCAAAAAAATAGTAGTGAGATTGAATTGAGACAGAGACATTGTAATGGAAAGAGACCTCATGCCTCTCATCATTGCTGGTCTCTAGCACTTTATCTGAAGCAACTCTCGAGGGATCAAGAATGGATTCTGTCTTTTTGATATTTTTGCTTTGTATCCAGCATTGTATGTGATATGCACAGGTACAAATTAGAGAAGAACTACATGTTTTATCATGTTAGTGTTTTTAAGAGCATATAAGAGGAAGAGATCTTCCAAAGAACTTTGCCACGTCTCATCTGGAGTACTTTTGATCTATGGAATATCTTTTATAATTTCCTTCTAAAAATGTTAATTTAAAAATTAATTATTTTCTGAAATTCTTCTGTCTTTGTGGGTTTATTATTTCTTTCAGCTTTCTTTCAGCATTCTATGCAGGACTCACTTTCTCCTTAAAAACCAAATGCATACTTTATTTACTGTGAGAACTGCTGGAAACAGATTGATTTGTTCCCATCACAGCTTATTTTTTGAAAAACATTTTCATTGGCCACAGATTAGTCTAACTTTTTATCTATAATTTTTGCATAAAATTAAAAGCTTTCTGTTTTAGTTTCACAGAGATTATGGAATAATTACAGCTTTTATTGGTCATTAGTGGCCATTTTCTTCCATCAATGACTACTTTCTGCTTGCAAATTGATAAAATGGAAGCACAGTGCATATCTACTTTGAGAAGCTGGACTGGGATCATTTCAGGAGTTTGGGCTCTAATTTAAATGATGTTTCTTTTTTAGTGTCAAATAAATGGAATTCCTCTGCACTGTACTGGTGGTAGCAGTAAAGCCACAATCCAAAGTATATTTGGAATTAAGAGGACTGTGTATTTTTCCAAGAGAATAATTCTTAGGCTTGCATTAAATAGTAATAATCTTCAAAAGAACACAAGTCATGTTTCTTGTTTCCACCTCCACTGAAATGTATGCTTGGAAATAAGTTACTGTTATTCAAAAAAGCATGAATTAAACTCTCAGGTTGTGAATATATGAAATGGAATTTATTCTAGTCAATTGCACCACTTACATATGCATATTCTGCCTTAATCTGTTAGTGATACAAATATGTGTTTGCTCCTTTCAATAACTGTTAGTACTTCAGAGAAGTGGGCGAATAAAAATATGGTTTGTACCAGTTCACACGTTACCAGAAGTTGATTTAATTCCTTCATTCTTGGTATGTTGAATTATCCAACAATAAGGCCCTTTGAATTAGAATTCTAGGTTCAGATTTTGGAGCCAGCTTTTATTTATTTTTCATGGGTACACAAAACATAATGTCAGGATTTGACATTACTGAAACACAATCGATATGTAACTCTTCATTAACATTTTAATTGGAATTTTAAAAGGCAAAACAACTATTTCAAAGTTTCATTTTTTACACAGTTCAGTAGTGTTCACTCACAATACCTGTTTATAAAAGCCTTCTTCTAGAACTTCAATTAGGATCAGCTTTACAAAATTATTTTCTCTCTGCCTTCTTTCCCACATTTTCATGTCATCTGCTGTCATGGAATCAGACTCATTTGTAGTCATTCTGATTTCTGTGTGATAGACATTTTTCTTTTTTTGACATTGTTCATATTAAGCTTCCTACTCATTTATCCCTAAAATATATATTTGTTCATCTTTTGATAAGACTTGCAATTTTTAGAGGGAAAAAGTCAGTGTTAAGTTCTGATGTAATAGTTTAGTTGGTCAGATGCTTTTTCAAAACAAATGGCAGAATTCGATTTCATTTAATGTAGAGCTTTCATTCATAGGGAAGGTAAATCATACACAGAACAAAACAGTCTTTCATTTCTATGTGTGTAGTGGAGATTTGGAAAAGTAAGTTTCTTGTGCTTGTATACATGTAAAATCACAAGGACACTCTCAAGATTTAGTGGTAATCATACAAGAGTCAGTGATAAAAAATATACATTAAAAAAATATGTTTTTTTCCAACCCTATAAACCCAGTTACAGGCAAAGATTTCAAAAGCATCCTATCTTGATCAAGATGTCTTTTCAGACAACATCAATAAATAACAATATTTACCAGACTTTTTCTTTTCATATACCATGGAAACTATTAAGTGTAACTTTTCCACTTACATATTTAAAATAAAGTTTCTCTTTGACATTGTCTTTCCCAAAGTTTTTTGCATGTTCAGACACAAATACAACTCAGTTTGAAAACTTTTATTTTAAATATGGTTCATAATCCAATGCACAAATTCAAGTTGATTACTAGTTCATTTCCACTGATGTATATTTAATTAGGATAAATCTTGTAATACTCAGCCTCTGAATAATGAGAAATGTTCAAATTCTGTAGCATTATTTTTACAACATGGAAATGAATTGTGATAGCAAGCCCTGAAATAACCTATTTGTATTTTTAAGGTATAAGTGAATATATTTAGAAAATGGCAGAAAAATGACCTGCAATGCGTAGCACATAAGGACAGTTTCCAGTTAGACCACAGGCCTGATTTAAATAGTTCTATAAAGTTGAGATTAAATGATATAAGCAAATCTGTTCTAAAAACCAGCCTGTTTCAGCAGAAGCAATACGCACTGTGCTTGTTTAATCAAATATATTTACTTGCACCTGTACAGCTCTTTTGAGAGGGAAAAAAAAAAGGTTTTAACTGCAAACATCCCACTTTCTCCCCTCCACCCATATACTAAGTTTGGATCAGTTTTACAGCTGGCATGGATGAGCTTCAAAGAATCATGCTGGGGACAAACTCTGTGACTATGTGCCTTGTTCCCTCCCCACACCTCCAACCTCTACATATCCTCTTCCAGCACACCTGGGAGATTGCCTGCATCCAGGATGTCATCCCTTCCCCTTTGAAGGAGGACTATGAACAAGGTATACATCCAGCACTGTACACAGTGATAAATTTGGGTTATAATAAAGTTGAATACTAACTAATAAAGATATTCTGTACAATAATGAAATGTTTGATTTCTTTCAGTTCTCATATGCTCTCTCCCCCATTCCACCCCTGTAAGATATCTATAGGGTTTTTACTTCCTTCCAGTTCCTGCCTTAAATGGCAGCCAAGTCTCAGCCTGCAAAGTCCATTTTTCCATTTTTCATTTTTTTCCATTACTGACAGTGGTTGGTGAAGGAATGTCAGATATGTTCAGTGTTTCAAATGGAGGGGAAGAGGGAAAAAAGCTGAGAGTCTCAGGTCTTTGACGCCAAAATTGTCCTTGATGATCCATATGCAGAGACAGTGGGAGAGCGTGGTCCTCCACAGCAATGGCCATCACAAACGCTGAGGGGAGGATGCCTAAGGACCTGCCAATGGAACCATGTTGGACTTTGGTGTCACTTATAGCACAGATACTGCATGATCCTCCAGGTGTAAATACTGCTCTCTTCCACGCCTAGTAACTTTGAGAACTTTTTCTGGACATGAGTTGTCAGGTATTTTGTTGTCTTTTTCTCCATAAGCTACCTTCTTTGTCTGCTGCAGCATGCCCTCAAGGAAGGAAGCATACCCATCCTAGGAATGGGTACCCTGGCACCCTTCTTTGCCTTTCTCTTGCCACAGCAGAAAAGGATTGAGAGTGGAACTGACAAAAAAGGGAGGTTTTGTCACTATCAGAAAAATCACTTTAAAAAAAGGAAAGTAAGTATTTAAATTCTTGAGAGCTTCTATTTTCCTGCACTGAGAGTTGCCAGTAGCCATTCCTCTCACAATCCCTAGGCAGGACCCAGCACTTTACCTTGTCGAACCTGATACAATTGCATGGTAGAAACCATCCTGCAACTTTCACCTGCTTAATGGGCCCTGTCTGATACTTTTCTTCTGCAGTCTGCCTCTTCCACCTTTCATGGACCAGAAGGAGCCTTACCATAGTTCATAGGACCCCATAGGACTTTCCATAGGAGGAAACCTGCTTGTGCCCTGGAAGTCAGCAGAGAAGAGTTGTGCTCCTGGTGCACCTTGCTTGCAATAGGGTGAGAGAAGATGGTTAAGGACTAAGATTAGTGTTATGATCTGTGGCTGGAGATGGAGATACTAGTTAAGGTAGGTGGACATGTAATAGGCAATGGTTTCTAAACAGGTGTAAAGAAAGAAACTGGATGAATGGATGGCCAGTTTACACAGTGGTTTCCTCTTAGCAACCTCTTCCCCTGCTAAGTTTGAGGATACAAACCAGCTGGATAGCTGAATCCTCACATCCAATAAACTAATCCATCTGCATATAGCAGCAAATTAGACAGGCAGATCCTGGTATCCCATAACTTTCCCTGATCTTCAGAAGCATCACTACGTTCAGCTCTAACCTTTAAGCATCTCTTCTCCACCATCCTGTCTGCCCACCTACCAAAAACACCAGAAAAGGACCAGAAAATTGTTTAGCCTTCAGCTAACTGGCTATGTGCTGATGGTTTGAGATGTAGGGCCCAGCACGATGAAATACCTCCTACTGTATGCCCCCAAGAACTGAATCAGAACTGGATTTTCATTTCATATTTGCCTGAATAGAAGATTTCAGACTTGTATTATGTTCTTCAAGAACCAAAATCACATGAAGTGAATGGGGATAAAGAGTTCAGATATTCAAAATATTTCTTTTTCAGACTGTATAGACAGAGCCCTAAGGTGAAAATTTAAAGTAGAAAACACCTTAGGTAAAAGAAATTTAATTATTTGAATGAATATTTTATTTCACTTTATGCACACAGATTTACCACTTCCTAGGCTGTATGTAAAACCTCACGACATGGTGGATTTAAAAAAAATGTACAAATGCTATTGCATTTTGTAGGATCAATGGAAGGTGTTCAGGATTTCCTAATTAAAGTCCATTAATCATTTGTATAAGCCAGACATCATTTAAATAAAGGTGCTTCCAAACAGTACACTTCATGTTAACAAATTCAAAATCTGTTCCTTTCAACAATATACTTGTTCCAAACAAATTGTAAACTGATGATTGCATGAAATACTATTCTCTGCTGACTGAAAGAACATGGCCCTAAGAGCTGTCTCGCACTATGAACACAGCATATGAAATATTACAATACACATTACATCATTCTAAAGAGTCCTTGTACACTCTCTATGGCTTCGATCTCTGCTAAAGGGCAATCTTCTGAGACAATAGATTTAGTTCAGACTGAAAATGAATAGTAGCAAAGCAATATCCTGACCGGTTAAAACACAGACCTGATTCTTTGAAAAGGGTCATTTTACACAGTTGAAAACAGTTATGGACAAAATCAAGGGGGAGGAAATACTGAAACATAAAAGCATGAATTATGATTGGGAGTTATTTAAAAATACTTTATGAAATGTCAAAGCCTCCCACAATTTTATGTTCATGAAAGACTACTTCAGTAAAATAACCACCTCAGTTAAAGTGAGATGTGAAAATGGCAATAAAAATATTTTTTCAAAACTACAACATATAGAAAAAGGAGAAACAGTCAGAAGAGATCAAAAATTCTGTTGTAGCAGTACCACAGTCTATGTATACCATTTAGAGTTAAAAATATTAAGAATTAATTTTATAAATTTACTGAGAACAAATGAAATGTAAAATCTGCAACATCAAAAGCAGATACTAACTAAGAGTGCTAAAATGACAGCAAAATCCACAAATCATACAAATATTACATAAATATTCTACTTTGGTGTTTAATAACATACAGAAAAGGAAAAGTTAATGTGTCGATTTTAAAAAAAGATGTAGTATCTAAAAGCTGATAGAGCTGATAGCCAGCAGTATCAAGAAAATGGGACGTAGGTCTCTATTCATTAAGTATGCGGGCATCTGACTCTGGTAGCTCTGAAAAAAAAGCAACTAAGCTCTTTATTGAAAGTAAAAGTACGGGTCAGTCACCAGGGAATAGAAATCAGAAAAGCTTTAAGTTTGAATGATTACCTGCCTAAAATAAAGTAATAGAAACTGTTTATCTCAGCAACATCAAATCCTCTGGCACATCAAGGTTCTACCCAACACCATTGGAAAGTGCCTTAGATTTCACTAAGATAGTGTCAGGGTGGAGTTTGGGGTTCTTTTGGACATATTTTTCAAGACCCTGGAAAGCAGCTTTATTTTTAAATCATGCTTGGAGGAGTGACTATAGTAAGAGTTAGGTGGCGATATATGACTACTTCCCAAACTGTGTGCATGTTTTATATAACGACAGTTTAGTTTCAAAACTACAAATTACTTCTGTAAGAAGGCTTGGATTAAGGATCCCCCTCCTTTTTGGTAAACATTCTAACCATTAGGATAACATTTTATGGAATTTTTCTCTCTTGTTACTGCCCAACTGACGTGTCATTATTTTATGCAAAGATGATACAAGCAACTTGACCTTAAGAGTAATTTCTACAGTTAACTAAAAGGGTTTATTTCTACTGAAGGATGCTTTTGTTCACTGTTTTTGGCAAAGGAAGTTTGTCTAGGCTTATGCTGCTTAATAAAATAGGCTCAAAAAAGAATGCTGGCTCCCAAGGCCCAGTAAGTGGATCGAGCTCACATCTGCAAGATTTCTTTCACCTTCATTCCCTCCAAAGCTGCCTGGCTGCATTTATGGCTGCTCAGTGGTTATCACATGGGCTTTTTATCTGTGTGGACACAAGTCTGCACCATGCACAGCTTTCATGCAGTGTGCATAGGACAGTCAGCACCTACAAAGAAGGTAATGCCTTTTTAGTCTCCATTTAGCTCTTTGCATAGCAGATTGGTGCCAGTACTTCTGTCACTTTTGTGACTTCTTTCATTTTTGTCACTTCTACATTTGCTGGTAATGCTCATAACAGAGACAGCTTTTGATGCTACTTCCGGCCTGCTAGTTGGATGTAGGGATCTCAGGGTCTTCCTTTGCAGATAATGTCTTTGGCAGGCTGCCCGAAGGCATGATCTGGCCACATTTTGGTGACTGTTTCCCAAATTTTAAGGACTGATGGTTTTCTGAGGGCAGGTCCACATCAGAAGACAGGCTTATCTTGTCAGCACTGTGCTTTTGGGTCTGGAAGAGGCTCAGTGTGCACAGTTTATACTGTAAGAAAATCCCTAAAGTCATGACACTCCTTTGCCATATCTTCTGCAGCCTGCTGTGTAGGGGTGTTGGGTGCTGTCTGCCTGCATATTAGAAGATGCTCTGCTATGTGGTGTTGCTGCCCAGACACACAGAGATGTAGCAATGTCCTCTGCCATTATTATTGAGCTGTTACATGATGCTTCTGCTGAAGCACAGCCATCTGAGGTGTTGCACATCAGGTGCCCAGTACTGAGTGCATGTTCACCAGGTTGTCATGAAAGCCAGTCTCTCACTACAAATTCGAACTGCAGAAAAACCTTGAAGCTGAACACCTGGATCCTGAACTCCACCTGCTCATGAAGAGCGAAGAAATTGGGAGGTGCAAGGCAACAGGGGGCTGTTACTTCATGGGTAACTATATGAGTGGAGCTGATGTCAAAGGCTAAGGGTATTTGCAGTGTTGAGAAGTTTTTTGGGGAGCATATGTCAGGGATATTTGCCACTTAAGACAATCAAAATCCACTCCTAAGAACATATCTTTCATTCCAGCAGTGCCTGGAGGGAAGTGTTTCTCTTCTGAGCAACAGCTTATGTGCCCTCAGATGGATCCACCTTTCTAGCCACATATGGCAGGAACATTCCTGCTTGGAGGGATGTATGTGCAAGCTGCACAGGGAAATGTGTATGAAAATTAGAGATAAAAAAGACTGACTGCCTTTTTCTGAACCCAGTAATATTACTAGCATAGCTAATGTGATCACGTTCCCCAGAGATATACTGGGAAAACATTTTCTGGTGGTGATGACTCTTTTTTTCTAGAGGAAAGGCACAGTGACAGTGACAGGTGGGAAATGGAAGTAAGATGCTATATAAATAGACATAAAGTGGAGGTTTTTGGCAGACAGGGTAATTAACTACTCCAACAAGTGCCCTGGAACATACTATAGATTTTTAAAGACTATTCAATAAACTACAGCTTTAAACAATTATGAGCTTCATACAGAAACTTCTAGATAAGGTGCTCCAGCATGTAATAGGCAATTAAGCTGAATATATGACCCTAAAGGTGCATTTAGGTTGTAAAAGCTAGGAAAGTGCCTCTTGAAACTCCTTACTTGAATCCAGTGGGCAGTTTTCGTCATTTGTGTCAGTCAATGAAGGTGGAAAATTAAAAGATCTTTTTATGAAAATTTTTTCTTAATATCTCATCGGAATTTTACACATTAGAGTAGTTGGCTTCTCCACAGTCTCCTTGTTCTCTCTTTTATATCAGAGCTTGATAAAAGTGTAGTTATTGTTGTTCCATCTCTCTTTGACCCCGTTATCAGAGGTCTGTAACCATTCTTGCCAACCTGGGGGATTAGAAGTGATCAGCTTTTTTGTGGCTTACAACAGTTGAAACAGCACACACTTAACTCTTTCCCTGTATTTTTTCAAAAATCCTCTCACTTCTATTAACAAAAATGTTACATCGATTTAAAGCTACTACTGATTTAAAGCTGATAGTTTCTTCCACTTGCTTCACATCATAATTAGGCTGGTCACATGAACAGAGGAATTACTTCTTGTATTTCATCTTTGTTGTTTATTCAGAGTTTGTATTCATGCATGAAAACTTCTGCTAGGTGGCTAAATGTCTCCTCTCTGAGCAGATAAGTGATTTTAGAGGTTTGTCGATGTTTGGGACAAATTCATTCTTTTAAGCTGTGCTTATCAGTAGGCACAGTGATATAAAATACAAGCTGTTTTCCAAGGTTCGAATAGGAGTCCACTGTATATAATATAACCAATCCTTCTCAGCCTTCTGACTGTGATTTCATGGCTTTACAGTTATATTATGTTTCTTTCTGAAACAGAAGTCAATGACAGGTGTGGTTGTCAGCATAACAGTTTTCTTCAGGAGAAAAGCAGAAAATGCAATGTTTGTTGAGTATAAATTCAGATACAGAACTCCTCGTGTATCATCTCTGCAGCTGAGGGCTTCAGACCACTTAATGATTGCTCCACACTCTTGTTGTGGAGCAAAATGAGTTAAACATGGCTGACCTGCTAAAGTTGGTCCAGCAGGAGCTATGAGAAAGTAACCAAATTAAAAGGTCCTGGCCATTTTCAAAAAGCTTTTACAGCTGCAGTGAGTTCAACAACTTCAGAGGACCCAGGGACAGCTCAGGTATCTGAATTCCATTGTCCCATATCCAGGTCTCACCAAACTAAAACAGACTTCTGTATCTTTCCAGATCCATCAGAAAAAACTGTCAGAGCTGAAAGTGGCCCTTCAGATCGCTAGATCACTGAGGCTTAAGCACAGCAACAAATCCTGTGCCAAATAACTTATGTGCCCAGGAAAGGCAGCTAGAGCAATTTGAAAAGCCTCAGAAGTTTTCTGAAGCCCCAGTAGATATGTAGAGGTACAAGAGACAAAAATTGTAGCAGGTTCCTGTCCTGCAAGGGTGCAGAAGCATCTTCGTCCTTTTGTTATTAACTGTGCAAACATTTCATGTTGTGTAGTAATAGTCTTGGGCATTACCATGAGGAAGAAACAACCACTCCAAAAGTAGTAGGGGATCAGTCAAACTGTTGTCCCACTGAAACAGCAGGCCATGTGGTTGTCAGTTGGGATTCAGGATAATGGTCAAAATTGGTAACTCTGGATCCCCAATGAGCCGCTTGGTATGTAGTAATTGCTGATGCCACACATTGTAGAGCTACTTGTCCTTCAGATGTAAGAGTTCCAGGCAACACATTATGGATGTCACCTTTCAGCAATTTGAACAATGGCTGTAGGTCTTGATTAGTGATGCCAAGCATGGGCCATACCCAGTTGATGGCACCCAACAACTTCTGCAGATCATTCAGTGTGTTGACTTGTGTTCACAAACTGATTGAGGTTTCACAGTTTGCTCTGATGCACCACCCTAGGTACTGCCAGGGTGGAAAGTGTTGTACATTTTCTGAAGCAATTTTTAGTCTGGCCTGTTAAACAGTATGCATAACTGCAGTTAAAGCAGCTTGTGTCTCCTCAGCAGTGGCTGCAGCTATCAATATGTCAGCCATGTAGTGATATAAAAGTACCACAGGGAAATCCTGGTGCACTAGAGCAAGAACACGAGCAATGAACCATTGTCGTATTGTTGGACTGTTTTTCATTCCTTGTGGCAACACACCACCCAGTGATATTGCTTCAGGGGTTCCTGCATACTTACACTTGGACCTGAGAAGGCAAATTTTGGTGCGTCATTAGGGTGAAGGGGAATTGTGAAAAAACAATCCTTCAAATCAATCACCACCAGGAACCATTTTCTAGGAATCATCGTAGGTGAAGGTAATCCTGGTTGTAAAGGGCCCAAATCTTTCATAACCTCATTGACTTGTCTTAAATCATATAACAAATGGCACTTGCCACTTTTCTTTTTGATGACAAACACAGGGATGTTCCATGGGCTGGTGGATGGGACAATGTGTCTTCGCAATTGTTCTTGCACTAACGTGTTGAGTGCAATAAGCTTGTCTTGGGTAAGAGGCCATTGATCTACCCAAGCAGGTTTTGTAACAGTCCATGTTAAATCCAGGGTGTCACGCGCATCAGCAGCCCCTATCAAAAACCTGTTTTTATGCAGACACCAAATTGAGTGAGCACATCTCGGCCCCACAAAGTCAGAGGACTATTTAAAACATAGGGCTGGGCCATGGCCATCTGACCTTCCGGTCTCTCAAACACAATCAGGTTGGAGCTCTGCTTGCTGGCAACTCTCCATCTTCTTCAGTCAGACACTGTGGTTTGGATGCAATCCTGGAAGCCTTAGTTAGTAAGGAGAAGAGAACATAACATGAGATTTCCAGAAATAGCACAAGTTATTGCTGTAGCTTCTTTTCTCTCTCTGTTCTGTTTATCTTTGTGAAACAGGTGGTTAAAAGCCATTTTCTAGTGCAGTAAGACAAATACGTGGCAACAGCTTCAGTTCTGCAAACTCACTGTAATGTAAATATAACTCTGTTCAGCTTATTTTCTGGTAGAACAATGAGGTTTTCTACCTCAAGGTGCTGGTGTCTTCTAGTAACCCTGACTAAATCTCAATGAATTTTTTAATTCCATTATTCTTTTTTTACATTAACACAGGTTAATTCTTGAGGCAGTTTTCACATATATGCACAGATAAGTTTTACTGCAGATTAAATCCAAGTATATAGACAGTAAAGGCCTTGAAAATGAACTTAAGGGACTGCTCATTAGAGCAGTGGTCAGAAACACTAATCATCTGTGCCTCTGTCTTGTTCACAAACTCCAAGTTCAAAGGCAGCTATTGGTCTCCAAGGAATACTCAGACATTACATAGGAACCATAGCGGCTGAAGAGTGACATTTTCTCCTCAGTCTTTTAACTTTGCTAATGCAAATTTATTAAAGCTTTCAAGAATAAAGTGAAAATACCCTATTGGCCCACAGAAGCTGAGTTCTGGTGTTTTTTATAAAACTGAGGTGTAAGAACTGGGTTTGAAGTCAAATCGTGGAGCCATGCAGAACCTACTGTACTCAGCTTTATTTTTGTAAATACATACTTTGTTAAGGTGAGGGAGAGAGAATATTTGAAATTTCATTATTTGAACTATTTCCAAAGGGCTGATACCTAAGCAATTCTCCCACACCTGCATTTCTCCCATCCTGGATTAAGACTGCATTGTTTGCAAATTCTCTGACCATGATTTGACATTTTGCAAATTTGATAGATTGAAAAAAAAATGGAAGAAAAATCACAAGCATACTGGAAGAAAATAGAACTTATTCTCTTACACACTGCTCCATAGTATGAAATATTAATTTTCTAGTGGGTTTTTTATAATACAAGTTCTGTTTGTGTTCCTTCTTTTATTCTTCTCATAACAATAGACATTTGTAAATTAGCCCACGGATGATTCTGAGCATCTATTTTCCATTTTCCATTTTACTGCTGTTCTCAATTCTCTCTCCAGGCATCTTCAAGGCATGCCACACATTTTCTGTATTCCGCTGTGAGAATGCAGTAAACATGAACAAAAAAATAAGGCACATTTTTTCTGTATTACTGATCTTTGCATGATTTTTTAAACAAAACTAGCCTGAAAAATAAAATGACATTCATATACTATAAAAATTACAACTTATTCCTTTTCAAGGTCCAGTTGTTTATAACTTGCTAAACACTTGCTAAAGATATCTAGAAGTCTTGCTAGGAACTTAGTAGTTATGATAGCTTACTCTCTTTGGTTAGCAAAAAAAATTTACAGTTAAAAAAATAAATTTGTTCCAGTTATTTGCACACTTAAGGGCAAAAGCCAGCTTGAAATTGTATTTTGGTATTTTATCTACCTATGTGAATTGCACAGCCTGCAACTCAAAGGTTAATGAACCACACAGGGCAGTTAGAAACCAATGGTCCATAGAAACTTTAATATATTGTACATACAACCATACAGTTCCTCCTAATTCATTTATTTTTTGTTCTCTCAAGTGAGGTATTTCTGCATTAAGCAGAATCTAAATCAGCTGTGTATACACAAACTAGAAAAGAGATTTCCAAGTAAAATAATGGAATAGAGGCAGCATAGCTAGATGTTAAAAACATGCAGATGTTCATTCAGAAGCACACAAAAAGTTAATTTATTGATACGATACAAAAATACTCTTCTATGTGTGTTCTTCCTTTCTGTCTTAAGAATCAAATATCCAACAACAAGCTAGTTGAGCAGTATGTCCCAAAACAAAGATATCTCCCTGAAAGTCATTAAGGGCTGGAATAAAGCCTAACTGCTAATAGCTGATGATAACTCTAAGCAGTTTACCTGTAGGTTTATTAAATCCCTGAATGGATGTTTCTCAGTGTCTGCTTCAAAATCTACTTGGCCTTCAGAGCTGAGAGAATAGCATCAATGGGAACATTAGAACTTTGAAAAAAAGCAGGTCCAGCATACTAAAGCAGACTTAATAAATTTCCTTTCAGCAAAAAAAGCCTTGCTTCTGAGTTACAATGAAACCCTGCTAAAAACTTCAGAGAAAACCTGGTTTAATACAAAACAGTCTTGACCGTTGAAGGCTTTGAATGATCATAGAGTTTTAAGTTATGCCCATTAAGCAAATGAAATTTAAAATATTTTAAAAATTGTTGTGTTTTTCAGTATGTATGAGCTTACTGAGATAAGAAATATAAATTAATGTTCAGAATAAACAAGTGGTTGGAACATAGAAAGAATTGAAAACTTCTTGATGAAAAAATTCCAATTATAATCCAAATGACAAAAACAGAGGACAAATATAGTAAGTTTGTAAGCCAAACAGATTCTTTTGTTCAGATTCTTAGACCAGAAAGATTAAGATAATTCTTACAGAACTACCAAAGTTATTAGATAGTTAATAACAACATAGTAACACAAAAGTCCCAATATAAAGAAAGAAATATAGTAAAGAAACTATAGTAGAGTACTATACAACAGATCTCTACAAAGCAGTTCTACACATTTTGTATAAAGATATTACAAATTTTAACAACAATTGCTTCTAAGACTGTTGAGCCAACACAGAAGGAAAAGTGATGCATCAGAAGTACTGTTAAGTGGCTGATTTTAGGAAAGACAAAGTTGCACATTACATGAACTTTTCTACAGAAGGACAGTAAAGAGATAATTGTTACCACAAAATTAGATCATTCTCAGATTGAAAAAAAAAAAATGTTATTTTAGTAGCATTTTCAGTCCAGGAAATTTTTAATTCAAATTTTGGATACCACCACTGTGTGACATTGTGTTGTTCTTAATTTAGTTCCTGTTGAATCACTGGGACAAAGCTTTAGTCATGACACTGAGTGAGAGTCCCTGACTTATAGCAGCTGTCTGGTACATTACTTCATTTTTGCTCAAGTTTTAATTACTTTGCAATTAGTAGTTAGCAATTAATAGTAGAGACAATTTTTCTTTTACAGAAAAAGGGACAGCATTTTGTAGAGTCTGACCTAAGTATAAACAGAGCTCTCAGCTTTTCTGTATTTTTTACTTTCATTTTAGAAAAATGTAAGGAACTTAGATTCTCAGTGCTTTGTCTTTTATTTGCATCCTATTCTCTCAGCTATTTTACACTTCAAAATAAACCCAAGTGAATATAGTGCAATAATTCACAAGCATAAATGAGGTGTGGAACCTCATGAAAGATGTCTGAGTGAGGACGAGTATTATTGTCTGCATTTTTTGCTGATGAGCAAAGTACAGAGAGATGAAACTATCTGGTGTTAGCTCTGAACAGCCATAGCAGTCAGAATTCGAGTTGCAGTATGAAGACTTTTAGACTGAAGACACTTTTGAAGAAACACCTTACGTAGAATACTTTTACAATTTAAAGATTATCTGTTACTTTTAGGAACAGAGTCAAAAGATAAAGAGTGAAGTGGTTCTTGGAGAGTTTCAAAGAGGAAATAAAGAGTTGATAAATTTAAGTGCTGACACTCCATTTTAGAAATCCACTGTGATTCTGATTTTAGTTATCCATTTGTAACTAGAGCAAGAATGCAGTTTTCACGAAAGTGAAATGAAATTGTAACTGAAATCACTGTCTGGTTTTCCTCTACATGTTTGCTCATACAGTGCAAAAATAATGCGATAGAATGAAATGTTAATGGTTAATATCTCAAACAACTGGCCATTTCCCAAACAAGAGGGTGCTTTGCTGATCATGTGCAAGGAAACATTCAGGTGCATACTGGGTGTGCATCCACCACTGAACATACAAGCTGGGTTTTGAGCAACATAAGGGAAGAAGAAGATAAGACGCAGATCCTGCAAAATGGGATAGTGTTTTTTATCAAGCCAATGTTCTCCCTTACAAAACTGGGTCCCTGTAAATCTCCCTCCTACCCCCAGGGGAGGTACTGGGACATTCATACATAGGCCTGAAGGTGTTCATCCCTTCTGATGGGGCATAACTGGCTCAACTATGCTGGCATGAGAGGCAGTAGTCATGTCTTACAAGAGGTCATAAACCATCATATCAAAGGCCCTATATCATATATTAATTTCTGGGGTTTTCCACCAGAGAACTGTGCATGATCCATAGTGTTGTAGCAGACAGTGTTAAACTCCCTCCTTCAGGAGTTCCCACCTGAACATGAGCATTTATTAATACACTGAACTTTGTGTTTATGGGCTTCTCCTGTTGGGGTGCACTATGTGGTGATAGAGAGATAGGCCCTGAGGGCTGGAGAGAGAGCCTTGTTCCTGGGCCCGGAGGTGACCCTGGGAGTGCATCCAGGTCACCGGGGATGGACTGAGAGAGGACTGTGGGTTTGTGGACAGCGTTGGACCTATGGGAAGTGGCAATTGTAGTTTGTGGCCTTACAGGGTATTGTTTGCCTGTTACCATAATAGGTAATATCTGTGCAATACCCCAGGTGATTGGGGGACACCGTGGTGAACATCTTTCCTGTTTATATGATGTTATAACCTGTTGTATGCTGGCATTTAGGCAATGTTCACTGCGCAATAAATGTCTTTGCACTTCTCCATCTTGTGTGCAAAGTCCATGCCCTTGCGTGATTACTGCATTCTCCCACCCCTAATGTATCAAGTCTTCTACCATCAATTTGACCAATTGACACCAAAATTGCAAAAATCAAGTCTTGTCTTTGGGTCCACAAGTGGTGGTATCCTTCCTCTTTTCTATCCTTCCACTCTTATCCCTTCTTCGTCTTTCTTTTCCTTATACATTTTCTTAAGTGTTATTTTTATGGTTTTATATTGCTATATTTCTATAGATAATAACCAAAGGGCTACATACCTCATTTTCAATGCAACCAAGTTATTCTAAAATAGACCCTACACGTATACATATACATATTTATATAAAGGCAGTGGTCATTCAGCATCACTTCACTCTAATCTGCCCCAAGTGATCTATTAACAAGCTCAATCACCCCACCCTTCAGGGCCAGGTTGTAACACACAAGTGTTTCAGCTTTAAAAATCAGGGAGAAGAAGATAAGGAAAATGTATTTCCTTTGAATTTATGTGTCTGCTAAGGTTTTCTTCAACACAAATACACTCCAGTCCACTGAGAAGATAAAGGCCACAAGTTGATTACTTGTGGAAGGATTAGGTGAGTTGAATCTGGTTTAATACTGTTTGATTTCATTTTGCTTTCCTGTATCACTAGCCGGGGCTCCGTGGCTTCTGTGCCAGAGCATGAGGTGCTGCGATCTTCCAAGAGAGTCTCATTAGCAAAGCCGCTCGGCAGGATCAGCCACACGCTCACACAAACATGCATGCGCAAACACATGGATAGCTTCAGTAATATGGGCCGACAGCAACAAGGCAGGAAGGATCTCCAAATAGAGTTCCACTGACTGAGGTTTATTGCAGCTGCACCACAAAGGAGTCCAAAGGCGAAGACAAGAAACAATGGATGGTCCAGGTTTAAGTACGGGAGTGGGGCGAGCACCAGAGACCAATGATTTGAGGGCAAGGGGGCAGTACAAAGGTGGGGCTAGGGAATGGGAGCCAATGGGGAAGCTCTGGGGGAGTGCCAAGGGGCAAAGGCCAATGGGGGGAATCTGGAGCGGAGAACTTTCTAGGACATGAAACATATAAGGTAGCAAGGAGGCAGGGCAGCCAACAGCCAACCAGGAACACAGAACTGGGATACATTAACATAACAGAACAAAGCATTCTGGGAGAGTCTTTTCTTCTCACCCTAACCTGACAGAGGTCTCTGGTACTAGGGACTGTCTTAACCAACCATTCCTTCTGCCCTTTGAACCAAAGGTTGTACCCACCATATTTCTGCTTGTGAAAGCAAAGATTTTTTTTTCCTTACAGCAGTACATACACTGGGTATTTCATATTATTAAAAAATATCCAACTGCGTTATACTTGACCAATGAAAAATTACAGGGCTGTAAAATGATCAAGGCAGACCACAAACAACACAATTTCTGCTACTTTGATTGGGCTTCAATTATTATTAATTTGTGTTTAAAAATCCAGTAATGCCATGGCCGCATTATAAACGTAGTGTTTCATCGTGATGATGATTTGATGATATGAACTTTCTGATGGTTATGCAATAAGAATGATTCACTAACATGGTAGAAAAGCTTTTCCCCACTTTTGCTCCCAACTCTGGCCCAACCCCACACTTTTCTAACAGAAAAACTGGAACATGATACCAGCCTCCCTCCTGTGTCTCTGCTGGGAAATAGAGCTTAGGAAAAAAAAAATCAACTTCAGACTTTGTTTTAGTAGACACTACATTTTCTTAGATGGGAGATTCATCCTCAATGAAGCACAAAGGACAACAGCAAACTTTTTAACCTACTGGCAAAAATAGGTGAAGGGGTGCAGCATGTCAATAAAAAAGGAGGAGAAACATTACCCCTCTGACCAGTGCAAAGGGGCACATCAGTGGATTATTCAATCCTCAGCCTGTCAGCCCATCAGGGTCACTAGGTTGTGAAGTGATGTTCACAGCATTAAAGAGTACAAGGCTTCCATACACTTCTCACTACTTTAGATACAAAGGTGCAAGGACATTCTTCTGTTTTCAATTTTCATATCCATGCTGAGTCACAGTCCTGCCTCCAGATGAAATATCCAAATCCACCAGTAACAAAACAGTATTGCCGAAAATTTTGAATTTATTTTTTATTTTAAAAACTCCAGTTTTCATCTTCTGCTTTAAATTTCACAATCATACTTTTATTTAATATTTAAAGGACAATTTAAAACATGAAATTTGGCATGATTAATACATGTTCTTTTTCCCCAAATACTGAGTTCATTGCCACAAGACTAGATATAAGGGCTCTAATAGCTAAAACCCCACAAAGAGAAAGAAATATATAAAAATTGCTGCCACTACATAGCTGAAAACATTGCATCATTGCTGACTTAGAATCCCTTGGTAGAAGAAGGTACCCTGCAATTTCAGGAATTGAGACTTGGTAATTATAATGTCCATTTCAGTCTTTTTTCCTGTCTAGTGTGCTTTGGTCAATGGCACCAAAGATCCTTTTTGTTCTTCAGAACAGGCAAAAAAATCCTTTAGATCTTTGCCAAGTAGGCAGCAGTCAGAAACAAGGGTAAAGCATTAGTCGTACTACAATGAGGCAGGGAAACTTTCTGTTACTGCCTACCTTGTTGTTGATTTTTGATTTTAGTTTTCCAAAAGGCAGGATTTAACAATTGTATCTCAGGGGGCAATTTTAAATATTACATGGATGGATTTACATGGAACTAATAAACATAAGAAGAAACAGAATTGGTCTGGATGAACTTGGTTTATTTAGAAAAAAAATAAATTGCATTCATTTCCCAAGCTATTTAGTAATTATCTCAGAATATTTTTCCTCAGTAGTCAATTTCTAAGGAAAATCAGTTTGATTTGCAGTCTTGTTAATTAAAAAACTTCAGACAAAGGACAAAATTTCTAAATCAAGCAATGGGATTGTTTTCTTTTTTTGTCATTTTCTAGAAATAAAGCTGAAGATGCCTTGAAAAGTGTACTATAGAATAGGAAAATATGGAAAAAAAATGGCTCATTTTCCCAGGACTTTTCACAGTAATATGACCCTCCAAGCTAATTGTCTCAAAAACAAAAACAACAACAATTAATTTATGAGAGTAAATAAGAATAAGATGTTGGTATAATCAAAGCCAAGAGAATGGACTGATTTGAAATTTCTTGAAGTACAAAGCGTGTACTAGAATATGAAAAGATAGATAAACCAACATATTTGACTTACATGGAGAATGTCTATGTGTATGCATTAAATAACAGGTTTTCATTATTATTCTATCCTGGGGAATGGAAATCTCTTTTAGCTTTTGAACATATTCCCAGTATTATAATTTCCATGGGTCCAGACCTTGAAGACTTCTTCTTTTGTTCTTGGCATAAAATCCTACCTGCATAGAAATCTTCAACAAGGACATTGCCTTAAGCTATTTGAATGTATGTGCATTACACAGTAAAGGAAATGTAGTCTGGAAATACCATTAAGATCTCAGGGAAAATAAAATCCTAATGATGTTGGACCCTTGATATAAGTGGTAGTAGTTCTGGGTTTTTTGTTTGCTTGTATGCAATTATGACTGAATGAAAATATTTATGCCTAAAATATTTTTATATTTTTAGAATCCATGTTGATGAGCACGTTATCTGTCAGACTGATCTATCCAACAATGCTCAAACAACCATCAGTTTGTTTTGTCTTCCTTCATCTTTATATAGATGTAGAAATAATATAAATAACATGCACTATTTTGACAATTGCGGGAAAGTGTAGCTGTATGTTTGAAAGTTTATATCTAAGTACTCTGAAGTTTAACTTTTCTTTAAGACAACAGTGTGTATGTATCTAATAAAGGTGAACAGAAAATTATTTTAATCTTTTTTGCTTAAATAGTGTAAAAGCCTATAATGTTGGATTTTTCTTTCTTCTTTTTAAGTTTTTTTGGACTTGCAAAAAAATTTTAAAAGAGCATTTTTTGTCTACATGAGCATATTCTTTTTTGTTGTTTAATCAGCTGAAATGGTATTCAATTGCACAAGAACTTACATTTCAATACTGACGAAGCTGATTCAAACCTATTCAGTCAGGCTGTAGTGTGATCAAATTTGGTCTGAAAGGTCAGGCTAAAATAGCTTCCTGTTTCTCCATCTGATGTTTATAATCTCTTAGGTTAAATCCATCTGAGAGAGATTTTGCTTAGACAGAATGATATGCATATGGAATGAAGAGTGTGGTAGATTTACTCTTATGAGGAACTAAAAAGAAAGGGGCTTGGAGTATGATTTTGTTCTTCAAGATATGCAGAGCAAATGAAAGGGAGAAAAAAAGCTGAGATACTCAGGGAAGGGGGTGGGAAGAAAAGAATAAAACAAAAAAAGAGGGATAGAAATGACAGAATTAAATACAGCTGGTCAGACCACTTATTTGCAATGTGCCAGCATTTTATTTTTGTATTTTTTTTCTTTTCTTTTTATTCAAAGTAATCTGTTTTTCTTTATATCTATCTTCATAAATATTCCACCATTTCTCCCTCTGTTTTTATTTTACTTCTGCATTTTTCATGCCTTTTTCTCAAAATCTATATCATTTTGAGAGGAAAGAGAATCTAGTCATGTACCTTATTCTTCCTGCCTATACGAGAAGCTCCTGGAAATTGCAGTTCTTGAGGATCTTGGTTTGAACCTTTCTATGATCACTAATATTGGAAACATATTTTGATTTAGCAATGAGTATTACCCTAGTAATTTACCTACTAGGAATAGCAGTTTGACCATTAAGGACAGAAAAGACCTCTTTTTTTCCCCCTTTTGTTCAGTGTAAATATCAGTATTTTTCCATGATTTTTTTTCTGCATCTTTGTAATGTCTCATTGCTATACCCACATTAGTTTTTATCTTTTCCTGGACGATTTTTATTCCTCACCTCACCTTGCCTCGCCTCGCCTCGCCTCCCCTCCCCATTGACACAGATTACACAGGTAATTCTAAAATAATGGATATTTCCTATATTTTCATATCTGGTTTTGTCTGCAGTGAAATTTTTAACTTTACCGACAACTATAATTGCAATTTTTCTGTCTCTCTTGATCAGAAACTATGGGCAGTATGATGGTAGGATGTTTCAGTGTTTGTATTTGCATGTCAGTTTTATAATTAAGCATTTGTATATTCACATTGAATGCTTTTAGAATTAGGATAAGGAATGCTCTCCCTAAACTACACAGCCCCAGCCCCCACCTTGGAGGGCCTGATAAATGTCAGAGAAGTCTGTTAACAGCAGCTGAGAAGATCCACAGGACTCCTCTGCTTTGCCAGTAGCTTAATCCCCTGTGCAAAGTCTTTATCTGGATTTGTGTGAGAAACCACTATTTAGCATTCAGTAAGTAGACAAGGCTGTTCTCCTACAGTGATGACCTCCCTGACCTACTAGAGGAAACCAAAAATTACACAGATCCATTAGAAAGATTAAGACAAAGACAATAATAGCTGCTGTGATTTATCTTTCTGTTTTTATGAAAAGTTCACAAGTTTGCCAAAAATGACAGACAGGAATAGATAATCTCTGCTTTTTATCACTCAGATCAGACAGCCTTAATGTTACCAATGAAAAGACAAATGCCACGCTTCTATTTGTGGAGGCCGAACAAAGAATAGATCATTCTTTTTCCCCTAGGAAACATAAAGTTAAAATTCTTTACTTTGAGGACCAGAGTAATAATTCAAGTGACATTTGGCAAGGTGACACGAATAGACAGTTATTTTTACTAATGTACATTTGTTTCAGTATTTGACACAGACAAGGTCAGAGAGCACCGACCATTTCCTCTACAGAAATTCTGCAGTCAATCAAGGTATGTGACTTTCAGTGAAATTTCTAATGATATAAGGATTTTGTAGGTGATATCAAGAGCAAAATTAAATGAAGTTTGATTTTTTTTAATTTGCTGGGACTTAATTCATCATTTTCTTCTGTCAAATCAATGGAGTCTGATTATAGAATTATCTGCTGCAATCATCACACATTTGAGGAATATCAAGGCTGGGTAATTAAAAATAGCAAAGCTGTGCAAATAATTTATCAATAAAGGTGAAATGGCAAAGTTTTGTTTTATCTCATTCAGCAAAGAGGTTAAAAATAGTGAAGAAATGGTTTGGGATTTTTAGGGGCGGGTTGCTGGGTTGTTGCGATCCGGTTTAAACCCAGAAAAGCAAAGAAACCTAAGTCTCTGTGCATAAACCAGAAAGAATTTAGAAGGTTCTAAATATTCCTAGAAATGAGATTAAAACCAAACGAGGTTGGATGCTGATGCCAAAAAATTTATGTATTTTATTTAATAGAAGAAAGAAAGAAAGAAAGAAAGAAAGAAAGAAAGAAAGAAAGAAAGAAAGAAAGAAAGAAAGAAAGAAAGAAAGAAAGAAAGAAAGAAAGAAAAAGAAGTGTGCTTGGGGGGTGGGGAGGACAAGGAGAGGTGACAGGGGTTAGGTGGAAGCTCATCACCCATCCAAGGGTCCCAGTGACATCTCCTTGCTCCCCTCCATCTGGTCTGCTGGTGGTGAGGATCCCCCATGGCTGCCATGGCCACCCCACCACACGCTGAAGAGTACAGAATTCCGTGGATTAATATATGCTTTGGGCCAGGTGGGAATGCCCACGTGTCTCCCCTTGCAGGGGCTAGCTTGACACACTGTCCCTTGCAGCACTGAGGGTCTGTGCATCATCCCTGGTGCTCTGGTGCAGGGTCTGGGGACCCCTTTGAGGGGGGCTCCTGTGATGGGCCCTGTCACCCCCTTCTGCTGTGGATAAGCTTCCCCACCCCGGGTGAGGGCCCCTCAGCTGGGCTCCTCTGCACAGTGGAGGATGGGCAGCCACTGCACCTCTGACCAGAGGCTTTTCCAAGATACCCAAAGCCTCTCCTCCCTCCACCCTTTTTGGTGTGAGGGTCTGTGCGAGCCTGGCAGCTGATAGCCCTGGTGCTGTGGTCTCCACCTTGGAGGTGTTAAGCTTGTGCTTTATGAAATGTCCCCAGCCCTGAGTTGTTACTTTGTCTTATCTTCATCAGCGAGCAGTGCAAGGCCTCAGTCAGGGCCCCATTCAGGGTGTGGTAGTCTTCTCTGCAGCTTTTGTAATACAGTTTTAAAAGTCCTTTAAGAAAATGTTTAAGTCATAAATTATAATATTTCAGTCTCTGACATAGATTTGTGAGATTTTGGGAGTTGTGTTTGTCTTTTTTGGTTTTTTTTTTATTTGCTGCAAAGCTATGAATTTACAAGCAATTGAAGCCCATGGGACATGACATCCTGCATGATGGGAAGATGCAGGAAGGAAAAGTTAATATTAAGCTTGAAGTCTCATGTAGTCCCAATCCTATTCTCATCAGGATGATATGGGAACAAGGAAATATTGTTTTTTGGTAATTTTTTTAGTATTAGAAATAATCTTTCAGGTTCTCTCAAAGGACAGAATATGAATCTATTGCTATTTTTTAAAAATGTAAGAATCTATAGTTATTAAAAAAAATAATGTGCTTGAATATGTTACTCTGTTCATGTTTCTCATACAGTGTTCACCAGGATAATTTACAATACTAATATTTAAATCAGTGAATAAATGAGGATGGAGTGTCTGGTCTAACCCCCCTGCTCAAGGTCAGCTAGAGCAGATTGCCCAGGACCATGTTAAGTTGTGCTTTGAATATTATTGAAAATAAGGCTCCAAAATCTCTCTAGGCAACTTGTTCCAGGTATTTGGAATATCAGCACATATTATATCCTAACTGATTAAAATCTATACTCCTGACAATGTGATGGACATGGATCTATGCCTGTATTCTCTTTTTCCAGGTTGGTACTGGACACCTGTTCTAAGGAACAGTAAGAAATTTCGGGAAAATACCTTATACCTCAGTTAATAGTGAGAGAACCACAAAAGAAGGGCATTTATTAGCACAGTAGAAAACTTGAGAACATTCTAAATATTTTTTTTATAAAAGAAAAATCACTACAATATTCTGTGTGCATATGTATTGGTATTGGTGTTTCTTCTTTGCAGAAAAAAAGCAAAACAAAACACAAAACCCAGTAGTATATCACAGAGAACTGGCTTACCAGTCACTTGCATTTGTTCTTGCACAAGAATGGATGTAGCTGACCATCATAACTTTAGGCAATTACATTTTAAAATATTATCCTTTTGACTTCTCTTGTCCTGGTTTGACAATTTTTTGTGTGTGTATGCCAGGTTGGCCAAAATCTATCAATATATCATCTGGGAGAAAACCAGTTTACAGCCACCCTTCCCCCACCAGGTTCAGGAAAAAAAATTCCTCGAAGGAAAGTGAAAGAGATAAAACCTATTTATTAACAAACACACAGGAAAAGGATAATAATGTTGAATAGTAAACCCCCCCACCCCCGCACGCCATAGCAGTAAAACCTGGGAAGAAATGAGAGTCCTCTCGTAGGTGTGGTCCCTCCTTCTCGGGGTTGGGGGTGGCCATAGGCCGTAGGCCACCTGCGGGCCTGAAGGAAAATTCTCCCGATGTGTTCTGATGTTGTTGAAACAGTCCAGAGGAGAAAAAAGGAAAAAAAAACCAAAGTCCTGGGAACTATGCCAGAGACGAAAGGAAAAAAATCCCAAAAAAGCTGGCTGAAGAGACAGGCAAGGGGGTTCCCTCCATGCTCCCATAGCCAGAGAACGCAGAGGAGTCTCTATCTCTGTGTCCTTGGGAACCTGCATTGAAAAGTTCGTTTGTTTTTTTTTTTTTCCTCCCCTCTCAAGCTCAGTTTAAAGGCACAAAATTAATTTTTTGGCATAGAGCCGTGATAGGGGATGCACATCATAGAGTCACCCCAAGACAGTGTGGAAAGTGAATAACGGGATGTGAATAATTCATAGAATCACAGGATCATAAAAATGGCTTGTGTTGGAAGGGACCTTAAAAATAATTTAGTTCAAACCCAAGACTCTTCCATGGGCAGGGATATCTTCCACCAGATCAGGTAGGTGGCACAGGGCCCTATCCAACCTGCCCTTAAGTCTTCCAGGAATGGGGCACTTATATGGGCAACCTGTTACAGTGCCTCACCACCCCAATGGTAAAAAATTTCCTCCTGATATCTAACATAAACCTACCCCTTTCAGTTCAAAGCCTTCATCATGTGTCCTATCACTACATGACCTTGTAAAAAGTCCCTCTCCACTTTTTTTATAGCTCTTCTTTAGGTATTGGTAGGTGCTCTAAGTTGTCCCCAGAGCCTTCTCTTCTTCAGGCCAAACAGCCCCAATACTCTCAGCCTTTCTGAGAGTGAGGTGAGGTAGGTGAGGTAATTCAACAAAGCATTCTGAGAGGAGTAAGTTGAAAGGAAAAAACCCAATTTCTGAGTAACATTTTGTCATTTCTACCCAATTATTCTTTACTGAGTTCATGAAAGTACTCTCCTGTGCATCATTGAACTTTTTTTGTTTGAGGAAGAAGCAATAAGAAGAAGTAAGAATTACAAATTCTGAATATTGGTTTTAGGAGAAAATACAGAGATTTAAAAACCCTAATGAATTCTCTGAAGATTCCACTGTGCATTTTCTTTATTTAATCTTACACAGCCAAGAAAATTGACAGAAATAGCAACCCAAAACTACTTTTATAAAAAACAGACCTCATGAATAACACCTCCATTATAAATTTTCACTTACAGCACCATAAATAACATGAACACACACTGTACATTACACAGGATTGGTTTGCAATTTCTTATGCTCCTTACTGCATCATATAGGAAAAATCCTCACCATGGACAAATAGTGTAAAACTTTTTACACTCAAAAGTAAGAGTGATTTCTCACTTTTGGGAGCAAAATAATTCTGAATTGTTTTATACTATAGAAAGAATTTGTTTTTAGTTTATTGTGATAGTACTTTAAAACAAGAAAGATGGAGTGGAGGAGGCATGGACTTGATTCCAGACTTATTTGTCATAATTCAGAGGAGTTGTATGTAAATCCAAAGACTGCACACAAACCAAATAATCATGAAGGATTCGGGGTTTTTCTTTTCCTGAGTCCATGGTCTTGAAGAAAAAATAACAAGTTTCTATTTGTTTGGCCTGTTAGTCACAGTACAGGAAACCAAAGGGCTAAAGCATTTCCTGCAAGACATTTTTATTCAGTCTGAGACATATATAGCAGGTAGTTCCTGTCTGTACAAAACAATGAAGAAAATTCTTTTTAAAGCACTAACTGTTCTCATGATTCCAGTTTTCAATCACTCAATTCACACTAGAGACAGATGAATTTTTGTATCCTAATAATAATTCTGCAATATCTCATAAGGATTTTTTAGTTCAAACCCTGCTAATTTTTACATTCACAAGCTCATTCAATCAGAAAGATTTCTTCTTGTCCTATGACACAATGTGTTCTTGATCATAAATGAGCAATCACTGAAAGCATCAAGCAAAATCTTTTCAGGGAGGGTGTGCTTCAGTGTTGCCAATGAACCATGCTAGAGCACTACTATTATGTTTTGAAACCTTTATAACTGCTGCTAGAGAAATCAGAGCTGTAAGGCATCACTGAGATAAGTTAAAACATCCATCCTTATGAAAGGAAAAGGATGGGGGGAAAAAGGCCTAGCTAGGGTGCACCACAGAAACAGCTTTCCATCCTTTGAAGTTGGAACATCTCTGATGCTTACTAACCCTGGTTCTCATTGATAATGAGTATCACAAACATGCCAAGGTTCAAGGGAACACAGAGAATGGAATATTATTCTATTACTCACAACATTATGCTTCTTATTTTTCTGGATGTGAGATGTGGGATTAGCCAGCAATGTAGGCTTTTTCTGTCCTTTAGCATAAACACACATCATTCATCAGTGTGGGCCCTGGGGCACTGCACAGTTTTAACACAGCTGTACTTGCCATCCCCTCCCTTAGCAGGATTAATGGCCAACCCTGAACAACTGGAATGTGCAGGCAGCCTGACTGCAAACTGACTGTATTTGTAAACAGCTTGTACACCAGGTAAACTACAGGAGCCTCAAATTAATTCTGAAAACCTTGTATTGCGCCTCCGAAAAACACTATTGAAACTTCTTGAACTATTCTCTCCCCTCTCCATGTTCTCCAGGCTTCCATTTATTTTTCTTGTTTTTTCAAAATCTCTGCCTCTAATGTTCTGCATACCACCAGTAAAGAGGGAAGGTGAAAGATGATGTCTGAATTAATGGCATTATTGAGGACTGTTCCATAAAAGAGCTGTGAAAGAGACTTGCTCAAAGTATGAAATACAAAACCTGGAAGACAATTTAAGTGACAGGCTCCAACTTTTATGGAGACAGATGGTCCCCCTAGCTTTTCATATAATAAAATTGTCTTTTATTAAAAACAAAATATACATAATCTCCAGATATTTTTCTAATTGGCCCATGCAGTCCAGACAATTGCTGTAATTTCCTTCTTTGAGTGTAGGGAATAAGTTGAAAGAGGTGTTAGATTAATTTATGTCTATTACATAATGTGATTCATTTGAGACAAGTTCTGTTTACAATCTTTTTTTCTCCTAAGAACTCAAATTTTTCTCCATAAGCTTAAAATACCAGTACTGGAACAAGTACTATTTAATGTCTTCATCAATGACAGAGACAATGGGACTGAGTGCATATTTAGGAATTTGGCGGATGACACCAAGTTCAGTGGAGCAGTTGACACACCTAAGAGATGAGATGCCATCCAGAGGGATCTGGACAAAATCAAGAAGTGACTCAAAAGGAATTTCATGCAGTTTAACAAGACCAAGTGCAAGGTGCCACACCTGAGTCAAGGCAACCCCCAGTATCAACAGGTTGAATGGATCAGAACAGAAGATATTTGAGTATCATAAATGCTACACCACAAAGTCTCACCTGGCTTTCTCTTTGTTCCAGCAGTCCTATTTATGAAATATAAAGCCATGTAGAACATATGTCTTTGTCTCCTGACTCTCACATTAAGCTAAATAGGCCTCAAGCTGTTTGGTTTTGGTTTTGTTTTTGTTTTTTTTTTAGGTAATCTCTTTAGATAAGCATTGTTAGCTTCCCAACATTGACCCAATAAAGATTCTCAAGCAACCTTGGTGAATCAGTTTAAGGAAGTTTAAACCACATTGCTTTCACTATGTATCTGGTGCAGCTAAAGGGATTTATAGTAATAAAGATTTTTCTGATATCCTCATTCTGAATCTTTGTAAGCACAAAAACTTACATTTTATTTTTAAAAGAAAGAAATAGATGTTTGAAGACACAAAAGATGTATTATACTTGCAGTGTCCTGTAAGCTGCAGTTTCTTATCACAAAAAGATTTATATCCCATGATCTCTAAAATGCATTGCTTTTTACAGATGCTATTGCAGCCGGGGAGAAGGGAATGGTAAATGGTTTCCCATGTCTATAAAAGAGAGATAACGGGTTTGCTAAGTATTTTTATGTACAAAGTAATGGATCATATTAATCACATCCAGACTCAAGGTAGAGATTTAAGAGGGCTTTCACCTAACATATATCATCAGCTCTTCTTTATCGTATAATTGTAGGACATGCACTGACATGAGCTTGCGTGTGTGTGTGTGTGTTTGTGTGTGTGAGCATATGTGTTGACACACCCATATTCACACTTGGATTTGGAAGCAAGAGGGTAAGGGAAAGAGGAAAGTAACTAAGCCCTCTCTTCCAAGCTGTTTTATTCTATTCTCTTGGAAAATGTTCACCTGCTCATTGCTCTCTGAAAACAGTGAATCACTCTAACTGGAATAGAGTCTTGCAATATATTAAATACATGCTTAGCATCAAGCCTAGTTCAGCCTCGCGAATGATACAGGGTTATTATGAAATCCTTCCCTTCACCACTGTGCTAGCTTTCTGCGATTTTTTTTTCCTGTAAACAGAATTTCCAAATTGAAATTAGTCATATTTTGACAGCAATAATATGATAATGCTCTCATGATTTTGCAGGGTTTAACTCTTAACTGCTCTGTACAAGACCTTCCTTTGCAGAGGGAAAGGGCTTTCTGCAATTACCAGTGGAGCCTGCATAAAATTTGAGAAAGGAGAGTGGCATACTGTCACTGAACTCTTAATGCAGATGTAGGAAGTTTTCTCAGCCTTTTGGGGAGTTTCTCTTATTCATGGCTGTACTGCAGAAATTAATCTTTAAAGAGATAAATAGCTGAGATCAAGACTGGGAGGTGAGATGAGGGCACGATGGAGACATGCCAGACAATGTAAAATGGAAAGGTGATTTTTGTTTAATATCACTCTCCAGATGTCTGCAACAGAGATGGTCAGATAAGTGAACTGAGGTTTTAAACTACTTTAACAGCTAAAGTATAGATGTCCTTGCAAGATAGAAATTCTCTTTCTGCTAGAACCTCAAAATGTTTTACTAAGCCTCAAAGAAGCCAGTCTGACAAATAATTTCATATATTCCTTCTCAATCATAGCAAAGGTGTTTTGGCTGCGTTTTGTTTGGTTAGTATGATTTTGGTTGTTTTATTTGCGACACTGAAGTAATTAGGGAATAGCCTTCCTTATTTCAGTGTTTAAGATGTTGGGTTTGATCATTATATCTTTGTGAGCCATTTGGATTATTGTTCTCTACCGGATCATTTCACAGGTGGGAAATGCTTCTAGGAGGGGAAATGAAAATGGAAGAGGAAAGGAAGGCAGATGAAAAGTTCAGGGGTTTTGACCTGAGTATCTGAAAGTAAAGAAGAGTTTACTGTCACTATAACTTTCAAAAATATTTAAGAGTAGTAAGAAATTTTGAATCTTTGGCGAAACATATAAACATTATAGCTATAAAACTTCATGCATTCCACGTCCCTTCTATGACAAAATAGGTCTCTGCTGTGGTGTTACTAGAAAAAAATGCAACTATTCCCACCAATCAAGCAATCTTTACAGTCATCTTAGATTAAGGAACTGCCTCAAACTACTTTCAGAAAGTGAGATTTGTAGCACCTAGCTGAAATCTTCAAGGGAGACTTGACTAGAATAATGCTTTTTCAGGCAGTACATCACATATTACACATTTTCACATTCATCGCATTTTCACCTTTCTCACATATAGGGAAACACATACTACAATACAAAGGATGACTTTGAAAGTGGCTTGATTTAACTTTTGTACGAAAGTAAGCATAAAGCCTGCTTCTATTAGCTTTTCCTATTTTTTGTCTTCTCTTCCCCTCAGCCCCACACTGGAGTTCTGTAAATTTATATGGCTATATGAGTTTAGGAGTACAAGGATGCAATGCTTTGCATTGTGCTTTAATGGGTGATTTTTTTTCCCTTCCTCCATATCCAGTCACTAGCTTTTGGATTAAAAAAAAGCACAAATAGATAGATAGCAGCTGTGAGACAGAGCTTTCTCTTAAGTACAGCTGAAAACTAATGTTCTCAAAACTGCCCCTAAACTGAAATAGAGAAGATTATGCTAAAAATATTTTGTTTTAAAATAGTTCTTCTTTATGTTTCAGGAGACTGGAGCGGGGGAGTATTTATTACTTTCTTTCTTTCCAGAAGTGCAATTTGTATTTCTATAGAGACAAGACAGCAAAGACCTCTGGAAGATGAGATAAGCAAGTGACATTTGAAAAAAATAAATAAATTTGAATGAAGGAAAAAAATATAAATAATAGGGAATTAGCCTTTTAAAACAGTTTGACTTACTTAGAAGAGAATATAAAATACATTGGTGTGAATGTAAAAAACCTAGCTGAAGAAGAGATACCTTATGTGAGCTTGACAGTATGACCCTCTCAGTTAAAGTGCCTCTTAGGAAAAAAATCATACCTTATTGTAGTGACATAGCCAAGTGAGAACCAATCAAGAAGAACACTATTGGTGTAAGAGGATTATTAATATAAAGTTTGTGATATATTTCTATAAGCAGAATTTGAAACCTACATTCCTGATAGTAATGTTGTTGCTTCAGATCACAGATTTACAAACTGCCTTTGAAAAAGTTACATGATCAAAAACAACAGAATGGTGTTTGTATCCATCATACACCATGTGAAGCTACTGAAGCATCCTTGTACTATCACAGTATTAAAGCTATTGTTTTAATTATTGTTTGATTGTTGATCACATTAACAGCTTCTGCTTGTTGAAATAAATCCTTCATGTAGTAAAAGTTTAAAAATTGGTCATCTTGAGAGGTTTTCTTTTCACATTTTGTTGTGTTTACAACCTTTGCCTCTGTCAGAGATCAGAGACACTAGTTACATCTTCCACTTTGAATATATATAGTACCCAAACATAAAATAAACATCATGGATTTCTTTCTATTATAGAGGTCTTTATACAGATACATCTAAAAGTAGTCCTGTTCTGAGTCTTGTGGTTTTGCTTGGATTTCTTTTCTGTGGTTTTTTTTTTTTGTTTGGTTGTTTGTGGGGCTTTTTGGGAGGGTGATGGGATAGGATGGTTTTTACATAATTTTATCATTATTACTTACTGAAATAAATTGGACTATAGAGTTATTACATAATTCAATATTAAGTTTACAGGAGTAGCATGTATACAGTCGAGTTCTGCTTCTGCAAATACAAATACCCACAAGTGTGCTTTTTTCTAGGCACAAAAGTCATCCAAGGGACCAACCAGAGGTTTGAGTTAAGCACTTACGTTTTATTTCCCATGCTGTATAAGTACATATGGAGGGAAAATATGACAGTTATCCAAAATTAGATACAATGTTATACGATATGTTTTGATTTTAACTAGTGTGACTTCATACTCTTAGTACAATGTGTTCAGCTAGAAGATGCTACCATGTGTCATAAAAAGGTTGCAAAAACATTTTCATGGGTTCTTTCATGCTCAAAACTTACTGAAACATTCAGCTTTCTTAGCTAAACTTATGCATTGCTCAAAAAAATAAAGGAAAGTTTGCTGAGATGGTGTGTATTTAATGTGGATTAAAAAAACGTACTCTCTAGGCATCTCATGCAATAACTATAAATTTAGGAGTGGGGCATTTAGTACTTTTGACCCCAGGTTGCCTGAGAAAATGGATGTTTAAAGATTAGATTGCTTTGGGGCTTTTTAAAAAATTTATTCTGAATTGTGTCATGACAGCGCACAGTTAGTTGTTAAGTATCATTAGATTATGCATACTGATTAATTACATTGACTAATTTATTTAAAACATAATCAAGAACTATGTTTTAATACTACTTTATTGTAAAGATAGCTTGTGGGACAGGTTATCGGTGGTCCTTAGACAGAATCTAAGAATCCAAATTTATTCACATTCCTTCTGAAATAAAATGTACATTTCTAAAACATTTTCCAATCTTTACATATTTTTTACAGAGAAATATCTGCCAGTCTTCATGTCTGCTGAGAATCAATAACTTTAGAGTTTTAGACTCATCAGATTTTATTTCATTGGCACTTGGTATCTTAACTAACCTCAGTATAATAAATTTCAAGCATCTTCTTCTATTTATACCTTATTTTGTCTCACTTGTAAAGATATTAAAGCTTTTCTACAAGAGGTGTGAAATGACTATCTGTGACAGCACACATGGAAATACTTAGATGACTGAATGCTGTTTACTCAAATCACACTCCTGTAGGTGAAAATAAAACCATAAATTTAGGTACTCTAAAAATCTTTAGACAAAATAATTAAGTATTCAAATAGTATTTTTTTCAAGTATTCAAAAGATGATTTTGGAATACATAGAATGCACTAAAAGGCCAAAAAATAAGTAGATATCACCTACAGTTAAAATAGTTCACAAATCTGAGTTCACTACACTGAGAGGATAATTCTTATTCAGGAAATGCTTGGACCAAAACTGTCTTCATCCAAACAAAAAGGGAAATCACAAAGCAAGACAGTAAAAAAGGAAGCTGTACAGGCAGATGGAAATATAATAGTGGACTACTAAAAGAATGGACCAAAAGGAAGTTATTAGGAAACCACTCCTAGCACTGTCACTAACAGGAGAAGCACTTGTTGGTCAGCAAGAGCTAAATAATCTGGGGTAAAAACAAACCTTCAGCTGGATTATACAACACAATTTCCATGACTCTTTAGGATCAGGTGGATATGTTTAGCGGAGATATCTCTACTTCTTTAAGTTGTATAAGATTGTCTGTGTCTGATCTCCTCTGCTCCCTTCTGGTGGCATATTTATGATGGTTTAACGTGTTTGGCCTTTTGTTCTAAAGATCTTTAAGTACATTGGGGAAGAGAGGATTCCTCTGTGGTTTTAGTGGGTGAAGGGAAGGTTTTCTGATCCTAAGGGTGAGATTTCTCTTGCCTAAAATGCCTAAAAGCCTCTGAAGCTTAATATTTAATCCAAGCCAGTCATAGAGGCTCCTTTTATTATCAGAGGTGAGAGATTTTAGAAAAGGTTCTGAAACTGGATATGTAACTTAGCTTCTGGAGATCTTGCTTGCTCATTGACTGAAGACAATTGTGATTAGATGGCATTTTAGAGTAGACGCTTAACTTTGAAGTGTTTGAAATTACAATATGATGAATTTGGACTGAAATTATGAAAGTCTTCCTGTGGAGCTGTCTGAATAGCTATTTGGGATCCCAAAGGAACAGACTGAGTGTCAATATCCATACCAACAGGCTAAATGTGTCATGAAATGGTCTCTGTGTCTGAAGTCTTCTGATACAGAAGAATCTGTACTCACACAAGCAAAGGGACTAACACAGAGGTTTTAATCCAGAATAAGCATTCAAAAACCCACTAGCCCACATGCTTCTCTGACTCTTCCTATAACCCTGTTGCTTCAGGTGCCGTTCGGGCTCGCTCTGTGGCCCGACACCTAGCAATCTTCTGCTTGTCCCGGGTGGAGGCTGGACCGAGACCGATTCTCAGTGCAGGTGTGATGGCCAAATCACTGTTTGGGGTTCACCTCGACCCCCGATGGCTACTGCACATGAAGAAGGTACGAAGAAGCAGAGGGGTGCTCCATGGGGGAAAAGGGTTTATTAGAACGTGGTAGAAACCATGGAGCAATCCACCTGCCTTGTGGAGTGGGGGCCGTTTTGTACCCTGACAACAAAAACGTAGATCAACCAATAGACGTTAATCAGGGAGTGTTACATAGGCGGGGAGAAGGGATTACAGCAAATAAGGTAAGAGGTAGGTGGGGAGAACTGAAGCTGATGGCAAGGCACGGATCACGGCTTCCTGTAACTTCAGGGGTTCTCAGCTGCAGGCACCTCAAACCAGAGGATTTTACGATCCCCTTGGTTCTGCTGGTCATGGCTCACTGCAACACCCTGTAATTTGCAGTAGAGGAGACATCTTCACACAGCATCACTACCAGCATGTCGCAGTGTTGGACACGAACACACAGATTCAAACAGCAGGTTGGCAGCAGGTCAGACCACCGAGCAGAGCAAAAGGGGCCCTGCCCACCTTTATTATCACACTTTTATACCTCTTCTAAAACAATCATACATTGGTAGATGAGGTTAACACCTCTAGCATTTTACAGGATAGGAACACAGTCTATCACCTTTCTCCGCCTTGGAGAAAGGAATGATCAACAATGTAAAAGTTCAGTAAACATTCTTAGCCGGTTAGAAAACAAGACCTATGTTTATAGAAAATGCATGAGAACTTCTACTACAAAAGTAAAAACATGGAACACTGTGAAAACCAGGGTGACACCAGCACTCAACACAGACATAGTATTACAGAGGAATTATAATCACATAATGGTTGAACTTGGAAGGAGCCTCAGGAGGTCACCTGGTTGAACCTCTTGCTCAAGCAGGGTCATGTAGAACAGGACCACGTCCAGATGGTTTTTGTATATAACTAAAAATAGAGACTTTACAACCTCTCTGGGCAACTTGTGCTAGTGCTCCATCACCATCACAGTGAAAAAGTGTTTCCTTGTTGAGAGGGACCAATATATATGCCTCAACATATGCGACAAATGAGGTGAAGAAAATTACTATAAAAAACTGTGTTGCCCTGTCCCCAGAGAGGCTTCAACTGGCAGCCAATTGGGCAGAGAAAACTTCCATGATTAGACTGCGAGCAGCTCCCCGGCCCCGCCCCCCACACACGCTTGCTGGTGAAGGCAAGTACCCGGATACCTGTGAAAGATGCCAGCCAAAAATGCCCGCCAGAAACGCCTGCCAAAAATGGGCCCGCAAAGCCAAGTTGGGGGAGGAGTTTGGGGGCACATAAAAGCAGCTCATCACAACACCATGAGGTCTGTCTTGTCTTTTTGCTTTGAGTAACTCGGAGGGTCAGCTTGGCCCCTTCCGCTCCCACTTTCACGCCCTCTCCCCTGTGGTCCTGTTTCCCTGCCTGTGCCTGCTTCGCTCTGCTGTGCCAATTCTGGGAACAAGCTTGTTGATGTGAGGATCTCATGCTCTCAGCCGCTGCCCGCACCCAGCTTCCAGCCGCCACCGCTTGCAGCCAGCGTGCCCCGACTTTGAGACACCGTAGCTGCTCCAGGAGACAGCCTGTAACCACAGCAGCCTCTCTGCCAATGTAAGGGACACACAGCCTGCTGCTCTTCAAAAATCACGCCCAGCCTGCCACAGAGGCTACGCAAACACACCACGGTTTGCAACACGCACGCTCCATCTGCCAAACAGATGCTGACAAATAGCCAGGGTTCTGTGGTAATGCTGTCCCCTGCCTTCTGTTTCTTTCCCTCTCTCTCTTTTCTCTCTCTGCTCCTTTCTCCTGTCCCCCTCTCCCTTAAATAAGAACACTTGGTGGGTTTTTTGGTTGGTTTTTTTTTACTATTTCAATAAACAGTTTTCAGATACAATATAGCGGTGTTAGTGCTTGATTTTTCATCAGAAAAATCTACCAAAAGAATCTGTGCCGGCTCCTCCTTCTATAGTGGAACGGGACACTTGTGCTCAGAGAGGTTCTCTTGTTTCTGGTTCAAGACTATTGCAAGTGGTTCTGTCACTGGGCACCGCTAAAAATAGTCTGGATCTGCCTACTTTGCACCATCCTTTCAGGTATTTATAAGCATTCATAAAAACCCTTGAGTCCTTTTCTTTAGGTGCGACACATACTCCACTCAAATGAAAGAAAGCTCAGAGGAGGTGGGAAAGGGTGATGACTCCATGAAGACCAGGAAATAATGTAGTGTGTGACTGACCACAACTAATACAAACAGACAACTTTTTCCCAGTACAAAGTGAACCAAATGCAGCCTTTCTTTTAGAAAAGCAGCTATAACAGTTGAGTGATCAACAAGTGGTACAAATATTTCTCCCTGAGTTCATTAAAAGATTGTAAATATCTCCCTGAGTTACCAAGAGCAGTATGAGAGGGAGTGTATATTCTTTCCTGGTGACTGTAGACACCCAGAATTGTGGTGGTGAGCATATGCTATGATACAGCAGTGAGAGTCACACAGGTATTGTGGCTGAACTGTGTATTGCAATCACTTTCATTTTCTACGTGTAACTTAAATTTATATTGTGTTTTTACAAGTGATAAAACAGAAATCTTGGGTGACATCAACAACCTTCAGATAGGTAAATCTCATATTAAACATCATACCCTCCATGTCTGAAATACCTAAAACAGCCTGGTTAGAGCGCTCCGACACTAGGCTAAACAGTCTCAGGTCTCTTACCCTGTCCTTACATGAAAGGTTCTTGTCGTGGGTTAGTCAAAACTTGACAGACAGCCCTCTGGGCCAATGCGCTTCTCGAAATTTTACATATTTAACCCCCACGGAAGGCGGGAGTTTTAGGAGACACAGTTTCCCGGCTCAGGTGGGTGCAGGGCCAGGAGTGAAATGGAGAGGGGTCGGCCCCGTTCCTGGAGCCTGTGGGCCCGGGGATGGGGCGCCCCTGCCTCCTGCCTCCTCCCCTCCTTCTCCCGGTGAGGAGGGGGGCAAAGTTTGGGGGCCCCCGGCCTTCCGTTCCGGCTCGGTGCGGGGACGGCAGAGACGGAGGGGTGGCCCCCCTTCCCCCGGCCTGCGCGGCTGGGGACAGGGCTCCTGCCTTCTGCCCCCTGGGGATTTCTTGCTGCAGCACGGACTCAGATTTACGGGGGGAGCTGTTCCCCTAAGCCGCGGGGGGTGGCTGCCGGCTCTACAGAGCTGAGGTCGTCTGAACCAGAGCCTGCAGAGCAGCCAGTAAACTTCGCAGCGAAACAGAGGAAAGGACACCCCTCTCCAGACTGTGCAATGCAGCAAGAAGAGGCAAGGGGAAACCACCCGGCAACATGGCGGCTTCAGAGCCAGGGAGAAGGAGAAGGCGGGGTCACGTGGGACGGAGCTGCAAGGCTGCACTGCGTGGACTCGGCGCGGGGAACTTAAACATCCTTCTGCCTTGCGTGGTATAAACTGGGATATCGCAGACTGTCTCCTTAATCCGTGTTAAGAACATGGGGGAATGGGCATTTTCTTTTTCCCGAGTGGCTTGTAAAACGGCTAGAGTGCCTATGCCAGGTTATATACATAAAAGCAGGGAGAGGCTTATTTCTATAGCCTAGTGGCGAGAGAAAGCCTAAATGTTCAAGTCCAAAAAGAAACTGGTTCATTCTTAAATTAGTAATTAGCCCCATGTAAAAAGCCTGGTTTTTTAGCAGTCGTGACAGCTGTGAAAGGGCTCATGGAAAAGAGGGGTAGCAGTTTGTATAGCCACGTCAGGTTAGAGGGAAACCCACTTTTCTCCCCCTTTTCCTAGGACTGTGACCCTGATTTTAGGAAAGGGGAGAAAGTGGGGATGGCTCTGAAAAGTTTGTTCTGTTGTTTTAACATCTGAGTGTTAATTAAACTTTTTTTTCCCTTCTTTCAAGTTGTGTGCCTGCTCTTGCTTTACTTCCTAACAGCTTATCTCACTGCAAGGACATCGGGGGGGAGGGCTAGTGCCCACAGTTTAACCCTTAAACTGCTACACGAATTGGTGTTCCGCCTAAGGAACCAAATTCAACCCGCTACAGTTCTCTAGTACCTTAATCTGTATGAGTCAGGGAAAAAAGGGTTAAGTGAATTACTAAAGGGGCTGCTTGCTGAAACAATGCATATAGTTTGCCTACCATTTATTATGTTTGTCAAGTAGGGAAAGGGAGGATACAAGACTTGGTAAGGAGAACCAGCCGTGACCAAAAGATCCTGCTTTGGACCTGGGAACCAGTTCAAACCAGCCTTGGGGTTTGAACTTGTACCAGGGACTCAGGGAGCATGTGCAAGGAAAAAAGGTGAAAAGTTCAAAGAGAGGAAGACATCTTACTTCATCTGATGAAGATTCTTTACTTCATCCCAGAGATCCCTGCACGGGGCACTGCACAAGCGCAAGCCATATGGAAATGACTTTGGGCTCATTATAATAGGAAGCGGGCCTAGGCAGGGCTAGGAAATTAATATGTATAGGCTCATTGGGAAACTTATTGAATATGCAGTTTGTAACTCATTATATACCAAGCCAAATGGTATTGGGGGTGTGCATGCATTTGGTGGAGCAATCCACATGAACCCCAGTGTTGGAATAAACATACCTACTTTACTACTTATTTCAGTAGTGGAGCCTTTTCTGCGTATCACATAGATGTAGAAAGCTACAGTGCTGTACTGGAGGCCAGGAGCTTCTCAATCAAATCTGTATTTTGATGGTTGACTGCAGAGTTATGAATTGAACAGATACATGGGATTACACTCAATCAGTGCCTGATGCACAGCCTGGGCTGAGGACACTGGCAAACCTTTTCATTAGCACTGGATGCAGCAGGCTTCTTTATGCCTACCCTGGCATCACTCCCATTTTGTGATCTAGTAATGGAGAAGTGAGAGACAGGCGTATCTCCATCTGTGACTGCTGGGATCAGAAAACTTTCTGTCTCAGCCCTCATACACAATAACTCTGCTCTAAATATCTTGTAACTTTTATGTGATTGTGCAAAACTCTCATAGTAGACTTTTGTGTTTGTCTTGATAAAGTGTTGCATGTCCCAGGAACAGCTTGTGTAGGAAAGGCTTTGGCACGAAAAAGTGAGTTTACATTCATAGAAGTATTCTGTTGACTGGATTACTTTGATTTAGAATTAATGCAACATACCAAAAATAGTCTACATTCTTTTAACTTCTTATTCGATTTCTACATTGTACTAAGTTCCGTTCCATTTTTATATAGTTATTTTCTGTAATTTCATTTCTAATTATGTAATATTAGCTTGCATATTTCTCTAATTTCTTAAGTAAGAAAAGCAACATAATTAAGTTATGGTTCCCTATAATAAATCAATCAACACACATAACACAGGAGTTTTAATACATTTAAAAAAAAAAAAAAAATCATTTCAAAAAATCTCAACCTGTTTGACCCTGGAAATTACTATAGGCATTTTGAAAGAATTTTATGCTGTAGCTTCTCTGCTTCAGTACCTGAGTCAAAGACTATTTTTTCTTATTTTTTCTTTTCGAGAAGTAGGTTAGAAAAATTAATTTCCTGTGCTATTGATCTAGTTCTAATTATTTATAAAGGTGCAAGTCACCTGCACTCCTGGACTGAAAGCAATCCTGTTAAGAATACAAGACAAATTATCCAAATTTTTAATACAAACAGCAATTTCAATCAATGATTTATGCATTTTGCTTAAAGAGACAAAAAAAACCCTGGGATGGGGCATCCTTAAATCCCATTCCTGATTATATACTCTACAACTGAAAAAAATAAAGGGAAAGTTGGAAGAAAAATAGTAAGAATTTAGACCGAATTTGGGACTAAAGAAATTATCTCGGCGAGAATGAATCACTGAAAAGCAGAAATTGCTGCAAAACTCTTAATGCAATGAGTCAGGAAGGCTTAATTAATATTATAAATACTTAATTCAATTTAGGTAATCAAGGCAGCGAAAGGCATTATTTCTCTGACAATCAGGTCATTAGGAAATAAGCAAAATAACAATTTTAAATGCAATTACTGTATTATTTTCCCACTGACATTATGAGTTTACAGTTTATGCCCATTAAATGTCAACCTTCAAGAAACTTAAGTTTATGAAATTTAAGGAAAGGACTCAATGTAATTATTAAGAAAGCTAGAATAATGTAGGTTCATTTTCCTGAACTGGGGGAGCAAGGAGTCTTGCAACACTTGATCCAGCACTTTGGTACTACCCTGTATTAGCTCAACCGGACTGAAGTTACTTTCCTCCCTGTAGATTTTATTCCCAGCACAAGAATGAGAACAGCAGCTACTCTGAAAGATAAAAAAGGAGATAGGGTTTTTCTGTCATTTTTTATTGCAAATTACTGTTTATTGCTCAGGTAGCCATAAAAAACTCAGATTTTGGGAAATCTCAACTGGGATATGCAGTAGAATAGAGGACTGCCAACCTGGAATGAGTGAAAGGATGCTCAGAGAGGCTAACAAAGCCAGTTGCATGAGGAGCACACAGGGGCCAGAAGATTTATACATTAAAGGCCAGAGAAGAGAGGGAAATGGAATTGCAGAACTGATTGCAAAACAAATGTAAAACGAGAAGAATGTCTCTGCTTTTTGAAAAAATATCAGGACTACCACATGAAATGGGGAGTCTGTAGCTTTCTGAACCATCTGTAAGTCAATCCATAACTTTGGGAAGATATTTTGGCTGTTTCAATACAGAGGGAAAAAAAATCCTGATATTCGTCTTCAACATCAAAGACAAACATATATTTGAAACTACTCAACAAGACTTAAGGAGAAAAAGGATTTTCCTTGTCTCATGGGCATACGTCTTTATGTTCTTGTTTTCCGAAGGAATAGAATCTCATTTTTTACATAAGTCTGACAAATCCCTGAACTATGTCAGATATTTTATGATAATAAACTTATATTCTGAACTATCTTGTAATTATTTCCAGGAATTCCACAGTTAAATGGAACATTATTGAATCATATTACACAGAGTAACCTCAGCAGTTTTCTATCTTTGTTTACTTCTGTTTCAAAAATAAAAAACAGACACAGAGGACAATCTCTGAGTTCCTTGAACTCCATATGTAGTAAAACAATGAAAGCAGTACTAAGATTCAGCTTTTTTTATACTCAGTTTTCTGAAATGCTGATGCCCTAGATATCACTTCTGCTCTACTTTATTGCATCACTTTTTCTGTATGTGAGTACTGATTATTCATCAGATCAAATTTCGTAAAATAAAAAACTATTCTTTGTGGAAAAAGTGTCAATCTCTCTGAATTAAATATATAGGGAGAAAGAGATTTTCTGATTTCAATCTTACAGTTCCTCTGTGGAATACACTTACCATGGGGAGGTTATGGGTTTTGTTTTGTTCTGTTGTTTTACTTTGCTCTTCTAGCTACATAATTTTTCAAAAGCCAGATGCATACTAATCTGTAGGAAAAGAAAATAAATGTGTAGAAAACACAATATATTGGGGTTTGTTTGAGAAGAAATATAAACCAGAAGCACAAGATGAACAGATTTAACTTCCCTGGTGGCTGGAAGCAAGCAAGAAGGTAATCAAGGCAAACAAACAACCTTCATAGTTGTAAGCTACCCTATACCTAAAAATACATGGTGTGTACACATACTTTTTCTTTCTCAGGCAACTTAATCAGAAGTGAAAACTTTTAAGAATCATGATATGAAAGGGAAAAGGCATGTCTATTGCACTCCTGAGCAAACTGTATTTCTTCTGTACATTCTCCTGCATTTTGCAAAAGGTTTCAACTTTCAGATATTTAGTAGCTCATAAATTTGACAACTCTGTATCTTTAGAGTAATGTGACATATTGTGCGTTTTCACTTCGCAGTTTACCATTAAATGCAGTATCAGCACAGCTTAGGCCCTTTCTAACTTACATTTTTTCTACAACTTACATTACATCTCCAGTGAGTAGTTATTGCAACCTTGAGAAGCTTATTGGTCTCTTTGTGAAGTGATTATTTTTCCAGAAGCAAAATGAACATCAGTAGAGAGAAGGAATCTGGTCTTCTTTTATTTCTGTTAGGAATCAAACCAAAAAAATTATCAGAAAATTAATGTATGAAAGAACACTAAGGCATCAGAAAGAGAACTCATCACCCTACTATTGTGCTTGTAAGAGCTCATCACAAAGTTCATCCCAATGTTCATGACAAAATGAATGGGAGATACTTTGTACTTAAGTGATATCCTTAAGAAAGGAATATAAACCCAAAAGGATCTCTTTAGGATTATTTTCATCATTCTTAAGACACAGGTATCATAAGAGTAAGAATTGACCACTAACTTCATCTAAAACCGATAGCAAAATGTCCCAAGAGAAATTCTTAGTAATGATTAGCCAGCTTAAGATGAACTTTGCTGAATGTAGAGACCTTGGAAAAATATGCTGGAAAAAGGAAATGAAGACAGAAAAGAAAATGTTTAGCTTGCCTGGGGCTTCTGCTGTGTTTCTCTGAGTAACGATGAATGTCATTTATGGGTGAGACCCAAGCTTTCTCAGCAGCCACAGCTGTGTCAACACCAGAGGCTAAGGGTGAGGTGGGGAAATACCCATTGATTTCTGTGGCTGATTTCTGTTCCTATAATATAAATGTAGGCATCTTCTAAGGGTGAGACATTCATTCCTGGGTCTGTCTTTCAGTTCCTCTTTAAAACAGGCATACTGGCTCATCACAAAGATTCCAATGGATCAGTGTACTAGATTTTGGAAGAAAGTTTCTCCAGAAGACCTTATTGCAATATGCTGTGTGGCCTTTTTCTGTCTTGTTCTTGACATGCACAGGGCTTATCAGGAAGATTTATGGTGTGATGCTGCAATTCTGGCAGATGGTATTAGTGATTTAGGAAGGACCTATTGGGGGACCTAAAAGCTCTCCACTCTTAAACTGAAAAATCAATACTGGTGCAACTCTACTGGGCATTTCTGGATGATTTATTCTTACTAATTATCAATGTTACTGCCTCTATTTCCAGTTGTTTCCATGGTTGAGATTTCACCTAGTGTTTCTGCATATAGAAAAGCATGACTAGTAGGAAAATAGCTGAATGTGATGGTTGTCTACTTAGCATGCAAATGATCTGCACAACAAAGGTGGAAAGATGGAACATGTGCACGCACACAATAAAGACAAACCAAAAACTAAGTTAAAGAACAGAAAATTAATATTTAACACTTCTCTAATTCTTAACCAGGACTCACTGTGACTATGTTCATATAGATGAACACCACTCACTATCAATCAGTCTCACCTGATTTACAGGATATTAACTGGATATGACTTGTCAAAAGCCATAGACAAAATGAAAAACAAATCGATATTTCCTGAAGTGAATGGCAGCAGAATTCAAATTATTTAGAGAACAGTCATGCAGCTAAGTACTTTCTGATTCAATTTGCTGAATGTTATGTGGAAAATTATGTGCATTTCCAAAATTGTGTTGGAAAGCTGTAATGTAAAACATTTTTGTGGGGGTTGTTGTTTTGGGGTTTTTTTTCCTTTTTAGTCCAGGGACTGAAATCAAATAATTGGTGGGCTTTTTTTATTTAATTAACATTACAATATGCAGTTCCTGGAACAAAAAATTTACATTGATGAAATACCTTAATGTAATAACTAAGATAGAAGCCTAGGAGAGCCTATAATTTAATATTAAATTACATTTTTAAAAGACATCCATATGTACTTTTCTTTTAAATGACAATCTCTCTAACAAATAAACAGATTATTTACTGTTTTCTGGGAAAAAGCAGAGGTTTCTTCCATTCTTTCTTGAAGACTAACTCAGTTGTATTTCCAAGTTATAACTGCACAAAGAACTGTGTGCTGAAGAGAAAAACTGCTGAGTTCACACAGTCTAAACCAAGCAGGCAAATTTGACTCAAGGGTAGTAGTTCACGGGCCCTGATGAGGAGCCACCACACGTTCAGAGGCAACTCTTGACTTTTTTCAAGGCTCATGGAGAGGTACCTGAGGGCTGGAAGAAATAAAATGTCACTCTTCAAGAGAGGCAAAAAGGAGAACCCAGGGAACTACAGAACTATCAGATTCATCTTGATTCCTGGGTAGGTGATGGAGCAGCAGCTAATCCTGGAATTCATTTCTAGACACGTGAAGGACAAGCAGGTGATGAGGAGTAGTCAGCCTGGTTTTACTGGGGGAAGTTATGCTTGACCAACTTAATCATAGAATCACAGAATAATTTAGATTGGGAAAGGATCATTGAGTCTAACTGCTAACCTAACATTACTAAGCCCACCACTAAATCATGTCATCATCTCTATACATCTTGTAAGTATCTCCAAGGACACTGACTCCACCACTTCCCTGGGCAGCCTGTTCCAGTGCTTGATAAGCCTTTCAGTGAAGAAATGCTTCCTGATCTTCAGTGCAGACCTCCCGTAGCACAACTTGAGTCTGTTTCCTCTTTACCTGTACTTTGTTATTTGTGAAAAGAGACCAACCCCTCACCTCACTGCAACCTACTTTCAAGTAGTTGTAGAGAATGATAAGATCTCCCCCGAGTCTCCTTTTCTCCAGGCTAAGCAACCTCAGGTCCCACAGATGTTCCTCATAAAATCTGTGCTCCAGATGGTTCACCAGCTCTGATGCCTTTCTCTGGACATGCTTCAACACCTTAATCTTGTAGTGAAGGGCCCAAAACTGAACACAGGATTAAAGGTGCAACCTTTCGAGTGCTAAGTACAGAGGGACGATCACTGTCCTAGTCCTAGTAAAATAATAGTGATTAACCAAACTGTTTGTAGATGGCTACACTAATTTTGATACAAGCCACAAGCCAGGATGTCCTTGTCCTTCTTGGCCACCTGGGCACATGCTGGCTCATGTTCAGCAAGCTGTCAATCAGCACCATTTTCCTCTCAGCAGTTTTTCAGCCACTCTTCCCCAAACCCATAGTTTTGCTTTGGGTTGTTGTGACCCAAATACAGGATACTTGATAACCTTCTATGAAAAATTACTTGCCTGGTAGGTGAGGGGAAAGAAGTGGATACTGTTTACTTGGACTTGCCAGGCCTGTGACCCTGTCTGATAAGATCCACTTAGAGAAGATGAAATATGGGCAGGATGAGCAGTGAGGTTAATTGAAAACTATCTGATTAGCTAGGACCTGAGGTGATCAGTGGTACAAAGTCTAGTTGGAGGCCACTTCTCAGTACACCTCAGTACTAAAGAGACGGGGACATACTGGAAAGAGTCCAAGAAAGGGCTGCCAGGATGATTAGGGGACCTGAAGCATCTCACATATGAGGACAAGAAGAGAGAGCTGGGACTGTTCAACGCAGAGAAGAGAAGGCTTGGGAGTGTGAATCTCATCAATGTATATAAATATCTTTCGTAAATACCTTGGGGAATGGGCCATGGAAGACAGACCTAGACCCTTTTCAGTGGTGCCCAGAGGCAACGGGCACAAACCAAAACACAGAAGGTTCCTTCTGAACATAGGAAACACTTTTTCATTTTGACAGTGGCAGAACATGAGCACAGGCTGCCTAGGGAGGTGGAATCTCCATCTTCAGAGCTATTCTAAAGTTATTTAAATGTATGTGGTCCTGGGCAAACTGTTCTAGATGGCTCTGCTTGAGCAAGGGGTTCAGCCCAGGGACCTCCAGAGTTTCCTTCCAAGTTTCATCCTTATGTGATCCTGTGATGTGGTGCTGTGAAAGTAGTTTCTTGAATTATTAGCAGCATATAATTGCAGGCAAAAGTTCTAATCCCATAGGCACACTCAGAGCTCTGCACACTCACACATAACCACACCCATAGCAGCTGTGGGTCCAGGCTCCTCCACCTTGGTAATTCCCTTGGAACTGTTTGATCCTGCTGATGGCTCCCTTCCTCTTCAGCATTGTCAGCTTTGAGGCATACACCGCCATATATAGACAATTTTGGTCTCCAGTTACGTGCAAAGGTTTTGATCTTTTTCCTGTCCTACCATCTGCCAATACTGAGGCTATTCATGCAAGATTGGAACATGACAACTACTGACAATGTTCATCCCTTCTTGCATCTCTGTGGTAGCCTGTCAGTTTACATAGCCCCAGTAAGTAACTCTTCATACAGGTGTATATTCCACAAATTAAAAATGTAACTGCTTTCCTTTTTTTTACTCAAAAACTAGCACTTTAACAGAACATATAAAGTGTATATACTAAATAGGACAATTGCTGGAATCAGTAAACAGAAGCAGGAGCAGTAGAGAGCGTAGCAGTAGTTTTCAGCTACCTGAGACTCATGTAGGTGAGGTCCAGGGTAACAAGATTCCACTGTATTTTCTGAACTGCCTGGGAGAAGAAAGAAGACGAAATCTCAAGGCCAAGGCAGAAGCAGTTTTGATTATCTGTCTCCCTAATGAGGTTTTTAATGAAATAGTCTATGAAAAAAATGTGCCTGTAAAAACACTCACCCCTACTTATACTTCAAGAATAATCTTGTTGTTTTCTTGTTGCCATTGGCTGACTTGTATCAAAGCAATGGAAAGCAACGGTTGAGCCTCACCATGTACCCTTGATCAATAAGCTCAAAAAGAATCTGAAAGCAGTTTATAGTGTCAGCAGGTAACTTTTAACCCACTGCAAACCCATCAAGGCCAAAATCCTACAGCTTGGGATTCAATCTAGTAGGACTGCTAGAGCTACAAATTATTTTTCTGTGCTGGAAGTCTTAACCATGAAGTTCCACAATGCTCCAATGTACACTGTGGCCAACAAAGTTAGTCACCTTCAAAAGAGATACAAAGAGCCAGAGTGTTGGGCAGGGGACTGTGTGAGTTGACACAGGCAGGCAGTGGGAACAACCACAAAACCACGGCTGAAATGTAAAGAGCAAATTTGTTTCACTACCCCACTGACCAGAGGATCCCAGTGGAGATACACAAATGGCAATGCAGGCACAGTCAGAGTCAGTCAATCCTGATAGGGTGGTGGGCCTGCTGTTTGCACAAATTTATCAAAGACCCACATGTAGTTTACAGCCATGCTGTGATCTCCTCTGAGCCTTTTTATGATCTCTGAGCTTTGATCTTCTCTCTCCCAAGACAAGGAGCTCAAACATATCTGTGAGAGTGCCTCCAAGTCTCTCCAAACACCTATGTTATCTATACACAAAGATTCTACTTCTCAAAAGACACAGAGGATAAACAGAAGTACACAATACTATATGGATTTTTCCCCAGTGTTATTCTCCAGGCCTTGGCATTCCCAGCTGCAAAGTCACTTGAACAAATCTACTATCCTCCTCACCATTCTTCTGCTTTTAACCTCTTCCTGCCAACGGGGACCAATTCAGCACTGGAAACTGCTGAGTACTTTCAATCTTACTGTTCTTGAGTACATGAACCTGCCCAGACTCAGAATGCAGTAGGCAAGACTTCCCGAGGAGTCCTTTTTCCAACCCTCACAAAAGCGCTCTGGCAGATTTTTTAATTTATTTTTTTTTAAGCCATTATTTAAAACATGAAGACAATCTGTCTTGGTTTGTTTTGTTTTGCATTTTTTTTTTCCATACAATGACAGAAGCAGTTACATTCAGTCACTCAGGATATGAGGCAGCCAGATGTAATTACTCCTGCAAATTTCCAAAGGCTTGAATAGATATAGATAACAATAAAATGGTACAGGATAGACATGGATGTAAGAGTGGTAAAGGAAGCTGTGACTGCAGGACTACTCTGAAGGTGAAGAGGGTCTCTGATCTCTGCTACTATCAACATAGTGAAAACTAAGTATTCAGTAGAAGCACTGACTTCTGACTCCTCCCAGGCTCTCCTTTCCCCATCTGAGGCTTCATATAAGATCCCTGGATGAATAATTCCATTACCATTAATTTGGGGGTTCTTATGCCACCCCTCACTCTCCAGATCTACTGAAGCATCTCTGATGCTTCAAAGAATTTCACAAAGGAAGTTACTCAGGGCTCTGAACCCACAATCTCTACATGTGTTTTTAAACTGCAGGTCTTTTTAAAAAAAATTTAGCACTAAATCACTATCCCCTGGTCATGAAGTTTCTGGGGGAAAGGACAGAATCAGATGAGCCAATGAGGGCCATGCTCTTATCCAAAGTCTTCAGGTTCTTGCATCAGAACTGTGTACTTCTCGACCATGCATATTCTGGAGAAAACAGATTTGTATGGGGAATATTCTTAAACATCTCTAAAGTCTGGAGACACAGTAGCAAAACCTGGATGCCACTGAGGGTGTGACCTCCTCCCCACCAAGTATCAGATATAACAAAAAAACCTGACAAAATACATAGAATCATAGAATCATAGCACTGTTTATGTTGGAAAAGAACTTTGAGTTCACCCAGTCCAACTGTTAACTCAGCACTGCCAAGTTCACCACTAATCCATGTCCCTCAGTGTCCCATGTACACAAATACATCCAGACATGGTGGCTCATCCACTTCCTCTGGCTCAACAGCCCTTTTGGTGAAGAAATCTTTCCAAATAGCCAACCTAAATAGGTATTAGGCTATTTCTGGATCTCTCCAAAAGAGATTATACATAGGCTTATATTTCAGTCTACATCACTTCCAATACTATTTTATTTTACAATGCCAAAATGGAATTATATAATCACACATATGAATTTCATTTTAAAAGCTAAATGAAAGGTTGCACAGCAGTAGACTGCAATTCAGAAGGATATATACCATTAGTAAAAAGATAGTAAGTGTTTGGTGAGAAACACTAGGCTAACCTGATTAAACTTAACTTTATTGGTTTTAGGAAATAACATAAATCATTTAATCCTTCTCAGTAAAATAATAGTGATTAACCAAACTGTTTGTTGATGGTTTTCTAATCTATTGTTCACAGAAGCAAAAAAAAAAAAAAAAAAAAAGAAAAGAAAAGTAGAATTAATTTTTTTAAGGATCCCTGTCTGAAGATATGTTTGAAAAATACCTGGGAAAGTAATCATCTAAGTTCTGGCAAATATTAGGTAAGACGGATACTTTCCTTGTAGTTTAGATAAATATTTGCCACTTTATTACACTTCTGGCTGACAGTGGTACTGCACTGTAACAATGATGGATGATAGCTATCTATTTGTTTATCCACTGGGAAACACAGACTTACCAAATTGTAGTCCTGGGACAGGGAAAGGAATAAAAATGAAAATTCAAGAACTTTATCAAATGTCAGACTCAAAATTATAAATTCCAGACCCTTTTTTTTTTTTTACAGCTCCACATTGGCATGGGACAAATACAAAATGTATGAACAAAATCAAAACACATATAGTTTAAAAATATCTGGTTTTGTAATGGATCCAATCAATCTATCTGAAAGTTTCCCCTAACAGAAAACATGGTAAGCATAACAGACTGGGGGAGGTGCCATGGCAGTGTAAGAACTTCATGCTCAAGGCATCACTGAAACGTTAAACCTTGGAATACAAAACCAAAACAAAAACAAAAACCTCTGCCCCCCAGCCATGCCCAAAAACCTTTCAGGGCATTCAAAGAGACAGTCAACATCAACAAGCACAGGAGGAAAAACAATGCCGCTGACATGTATATTGCTCGGAAGGACATGAAATACGAAGAAAAAGTCAGGAAAACTGTGGACAACCTGTATGTCCCACTGGTATGTTGAATTGTTTATGTATATGATAAAAAAGAAATCTTGGATATTCTGTATGACAAGTTACATTCCCAAAATTCTCACATGGTAATTGGAAATGTTTTTAATTATTATGAATTAATTATCAAGTGCAATTAAATTATCAAGAACACAGCATCAAGACCTCCTCTGCTAACAGGCAAAGAAGGGTAGTTGTAAAAGTAGACTCCCTTCCAGAACAAATGGCACAATGTGAAGACTGGACCAAACTCACAGGGAAGTCTGCTGTCTCCTAGGGGCATGAATAAGGGACATTACTAGAAAACTCTCCAGTCTACTAAGAACCTCTGATTGTTATCCACTATTGGTTGTTCAAACTGTCAACAACAGAATAACAAAAACAAGTCTGAGGGCAATCTAAAGAGATTTCAGGGCCATAGAATGATTGGTAGAAGGATCAGAAGCACAGGTAGTGATTTCCTTGATTCTTCCCAGAACAAGGAATAATACTGATAGGAATAGGCAGACCTATCCAGTCAATGCATGGCTCTGATGTTGATGTCAGTGGAAAAAATTTGGGGTTTGTTGACCATGGGATGATCTATTTAACACTTGGTCTACTGTAGGGGCGTGTCCTCGACCCCCGGTCCCGCCTCCGCCTGTCCATCAAGCCCTCCTGGGCGGCCTCCTGGACAATCGTCCACTCTTTGGGAGGCTCCAGTGACCTTCCTGCAGACAGGTAAACCAAAACAGTGTTTGGCTCTGCAAGGAATGCCAATGGCCTGGCAGCACTGTCTCCAGGTGCAGAAAGCACCTTGGTGGAGGCGGTGGCAAAGCCCAAATCCCGGGAGCGTAGGAATGAGGAGCGGACTCACTGTCGGCAGTTTGAAGGGTTTATTCCTCAAAGCGGGGAACGACCAGACAAGCGTCTGAGGGAGGTTCTGCGAGCCTTTTAAGGGGTAGGAGAAGGGAGGAGCAATCGGACAACAGCCAATGGGGTACATGAGAGAGGGAGGAGCAAGGGTACAATTGACAAATCAGGAACAAGCGGAGGAGGGGAGACAACTAACAACCAATGATCCACCGAGTACAAAGGAATCTTCTAGAAGAAGGGGTAGGGTTTTATTCTTCGGTCCCGCCCAGGGAGCCACCCTCCGACTCTGACTCATACCACCTTATCTGGAGGGCTTGATGGACAGGCGGAGGCAGGACCAGGGGTTGAGGACACGCCCCTACAGTCTACTGACACCTGACAGGATGCACCTGTCTCAGAGGAGAAAAAGAGTTCTAGCGCAGCAGTTAACAGGGTTTGTTGACAGAGCTTTAAACTACCTTGGAAGGGGGAAAGGGACAAAACCAGTCTTGCCAGTGATGAGCTATGGAATGGTGTGCCAAAATTTGAGGAAATGAGAACTGATGGGATTCCTCAATCTGTTTCACAAAGTGTTGGCTACAAAGTACCACACCTGAAATGTTTCTACACCAATTTGTGCAGCATGGGGAACAAACAAGAGGGCTCGAGGTCTGGTATCCCAGAGGTATGACATCACTGGTGTAAGTGAAACCTGGTGGGATGAGTCCTGTGACTGGAGTGCCCTGTTGAAAAGTTACAGGCTCTTCAGGAGGGATAGGCAGGGCAGAAGAAGCAAAAGTTGTTAAAATTGTGTGTTAACAGAAGGGGTAGAATATATGAAGCTCACAGTTGGCAATGGCACAGTTGTTAAAATTGTGTGTTAACAGAAGGGGTAGAATATATGAAGCTCACAGTTGGCAATGGCACAGTTGAGACTGGCTGGATAAGAATGAAGGGACAAACAAATAATACAGATGTCATCATGGCAGTCTACAATAGACCTCCTGGCCATGACACTGACCCTGAAAAATTATTCTTTCAGGAATGAAGGGACACTTCCAAGACAGTGGTTTTGGGAATCCAGAGAAATCCCAGCTGACTGGAAGCTGGAAAACATTCCTGATTTTCAAGAAGGGCAAGGAGGACGACCCCAGAAACTACAGCCCTGTCAGTCTCACTACAGTGCCTGGTAAACTTATGGAGAAGATCATTCTGGAAGATATTGAAAATAACCTGAAAGACAATGCAGTCATTGATCACAGCCAGAACATCTTCATGAGAGGGAAGTCCTGTTTATCAAACCTGGTTTCTTTTTATGACATTGTAGCCCACCTGGTTGATCAAGGGGAGCCAGCTGATATAATGATTTTGGATTTCAATACTGTCTCTCACAGGATCCATCTGGACAGAATGTCCAGCTCACAGCTGGATAAACACATCTTGTGATGGGTGAGCAACTGGCTCACAGGTCAAGCCAATGGGTTATAGTGAATGGGGTGACATCAGACTGGTGACCTGTCACTAATGGGGTTCCACAGGGCTCCATCTTCAGTCCTGTTCTCTTCAACAACTTCATAAATGACATGGACGCAGGACTGGAAGGGATACTAAGCAAGTTTGCAGATGATGAAAACTGAGAGGAGCTGTTGACTCCCTCAAGGGCAGGGAGACCCTGCAGAGACACCTTGAGAAATTAGAGAGCTCGGCAATCACCAACCACGTGGAATTCAACAAGGCAAAGTGTTGGATTCTGCACCTGGGATAGGCAACCCTGGATGTATGGATAGAGCACCCTGGATGTATGCTGGAGAGCAGTGTGGCGGAAAGTGACCTGGGGGTCCTGGTTGATGGAAAGCTGAATATGAGTCGGCAGTGCCCTGGCAGCCAGGAGGGCCAAGTGTGCCCTGGGGGCATCAGGCACAGCATCACCAGCAGGGCAAGGGAGGAGATTGTCCTGCTCTGCTCTGCACTGGGGCTGCCTCACCTCGAGTGCTGGGGGTAGTTTTGTCTGCCACAATATAAGAAAGAGATTAAACTCTTGGAGAGTATCCAAAGGAGGGCAACAAAGATGGTGAAGGGCCTTGAGGGGAAATTGTATGAGGAGCAGATGAGGTCATTTGGTCTGTTCAGCCTGGAGGAGACTGAGAGGAGACCTCATTGCAGTTACAACTTCCTGATGAGGGAAAGAAGAGGGGCAGGCACTGATCTCTTCTTTGTGGTGACCAGTGGCAGGACCTGAGGGAATGGCCTGAAGCTGAGTTAGGGAGATTTAGGTTGGATATTAGAAAAAGGTTCTTCCTCCAAGGGTGATCAAGCACTGGAACAGGCTCTGCAGGGAAGTGTTCACAGCAGCAGCCTGACAGAGTTCAAGAAGCATTTGGGCAATGCTCACATTGGGCACATGGTGTGACTTTTGGGATGTTGCTGTGCAGGGCCAGGAGTTGGACTTCAATGATATTTGTGGGTCCCTTCCCTCTCAGCATATTCTGGGATTTTGTGATTCTACAATTCTGTGAAGTAAGCATAGTGAGAGGGTTTTTTTTTTTGTATTTCCAAATGATGATGATAATGAATAAATGTTATAGCAGTACATACAAGAAAGATGGTGAAAAATCATGGGGTTTGATACAGCATATAATGTCTAGTTTTATCTTTTTCCTAACAGCACTGTGCTTATGGTATAAATTAATAAAAGCTGTTCCAAAAATAATAAATTTTGCTTCAACTTTGAGTCCACAGGTTCTTGGTAAATGTAACTACAAAGCATAGATGAAGTTTGAAAGTTCTGAACTATTCTAACTCCACTTAAAAACTTAATTCATAGCTTCCTTTCCTAAAACCATTTTTGGTCTTATAAATGACTATTTTTCTTCTAATTAATGCCAGGCAATCTCCTTAAGTCCTTTGTTTTAATGTGTAAATTATTCATCAGAGGTTTCTTTTCAACTTATGCAGGATTTAAACAAAATCCATTTTATGCATAATGAACTTTTATAATCGGCTGTCACCTCAATTGAGAAATGGTCATTTTTAACATTAGTGTTCTTTAGGGAAAATTGTTCTGAAGTATCACTCTTGAAGAGAATATGTTTTAGTCTTGTGTCATCTTCTGATTTATCATGGCAATTTTAAATCTTGCATAATTGTTTTGACCTAAAATTAAAAAAAAAATGTTAATGCTTCCATTGACTAGACAGTATAGCAGTCCTTGCAATGTCACTATGCATATCTACATATACATAAATCACAGTAATTCCACTTTCCACTCTCTAATCATGTCTGGTTGGGGGTTTGATGTAGCTTTGTACTCAGACATGAAACACCACCATCTACCATCAGAAAGTCTAGAATCCTTCTAGATGTACTCACCTACAGACCTATGGGTAAAATAAAGAGAAAGAAGTAGACAAAGAAACTCCAGGCATTGATACTAACATATTAGAAATGTCTTTCTTGACATATCTGTGTCTTGGCTTGTCTCAAAGAATTGTTTCAGGTTAAAGCTTTTTTATACTGTTTTATTACCAAAGAAAGCAAGATTAATCTTTCCCATTACAGCTTTATTTACAACCGTGTGTGTCTGTTTTGCCTTTTTTCTGTTTTTTATGTCCCCGTGTATCTCCTAAATATGTTGATGGATACATTCTGCACCATTAAAAATCATTGTGAACCTGTTTGTAGACACATTCTGGCTAGTTATACTAATTTCTTCCCTTTTATTTAAGTTTTTTTGCTTTGTAGAAGAACAATGAATTACTTGGAATTCAAACCTCTTTGAATTGGCTCTTAAGTACCAACATAATACTAATAAATACACCATAATATTCATTATGTCATTACTATTAAGAGAGGACTGAACAAAACCATGTGTAATTTTTTCTTCTCCATAGAAAAGTCAGTTTAAAAGGAGAAAAGAATATTGTGGGGCAAAAAAGGATCTCATAAAGAGATAATTTTCAATTGTGCTGAAGAAAATTTTTATGGATACATTTATTCCTTTTGTTAAAGTTCTGTCCTCAGATTGTGTAAGAAAAGCAAATAAAACAATGTTAAAATACATTCAAATACTATTTAATTTTTCTGTCAAGTTTTACTTGCACAATATGTAACAGCTGAAATGTAGTAACAGTTGTTTCCCACTAAGCTCCCTAGAACACAAACCCTTGCAAAAAACAGTCATTCCCAAAGATGTGTTACTTATTCTTTGAACAAAAGATTCTTTGTTTCGAGTTTATCAGAAGATCATTTAAAAGGCATAAACTGATACAGCAAATTCAAGACCTGAAATTAAGTCTGCAGACAGACCCCCTGTGAGGACTGTAAATGACTTCCAGATAGTTCTGCTTAACAGCTCTGTTACCAGTGGGGCCTCAGTTCAGTTAGAATAAATCTTACCATTCTTTTTGTATTGTTCAGTAAGGAAACAAAGTAAGTTTTACTTGATACTGTATGCTCATTTTTCTAAGATAATTTACTGGAGTTTGGAAAAAAAATTACAACTTCAAATATGAGCCTGATTCTTCTTATTTGCACAGGTGTCCTGGAGTGACTCTATGATGTGTATCCCCTACCACGGCTCTATGCCAAAAAATTAATTTTGTGCCTTTAAACTGAGCTTGAGAGGGGAGGGAAAAAAAAAACCCAAATGAACTTTTCAAAGCAAATTCCCAAGGACACGGAGATAGAGACTCCTCTGCGTTCTCCCCAGTGGCAATAGCACAGAGGGAGCACCCTTGCCTGTCTCTTCAGCCAGCTTTTTTGGGTTTTTTCCTTCCCTTTTTCTCCGACGTGTTTCCTGGGACTTTGGTGAGTTTTTCTTATTTTTCCCTTCTGGACTGTTTCAACAACATCAGAAGACACCAGGAGAACTTTTCTTCAGGCCCGGAGGGGGCCTAAGGCCACCCCCCACACCAGCTCCGAGAAGCAGGGACCACACCTATGTGAGGACTCTCATTTCTTCCCAGGTTTTCTCACTATAGCGAGGGGGTTTATTATTTAGCATTATTATCCTTTTCCTGTGTGTTTGTTAATAAATAGGTTTTATCTCTTTCACTTTCCTTCAAGGAATTTTTTTCCCGAACCTGGTGCGGGGAAGAGTGGTTGTAACTTGGTTTTCTCCCAGAGGATATATTGCAAGATTTTGGCCAAAACCAGCACAACAGGGAAGACGTTTTTGACCTGTCCCAACCTGCAGTGCACAGGCCGAGCCATGAAATTGGCCACAAGAAGAGTTATGAAGTGGTCATCAGCAGTGAGGCAACAGCCAGTAGCTACCCGTATTCCAGGCGTTAGTGATGTCACTTTTTGATTAGCAGATTTTGGACATTTCCAATGAAAGAGTAGTAACTTTAAATTCTTTTCCACTTCAATTTTTCCTCATCCTCTAGCTATTTTTCTCCAATGTGTAAAAGAGAAACACTTTTTTCCATTCTCTGAGATTTTTTGCCATCTCATAAATTGCTTTCTTATTAAAGCTACTGTGCAAGACAGCAGAGCTAGATTACAGAGCAAGGCTTATAGGGTAAACACTTTATGTGGTCAAAACCAGACATTTGTTGGAAATAAATTTGGCAGTGGAGAGGACCCTCCAAGACATTATTTATCTGGTAAAATGGGTCCTGTCATAGAAGGGGATTGTGGTCTCCTATTTATTCTGCATGGGCATGTATTAAAGCAGCACACTGTGGCTGCTAGTCAGAACAGGAATGGGTTGTTCTCCTCCCATGAACACTGGGGTGCAGGAAATATCCTGAAGAGTACTGCACATCACAGAATCATTAGGGATAGCAGTGCACCTCATCTAATGGACCTTAGAGATCATCTAATCCAACTGTTCAGCCAAGGTAAAGGTAAAGAAATTCTTCTTCAGGTGGAGGTGGAACTACTTGTGTTTTAGTTTACAGCCATTGCTCTTCATCCTGTCACTTGACACCGCTGAGAAGCCTAGCACCCTCCTCTTAACACTCTCATCATTTGTGGAGGGCTGCAACCACTTGAAGGAGAGAAGCCTGAGGGCAAAAGGACCCAGAGATAAGAAACCTCTCTCTAGGTTACAGTGAGAGACTGAACCACCCCCAGCATGCCTTGTTTCTCTATGGTAATACCTTGTACCCAGTTGGCAAATTGGTTACTACCCCACCCCCTGCCTTTCGCATAACAAAGCCCTGGGTCTACCATGAAATCCAGGGAGCCGCTCTCCCTGGCCCTCCCCTTCACAGGAACTGCTGGACAATAAAGCTGCCTCTGTGGCACTGCCACACACGGCTCCTGTCTCTCTGTCCCCGAGTTTGCCTCAGGTGATCTCACAAAGAGCTGAATCACAAGAGCTGGAATCACTTGTAGCTGAGAAATGGCTACACTTGCTGAGATCACTGCTGTCCAGGGAGGCTGCCTTGGCCCCTAGAAGAGTCATTCTTTGCAGAACACTCTTTTCTAGGAGGGTCTTGGCTTCTGGTGCCTAACCAGCATCAAACCTCCTTGCAATAATCTTCGAGATATTTATATGCATTAATAAGACCCCTTCTCTTTCTTTTCTAGACTAAATAGGCACAGCTCCCTCAGTATCTCCTCATTGGAGAGATGCTCCAGACTCCGCACCATCTTTGTGACCTTCCACTGGACCCTCTCTCTGTAAGTCTTGTACTGAGGGGCCCAGAACTGGACATGGTATTTCAGATGTGGTCTCATTCAGGCCAAGTAGAGAGGCAGGATCGCCTCCTCCACCTGCTGACCACACGCTTCCTGTTGCACCCCAGAGTACCATTGGCCCTCCTGGCCACACGGGCACTGCTGGCTCATGGTCAGCTTGTGACCCACCAAAACTCCCAGGTCTTTCTCTGCAGAGCTGAAATGAATGGTCAGTCACCTGAACAGGTTTAACTGATTTATTAAACAAAACACAAACAACAACTGGAAGTGGGGACCCAGGATAGGCCCAGGACACCACTGACAAAGCAGAAAGGTTCAGCACTCTCAAGAGGCTGGGTGCTCCCTTTACTCGAAGGTAACGGTAGGAGGACTTGGGGGTGAAACCCCACAAGAGTTCTTACAGTCTCTGGTTCACTGTGATTGGTTCATTTTTCAATCCGCTTTCCCATTGGTCCTTTTAGGGTCTTCTCACTGGCTCATTTCAGGAAGCGTTCCTATCCAATCATTTCCTCCATTCTCCTTCCCATTGGCTCCTTGAGTCCACCAATCATGGCCCAGGATATAAGGATGATGTAAGACACCTCACAGGCTGTTGGCATCTAGTGGTTACATGGGAGCATTACACTTGTACACTTTGAGCACTGACATTAATTAAGTTCAACTGCTATAATTAACCAGTCACAAAATCCAGCCCCAACCTAACCAATTAACAATATAACATTTAACAACAGCAAACGCATTTATAACAGAGCTGCTCTCCAGTAGGTCAAACCCAAACCTGTACTAGCGCTTGGGATTATTTTTCCCCAGGTGCAGGGCCCTGCCCCTGGCCCTTATTGAACCTCACCGGGTTTCTCTCTGCCCAGCTCTTCAGCCTGTCTAGATCCTGCTGAATGGCCACTCAGACTTTAGGTGTATCTGCCACTCCCCGCAGTTTCATATTGTTGTGTTCCACTGGGAGAAACTGTGGAGAGTTCTTTTAGAAACGGATGGTCGGGAACAAAATTAAGCCAAACGAGGCAAACATTGTATCTGAGAACCGTTTATTGATAACAAAAGGAGAAAGAAAAGGAGTTGCCAGAGCAAAAGATGGCTAGAGGAGACAGAAAAGAAGGAAAATGGATGGAAAAGGATTGGGAGATGTTATAAACAGTCGCTTAACACTGCCAATTATCTTTAATTATTTGTTTAAACAGCAACTGGGGACAGGTACAGGGAGTAGCCCAAATACATGATCAGCAAAGCAGAAGAAAAACAACAGCGCGGGTGTGACAGCTACCGGCCGGAGAGTAAAGAAAGACTCAGAGACAGGAATGCAGCCCAGCGAACAGACGGAATTATTTAATTAATAAAGAACGGGTTTTTATGTGTTTAGTTCTCTTAGTGTCTACCTAGATGGCAAGAGGTTATTGGACCTCTTGCTACTAACTACCAGAGTGATTGGTCAGTTCTCACATCGTTCATTCTCCTAGTCGAGATCATAACAATTCTAATTATATCTGCAGGTGCAAGATAGCAAACTCGGTTTACAGAAACCTTATCATGTTTTGCATAGTTCAGCATGAGAAAGACAGAGCTTTCACTAACTACTGCAGAGAGCTGAAGGAATCCTCTGCTGAGGCTTCTTCAGCATCCATACGGGTGCAACACTGGGTGCTCCTTCAGTAAGCAGGTTACCTCAGGAGAACCTGGTGCTGGGCACCAGAACCGTTTATATAGCCTCTGGCTTGGCTCGCGATTGGTCAGTTCACCTTCAAGCCTTTATTAGTATGTCCAATATGATTGGCTCCTTCTATGGTCCATTTCTGACCAATCTTTTGTCCAGAGGGTGATTCCATTGGCTGTCCTTTTTATCTAATCCACGCTTCTCTTGATGATGCGGGAATGATCTCATGCGTATTAAGAGGCAGTCACATCCCTCACAGCACCCTCAGGAGCCTCCCACTTCCTAAACAAACCATGCACGCCCAACCAAACCATGCACACCCAACACTATTCCAAGCCACCAGTCAACAGAGTCAACAGAACACCTCCCAAACTATCCCCACAAGCCAACTTTACCTGCCCCCCCCAATTTCTTATTACATTTCTCATTAATATATTTAAACTGTGACCAAGGACCAAAACACTTTTAACAGGGGAGAGGAGAGAGAGAATAGAGAGAAAAAGAGGGTGTTACCCCCACCAAGTCAGGGCAGTGCTGTCGCTGTCCAGGCAGGAGGTGTGCACGCTGCCTGCCTATGACCAGGCAGGGTCTGACCAAGCCTGCGTGGCTCCCTCGGCAACGGCACCAGACGCGTGGTGAGTGGGCACTCGGACGGGAGGACCAGGACCCTGGACAGGGTCGTAGTGATCGGCTGGATCAGGGCAGCAGGACGGGCAGTGATGGCTGGATCGGGGCAGCAGGGAAGGAAGCTGGCAGTCCAGGCAAGGACGTGGGGTGAAGAGACAAGGCAGCGACCAGGGGCACAGAAGGTAGGACATGTGCGAAGGAGAGCCAGCGAGGGCAGGAGAGCCAGAAGGCAGGCTGGGACCAGGGCAAAGGACGGAGCGAGCAGGAGCAGTGAACAGTAGTGCCCCCCGCAAAGAGCAGCAGTGAGCCCTGACGCAGTTGGATTTTATACCCCCCTGGTCTCTCCCAAAGTCTGCCCACTAACTGGGAACCATTGGTCCAGTCCAGCTTTCCTGTGCCATCCACTGGTGGAGACCTCTTCATGACCTGTTTGGAGAAGCCCCTCCACAGTGTCTCCTACTGCCTGCCTCATGTGTGGTGTTGCCAGATGAAGTCTCTCCAGAGATGAGGCTTCCCCCATGCCTGGCTGCCTCCTGCAAGTGGCAGGTGTACGCTCCCTCCCCCCACATGCCTCTGACAACCCTGACAACCAGAGCTGAGGCAAACTAAAATGGCTGAATTCAAACTGAATTGGCTCCTCACACACATCACCTACAAACTTGCTCAGGGTGCATTCTATCCCTTTGTCCAGGCCATTGATAAACAAGTTGAATAAGACTGGAGCCAGTATTGATCTCTGGGAAACACCACTGACTACACACCTCCAGCTGGATTCTGTTTTGCTGATCACAACATTGTGAGCTCTGCCATTCAGCCAGTTCTTGATCCACCTCACTCTCATTTAATCCACATTTCCTGAGCTTACCTACGAGGATAGTATGGGTGACAGCATCAAAAGCCTTGCTGAAGTCGAGGGAGACCATATACTGAGCTCTGTAATACAGATATAGCATAAAAGGCTACAGAAAGCACAAAGAATATCTAATAATTCCATAATGGTTTTGTTTTTTTCCCTAAGGGTTTCAGTAAGATATCCTGCTCTTTGGAACAGTGGTTTGTGAGACAGCAGAAACCTAGCTGAGACTGAGAATTGAAAACTGAAATGTCAAAGCAGACAAGGTACCTCCATGCAGTAGATTAAAACACTATCCCATCTCTCTCCATGGCATCTTTACTGTTTATAGCCTCCTCCCTCACTCAAATTATGGTGGGTTTATTTTTAATTTGACTTAGATGATTTTTCCTAGTAAAGGGAGTCCAGCTGCATCATTCAAGGTACAAGTCTTCATTAGGGAGCAAGGGTTTTGTCAGGTGATGCACACTGGGCGTCAACACATCTAAGAGCAAACTCTGCTTATAACCGAATGCTCTTAGAATAGTTCCAAACAATGACTTAGTGTATAATAAGGAGATGGGTAAGACCATGTAGCGGGTTGAATTTGGTTCTCCGGGTAGAACACTAATTTGTGTAGTAGTTTAAGGGTTAACTGTGGGCACCAGCCCTCCCCCCGATGTCCTTGCAGTGAGATAAGCTGTTAGGAGGAAAAGCAAAGCAGGCACACAACTTGAAAGAAGGGAAAAAAAGAGTTTAATTAACACCCAGATGATAAGAACAAACAGAACAAACTTTCAGAGCTTACCCCCCACTTTTCCCCTTTCCCAAAATCAGGGTCACAGTCCTAGGAAAGGGGGAAAAAGGGGCTTCCCCTTTCTTGTGTGGTTTTCCAAACTGGCACCTTTTGCAGATTTGCTTACAATTAAACATTCTCTGCTACAATGTAACACATCTCTTGTCATGAGCCCTCACAGCCCTTGCGACTGCTGATACAACAGGCTTTTACATGGGTTTTTTAAGGATGAAACGTTTTCCCCTTCGGCTTGAACGTAGGTTTTCCTCTGCCACCAGGTCTTGAAAGCCTTCCCCTGCCTTCATATATATCCTGGCATTCGGCACTCTTCACCCTTTTTACAAGCCATTTGATAAAAATGCCCATTCCCCCCATTTAACATGAACTAAAGAGATGTAACAGTTTGTAATATTAATAGTTCATCCACAGCAAGGCAGGGAAATGTTTAAGCTTCCCGCACGAGTTACAGCGCTGCCCGAGCAGCGCTGTCTCACGTGACTCCACCTTCTCCTTCTCCCTGGCTCTGAAGCCGCCATGTTCAGGGTGTTCCCTCTGCTTCTTTTGCCGCGCTGCACCGTGTGGAGAGAGGATGTCTTTCCTGTATGCCGCAAAGTTTACTGGCTGTTCGAAGGCTCTATCTCGGACGGCCTCAGCCCTGGAGCCAGCAGCCATCCCCGCAGCTCAGAACAGCTCCCCTCTTATAAATCTCAGTCCGTACTGCAGCAAAAATCCCCAGGGGGCAGAAGGCAGGAGCCCTGTCCCCAGCTGCGCAGGCCGGGGGAAGGGGGGCCACCCCTCCGTCTCTGCCGTCCCCGCACCAAGCCGGAACGGAAGCCCAGGGGCCCCCGAACTTTGCCCCCCTCCTCACCGGGAGAAGGAGGGGAGGAGGCAGGAGGCAGGGGCGCCCCATCCCCGGGCCCACAGGCTCCAGGAACGGGGCCGACCCCTCTCCATTTCACTCCTGGCCCTGCACCCACCTGAGCCGGGAAACTGTGTCTCCTAAAACTCCCGCCTTCCGTGGGGGTTAAATATGTAAAATCTCGAGAAGCGCATTGGCCCAGAGGGCTGTCTGTCAAGTTTTGACTAACCCCACAACAGACCAGTACTATAACAAAACATGTTCAGTATTCTCGTTATATTTGCATGCAATTCATGGGGAAAAACCCAATTCATGGGTTAAGATGGTGACTTGGCTCAGTGGAGGAGGAATTTTTCAAACATATATTTTTATTTAACTCTTCTGATGACACTTAAAAATGTAGTTGTGCAGTACTCCAGCAAAAAAAAAAAAAAAAAAATCCTGAAACTCTTCTAGAACTTCATTACGCATGTGAATGTCAGCCTGTTTTAGAATAACCTTGTTAATTCTTCTAATAACATGATATGTAGAAGATCACAGCTTTCCACATCTACAAAGGAATGGACACTTCGTGGGACTCTGCAGCCAAGATATGTGCTTAGCTAGCTTACTTATGGCTTCCTTAGTAGTTTTGATAATCCAATGCATAACTTGTATTTTTACTTTGTATATTTCTTCATTACTTCTTGTTAGAAACAAGTCTAGTATTTCTCTTTCCAGCAATGCTAAGGATTTCTCTGTTACCCTGAAAAAAGAGATCATTTTGGCTCACCCACTTGTGTAGTAAATGTACTAAATATTACATGCCGCAGGGGGTCTGATGCTGGTCAAGCACCAGTATGCCACAACCTTCCTAGAGAGAGTGTCCAGCAAAGAATGACTCTTCTAGGGCCAAGGCAGCCTCCCTGGACAGCGGGTGATTTCAGCAAGTGTAGCAAGATTTCTCAGCTACAAGTGATTCCAGCTCTTGTGATTCAGCTCTTTGTGAGATCACCTGAGGCAAACTCAGGGACAGAGAAACAGGAGCCTTGTGTGGCAGTGCCACAGAGGCAGCTTTATTGTCCAGCATCCCTGGCAAGGGGAGGCCAGGAACAGCAGCTCCCTGATTCAGGGCAGATCCAGGGCATTTTTATGGGAAAGGCAGGGGGTGGGGTAGTAACCAATTTGCCAACTGGGTACAAGGTATTACCATAGAGAAACAAGGCATACTGGGGGTGGTTCACTTTGTCACCATAACCTAGAGAGAGGTTTCTTATCTCTGAGTCCTTTTGCCCTCAGGCTTCTTTCCTCCAAGGGAGTGCAGAGGACTCCTGAGTCAAAGGCTCACAGCCCTCCACAATTACATACAGGAAATTTAGGAAAACTAAATTGGAAAAAAAAAAGGTTTTATTTTCATTTTAACTTTTACAAATTCATGAATTATCAGTATTCTTTTTCTATGCATGAACTTTCAGCTGCCATGAGTAACATGGCATCTGAAACAGAAACGTAGTAATCGTAAGTAGTAACCAGCATGCACATATATTGCTTCTATGATAAATTCAGCTTTTAATGTTGAATTGTAAAACTGACAATTTGACCCATCCCAAAGATCAGGTATCTTTGCATTGCATTCTGGATTATATTTCTCTTACAGTAGCCAATGAGGATTGCAAACTGGGAATATGGAGATAAAATGCAACACGCATACTTTTATAACATAAGTATACAAATTTAAACAGTCTTAATTGCACATACAGTAGTAATAATGGCAATTTGATTTGAATGTTCCCTGCAGTAAAAAATATTTTGTGAAGTACTCAGTGAACTATGTATATTATTGAGCATATTCTGCAGTTTTGTGTTAATCTCCAGAACTATCAAAAAATCAGCCAATATTTTCTTGTAATTTATTTGTTCAGATGATTTTTAAGCTTTCTAAAGATGTAAGTTCTGATACTTTACAAGAAAATATCTTGCAAAAAATCCTTTTGTTCAATATATTTCTATCTTTTAGTTTTAAATGGCGTAGAAGGACTTCAAGCATATTACTTGCAATCCAAGCTGTAAATAAGAATGTGGAGATAAAATTACAAGTGGATAAGTGGACAAGCACTACTCAAACTCTTCCTACACACAGCACTGAAAAGTTGTGGGGTTTTTTCCTTAAATCAGGTTAATGATGGATATTGAAGTGTAGCTGCAGCCTTTTAAATTTTCTATAGTTTTGCTGCAGTTCCTAGGTATATATCCCTTGTTAATTCCTTTTCAGTGGTTAAATGGACTTTCTGTTGGGCCCTAGATTACCAACAAAATACAGCCACACTTTATTAAAAGAATTTAGAGATTTTTTGTGCTTTTCTTTCTGAATTCTTGAGCAGTTGGACAACACTGAAACCTCACTGCATGTGTAGATGCAGCATATCTTCAGTCCCCAGCTCTGAGATCTGGGTCCTTTTCAGAGCTCTGTGGCAACCTCTCTTTCCTGAAGGAAAAAGTTTGCATAAGGATAGTGTGTAGCTGTGTATTACCTTAATGTGGAGTGGAAATGTGGCATCTGGCTTGAGGACAGAGAAGCAGACCTTTTATGCCTCAAAGAACCTGCAAAATTTGAGGAGCGGAGGATAAAACTTTCACTTTGAACAACCAGAGGAAACAATGAGGAAGAGCACAGTGTAAGGATGGCTATTGCCATCAGGATTCATAATGTATGTTATACATATTTTATACATTTTTTAGATTATCCAGATATACCTCTACGTTTGTAACATATTAGCCAGTACATAGAAATGTCAAATACCATGTTTCTTTGAAAATTTGCAGACTATGCGAATTCTTTTGATAATTGATTGGTGTGGATCTTTATTTAATTAAAGGCAGAAGAACACCAAGAAAAGAAGAGGACAGACAACTATATATATCACTTTATTTAAATAAAATAAGAGAATTTAAAAAAAATTTAAAGATCCTGCATTAAAAAAGACAGAGCTTGTCAGCTGACTTTTATTTTTTTGCGGGATGACATTTCTGTATAGAAAGGTATTTTTGTAAAACTGCGGTAAGGGTACATCATAGGGACAGAATTAACCCATCCTTGTAATGAATGTGGGCAGCTTCTGTATTTCTCTCTTGTTTTTACTGTTGTCTAAGATTTCAAGATAATTATAAAATGAGGCTCTGAAAATTCTTTGTAGCTACTGCCTCTGTCTGCCTGTTGTATTTAGAATGAAGCTGCCAAATCAGAGTATGTTCCCTTTGTAAACCTTCTGCGTTTACTTCATGGGAGTGTGCAAGAGGCAGATTTTAAAATTTCATAACTTGTAGGATAATTTTAATTAATGTTGCTGTAATTCGGGGTAGTCGTGCAGTATTGGTAATGTGATTGTAATTATTATTCCTTTATTTATTTGCCACTGACATGCTGAAAACATATATCTCTTACCAAATGCACATGGCAAGCGATTACATCCTGTCCCAAAAGACAAGTTTTCATTTAAGCTCCTACCAGCTTTACTCACCCTGCACAGTATATTTATGCAAAAAGAGTCACCGTATTATGAAATGATGCCTCCTGATAAGGATGCAGATGACGTTGAAAACCTGTGGCAGCTGAGAAGCCTGCTTGGTGTATGAAAGATAGACACCTAACTCATGCTGTTCCTGCTGTTTCTTGATTGCTTTGACAGTGAATTTCCCTCTCTCTCAAAATGTCGCTCTCTGTCCATTTCCCTCCATCTTTCCCTAATGCCAGCAATTCCCTGATGGCTGTGCAAGAAGCCTGGGAGCCCTCTGTGGCAGTGGGCATTCCCCATACCACCTCCTCTGTGTGGCAGGGACTGGGAACCGCAACTGGCATGGCAGGAGTGGGAGGGCAGCCCCTCTGCCTGGCTGCAGCATTCAAAGTTCTCATCGACCGGGATGTTTGCACAAAAATCAATCATTCTCTTACAAAGTTATCAGTGAGAAAGCTGACCATCAGCTGATGGCAGTGTGCAGCCATATGTGGGACCTCCATGCACAGTGTTTGGGGGCGCAGGGGTTTTTCCACCAGCATCTGTGTTGGTGGGTTCTGGGGAGGTGCAGGGGCATATGCTAGGCTGGAGAGCCCATACAGACCTGGGAAACAGGCTAAATGGTGCAACCCATTCACTCCGGAGAAGGGATTGGGGCCTGTGAGCCATACCTGCTGTGGGGCTGTGTGTGAGCAGAGGGAATGCAGAGCTCTGAGTGCATCTGTCAGATCAGAGCCTACGGGGATTACTCCTAGAAGAGTACTTAAAAAGTCTGTTTACTAACATTTTGTAAGAGTCTTCTGGTCTAATTTATCTGTAAAATTGCAGAAATTGATCTTGAAAGTTTTGTTCACTGACTGCTTGCTAGTTATGTGCTATTCATAGATGCAGAAATCAAGTTTTGATGTTGACTGAAGTTATAGCAGGTAACCTGAACATGTTTTCCCTGAGATTCATGGCATCTTAATGAATAACTTGACATTTCTGTGGCCCCTTTCTTTCTCTTCTTTACCAAGCCCTGATTGTTATATTGAAGTCATGTTAAAAACATAAAAACATAATCATATTTTGACTATCTTTCTCTTTTTAAAACAATATGAGTCGAAGGTACCATCAAAAGGGTTTTTTGTGCAACTTGCATATAAAAGTCCCTTCTGAGAAAGCATGCACAGCTACACAAGTGGACGTCCATTTCCACATCTTCTAGTGTCCACTCAGCTTACCACTCAGGATAGCTCGGTGGTTGAGGGAGCTGCAGTGACCCTCCTGAGAGGCTTCCCTGACAGGGGCCTCTCAGCAGACGCTAGTTTGGCTGCACTCCCCTTTAGGATAGCCTCCCTGGAGGCCGCCCGATGGCATGGCAACCAAGCACCCAGAGGCAAAGAGGACATGAGGGAGAGGGCTTCCGTGTAATGTCCAAAAGGCCTATTCCTGAACGGGTCAGGGATGGGAGAAGCCGGGGGTGGGGGGGGGGGGGTGTCAGGCTTTGCGGGCCATTTTAAATGGAGGGGAGGAGCATCAAGAAGCAACCAATGGCATACAATGTAACAAGTGAATGGCAACAACAGCTTCCAATGACAACAACTTGGAGGTGGGGATAACGGAAGGGAACCAATGGGAAAAGGGTTAGGGAGAAATTTCTGGACGAAGAGGCTGTGGCCTCACACCTTGTCACCACCCAGCGACACGCCCTCAGACTCGGACTTGTCGGGCCATTGGTTGGTGAGGGCTTGAAGGGCGATGGAGTGCTACAGCCCTGAGGTGGGCTGGGTCACCGCAGCATGACCTGGTTATATAGTCACAGAAATATCTTATTGTCAGAGACCTGCCTAAAAAGAAAGTCAAAAAAGTAAATAACTTCTTCTTGTGGGTGACAGGTACATGGCCATGTGCAATTTTGTGTGCAACTTGATAAAACTAGTCTGCAAGTACATGTTGCAAGTAGTTCTGCAAAGAAGAGCATTCACACTTGCTCCAAATATACATTTAACATCTCAAAATAAACCTTTTTCAATTTGGGTGTGTGAAAACTTCTCACTAACTGTCTTTCCAATTGTACTCCTAGGATAACATTGCTTCTGAGTCAATCTTTTAAAAGCACAGTCCATATTGTAATATTCATGCATAGACCACAGTTCTCAGAGCCCCAGACCTTGACAGAAACCTTTTTTCCTAAAAAAAGGCTGTAGATTATTCAGTGAGGACTATGTCTGTGACAAGTTTCAGCTGCCAGACCATGGCAGCTCCAGGAAACCATGCCTAGCTTTGAATATTTAGTTATTTCTTTTACTTTTTCATTTCTGTAATGAATCATATGTGCTGAAATTCTCAGGGAAAAAATGTAGGAAATTTTAGCGACATTGTCTGAAGCCCTCCACAAGGTTAAAAACATCTGAGGAAGGTTTTAATGACAAATGTTGTCAATACTGCTATGGCCCTTAACAAAAACTCATGGAATATACACATCTAGCACGTAAGCCCTGTGTTTTTCCAGAGATAATTTATCTCTCTTTCTGAGAGTACTTCTACATTAGTAAAAGATTGGTCTTGTTAACGTGATCTACAACTGAGAATGTTACATGACGCTTTATCACCAATGATGTATTAACTGGAGACTATAACCTGAAAATAATGAACACAGAAATATAACTCCACTACCATGTCATAAACTCTAGAAAGGAGTTTACTTTTCTATGCAAGAATTGAGTGGTTTGTGAATTTAATTTCTATGCACTGGTTAGGCCTATGTTTTATTTAACCTTTCTCACGTTTGCCTTCATTGACTGCTTGCTGTGTTTTAATACCAAGAGAAGGCATTTAATCCATTCAAATATTTCCATTAGATTCTCCTTCTAAGTGGCACTATGGACAATTACACCTCCTAGTAAGGCACATTATTCTACTGTTAGAATAATGTCTGTTGCCATTGGAGCACAAAATAGTCTGTGTGTCTCATGAATTTAGTCAAATTCAAAAAGATTTTTAATCACATGTAGTTCTTTAATGTTCATGTTAAAATTTTTTTCCATTACCTAAGATCTGAGAAAAATCAATTTCAATAAACTCACTGATACACTGAATAAGCTTAGAGTCAAATCTCATTTCTGTTTCTTTAGTTGTTTGGATTTCTGATAGGTGGTTTTTGTTATTATGTTTTCTTTTTCAAGGTCCTTTATACTTTTTCTGAGTGCTGTCACCTGACAAAACAATAATTTGCAAAGCATATCTAGCATTTTTTCTGTTGGTTTACTCTTCCTCTCCCTTCTTTTATAGAATGCTTTGGACCTTTTCAGCATAAAAGAGTTCAGCCATGAAAAGTTTCTAGATACCTAGTGATGATACAGCTGTTTTGTGATCTTAGACAAAATTTACCCCTGCTCCACTGCCATATTGCAGACATCTCACGCTGAGAAAATTACTACTTATGACAAGAAATAATATGATTCTTGGTATCCAGATGTACTCGTGAAGAGAAGTAATTCATTACTAAGAAAAGTTAGTACTCCAGCTTCACCCCCGGGGTCTGCTCCTTCTTAGGCCATCTAAGAAAAATTATGTTCCCTAATAGTGACATAAAGGATGTCTGATCCTTTTCATTTCTAGAGGCTTTAAATGTTATTTTAGCAGCTTTGAATACACTGGATTTTTCTTTTCCATTTTGAATTGGGAAGGTCATTCTGGCTTGCTAGAAAATTAGATCTATTGCAATAAGACATCCTAACAATATCTTTCCTGAGTTCTTTTCTGGTTTTGTTTGGGGTGGGGGTGGTTTAAATGCTGAATTACAGAACTCAGACAAATACAGAAACTTGTTATGTTCTTACTTTTGAAAATACAGCATTGCCATTACATATTATTTTAAAAATTGAAGCCTCGTAGTAGAAGGCTGTTGGAAACCAGTGCAGGAATAACATAGGTCACAACATAGAAACCTTGTTGCAAGGTATGCACTGTTGTGGGTTTTTTTTTTTCAAATAGAGGAGAAAGGAAACAATGGCAATCAGAGTGGGTAAATATGTTTTAGTGTAGGTGACAAATAATGAAGTTCTGCATTGGCTTTTCCATAGCATGTTATTCCTTCTGGGGGATTGATGTGTGATTATAATTACACCCCATGAGAAATGGTTTCAAGCTTGCAATCTAGTTTGCTTTGTGTTTGTCATTTTGCAGCTGTAATTTTCGGAGGCTGTGTGTTTCCTGTGGCTGTTAACACTTAGAATAAATTACATAGGTGGAAGAGAGACACTGTCAGTGCTCCGTGAAGAGTAATTTGCCTGGTATGGGCTCACAATGCATTATCTTACAATGTTATAATTAATCAAGTACCTTTTGGCAAGTTAGTGTCAGCTGCAGAGCAAAAGACTTCTGTCACATCATGACTTGCTAGTCCTCATTAGCTATATAATAATCTTTAAAATTGCAGGGGCAGACTGCCATTATTTAAACAATATTCCACCCCTTTGTGCATATGCTCAGCTGTGAAGTCCTATTCACTTCCATAAACAGGTACTTTACAGTATTAAGAAAAGATTCATAATCTGGTCCCTTAATTCTTAGCTTTTTGTCCTGAAAGGCATGGTTGTTCATGAATTGCAGATTTTATTTCTCTTGTTTCAGAATATCTAAGTGCTCATTGGTGCAGAAAACAAATTACTGAATGAAGTAATTGTAAGAAATATACCTGTTTTTTACAAGAAAAATTGGTTTCATGACCCACCCACAATTTAAATGACTGCACACTGTACAATAATATGTACTCAAGTCTGACTTCAGCTCAGTATACAACAGATGACATCTGCCCCGGGGTACATTACTCCGCAGCAAACCCCTAGGAGGGGTATTGGCAGCAGATACAAAGTGGTGAAAATCAATCACCACACCATGAATTCCCCTTAAGTGAATAGGGGAAGCAGATTCTGCATCTCCATCTGAACACACCTGAAAGAGATGCACAGGATTAAAAAAACCTGCATTAGAAAAATTATTGCCAATGCTTCCTTCTTTTCTTGAGCAGAGAGAAGTAGAAATCAAGCTGCAAGCTCTGAGAGTCACAGCTTAGTCTTTGCTCTCTCTTTGATATTGGATGCTTTCATTTTCTCATGCACAAATAAAAGCACCTTGAGGTGATCTAAGAGGCACATTTAGGCCTCTTTGTGAGAAGAAGTGTTCAAGATTCTGAAAACATGGTCTTCGGAGGAATATTAAATTGGATCTCAAGAACAGAGATGTATGAAATCAGAAGATATTTTCAAGAACTTTTGTCAGTAATTTTGTCTGGTTGCCAGTTAATCACTAGAAGAATGTCTCATTTTTGCTTTCCAAGTGCCCTCTAAAGGGACAAAGAAAAAAATAAAACAGAAGAGCAGTGTATTTTGTGAAGAGGAAAATGAGAAAATTAAATCACAGTTATATATATTACTATATGTGAGGTATATATGTCTAGTATTTGTTTTCTAATTCTCTTACATGCATCTGTGACAGTTCTTTCATTTTAATGAGCTTCATCTTTCCTGTTGGATCATATCTACAGTCATTGACACAATTTTTCCAGTGCAGTATATGGGTCACTTGTAAGAAGTATGAAGAGTGGCACTCAGACGACCTGTGGGGTAGGACCAGGGAATCACCAGGGCAGAAGGAGGTCTCTGCTACTTCACCTGAGGACGGGTGAGCTGTAACTGAGAATTACCTTTCCGCACCCACTTCAGACTCACCCTAATGCTGTGTGGGCGAATGTGTGTGAGAGTGCCTGGGAGCTTCCCTCATTGTCTTTGAGCATGTGATGTTGGAATTCAATGACACCAGGACAGCTATGGGTGCTCTGGCACTGAAGATGACTTGGCATATTTTAATGAGATTTTCACATAAATATTTCAGTTACAGTTCAACTCAACCTTTCTAGCAACAGAAACATCAAAAGGAGTTGCACACACACAAAACAAAAAAAAAAACCAGCTAACATCACAATACTATATACAAGTCATAAATACTGTACAAAGCTATTTTCTGAAATGCTGTTTTCTGTAGTTAAAAATAATCCAGGTCTATGCTGAAAATCTAAACACCAGAGGTCAAGTAAAAGGAACTCAATTCTGTTATTATATGCTTTTAAGACTGTTGTCTATATTGTAGTTTCCAATGTTTGCAGTGTCACTCCTGCAATTTTATTACTGGGTGGTGAAGAGGTAAAACAAGAATTGACTGAAAGAGAAAACTGGGGTTGAGGGAGAAAACAGTGTTAGTATTCCTAAAGCACGGCAACCAACTAGCCAAGAGAGGGCATTCCAGACATCATAACCGTGGTATATTTATTTTCTTCAAGTTTATTGGTTGCAAATTGAGGTAGAACAGAATTAAGGACAGGGGTAAGGCAGGAAAAAGAGCATAGGCCATCATTGACAGAAAATATCTAGAGTATTTTCAACCACTTTTCCTCATCTGTTTCTAAGAAGAGAATGTATTTTAATTTCTGTGTTCAATTTACACTGTGGAGAGCATATGAGCACACATTAATGGCTACTTTTTCTCTTTTCTCTCTTGTATTCAATACTTTTCTGAGAGGTTTTTTCTTCTCCCACCAGCCAAAAGCAAAGATGTGATTTATACAGGTTAGTTAAGCAATTAATGCAAACATTTTCATGACATGGCATTTGTATTCTTCTTTGTTTTACTGACCATTTGCTTTTTTCTCTTTTGTTCTCTCCTTTGAACTAACCCTGATAACACATGGTGTTTCACTTGTCAGAGGACTAAATTCAGACAAGTTTCTGTGATATAATGCCAATATAAATTCCAGAGCATATTTAGTAAATAAAATTGTTCAATTTTTTTCATCATAAAAAATCTACAGAAGAGAAAGAGAAGGGAATTGCAAAGTATCAGGTGAGTAACTGTGTTTGCATTCAAGTCATGAAGCTAATGTGATTTCATTCATATACAAGAGCTAAAAACTTAAAAATCTCTACCGTTAATGAGCTAATGGAAGGGAGGCGCATCATGGCATATGAACGAGTCAGTGTGATGTAACCAGTGATGTAAAGTTATCTTTGAGTTGTGACGAATTTTTAAGCTTTCTATGTATAGAATGCTCTATATACAATACACATCACATCACAAATGGCTTGCAGTTCCTAGATTTATGCAGGAGTTTTTCATTCCTGATGTGAAAATTAAAAACTATGGCAATCACGGGAATTTTCTCTCTGATCCTGTGATTCTGTGATCAAGTCTTTTGGAAGTCTTAATCCTCTTGCAAATTTTTCTGATTGTGGGGTTTGGGGTTTTTTTCCATGAATAAGATGGAGGTGATGAGAACATGCTCATCTCACAGCCATTGTAGATTAACAGATTTGTACTCAATTTGGAAAGTCTGGTATGTTCAGTATTGTGTTCACCTCAAAATCTCTGGACTTTTTCAGAATATATCACAGGTGGAAATTGCCCACTTTTTGTACATTAATAGTATGTGACAACTGATATGATTACTATCATCTAGCATTTCAAATTCTGTCCTGAAGTTTTCCAGTATATTGATGGTTTTTATGTTATTTCACTGTAGGTATTAGTAAAAAGATTCTGACAATTCTATCTCCATAGAAGCAAACCAAACACACACAAAAAAAAAATTAGATAATTTTCTGCATTTTATGAAAACTTTGTTTCACTGATTTAGCCATGAAATGAAACTGAAATCTCATGCCACTGTACCATAGAGCAAGACTGTATGCTTTGCTCACAAGATGCTCTAAGGATGGGCCTTGCTTTTTCACATGCTCTGATGAAACAGTCTGCACCACCCCTCATCTATGTATAGATTAACTTTGTATTTGGTCAAGCTGAGCTGTAGTGCTCAGTGTCCTGTATCACAATGAGTCAAATGAGTCTTCTCCTTTGACTCATTTCACCCCCAGAGAGTAGCTGGAAAGGACTTGCCTGTGTAGAAGGTTGAAAATCACTTATAGACCCTTACCCTTCTGCTGAGATTTTAATTTCACTCTTGTCCTTTCCTTGATATTTTTTTTCCATTCCTATTGCATCAGAAAAATAGATTTTTCCTCTTTTTTTTTTTTTCCTTTCCTGTTTTGTCCTTACTCCATAAACACTGGCCTTTGAAGTGAACTTTTCAGATGCTAATACTATGGGAGCTCCTTCTGTGTAGATTCAGACTAATATTAACTTTATTCACAATAGAACACACTGCAAAAAGCTGGAAGTTTTAACTGAGATTAGGTTAACTCAGAGACTGAGAAGTGTCAATCAATTACATGGGAACATTTTTTTCAGTGTGAGTACCCTGTCTTTGGGCTGAATATTATTTGCATCCTGAAATGGTAGATCTTATGTTTATGTAAGATCCTTCAGAAAGTCTAAATCCCTTTACTGCTTTAGAACTATCCACACTATTCACATGGAGAGAATCCCAGTAAAACATACTTGCTGCATGCTCTACCAGGCTGGTCACTTTAAAAGAGAACAGAAGAAATTAATGGATTTAGAAGAATGTCTAAATATATCTTGATGTTGCAGAAGCAGCTTTCTGGTATTTAGATGATAATGAAATAAAACATATTCCTTAATGGTGTCATTTTTTCAATGTCCTTCTGATTGTAAATTTGCAGGGAAAGAGGATATATATGGTTAAATTGTCCAGGTAGGTAGAAAGAACCTGACGTGCCCATATCAGTGTCACACACAAACTCTATGTTCATATTTATGTGATTAAACCATACCTGTGCTTTCTACCTACATTTTATATAGCATGCTCAGTTTTAAATTATCTTTGACTCTTCCATATAACTACTGTGGATAAAATAAATCAACTTCATAGTAAATTTGAATCAACTAGACAAAGTTACAAATACAAGGAAAATAGTATAGAGCTAAAGCAAAAGATTAAGAAAATCCTCTTAGCTTTAAATACAATTACATCGGAACTCAACTCAGATAGTGAATATCCAAGCTGTCATTGTTGGTCAAGGTCATTGTCCTCACAGATTAAATATATATTATTAGGACAGATCTTTTAAAATATGTCTGCCTTATTAAAATAAAAGCTGAAGAGAAAATTCCAGACACTCAGGAAGTCAAAAGTGAAATAGTTCTAGGGAATAGTAAGTATTTCATATTTTAAGCACATATAAGAAAAAAAGGGCAGCAAGAATGCAACAAAGAGAACAAAACACACAATAGATTAGCCATTTAACTTCTACTTAGATCTAATATAATTTACCATTTTGTTTTAAAGCCAAGAATTAAAGTACAGCAAAATAAATTGCTATATTTTTCTGTTGCCATTATGTGCAAATCAATATCTTGGCACTGCAAAGTAATGAAAACCTCAAATTCCCTTCATTCCACCATGACCAGAAAGCAGTCCCCGCTTACACCAGTGGTTGCTACTCCATTAAATGTTTTCATTCAGAGCTCCTGAACCAAACCAAACCTGAGGCTGAACTCAGCATAAAGGTGAAATTTTCTCCATCAGATTGTCTAAATAGGCAGCTGTACATTCTGTCTCTTGTGAGACTTGAAAGCTTTGGAAAACATGCCTACATGTCCAAGACAGAATTGTATGTTTTCAAATACTGATTCATCCAAAAAAACAGCTTTCAAGTTCTATACCAGATCAAAGAATGGATGACTGTTTTGAGATCTCCTAATTGTTTCTGTCAGCTCTGTGCCAATTACAGACGTTCTGGATGCTGCTGCATCTGAATAAGGGATAACAGACTGTCCTTTCTTCATAACAGTATTTTACAGATTTCTGATCCTGGCTTTCTGTAGGGCCTGAAGAGATGTAAAGCTTGCAGTTTCAGGACTGAAACTAGTAGTGATAGTGCTTCCTTGTGTCTTTACCAAGCTAGAAGGATCATGCAGACATTCAAATGATCTTCACATAAGCATCACATAAGCTTTGAATGTTACTCTAGATGGGGAGAAAGACACTCATGGGTGGTAGAACATGCTCCATCTGTTTTAGTTCAAAATGAAGATTCTCAGTCAAATAGTGAATTTCATTTTAATGGTGGAAAGATATTTCCTCCAAACAGAGAGACTGCATGACATAATGGGTACGAAAAGCAACTCTTCTGGAAAGTGTAGGATGTCATACAAGTACTAAAAAATCCCAGTCTGATCTGCTGCAGCATAAGGCATATTATTTTCATAAAATGTGTTGTTATTCTTAATGTAGTGGAAACTACAGGAAAGCTTAGTCTCTTTAAGGGGGTTTGTGGGACTTCAGAAAATTTGTGTAATGCATAATTTCATGGAGTAGAATAACTAAAAGTTTAATTGTTTTGCTAAATCCTTTTCCAATAGTCTACTTCATTTTTAGTATTTCTGATTTTCTGTTCAATAACAAGGGACAATTTAATAATTGCAGAAGAAATATAAAGCTTTTTTTTTTTTTAGGTAAACACAAAGAAAAGTGTTTTCCTTTCCTAAAATTTACTTGAACTAGCTAGCTTTGATCAATACCTGTATTTTTTCAGTAACTGCAGAGTCAGAATCAAGTATTCAGTTGCCACTACCCACCTCAAGTAAAATCTCTTCAGTGACTTGTGGGATATTGGCACAATGGCTGTTGCAACACTATTTCATATTGACTACATTTGAATGAATAATTTGCAAAGAATACAGTATTCCTCTGAATCAGTTTCTTGCCCTTCTGCAACATGTCCATATCCCTGTCGTTCAGATGGACTTTTCATCTGAATACATTTTAATATATACATACGCAATTGAGTACCTTCACTTTGAATTAGTCATTGAAAGCTGACCTGCAGATACTCTTGAAATCTTTTAAGAGACCAGGCTTAAAGCTTTGATGTGTTCATTACATGGTCATGGGAGCATTTACCTGCTAGCTGATAAATAACTTTGTCTCACTAATCCAGCTTTGGAAAGTCAGGTTTCTAATTAAATATAGAATATCCCTTTCACTCTTAATACTGCCCTGTTTGTTTATTATGAATTTGATGAACCGAGAGTTTATGAAGCACTTGAAGGATCAAAGTCTAAGGACTTTCTTAGATTCATAGACTTAACCTGCCTGTTCATGAGACTGTCCAACCCCAGTAGGTGTTTGAAATATATCCCTAGATTTTAAATATACAAATTAAGCCATTGTTTTAAAATAAGCTCATCTGTTTTTCCTGTTTCTCATGATGGAGCTAAAGCCATTTTCTCTCAGAAGCACCTGTTTCTTCCATCAAATTTAATATAACTCTAGACTTCCATTCTATGCACTAAACAAGCTAAAATGTTGGGGTAAGCCAGGATAACTGTGGAAATTGGACATTGCTCAATAGCTGGAAACTTGGAAGTAAGTATCAGAAAAAGAATATGATAGAAAAAATCAGTGTTCAGAGCAATACTTGTTCTATACTCTCAACACCAATCTTCTTTTTTTCCTAGTTTGAATCATCTTGGTAAAAGATGGGGGCATTTTATAAAAAGCATTCCTTGCTTGAATATTGTTTTTTAGCCTGAAAGAAAACCTGGGACAATGTCAAGCCAGCATGCATTGTGAGTGCACAATCATTCATCTCACTTCTCCTTGCCTTTAAAACAGAATACTTGCAGCCATCTATGGGGGGAAAGGAATACTTTTCTTCATAGAGAGAAATCCTCTTTTTATAGACTGAGAGAGCACTCTATAAGAGAGGTGAAGCTACCAGAGGTCAAGCAAAGTGCAATATGAACAACTACTGCTTTTGGTTTTTTAAAATATGCTTTCATAGTGCTAACAGAAAGTTTTCTTGACAGTGTTTTATTATATCTGTTGCTCCTTTGAGTAATAAGACATTACAACCATATTCTTTACAGATATAAAAGATATTTATGCTATTGAAATCTTTAAAAAAATTCAGCACTAAACATATCTGTTTTAATAGTGCTAGCCTTTGACTCAACTACCCTTCAATATTGTACTAGTTTGAAAACAAACCAGTGGGAAGCACCAAGTCAGAATAACAATTTAATAGGGAAATTTAAAAAAAATAAAGACAGAAAACACTGGGTTAAACTGACAGAGTCAGGATACAACCTGACACCCTGTTAGTTAGGGTGGCGGTAGCAGTCGGATAAAATGGTGGCTGCAGTCCTCCTGAAATGGTGGATGTGGTTCTGTCGAAGCAGTGATCCTGTAGAAGGGTCTGCTCTTCCTCAGAAGGTCCAGTGGTGGCTATGTAGCTCCTGTCCTCTGAGAATCCAGTGGAAAAGGGATGTCTGTGGTGTTCGGAATCTCAGATTTTATCCAATCCTTGGTTCCTCCCTCTGGGTGGAGCATCTCACAATGGGCTGATGAGTCATGAGGCAAGGCGTTGATGGCCCACTAACAGAAGGTAGTCCAAAGGGAGGAGGCAAGGAAATACTGCCCCACCTGGTTTCAACAGTTCATGAGGATGGTAATAGAATACACTGCAACCAAGGACAAATATGCATTTACTTCCCAAATTTCACTTGATGTTTTACAAGCTGCGTTCTTATTCGTACCTTTTGACTGAGAGTATGTGATTTAGACACCATAAATCCTTTCTGCACTTCCCTAGTGAGTCAGTAGGCTTATTTTCTGACAAGTGACCATTTTCTTTAATTAGGAACAAAATGGAAATGTCCCTTAATGAAATAAATATTGATAACAAAAAAAAAAAAACCTCAAAAATAACAAAACAAAACAAAAACAAAAAGAAAAAAAAACCACAAAAAACCCAAACCAACCAACCAAAGAAAAAATTAAATAATTTGCTTACTAGATGAAGACTAACACTTTCTCAAGGCTTATCTAAATAAGAAGTTAGCCTCCATTACTGCAAAAAGGACAAGCCCCAGTTATACTGGTTTTTAAGAAAATTCCCCTCTCAAAGTGAACCCAGAGACAGAGATTGTCCCTTCCATCCAGAGACAGTTGTATCAAAGGTCTCAGCACTCAAATGTCAGTCCTCCCAATTTTGACTATTCAAACCTGTAGCATCTTTAGGCAACATCTTTTACTTGAGTCAAATCTCAAAAGAAGGAATGTCAGTGTCTCCCAGGGATCAAAACAGCACTTTGAAGGACAGGCTTTGGGTCCCTTCTCAGCACATCACCTGGATGTCTATTTGCTTGAGTTTGGTGGTAAATTTTTTGGAAGCATGGAGGAAGACATTTTCCATCCAGTCAAAGTTCAGCATACAATTTATTCATATTGGTTATTTAGTTATGAAATAGCTATTAATGGCCACAGCCTCCTGTCTCATTTTTTAAAAGGTTAGGAAAAGTCTTCAAGCTTTATATTGCATTTATCATGGTAAACAAATTATACAAATTAGAAAGAAGCAATAGGCAACTTACAGAAATGACAGTCTTTTGCCCTGTGTCTCACGTTAACCTACTATTGTTTCCTACAGTTTTAGGATTCTGCTTTATTTAATTTACTCTTACATTAAATAACTCATATATTTTCTTATATTTATCCAGAAATACTAGTAGTATTTCTGTTTTGAACCAGACTTGAATATTTTTTACTTCCACTGATGATGATGATAATGTCTATCTTGCACTTTTACCTGAAGCTTCATTTCAATTAAACCACCTTGAGATGTGAAAAAAATTGTTGGATTCAGTACATACCATTTCATTGAAGGCAAAAATACTTTTTGTTACATCCTATCTCAAATACATGAAGAAAAAAAATTGAGGTGCCTATATGAAGAAGCAAAGGGTGCAGTATAATCAGTTCAACTCCTTCATTATAAATAAATAGTAGTTTTTCAGCATTTTGCCAACTCTAATATATTTTTGCAGCTTTTCTGTTTATTTATAATGACAGAGATAGGTAAATAAACAATAAGTGGATATAATTATTGAATTTATAACTATTGAAAACTGGCATACACTGTATATGGCTTAGGACATTATTTGATATTTATGAAGTCCCGTATTTCTATGAATATAGAAATTCAGTAATTACTGCTGTCACTATTTGCTATTTCTATGCAATTTGCTTTAATTTAAAGGAATTTGAGGTTTTTAGTTGCATTTAGATGCTTACCAGCTATTCCTCTGAGTTTATGCTATTAGATATTTTACTCAAATTCAGGATAAATCTATCACTTTATATATTTCAAATCTTTCAAAAAATGCCTGATTAAACTGGTAGTATCTTCTTCCCAATTTTCTCATCCCACCTATATTTTTACTATATTAGATTGCATTATATTATACTTTATTTTTACCTATTCTAAGTTATTTATTAAGAAAGAGCATAATTGGCAATCACTACTGAGACAACTTGCTCTTTGACTTTCTAACTGTAAGGATGTTTTGAATATTTAGTGGGGTGGATTCTTCATTCACGGAATTATTCTACTCCTGCTGTCTTCCCAGCCTTGACTGTGGGATCTAACAGGGCTTGTCAACTCTGGGGTCTACAACCATGCTGTCTTATCCCCACAGGAGGATGAGGTTTGGGCTGACTTTCCAAAGCTAGGCCTACACTCTATACTTGAAAGGATAAATACACTTCCAAGGCCCATTCTGGAATGTGCTTCAGCTTTTCTTTTTCAACTGATGAATGATGGTCAACTTTTTTCACAATTTTCCTTCTTAACTTGGTAAGTCAATTGAGTTTTTTAAAATGACATATAAGTAACTTCTCAGAAAGCTGTAGAAATCTATGAATCATTTTCCTTTGGAGCAACACTTGTTAGAAATACAAGCACCTTCATGCCACTGCAGGAAGGAAAAACCTGAATTCTAACTTTGAAACTTACACATGAAGGGCAATAGATGTTCGTACAATTAATGAGGCATGCTTCATTGATGGCTTTGATATAAGAAGGCTTATAAAACTGTCAAAAATGATTCAAAGAGTATTTTTTGCAACAAGACCATGAGCTAAATCACACGTGTGTTAGGTTTAGTAAGCATTCTGCGCCTCAGTTATCAAAGGAACTATATATAAATTTAAAATAAAGAGCTCTTTATGTATAGGAAAGCTGACTTGACTCCAAAATAAACTCATGAAAGGGAAGATATAAGAGAATTTGGAATATAATTTTATAATGGAGAAATGAATCTATATGTTCATGAAGGTGCTCACTGCCATTTTATACTTAGGTACATAATGGCAATAAATTAGTAATTAAATCACACTAAAGTTCAAACTAACCAGCTATGAAGGTAACTGAAATAATACAAGCCAAAACTGCAGCAATTTCTTAATATTGTTCTTTATCTATTTGAAAATTTGAGTAGGTAAATGGGGGCAGGAGAGATCACTTTGTCAGCTCTAGTTTCTCTCCTGACAATCTGAGATCTAATGCCATCTTGATCAGTTCTTTGAAGCTGAAATGACAAGAAAAGATCAATAAATCTACCTCTCCAAACAGCCACGGATTGATTTAGCCAAATATTCAGGCAAGTCATCCAGTAATTCTACTCCTACTTCATTAGTTTCTGAACATGAATAAAGAAATAGGATGTATTATCAGCATGCTGCTGCAATACAGAGATCAGGTATGTTTCCTGAAACATTATTTTATCTAATATTCAGGGACTCTTAGAAAACATATTTACTTTATTATAGGCATATTTATATATCTATAAAAATATTAGGCAACAACTATCATTTTAAAAAGTAATACATTCTCTTTCCTCATGCCTAAAATTCAGTAATTTACTATTTTTTTATCTCAAAGTAAAGCCTGTAAAGACTATTTTAAAAATTTATTGATTCATCATTAAATTTATATATTCAAAATAGTGTCACCTCTCCCCTTCAGTCCTTTAATGCTGAGGTGACTGAGCCAGTGATTGTGACTGCTGAGGGGCCAGGGAGCCCCGAAATAGCAACGGGCATGCTGGTGGACCGATTCAGAGGTTTAAGAACACCCCCTGACCTCATGGTGAGAAGGGAAAAGCATCTCCCATCAGGCATTGTGGTGTTATGCAGACAGTCTGTTTGATGACTTGTACCCCTACGCACCCCCGGAACTTCCCCATCAGCTCCCTTTCCCTAGTCCTGCCTTTGTACTGCCCCGTGCCCTCAGATCATTGGTCTCTGATGCTCCCTCCACTCCCGTACATAAATCCTGGACACTGCGTGGTCCTCCCTCTTTCACCTCTGGTCCCCTCTGTGGATGCAGCAATAAACCATCTTCTGTGGAATGCCATGAGGGAGAGCTGTCCTGACTCTTTGCCTCTGGTAACGCTGAGCTATCCAGCTTGTGTGTGTGAGTGAGAAAGTCCGTGCCAACAGCCACGCGGATGAAAGGAGTAAGCTTGATAGAGTCCCATACTGCACCCGCTGGAGCAATTCCTTTGCCAGGGACATTTCAGGGAAATGCAGAAACCCTTCACGAACACACACACAGTTCATTACTTTAGATGATTTCTGATCCTAAAAAAGTATAAAGCTTCCAGATATCAGCAAGCAATGTAAAAGAAGCATTAGAAAGTAGTTTTTGCAATCTGAAACAATTGCAAGCTGAGGATAATTTAAAATTGGAATAAATAAACAGTCACATTACTTTTCCACAAAACTTAAGACTGAATAAGAAAAGTATGTTTAAAAAAAACCTAAAAATCAGTTATCTATCGATGTATGAAGGTCTTGAATGTATACAGACATTGAAAAAGGAAAAACAAGTTTCTCATCTCTGTTACTAATGTCCCTGCCATTATGCACGTATGTGCTTTTTTAGTGGGGAAGATAGATGTGGAAAACAAATATATAGATATTACTTCCATCACGCTACATATTTTCTCTTTCAAACACACCATATAAATTAGTATTTGTACACTTTTTTAGCCACAGAAGACATAAAAAATCCAGCTATATAGTGATTTTATGATGATTTCTTATGAAAATAAGTACTATAACAAAATCTGAATTTTGAGAAGGATATATATATAAAACTTCACCAAAATAAAATGAAACTTACAAAGAGCCCCTTGAAAATGGTCCTGTTTTTAAAAATTTCCACAGCTCACCAGCACAGAGAGCTGAATGTTTTATCTTTCTCATGCAATTCATCTCTTCTCCATGAGGCTCTTATCTTTTCCAAAAATGTACGATACAAAGAGACATATTTCATGATCTATTCTGAGACAGCTTTGGCCTTGTTTTTGCACTGTAATATATGTTGGATATTAAAAAGAATTTCTAAATGGGGGAAAAAGCTTAGAAAAGGATTTGCTCAAAACCTCTTTAACACTTAGTGTTCTCACACACAGACATCAAGTCATGTTTTCTGAGTGGTTTGAAGAACTGAATGGTGTGGAGAACATATTGAAATCAATGAAAAATTTTCCATTATCTTTTTTGAGGACTGTTGACTTCACTGAGCCAGAATTAGTAATCCCAGAAAGGGCAAGGCCAGCTTCAGAGGTAATCTCGGTGCATCACCCCATTCTGTTGCATATTGATTGGATAGTCACAAACAGAGGGTGTTGGACAATGGCTAAGTGTCCCAATAGACACTGCTGACAAGTGCCATCCCTCAACAGTCCATATTGGGAACAGTGCTATGTAATGTCTTCGTCAGTGACATAGACAAGTGACAAGGGATTGAGTGCATTCTCAGCAAGTTTGCAGACAACACCAAGCAGAGAAGTGCAGCTGACACTCCTGAAGGACAGGATGATGTGACCTGGACAAGTTTAAGAAGTGGGGCCATGGTGCAAGGTGCTCCATTATCAATACAGCTTGTGGGATGAAGGGACTCAGAGCAGCCTTGCTGAGAAGGCCCTGGGGGTGCCAGTGGATGAGAGGCTGTACATGACCCAGCAATGTGCACTTGCAAGCCAGAAAGCCAAACATGTCCTTGGCTGCATCCAAAGCAGCATGGGCGGCAGGGCAAGGGAAGGGATTTTGCCCTCTACTCGGCTCTCGTGAGACCTCACTTGGAGTGCTGCATCCAGCTCTGGTTCCCAGCTGGGGTTCCCAGCAAAGGAGGAACATCAGTCTGTTGGAGCAAGTCCAGAGGACATCAATCTGCTGGAAAGAGTCCAGAAGAGGCCACCAAGATGACTAGAGGAAGGGAGCACTTCTTCTATGAGGAAAGGCTGGGAGAATTGGAATCATTCAGCCTAGAAAAGAAAAGGCTTTTGAAAGATCTTACTGAGAATTTTCAGTACTTGACGAGGGCCTACAGGAAAGATGGAAACAAACTTTTTAGCAGGTCCTATTGTGATAGGACTAGGGGGAATGGTTTTAAATTGAGTGCAGATCTAATTCAATTAGGTATAAGAAAGAACCTTTTTATGATGAGGATGGTGGAAACACTGGAACAGGTTGCTCAGAGAGGTGGTGGATGCCCCAACTCTGGCAACATTCAAGGTCAAGTTGAATGGACTCTGAGCAACTTGATCTATGTGAAGATGTTCCTATTCATTGACAGAGGCTTGGATTGGATTACCTTCAAAAGATCCCTTCCAAATCAAACTATTTTATGACTCCATGATTCTATATTAGAGGTGTATCCTCGGAATTAAAAAAAAGTATTTCCAGTGGTATAGTTTTAATCTAAGTATGATTTACTTACATACTTACTATTTCTGCTGAGCATCACTTGCTTCTTTCTTTAACTGTACCTTTAAGACCATGAAAATAATAGAAGATCAAATTAATACCTTTCTCAGGTTTATGCCCCTAGTTTATGGGTGTGTAATAGAGCAGAGGATAATTACAAAAAGTTGATACTGGGAGACATTGATATTGATTTTTGTAATGGAGGAAACTCAAGTTGAAACACTGAAAGTCAGTTCTGATAATTAACCATTTGAGTTTTAAGTCTAGTACAGAAAAATGTTCTAAGTCTGTTGGAGCTTATGTGAAAATTACTGGGTTTGGAAAATGGAGCACAAATTATAAAAAAACCCTCGGACATTTTGAATTTCTTTCTTTTTCCTTGGATTCTTGGCAATCTAATAGTTTACAGTTCTGTTGGATCAAGAATATACCAAAAACAGAATTTCAAGAATTTCACACATATTTACTCTCAACAGAGGAAAACAGAGTCCATCAGAGGAAAATGTTGTTCATTGTTTACCTGTTTTGGACAAATTCACAAAGTATTGCTGAACTCAAGTTAAGAGAAAGTGATTCATCTTTATTTTTAATGCCCTACTTTCCCCGGAAGTTCCTGTGTAAAAAAAGGTCTCATCTAGGCAGAGAAAGGGAGAGAAATGGAAATGGAGGAAGGAAAAGAAAAAGAATGTTTCCATCTGTCACTTACAGTTTTCTTCTACCACCTGCTGATTTGACTAATGACAGTTGCGTAATTATCATGTCACACGTGTTTGATAATGTTCTTTGTTTGGACTGCCAGTTGTCTCAATGGAGTACACTCAGTGGTGTTATTCAAGAACATGAGTTTCCTATGTGAAACATTCATGCCTTCATTGCAAACGTATTTTGTAGGTTTTTAATTTTCCCTCTGAAAATTCCACTGCTGGAAACCATAAATACAGCAATAATATCAACCTTTTTTTGAATGCAGAAGTGCATTTTTGCAAACACCAATACAAGTGTTAAAGAAAGCAAAATTGTTAGACTGACATCCAAATTATTTTACCAGTTAACTTTTTTTTTTAAAAAGGGAGAATAAGAACCAGTGTACTTCACCATGGCTCTAATCCAAAGCTCATTGAAAAGATATAATTATGCCTTGATCTATCAACAAAGATGCTGTCTGTACTGATAAAGCACTCTCCGGCCAATTAAGACTTATTTCTGAACACAACATTTTAATATTAAGGCATAAAAGCTCTCTTAGTGATGAGTGAATCATTCCTTCATGTAATGTTATAATGTTTCCACTTTCCCATGAGGTAAAATTTGCCATATTTCTAATCTGTTAGTAAGTTAACCTGAAGCCACATTTAAATTCTCCACTCACTGTCCCATCAATATTCTTACCAGAGTACCTTAGAAATATAGTGTTAACATTGAGCTATCCAATTAGAATTCCTCAGGAAGCATTTTGACAGTGTAACAAAAAAACTCTAGCATGCTTTCATCTTTCTGTGTTCCAACCTACATTAGCTGATTAGAAAAAAGCTAAAATATTCTGAGGACACAGAAGATCATCTTTGTCATAAACATATTACTCAATCATGTTTTTTTAGAACAACAAAACAATTTGTTGGGTTTTTGGACTAGCATACATTAGCAAATTACAACCAAATTAGAAAAAAAAAATCATAAAGCAAAAGGTCATTTAAAAGCTGGTTTCTTTAGTATCCAAAAAGTAATACAAGATATAGACACATAATAGGGAAGCAGTATTATTCAGCAGCTATAAAATACAGATGAGTTTATTAAAGATACATGTTATTAAGTGACTAGCAATTAAGGATCTTTATATAAGCTCAGGTACTGAACAAATACAATCAGTCTGCTTCTGAACACTTTTTCTAAAGTCGCTTTAAAAATTCTTTAAAAAATCATTAGGTTTAAATTTTGCAAAATATTTGTCTGTTATATATTGAAAACATTCTTATCAATATTAAAATTTATGCAGAAGGGATATGTAGACATATTCAGAGGTTAGTTCTTGCTCATAATTTTCTCCTCTCTGTAGATTCTCAAGTCACCCTCATCACAATAATGCAATCTCTTTCCAGTAGAGCTTTAAGCACTCTGATAACATCTGTCACATATAGTTCATGATCCCTCTCATCCTCTCCCTAGGGGGTGTGTGTAGAGCACTGAGTCATTTTGTTGGGGTTTGATTTGGAAGAATTTATTTTTCCACATACTGCTATATCATTACTTAGGCATGTAAACAGTCTGATAGTCTTTATCTCATGAAATGATGTGCATTTAGTAGTTTACTAGATGAATATGAAATATGCTTTATTAAGTATTCTTATCTATTTTGGGGTAGTTGAACGGTAGCTGTTACAAAAAAATCAATTGCTCAGCTAATGTGTTCAACAATATAAGAAATGGCTGGAAGTCTATAAGAAGGCTGTATGTCTCTTAGCACCTTTGGCATTTTTACAATGCAGAAGAGTGACTATAATATAATTCCAGTCCTTTGACACTTCATTCACTATAGTTCAAGTTCATTAGCTTTTCTGGCTGGATTACTGGTTTCCCTCCAAGTTTTATGATATTACTAGTGATGCCATCTGTTCCAGGTATTTTTCCTCTTAAAGGTTTCATGACTTTATCTTCTTTTTGAGAGTGTAAGATAAAGTTTTTTCTTCACATCTCTTTATGTCATAGGAGGTGGTGAAACTTGTCATGTTTGTCTCTATGCATTCTTGTAGAGCTGCTGGTAAAGCTCATCTGCTCTCTGCAGGATGCTATCTCTCCCTCTGTAATTACTCTTTCATCACTGTCTGAGAGGGACATCTGGTGTCAATTATCTGTTTTCTTCTCATCTTGCTACAGCTGTTTCTTTTAAGAGTATTTTAAATCTTTCCTATGTTGCATCATATATTTGAATTCTTTGTGATCTTCCATTTTCAAGGTCATGTGAAACTTGTAGTTGCAAGCAATCATTCTTTCTCTCTTTCAATTCCATTTCTTTTATCATCAGTCCGTATGTTCATCATATGCAATTGCACTACTAAACTGATCATGATGAAGCCCTGTCCTGATATCCTAAGATACAGGTATAATGAGATTTCTTTTTCAAAGAAATTCCCTGACCTAGTGAAAACTTGCCTGTCACTTGAGACGTCCAAGTTGGGGCATTAGGGCAATCAGAACTTCATCAAGAGTATGTAAGTAATTGGTGCTTGGTACATGTCGCGTTCCACTCTGGAGAGCTGCGAGGAGTTCTTTTAAAAATGGATGGTCGGGAACAAAATTAAGCCAAACGAGGAAAACATTGTATCTGAGAACCATTAATTGATAACAAAAGGAGAAGGAAAAGGAGTTGCCCGAGCAAAAGATGGCCAGAAGAGACAGAAAAGAAGAAAGGAAAATGGAAAAGGACTGGGGGAGAGGAGAGAGAGGACAGAGAGGAAAAGAGGGTGTTACCCCCACCGAGTCAGGGCAGTGCTGTCGCTGTCCAGGAGGGAGGTGTGCACGCTGCCTGCCCGGGGCCGGGCCGGGGCTGACCAAGCCTGCGCGGCTTCCGGAGGGGCGCGGCTCCACAGGCGTGGCTCCCTCGGCGACAGCACCGGACGCGCGGTGAGTGGGCACTCGGACGGGAGGACCAGGACCCTGGACAGGGTCACAGAGAGCGGCTGGATCAGGGCAGCAGGACGGGCAGTGACGGCTGGATCGGGACAGCAGGGAAGGAAGCTGGCAGTCCAGGCAAGGACGTGGGGTGAAGAGACAAGGCAGCGACCAGGGGCACAGAAGGTAGGACATGCGCGAGGGAGACCCAGCGAGGGCAGGAGAGCCAGAAGGCAGGCTGGGACCAGGGCAAAGGAGGGAGCGAGCAGGAGCAGTGAACAGTAGTGACCCCCAAAGGGCAGCAACGCAGGCAGTTTTTATACCCCCCAACCCCTCCCAAAGTCTGCCCGAGGACAGGGAACCATTGGTCCAGTCCAACCTTTCTTTGCCGTCCCTTGGTGGAGACCTCTTTGTGACCTGACTGGAGAAGCTCCTCCACAGTGTCTCCTACTGCCTGCCTCATGTTGGGTGTTGCCAGGCGAAGTCTCCCCAGAGATGAGGCTTCTTCTAGTTGCCTCCTGCAAGTGGCAGGTGTACGCTCCCTCCCCCCACATGCCTCTGGCAACCACTGTTGAGGCATAACAAAACTGAATTGGATCCTCACAGTATGTTAACTGTTTTTTCTAACAATTCATGCAATAGTATAAAGAAAGTCATGGCTAATAATATGTAGAAAAAAATGTACAGCTCTTTCCCCCCAGTACAGTTTGATACTAAATTCCCTGATTTTCTTGATGCTTTTTTCTAGTTTCATTGACTTCAGTAGCAATACTTACATAATTTAGAACCTAACAAGGTCGAAGGCTTGAGTCTTTTACTTCAGGTAAAGTACACTGAGAGAGTACATGGACACTGACGCTAGCAGATTGTCCCTCAGGCATCCATTAGCAGAGCTGGTACCAGTAGACCAGATGCCTGTCCTCTATAACTGGTCACAATGTCTTGTTCATGTTAAGGGTAGGGTTCTAACCCTCTACCAAATACTCCTGATGTATCTTATCCAAGTCCAGAATTCTCCTACACAAAGTTGCCAGGAAATTCAGACAAAGCTGGTGAGAGAAAACCCCAAAGTGAAAACATTTTAAGATCTCATCATAAAAGGGATTTGGATCTTGAATATAAGTCTGCTTATCTTCAGTGGGTCATAAATTTGCAAACAACCGATAGCAGGAACTCAACTGTTCCAGGCTATGTATGTGGTTGCAGGGCAATTATTACTTCAAAATGAAAAGCAATCCAGGCCTCTCCCATAGATTATTATCTCCCTTTTGTCTTTTCTATCCAAATGAGGAAGTTCCGTATTATTGCTTTGGTCTGGCCTTATTTTTTTGCCTTCATCTGACTTACATAGTGCCAAGAACACAGGCTGCTTGCATTTCCTGTGTTTGGTTGAAGTGCTATATAATTGCACTGTTGAATATGCCAGGGCAAAGAAGAGAGATTTATTTATTTGTTTTAGGTAAGGATCATTTGCGCTCTTTTCTGTACCTAGAGGAGAATGATAAATAGCTAAGGATATACACAGGCTTTGGTCATGAGAAGCAATGCCGTGGTGACCGGTGACAAGCTTGAATAAACATATTTTCCCAAATTAGCCCTTTGCTGAGAGAAGTAAAGATGCTTAGGTGTCTCAAAGTTACTAATTTTTGTTTTGTGGTTTGCAGAGTGTTATTTTAACTGAAGTTTGGTTCTTATTTACAGAGTCCTACTTGCATTTTAAATCCAGCACACAGACTTTCAAGATGTGTTGATTTTGGCCAGGGCAGACTTAGTTTTCTTCATAGTAGCTGATACGGAGCCATGTTTTAGGCATGTTTTGGAAACAATGTTGGTAACACAGAGGTGTTCTTGTTACTGCTGAGCAGTGCTTACCAAGACTGAGGGCCTTTTCTGCCCCTCACACCACCCCAGCAGCCACTAAGCTGTGTGTGTACAAGAAGTTGGGAGGGAACACAGAAGGCTCCAACTGACCTAAGGAATGTTCCATACCGTATAATGATGTCTTCAGCAAATAGAAGATAGGGGAAGAGGAAGGAAGATGTTAGGAGTGATGGCATGTCTTGGTTATGCATGATGGACACCTGAGTTCCTGGGGATGGCTGAACACTTTCCTGCCTGTGGGAAGTGGGGAATGAGTTCCTTGTTTTACATTGCTTGCATGTGCAGCTTTTGCTTTCCCCATTAAAGTGTCTTTATCTTAACCCCCAAGTTTTCTCATTTTACTCTTCTGATTATCTCTCCCATTCCACTGGTGGGGGAATGGGTGAGCAGCTGCATGGGGCTTGGTTGTTGCCTGGAGTTAGATTAGAACACAAGAGAAATTCATTAATTCTCAAAAAGTTGAGTGTTCCTATGTGAGAATCCAGACCTTTGACCACAAGATGGTTGCACCTTTACTAAATAGAAACTGGAAAGAGATGGATTTGGACTTCTATTAACATATGATAATCATAATTTTATTCTGTAAATGTTGAAATCAAGAGGATTATTTTGAAAAATTGATTTATGAAACATTTAAAATTTCAAGAAATGGACTTCTCATTCAGGGGGTGAGGAAATTCTTTTTCTGCCCTTCAGAAATGTTACACCACTTGGCTCATGTATATTTTGAAATATACTTCTCAAAAACACTCTAGTTTGTGTTCTTTCGTTATTGTTGTGTATATCAAGCACTAAGAAGTCAATTTGCTTCTAATTTCAGATTTCTACTGCTTTATGTGACACATGATTCAGTGAAATCTGTTCTGTTATACAGCAACATGAGTATTCAATTGTTTGCCTCAGATTTTGTTGGCACTCTTCCCATGTCTCTAAATCTCTGATAATAGAAGAAGAGCAGTTTCAAGAAAAACTGAGAAGCCTGAACACACACATGTCCATGGAACTTGACAAGATGAATCCCAGGGTCCCAGGAAAATTGACAGATGCAGTCATTAAGCTGCTCTATCGCATTTGAAAAGTCGTGGGAGTCAGGTGAAGTCCCTGGTGACTGGGAGAAAAGAGAATATTGCAACCACTATCAAAAAAGGAAGGATCCTGGGAACTACCAGCCTCATCTCTGTGTCTGGCAGGATTATGGAACAGATTCTTCTGGAAGTTATGGTGAAGCACACAGAACACATGGACAAGGGAGTAGAGAAAACTGACATGGCTTCACCAAGGCCAAATTCTGCCTGACTAATCTAACAGTGGCCTTCTAAGATGGAGTGGCTGCATAACTGAATAAGTGAAGAGGTTTGGTTGTCATCAACCTTATCTTCTGTAAGATCTTTGATATGAATCCCCACAACATTTTTACCTCTAAGTAGGAGATGGATTAACTGTTAGATGGATAAGGAATTGGCTGGAACGGCCACATTCAAAGAGTTACAGTCAATATCTCAATGTTCAAATGGAAATCAGTAACAAGTGGTGTCCTTCAAGGGTCCATATTGGAATGAATACTATTGAAAATCTTCATCAACAGCATTTTTAGTCAAATTCAAAGAATCCTCAGCAAGTTTCCAAATGACACCATGCTAAGCTTCTGCACCTGGGTCAGGGCAATTGCCAACATCAGCTCAGAATTGAGAAAAAAACTGGCAGAGAATAACTTTGCTGAAGTCACAAATTCACACTAACTTCATATCAAAACCTGTTTTTTGACAAAACCTTTGATGTTTCGTTAAGCAGTGGAGAACACTCATTTGTGACAGAGGCTTCATGGACTTTGGTTTTGGTTTTTTTGGTCAGTGCATACCCAAACATTCTTTGTGTCCAGTTGGGTCATTGAATCAAAAAACAGAGAAAAAGCTGAACCCCTCCTCTTATGAGGGGAGTCATCTTAAACTTGAATTAGTCTCTTATCCAGGCCAAAATTATATCTAATTAAATATTAAGTTATGCTAATCTTAATAAACATATTTCCCTCCTGTTGTCTCAGCCTCCTCTACAATTGTGGTTCAGAGTGACCATCTTAATTTCACCTTAATTTCTCCTAAATAGGGAATTAGGGCACGGAAAGAGATGAAGTGATTCAAACGTTTATCCAACAAACCAGCACCAGAACTAGCAACTGAAGCCTGGTCTCATGAAACCTAAGTTTGTCAAATGCTTGCCAAAAGCCAAGTTTCTAAATGACCTTTGCAGATTCATGCCCAAAGCAATACCTGTGATAGAAAATATAACATAAACCATAGGTATGAAATTAAACCTAGAAAGGGAGTTCACTTCTTCCAGGAAATACAGGAGAAATGAAATTTCCCTACTATATAATGTGGATCTCAGGATGTATTTCTTGTGAGTGTTATGGAAATGAAGCAGGGAAATACATAGAAGAGACAAAATTAAGCTCTCTTTATCATTTCTAAACACTTTACACTGTAATAGACAGGGACTTTTTAAAACAAAATCATGCAAAGACCAGGAGTCTGCTTCAGTCTCCTGCTTAGCTGTTGCGCACAGTAACCTCAGGCAACTGGGATGTTATAAAATTGAATTTCTATTTAAAGAGCTAAATTGGAACTTCTGCATCACCTCCCAGTTCAGCTGCTTTAAAAATGAGGTTATAATGTAAAAGCTGGGGAAGGTCTGCAGAAACACTTAAGCTCTGCAAAGAGAGACTTAAATCTCCTATTACAGAGTGAACTCTGGAAACAGATGAAAAGAAACCTGCAAAGATCAAATGCTTTTCACCCTTTTGGCAGAAGATATCATTAGTAGTAGTGGGTGGGTCACGGCCAGCAAATCTGGCCAGCTAACTTGGGACAGTGATATTTCTATTCAAATTTAAAATAATTTCTTAGATAAATGTTTCAGTAAGATTTTATCGTACCACTTGCCATACAGAGTTGAGATTGGTGAAGGCAAAACCTCTGAAGCAATTTTATAGCATTTTAAAAATCTGAAAACTATGTAATTGGGCTAGAGTGCACTAGATAAAAGAGTTCTTTTTTTGAAACATAACTTGTTTTGAGACTTTCCTTCCCATCCCAGAGTTGAGCAGAGAATGGGGAAGAAAAGGAGAATGCAATGAGAAAAAGGAACTGATACCTCAATCAACATTTGACTTGTCTAAAACAGATAAATAAAGCATCCTAGAACAAGTAAATAAACTGGGCTGTAAATCTGTTTGCTAGTGTGCCAACCAGGTGTTGGGACATTGACATTCATCCCTGCCCTTGCCTATGCTCATTGTCTATTCAAGGATGGTGGGAGCAGCTCCATGTTAAAGGAGAGGAACAGTGCTAGACAGGAAAATGGGAAGTCACTTATCTATACAGCTTCCTTCTGTCACAAGGCCTGAATAATTTATAACTCCCATAAAAACTTCACGAAGGCTTCTATCATGCTAGAAGTATGTTTTTGGGTCAGAAATGTAACTTTAGTAATGTAAGTTAACACCTCTTAATCCATCTCCTTTAGACTTAATAGAGTCAATAGGATTTCACAGTAGTAAATAGGCTCAAGGGCATTGAAAAGTATGTTAGACCAGCTCTTTAATGTTATATTAGTGCTCTGTTAATCTTACCTATAGTGCAAATCCCCGTAACACAGATGTTTCTTACACTACCAGCATTTTTGGGATGTGATGCAGAGTTAGGCAATTTGATTAGATCAAAATTTAGTTTTTCCAACCCGGTTATCATCCTTGAGGAGAATTATTGTATAGATACTGAGAATAGCTTGGTATACCACACTACAAGACTTTCAGCTTTGGTTAGACTTTGTTTCCTTTGAGTAAAGTTTCAGCATTTTTTCTTTGGAAACATTATTTACAGATTGCCATGTTACAAAATATAGGTTATTTTCTCATCGTAGAAGCATGGGAAATGTGTATTAGAGTACTTACTAAATGGGGATTTTTTAACATGTCTAGTTGTTTTTCATGTATTATTTTTTCTTTAGATTACAGTTATATGAAATCATGCCCCTTCTTAAGAGAAGCCTGTTTTACATCCCATTATGTAGTGAGATGATACCTCCTTCACAATGCTTCACCACCAGTGCTCATCAAGTAGCAGAAAGTCTCTATGATGTGAAGTTACTGTTTCATGTCACTCTGAATTATCCCACAGTGGGTGATAGACATCTGCACATGAACAGAAACCTCCCAGAGGAAAATCTTTTCATTAGATCTCAACAGCCTCCCAGCCTCCATCAGTCTACAAAGCAAAATTCCTGTTTGATCATGAACTCAGCTGTCTACAGGGCAGGGCATATTGCAGCACTATCATGTAGTGGTTTAACTCTGTGTTGTTGTCAGCAGTACCTTGGCTTTCAGTAGGTATAGGAGGAATTTTTTTTTTTTGGCCTGAAGTGCAAAGAGACATTCTTTACTTTTAATTAGTCATCACCTGCAAATAAATCAAATTTTGAGAGGTGAATATCATCTATTTTCAAAGGAGTCTTTCTAATCCAGTTCAAATAATTAATCATTGATTTAAATAAACGCTATTAATCAACTTCATAAATGTTCTTTTTTTTATTCGATTAGATCTTTGGACTAAATGAAATGGCATCCAAACACTTTTTAATCTGTTGATTTAATTCTTCACTTGTCATCCTCTCTTTGTCATCCACTTTTATATTCAGATAAATTATTGGCATGTGCTTTCCTAAACACCATATAAATGAGCATAGATTAAGTAAGATATTTGATTTCATTTTTCTGAAAAGCCTTTTAAAAAAGCAGACCTGTAGGCATGAGAGAAAGAAAGGGGGGAAAAGTATTCAGAATAGATTGAAAGCTGGCTTCTTGGTTTATTTCATAAAATATCTTTTATAGTTGTTGCCTTTCAAATTATCAGAGGTAGTAATGCAGCTGTTTTCAGTTTGCTGAATTTCCATTTCTTCATAACAATAACAAAATCTTTTTGATAATGTAGAGTGATAATCACCTCCAACACCCTTCGCCCAACCCTAATGCAGGTGAATTTTTGGCCAAAACTAGTAACTCAGACTCCTTTCAAAATCAATGAAGTGATAACAGAACCTCTGGATATGATTCATCCCACCTTGCTTGGAAAACCATCTCTTGGCAGGATGAATTCATTTCAGGACACCCTTCTCACTCCATGTAGAATCCCAGAAGATAAGAGGCTAGTGTGTATGTCTCAAACACTCATAGCCAGATAGCTGTGGAGTCAACCAAGGACTGTGGGTAATAACAGACAAGAATTGCTAGCAATAGGAGAGGACTATTAATATTAACATGATGTGAAAAAGAACAAGGTATGGCTGGAGAAGGGGGCCCATGCACAGATAGGGCAGCACTTTTCTTGGACAAACATCTTTGTTCTAGTCCACAGAGAGAAAACAAAAGAAAGACAGTAGAAAGTGTAGGAATGAGGCCAAGAAGTGAGAATGGACTGTAGGGATATCAAGACCACCCAAGAACCCCAAAGCCTTCTTACCCATTTCCAGAAAGGTCTGAAAGAATGGACCGCACATGGTAACTAATCTGCATAGAAAGCAAGAAAACATATCTTCAAATCAGAGAAACTTACTCATAAAAATGTACCCCACCAAGCCTGGGTGGTGACCCCAAGACCCTGCACATCCCATCAGTGGGACTGATGTATCTGGATCCATGCTGAAATCAGGATTGACATCCCATAAGCTGCATTGACATTGAACCCAGGACTGACATCAACTGGATCAACATTGGAACCAGGACTGATAATCTTTTCTCTCTCTTTCTCTCACCTTCTTTCTCTTTTTCTCTCTCCCTCTTTAGTTCATCTTTTCCTTTCTTTCTTCCCTTTCACCCTACCCTTTTATCCAAAACCCACTGCTGTGTGCTTATATGGTCATCTGGTCTAACCTCTCTGTTCAAGCAGGGTCATCCCAGAACACAGGATTGTGTCCAGACAGTTCTTTAATATCTCCAGTGAGAGAGGCTCCACAACCTCTCTGGGCAACCTGTTCCAGTGCTCGGTCACCCACACAGGAAAAAAGTTCTTCCTCATGTTCAGGTGTGTCTTGGGGTGATTTTATGATAATACTGTATTTCCCTGTTGTCTGTTTTACACCCAGAAATGGGTCCCATAGCTTTAAGCTGGGTCCAGAAGAGGGGGGAGAGAAGCCAGGCAAATTTTTCAGCGCAGTTTGTGTTCAAGAACTCACACACTCCCCCTCGTTCTCACCACTGCAAAGCCGAGGGAGCACCTTCCTGCTTTTAGCCAGCCTGTTAGCTGAGGCAAGAAATTTTCCCAGGACTGCATACTGAAATCCTCAGGAACTTTTTCTTCTTCTTGTTCTGGAACTGTTCGGCCTAGATGTGATCCGAGAACCAGATCATTGGACTCCAAGGACCAGCTGGGAAGCTGCAGGGACACTGCATCCCAGCCTCGGACCTTGGGAGGGGCCAAGCCTGCTGCACAAAAGAACTCTGAACCCACCAGCTTTCTCCACATCGAGGAGGTTTATTATCTAACATTACTCATTTGTTTCCTGTGCCTTGCCAGCACTCTGCTTGTTAAATAAATAGTTTTTTCACTTTCATCCAAGAAATTCCTTTCATATTGGTGGGGGAGGGCGTACTGAGACCTGTCTTCTGGGGAGATGTTCCTTCCAGAGTGTTTCCCCCTAAACTTGTCTCAAACCAAGACAAAATGTGGTGCCTACCTTATGTGGGCTCAAGAAAGTGAAAAAAACAGTAATAATTACATTCTGGTTTTAAACGCTTTGTATTGGGGTACAGTGGTCAGTAGTCACCATGCTATTTGATGTAATAATGTCTCTCTGGTCCCGAGGCATGTTTGCCTATCCGCAGATAGCAGCAATTTTGTCCCTGGTATAAAATTTTACAGAACAGGGATACGAATTAGGATTGCTATATTGATGTGCCTTGTAATAATGGTTTATAGAAGGTTAACAGAGGTACTGGGAGCTGTTGAAAATGTGTATGCTCTGTTGCTTCTCCATGCTAGTCTCAGTAGCCTGCTTTGGGGGTTTATCAGTAATTACACCCAGTCTGTTAGGGCAAAAGTAGGGAATGTTTTCCCAGCCCTTCATCTTCTTCTTCACCTTCAAATCTGCTACGTCACCTTTTGAGAATGTTGTTTCCCCTGAATGTTAAAGATACCACCTTCCTGGTGTTTTGTCTGGTAGGTTTCCTCTATATAGCTTGCAACTTTTCTAGAATCTGGGCTGCGATTTCCAGAGGGGCTGTCCAGACAGCTACCCCAGGCGTGGAAAATTCTCAGTGGTGTAGGGTATGGGAGGAAATTGGCCAAACCCTCAAGGAATTCTCTGCCCCCATAGCTTGGAACTTCCCCCCTGAACAAATTAAGAACCCAGCTGTAGTGGGGAAATATCTGAAAGAGAAGTGCAATGACAACTCTAATGAGAAGAAACTCATGGCAATATGCTGGGCCCTGGCTAATGCTTCTTGCACACTAGATGCTAGGTACTGTAGGACAGCAGATAAAGGCAGAGGGGCAGGAGGATGAATCAACAGAAACCCCAGTAACTAGGGCTGCAGCTAAGCCAGACAGGGAGCCTCAACCAATAGCAATTGCTCCTGTCCAGAAAAGGAAACACAAAACCAAATCCATTCACCCAGTGGATGGTGATTGGGAGCCAGGATCCTTAGTCAGCATAGGAATCAGAACCAGAAATCATTACTGAGTCTTTGTCCACTGAAAGCCTCCGCAGCCTAAGATGATCTGATGAATTTATATTGTTAGTAGATCTGCATCTGGGACACGGAATTATCTGGGCAATTATAAAATTCTGGATGGTACCGAAGCAAGGCATTTGGAATCTCTGTTGCGTGATGCGGATAACGACCAAGGGATGGCAAGGGTACCCAAAGCTCTCAGTCTCTGAACACGGCTCTGAAGAACTATGAAGGTAAGACACCTGTGCCCAGAATATCTGCAGGTGCAAAAAGTCCAGTGGAAGACCACAGAACAACTAATTAAATGCTTCAAAGAATGGGCAGTGCTAGAGATTACTCCCTCAGAAGAAAACCCTAAACATAACCCGGACCCTAATCATAACCCTAACCCAAAGACAATACTAAATTTAATCCTGATGCTAACTCTAATGCTAAACATAATAATAAACCAAATCCTAAACCTAAGCCTAGCAATAATGCAAACTCTAAACCTAACCCTAACCTAAATCATAACCTTAAACATAACCCTAAACTGACCTAACTCTAACCCTAACAAAAAACCCTAACTACCAGGCCACAACCCTAATCCTAAACCTAAACAAAAACAAAGCCCTAACCCTAACACTACACCTAACCCTTTACCTTACTGCTAACCTAACGCTAAACCAAAGAAAACCCTAACCCTAAACCTAAACCTAACACTGACCATAACACTAGCACTAACCCAAACCCTTAACCTAAACCAAACCCAAATATAAAAACCTAAAATAACCCTAAGGCTAAAACGAAACCTAAATCTAACCCTAACCCTAAACCTAAAGCTAACTCTAAATCTAACACTAAGCCAAACACCTAAACCTCTCTAGCGGGTTCAGTTCGTAACTGGGCAGAAACACCAATTTAGTGTAGTGGTTCTCAGGTTAAATTGGGCATTACCCCCCCCGCCCTGATGTCCTTTCTGTGAGATCAACATTAGGAGGAAAGCAAAGCAGGCACAAAACCTGGATAATATAAGGAAATTTATTAACACCCAGATGTAAGAAAACAACAACAGAACAAACTTTCAGAGCTCTTTCTCTCCCCCACTTTTCCCCTCCTCCAATCAGTGTCACAGTTCTAGGAAAGGGGAGAAAGAAAAAGGTTTTCTCTCTTGCTTTGCGTGGTTTTACAAACTGCCACCATTTGCAGGTTTGCTTAAAATTAAACAATCTCTGATAAGGTAAAACACATCTCTTTTCCATGAGCCCTTTCACAGCCCCTGCAACTGCTAAAACACAGGCTCTCACATGGGGTCATTACTCGTTTATGGATGAATCATTTTCCTCTTCAGCTTGAACATAAGGCTTTTCTTCGCCACCAGGTTTTAAAAGCCTCTCCCTGCTTTATATATATATATCCTGGCATTGGCACTCTTCACCCTTTTTACAAGCCACCTGAAAAAAATATCCATCCCCCACGTACTCTAACATGGATTAAAGAGACAAACAGTTTGCAATATTACAGTTCATACCACGGCAAGGCAAGGAGATTTTTAAGCTCTGCGTGGGACTACGCAGCACCGCCGTTGTGGCTTCGTCCCACGTGACCTCGCTTTCTCTTTCCCTCTGGCTCTGAAAGCCGCCATGTTGTAGGGTGTTACCAGGCTCCATGGTGGAGAGAGCCCTCCCCACTCCCTCCGAGTTGTCGGGTGCACAATGTGGAAAATAGGCATCTTCCTCTGTTCGTCGTGAAGTATGCTGGCTGCACTGGAGGCTCCGCCGGCTCTCCCTTCCTCAGGATATCGCGTCGGACAACCTCAGCCCTGTGGCTGGCAGCTACCTGCGGCCCAGGGTATAATTCCCCTCCCAACAATCCAGAGTCCGTGCTGCAGCGTTGGGAAAAGGGGGCAGGAGGCAGAGAGGCAGGGGCACCCGTCCCCAGCCCCGCGGGCCAGGTGGCAGGGCCACCCCTCCCTCTCTCCCATCCCTGCACTGAGCTGGAATAGAAACTGCCCAAAAATCCCGCCTTCTCACCGGGTTTAAATATGTAAAATTTAGGGAAGCATGATTGTTCTAAAAGGCTGACTCTCATGATCTCTTATGATCAAACCACTACAACCTCACATTAATCCTAACCTGAACCCTGACCCAAAACATAATCCCAACATAACTCTAAAGCCTAAAATTAAGTCTAAACCTAACACTAAAACTAGCCCTAACCCAAACACTGAACTCAAGACTAACACTAATCCTAACACCCTAATTCTAAACCTAAACCTAAACCCGAACAAAACCACAACACTAATTAAACCCAAACACTAACAGCTTCCCTGTTCCTACCATTAAATCAAATCACAACAGTAAACCTGTTGGGGTTTAGAATTTAGCCTGGTTTTCTCTTAAAGAATTTTCCCCATACTAGTTGCCAGGGGACAAACTACTGAGTGCTTAAAAGAAACAAAAGACCTAGCCACAGGGGCGGGGTCCAACTAGCCACCCTTTTGTCACCTGGGGGTTGGGACACCCGGGGTGGGGCTGGCTGGTGTTCTCAGTGTTTAGTCTGGCAGCTGCCTGCCTTCGGTGAGCACTGCAAGTTTCTGCTTTGGGCTGCTTGTTTTCTACCGGAGAACCCTGGGAGTTCCAAGCCTGCTTTTGTTCCCTGCCCCTCTGGGAGCTGGGCCACTGCCGCTTGGCCCCTACCACTGCTCGGAGCTGTCGCTACTCTGTAGCTCCTACGCTGTGACCTGACGGGCTTTCTGCTGCAGCGCCGGAGTTTGGTGCATCTCGCCTGCCGCCCGGGATCTGTGCTCGTTCCTGCTGTTCCAGCCTGCTGTTCCTGAGGATCTGGCCAGACGCCCAGGGGTTTGTGAGGCTTTTCATCCGTCCCTCCCGGGACCCCAGGTTGCCATTCCCGGTGCTCCCGAGCTCACTCCGGAGCGCCCCCTGCAGCCGCGGGGGAACCATCGCACCCGCCCTGCTCACCGGGAGCCGCCCCAGAGGAACGGCACCCACGGGGAAAGGGCCTGAGGCCGAGAGAGGCTGGCATTGGGTTTGTGCTGCTGTTTGCTGTTACTGCCAGAGTTATTGTTGTTTGTTTGTGTTGTTATACATATATATTTATTAGTAAAGAACCGTTATTCCTATCCCTCATATCTTTGCCTGAAAGCCCCTTATTTTCAAATTTATAATAATTCGGAGGGAAGGGGGTTGCATTTTCCATTTCAGGGGAGGCTCGTGCCTTTCTTGTCTGACACCTGTCTTTCAAACCAAGACAAAACCTAAACCCAACACAAAATATAACACTAACCTGAGACCTTATTCAAACATTAACATTGAACATAAAAGTAACCCTAACACTAATCCTAACACTAACCCTAACCGTAACAATAAGCTTAACAAAAGCCCCCAAGCCTAACCCTAACCATAACCCTCTAAGCCTAACCCTAACACTAACCCAACCCTAACCCTAACCGTAACCCTAACACAAAAGCTAACAACAACCCTAAGGTTAACCCTTGGCTTTACACTAACCCTAAACCTAGCCAATAACCGAAAACCTAAAAGTAAATCAAACCCAAAACGTAAACCTAACCATAAACTAAGCCTTAAAAAAAACCCTGACCCAAACACTGACCCTAACCCTAACCCCTAAACATAAACAGGAACCATAACCCAACCCAAACTGCATATCTAACTCAAACCCTAACACTAACCCTAAACCCAACCCTAAACATAACACTACCCTGGACGTAATCCACACCATAACCCTAAACATAACCCCAGATATAACCCTGACTCTAACACAAAAGCTAAACGTAACAATAAACCACAGCCTAATCCGGAAATTAAGAATAGCCCTAACACTAAGTCTAAACCAAATGCTAACCCAAATCCTAATAAAACCAGAATCCTAAACTTAAGAAAATCCCTGACCATGACCATACCCCTGAAGCTAACCCTAATCCAGAACAAAACGCTAAACCTAACCCTGCTCCTGACCCTAACCCTAATTCTAACACAAACCCTAAACAACAGACCACAACCCTAAAACTAAACCTAAACCAAATCCTAAACAAAACCAAATCCCTAAACCTAAGCCTAAAACAAAGCCTAACCCTAACCTAAATCCTAAACCTAAACCTAAATCCTAACCCGAACACTTATCCTAACCCTTACCCTAAATACTAATCCTAACCCAACCCTAACCCTAACCCTAAACCTAGCCCTAAACCCTAAACCTAACCCGAAACCCTAACCCTAACCTGTTGTGATCCAGTTTAAACCCAGAAAAGCAAAGCTAACTAAGTCTCTGTGCATGAACTGGAAAGAATTTAGAAGGTTCAAAATATTTCTAGAAATGAGACTAAAACCAAATGAGGTTAAATGTTGATGCCAAAAAATTTATGTATTTTATTCCATAGTAGAGAGGCAAAGAGAAGGAAAGAGAAAAGAAAGAAATAGAAAAAGAGGTTTTCATGATGGGGTGGGGGGACAGGGAGGGATGACAGGGGTTAGGTAAGTATATCACCCATCCAAGGGTGCCAACAACTTCTCGTTGCTCCCCTCCATCTGGTCTGCTGGTGGTGAGGGTCTCCCATGGCTGCTGTGGCCACGCCGCCACATGCGAAAGAGTACAGAATTCCGTGGATTAATATATGCTTTGGGCCAGGTGGGAATGCCCACGTGTCTCCCCTTGCAGGGGCTACCTTGACACACTGTCCCTTGCAGCACTGAGGGTCTGTGCATCATCCCTGGTGCTCTGGTGCAAGGTCTGGGGACCCCTTTGGGGAGGGCCCCTGTGATGGGCCCTGTCACCCCCTTCTGCTGTGGATAAGCTTCCCCACCCCGGGTGATGGCCCCTCAGCTGGGCTCCTCTGCACAGTGGAGGATGGGCAGCCACTGCACCTCTGACCAGAGGCTTTTTCAACACACCCAAAGCCTTTCCTCCACACACATGTTGGTGGTAGGGCCTGTGCGAGCCTGGCAGCTGATAGCCCTGGCGCTGTGGTCTCCACCTTGGAGGTGTTAAGCTTGTGCTTTTTGAATGTCCCTAGCCCTGAGTTGTTACTTTGTCTTATCTTCATCAGCTAGCAGTGCAAGGCCTCCGTCAGGGCCCCATTCAGGGTGCAGTAGTCTTTGCTGCAGCTTTTGTAATACTGTTTTAAAAGTCCCTCATGAAAATGCTTTAATACCGCTCCTGCCTAGCTCCGTGGGGTCCCGCATGCCCCCACAGATGCCTGAGCAGGTTCAGTATTAAGTCCGTGACAAAAGAGTCGGGAAGGATACTTGCTTGCATTTTGGCATGAGGATTTATTGCATCTTCACTGTTGAAGGCAGCAGGGGCAAATATGAACACAATGGCTAGCTCAGGGTTTTTCCTGGGGCTGGGGGGAAAAGGCAGGATCAGGAAGCGGGGACCAATGGGAGAGCCCAGGTGGAATGACGAGGGGTAGAGGCTAGCAGCCAACCAGGGAGTTCAAACTGGAACAGATTAACTCAACAGAAACATGCGCCCTGGGAAAAGCCTTTTGTCAGAGACTGAAAATAGTTCATGCCTCAAACATTGATATGGAGTTTTGCTCACTGTAAAGAAACTACAACTGAAGGAGCCTCTCTGAAGACTGGGACTTTGAACTGAAAGTCAAACTGCTGATTAGGTAAAGGGGAACACATTGTTCAGTCATCTCAGGCTGAGGGAAAGGTATGCATCCACAGAAGGATGCCACCAGCTGCAACTATCCCTGGCCGTGTTTGGGGTGGGGGGAGAGCACAGCTCACAGAAGCCAGGTTTACACAGACTCCCCCCAGCTGAGGGGACAGGAGGAGGTTTTGGGTGCATGGTGTAACCTCTGGTAAGAGGCAATAAACATCCATCCTCCAATTACACAAACTGGCCCAGCTGTGGAACCCCCAACCGCACAGGCCACATCCACGGGACTTTAACTTGAGAGGCTTGGCCCCACAGGGCTGCAGGTGATGCAACAGACCCAGAGCCTGCTGTGAGAGACTGCATCCCCCTCCTCCAGGGGGACATGCCTGGACATTGCCACCTGGCCTGAGCATATAAACCCACCAGATTCTCTGCTTCTTCGGGGGGACTTTCACCACCAAGAACCAGCTGCAGAGGATCACCTGAACATCCTAGGATCCACGGAGTGGTGATATTTTCCTTATTCTGTCCTTGTCATTCTTTCTGTTCCCCTCCCCACCTATTTTCTCCTTCCTTCCTTCCTTCCTTCCTTCCTTCCTTCCTTCCTTCCTTCCTTCCTTCCTTCCTTCCTTCCTTCCTTCCTTCCTTCCTTCCTTCCTTCCTTCCTTCCTCCCTCCCTCCCTCCCTCCCTTCCTTCCTCCCTTCCTTCCTTCCTTCCTTCCTTCCTTCCTTCCTTCCTTCCTTCCTTCCTCCCTCCCTTCCTTCCTTTCTCTTTCTCTCTTTCTTTCTCTTTCTTTCTCTTTGTTTTCTTTCTTTCTTTCTTTTTCTTTCTTTCTCTTTCTTTCTTTCTTTCTTTCTTTCTTTCTTTCTCTTTCTTTCTTTCTTTCTTTCTTTCTTTCTTTCTTTCTTTCTTTCTTTCTTTCTTTCTTTCTTTCTTTCTTTCTTTCTTTCTTTCTTTTTCTCTCCCTCTCTCTGTTTCTCCCTCTCTCTCTCTCATATTTACCATAAAATAAAACCCTTACTACTGTCACTGGCATGTGGTCTCATTTGCACCTTAATTCGGGCAGAAGTATTTCTAAGAACTTTAAAACTAGATCTTACCTTAACACAATATGTGTTCACCGGCTACCATAATGTTTAACTAATTAACTATAAAGTTTCACTCTCTGAAAGACAGGGTTATGGTTTGGGTAAGAATTTGGGGTGAGGGTAAGGTTAAGGGCTAGGGTGAGGATTATGGTTAGGTGACACATCTCATGTCTTAATTAGGTCTCTCCAGATGGGAGAGAATTTCTAGAGTCCTTGCCAGGAGCCCAGGAGATGAACAGTCCAGCATTCACTGGTTTCAGATAGTTGTTTGTTTAAGTCTTACCAGATAGATAGAGCTACCAGCAGAATGCAGACATAGCACAAAAGCAGAGAATGCTAGGAATGACCAATTATCAAGATTTTACAGCTCTTTTAAAGGTAAATCATCCTATGAGAGCTTAAAATGAAAGATATTTTTACTTTTCCACCAAAGTTCAGTAAATCACTTTGTCACGTAGATGGGAACTGCAGAAATTTCTATCCAATCATCCTAAACTGCTTTAACCACAGAATATGGGGGACTAGAAGAAGAAGGGAGAAGGCTTGGAAACTACAAAAATCCTCCATCTTGGAGATTCTACTTCTTATCTATTAACTATACTAACAAACCTAAACTCTAAATTCTTCACTCTGTGACATTCTTAAATAATATTCTATCACCTAGTTTACACTCATGTAGATTCTAATTCTTCTCAAAGAGTAGGCAATTTTCTCCATGGATAAAGGTAAAAAACTGTTGTTCAGGGGGGTTAAACCCTTCAAAACAGGCAGACAAATATTCTTTGCATTCTGGATTCCCACAGTTAGGGTTCTGTTAGGGTTAGGGTTTGGGTTAGTGTTTGGGTTTGGGTTAGGGTTTGGGTTAGGGTTTAGTGTTAGGGCTAGGTTTGGTGTTAAGGCTCCGTAAGGGTTAAGGTAACATTTAGGGTAATGGTTAGGTTCAGGGTGAGGTTTTGAGTAAGGGTTAGGGTTAGAGTTTGGTTTAGGTTTAGGGTTAGAGTTACGGTTAGTGTTAGGCTTATGATTTGGGTAGGGGTTAGGGTTACGCCTAGGGTTAGGGTTAAGAAAACTACAAAGCCCTGAGTTCCAGGGACACTGCGAACACAAAGCGAAAGGCATGACAAGGAGTGGGAGACACAACCCCAACCCCAACCACTCAACCACCTTTTCTTTCCGCTTGGCGCTAGCTCAGACCCTGCAAGATTTCCAGCTCTGCGTAGGGTTAGGGCTAGGATTCGGGTTGCGCCTAGGGTTAGGGTTCTGAAAACCACAAACTCCAGAGCTCCAGGAGACACTAACAATGCAAAAGGCATGCTAAGCTGGGCACGCCACTGCCTCAAACTTGCCCCCTCCCCTTCTTTCTGCTTGGGACGCACCGAAACCCAGTGCCTGGTTTCTGGCTCTGCCTAGGGTTAGGGTTAGGCTTAGGGTTAGGGTTAAGCCTAGGGTTAGGGTTCAGAAAACCACAAAGCCCAGAGCTCCAGGGACACTGTCAATGTGAAAGTCATGCCAAGGGGAGTGTGATGCTGCCCCAGCCTTGCTCCCTCCTCTTCTTTCTGCTTGGCACTCACCTCATGAAATACATTGTTTCTGGCTTCACCTAGTATTAGGATTAGGGTTACGACTAGGGTTAGGATTAAGAAAACAACAAAGCCCAGAGCTCCAGGGACGCTGCCAAATCAAAAGTCCTGACAAGGGGAGCGTAATGCTTCCCCAAGCTTCCTCCCTTTTCTTTCTTCTTGGCATCCACCTCAGCACAATACCAGAGTTCTAGCCAATCCTCAGGTTACAGTTTCGGTTACCGTTATGCCTAAGTTTAGGATTCAGAAAATCACAAAGCCCAGAGCTCCCAGAGACACTGACAATGCGAAAGGCATGCCAACAGGAGTGCGACATTGTCCCAACCTCTCCCCTCCTGTTCTTTCTACTTCGCACATGCCTACAAACAATCCTTTCTCTTTGGAGGCACCTAGGGTTAGGGTTAGGGTTACAGGGATGCCTGGGGTTAGGGTTCAGAAAACAACAAAGACTAGCTGTTCGCTTGGCTTACCCTCAGGATAGCTCGTTGGGTGTGGGAGCCACAATGACCCGCCTTAGAAGCTTCCTAGTGAGCTCTTGAGGTCCCCTAGTCTGGCCATGCTGCGCTCCCTGCTACAATAGGCCCGCCTGGAGGCTGCCTGATGGCGTGGCAACCAAGCATCCAGGGGCGAAGAAGAAATGTGAGACAGGGCTTCCATATGGTGTCCAAAGGGTTTATTCAACGAACGGGTCAGGGATGGAAAAGCCGACGGGCCAGGGTGTGCAGGCTATTTTATATAAAGGGAGTATGGGTGGAGCATCAACAAGCAACCAATGAACTACAACTTAACGAGTGGAACGACAGCAACAACTACCAATGGCAACAACTCATAGGAGGAGACAAAAAAAAGGTACCAATGAGGAAGACAATAACATGGAGCTTTCTAGAGAAGGGAGCTGCGGTTTCATGCCTCGTCACCACCCACTGACACGCCCTCTGACTCTGATTCGTCAGGCCATTGGATGGTGAGGACCTGATGGGCGTTGGAGTGCCACAGCCCTGAGGTGGGCTTGGTCACCACAGCACCCAGCGCTCCAGGGACAATAAAAAGGTGAAACGCATGCCAAGGGAAGTGAGACACTGTTCCAGCCTTACCCAGTCCTCTTCTTCCTGCTTGTCTCTTGCCTTAGCCCAATGCTTTGTCTGTGGCTGCGCCTAGGGTTAGGGTTAAGGTTAGGATTACGCCTAGGGTTAGGATCCAGAAAACCACAAAGCCTAGAGCTCCAGGAGACACTGACAATGCAAAAGGCATGCCAGAGCGAGCACCACACTACTCCAAACTTGCCCCATCCTTTTCTTTCTGCTTGGCCGTCACCTGAGCCCAATGCAAAATTTCCAGCTGTGCCTAGGTTTAGGGTTATGGTTTGGGTTACACCTATGGTTAGGATTAAGAAAACCCCAAAGCCCAGAGCTCCAGGAGACACTTACAAGGTGTGCACGACACTGTCTCAACCTTGCTCCCTCCTCTTCTTTCTGCTTGGCACTCACCTCAGAAGAATCCTTTCTCTTCGGCAGCACCTAGGATCAGGGTTAGGGTTAGGGTTATGCCTAGGGTTAGGGATCAGAAAACAACAAAGCCCAGAGCTTCAGGGCCACTGCAAAGCGAAAGGCATGCCAAGGGGAGCGTGACACTGCCCCAAACTTCCTCACTCCTCTTTTTTCTGCTTGGCACTCACCTCAGCTCAATGCCAGATTTCCAGCTCTGCCTCGGGTTAAGGTTAGGGTTCGGGTTAGAGTTACACCTTGGGTTAGGATTCAGAAAACCACAAAACCCAGAGCTCCAGGGATCCTGTCAGTGTGAAAGTCATCCAAAGGGGAGCACGACACTGTCCCAACCTTGCCCCCTCCGCTTCTTCCTGCTTGGCACAAACCTCAGCCCAATGTTTTGTTTTCGGCTGCGCCTAGGGCTAGAGGCAGGGTTAGGGTTACGCCTAGGGTTAGGGTTCAGAAAACCACAAAGCCCGGAGATCAAATGACACTGCCAAAGTGAAAGGCATGACGTAGAGAGAAAGACACAGCCCCAACCATTCGGCATCCTTTTCTTTCTGTTTGGCAGAAATCTCAGCCCAATGCAAGATTTCCGGCTCTATCTAGGGTTAGGTTTAGGCTAGGGTTCAGGTTAGGGTGCGGGTTCGGGTTCGGGTTAGGGTGAGGGTTAGTGGTTAGGGTTAGTGTTAGGGTTAGGGTTATGGGTTAGGGGTTAGGGGTTAGGGATAGGGTTAGGGTTGGGGTCAGGGGTTAGGGTTAGGGGTTAGGGTTAGGGTTAGGCCGTTAGGGTTAGGGTTAGGGTTAGAGTTAGAGTTGGGGTTAGGGTTAGGGTTAGGCCGTTAGGGTTAGGGTTAGGGTTAGGGTTAGCATTAGAGTTAGGGTTAGGTTTAGGGTGAGGGTGAGGGTTACAGTTAGGGTTAGGCCCTGGGTTAGGTTTAGGGTTAGGGTTAGGAGCTAGGGTTAGGATTATGGTTCGGGTTAGGGGTTAGGGTTAGGGGTAGGGTTAGGGTTAGGGTTAGGGTTGGGGTTATGGTTAGGGTTAGGGTTAGGGTTATGCCACGGATTGAAATTTTATAGTCTGTTACTTAAACATTTTCAAGATGGACTTCTAAAACTGTTTTACAAAACCTGCAGAGAAGCCTGACGCACCCTGTATGGGGCCCAGACTAAGGCCTTTTTCCAGTCACTGGTGGAGGTAAGATAAATTAACATCTCCAAGCTAGGCAATTTCACAGGAGAGAAGCGTGGCAAGGTAGAGACCTCAGCCCCAGGTCTATCACCTGTCTGGCTCCCCCAGCCCCTCGCACCAAAACTTGGGGAAGGATCGGCTTCGGGTGTCTTTGAAAATGGTCTGGTCAGAGGTGCAGGTACAGCCCATCCTTCATTCTAAAGCGGAGTCCAGCTGCGGGGCCCTCACCTGGGGCGAGCAAAGTTTATGCGCACCAGAACCGGGTGACATGGCCTGTCATAGCAGTGTTGCCTTCTGCTAGGAAGGCAGCTGTCCTGGTTTCAAGAAGACAGCACGGCAGCCCAGCCTCACCCCGGGCCACTCGGTCCACAGACACGCACAGACACCAATATGGTGGGTGGTCAAATGGCGTTTATTATCTTATCTCATGGGGTTAAATAGTCAAGGGGGCTTCACTACGTCAGAAGGGGGACGGTGGGATAGCTAGGGTTAGTAAGGAGTGGAAAACTACTGGGGTTAGGAGGGGTTGCATACCTAGGGTGATCGCTTACCATAGAGGATGGGGGGGGGAAGGTTCCATGCTGCTGCTGCTTTCCGTCACATCGCGAGATCTTCCGTTCGCCTGTCCCTACCTACCACATCTCCCCCGCCTTTTTTCATAAATGAATGAGGTAGTCATAGATATAGGCATTGAAATGAGGTACAAGGTAGTAACTTGATAAGGGAAAGGAATTTGGTACACCTGAGTAAATTTCGCAAGGCCAGTTAGAAAAGTTTTGCCACTGGCAGTGTTTACAGTTTGGTTTGCAGCATTTGTTGTTGGCCTACGAACAGAATGTTGGCCCGTTCCAGGCGGGTCTGGATAAAAGAGACTAGTTTGTTCAGCAGGCATGGTCCAAAGGTAAAAGCTAAAAGCAGCATTGCCAATGGACCTGTCAGGGTGGAAATTAGTGTGGTGAGCCGTGGCGATTGATTGAACCAGGACTTAAACCAACTGTGCTGGGCTTCCCTGTCTTTCTGTCTCTGAGCCAGTCTATCTCGGAGTTCTGCCATGGAGTCTCTGACGACTTCCGTGTGGTCTGCATAAAAGCAGCATTCCTCTTTCAAGGCGGCACACAAGCCTCCTTGTTGCATGAACAAGAGGTCCAGTCCTCGCCTGGTCTGTAAGACCACTTCTGAGAGTGAGGAAACTGATTTCTCTAGAAAGGAGATGGATTTCTCGATCCTCTGCAAGTCCTCATCGATGGTCATTTGTAGCTGAGACAGTCCTTGGTGTCAGGTCGCAAGAGCTGAGACACCCGTGGCCATTCCGGCTGCTCCTAGGCCGAGCAGCATTGCAATAGTTACCCCTGTTATTATTTCTCTTTTGTGGAGCTGGCTGGGTTCCTCAAAAAGGTGGTGCACCTCTTCATCTGAGTGATACAGGACCCTAGGAACAATTAGAACTTGGACACAAAAGTCAGTAGAATCATTGAATTTAGCAAGAGACACACAAGGACTCACCCCAGATCGCTGACAAACCCACATCCCAGATGCGGATGGGACCACCCACTTATTGAGCTTTCTGTTGGGCTTGACAATTTTGGTGCAGATGTTGCCTTTCCGCTTTGCTAAGGTCGCATTGCCAAAACATCTGCCCTGACCCCTGACTTGACTCAGGGTGATTCCTCTGCGGGGAGTATCCCACCTGCACTGGTGAGGGGCGTCGGCTGTGGAGTAACTGAAGGGGGTGTTTAAAGCAACTCCTTCGTAGAAGGGGGGTTTAACATCATAGCAAAGCCAGCAGGAACCAGTTAGGTTCGGGTTGGATTCATTCAAGGATAGAAAGGTAGCTTCTAACATGCAAAAGATTGGGTCCGGGTCAGACCCGGCTAAGCGGCTTATCTGGGAGGCATCTGCATGACCGATCGGGATATCGGTGACCTTTGTGGGCAAGGCTTTGGAGTGGGTTGTGTTTTTCCCTTTCAGCGCTTCTTTAATAACTTTGTTGTGTCCGACCGCTCGGGATACTGGCGGTTGGAGCTTGATAATTCGCACATTCACCCACTCTTTTGAGCCTTGAAGGACTACTGTCCACGTTCTGCCTGTGGCCCAACTAGGGTGATTTGGCTGCAAAATGGTCATGTTATAGTCAGTGCACCTCCGAAATTTAGGGATTTTATAATGGTTTCGATAGAATCCTCCCTGGAGGAAGGCGGGTTGTTTACAGCCGCTGGGTGCCCAGGTGAACTGTAAAAATTCATCGGGCTCTTGAGGCTCCCACCCAGGTCCTGATGGTCTGGCATCTGTAACAATAGTTTTACAGCCCCGGTACCCACAATATCCCCACCCCGGGTAATTGCAGTACTTTTTCCCTGGGTTTGAGGCTGGGCACCAGTAGGATAGGTGCGTGTGTGTGACGTGTGGGGAATAGGGGTTTTTTTTTGGTCGTCCCTGGAACAGGTCGGTAATGCGGATCACAAAGGATGGGGTGTTCGGTGTGGTGGTTTCTTTGAGCACCTTGTCACTTGAAAGGTGTTGCATGACCCACCTGAATGGCTGATGGGGGTAATGGTTTGGACTGGCTTGCCCTCTGGAGACAAGCCCTAACAGCAAAATCACACAAAACCACTGTTGACGTTTGGGTCTCACCGATACGGGACTCTTGGGTGCTGCTTGACGGCTTGGTGGTCTGTCACTTTCTTCTGGAACAGGGGTGTACGCTTTACGGGGGCGTCCCATGAGCATGTCCTGCAAACAGAAACTCACGGTTTTCATTAGTCTCATTCTGCTCATTCTGAAGGTCTGGCTTGATTGACTTCAGTGGGCACCACCTGATTCTGCCTTCTTTTTTGACAGCTGCGTACCCTCGCCCCATGAGCACCAATCTCCAGCCCCGTTCCCATTCGCCTAGCTCATTTTTAATTATAACCTGCGGGCCCTCCTCTAATGCTGGGGTGGCCCAGTGTTTTTGAGCGGGACTGTTTGTTTCATCTCCCTTAGGGAATTGATTCAGTGCTAGCAAAGCGGTTGCCAGTATACGCGCTTGATCCCCTGAGGGAATGGAATTGTCAAAACCTTCTGCTTTTGCTAGTACTTCTAACTTGGCTTTCAGGGTCTGATTTGCTCGCTCAACAATGGCCTGCCCGGTGCTGTTATACGGGATACCTTGCACTAGAGTGATGCCCCATTTCGAGGCGAATTCTTGCACTGGTTTGGAGATGAAATTGGAACCGTTGTCAGTTTTAATTTGTTTGGGGATACCAAGCCATGCCATAGCTGTCAGCCAGTGCTGAATTGTGGCTTTAGAGTTAGTTTTGGGGTGCTGTGTGGCCACAATCACTCCGCTGTAAGTGTCCACTGTCACTGCAAGTCATGCTCGAGGCTTCAGTAGTGGACATAAAGTGAAGTCCGACTGCCAGATTTCTGAGGGCTTGAGACCTCTTGGGTTGACCCCACTGGTCCATAGGGGTGACTTCTGGCAATGAGGGCAGGTGGCCACTACATGTTTTGCGTCCGCTGTCGAGATCCCGCATCTCTTTGCCAGTGCTTTGGCTCCAATGTGGAGCGACTCATGTAGTTGACGAGCTTCTTGCAATGTCCACGCTCCCTTTGCTGAGGCGTCCGCTTTGTCGTTGCCGGTCTGGAAGTAACCTTTAACTGGGTTGTGGCTGTTGACGTGAATGACAGACACGGTGCCCTGTTGCGAGGAGAGTGCTTCTTCCAGCATTAGGGCTGCTGCAGATGTTGACACACCTGGTCCCGACATGGCCAGGCAGAGCCTTGCCACGAATATAGAGTCCGTTACGATGTTGAGGTGTTCCTCCTGGAAGAGTCTGCACGCCAAGACCACTGCTGCTGCTTCCAGCTGCTGCACTGACACTGTGGGGTCACATGTTTTGACGCAATGCCATTGTTCTCCTGCCTGCCACACCGCCGCTGCGGTAGAAGTTGTGGAGGAAGCGTCCGTGAAGACTGTCGGTCCTGGCAGCGGTCGGTCCGTGACCTTTGGTGGCATGTCTATGTCAACAATGGTCAGTAGCTGAGTCCAAGGTGGCCTGGCGGCGTAGGAGATTTCTCCTCCGAAGCCAGTGAGAGCAAGGGCTAGGTGCTCCGGCATCGTGGTTGATTCTGTGGTCGGCTGCTTGCGGAAGGGAAGGTGGATTCTTGTCGGCTCGGTTCCCAGGTGTCTCAGGGCGAATTTCCTGCCTTTCATATGAGGTTGGTGATGCATTCGATTCCTGGGGAAAATGCACAAGCTGGTCTTCCAAGGACTACCCATTGGATCGGTCGGGACTTATCAGAAGGTCCTTGGGCTAGTGCTCCCACTCCTCCCTTCGGTGTAAAGTGGACGTATAGGTCAAGCGGCATGCTTGGGTTCCACCTGGCAAGAGTGCCAGTGGACATCTGATGTTCGATGAAGTCAAGGGAGCTCGCTGCTTGCGGCGTCAGCTGCTTGGGTTCCCAGGGGTGCTTTCCTTTCAGGAGGTCATAAAAGGGGTCCATGACCTCGGGAGGAATTAGGACGATGTTGCGGAGCCACTGCAGAGATCCCACAAGGCGCTGCATGTCATGGAGCGTTTTGATGTCTCGGCAGACCTTCACCCTGGGGGGGGTCACGTAGGAGTTTGTGATACCCACTCCCAGGAAGGTCACGCAGGGTCCTTTCTTGATCTTCGCGCTCGCGATCTCGAAGCCGTTGGCCTGGAGAGTTTCTGTGATTGTGGACACTAAGTGATCCACTTGGCTTGCCGATGGTGCAGCGACGAGGATGTCGTCCATGTATTGGATGATGGTTGCAGCAGGGTAGGAGTGTCGGACTGGCATCAGTGCTTTGTCTACGGTGATCTGGCATATGGTTGGGCTATCTACAAAACCCTGTGGTAACACCTTCCATTGGAAGCGAAGGTTAGGTCGGTTGCCGTTTGGGGACACGACAGAAAAGGCGAACCGTTCCTTGTCCTCAGGGTGTAGGGGTATCAAAAAGAAGCAGTCTTTGATGTCCAGCACTGCGCATGGCTGTCCTTCGGGGATGGCTGAGTTCATGGGCAGCAGTGTCTGAACCGGACCCATGGGTCGAGCTGTCTTGTTCACTTCCCTCAGGTCGTGGATGGGGCGATAACTTTCTCCAGACTTTTTGGGGATTACAAACACAGGGGTGTTCCACGGGCTGATGGAGTGTTCTATATGAGCCTTTTGCAGCTCGCGGTCAACTAGTTCTAGCAAGGCTGCCATTCGAGGCGCTGATAGAGGCCACTGCTCAACGTAGACGGGGTCTGATGATTTCCAAGTCAGTTTGATCGGCAGCGGTGGATGTACGGCAGTGGCCCTCATGATAAATTTGTCATCCTGACTCCTAACATAGCAAGGATGTCCCTTCCTATCAGGGGTGGAGAGTTTTGCAGAATGTAGGGGTAGATTGCCACTGTCTGTTCTGGTCCCTTTTTTGTGTGAAGTGTTATAGCCACTAACTGGGTGCTTTTCCACGCCCGGGACGGCCCTCCCACACCATTCACTGGGGGGACTTCTTTAAATTGCCAATGCTGGGGCCAATGCGCTTGGGGAATAATTGTACAGTCTGATCCCGTGTCCGCCCAAAACTGAAGCCCTATGACGTGGGGATCTTGACTGCCATAGAGGCGGCATGTCCCCCACACCATCAGGGGCTCCTTCCCTATTTTCATGGCCAGGGCCACCCAGGGGTTCTGCTCTGGGGCGTCCCCTGCTGGCCCTGTGGCACAAGCGCGGCTTGTGGCGGTGGTGGATGCGAGAGTGCCGCTGGCCGTGCTGCGAAACTCTGCAATTGCATCGTTGGTGGGGGTGCGAAACTGGCTGCCTCCTGTGGGGGCCTGGGGAATGAGGGCCCCCCACCCCACTGGGGCTTGGCATAGATGGGCCGCCTTGCATGCGCAGCGGGAGGAGGCTGAGTGCGGCCCGCACGCCCCCTCCCTTTTCCGTTTCCCTGGGGCCGGGACCTGCATTCTTTAGCGAGGTGTCCCCTCTTCCCGCAGCCCCAACAGGGCCCTCTCAAGCGCGCTTGGGATGGGGGCACCGCCGGGGAAGGCTGTGTTGGCTGGGGACAGCTCACTGCGATGTGGCCTGCCTGACCACATTTAAAGCATGCCATTGCACTGGTTAGGGTGCGGACGGCTGCTTGAATGGGTGTCAGCTGTTCTTCTCATGCGACATGTTTGATCATGTTGGCCAGGCTGGCTCCGATCGGCACGGAACGCAGAATGTCCTTGGTGATGGAGTTGCATTGCTGGCGTAGGCAGTCAGCCACCACGGGACCTTTTGCCTCTGCAGGCAGGGTAGAGGCGTCTACTGCCACCTGCAGGCGGTCTACAAAATGCGTGAAGCTTTCACTCTCTGCTTGTTTTATGGTGGACCATGGTGATGGCTTAGCTCCCACTCGAGATGCAGCGCGAATGGCTTCTCTGGCTGCTCGAGCTGTGGCCCTGACTTCCTCAGCCCGCAGCTGTGCGGCTTGTTGCTGAGGCGTAATCATCTCATCATGTTTTCCTGTCAGCCTGGATAAGCTCGAGCCGTGCAGTGGTTGCCCTGCCGCAGAAGCCTGGGCCAATAGGTTTGTGCAATTATCCTTCCATTCCTGCTTAAACACAATCATTCCCGCACCGTCAAAGATCATACGACCTATTTGTATAATGCCAAAGGGGAGCAAGTTGTCATTGCAAAAAAGGCCGTCTACGAGGGTGGAGACTATGGCTGAATCTATCCCTTTCTCTGAAATCGCTTTGACAATCGCTTGTACATCTTTGGGATTTATCGGACTATAGGTCTGTTGCTGGTTTCCCTCTGGCCCGGTGACCCTCATCGGGAAAGCATGGACTGTAGCCGAAGGGGCCCATTCGGCACAAGCTATTTTTATCTTTCCCCAGTCGGTGAATTTGTATTGTGATTGCCTTCCGGCGTGGTTTAAAGCTTTATTCGTTTCCGCTTTAAATCGCGTTAGCTCTGCTTCCTCCGGTTCCGAGTCCCAGTCAGTTTCCGACTGCTCAGTGGAGCTGACGGAGCTGCTATCGTCAGACTCAGAGCCGGAAGTCGACTGCCAGAGCACTTCCGGGCTTCCGTGCCTTTTTGTGCGGCTCCGGCCCCGCCCCTCCCTTCGGGGGCGGTGCCGATCCCGCCCCATGAGCTTGCCCTGTCTCCCGCAAGGGGAGGTCTCTCCCTTAAATGGTAGCAGCATTGAGCGCGGCTCTTGACTGGGCATGCGCTCTGCCGCTCTCCCGTGCACGCGCGTTTGCAGAAATCCGCGGCTCTTGTCTGAGCTTGCGCAGTTCTCCCTCTTCCCGCGCATGCGCATCAGAGAACACCCACGGCCCCTGTCTGTTCCCGCCACTGACACCCTGGCACCGCCCATCTCCTTGGCCACCAGCGCCATGTTCGGCCGTATAGGGCGGCAGCGCCGGCGTCCGCACCCTCTCTCTAGCCGCCCTCTCGGCTTCCCTGGCCTCCTCCGTCAATTCCTCCCAAAAGAATCACGCGTGCTGCTGCGCTTCCAGCATCGGATCGCTGACCGGCGGCGGAGAGACGGATGGGGAAACCGCGGACGTTTGGGAAGGTTCCGCGGGGGGGTGTGGACCCAACGGGTTCGGCGGGAGGGTCGGGGGGCTTTCTGGGGGCCCCGGGGCATTTGGACTCGGGCTCGGGGAGGAGAGAAGCGCGCCCGGCCCCTGCGAGTCCCCGCTTTCAGATAAACCACTTTCGGAGTCGGTTTGCGTTGTCGCCCCTACCCCCAGCTTGGGAGTGGCTAATAAACATACACGCACGGCATTCCAAGTCTCTTGTTCTTCCAGTGCTTCGCGTAAGGCTTGTTCTACTTTCCCCTCCGCCTTGAGACTTTTGCCACTGCCTGAGGATTTTGTATCCTCTGCTAACGCGGCCGTGCATTTCTCCCACACCTCCGAATGTAATATTTCTACGGGATGTTCAATTGCCCCAAGCTTCAGGAGTCTTGCGATAGCAAGATAAAAATCCTTGAGCTTACACTTAATTCCCCACTGCTTATAAAGTGAACTCTCGACCTTCGCAATGGCATCCATGATGATCGCGGGACCTCGGGAACGTCTTCCCCGCCTGAAGTCGGCCTAGCCGCTCTGGCCGCTGTTTCTCGTCCAGGTGAATCCCGTTACCCGATCCAGCACCCGGGCTTTCGGCACCAGATATGTTGCCTTCTGCTAGGAAGGCAGGCTACCTGGTTTCAAGAAGACAGCACAGCAGCCCAGCCTCACCCCGGGCCACTCGGTCCACAGACACGCACAGACACCAATATGGTGGATGGTCAAATGGCGTTTATTATCTTATCTCATGGGGTTAAATAGTCAAGGGGGCTTCACTACGTCAGAAGGGGGACGGTGGGATAGCTAGGGTTAGTAAGGAGTGGAAAACTACTGGGGTTAGGAGGGGTTGCATACCTAGGGTGATCGCTTACCATAGAGGATGGGGGGGGGAAGGTTCCATGCTGCTGCTGCTTTCCGTCACATCGCGAGATCTTCCGTTCGCCTGTCCCTATCTACCACATAGCAGCCCCACTCAAAGGGGTCCCCAGAACACAAGAGCACCAGAGATGATGCAACAGACCCTCAGTTTTGCAAGGGATAGTGTGCAAAGCTAGGCCCTGCAAAGGACAAAAGTGGGCATTCCCTTCTGGCCAAAAGCATATATTAGGGTTAGGGTTAGGGTTAGGGTTAGGCCCTGGGGTTAGGGTTAGGGTTAGGGTTAGGCCCTGGGGTTAGGGTTAGGCCCTGGGATTAGGGTTAGGGTTAGGGTTAGGCCCTGGGGTTAGGGTTAGGGTTAGAGTTAGGCCCTGTGGTTAGGGTTAGGGTAGGGCCATGGAGTTAGGGTTATGGGTAGGGTTAGGGTTAGGGTTAGTGTTAGGCCGTTAAGGTTAAGATTATGGTTAGGGTTAGGGATATGGTTAGGGCTATGGTTGGGGTTCGCAGTAGGGTTTGGGGTAGGGTTAGGGTTAGGGTTAGGTTTCGGGTTATGCCACTGATTGAAATTTTATAGTTTGTTACTTAAACATTTTCAAGGTGGACTTTTAAAACTGTTTTACAAAACCTGCAGAGAAGCCTGATGCACCCTGTATATGGCCTGGAGTATGGCCTTTTCCCAGTCACTGATGTTGGTAAGATAAGTAAACATCTCCAAGCTAGGCAATTTCACAGGACAGAAGCGTAGCAAGGTAGAGACCCCAGCCCCAGGGCTATCACCTCTCTGGCTCCCGCAGACCCTCACACCAAAGCTTGGGGAAGGATCGACTTCGGGTGTCTTTGAAAATGCTCTGGTCAGAGGTGCTGGTACGGCCCATCCTCCATTCTAAAGAGGAGTCGAGCTGAGGGGCCCTCACCTGGGGGGAGCAAAGCTTATGCGCACCAGAACCGGGTGACATGGCCCGTCATAGCAGCCCCACTCAAAGGGGTCCCCAGAACACCAGAGCACTAGAGATGATGCAACAGACCCTCAGTGTTGCAAGGGATAGTGTGTAAAGCTAGCCCCTGAAAAGGACAAAAGTGGGCGTTCCCTTCTGGCCAAAAGCATATATTAAACCACAGGACAATTTACTCTTTGGCAAGGGGTAGCATGGCCAAGTTGGAAACTGGGGACCCTCACCACCAGAAGACTAGATCGACGGGAGCAACGAGATGTCGTTAGGACCCTCAGATGGGTGATATCCTTACCAAACTTCTGACACATCTCCATGATCCCCCACCAAACAACACATATTACATTTTCTATATCTTTCAAAACACTAACCCTAACCTACCTGTAACCCCAACCCTAACCCTAACCCTTAACCTAATCCTAATTCCTAACCTTAACCCTAACCCAAGACTAAACCCTAACCCTAAACCCTAACCCTTACCCTAACACCAAACCCTAATCCTAACCCTATCCCTATTCCCTGTTTCCCTCCTCTTGGTCCCTCCTGTGCCCCCAAAATTCTGCCATGGATTGGGAGCAACCCCCAATATCTGCGGTCTTGGGTTAATGGAAATGACCCCCACCCTTTCCAGAACTGCTCCCAGTATGTCAGTGACTGTAGGAAGGGGGCACCCCTCATTGGGACATTTCTGGGTCAGCTCTAGTCAGAAATGTGAGTGGCAAACTGTCTGACGCTGGGCTTTGGGCCTTGAAGCTGCCAAATCTGGGAGTTGCAGGGTGGCATGGACGTGGCTGTTTCCCAGAGAGAGCTGATTTTGCACAGGAAGCTACAGCCTGTAGGGAATGAATCCCTGCTGGCCTTCTGTCCCAGGGGTCTCCCAGGAGCAGCCATGCTCCAGGCCGTCACTGCCACATGCACACCTAAAGACTCGAAGTGGGTGTTACATAACACAGTTGTGGAAGGCACAGAGACATGAGTGGCCACAGAAGTTACCATGGCGCTATCTGAGTGCTGTCCCTGCTGCTTCTTCTCCAGCCTCTGAGGGGGCAGCTACTCCCAGCCACCTGCTCCTGCAGCCAAGAGCCCACTGGGACACTGTGGGAGCTCCTGGAAGCCAGGGGCCATCGTGACACAGCGGGGCTGCACGTATTCCACGGTGCATTTTGACCCTGTGACTCCCAGGAGACCCTTTGTGATGCTGTTGAACTCTACAGAACCCTGGCTCCACTGTGACACCACAGAACCCCAGGGAACCTTGGAGATCTTGGTGATGCTATGGAAGCTGACGGAACCCTGGGGACCACTGTGACACTATGGAATCTGGTGGAACTGAGGGGCCATAGTGACACTGTGGGGCCTTTCTGAAGCAAAGGGACCCTGGTGGAAACCCATGTGATGATCAATCCTGGCAGGAACCTGCTCCAGGTGGGCTCCTCTCTCCCAGCTTCCACAGGTGCTGCTAGGATCCTGCTTGGGCACTGGCTTGCTACGGGCTCATGGCTTCCCTTGGCAATGGCTCTGCTCCAAGATGGCATGTTGCAGAGGATGCAAGTAGATTTTGTGCTCACTCGTGGCATGCAGGTGGACAATAAAGCCTGATCCAGCCCCCACCTCACCCCATGTCCAGCTGTCATCGGGGCAGGGGAAATTTGGAAGCAGCCCCAGCCCTGTTCCTCATCCTGGCTGGGCACACAGCCGCTGGGACACAGGTGTGTCCTGATGTCCCTGCCTACCCCCTCACCGGTAGACAAGATCTGGGATACTTTGAAGCCATTGTAGGGGTGAATTAGGCTGATTCAGGGAGGGCAAAAGGATAATCTGAAAGGCTTTCTGTGGTGTCCCTGTTTTGCTCCCCACCCCAAATCTCCCCTGTCTATTGGTATTCCCTGACTTACTGAGCAGGACACTTCAGGAGACTTGGCATCTTTTTTCTTTTGTTTTGCTCTTAACAGATTTATAAAGGTTATCCCAGCATGGAAATGACTGAACAAAAAAAAAAAAAAAGCATTAGAAAAAGAAAGAATACATTCAGGAAAAATGAGTTTGGAGACACATGGAAGAGCTGTGAACTGTTGTCAGCACCCATGGCTGCTGGAAGGTGCCCACAGATCTGTGTGAAGGTGTACAGCTGATCTGTTAAGAGGAATCAGCAGAAGACAGAGAGCAAGTCCCACAGTCTCAGGGATCCTAAGGGACATTTGGATATTTTTTCAAAGCCTCTGCCATAGTCCTGGCTTGCATGTAAATGATTTACCTTTTCAGTGCTGTTTATCATCTTACACTTTACCTTTTCCTTGTCTGCATAGCCCAAAAGCTTCTTAGATGTGAGGTTCCTATCACTGTGTTTTAGCAGTGCATAGCACAGTGTTGCTACAATGCAATAACTGACTGATATATTCATTTTTACATAGCATAAAATCCTACTGTAAATTTACAGAAAGTTCTGATTTGCTCTGGAAAGTTCTAAGACCAATAGAAAGGAAAAAGAATATTCCTGACAGTTTCCTAAGAGATAAAATAGCTGCAGATTTTAGACATACAACAGTGATCTACCTAGACTTTTCCTGATGAAGTACATTTAAGACTGACTATTTATTTCTACTTTTATCTTTGCAGTTTGGTTGTTTAGTTTGTTCTTTTTTGTGTGTAAGCTATCTAAAATCTCAAGTCTTTAAGCAGCTTGATTACTGGAACATTAATTCAGGAATGAAAGACTACATTCAACTGACTGAACAAGCAATGAATTTATTATTCAGTTTTTACATCTGAAAACAGTCTGAATAGATAGAGAATAAAGAGATGCTAAGGGGGTTTGATTAATCTCAGTAGTTCATTATGTGTGGGAGTAGGTTTGGAGGGGTTTTTTGTAGGGTGGGGTTTGGGTTTTGTTTGGTTGGTTTTTTTAATAATAGTCTTACTGGAAGTTCTTCAAGGAAATCCAAATGCATATTTGGTTTACAGCCAGAAGATGTAAAAGTCCTGATTAAATTTTTACATCAGTTTTATGCTAGTAGAATCCCAAATTACTTAAAGAGTTAGTTACTACATGCTATCACAGTGGAAAGCAGACTCGGGTTCAAGACACATTCTATTGCTTGAATAAGGAATATATTAGCAATGAAAATTATTAAAAAGAACTTCTGTTCAGTACTATTACCCGTACCATCTGCAGTCCATCTCCCTCTCCATGTCTTAAGTGACCATTTTAAATCTTCTTCAAGTCTTCCTGTAGCTATTTCCCATCCCATACACTTTTAATAAAAATATTAAATGCTTTCTGAGCTGCAGCGTATTTTTGCTGCACTGTTGTATTCAGTCCACAACAGATTTTCCTTGGGTATTTTTCTCTTTCTTCCTGCAAATGGATAAAAAGATAACAAGGAGAGCTAAGACATTCACGAGGAGCTGCACATATGACATCACATCTTTGTAATTCCTAACCACCAGTTGGATTCCAGGTGAAATATCCTAGTCATCACAAATAACACTAAATAGTTCAATGTGGGTGACTGAAAACCCAAAGTGAATTATTTCCTAAATAAAAATTTTATCAGTCTTGGGGGACCTCAGTATAAATTTTTTTTACTGCGTTTAATCATTTTTGTCTTAACTAAAGCAGAACTGCAATAGTTGAAACATAGTCACTTCTCATTACTTTGTGCAAAGCAACACAGAAGTGCATTCACTTAAGTGGATTTTCCCTCACTTTATACCAGTGTAATCGTGAACAGAAGATGATACTGACATTAGAGGGAGTTAATTGTAACTCAGAGTGAAACACAATCTCAATTTGATTCACACATGAGGAAAGAATTTTTGACCAAGAGAAAGAAGACTTCATACTAAAAGTGCAGGTCCTTGATGGATCCTGGAGCCAGGAAAATAATATACAGAAACTCTACTTTTCTTAAATGGCACTCCAATTCTGAGCACAAAAAGAAAACTAGTATATTAGATATGTCATTTATTTCCTCCACCAAAATAAATCTATAGTAACCTGGGTTAAACAAGGAAGTCATTCACACGCATAAAACCATACAAACCAGAATGGAGTTGGCCCCTTTCAAATATGTAACTGGCATCAGGAAATGAATAGATTTAGAAATGTCACTTGTATATGAATTCTTGTGATATCACAGTGGTTCAGGAAAATAATCTGATCTTTCTAAGGGTATTTCTTTGAAATTTGACACCTGTAAAGGATTACAAAGGCATATTATAATGGGATTTTTCATACAATGTTTAATTCCCTCAGAATTTTACATTGAAAGTCTGGGATAATGGAACCTTGGAAAGTCCATGGAACTAAAATACAATCCAAATGAGGACCACTTGGGATTTCTGAACCCATCATTCAGAAACTGTCTTCCTCTCTTTTTAGCAGGACACTGGCATTCTGGTTACCTACCCAGAAACTGCAACCCAGGATGTCTATATAGGCCATACCCTTTTACATGTTAGCTCTGTTGCAGTTTAATTTGGCAAAGCCCTTTCTACTTACTTTGATCTTTCCTGCCAAATAAGTATTTCATAGTGCCTGTGGAAATAAAACAGACTGGTTTTGAGAAGGTGACTTTTGAAAGTATAACTTTTACCTCTTTAACAGCATTTTTTTTTTTTGCCAGCAGATTCAAGATTCCAAAAGGCAGGATTCAAAGATATGCTAGAAGATTTTAATCACAGACAATCAGTCATAAATTTTTTCTCGTAAACAGCATCAGAACGATCTAAATGTTAATAAACTCTTACTTGCAATAACACTACTGGAAAGCTGTTCTAAACCCTCACTGTTGTGATGATTAGAAGCTTATTTCTGACTTGCTATGTACTTGTTTATAGGCTTTTTCTTTTTCTTATGTCAAAGTCACCCTTTGTTTTTCTTCTTTCCCATTTTGGAATGCAGACCTGTCCTCAGTGTAAGTATCAGCTACTATACACATATATCTATTTAATAAAAATGTTTATATTTAATGTCATGTATTATTATATTTAATAAAATTACTTATTTTAAATTATTTATAATTATTATATTATTTTCAACTTCTGATCTTAAAATTTGTAGCAAAATAATATTTTTATTCGTCAGTAAATACAAGTCCCTCCACAAAACATCGTTATATGAGACAACTTTCCATCTTCCAAAGCATCCTATTCTTACTATATACACCTCTCTCTCTCTCTGTAATAATGATACTATAAAACATCAGAGAAGAAACACTCCCATTTTTGTACAAGACCACCACTTAAAAGCTTTAATTATAACATTCTATGTCATGAGTAATATCAGTACTGGCTGCCTTCAGCCAAACTTTTATCTATTTTATAATTCTTGAAACAACTGACATTTCTTTACTCTGAGTTATATAATTTACTCAATGTCCCAGTTCAAGTGATGTGGGTGTGACTACCAGAGTGGCTCCTGGATGATCGGACAGGGAAGTTTCTTTAATACTCTGTGAGTGACTGAAATGTTGATGGTGAAAATTGGCCATTTTCAGAGACAGCAGCATCCTTGGCTGGGGTCAGGTTTAAACCTCCCGGCCAAAGGGGACAAGGAGAGGTTTTGGGTATGTGATGGCAATATCTCTGATCTGCATAAGGCAGAGGGGGTGAACACCCACCACCAGAGACTACCAGCTGGGTTTTGAACCAGATAGGAAGTAAACCTGCAGGGTGGGTCTTGAAAGGACAGTGCTTTTTATCATGCCAATACTCCCTTACACTGCTGGCTCAGTTATAAAACTCCCCTCTAGGCAGGTACTGAGACATCCACTCAGGCCTGAGGATGTTATTTCTTTCTGAGGGGGCATAACTGGTTCAACTACGCTGATGTGAGAGGCAGCTGTCATGTCATTAAGACATGTCATAAACCATCAAAGACCCCTTAAGGGCCCCCACACTGATTTTTGGGTCTTTCCACCAGAGAAGTGTGCATGATCCACAGTGGTGCAACAGAGTGTAAAACCAGCCCCCCAGGGGAGTTACCTGGGTGCTCCCATGTAAACCTAAGTGTATATTAACCCATTGTACTTTTTGTTTTCCAGGCTTTCCCCCACTCCCAACAGATCAAGGTTACAACCACCACTTTGACCAATGGACATCTGAATTGCAACAAGCAAGTCTTGTTATGAGATCCACAGATGGTGATATCTTTCTACTCTTATCCTTTGTTTTTCTTTCTTCTCCTTATACATTTTCTTCAGTGTTATTTTTTTATGGCTTTATATTGCTATATTACTATATAAAAATAACCATAACACCAATCACTCAGTTTCATTTCTCTCTAACCTGTCCCAATGGATCCATTAACAAGAACCCAAGTTACTCTTACCCTCAGGGGCAGGTCATATCACACTCTTGTCCCCCTTCTGGTTATTAGGTAACTTTGTTGTTTGTTAGATATTTGGTACGGCATCTGATATTTTGCTATGATATGTTTGAACTAACACTTAAAAATTAATCATTGAATGCTGAGGTACAATATTTCTTCCTTAATCTTAGCACCCAATCTTAGTAATGAAGAGGTAGAGGGATGACATTTAAACATATTATTTTTAAGCCTTGAAGCAAATGCGTGTTGAATCAGTGATCTTGTTTAATAATACTTGTATCTTTTTTGTTCCTGTTTAATGATGATATTTAACCTACAATTTTATGCATCTATGCCTCTTAAGTTCAAACACTAAGATAATAAATAGCAGGATTACTCAATAAAATAAATGAAATTTTAAAAAAAGTAGATGCAATGTACTAAGTATTAATTTAAACAGGCTTTTACTAGAGTACAAAGAATGATATTTTTAATATACTCAGATAAAATTCTGAAATATTGAACTCGTTTTTTCTCACTTATCCTTTGTTATATATCTTTCACAACTTAATGTCCAACAGGTCTTGAGGGTTAATGATGTAATAAAGGTGCAGCATATAAAACTAAAGGGGCTGGTAAACCGATGAGATATACAGTGGAAAATTAGGGAATGTGCGAAGCCAGCCTTATGCATTACTACAAATGGGGACAATCTGGCACTGGATAGACAAACCTTTATTGAAGCCTATCTTATATATTCCCTGTTCCTCTCTGAAAAGTTCTTGGCTAAAGAACCTTTGGCACCATTTTGACAAGTACAAAGAGTCCATTTAGTGTAATAAAAGTGTTTATTGCTATGGATAAGCCCCAAGATGTAAGCGCACATTACATAAAGAAGTTTTAATTTCTGGCATATGGAAAAAATGGAATGAGATGAAGAAGAAAGACTTCATCCAGAAAGCTGCTGCCACTTCAGAAATTGAGGTAAACTAGAGTATTGTCAGGGCCAAAATGGAAACCAAACAGATATTTGTTCCTCAAGCAAGCCTTAGAGATTACACTCCAAAACATTGCAAATAGAGGTGTTCACAGGGCCGAGGAAGTGGATATCCAGCAACATGAAAGGTGCATCACCTTGGATGTTTAGAAGTTATCAGACTGTATCATATCACATGGAGGATAGTAGAAGACATCAGATTTAATTGTTCACTACTGCTCTGAAATGAAAAGAAGTCAAATGTGTATGAGCTCTGCCAAAAGACTTGAGTGGTTGAATCTTACTTGTATGCCAGAACTTAACAGTCTCCTAACATGAGAAGCTTTTATAACTGAGAAAGGCAAGAGCATTGTTACTGGGTTCTGAAGAAAAATTTAAACACTTCTTGAATGATATACGTGACTTTCAGTAATAGTTTTTATATACTCACACATAGGCATGTAACTATAGACCATTTTTAAATCTCTGTTAGTCCACCAGATTTTAATAAGCTTCAGATTCAGTAAGGTTCCCCAAAAATACTTTGTCATACAGTAAATTGTGAAAATAAATCATAAATTTTGAGCTAATGCCTCTAGTCACATTAGTGTTGAATGACCAACAAGACAAAGTCTTCATGATTTCATGAAAGCTTCCCAGCCTTGTTCTAGGCTAAGAAGGACACATGAAACAGGTTTGGTATTATTGTAGAAAATAAAATCAGATGAATGTTTTCCAGGGTGAGAAAAGGGGCTTCATTTCAGCATCACAAACATGAGCACATGGTTTTTTTTGTATGTGTGTTCTTATTTTAATCCAAATGGAACTACTTTTAGAAAAAGTATGCGTACAACAGCAGTATGTTTTGTTTGGTATGAAGAGTATTACAAACAATAAATGCAAAAAGGTATATTTTCATATTTTTATAAAAAAAAAAATAAAATTACCATGTTGAAATTTTGTTCTTGTGAAAACAGCACAACAGCCCATTAAATGTTCACCCTAGGTTACCACCTCTCTAAGAGTTATCAACTGGAGTTTCTTTAACTCACTTTTAAAATATTGTACCAAATGGTGCAGTAAGTCTAAGATTCTTACATAACTACTCTGAAACTTTAGATAAAAGGTTTTCCCCCTTACATCATTTGAAGAAACTTTTTTATCGGTTTTACTCAATCCTTTCAACATTTTGAAAGCATCCTGATCCTGTAACAGATGTGGAATCAACATGGCTAATATTTCCTCATCCATACTCAATGAACTTCAGACTTTCACCAGAAAACATCTACCCCTATAAATATTTACTCCCTCTTTTGCAAATCATTATGTTCTCCAAACAAAGTTTTGGTTTCTCTGTTTCAAAAAAGAACAACACGTTTACATTTAAAAAACCCTCTTTAGAGTGGAGACAACATCCAATACCTAAGAAAGATAAGAAGGCTTTGTGGTTGAGATGAAAAAAACAAAAACCATAAAAATATGCTTTTTTTAATTAACATCAAAAAAACTGTGAACGATTATCCATTTGTTTCAATATTAAAAAGTTACTTTCCACCTATTCAGTAGTTTTCACTTAAACCTGTCATCACAACAGAGAACAGGAAACCCTTACTCAGGTGATGGCCCAGTTCTTTCCTTTTAAGCTATCAGGTTTTGACTCCTCCCTTTTTCATCATACGTATTAGTCAAAAGAAGCTATTTATAATATTCAAAATTAATATATCATTGTACTTCAGAAATTATTTATTTAGACACACTAGCAGAGGATCAATTCAGATGAAGTTCCCTGATTTCATAAGACTTTTCTAAATACATAACTAATGTAGACTGCTACTTTAAATTTCAGAGAAAAATGTCTGGATAATTTTGTTGTACTGGGAGATATAATGAATTTGGGGCAAGGACATGATCTTCCTTCTCGGACATATAAAACTGGGTGCCTTGGTTTGAAAGACAGGTGTCAGACAAGAAAGGCAGGAGCCTCTCCTGAAATGGAAAAATGCAACCTCCTTCCCTCCGAATTATTATAATTTTGAAATTAAGGGGCTTTCAGGCAAAGGTATGAGGGATAGGAATAACAGTTCTTTACTAATATATATATAAATAGATAACAACACAAACAAACAACAATAACTGTGGCAGTAACAGCAAACAGCAGCACAAACCCAGTGCCGGCCTCCTCGGCTGTCGGGCCCTTTCCCGTGGGTGCAGTTCCTCTGGGGCGGCTCCCGGTGAGCAGGGCGGGTGCGATGGTTCCCCCGCGGCTGCAGGGGGTGCTCCGGAGCGAGCTCGGGAGCACCGGGAATGGCGGTGCAGGGTCCCAGGAGGGATGGGCAAAAAGCTTCACAAACCCCTGGCAGCTGATCCCAGTGTCTGGCCAGACCCTTGGGAACAGCAGGCTGGAACGGCAGAGACGAGCACAGATCCCGGGTGGCAGCGAGGTGTATCAAACTCCAGTGCTGCAGCAGGAAAACTCGGCAGGTCTCACCCAGCAGAGCGTATGAGCTACAGAGTAGTGAAGGCTCCGAGCAGCGGCGGGGCAGAGCAGCAGCAGCCCAGCTCCCAGCAGGGCAGGGAAAGGCAGGCTTGGGAATCCTGAAGGTTTTCCCGTAGAAACTAAGCAGCCAAAAAAGCAGAAGCTTTGCAGTGCTGACGAAGACTGTCCACTATAATGGTAGGTAGCTCTCTGTCTGCACTCCGAGAACATCAGCCAGCTCCCTGCACGTACCCAACCCCCAGGTGACAAAAGGGTGGCCAGTTGTACCCCGCCCCTGTGGCCAGGTCTTTTGTTTCTTTTAAGCGCCCAGTAATTTGTCCCCTGGCAACAAATATGGGGAAAATTCTTTAAGAGAAAAAGAAAACAGGGTAACTCCTAAACCCCAACACTGGGTCATATGTGCATGGAGTTAATGTATGAAAAGAACAGACTTTATAGAAAACTCAAATCTTGATGAAAGTTACTTGGTATAGCTTTGGTACTTCATTTGTAGCAAAAAATATAAAATGTGATGTCAATGACTACACTTTTTTTCTGACTAGTCCTTTTTAATGACATGCTGTGTTGTAATGAGATGTGTTGGAGATACAGAAAAATGGGTATGTTTCAAACATGATAAAATGTAAACAAAAGAAATTCAAGAAAACACATTGCTTATTCACACTTTTTTTCTGAAGCTTATAGTTCTTTTACTTATATTCTGTTAGCATGTCAGGTAAGTGATATCTGTGATACTTTATGCTGAAAATTTGATTTTTGAAAATGAAGAAGCAAATGGAAACGTAGGCCTACAGAATATGAGTGGAGCTTGTGATCCTAAGACATTTACTCTTCCTTGAAATCTCTGTAGGTTCCAGGGAGCATATTTTAAAAAGGCCTAAGGCTCAGGTACTTTTTGTTCTTGTGAGACCGAACTGGTACCTAAAAAAATTCAATGTAACCTTATACTATTTAACTGAAGAAGCAGCAGATACAGAATTTTTGGAAATCAAAATTACTGCTGAGAAAATTACCCTGCAGACAAACCAGCATGCATGCTGCAGTAGTTCTATAACACACAAAAGTGTCAATAGGTGATATGGCAGTAGTTAAACAAATGCTAACTATTCTTTGGCTAGGATCAAGGAAGGTGGAAGAGCCCACAGTGTAAAAGGACTATTTTGCAGAAGAACACTTTTCTTTCTCATAGTATATTAATGTTTATATTTGTTTCCTCCTGCTTTCTGTTGCTTTTGTGCCCTTAATACTTCTGTGCCCTGCTTCTCCTGGCCCATCCCTTTAAAGGCAAATAATATGCTTAGGAAAAAGTGATACAGGATCCATAATTTTTTGCTCAAACCATGATATATCAGATGTTTTGTATTCAGACATTTTGTACTTCATTTAGTAGAAAAAACATCGCTGAACAGGGTACAAGACTTCAGTGGTTCAAAGCTTTACAAGGTTCAAAGCAAGGGAAAAAGTTCATAGAAATGTACCTGTGACAAATTACAAAATTATTTCCAGTTGGTCCATTTCAGAAGAGTAATTGACAATGCAAGTCCTGTTTCTGTATCGTTCCATATTAAGAAAAGAATGTGCATTATTCTTGTTTAAAAATTATAAAGGTTTTACAATGAAAATCAGAATAGTGAAATTCTAACTAAAATTAACAAATAACATCATTGATAGATTTCAATGTCAATTTTTACAAGATGCATGACAGATAAATTACTTGTTTGCTTTTTAATGTTTCATTGTTATTTCGCTTTTACTGTCACTAACACTTTCCGTTTTTTAAGAGTGAATAGTCTACGGATATAGCTTCAGCTGCTTCAAAAAATACTTCATATGAAGTGAAATAAATCCTGGCTTTCCAAGATCACACCAGCCCAGAAAACAAATTCATGTTATGCTGGAGTGAAAGCATCTCTGGACCCAGGCCCAGAGGAAAGCCAAAGTACAAGAGTTGAATTAAAGCCTTTGGACAAGCTGAGATACATGAAATCTTACCAAAGTGAAACAGAAATGTAGAATTTCTAACTTCTAGTAGAAAATACATGCTAAGTGCCTTAAACATTGAAAAGCTGCAGCAGAGACCTTGAGCATAGTTCTTTCTGCTGTGGCAGTGTTATCCTTTCATAGAGTTCTTTACTTTAGACAAAATATGGATAGAACTATATTGTTCACATTTTTTAGATATATTATTTTAGACAAAATAGAGATAGAATAAAATTGTTCACATTTTTTAGATATAGTGTTCACATAAACAATAGGAGCTGATAGAAACTGTATACGCAAATCTGTGTAATACCTATGTAATGCTTACAATTGTTAGAATTAGACCAGGATAGGTTAAGAAAAGAAAAACTAGAATCGTGCGTTAATTTCATTGGTTAATTAACAGAGATAATCCACACTTCGGTAAGGAAAGGGGATCCACCATTAATTAGAAAAAAATTAGTAGAAGAAGCTGTTTGCTGCCTGCTGTGCCTGCTGTTTTGCTGCTGCTGCTGGTGCTGGTTGGCTTTATCATGTAACCCCCTTTGAACTCTGCCTTCAAGAAACTATGAGACTGTGAAATAAAGAACTTAGCAGAACACCAGCCTACTCTGCTCTCCTTTACCCTGCTCCGAGCAGGAGGGGTATCCCATCAAAAGCACAACAGTGTTATTTTCACTGGGGTTAAAAATGAGTTGCCTTCCCAGGTATACAAGTAATTCAAAGTCTCTGATCTCTCAACAATAATTTGCTTTGGTGAGGAAAGAGGGTTTTCCATTTTTCCATAATTTGTTTTAACCAGAAACAATGTTGCTCCTTTTTCTTCTAAAGCAGGCCTTTTTGAAAAGTGTATCAAAGACCCCACCAGTTAATTTCCTGAAGAAAATTTTACATTACCTTGATCTTGCAGCTCAATCTAGGCTCCAGTTTTGACTTTTCAGTGACTTATTTGAAAGTATGTTGAATTAAATCTGAGGTGTGATATTTGCTAGAAGTTCTGGTATTACAAAGTTGTTTTTCCACTTTCATACATTACAGAATAATGTATTACAAAATCATTCATAAGGCATAACATTATAAAACTTTGTGAAAGTATATCACATATAGATAAATAGATGAAGTTGTTTTAGGAAATAATTCAATAAAATTTGTTCCAACTGCACTTACAACCACATATGTTTACATGCAGATACAAATAGACAAGCTCTTAAATGTAATCCTGTCACAAATAAAGCAATTCTGCTTTTATAATTCCAGTGACCTTTTACAGTTTTATCCCAGTATTTTGTAACACAAAACTCTGCTTTTGATCCTTTCCAATCATATGAAATAAAAGGAGAGATTTTAAGTTTCATCAAACATTGATATAATTCTCCATTTATATTGTTGAATCATTGATCACCTTCTCACAACATTACAATGTCCTTTTTTCTAGAGAAAAATATACATATTTCAAAGCAGTGGAGGAGTATGCAAGATTTCTTCAGCTGTAGTTTTTGGTGAGAGATGGTGTATTATAAGAAATAGCTTCTAGGAATGACAGCAACATGAAAAATATTTCTGCACTAATGAGGAAGGGAAATTAGGGAAAGGGCAAGTTTACAGTTATTTATATGTTAGTTCTGTATGCCACCATTCTAACCAATATTTCTATTTATGTTACACAGTGAATTATTTTCAGAGAAATCATTGGCATGACACCTGGGAAAAATGTCATTCAAGGCACATCTGTCAAGAGCTGGCTTTTCAGGTGGTGTATTACATCAACAGTATTCATCTGTAGTAGACAACTGTGTTTCATTTTATTGCCTATAGCTGCACAACAAAAATTTGTAGTGATTTTTCCACTTTTACCTGACGAAATCATCTGTGGTGAAAGATGATACAATGAAGCAAGAGACAAAACTGTCATTGACTGTCATGGAGTACCCTGGCTTTTTCATATTTCCACCAAAATAAGGATTTTTTTTTGCAGACTCAAAGCAGAGCAAGGGTATACCCAATGCCAAGTGAATTCTTTTTATCAACTCAGTGCATCCAGACACAAATTATAGTTGCCCTTCAGAGTCCCCAAGCTCTTAGTCCCTAGTTCACTGTCTTTTGGTGTTGCACTTCCTGAAAGTTACATTATTTGCCCATGATAGCTCCAGGTCTCAATGGATTTAAATGATAAAAGACTTATTACTTCATGCAGCTATTTCATAGAAACAATTCTCAATAACCTCTTACAAATTGTAAAAGAACTCTTCCACCGTAGATTCAATCACTCTTTGAGAAGTTTTTTAGAATTCCATGTAGAAATGGCAATACTCTACCACCATATTTACACATTGCAACTGGAGAGGTATAAAGCTGTTGCTGAGGTATGTCTATAAGAGTTTAATATTTTCTTTTTTTTTTACTCTGATGTAATTTTTGAACAAAGTAAGAATAAAAACCAAACAACCGCTATGGGGAATTATAAGAGAGATTTGGGTTGTGAGCTGTAAAACCTCCCTGCAGAGGCTCATGGCAGCACAAAGGAGCACATGGTGGCACAGAGAGGCTTGGCTCCACCAGACCCTGGGGGAGGAGGTGTCACGTGGCAGACCCCCACAGAGAGGAGCCTGCTGGGAGCTGATGGACGAGTGAACAGCGAGTGACCACCCCATAAAAGGACATTAAGAAAATGTGTTGCTGATGTGGCAACACAGGATAGGTCATGCCATATAAGGAACTACTGTGCCTTGGAAAACTGTATAAAACCAGCTCATTCCTTTGAATAAAGGATTTAGGTTCCCTGCCCATCTGGGTTCATGATTCAATTGCCGACAAACCACTTGAACTTTAATTCTAAAGGGAGTCATACCTAGAAGAATTAATTTAGATTTTCATGTTCAAGTTTTCATGAAAGTGCTTAGAAACTTTGTTGGGGTCTAGGATTTAGCCTGGTTTTCTCTTAAAGAATTTTCCCCATACTAGTACCAGGGGACAAACTACTGGGTGCTTAAAAGAAGCAAAAGACCTGGCCACAGGGGCAGGGTCCAACTCGCCACCCTTTTGTCACCTGGGGGTTGGGACACCCGGGGTGGGGCTGGCTGGTGTTCTCAGCGTTTAGTCTGGCAGCTGCCTGCCTTTGGTTAGCACTGCAAGTTTCTGCTTTGGGCTGCTTGTTTTCTACCGGAGAACCCCGGGAGTTCCAAGCCTGCTTTTCCCTGCCCCACTGGGAGCTGGGCCGCTGCTGCTCTGCCCCTGCTGCTGCTCGGAGCTGTCGCTACTCTGTAGCTCCTACGCTGTGACCTGCCGGGCTTTCTGCTGCAGTGCCGGAGTTCGGTGCATCTCGCCTGCCACCCGAGACCTGCACTCGCCCCTGCTGTTCCAGCCTGCTGTTCCTGAGGATCTGGCCGGACACCAGGATCAGCTGCCCAGGGGTTTGTGAGGCTTTTCATCCATCCTTCCCGGGACCCCAGGCCGCCATTCCCGGTGCTGCCCGAGCTTGCTGCGGAGCGCCCCCTGCAGCCGCGGGGGAACCATCGCACCCGCCCTGCTCACCGGGAGCCGCCCCGCAGGAACTGCACCCAGGGGAAAGGGCCTGAGGCCGAGAGAGGCCGCACTGGGTTTGTGCTGCTGTTTGCTGTCACTGCCACAGTTATTGTTGTTTGTTTGTGTTGTTATACATATATATATCTTAGTAAAGAACTGTCATTCCTATCCCTCATATCTTTGCCTGAAAGCCCCTTATTTTCAAATTTATAATAATTCGGAGGGAAGGGGGTTGCATTTTCCATTTCAGGGGAGGCTCCTGCCTTCCTTGTCTGACACCTGTCTTTCAAACCAAGACAAACTTATGTCTAAGGTAGCTGATTTTTGTAAACAACTGCTGAATCTTGGAAGCTTTAGAAAAGAATTTTTTATCTATGCTAATATTATGTTCAAACAAGTTCACTTGCTTATTTAAATTACTAAATTAACCTTCTGTATCTCCATACAATAAAATACCTACAGTATCAGGTATATACATAAATTCCTAATTACTATAAATACTCAAAGCAACCTAGCACTGGATTCATAAATTTGTTACAAATTCATCAAATTTATCAAAATTTGTTATTTTGATAAAGTGAGAAAATATTCACTGTCTCCCAGTAGGTGAAATTTACAGAGCTGGAGCATTGGGTACTGTTAATACTCGGTGTCAGCCATCTATTTTCCTCATCTACAGGAATGCAAGAGTTTGTCACTGTACTGTCATTTGTGTAGGTGATGGTCTGAGGCTGTCACCAGGGTGGTGGTTTCTAAAGCAGTGGTCACCCATATCTCTTACTATGTTAGCCAAGGAATGGCAACCATTTGAATCTTTGACTCAAATATCTGACTAAACATGCACTGTCATCACAAAATAATTAGTACTAAAAAAATTAAAATTTTCGATCTTCTAAGTTGGTTCCAATGTGCTTTTATACTTTTCAGACGTTTCCTTCCATAGCACCTTTTCCTATGGTTTGAAGATGATATTTATATTCTCATTTGTATGTGTGTATGCAGGAGAGTGAGCAAGCAAGCAAGAAATACAGGGATAAGGAGAGACATCATGTATTTTTTGTGTCATTTTATGGTATAATAAGAAAACTTGCTTTCCTAATTTATTCAACCCCCTAAATACCCTTGTGGACAATTAAAAATGCTTTCTAACTGCCTTTGAGTCACAGCACACTTGACAAGATTGGCAGATTCCTTGTCAGTTTGCTGAACCTGATAGAAGAGCAGGTAGTCTCAAGCTTACACAGCTCTAGTTCTGTAACTCCCAGAGTCACTTTTCCCAAGAAAGATCTATGTGCATATCCATTCTAACAGTTTTAAAAGCTTGAATACCTGGTCCTTTAAAGTCTCCCATCTCATGTCATTACTTATAAATGCTCTAAAACACAGTGCATAAATCATTGTTAGTTCATCAGTGAAAGACATAAAATAAAAAAAAAAATGCCCTAAATGCACAAATAGGTGTGGTGAATAAGTCCTTAAAGAAAACTCTCTTTCACTCATCAATAGGCTGAATTGGAACAACAACACTTTCAAAATATGTTTTTATACAATAAAATAGAGATTTGTTTTGCATGTAAGCTATGATTAATTAAAATTCAGGGGTTGAAAACAATTATCCTGCTCTGAGATTTCCTGCAAGACAGAAATATTTGTTGACCCAAGATTAGAACAGCAAACCCACTAAGTAAATTAATAACTCAAATAATTCAAGATTCCTAAGATTTCTGGTGGGAGTTTTAAACAAAGATCTAGTACATCTGCTTGACATTCACACTGCTGCTCTCTTTGTTCTTAGAAAAACATGCACTTTTCCTGAGAACCAGCAAGTAGCTGTTATTAATAGGCTGAAAAAAAAGGTAAATTGGACGATTAACTCCCCAGCCTAGAAAGTGGTGCTATTGCAAGTTAACATAAGCAGATAAAGGACTGTTGTATTCCACCCGCTTTCAGGGTATATTGAGAGTAGCAGCATCAAGTCATAGCAAACTGAGGGCAGTGTTTGGACAGAATGACAGGAGCAGAATTAGTCTTGATTTATTTTTGTGGCAGGAATTGTTTTGACTGAAATAGGTCTCTGGAAGAAAATCTTTGCTAGCTGCTTCCAAGAAAGCATGGAACTTTGATTGCTATCTATGGACAGAAAATTTGTGTCTGTGCTCTTATCACTTTCCTAGCTATTGCACACAGCTACAGAGAGGCCTGTATTCTTATTTACCTCCCTACACCTTCAAAAGACAGAGCACGAAGACCAGCAATGGCCAGAAAATAGGCCATAAGGGACAGTTTTTGTCTCTATGAATTGCCTTAGATCTAGGGAGGCTCAACACCATCAATATTCCAGGCCACCCAGGCCTGGAGGTAGCCTAGGGAAGAGAGACAGGGCAGAATACTGAAGATGAAGCCCATGGAGTCTTATATCAGTTTTTTAAGCATAAGGAATTAATTTATAAATAGCAGAGGCAGGTGAAAAGCAGACAGCATGACTTCACAGGGACAGCAAGCATCTGGGTCCAGCAAATATCTTTTACAGCTCAATGTGAGTCATACAGCAAAATCCAAATACACACCTCAGAAGGGTTGTGGGGACAGTATCTAAAAGTCACTTCTGTAAGTGAAGGAATTCAGTTCCATTCATCATATTCAGAGCACTTTCTTTGGACCTAGGACTTTGAAAGGCTTTGGATTCTTTTAAATGCATATCCTATCATTTTGAGACAATAAATGAGGTTTGGCAGCCTACCTGAAACTAAGGAAATTTACCGTTGTCAGCAACAGCCACAGTGAAATTATCATCTCTCCTGTTCTCCATTTTCATTATTATCACCAGAATATGGTGTTGTTATAAATTTTTTTCTGTTAAAAACCCTATTCTGCAAGCCAAATAAAATCTACATTAAAATTTTTTTTTTTTGATATACCACCATATGGTTTACTCAGTCAGAAATGGTTATCAGAAACTTGGCAAGAATAGGAGACATTTATATGTTTTTATGTTGCCTAAATAGCTAAGAAAGGTTATCAGATTTTCAAAATTAAATCCTACCAGAATGAAATATCTAAAAGTTTTTTCCATATTTTGTGACCTTTATTAACACAGCTTTTGTATCTCAAAATGCTCATAACCCAAGTAATATCGTAACAGATACATTTGTGGTGAATAGGAGGTTTCTACCAAGTATTTTCCAGTTCTTTAGCTCCTTTCCGTGATATTTGAGAGAACTATTTGTTTTCTTTTTAAAAAACACCAAAAGAATTATTCATTTTCATCATCAATTTCTCACTGGATTTCATATAACACTTTGCTTAAACTTTTACCCATTTTCAAAACAAGAACTTACTTTTAAGATATCTTTCCAATTCTCCCACCAATATTTATATCTAGACAGTCTTTCAAGACCCCTGGTGCCTATATAACAGAACAGCAGATAAAGTTTATGGATGAAATTGCTGAAGGAAAAAGTCATAAACAACTATGTGCATTATTCCAGTGTACTCCTCCAAGACGAATTTTCAGCACTTTCACAAGCTGTCAATAGGTCTCTAAAAACCCACTGCTTTAAATCTAATGACAGAGAATCCTCCAGATGGTGTCTACTGAATTTTGTAGATTAGAATCTACTATATTAGAGGTATATATTCCACGTTTTGAAACTTCGTTTTTCTTTTGTCAGATATGGTTGTTGAATGTAGTCATAAAATTGTCTAGTGCTATTTCTTCTGTTAATTAGTCAATACATTGTGTGAGTTTTCCTGAAGAATGTAAACTGAGATGGAGGTGATCCTAATGACAATATTTAGGCATGAGTGCATCACCAATGTTGTTTTTTTTTTTTTTAAGCTATATTATAACATTGTTTCTTTTCAAAGGACTTGTCACACCTGTAAGAGAGTATCTTGAATACACATACTAAACGAAAAAATAACATTGCCATTAGTAAGATATAACCTATGGTCCAGTTGATTCTACATGTAAGAGTTAACCTTGAACTTCATAGCAGATAAAATATAGTATATATATATAAATCATGTAATAAACCAAGATTACTCAGTCACTCTTTTTGCAAGATTTTAGAGCAAACTCTTCTTGACTTGGAAAGCCAGATGAAAGCCAAATTACCTTTCCCTCTTATGTTTCCTAGTTTAGGGTCAAATGCTGACGTTAAATGATAAATCAAATATTGTTGGCTGGTAATTAAATTTAGTTGCTTATAACTTAAGAACTTCATCACAGCAAGGTAACACCAACTTACCTTTCCAATGGAAGTAAAACAATTATTAATGAAATCAGGGAACATGCATGAAAATCCATTTTCTTTGCTACACCCCATGCTCTCCAAACCAAGAGCTATAGCTAACAGATGTTCTGGGTCAAGGTCTCTGGTTTTCAGGAGCTTCTCTAGGCCAGTATCCAAGCAGGGTGTGAAGACTCACCCATGTTTACAGTAGAAGATGATACAAAGAATTGACCTAACTAGTGCTATCTCCATCTTCCCTTACTTCCTTGTCCCTATCACTAACCATAGCCTGCAGAGTTAAGCCCATCATGAAGATCATCTTTCTGAACTCCCTTGGGAACACTTCCTACCCTGTTATCCATGCCTGCCACTAAACCCATCAATGAGATATCTAACATCAGTATTCTCCCCTACATCCTGCATTACACTGATTTTTATTGGCTACCCTAGCCTTCCCCAGTCTGAGTGTCACCACCACTGGCCAATGGTTCTTTGGGGCGGAATAGTAGATATAAACATCAATTACAGATAAGGATTCAGATGATAATGGCTGAAACCCTGGAATTCCCAAGTACTGCATTATAGGAGACAGAGGAGTAAAAACTTCTGCAGTTAGTGGAGGATTTGATGTACAACCCTGGAAGAAACTTGGTCTGGTATATTGACAGAGATTTATGGTCCTTAAGCAGGAGAATTAACAAACCTATGTTTCTATAGCTATAAGTAAAAGTATGTATTGGGTGTTATGGTGAAGGGTTTCAAAGTATAATAATGTGATTTTATAGTTCAAGTTAAGAATATAGATGTTATAATAGAAGTACATGGGGGTTACATGACATGACAGGTCATTGGTTAAGAGACCACTGCATTGCAGTGTGCAGTGGGTGGACGTGAATTGACAGCCTGTTAAACCAATCATGCTTCTCTCAATTTTACATATTTAAACCGCATGGAAAGACGGGATTTCAGGCAGCTTTTCCGTTCCAGCTCGGTGCCTGGACCAGAGAGAGGGTGGGCCTCGAAGCCCAGGGCCCCGCTGGGCTGGGCTGGGCACTTCTGCCCCTCCTGCCCCCCCTTTTCCCAACACCGCTGCACAGACCCTGGGTCATTGGGAGGGGGAACTATGAGGCCGTCCGATGCGGTTTCCTGGGACAGGTGGATCCCTCTCTTTTCCACACAGTGCCAGCGGGAACTGGCAGAGTCTCCAGCCTGCAGCCAGCACACTTCACACTGAACTGAAGAGGACAGCGTGTTGCCAGCAGTGCAAGGGGAGTGGGAATCCTCTCCACTCTATAGCCTGAATGGTAACAGTCTTCAACATGGCGACTTCAGAGTCAGAGAGAAAGAGAAAGCGAGTCCTGTGGGACGGAGCTAAAATGGCTCCAGGAGAGAAAAGGGCGGTTTCACGTTTCTCGCACGCAGCTTAAAAAACTTCTTGCATTGCCATGGTATGAAACTGTAATATCACAAACTGTTTGTCTTTTTAATCCATTTGAAGTACATGAGGGGATGAAGAATTTACGTGTGGCCTGTAAAGGTTGTGAGGAATGCCCATGCCGGGCTATATATGAAAGCAGTGGGAGGCTTTTAAAACCTGGTGGCAAAGAAAAGCCTTTGTGTTAAGGCCAAAATGACTCATCCTTAAAATGTTAATAACCCCATGTGATGGCCCATGTTTTACAGTTGAAGGAACTGTGAAAGGGTTCATGGGAAAGATGGTTTGCACCACAGCGGATTCTGCAGATGGTGGCAGTTTGGAGACCACGTAAAGCACAGGAGGACCCTTTTTTTTCCTTTTCAAGAACTGCACCACTGAATGAAAGAGGGGAGATAAATGGGGGAAGAAAAGAGTTCTAAAAGTTCGTTCTGATTGGGTTTTTTCTTTCTTTCTTGTAAGTCTGTTAAAAAACTTCTTTTTATTCTTTAAGTTTTGTGCCTGCTTTGCTTTCTCCTAATGCTTATCTCACAGAAAGAAAATCAGTGAGCAATGCATAATTTGACCTAAAACCACTACAGTTAATTGGTGTTTCCGACCGGTTTGCGAACTGAACCCACTACATGGTGGAAAGATTTACAGATGATAGGTCATCAAGTCAAAACAAAGTTTTGTTTTAAGTGCCTATTGGATTAGAAAGTTATAAATTGCCATGTAACCCTGAATCTTGTGACTATTCGGCCATTGTTGTGGTATGTTACTCAAAATCTCATGCCTTGGGACTGATATCTTGTTTGTTATTTTGAGTAATAAACCATCTACAATTGCATGGTCCCATCTCTTTCATTAAGAAATCTGACGAGTGAAGGAAAGCTGGGGAAAGGCATTCTCGAGTCAAGATTTACTGAGCCTACAAGTGTAAGCCCTGATAAGTGAGCCTACACTGCAAGGATAATTTCAGCCTCTTCCATTCCTCTTATCTCTCCTTCCAACAGTAAGGATTTCAGAGGGTATATGTACATCTTAAACCATAAGAGCAGTGCAGGTAAAATATGGTACATGGATTGGATAGAACTCCATGTTTGTTCCAAGACACACAGGGAACTAAGAGTAGAGGACAATAAAAATGCTCAGAAAAAAATCCCCTTTGCAATTTGTATAAGTGTTTCGTAATGAGATCTAGCTGAAAATGTTAATTTTAAGATTGTTACAAAATGTGCTACTGTGCCCAGCTCCATTTTTACATATATAAATGGTCCACAAAACACTGTCATTGGGTATGCATGCTCTTTTGATTAGTGCTGTCTCTACAACAAAAAGCAAGAGAACATTGATTTCCATACAAAAACAAATAAATATGGATGTTTTTAACAAGTACTTCCCACAAAATTATCCTTATTTTCGTCTTTCATAGAAGGTTTGTAGAAAGGTCTATTCTTTAACTGGAGTTGGGAAAAAAACTTCTACTTCATACTTGTTTTCTAACAATCCTTACACTACATGCAGGTTTCAAAAAAATTAGCTCTACATGTCTCAGGGCTACTGCCTGCTTTAGGGAATTTACCTTTGAAATACTTTTGAGTATAAAAACCCTCCTAGGAATGTTCTACCACTATTATCCTCTTTCACTGATTCTTCTGTCCTTTTAAAAAAGTGTTATTGAAAGGAAAATACATGTTTATATATCTTTATTTCTCTTGCAGAAAGGGATGGCTACAAGTCCATTAGTGTCAATAGTGTTAGTTGGCATTAAATTATCCTACGTTTGCATCCACATTTTAAATTAATTTCAATACACTTGACTTTACATGTAGCTTGCAAAGGATCTCAGCAATTCAAAAGTCTAGTAAGATTTTGCTTTTAAATTCAGAGGGCTCTTTTTTTTTGGCAAAAATAACAAGATGCATCTGATTTATCTCCTTTAGATTTCAAATTCTCTCCCTTTCTCTCCCCTTTTCCTCATTCTCTGTCTGGTTCTTATTTTAGTTGCTCCTGTGGCTTGTGGCTACATGTCAGATATAGGAAATCACTGCAAGACTTTTAAGACACTGTGCTGGTTTTAAAAATCAGTGGGGAAATCAAGACTCAAGCCTCCCCCTCTTGATAGTGGAGGAAAAATATACTAACAGAGATTTTAAGTTGGAATCAGATTTTACTGAAGAAATTGAAATAAACACAACGATATTAATAAATAAAAGATTATACAAAAGAGAGAATGGCTTGCTCTCTGCTAAGTTCAGCTACTACCAGTCCACTGTGGTGGGGAGTGTGGCGGGGGTGGTCCTGGAGGAACAGGAGCGGAGTCTGGCAGGGAGGAGGGGATAGAATCTGCAGGTGCCTCTGCTGGAGCAAGTGAAGCAAAAATAAATTGTGCACTTCTGGTCTGGCTCCCCAGCTTTCCTTGATGAAAAATCATCCCCCCAGCTGTGATGTGGGTGATACTGAATAGTCAGCACTAAAAAAGTCTGCTCCCTCTCTTTTTAATTGTGACAGACACCGTGCATGGCAATATGAAGAATATCCCACATTAGGGTTCTGAGATGAAGAAAGGAGTGCAGTACTCCTCTGGGGGCATCTAAGTGTCCTGGGAGAGCTTTTGGACAATTTAGGAAGTGAGTTGGGACTGGTGATACACATTTAGGACTCCCTGCTACTTGGCACCTACTGCAAATTGCAATTCTAAGGTAGTATGAAATCCCAGCACTGGGAAAATACTGTGCTGAATAACTGCTGAGGAGTAATGATACGGACACAAAACACAGCCACTGGGCTAGTTCTGCCAAAAGCTGAGGGGTTCAAGAGAGAAAACTGCATCTTTAAAACATCACACTGTGAGTCCAGCCTCTGGGTCTGCAATGTGGTTCTCTGCGCAACAGAGAGGAATATTTGCAGGTGTCAAATGGGATCAAGGCACTAAACGGGGAATCAGTTAAATGCCTAGAGGAAAAACTTGTTTGAGGAATATGCAAAATGTGTTCAAAAGCATAAGAACATTACCTTGGGTTGCAAAAAGGCACTTACCTCAGATGAAGTTTAATGATTCTGATCTCTTAGGATCTCAATGTATGCCCTTCTCCTTGCACTCTAAACACAACAGGGAAATTAGATAATTCCCTAAACAGCTTCATAGTTAACACTAAGTTAAGAGTAAACATCTGTCAGTAAAAGATCTGAGGTCTAGTCTTCTTTAGGGTATTTGAACCCATTACATTTTAATATTAATTTTTAATTATATAAGTGATAACACCTTAATTCAGGAACATGGGACAGGACTAAGGGACCTCTCTAGGGTTGTTTATACACAGGCAGGAAAGATATTCCTCATGAAGGTAGAAGAATATCTAAAATAGAAAGAAGTGAACTGGATTCCCTCCTGCTAATGAGTTCTCAAACTACAGTGTTGGACAAAACAGAACTATCATTTTTCACAGGCCAAGACAAGCTCAATAATCAGAGCTGTGAGGAGGCACACAGGTTTGGAACCTGCAGGTAAGGTAATTTTACTGTGTGAATCTCAGTCATGTTTGAAGAAGAATTAATCATTTAGGTGAAAACAACACTCTTTCTGGGCATGAAGGGGAACATACCTTTAGGTAAGGGGGGAAGATTCCCAGCATTTAACTTGGAGAGAGAGGACACCTATCTGCACAGAGAAATAGGGAATAAATGCATCCATCAGAACTCTACGGTGATAGTAGCAGGGAAATGCAGCTATATTTAAGGGATTGTGTGAGAAACTTTCAGGTATCCTCACCTCTTTGCTAGAAACTAGCTCCAATATAAAACCAGGCTTGGTTTGTAGCATCTAGAACAGAGACAAATGGAAGAAGGACTCTTCCAAGAGAAAGAGGGATTCTCTTATCAGGGCACGACCAGTGTATGACAGGATGAACAGGGAAAGCTATTAGCAAAAGCTTTGGTGCCTCCATATTTTAGATATATCAATGGATAAACAACTGACAGTTATTTCTGGGGAACTTGTACATAAAACATTGCTGAAATTAGAGCTATAGATATGAGAAAATGGTACTGTGTCATTGATCATGGATTCTGATATATTTGACTTACAATGTAATGTGCATGGAAGAGTCAGGCTCCCACAACACAGGCTTTTAAGTTGTTCTGCATGTACAGGGTGGTCTTTCTCTTGGAACACAGGACATTTGGTAGGTACCTGGAACAGACAAATTATCAAGTACCTCTTTTTCTACAAGGGAGAAAATCTGACAGGCAAACCCAAACAGAGGTAGCTCTATTATGGGGTTGTATAATTAATAATCACATCAGTTATGGATTTAAAAGATTTAATTGTTTTTCCAGAGCAAACCCAACGCAGCTGAAAGATCTGAGAAAAACTGTAGAATAGAAACTTGTATGACTCATACTTCACATAATTTCCATCTTCAACCAAAATGGGTAAGTAATAAGACAACTCAAGAAAAATTAATTATGATTCAAAAACTCAGATTACAGCAAGACTTTTCCTTAAAATTCAGACCACAGACGTATTTCTAACTTAGCATATTTGCTCTCCATGGCTACTGAAGTACCTATCTGCCCGGGGGTGATGTTAGAAGTGTTTTTTCTATTCCTTACCCATCTGCTTAATGTGCAAGACTCTGTGTCTTTAGGATGGACCTGGGGGGCAGGGCCATGGGATCCGGGTGCGGGTTGGCTGAACGGCTCAGCCCAACCGCTCGAGGCTCCAACGGTCTTGGCGGGGCTCCGGAGCGAGTGCACTGGGAGCACTGTGCTGTTCTTCGGGTTTTTTTGTTGCCGCTAGCTGGAAAAACGTTGTGTTGGGCTTTTTTTTCCCTTTTCTCCCCCTTGCCTCACTGCCTTCCTTCCCTTCTCTCCAGTCCGAGGAGCCTGTGGGGTGGCCCCGGCTGGTCTGAACCCCAGGGAGGTCCAAGCTGTTGAGCGAGGGGATGCACAGGTCCGCCAGCTTCGCCTGAGTCACGGAGGAGAACTGGCACTGGCAGGCCCACGAAGTCGCCATGGCTGGTCCGAGCCCCGAGGAACGCCAAACTATTTCGCCTGCTGTGGGAAGGAGGACTGGTGCCTGTGGCTCAACAGGTTTTTTTGTCTGCCCTTCTCCAGGCTGCCGCTTGGACCTCTCCTTCCACTCCCCTTCCTGGAGACTGGGGGAGCCCAGCTGCCAGCCCGTATGTTTGTTCCCTCTCCGATTATTTGTTGTATTTTGAGTTTTGTTTTTCCTGTTCTACCCTGTTTTGTTTTCTGTTAAACAGTTAGGGTTTTTTTCCACTTTCACCTGCTGTTATCAATTTGTCTCATTGGCGGAGGAAAAGGGGAGGCCCTTTTCCCTTTGGAGGAGGCGCTCATTCCAGAGCGCTTCCTCCTAAAATTTTGTCTCCAAAAACCGAGACACTATCTAATGACTTCTTGACAACCCAAAGCTTGTATTTTTTTCGTCATTCATTTTAGGTATGAGAATCCCAAAAGGGACTCAGGAGAGCTTTTCCTTCCTTCCTTCCTTCCTTCCTTCCTTCCTGCCTTCCTGCCTTCCTGCCTGCCTTCCTGCCTTCCTGCCTGCCTGCCTGCCTGCCTGCCTTCCTGGTTGCTCACATACCTTGCTGTAGGACAAATTTGGGGTTTCTCTTGTAATAGTTCAGAGGCTTGACAATCTTCACTTCTGCTGAATATGGGGTTTGGGCACACCTCAATGACGTCTTCAGCCATAAACAGTCTCCCATGTAGTCCTGAACACTGGGAACTAACTCAGCACTGGGAGAGAGAATGAGTTTTCATCTACAATTTAGAGAGGAAGTAGGAAGTGAGTAATACATACAGGATCAAAGTGCAGTCCTGTTGAAGTCATGTTTCTATTCACTACTACTGAGTTCCATATTGTGAAAATATGTATTTCCACTGTCTCTAAATCAGGAAGATGACACTTCTATTTAACAGTGTGAACCAAACAATACTGAAGTTAGTGGAAGTTTCTCCAAACATTTCAGCGGGCTTTGGATGCAGTGATAATATGCATTACTGAGCTCAAGGGTAAAAAGCTCTTCAGATCATAGACCAATTAAAAGAGATAAAAAAGTTTATTTTCTATCATGTTGGTGGTCCCACATCTGCTTTCAAAGAATAAACAAGTGCATGTATACATAGTGTGTGTTACATCATATATTTACAGTGAATTGACTGTTAATTACTCAGAATTCTTGCCTAGTTACTGTGATTACTATTTAATATTTTTCTCCTTCTCACTTAATTGGTGATCTAACCACAAGACAATTTGTGTTATGAACTATGAATATTACAACTGAGTAAAAAACCCCAAACTATTAGTCTGTTGGTTTTAGCAATAAACAGCATGGCCACTTATGTATTAAAAATTGTTAAACTGGTTAAAGCAGATACCTGAATTATTAGAAATTCTAGCATTTACTTACATTTACACAAACCAAGAATTAACCACAAACCAAGAATTATTTACCAAAGTTGTCTGTAAACATTAACTAATAAAATACATTTGAAAATTTCCATTCTCTTCTGATTCAGTTTATGAAAAGGAAAAAAAAGGGCTAAATTAATCAAATAAATTATTAATTGACAGCTATTTGCTTAGCTCTTTTAATTAAGCAGTAGATTAATTACAGAAAAGAATTATATGTGAGGACACAACTAGGGAATCCTGCTTGTGAATTAAGTGTCCTGGGATCGAACTGAAGAAGTGTTTTCTCCTCTCACCAACTGAGAGATGCTGTTAATTATTCCATGTCTTGCGCACTGTAAGAATTCAAAATCCAATAAAATGACAAGGAAAAGTCTTTCCATTAGATTAATTTATTTTTCAATTAACAGTAGACTGGGAATCCATACAGTACCTAATCACTATTCTTATTATCTATTTTTAGTTTCCTTTAAGGGGTCATTTTTCTTCCCTAAATCAATTAACAGTTAAGCCATTGCACCCATAAGGTACATGTAGGTCTTTCTAAATAAATGGGAAAATGACTTAAAATATGGGATCAATGTTCACTTTTGAAATGCTTATCAAATCTCAGTACACTGTGCACCTTTCAAACTGTCAAGGCCAGAGTTTTAGACAAGATTCCCAAAGGAATGCAGACAATTACGAGTTCAAGAAGCTTAAAATGTTTTGTAACCTCACTCACAGTTCTTCTTATCTGTAGAAAGAAAAGTGAGCGGGTAAATATAATAGATTAAGGTATATATATCCTTCAGTTACACCTCAAAAAATAAGACTATTAAGAGGTTAATGCCTGATATTGTTAGCAGAGTTTTTCAACAAAAACCTAACTGTGGTCTCCACTATCACATAAGCAGATTTATATGCTTCAACAGACACTATCCACTGTGTGCACAAGTTTTAGCAGATATTTTCTTTCCGTTATCTTTTCTTCAAATGAAACACCTTTGTCCATTTTGACTCTTTAATCCTGATATACTGTTAAGTAAGAAAAGTTAATGCTTAGTTTTAGTAGTGTGGCTAAGTCCAGTAAGTGGAGTACAGGCATAACCTACTGACAATCTTTTCTGTAAGCAGTCATTTAGTTTTGAATTCTTCCTATAGGAATTATGAGAATTGTGTAGAATATTTAAAATATAAAAAATCAGTAATAAATACGTCATAACTTTTTCTCTAATTTATCTCCCTGTTGGTGGATTACATGGGAATTTGTTTCATCCTCTGATTGGCCAGTGCATACACACTTTTCTTTGCTGCTACTCCTTAAGCCACAAATACCCTAACTCGATGAGAAATTACTTTTATTAGCCTTCAAAGTAATGTTCTTGAACTTTGACCTGACAAAGTTTTCTGGCTTCTGCTATTACAACCATTGCAGTTATCTGGTTAATCTGTATAAATATCCTGATTTTTCATGCTACAGATGATGCTTCTCAAATCTTTCAGTATCAGAAATGTCACCAGTGTTCTTATATTTTTGTACATGTCTCTTTGAAGAAAATATTAAATCTATTTTCAGGACTGAGCCTTGAGGAATGCCGTGACTAAACTACCCTCTGATGCCATACTTCACTATAAAGACATGCAAAATCACATTTTTCTGAGTAATAAACTGGGATTTTTTGCAAATGGTTGGATCAGCAGCATTGATACACTTCTTACTAAGGTACACTCCTCTACACCAATTCTGAATTTGAATGCAGGGCTAAGATAACTCTGAATGTTACAGCAGGATTTCTATCTACATCTACACACATGGCCCACTCTTACTGTTGCTTTCAGTTACTTACTGAACTTCCAGTTCACAGTCTATAGTCAGAAATAGTCTTTCTTCACCTGTAATTCCCAGTAACTAGTATTTGCTGAATGAAGAGCTCAGAAGCTTGTTTGGTTCAGCAACAGATGCAAGCAGAAAGCTGAATTCCCTCCAGTAGTGTTTGGTACAGGACTACTCTGAATGCTCACTCAAAATAGAATGGAATGTTGTCAAATATGTTTATGGGCAGTGCTGCCATGGATGAATGAATGCAAGGACAATTATAATGAAAATAGATGCTGATATTTACATGCATTTAAAATAAATTTAGTTGATCAGAAAAGATTATATATTGTAGTCATTAATCTTAATTTAAAGATAATTAAAGGATATTGAGATCCCAGGTAACAGCCACAAGACCTTTATTAATTAATCTCATCAGTAGCCCTCATGCATATTGAGTGATAACTTTCTCTGTGACTTCATTTTGTCTCAGTCCAATGGTGGCTTAAACCTGACATTGCACTGCATGCCTACATTACAGAAAAGAAAACCTAAAGCAACTGCTGTGGGGTTTAGGATGATTCTGCACACAGACTGGTTTTTTTCTTTATTGGCTGAAAACTATTATTCTGGTTTGCTGACAAATAAAATGAACCATTACTCACTTCACAGACATCAGAGAGCTTCAGTGAATCCTGCTCAGGACTCATACAGGTGGATTTGAATCATTCACCTCAAATCTATTCTCTTAATTTTCTCATCTGCTTGGTCTGTTCAATTATAATTTTGATTCTCTGCAAATATCTAGATATTGGAGCTCCCCTTACACACCTCAAATCAGGAGTAAATACTATTAGCTTCTTTCTCTACTGCCAAATATTTGAAAAATGTTTTAGTTTTGTAACCCTTCACATCTGTTTCTTGATGCAACAACATTTTATTTCAAGAAACGACGGAATGGGAGAGAAAGAGAGGCTGCATATTTCAGAGACGTACCTTTTTAGAAGAGGCCACTGATGACCTCTGAGAAAAGAGAGGTATGAGCTGTACAATGCATGCCCTTTTTTCATGAACTGTACTTACTCGTCCTGTTACGACTGGAGCTTACACAGTGGTCACATAGATGAGTTTTAATGCAATGAAGTAGTGAAATCAGTATTATGTCTTCATGAAAGTGTAAAAAGTGTAAAAAAAACAGTGTAGAAAGAGGCTCCTGGGATCCTGGGAGGCTCCACAGGATAATTTTTGTCTTCCTTTGATATTACTCGGCTGAATTGAAGCCAGTGCTTTGGTAGTTCAGAACTAGAGCTCTTGGTCTCTACTGGTCAGGATTTTCATGGATGTACTCTGATTCCAATCAAGTGTGACAGCATCTGCTCATACTTTTTGATGTGCAGTGCTGGTATGTGTTAAACAAAAGACTAAACAACTCTTGTTTCAATATTGCCTCAATCCTTCTTCTGCTGTAAGCACCTTTTGTATTATCACTTAGAAATCCAAAGTGATTCTTTCTTCTGGCAAACTTTCTTGGCTGGAAAGTGAGCTACTTAGTAGATACAATTCCATTAACATAATACTGATTGAAACTACATTGGGAAAAATCAAAAACAGGTTCTGACACATTTTCTCTGCTAGTCCATAGACTACAGCAGTAGTTGCACTCTAGCATTACTTAACTTCCAAAATCTTATTATAAGCTAGATTCGGTTTGTAGGATCATTCAAAAGGGATGAGAAAACCAAGCAGTACTGGCAGCTGTAGTCGTGCACTGGTTGAATCTGTCTGTCACTTACAACTCAGTATTCAATGCAGTTTGGATCAGCTGCTCATTTTCTAGTGTTCATATGTTCTCTGTAACTAGGACTCCTTTGAATCTGCATACGCAAAGTCTCTTGCCATCTGCTTCTGATCTTCTGGCATGGGAGTTTAGTTTTGTTGCACCAGCTTGTTTTATCCTGTGTTCCATCTTATTGGGAAGTCAATGAAAGAGGACAAACTACTATGCAGATATTAGATCGCAATCAAAATTTAATTGAAAAAAGAAAATTTGATCCAAAGTATATATTTGACTCAAAGCTTTGTGGGTCACAGATTTTTCTCTGTCTCCCAATCCTTTGAGCCTCACAATTTTTATTTCTTGTGAGCTGCTAAAGTCATCTGCCATGAGTAGATGAATTTTGCTTCTTATGCTCTTCAACAATGAGTTTGAAGAAACCTTCATTTATTATTCAAAATTAGGCATCAAATACCAATTCTGTAATTTCCTTGCTTTTTTCCAGAACCATGCTGTAGAGGGTTGGAACATAGTTGATGGACAGGCTTTTAGACCAATAGCTTCTCATGATTTTGCATATTTAATGACAGCACAGGCACAGGAAATTTCTCTTCTTTGTTTCATTTTCCCGCAGAGGGATGGGCTGGGCCAGGCCAGGCCGGGGCCCCTTCCCACCTCGCTTCCCCCGGCGCAGTGGCGTGGATCCCTGGGTGACTGCGGAGAAAACCACCCTGGAGCTGCAGGGAGCTAAACAGCCATGGACTGCCACACACCTAAAACCACCCAGCGCAGCTCCTGCCGACTGGCAGGGCTTTCTTTCCTCCTCCACGCAGCCCTGCGCAGACCAGCGGAAGCTGGCAGAGCTCTCTGCAGCCATCATAGCTTTTATTGAACTGAAGAAGACACCATGCAGCCAACAGCATAAAGAGAGAGAGGCTTTCTCCAGCTTAAAGCCTGAAGAAAATCAGCTGTTCAACATGGCTGCTCTGAGGTCAGAGAGAAAGAGAAAGTAAGTCACATGGGGCAAAGGTAAAGATGGCATTGGGAAAAGAGGGTGGGAGCATGCCCAGTGTGAAGCTTAAAAATGCTTTCTTCAGGCTGTGGTAAAAAACTGTAATATCACAAACTGTATGTCTCTTTTGAATCCATTTTTGAAATACATAGGGAGATGAGAAACTCATGTGCAGCTTATAAAGATGTGAGAAGTGCCTATGCCAGGCTATGCAGGAGCAGTGAAAAGCTTTTAGAGATTTTGTGAAGAAGAGAGCCTTTGTTTTCAAGCCAGAATAACTCATCTTTAAAAAAGACTAAAACCCTATGGTTTTAGTCTTTTTTAACGTCTATTGGGCCCATGACTGCAGCATAAATAGACTGTGAGATTTTCATGGGAGAGATGTGTTTTCACCTCAGCAGATTTGTTTACAGGTGGGGCTGTTGTAGGTAACAGTTCGGAAAACACGTTAAGCAGAAAAAAACTCTTTCCCCTTAAATATTGGAAAGACTTTTAAGAACTGTAACACTGACCAAATCCCATGCAATTGTTAGCCTTTTTGTGAGTTGGGTAAAAAGAGGGGAGTGCTGGAAGAGAGGGGAGTTTAGCTATAATTTCTTACTATTTCTTTTTAATTCTGTTAGCAATAAACTTTCTTTATATTGTAATTGCTCAAGTGTGTGCCTGATTTGCTTTGCAGTCCTCCAGTTTTCCTCAATAGTCTTTATTTCCCCTATGCAAAATAACAGATTTCGTGGGGCTTGGCACCTAGCTAGCTTAAACTACGACCCATGCTGTTGTAAAGAATTTAAAGAAAAATTAAAACAAAAAAAATTATAAATGTTTTTAATGCAAGTTCCTAGTTTTAATTTTTAAACAGCTCTATGAATTAAAAATTTCAATCTTGAAAATTTTGATACCAAAAAAATATATGCATTTATACAACATTTTAAAAAAAAAAGACTATGCTAGCATCCATTGAGGTTGCTGATCTCAGTGAAGTAATATTGAAAATTATTGTGTTTACTGTTTGATGGTGAGTATTGAGTTTCATTTGCTGTCTTCATTCTATTCATTCCCCTCACTGACTTAAATGAAAGCAGGACTGAGAAAGCACAACTGTGAAGTCCTTGCACTTTCCAAGCCTGTCGTGAGAACAGGGCTGTTGTACAACAGCAAGTTTTATGTTCTGATTGCAGATAATTTTCCCAAAAACTAGACACATAGCTACATATCAGTTGTATTCCAACTTCTTTCTAGATTGGTAACGCATGTGTTTTTATATAAATACATATATATATACATGCATATATGCATATATGCATATAAATGTTTCTAAGTGTGTGAGTATCTATGCATGTGCATCTCTGTGTGTGAGTATTTATTACTCTTCTTAGTAGTGTATATGGAGCACAGCTCTGGAAAACTGACTGAATTCCCTTCTGACACATGCATTACTGACAGAATTGTCAATTATTTCCAGCATGGAGTCTTAATTGCCAATATGTGAGCTGGAAAGGACCCAGGTTTATTAGCATTTTCCAGGTTCAGTTTGCATATAATTTTCTGGCAAAGAAGGTACATCACTGTAGCTCAGACTGTCATTCTGAAAGTTCTATACTTCTTTCTTCTGGTCTGGTCTATATTAGTTGTGCTGACCATCATGCAGAGCAATTTTGAATCCCACTGTTACAGTCTTCCCTGTCAAACCATGAGGAGACTATTAACACCTCTCTGCTGGAAGCACATAAAATAATCATGGGAGCTGTTTATGTTAATTCAGACCAACCCAGGCCTCTTTTTTGTTTCAGAGTAATTACTGGTTCAAAATATCAGCATGTGCTAAGAAATCAGGATTAATTTATAAGAGCTGAATGACAATATTTCCAATGGCTTATTAAACACTAATTAGATTTAAAATGGTGTGACTCTACACACACTTGCGTGCATCAAGAAGTTTAAACATCTGTTTTATAAGTAATGCAGGTTGTAAGGTTACAAAGTTTAATACCAGTAGGGAATATCTTACCATATTTGTTAACAAGTTACACATTCCGTTCTGTGTCTTTTCAGAACCGGCATAAAAGATTTAGTTCTCTTATTTTTAATTAAACAGTTCGTTTAAACAATATGGGGCTCCACTCATCTGACTGCACTTTAAACCTTATAAATAACAGGACTTCCTTAAATGTCTGCCTGGGAACTAAGACAAGTTACAGTTCCCCAATAAAATATAAGACAAGAAGGCATAATGCAAGAGAAAAATAACTATTTTAATATTAAAAATTCTGAGATTAAAATTCGAGTAGCTTATTCCTGTGTCAGTAGCACAAGTCAACAAAAAATAAATGGAGAAAGGAGAAACAGAGCAACAAAACCAGAATTCAAAAATAATCCTACTAAATCTGCCGGAATGCACAGCATTAATCGAAAGTGATAAACTTGAATAATACCAACTACAAATCTGAGTGTGTAGCACCTGAAAAGGTTATCTGTTAGCTTAGCACCCAGAGCATACACTATATTACAAAACCTGAGTTCAAGTCAAAGATAACACTGAAGACATTGCACAGTGCAGCGTGTTCTGGACTGACATTGAAGGGCAATCCTAGTTAACTGCAGATGCAATGAGAAATCAACCAAGCAGGAAGCTTCTGAAAGTATACATATTTGCTTAACTCTTTTACAAGGTTGTTCAAACCCACAAATATTGTCTCTGTTACAGCAAATATATGCTCATGACCAGAACACTGACCCTTTCTTCATAGCTCATGTGAATTTAGCAGATTGGGTGCAAGGTCCAGGTTCTATTTGTTCCTCATTCCCTTGGGTTATTTTTAAAGGCAGAACTATATTCTAGCCCTGCTTTGTTGATAAAATCTGATGTGAAATCTTCACATTTTAAAACAAGTAATGAAGGTTTTGACATTTCTGCAGGACCAGGGCTTAACACCAATCTTATCTGAGCTACCTCTCCCATATCACAAGTGTTGTTCAATGTTTAATCTACTTATTTCAGTTATGCAGTATGCACTATTTTTTGCACCTCTTTCTCAGCTTTCTTTTTTTAAATTTTATTTTTTTACATGTGAAGTGGTAAACACATCTTCTTCCTGCAGAAATATGGGCTGCTGTAGCTGTCTGATGATGAGAAATCTCATCGGCTCTCTTCCAAATATCAACCTCATATGAAAAGCAGATAGATATTAATTTGCAATGTTACAATTATCAAATGAAAGTGCACTGTGTACACTGTTCTAAGTACGTTTCCTCCCACAGCTGAATAGAGAACAAGTGGTGACAGGAGATTTGAAAGTATACTATTCTGAGAGTGGTATTCTAGGGGAAAAAAAGAACATTCAAATACTTTTGCCACTAATCTGCTGCGTAAGTATATGTTACTTGAATTAATTAGACTTGTATTTGGTTTTGTTTTTTTTCTTATAGCCTCTACTTGCTGATAGTCACCAATAGGAACAAGCAACGTATCTGCCCAAGTCTGTATTTGGTCTGACATTCACTGATGTATCGCCCAGCATTTTCTGCTCGAACTTTTAGGAATAAATATTAGACTTATTTAGGTTTATGTGAGTTTTGTCATTACATTTCCTAAGTCAAGAGTTTGCCCTTAAAGATTTCAGCAGTGCACCAAGCTAAGGGGTAAGTTACGGTACAGTGTGAATGAAATCTTGGTTCTGCTGAAATCTGTTGGCATTTTGCCCATGACCTCAAGAAAGACAACAGGTGTTTTTATAAACAGAAATGGTCTGCTGTTCTGCATTTCAGTTTGGCATGATAAGGGTGTAGAATTTACATATATTTAAATAAAACTTTGTATTTCATTCAGAATTTAGCTGTTTTGTCTCAAACTCAGCTGCATCCACCAAAAAAAATTCCTATCATGACTTCAGTGGCATTTAAGGCTTGAAGTGTCCGATCAATTTACACAATTATGTTTTATTCTAACATCACGCTGCATACAAGTCACCTTAGTTTTAATATTCAGTGTGTTTTAGTTCACTTACTCCACTGTCATATCATCCAATGTGTATTCCATGATACCTTGCAGGTAGCTGTCTTCACTGGAGCTAAACTAGCTTGCCTAGGGTCGTTGAAGTATGTTGTCATACTCTAATTGATTCTTTCTGGTTCCATAATTGTTCATATGAGATCTATGGGATACAGGACCGCACTAAGGCCTACACTAAACCTGGATGTGATATAAGACAGTATTACATATATGTTAGCATAGCTAAAACACACAGAATTTAGGGTGTTTATGGCCCTGAGGGTGTCTTGTAGTATCTGATCACTTACTGAGTCAGGCAGACATCTAGAGATTATAAGAGAAATTTTTACCATCTAAAAAAGTATTGACTGAATTCAAAGTTGTAAAAAAGAGTTCAGATGGACTCCATTCAATGTCATGTGACTGTTGGGACTGTTGGATACATATGCTACCAGGTATCTTTAAAACAGATTTATCACTTTTTCAAGCCATAGTCACAGACTACCTCGGAGAAGTAGTGCTGTTTTCCATCAAAGTTGTTCAGATATATGCTTGGGTTTTTGACTGCTTTAAATTTTTATTTCTATTTTTTCTAGATGTCCTTAGGATTATAATATATTTGGTTCCATTTTCCATCCATTGATACTACAGAGCATTGTGACTGCCAAATTATTCCTTTCTACTACACACATCCTCTAAATATTTAATCAGAAGTATTCAGTGTGTCAGTTTCTGGGATTTTCAGTTTAAAGAAATTATTTTCTGGGAAATTTAACAGAAAAAATAGATTAATTGCTAATAGTTGCTAATAAAATGAGTGCATCACTATCAGTAAAATGGATCTGAAACAACTCCAAAAAATTATCAGTTCATAGATACAGAAAAAAAAATTGTCTTCTTTATTCCTGAGAGTAAAGTATAACTTAGTAAGGTTTCAAATCATGTTATACTATAACTTGCTACCTTTTCTATTAGGTAGCCTAAATTTTTTTGAAATAATTTATCAAATTATATATAAACTATATTTATTTTCACCCCCTCTAATATTATATGCATAGATTTCCTTGATGTTAGAATATATCTAGTCATCAAAACTAGTAATTAGCAAGTAGCGACATTCAATGGATGATTGAAAGAAATATTTTTCAAATAATCAGTGGATGGAATAAATCGATATGTACAGGACTTCAGTTTTAAATATAATCTCACAGGAATGTAATGAAAGTATCAGTTAATGCCTCAGTCAATAATGATGTGGATTGTAGATTTTAGGACAAAACTCATCAATACATTTTATGATTGAATGTACAATTTTACATCTTTCAAGAAATCAAAAAGAAATGGATGGAACAGTGTTTTATTCACAATAAAAAAGAATTGGAGGGGATTTATGTTTCATAAGAGAAGACTTTCAGCTAATTAATTGTGAATTTCAACAATGCTAAAATTATTTGGCACGGCATAATCCTAATTAAATTCAAGGCCAACTCAAGCAATTCTAACTAAAGAATTGCATGACCACAGTTCATAGCCAATCCCACATTTTTCCATATATTTTCTGTCTAAGCCTCAACTTTAGCCATAGGCATAAAATGTATTGGTATTCTCATGAATCTGTGATGAGAGAGATGTATTTTGAGGCATACAGGACTATACTAAAAAGGAAAAAGTCAGTATGCAATAGGGAATAAATTGCATGTTTATATGGCATGGAAGACCACTTTAAATTACTCATACTTTTAGTTACTTTTAGATTTTGTGATAACTGGCATTTTTTGATAATCAGCATTTACCCATATACAATTGAATAAGTGTGTAATATTTCATCCTATTGATAACCCAGCCAACTGTACTGTTAGGAACTGGAAAGGCGACAAGCAAAAATGATGGCATTTTCAGTCCACTGGACTATGATTTACATTGCTTTTATTCTCCTGAAATGTATTTCAACATGGCGTGATTATGTTTGGACACATGAACATTTTGTTTCAGCTAATGGAGCAAAAAAAATTGGCATTCAACATGCTACTTTAAAACATATTAAATATTTAAAACACTGTTTAGTATGTGCATTGCAAAAGAACCAAAAACTCCACAAATGTACTCAGCCTACATATGTTCCAGATAAACCATAACACTTATTTTGTTTGAAAGCATAATGAGAAGAACCATTAGTCTCTTTTACAAACAACTAACTCAAAATAATAAACTTAGAATTTACTTCCCAAAGAAATAATAATAAAATCCCAATTCCAAATACAAATATTTGCTCTGATTTCTTGGTTTCTAATCCAGGGTTTAATTGAAATAATATTTTTCCTACATTGTAAATAAGTCATTATAAATCACCTCTGTATTTCAGCATTTCAGGTTGTTTGCTGTGCTGAGCAACCTATAGAGAATGTCTTCAGTTTCTAGACAGTTCTGGGGGTGTTTTATTTGCAGAATCAAAGAATCATTAAAGTTGGAAAAGACATCCAAGATTATTGAGTGCAACCTTTGAATGAATGTCACATTGACAACTAAACCACAGGACTAAATGCCATGTCCATGTTTCTAGAATAATTCTGGGGATGTTGACTCCACCACCTCCTTGGACAACTCATTCCGGTGCTTGACCACTCTTTCAGTGAAAAAATTCTTTCTGATGTCCAACCAGAACCTCCCCTGGCACAGCTTGAGGCCATTTCCTCTTGTCCCAGTTGTTATGATCCAGTTTTAAGGTTCTTAGAAATGCCTCTGCCCAAATTAAGATGTAAACGAGACCATATGCCAGTGACAATAGTAAGGGTTTTATTTGATGGTAAATACGAGAGAGAGAGAGAGAAAGGGGTGGGGGGGAAGGAAGAAAGAAGTAGAAAATAGGTGGGGGGGGACAGAAAGAGTGACAGGGACAGAATAAGGAAAAAATCACCACTCTGTGGATCCCAAGATGTTCTGGTGATCCTCTGCAGCTGGTTTTGGTGGTGAAAGTCCCCCCGAAGAAGCATAGAACCTGGTGGGTTTATATGCTCAGGCCAGGTGGCAATGTCCAGGCATGTCCCCCTGGAGGAAGGGGGATGCATTCTCTCACAGCAGGCTCTGGGTCTGTTGCATCACCTGCAGCCCTGTGGGGCCAAGCCTCTCAAGTTAAAGTCCCGTGGATGCACCCTGTGGGGTTGGGGGTTCCACAGCTGGGTCAGTTTGTGTAATGGAGGATGGGTGTTTATTGCCTCTCACCAGAGGTTACACCATGCACCCAAAACCTCCTCCTGTCCCCTCAGTTGGGGGGAGTCTGTGTAAACCTGGCTTCTGTGAGCTGTGCTGTCCCCCCACCCCAAACATGGCCAGGGATAGTTGCAGCTGGTGGCATCCTTTTGTGGATGCATACCTTTCCCTCAGCCTGAGATGACTGAACAATGTGTTCCCCTTTATCTAATCAGCAGTTTGAGTTTCAGTTCAAAGTTCCACTCTTCAGGGAAGCTTTTTCGGTTGTAGCTTCTTCATAATGAGCAAAATTTTATATCAATGTTTGAGGCATGAACTGTTTTCAGTCTCCGACACCTCTGTCAGGACAAGAGGAAGAGTTGCCTGGAAGAAGAGGCTGACCCCCATGTCACTGCAACCTTCTGGAAAGAATAGGGTCATTTGCTTCCAGCTGCATGAGGGACTGTAGTCAAGAAATCCATGTTGTGTGGGAAGCCATGGCTTTGTTACACCAAGTGATAGCCTGACATGAGCTCTGTCTTCGATAGTGGTGACCATGGCCACCTGCTTCTGCTAACCCTGGAGGCAGAGCTTGTTTTTGGTGTGGGACAGACACCAGCTCCCATAAGACTGGTGTGAGCTCAAGCTGGAGCTGTGCTCAACAGGGACAGGATCTTGCCTGGCACTAAACTCAGAGCTGGGAAGCTCCAGCATACCCAGAGTACCATCTACCTCATCTATGGATAACCTAGAGACCCCTTTCCTTACTCTTCTTTCCCCTCCAATGGCTGTTGGATAGCTATGCAGCACTGGCAGGTGCCCTGTTCAGTGCATCTGGAACAAACAAACTGAACTGCAGTTGCACTTTGCAGGATCAAATCCATCAATTTGTTCAGAAAATTCCTTACTTTGCCACAAATGTGGCTTGTGAATGAAAATAACCCTTGGATTTGTTTTCTACGGTTACTACTGCAGTAAACAGCAATTGTCTCATGTAGTCATTGATTTATTTCCTATTAAAATGTTGCTTGAACAATCCAGAGACTCACTTTTGGGAATGTTTTATACCTGTCTTTATTTTGATGTTCTTAGTTTAAATAGATACCAGTAAATTCTGCTTTCATGATTTTGCACAAGCCAAAACCTATGCAAGAGAGTGGATATCTTTATGGTAGGATTAAGGCATTTACTGAGTTGGTTAAGCCTAAAGTATTACAACGCAATGTTGTTTTAATTAAATATATAATGTTATGTCCACTTACATCATAAACTCACCTTGTGTCTGCCTGACTTTTCATTGACAATCAATTTTATTGCAACTCCTCAGAAGGGAAAGAAGAAGAAATAGTACTGTTTCTGTTCATACGTCCTCAGCTTTTCTATCAGTATTTCACCCAATGAACTATGACCAACTATTTCTTATTTTAGAAAGAAACATCTTACTTTATTTGAGTTTTGCTTGAAAAAAAAAACCAAGTCTAATGTTATAAATTGATAATGATACTCTTAGACTAATCCTTAGTTTCACTTCTAGGTTTTAACAGTTGTTTCACTTCTAGGTTTTAACAGTTGACCAATGCCCATCAAGGCCTCATAATTCCCTGTATATGTAACATGACATTTGTGTGATTGATTGTTTTTTTTTTTCCCCCAGGTGAAATTGTCCTTTCATATTAAATTGTTCCTCACATGGAAGCAAATTTAAGCTTCATGATCTTTCTTTTCCCCCAAATCTTTCTCATTCCTGCTATGTTCTTTCTGTTGGATCAGGGGACTATAGACACAAAGTATCAAAGGAGTAGTTTTGTTGATTTGCCATGGATTTATTCAGTAGAATACTTATTCTGTCTTATTTTCTGTTTGTTTTTTAATACTTCTTATCATCTGAAGTGCTTGTTTTTCAAGCCTGCTAAGCATTCTTGAAGATATTTTCAGGTGGCAGACTGTGCTAACCCCAAGATATAATTCCAGAATGGCAATTACCACTTTACGGTTCAGTATTTCCTGCACAATTCTTTCCTCAGTTTCATTTCCTAATATTTGCCTACTGTGAGTTTCACCTACCATTTCCCTGTTTACAAGTCTTGTAAGGTTTTTCTGCAATTCTTCAGCCACTACCTACATATTTACTACTTACAACATAACATTGCATCATTTTCCCTTCTTCAAGACTTTGGCTGCAGTTTCATTAATCTGTGGAAGTGAAGGTCTTTGTCCAGTGTGCCATCTCTGTCACTTTTCCCATGCTAGTCCACAACAACTGAGCAAGACTGTGCAACATATCCTATCCCCCATAAACAATACAAAAATTTGTAATGAGTCTACTGTAGACATTAAGACTCCTCTTTAGCCAGAGAGAGAGAAAAACGCCAGGTATTAACTTGGTTCCTTAATTTTAGACCTCTGTCTGAAGGGTAAAGTTTTCTGACATGATTTCTTGGAATCATCTATAATACCCACTGAGCATGGATAAACACTGGGTTGTTAGCAGTTTGAGAGTTACCATGTGAGATTAATCCTATTTCAGCTGGGTTTCTGTGTTCTTTTAATTTGTCATAGGATGGTGAGATATCAGCTTTGGATTCTGTTCCATTTAAAACATTCAATTTTCAGACCTTTCTGGGGTGTTGCTAGTGCATTCAAATATTATATTGGTTTCTGCAGACTGCACAGTTTATTTATTGGGCTGAAGTTTGATTTTTGGTGATAAAATGCCTGATGAAATAGATCACAACTTTTCATTATAGGTAGAAGCCACCACTCATCTAAAGTGTTAAGTGAAAGCTATATCTCAATTCACAGGAGAACTGAACTGAAATACAAACCAGTTTGTTTTTAAAAACAAGATCAATAAAAATTGGCATTTCAAAGATAAAAATCATCATGTGATCTATCCTTAAAATTCCTACTAAATGTAGGAATTCCTACTAAATGTAGGAATTTAAAGTGTAGTTTAAATAACCACAGTTATTTAAAAAGGCATGATTTAAATTCAACAACTAGCAAAATCAGAATGTTAAAGAGCTCTAAGACCTGCTCAGAGCTCCCATAGTTATTGTGACTTAGTTTTCACCAAGACAGAGGAAGAAATGCATATATTTATGTTCACGTAGTTAAATTTCTTGTTCAACCAGACAGCTGGGATGATGCTGATAAAAACAATGCAGGACACAAGAATTTATCTGTTATCTATAGGCATAGACTGAGAACCTAAGCTATTATTAAATTGTTAGTTTCATTTCTTTCTAAGGGCCTTCATAAATTTATACCAGATACAGATTAATCTCCACACTTGTAGTTTGAAAAAAATTTTGAAGGCCATTGTATGTTTAAAAGTTTTATTTCCATCCTTAACTGATACTTTTCTATATGATGAGGCTCAGAATGTGGGAAATAAAGGATCATTAGAAATTAGAGAGAAAACAAACTCAGATTCAATACAATCTCTCAGGTACCTTGGACCTTGAGAAAATAGATCAATGAAAAATAGTTACTGAATAAAAAAAAATAAACAAAACAGAAGTGATGTTAGAGGCAAAACCCAATTTTAAATTAGCTTGTCTAATTCTCCTTTGACTATCAGCAAAGTCATGGTTTAGATGATCCCTTTTTTCTAGTTGCCTTTAGCCTAAGGATGAAAATTACACGAGGTATTTCTCCTCATAATGGCTAGTAGCTTCATTTCCAGGGAGCTAGATGAACATTGGAAACTCATCTGTTTCATGTGAAGGCTGGGCAAGTACATGGCAGAAACACCTACTAAGGATTGCTAATCAGACAGGCCATAACTGAATCACAATACCTTGATCAGAAACCATGCAGAAAGAGGTTGGTGGCTAAACAGCAGCTAGGGAGGAAATGTACTGTTCTCCCCTGTGTGTCCATTATGGTTAATCTTGATCTGAACAGTGTGGCCATTCTTGTAGGGTTTTTAATATGCAGCTGAAAAATGTAATAGTAGTAGGAGTAATGACCAAACAAACAAATGGGTCCACTGTAGGGTGTTAAAAGCCCTAAGCTAGAAATGCAGAGCTCCAGACTCAGTTCCCTGTTTAATTGTAACCTTTGAATGTGCTCATGTGCAAATCACTGAACTTATCTCCCACCTCAGTTTCCTATTTTCTAAATAGAAACAACGCTCCTGCAGTCATAAAGAGAAGACACGAGAAAAAAAATACAGCACTGCTGCCTATTTATTTACAGTTGTCTGAGGCAGACTGCTTGTGTTTCTGGGTAGGTTCCACAGCCTCGCTTTGGAGACTTTGCACATTGATTGATCAGATCTATACAGAGACCTGAGACTTTCCAAGGGGTTTTTTTTTCTCCCATCTTTTCTTCCCTTAGTGTGCTCCATCCTTACAAGACAGCACAGCATCACACTGTTTCATGAGTGTCCAAAAAAGATGGCTTAAAAAAACTATCAGAGGGAAAACACTTTTAGAATTAGTCTGTTTATTAACAAAATCATATTTAAGTTGACTTTAACATGGATTTTTCAGTATCACCAGAGCCAACCAATGCCAATGTATCATATATCCTGATGCTGACATGAAGTGGACATCAAAATTTTTAGCTGTCTCATGTCTACTTAGTATGATCACTGTATTTATATACAAAACTCTGAACCATTGACAAAAAATTCAGACAGAAAGGATGGGGGCATTAATGAATTGCCCAATCCAGCAGCTAATTCAGAGCCTTAATAGAGTTTCACAGAGTTCATCTTTCATATGTGTATATTTAGCAGGCAATGGAAAAGGGCTTCCACATGATATCAGACACTATTAATCATTACCTGAGGCAAGAGGGATGGAAAGAATGTTAGACTGAAACCTTTGGGAATCATGTATGTCCTTCATGAAAAGTTTAGTATGACTTATTATCAGAATGCCTGTCCCTCCATGAAATAAAATGTAGTCAGATGTTTATCTGAGCCTAATTTTGCATTACCAAATATCACCTAACCCTTTTTGACACTGGAATGTTGTCATTAGCACTCTTTTCAGAGCAGCACAAAACATCAACAGTAAGTGAGGACAAAAAGAGAAGGGTCACAGCCCACTTAGGCCCTGGTTTCCATACTTCACGAGCTTGCAAGCCTGATACCGTTGATCTCATCAACTAAGAGCCATCACAGATCATACACATCAATGCTAACTAGAAGGGATTTCTGTGACTGTATACTAACTGCTAATTTAGGATGAATTTGTTAAGGACAAATTGTTTTGGGTACATTGTGATAATGATTGGTAGTGACTGTCAATGTGTATTCTTACTGGATATTGATACAGAAAAGGGGTTTTGAGGTTTGAAAGAGGCATGACCTATCAGTCTTTTGAGCATGCTTATCAGAACCATCTCTAATTTCCTAACAACATCTGGCTTGACATGTTCCTGCAAGTGAAAATAATGAGGCTGCATAAGAAATAACAACTCCACCAGCACTGGTGGTGTACTGATTCACCTTTGGAGTTGGTTTTCCCAGCTCTCATTTTCTGTCTTGGACTCTCTTTTTCCATGTCTTGTCTGTAAAGTAGCTCTAAGAGTCTGCTTTTCCTGCACTGTAAAGTCCAACAAATCAAAACACGGTTTATTTTCCCCTTTGATACATTTTGAATATGTACATCACAAAAGACTGATCATAGTGTGTAAACACTTTTGACAATTAAGAAGAAAGATGCATAATAGGATGCCACAAAATAAAGCCAGTAATAAACAGTGTTATGAACAGACTCTCCACATCACTACTTTCTCCACGTTTGAAAGATGAGACAGTCTATATTTAATAACTGCATTCTGAGACTCTAAATACCACTAAATTAAATGGTTTTAAATAGAATTAACTTGAAATGACATGAGCAAATACATCTTTTCTAGTGCACATTTCACCTATAGGATTCAAACTTGTGAGAGGTAGAAATTGTCTGCTTCATTTCGTCATGGGGAGAATATTATCTAACCCATTCAAACTGAAATAGAAAACTATGATTTACACACTAAAGCCCTGAACCTATCTAATGATGGAAAATACCTCTTACCACCATCATACTAATTAAAGTGTCATTGAGGTTAGGAAATGTTCTTTGTACTGTGATGAGAGAAGATGCAGGCAAATTGAATTTCCTTTCTGATGGTGCTCAGTAAAAGATAATTGACCACTTGTTATTCCTAGGTGTCATGTAATAATAGGACAAGAAAAACCTAGTCTATAATAACTGTATTGTCAGCAGAGATAGATTTCACTAAAAAAGAAGATACGAAAAGTTTAAAAAACAGTCATAAGGGAGAAAATATCCTCTCCTCAGTAAAACACTGCAATGAATATCCAGACATATACACACAAACCAACAGTGCAGTATATTTTATTCCAACCTGTTTTTCAAATATGCCAAAGCTGCCTCCATGTACAAAATAATATTATTGTACTTTACAGTTCTCAAGTGAAACACCGTGATTTTGTTGAACTGATCCTTAGAGGTGTTGGTCTTATGACTGAAGTACTACTTTTTAAATGCATGTGAAACCAGAAAGTTAGGGAGGCTTTTAGTTTTATTGAGAGTAGTAGGCAAAATAATGGGATGAAATAAATAAAAGAGAAACACATAAATGAGATTATTAATGAAAAATAAAGTCTGTGTCTCTACTCCAGTGTTGGGGTTTAAGAGTTAGCCTGTTTTTCTCTTAAAGAATTTTCCCCACACTTGTTGCCAGGGGACAAATTACTGGGTGCTTAAGAGAAACAAAGACCTGGCCACAGGGGTGGGGCCCAACTGGCCACCCTTTTGTTACCTGGGGGGTTGGGTACACCCTGGGGGGGGGGGGGGCGGGGCTGGCTGGTGCTCTCAGCGGTCAGTCAGGGGAGCTTCCTGCCATCGCTGTGGACGGTCTTTGCCAGCGCTGCAAGCTTCTGCTTTTTCGGCGGCTTGCTTTCTATGGGAGAACCCCCGGGATTCCCAAGCCTGCCTTTCCCTACCCCGCTGGGAGCTGGGCCGCTGCCGCTCTGCCCCGCTGCTGCTCGGAGCTGTCGCTACTCTGTAGCTCCTACGCTCTGCTGGCTGAGACCTGCCCAGTTTTCCTGCTGCAGCGCCGGAGTTTGATACATCTCGCCGGCCAGCTGGGATTTGTGCTTGCCCCTGCTGTTCCAGCCTGCTGTTCCTGAGGATCTGGCCGGACACTGGGATCAGCTGCCAGGGGTTTGTGAAGCTTTTTGCCCATCCCTCCCGGGACCCCGCGCCGCCATTCCCGGTGCTGCCCGAGCTCGCTGCGGAGCGCCCCCTGCAGCCGCGGGGGAACCATCGCACCCGCCCTGCTCACCGGGAGCCGCCCCGCAGGAACTGCACCCAGGGGAAAGGGCCTGAGGCCGAGAGAGGCCGCACTGGGTTTGTGCTGCTGTTTGCTGTTACTACCACAGTTATTGTTGTTTGTTTGTGTTGTTATACATATATATATATATTAGTAAAGAGCTGTTATTCCTATCCCTCATACCTTTGCCTGAAAGCCCCTTAATTTCAAATTTATAATAATTCGGAGGGAAGGGGGTTGCATTTTTCCATTTCAGGAGAGGCTCGTGCCTTTCTTGTCTGACACCTGTCTTTCAAACCAAGACATCCAGAAAGATCAAAGGACCTCAAACCAATTGCTGTATTTTCTAAGGCCGAATGTTCATTGAAGTGATTTGATAGTTTATTTCTAAGATAAAAGAGTTCAGTACTACCAGCTGGCATCACAAAAGAGGGCATTTAAACCTTTTTTTCTCAAATGCAAAACTGCTTTTTTTAGCACCTTATAATGTAATGAATGGAGTGTGTGGACTGTACAGTGATTCGAACAACTTTTGTCTTTTTTTTTTTTTTCAGTTTTGCTTCACACATTTAGGGCATATGTTCATTCTTTAACATGAGTTCTTACATTTTCCTTGTGTGACAGCTGTGCATCCACTTGCTGTCTCTGGGGCTTTGGAGCAAGGTTTGTTCTCATACTGCGTGTTTGTTTGGGAGCAAGAAAAATATGATACTGTAGGAGCTATGGTAACACAGATAAGTAGGCACAGTCCTGCCTTCCCTCCATTTATATTTTCTTTTGGGTTAGCACAAATATTTGTGCATACTGGGGATTCATACCAAGAGAAAAAGAGATGAAGCCACAGGAGATGGTGAGGTCCAGAATAGGGTTAAATTCCCAGCTGAAGGTCCAACATATGATCCAGATATTGTCTACACATTCCCACTGTGCAATGTAAAATCTATAGATTCTTCATGCCTGTTGTTTGGCTAGCTGGCTGTTAATGAATTGAATGTACTGGTAATATCTTCCCAGAGGAGAGTATTTTCAATTGCATCTACCCCATTTTTTGTTTGAGGGAAAAAAAATAAAAGTGATTTTGTAGAATATTTTTTAGGTTTTCATAATAAATAATTTATTATTCTTCTGTAGGCTGAAAACAATCAAATCAGTTTAAGAACCACATTATGTTTCATAATAATATTAATTTTCATCCAAAAAAAAAGGAAATATCCTGATATATGATTCAAAAATTGGATATGAAAACACATTTTTTCAAGATCTGAAAATATGTGCTTCAGGGAATTAACAGGTTAGCAAAGATATACATTCACATATAGTCCACTGAATAGTTGTATTTTCAAATAAAAATCAAATAGACAAAACAGTGGGAAAAGTAATTAAACTTGTTCAGAGATCACTAAATTTTTCTATGTGGGATCATCAAAGTTGATAATATCTGGTGGCATTGGTGGGGCTGCCCCCATTTTGAGTATGTAAGACTGTAACAAACCTCACTGATCAACAGAAGTGTCCCTCTTCTTCCTAAGAAAGTAGGCAGAATTGTTCATTGATATTTTATTCTCCACCAATACTTACGTGGGTGTTACTAGAGACCTGCATTGTAGTAGTGCTGTTTTATTGGACTGGTTCAGTTATCTTCCTTTGAGAACCAGCTATGAAATCTAGGTACAACACTCTCTATAGAAAAAAAGGGAAGCCTAAGTTGTAATTTTAATGTATTTCTAGAAATGAAAGAAAATCAAGTTGTATTAACTGATAGAATTAAAACACAACATAGCTCCTCCTGTGCAAGCAAACATGGCTTTGCAGATGGGGGATGACAGATAAGTCAAACCCCCAATTTCATCAGTGGCTGTCTAAGAAAACCTTTTTTGCCATAAGTGTGTTTTAGAAGTGCTTGTTTCTTCATTGTCCAGATGAGCAGAGCAGGACGTATACTCTCTTGAGACACTGTGATCCCCGATTTTTAACATTTTTGTCACACTGGCAACAAGCATGGGTAACCCCACAACCAAAACAGCAGGGTCTAAAAGTCACTTTTACTGTCCTCCTAAATCAACTCTAGTGAATGCTTACTGGCTGTGGCTGGAGACTCAGTGCCAATGCAATTTTGCATGGAAAATTTGAAGAGCTGGAAAACTCTGCAAAGCAATTCTTGCTAAAAAATCTTGTCTGGGCATATTAATACAATTGTCTGTCAGAATTCCATATCTCTATTAGTGATTGCAATTATTCACTTATACCAATAATCTCCCTTATAGAGATTTTCTCCAGGTATTTTCTGTGAATTCCAGTGGTCAGCATTGAAATTTTAGCTCCAACTTCAGGCAGTGATAAGCTATCCAATTTGTTAGAAATGAAAAAGACAGTATTTTTCGTAAAATAAATATGTGCCAGTGTTACAAGGAGACTTTTTCTCGAAATTGCATTATAGTAAAATCATCTTTTTTTAATGACTTCTTTCCCTCTCCCCATTTAAACACACATTATGATGTAACAATTAAGTAATCGCATGATGAATAGATGGCAGAAGGATTTAAATCCCTTTCTAGGAAAAAAAAAGGTAGATATTTTTTATTATCTGATAAAAAAAAAAAGCAGCTACTATGATTATACTGCAGTGAATCACGCGCTTTAAGCGTTGTCACAAGATACACCCATAAAAGATGAGGAATATGCTTTCATTCTAATACACAATTTTTCTGTGAAAGCTCCTACTGGATGAGATGCTACTTTTCAGCTACTAACTGTGATAGTTTGATCTTCTGTTATTTTATTGCTGTGAGATCCAAAGATACACACAGAGTTCTACAATTTATATATGATAAAATTTTAAAGCTATGCATTGAAACACTGACTAAATAAAAATTTTAACCGTATCTCTAATGAGGGGCAAAACAGAATTGATCATTAACAACAAAACCAAAAATTCCCAGCGTTTCTGTGAGTCAGAAGCCTGGTAGTTCCAGGAGTGTTAGATGTCTCATTCTCAAAGAGATTTATATTTGTACTGGGAGGCATAAAATACAGAAATTGTTCGAAAGGGCTCATTTTCCTGACATTCTCTAGGAGCTCTCATCTGAAAAGGTTGTTTATAAGAAGAGAACATTCATTATTTTCATTAAACTGCAGTAAATGTACATACCCCAACACATCTACATTCCCCAAAGAAATTTTTACCGTCATATCTAATTAGGCCAGCCACATAATCTCAGCAAACAAGGTTAGTAAGGCATTATAAAGATGCTGATGAGTTTCAAGTGAATCCCAACTTGGCAATCATCACAAAAACTATTAGTATTCAAAAATTATGTGATATCAAATTAAGGTCCTTTCTCCTTCTCTTTCACCCTTGTCCAGTGTATAATATCTTCAGCAATAGGAATTCTAACCCCTATGTGCAGATCAACATTCTCCTAGTAATAAAAACAAGTATTTTGAATAACATTTAGGATCCAAATAAATGTTTGCTTTCTATTGGAATTGCTGTAACAGTTAGGATTCTGTCTGTAAACTCATTCTCTGGCAAGGGCAAGAATTCATCTTATAGTAAACAGTAAAACTTATAAATCCAAACTTCTTATTTGGATCTTCTTTCGTCTGCACTGTTAAGATTTTCAGTCAGCATTCAGGATTTTGTTATGTTCCTGTCTTTCAAACAGGACATTTAAGATGCTGTCAGTCTGCAGCAACTTCTTGCTGAAGGTGTTTACTTCTACCGTGACCATAATTGACAGTAAAGTAATTGAAGATGTTTAGACAGGCAGAGGGCACTCGTTTCAACTCCACCTCAAAAAAGGAACATTCATGGATGAAAACAAAGATCCAAACCCTGTTTTTACATAAAGCAATTGCATTACTGTAGCAAGTGCCTCCTTTCTGTAAGTTAAAAGAAAATATTTAAAAACACAGAGAATCCTTTGCTGCATAGTAAGTACATTGCCACTGCTATTGTACCATCATTTATCCTCTAAACAGTCATAAGCAGAATTTGTGGTAGATTCTTCTGACAGGAAAGGCCAGGTTGCATTAAGCACTGAAGAAGAGCTCTCAGGGAGCATATAATCCAAAGGCAAAAGAAATGGAGGAGATAAATACAGGCTGCAAAGAACAGTTTGGTTAAGCAAGAGGCTTGGATAGATTCAAATTTAGAGAATCAGGAATATCAATTACAAGTTGCCGTGGTCTTGGTCTTGTGATGTATTTTATTCTTTGCTGGATAGGTACATTTTGAAAGCTTTTTTTTGAAGAGAATGAATAGAAATTACCAGGTGACACATTTTTGGCCATAAAAATGCATTTTTGGGCAGTAAATACTGTTAAAGAATTTGAGTTTAATTAATAAGATTATTTCAATTAAGACAACCCTGGAAAGAAAGTGAAAGTAAGTTACACCATCCTTGCATAACCAACATAATTTTTTTATTATTAGCCTTATTATTTGCAATTTATTTATTTATTTCTTATTTAGCTGGGGTTTTTTTTTCAATTTAGTTAACTAAATTTAGATTGAAAACATAGGTAATTTTACTTTTTTTGTCTGTATGAAAATAAAAGACTCTTTTAAAACTAATTAAAATCTTTTAGTTTAGTTCACTTTTATGTGGTCAAGAGTAACTTTCTTTCAGTTTTTTGTTCCTGTGGGAAAGCTGAAATATTGTTTCTGTTTGATCCCAAAAGAATTGCTACCAAGGTAATTTTAACTTGTGGCTTCACCAGTGAACCCAAACCAATAATTTGTTTTAATTTTTTTGCCCTACTTCCACAATGAATCTGGTATCCTAGCTATTGCCAGACATTCTGTATCATTGAGTAAAAGGGATTTCTTTTAAGTCTCTTGTGGTTTGTTCAGCTAGCCCAAAGCTGAAAAACTCAGATACATGAATGAATATTGTACTCTGAGATACACCATATTTCAGAGAAATGAAAGGAAAAAAAATCAGTCTTGAATGGAATTAATTTCTTACTTTCCCAAAGTACAGTTGTACAGGATCATTCAAAGTTAATAAGCAAATAGGTTCACTCTCCCAATAATCAGATTTTTTGCATGATCCTTTCTTGCCCGTCTGTTTTTCTCAACTTAGTTTACTTCGACTGATCTTTTTTGGGAGGTTTGTCTCTCAACCTATTTCTTAATATTCGATCAACTTATGCTGAAGTCTACAGCCCAGTCAAAAATCAAGTACATCTAAATTTTTCTGCCAAGGAAAGATTAATTCATAAAATCGTAACTACATCCAGTCTGAAAAAATGCCCTGAAGTACCTCCCATCCCTCAAAGGTGAATTTTTATGTGACAAGCTACTGTAGATATTTCTGAACAGCAGCAGCAGCCAAAAAAAACCCAAAAAAACCAAAAACCCAAAAAAACACACCAAAAAAATTCCACAATAAAATGTAAACAAAAAATCCCCAAACCCATAGCTGGTTTTTTTTCTATGACATCACAGTGGCAAACTTCCTTGTGGTAACTAAGCAATTTTCAAACGCTATCTCTTTTTAATACATGCTATCTATTTAACAAAAGGAGAAAAAACACTGATGTCTGGAAATTGATAAGGCAGCAATTTGAATAGCAAGACATTTGATCTGAAAAAAACCAAGAAATTCTGTGATATCTTAAAGAATCCATTCATTTTTCTTAGCTTTCTTGAAGTGAGATTTCACTATACAAGAATGATTTTCCTTTGACCTATGAAACTTATGTTCCTAATGCCTTGATTTCTGGCAAAATTCACTACAAAGAAAATTCCATGGAGCAGCTTTGACAAATTCAATGCAACTGTTGCAGCAATTTTTTGCTTAGCTGTCTAAAAACCTTTCTGCTTTTTTTTTTTTTAACCTGGTAAATATCATTTATCACATACATTTGTGACTGTAGCTGCAATGGTACAGAAGGATGCAAAGAAACTGGTGGTCTTTATGCTGGTGTGCCTTCACCAGACTGATTGAGCAAATGTGGTCTGAAGTGTAATGAAGCTTGACAACACATTATAAAACAAAGCTTTATTAATACAACAAGAAAGATGAGTAGCAACGTTCCCACCCAACCACCTATAGCAAACATGGAATCATAAGTGATGCAGCAGCTCCAGTGGGGAGCCAGGGACACTGGAGCTCATCTAGCAGCAGATGCCAACCATGCAAACGCCTGTAGAACGCAAGTATGAGTTGTGTTGCACCTTGGCTCAGACAACAGCAGTGCGATATGAGGGAGTCATGCCTGGTGTGGATAACATGGGAAGCGTATTGCCTATGATGCCAATGTCAGTCTGGGCAGGCTGGTGGGAGGAAAGGGGTCAGTAGCCACGCAGGAGCCCTCTCCAGGGACAAAAGTAGCATGTTCCTAAACAACTAAAGATGTGAGTTATGTGACCTCTAGAATCATTGCACTTGAACAAGGTAAGGCTTGATGCTTTTCAATTCTGGCAGCACTGACAGCTCTACACTCCTGTTGGTCTTCCACACAGCAAAGAAAGATCAGCTGGCTGTGCAGGGTATTTTCCTGCAGATCTTCAGCACTTTAGGTAAATATTCTACTTAGGGTAGAAAATGGACTTAGAGACCTTCACATTTGTTTCCTTGACCACTTAATTCAGAAGAATCCCGTTTCACTAAAAACATGCTGAAGAGCTTCTGTGACGAATAAGAACTGGAACATGTGAGAGCTGAAATACATATAATTATTATCATAATATTAGTAGTTATAGTAACAATTATTAATATTATGATATTAATCATATTATAAAATTAATAATGCTTCTTACAGAAGTCTGGGCATACATTCTGATATTTTGCCTATGTTATTATAACAATACATTATAGGCATTCACGTATTAAAATCCTTCCTGAAACTTATTGTAAGCAGTGTCACTGATGTGGAAATTACTGCATAATGGTGCAGGTACGTGAATTAGCTTTGTTAAAATGTTCTTGTAATATTGATCTAATTTGTTATGTTGAAAGAACTTTTATACTTCAACTATACAGTTCTCGACAGTTCTGGGCAAAAGTCTGCGAAGAAGGAGGAGCTTCATGAAACTTTTATTCTATCCAAGACAGAGGTCCAGTTTCTAGAGGCATCTCTATTTAAACTCCTGATTACTGATGTGCTCAGTATGAATCTGTAAGAGTGGTCACCTTGGTAACATAGGTGTGGTTCAGCACTATTAGCACTGTTAGCTTTATCAGCCACTTTCTGTGACCAAGTCTTACCTTTTCAGTTTCCTTTCCAAAAATTGTCACTGTCTTTGTGAAAGGGAAAACAAAGCTTTTTTATGTAGGTAAGACAGACAATGTTTTTGATACATAATGCTGTCTGCATTGATTAATGTTCATATAAATACATTTTATATGTGTTGCTTCAACTCCAAGAAAAAAATAATGGCACATTTCCTGAAGAAATGGGTCTGAGCCCTTTGTTTTAGGTCTGGGTTCAGACACTTCAAGTGATTGTACATGCTTTTCAGGTTGATTGCTGCTCTGTTCCTGTTCCTGTTTGCAAGAGTATCATTTGGAAGATACCAGCATGAAGAAATAAATATTTGAGGACCAGAAAAAATTCACTCTCTCTTCTGTTAAATGCAAGATAGTAGCTGTAATTTAGAGATTGGAAAGTGATGAAAACCATATTAAGGTACAGTCTTAATGGAAAGAGATATCTCTCACTGGAGAAAACTGTGTGTGACATAGATAATTATTCTGTATAATAAACTTATATGGCTAAAATAAAAAGAGAATTTTCATGCAGAAACATCATTAGTGGTTGAAAATCCTTACTTCAAGAAAGCACATGCAGGCTAAACTAATTTTTCAATAGCACTGCTTTAATTCTGGAGAAATATCAGTGATATGTGGAGTTGTTTGTTTCTTTTCAACTTGAACATAACTGAGTTCAAAATTGAATTTCTATGTCCAGCAATAGGTCCATGAAGACATAAATCACCAAAAGTTTGTTGTTGTTTCTAATATTTGTAGGCTAAACAGCTGAGAAAATATTTGTGTTTTTCTAAATATTAAATGTTTATGTTCACTAAAATTTAACATTTATTACCTGTATTAAGGTGTGTATATGATAACTTCCATTTAGGGCTAAGAAAAGCCCTAGTATGCCAGGATCACTTTAAGAAGTTCAAGTGGAAAACAAAGAAAAGATGAATGGTTTATTATTCCTTTCTATGTTTTAAAGACATCATTCAGTACATGAAAATGCTTAATATAAGTACAATGACAAAAGGCTATTATTGAGGTCATACTTCTGGGTGTGCAGAGATTTGAGGATATTGTGATTCTGAAAGGGACTAGGAATAGAACTGAATGAAAGCATTATTTTTAGAATCCTTAACATGCAGCATTTTCATTTTCTGCTGTACTTCAGACACCTATGCTCCTCACTGATTTGTATTGTCACATGAGATTAGTATCAGCTAAGGTACCTTATTTTTGTTAGAAACAAAAAGCAGTGAAAGATGTCAGAACATTATAGAATGTGCAGAGCTACACATGGAAGCATGGATCACAGTCACTATTTCTCCTCTCTTTTCAGTGGCAGTGAAATAACAAGACTTTTAATTACTACAGCCTGAAAGTTGCATATAAAAAGTGATCTTTTCAGAGTCTGGGTTTTAACAAGAACATTTGTCCGTTCTTGGATGATGGCATCATAAAGACATTTTCAGTTATATTTTATTTATTCATGTTTGGTTTGGCTTGGGGATTTTTTTTTACATCACAGATATATCTGTCCAGAATTTTAAGTGACAGGTTTTGGGGGTTGTCTTTTTTACACTAGGAAAAAATTAAAGGTCAATTAAATCAACAAAATCCAGGGCTCTGTGTTCAAGGCTTGAGTTTGATTTTCATTTTGTTTTAAATGACCTTTGCTAGCTTATTTCTCAGAAATTAATTGGCACATTTGCAGTTCAATCTGTTTAAAGTGAAGAAGTTTGTTTAGACATGACTACAATATAACCAAAGGAAAAGTTATTGGTAAAAGAATTATATGCAGATAGTCACAGCAAGATCAGTCAGTATGTATGATAAGCCGTCAGTTACAGGTTTTGTTAATTATTAGCATTATTGAGGTCACAATATAAAAAAATAAAAATTGAATAAAAAAAAAGGTGAGAATCTGAACTATAAGCATCCACTGTCTAAGGCCAGGATTCAACATTTCTTCCCTTTTCTATCCTATGTACCTTCACTGCAGATTGGAAGCAATTTGAACTCAGATTTTACAAAGCTGAAGCAAACTGCCTTCTCTCAGAAGACATTTAATTACTTAAATAATGAGCTCCAAGCTCAATAAGCATAGGAGGTGACAACTATTTCAGGTATGTCTTAAACAAAACAAATAAGCAAAATTATAGAAACAATAAAACAGGCTTTGACAAAATAATCAGTAAATTGACAATGATAAAAATGTGCTGATAATGAAATGCAGCATTTCTTCAGAAAAATCTGAACAGATTTTTTTCCCCTGTGATAAATATGCTTCATATTGAGAATACTGGCAATACTTGTATATTTATAGTTTTCAAACTTTGCCAGTGAGGAAACAACAAGAATGTTAAAATCATTGTTTCTGTTCTTTAGCTTATGATCCCTATTCTTCAGATTCTAGTCTAACCAATGAGAATTATTCTACAGAGTAGCTAGCGCATGGATCTTGGGCTTTGAAAAAAGAAACTACATTTAGTCTCGTAGAAGTAATTTTTCCCACTTATGAAGCAATTCAAGGTCAGAATAAGAGAGCATGCAGCTTCTCATGACTTCACAAATGTTTTTTCTCACTAATTAAGCTCTTTCAGAGATTTTTTTTTTCCCTTTTTGCATGTACAGGATGAAAAATCCATGGAAAACCCAGTATCAATTAATATTTCTTGTGCTGAGCCTGTAATCTTCTTCCATTCCCATCTTCTTAATGAAACTGCCACAACCTCATTAGGCTCTAGCATTTAATATGTAACTTCAATATGATAACGTAGAATGAGTGACCAGACATATGTCTCTCATTCTATTTCAACCTTCATTACCTTCTCAATAAAAATGAAAGAGTGAGGTTCCCAAAATCACAAAACACAAGAGAGAATAATGAACATAAATGAAAACTTCTTGTCAATTTTCCCCAAAGAACCAATTAATAATAAATGCCACCAAATTACAATTTGGATGGGAGAGACAGAGTTTGGATTTAAGTAGTTCAAAACAGATAAACAGAAGTTGGGTTTCTTAGGTGACAGATTTGGCTGATGCCAGATTGTTCAGTACTCAGCAGAACAGGGATGCAAACCTCCAGGCAGCAATTCCTAAATCCTTAGAACAACTAGTGTATTGGGAGCCAATTTATTCCCTTTGGGAACAAAGTAAAGGACAAAAAAACCCCCAACAAACCCAACGACCAAAAACTTGTTAGGTGGTCTTTTGTTTCTTTATACTGAGAGGAAAAGAAAGGATTTGGTAACTGTAATAAAGTAGTATGGACAGAAAATACAGTGACTGCAGGCAGAACATGCGCTTGTGTGTAGGAAAGAAATAACAGGGAAAAACATCTGTGAACAGTAACGGACCTACAACAAAGGTGATCCTGATGAGAGGGTGAGGAAAAAACCTTGGACCAGAAACTACCAAATAATACTCTATTGGGAAGTAATTAGGGCTGAGAGTCTGAAGGGAAATGAAGGCACAACAGATAAACCAAGGAAAAACAATAAAATGTAGAGGCAAAAAAAGGTCTGCAAAGAAGAATGATGAAAGCCAGCAAAAAGAAAAAAAGGTGCAGAAGGAAAAAACACCAAGAAAATAACTCAAATATCCCATAAGTACAAAATTAGAAGTAATACTTTAATAATTTACCAAAAATTACTTTTGCGACACTAGAGCAAACAATCATTAATTGGTCATATTTTTTCTGGTGGATGAGGAATGTTTTAAATATTACATATTATTTTAAGTTTCACTATATAGTATCCCTTCTGGAAATAAATATTTGCAAAACACATTAGCATTAGTACATATCATTGAGGGTTAAATATGAATATCAATACTTGATCAGAAAAAAAGACTTTCAATCAAGACCTTCTGTATATGTTCATTTGAAGTTATAAGATATATAAATTACTGTAATTAATATTTATTTCCGCTTCATTCTCTTCTTTGTATTTTGTCAATAATTTCTGGGCACCTGATAAAACAAATACATTTTTCTTTCTGTTTAACATCACCTTGTGGACCTTGTGATTGGAAAGAAAAGTTTTAAAAGGACTTTGACATTTCTAGAACAAAATAATCAAATTAAAATAATACCATACATAAAAATAAAAATATGTATAATTAAAAGACTCTTGTTTTGGATAGTTGATTCATTGTTGTTGATCCTTCATGAAAATTTTAAAGCAATCTCAATAGACATAATAAAATTCAATTGCAAGATATAGACTTACAATTCTGTTTACACTCTCGGCCTTTTGATTTTTTTATTCTGGTTAATTGTGTAAAAAGAGAACTAGATTTCTTTTTTCAAAAGAAAAGGCAGCTTAGTTTCTTAGTCTTACTGGCTTTCAAAGTCTCTTTAGACATCTCTTTAGTCTCTTTGGACACTTCCATGAGAACTTTTTTAAATTCTTACCAAGAAAGAGACCTTGTGTTTTCATTTTTTCACTATGATTAATTTTTCATGGAGGAATAAATGTAGTCAAGTGATAACAACCAGGGGTACTGCAGAACTCCAAAGTATTCTGAGTAACTTGTAACTGCCCTAATCACAAAACAGGTCTTTGCCCTAGAATTTTGGTGGTCTGTGATTTTAACTATAGCTCTGTCTCCATGTCCCATCTTTCAATTAAAGAGTATAGTTCAGTAAGGCATCCTTCAGAACAGTGACCACTGAAGCAATGTCACTGACAAACTGAAACATTTAAAAAATATAATCACATCAAATGTATGGAACCTTTTAAGAAATTTTCATTCTCTTGCATGTTTAGGCAAGTTTTTCTACATACACATAAGGAAAAAGAGAGGCTTTTTGTCATCTCTTTCAGTCTATGGGGCCAGAACGAGTATTAGAAAAAAGCTAAGAATAAAAGAAAATCAGAGCAAATACACATTTTTTTAAGAATTTGGCCAAATTGAAATAAAAAAAAATGTACTTTTTTGACATCCAAGTAGATATCTCCATTGAAGTCCATCCAGAGTTCTAAAAAATCTCTTCTGTTCTCACTGGTGTCCTCGGAATATGAAGGTTAAATGTCATGGGAAAAAAGTATATCTTTGTAAGTATAACCTGAAAATGAAAAAGAGAGAGACATCCTGACTGTGCTTTAATGAATATACATCTTTCATTCATAGCAGAAAAGTACTCATTCGTACTAAATATATAAAAATGTAAAAATGTAAATACAAAAATTCAGTGAAATTCAACATCTTCCTGCAAGTGATTGATTAATTCTTATTGTTAAGGATTCTTTAGGCCATGCATCATATTGCAGATCTACTTCAATACCTTGAGGTGAACATGATTTTAGTTTGCTCTGATGACTGAAATACATACTGTCTTGAATTCCATGGTGCTTTTCATCCTTGTGATTATATTATGAGTCTTGTGATACTTGATGTTTTGTTTAAAGATTCAGCTTCTGGAGATGTATCCCAGAATATATCCCAGCTTTCACAAAGGTTAAAAAGAAGGGTCAAGAAGGAAAAAGAAAAGGATAAAATGTCACAATTAGAAAAGCCGAGCTAAAAATCCTGAGAGGGAAAGGAATTTTATAGCCTACAAATGGAACTAAATATGGCTACTTTTTCAAATGTATGTGATTTTCTTCAACAGGAGTCACAAAGGGGTCCTGTCTGTTACAGCTTTTAAAGTGTCAAGTAATCAAGATGACTGCAAAGCTGCAGAGGCAGGTACCCAGGCAGGCTGAATGAAATGCAAAGCAGCTCAATGCAGAACAGTCAGGGAGGGACTGCCTATAGTGGAATAATTTGCCTGAGACTCAGAGTATAATGAACTCTTCCAGAGGGCAGTTATGTCACTTCCAAAGTGAATGAATTAACACAGAACTGGGCACTGAGCAAGTAGAGAAATAAGTTTTATGGATGGATGTGAGGCATTTCACAATGGAAAAACAGTTCATATGGAGACAGTGGCAGTATATGGCCCTCTATTGCTGTCATTATGTGCTACCCACTTTCTGGCAAAATGTAGCCTTACTAAGTTGCCTTTTTTTTTTTTTGTTTTTCCCCACAGATACTCTGTTCCTGCCTGGTAAGAAAAAACCCCTCCATTTTCATTTCGGGGTAGGGTCATCAGAACATTAAAAAAGTATTCGGGATAATACAAATATGTTTAGTAGATATTTCATCTTTGCAGAGACACTAGTAGTGAAATTTGATTGTTTCCAAGGATCTTATTCTTCCATCTTTACCCACTGAAGCTAAGCAAGTAGACTGGAAGACTAAGGCTTTCAGGAACAAAGCATTTGTCACGACGGAACTGTCACTGGAAGACAGAAGTCACAGGTAAATTGCTTCTAATAAACGTGGTACCCAAGTGTACTAAAGTGGAAGAAGTTATATGATTAGTCCCCAGCAACAGTCAAAAAACCTCATTCCCCTTTTCTTATTGACTCACACTCTTCCACAAACATTGAAAGGGTTTAAAGAGATAAGAAGACATAAATACTAAGTTCTTGCTTGTACCTGCAAGAGAATCAATAAACAATCGGCATTATCTATCCTGTACTTGCCTTATCCTGAAATTCAGAGTTTGATCTTATATGTTAGAAAGTTCAATGAAATGATAAGTCTTTTGAGCATTCTAAGCTCAATCTTTAATTAAGAGGTCACAATTACGGGTTCTATCTGAGCACTGTACAGAATCAATACAGCCATACAAAACATTTAGGCAATGAAAATATATTAAATTCCACTTCTGGATGTGAACTTTTACATTTGAACTACATTTTATGCTTCTTCACCAGAGTTTAACTTTTGTGGCATGTCTTAGCCACACATTACAGGCTCCTGCTTTCCCATGGGTTAGACATGAGAAAAGATATTTAGAAAATTCTGCTGAAGTTATATAGGGTTCAAGAGATTATTAAGGATATATGCCAAAGGAGAGAGACAAGTGCTTCAGTGTAAAAATGTCCACACTAAACTGATTAGCCAAGGCAGAGTACTTAGAAGGAAAGAATATGCACATTATTCCTGTAATCATGATTCATATGTACTTCCCATGAACTGGTGGCTGAAAGAGCAGAGGATGACTTCTAAGCCTTCCTTTTTGCACTTTCCTCCCTCCCCTTTTTCGAGGTGATATCATTGCGGACATTTCTCTTGAGGCAAAGCCAAATCACATTAAATTGTCACTCAGCTTTTCCTCGAGTATGTGGAAGTGAATAGTGGAAGTACATAGAATTCTAAACAATATTGTTTAGCAATTTCATTTTAATTATCTGAAACAATTTTTTTAAAAAAGTGGAAAAAGAACCCCAATATTTTATACGTAATCTCCTTACAAAAATGTTCATGCTTACTGACTACCACAATTAGAAGCACTTCCTAATTTATATAGGAGAGATAATGAAAGAAATTAGCAATGATTTCAGTGTTCTTATGGAATGGAAACCTGATGGCCTTGCTGAGACAGAAACCCAGCTGTGCTGTTTCATAAATTCTGGGTGGAGAAACTTTGAGAATTCTCTTTCATGGTGTATTGATTTTTTCATAAATGTCATCCCAGTTTAGAGATACTCACTTGTTTGAAAGAAAATGCATGTACAAAGCTCATGTCAGGAAGTGTGGGCTTTCCACATAAATGGAAATCTGGATTTAGCATATTTTTTCAATTTTGTTAGTACACTTGTCAAAAGCAAAGCATAAAGAACAGTAATAAAAACCCCCTCTCTTTATTTTTTTTAAATGATCACACTTGCTTAGTCATTCATATGGACTCAGAAAGCAACCAGCACTTGAAAGGGAAGTTCAAAATCAATGACATCTCTTTTTAGAAGGTCTACCCTACTCTGTAGCTTTGTCTAGCTACCTTATAGTTGTCTTCAAGACATGGCTCTGTCCTAAATTCCCTGGACACTAATGCACACTTAGAAGCAACATCACCCAGGAAGAACTGCATCCTTCCTTTCCTTTAAGGACTTTGTTTCATATAAACTAGAGTTTATCTGCCTCTTCAACAAAAATTTCCTTTCCCTAGCCATATGTACAGCCTCTTCTTATGGCCAATGTTATACTGAAGATAAAGGAGAGTGAGATGTGACTACTTAGGAGGGGGAAGTTAATCTTTAGTTGGACATCTTGTGATTGGAGTAAAAAATAACAACTGGAATATCCCTATTAGCTGCTCGTCTGAGATATTTCTCCCTTATAAATGAGACATATAAATTATGAAGGGAAGGCCTACTTTTTACCTTCCATGAAACAGTGTTATTGTTCAGTACAGAAGGGAATGAAAGAGAATCCTAATTTTCTCTCTTCAATTTTATGATTACATTGAAAAAAAAATCATAGGACTGTTCCTGAACTTTTAAAAATAATATAAAAGGGATAACTAGAAACTGCAGTGCCTTCCAGTCGGAGGACCAGACATGTAAATGTTAAGAACTTCAATTTAAGTGCTGTCATGTGTTGCTGTTGAGACAGTCACAACACACATACACTCTCTGCCCCGAGCAATGGCAAAAAGCACATTTATGATTTACACGACTTCTTTTATACACTTTCTTAGCTACATGTTCATTGGCTATTATTTTGCTAGAATACAATGCTATCAGTTGTCTGTAGAGTACACACATTCTTTGCTAAACATCGGCCAGTATCCTCCCTTTTGCAGTTGTTACAACTTCTTTCTGTGGTTTATCTTCTTGCTTCTGCAATTCTCACGGGTACAAACTGATTGTATCCAGGGAAATGTCTGCAAGGCCTTCAGACCCGCTGTTGGTTGCCACAGTCATGGTTCTAGCCCTTAAAGGAAACATATGACAGAAGAGAGATTGCAACGTGGTTTTCCTGAAATGCAAGTTGATGCTATAACCTACTTCATAATCTTTCTTATTTTCACTTCTGTGTGATTAAGAAAACATTTTTTAATATGTATCCATATTGTTAAACAATGTGAAAGTCTCAAGCTGCATAGTTGTGTCTAATTAGGTCTGTGAGGACATGGCTATTTTAGATTGATAAATCTTTTTAAAGGTCATTGTTTGAAAGCATCCAAAACCTTTAAAAGTACTGTCTTCAGAGCCTTTGGGTTCTGAACTGGGCTCTTAGTGGCTGAGAAATTATGTAACAGGATTTTACTGAATACCTTAAAATTCTAATTTTATTTTTACTCTGTTGTATTCGAATTTAAATCCCCGTAGAATACAATTAGCTCTTGATTATGGCTTTGTTACTGATCCTGATCAGAGTGGGAACTTTCTAATATATGATAATCATTGCAGTCACTCCTCAGTCTAGAAGATCACTGAGACACACTGTTATGAAAGCTTATTAAATATGTGGGTTACTGTATGAATAAATGAAATTAATCATTTTTAAAACACTACTGTTAATTTGGTATGACTAACATTCTCCGTATTCAATGTGTGACCTTTGTGTACATCCACGAGTCACAGACAGGACACTTTTTCACATTCCAACATACATGCTTTTCTATACACATACACATGTAAACTGTATCTCATTGCAATATTTCGGTTGAAGAAAATAGCTAAATTGTATTTAAAAATAATATTCTTATTTCCCTTATCTACCATTCCTGATAGAGTTACAGATTAAAAGATATCTAGCAATATTACTCTTAAGTATAAGTCTTAATTTTATTCTGTTAATCTATTGATGTCTTGATATATGTATTATGTATGTTAATAAGAATTTATGACTTTTTACACTAGAAACTGCAGCTTACCAGAGGTATTACCTATAGATTTATTGTGATTTTGATTTGTAAGGGTTTTAGGGATTTTTCCCTCGGATGCTTTATGACACTTCTTGTTAGCATTTTGAGTCCAAGAAACATTGTGTGAAGATTTTCTCATTAAAAAATAAGTCTAGAGCCTGCACTATCAGGAATATAAGCAATATTCAAAATTTGAAAAAATCAAATACGTAAACGATTTCATAGGGGACTAGACAAGCCAAACCCACACCTCATAAAATAGATTTGGAAGAAAACAAGTTTCTATAATGGGACACAAGTAAGGAAAAACATAATTATCACTTTAATATCATACCCAACTGCCATTTGAACCCTCCATAATGCCCTCCTATAACTGAAACATTATATGGTACTTGAGATCAAAATATGGGATCTTGGTTCTAATTTTAGGAAAATAAAGCTGATTGGAGCTGGAGGGACCTGAGTTGATCCTTACATTCAGGCTTCTGTGGAAGATCCTGTAAACCTCAGAAATCAAATACTCCCATCTGGCCACATCTGCCCAGAAGAGGCATCAAAAAATATCCATGAACAGTGCATATATACACTGGATGCACTCCAATAACATTCTTTTTGGATCTGTTTTCAAACTGACCTCATAACATCTTTGCAAGCAAAGCTTTCACTTCTTACAAGTAGAGGATGTGAATTAAGTATAGAGGCACAACAGGTATCCCAGAATCCTGCTCTGTACCTGGGCTCCTCTTGGTGCAGGTAGAGCACTTCTGATACTTTTTCTGCGATGCATAACTGCCTCTATATTACAAAGAATTATGAGAATTTTTTTAATCAATATTGAAAGTAGAGATAGCTCTCTGAACATTTAAAACTGGCTATTAATCTCACAGAGTCATTGTTTTAGCACTTTAGCACTATTTCTCAGTCTTACCTATGAATCCTATATATCACATTGTAGCATACCATATCTGGAATGCTAATATAAATTACCCCATTTTCTTTTTACTGTTCTGCAAATCGTTTCTAAAACTCTACTTATAGCTTGTCATTAATCACAAAGAGCATGTGAATAGTTTCACATTCCAGCACATGTGTAGCTTTTGTGATTTGATAATTTTAAAATCCTTCTTTTCTCAGGTGGTTGGGGTCATGCTACTTTAAGGGACTAGCAGTCTATTGTCCAGATTAAAAATCAATGCAAGAAAACAACCCAAGACACCAAGAAGGCTTCATATTAAGGGAAATTCTAGGCACTCTGTATTTATTTAGTAGCAGGAAAGAAAATATTACCAACATGAAAGATAGAATGACTCAGAATTATTTCCTTAAGGAAACAGACATCTATCCTTCCTCGTTTTAGAGGAAATTCTTCATCTAATGTTCAGTTTTGAACTAAATACTATGATCATAATCGAAGTGAAGAGTGAAATTATGTCTTGAGGACATACCGGGGAACCTCTGAGGCTGAGGGTTTCCACACCAGGCCTTTTGTAAGGCTTGAGCAGACTTGGAAATGAGTGTTGGGGTCCAGGGGCCTCATGTATTGTTTCATCACAAATACTCATGTATATTAATGCTATCCTGACACTATGTAATCTGCCTGCAAAATTCCTCTAGTCTGTGCAACCATTACAGAAATTTATCATAGTATGTCTCTGCTGAGGATGCAAACCCCTCCTTTAAAGTAACTTCAGGTTACAAAGGAAAATGGTTCCCAAGGAGAAAACTATGTTATCAAAACTGGAAATCATGTCTAAAACGTTTTTTTCTACTGTTTTAGAGAAGTGTTGTATTCTGTCAAAGTTAACGTACACCTGGTACCAAGGTATGAGAAAAGAGCAGTTTGGTCAGATGAAAATCAACAAGGCTGTTTGCTCTAAATTTTTCTTACCTAGTTTTTGTGAAATGTTTGGAAAATATTTTTTAAAAAGTAGTTGATATAAAATTGAAATTTGTCTTAATCTTATTTTAAACAGAGATTGATCGGTTATTTTAATATTCCTCTATGAATAGTACAATCTTTACCAAATAGCCATATGGATATGTGCTTTATATTTATAAGAGGAATTAACCCGTCTTTTTGTTAAATGTTTCTACAATCTTCTCAGTGTCATCTGCTGAATTTAAGCCAGAATCTGGATACAGATACATCTGCTGTGTTCTCAGCATGTACTGAGGTTAAATAAACCTCTATCAGCCCAAATTACAGAACCTTGTTCCAGCTTTTCCAGATTTTTCTTTGACATTTATTTCTGATCTGGTTTAATATGCACAACTTCTTCAAATTCATCACTTCAGAACTGTTCCGCCATAATCACGTGACTCCCTTTGAGCTCTGTTCTTTACAGCACTCACAGTGATGAGTCATTCCTTCAAACCAAGTGGAGTCATAGCCATGTGGAATTCCTGTAATTATGATTAGAATCAATTTCTAAACAGGAAATCCTTAGGGAACTTTTACACACACCCCCCCCCCCAACACAGTCTGTATTTTGAAAAAGGCGTTTAAGACTTGCCAATCACCTGACATTCCTTTGTGTTCTCAGTAAGGCACAATCTGCTACACAACTCCACTGAGGACTCCTGGATGTGTTAATGTCAAACTTGCTATGCCAAAGAACAGATGTGCAGACAGCAAAACTTGTACTGAGTGCCTTGGTGACTTACTTGGCACAGCATGAAGCATGTAGTGCAAATATTGCTGTTCAGTTAAGTCAATATGTGGCCAGTTTCTGAAGAGGTTGCAGACAGATGAATTCAGATATTGCATTCAAAAAAAGTAATATTTATCCAACTGCTCCTGAATCAAAAAAACCCTGTTTCCCCTCCCTCAAAATAACAAAATTACATGCTTGAACACATAGACACACATAAACACAAGTGAGGAACATAGCAACATCCATCTGAAGAGAAACAGGGAAAAGGTATGGGAAGCTGAGCTTAGCGACTCCTTCATTTAGCTAGAATGTACTAGAATTTTACTCTAGCTAATCTCATTTACTTGAAGTTGCAAAAAGCTTTTCTGATTTTCAGTTTATTCACATACATTTTTAGAGCGTTTTGGTTACAAACAAATAAAAGTTCTGGGTTAAAAGTCATCATACCTGTCCCTTATTCAAATAGCTCTGGAAAAAACAAGGAGGTAAAACTGGTCCTTTTTTACATAACAAACAGAGCTGTTTCACTTACACTTTCCTTTATTAGTACTTACATGTGTCAGTTTTCATAACTAAAAAAAATTTAAAATGTATTTTTTGAAATTGATCAGTACTTTCAGATGGACTCTATTGGCACTTTTTTTCAAGGTATTTTTATTTTGCACCTTATTTAGAAGATGTAAGAAGACAGCCCATTTCCATGTCATATATGAAATACACATCTGTGTAACGGACCACCTGATTCAAAAAACCCCAATACTTTTTCTCAGAGAGTTTTACTTCCATGCCATAGTGTACCTTCATAACTGTATTATCATAAGCAAATTGACAAGCAAAGGAGAGCTCCATTGGAGTCAACTGTGTTCGTTCTGCTAAGGCACAAAAAGAACATGTGGCCCACACGTGTTGCAGGACACATTGGGAATGAACATCTCTTTCATATTAAACCTACACAAGGACCTGCATCTCAGACTCTTATCAGCTGCAGTCAAAGATCAATCAAGAACTGTTGGGTGCAGATAAACTTAAACAAGATAGAGGTAATAAATAAAATGGAATCTATTAGTATAACCTCCTTCTGTGATCTCATGCTCACCAGAAGTGGGTCTTTCGTCAAACACATGAATCAGTAGATAAACTTGTGCTTGCTGTTGGATGCTTGAAATATCAATGTTAACTCAATTTCCCCTCACATCCATTTTAAAATATTTGAAACATATTGAGACATAGGGTGGGGATTACCCAACTAGCTCATAGATCAGAACTTGGATCTGAGCTCTGTCTTGTAACACATGCATGCAGAGCTTCATAGCAGGCATTACAGTAAGTCTGGCTTCAACACAGGATAAAAAAGTTTTCAAAATACTGCTGTTGTTAAGTTTAACCCTAACAGGGCTCTGACTGCTTCCACAGATAATACCAGCTGAAGTTTTCTTTTTACGCCTTACAGCCAGGGTCAGGTGCTGGCAAACAGAAAGAGGATTCAAGATGGTCACAAAATTGCTACCACAGGAAACAGTCAATCAGATTCATGTGTGTTGATCAGAGTGGTGTTACTGTACGTGTTATAGCTGCTGACACCCTACCTGTGAATTTGTTAATTTTTTTAACAGCTGGATAGGTGCTTTGTGGAGATTCCTAGTTTTTATCTTTATGCTTGGTTGGCCCTAGCCCTGCTTCATTATTTCACCCTTTTTACCTGCAGGAGTTTTTACTCTCTCTGCTGTTATTCTGATAAGGTGCCTGCAGTCCTTCTTTGAGAACAATTAATTGCACCTGAGACAAGGGATTGTTTCTGACTGTTGTATTTCCATAATGGAGTTTTACCATTCCTTTTATTAATTGAGTATATAAAAGGCTTTTGCATCTTACGTGCAGGGGCTATTACCTCTGGGGTTGCTTGAAAAATAATATCCAAATGCTGATTGAACTCAGAAATCCCCTGTGGCACCAGTGTTATGTGTCTCCTCTTTGGAAGCCAGACCCTGCTGACACTGTTGACAATATCACAATATGTTTTATATGAATAAAGTGAAAAAATTAGTTGATTGATCCTTTAGTTGTTTTACTTTTCTGGTTGCTAAGCAGTTGATACCATACAGAAATCTTCCTGCCTGTCCTGAGTGGTATGTCTTTAGGAGGATTGCAAAAACTTAACAATGTTTTTTGATTCTCCTCTAATTTGGGGTTCTGGTTTTAACACACTTGCTGCTAGTCAGAATGCAAACACTAATCTGAAAGATTATTTCTTCCATAGAATGGTCATCAAAACTGTTTTTTTTTTCTTAATAAGTTGATTATGATTAGATTTTCGTATAATGTTTGTATAATTAATGATTTTTCTTTCTCTTTAAATATTTAATATGCCTAAATAGAATTTTTACCTTCTAACTCAGCAACTCAAATAGCAAAAATATATATGCATATATAAAATTAGGCATGCATGTCTGCATGTATATATATATATTTTGTGTATATTTGTGTTAGGTAGATATTTCTCTGTGTATAGAACATTTCAAAAATCAGCAAAATTGATCAAAAACATGATGGAAATTTAGGAATTTACATGTAGGCATCTGTTTTTAAAATATATATCCCCTGATGAAGTGTATGGATTATATACAGTTTAGCAGGATAGTAATAATGAGGACAAAACAAGAACAGAATATAATATGAACTAATTTTTAAGCATATTCTGTTCATATGGAAATAAATTATAAAGGCAATTGCAAAAGAAATGTGAAATCAAAGAGAGCGGGCCTTTCTGATCGAATAGGAAGCTACTGCAGGGAATACATTGAAGAGGATTAAGGTTTAATAAACTCTGTCTCTACATGCAGATTAGACTGCACAGAGGCTCAAAGATCTGATTCTGCATACCTACAGCCTGAATGGGAAAGTGTCTATGCGCCACCCCAAAGCAGTAAGCTCTCAAGTCCATAACTAGAACTAGTTTCCTCTCAGTGTCTGCACTCATCTGATATTGGGCTATCTTGATTTCTTAAAGACAGGGTTTTCAGGCCCTCTTTATCAAGCTTTGGTGACAGGAACAGGTAGATCTTACGGGAAAAGGGTACTACTACTTATATGAAAATCCATGTGTCTTAGCTGCATACAATATTATATTGGTTTTTGTGACAATTTCAGCCCTGCTCACTGTAAGCAAGTTTGGCTAATAATTTGCCCATTGAGATACAGTAAAAAGGAAGATTCTAATGCTGATTTGTGATTTAAATAGAAATTGGAGTCCTTGCAATTCACAGAGGCAAAAATCTTGGTTTGGGGAAAATGGCAGTCAGATCACTCTACTTAAGCTTTGCTGAGGCACATAGGTTTGCCACAGATCCTGAAAGATTGGTCCCTGGGCAGTCACTTTAGAGGTTATCTGTGAATACATGAACTTACTAAAAATCAACTCGAAATGAAGCCCACTGCAGTAAAAGCAAAACAAGTGAAGCTAAGGTTATGTCTGAATACAACACCAGTGAAAACTATGTAGAAAAGCTTTTTCTGTCTCTTTTAAACAAAGGACTGAATATTTGGAGACACTGGAGAGAACAGGCCCAGATGTAAACTAGGGGTTGGACAGAATGTCTTACAAAGAAAAATCTTTAAGTCTAAATGTACTTAATCTATCCTAAATAGAGCTAAAAAAACAACTTAATTATATTGTTTATACAACATCATCAGTAGAAAATACCCTGCACTAGCCTAGATGCCTTCTGAAAAGTAGTCTTTAATGAAATAGTTTGTCTTGATGATGATACAATGATATCAGATCAGATAATAATGCAGCTTCTCCTAGAATCAATGTCTGTGAGTTTGTGACTATACATTCACACAGTCCTGCTAAACTGAATTAGAGAAAACTTCTCCCCAAATGACATTTTTGAAATTTTAAACAGAATTTGATGATAAATACTTTAATTGAGCAGGAAGACATACAAGGGTTAACTTGGTTCAGGGTTATCTGGTTGGATTTGTGATTTGAAAGGTCTTTTTCAAACCAAATGATTCTATGATTCTAAATCAATCAAACGTGTTAGAGCACGGGGGAAAAATATAATACTTGGGTTCTGAACCATTATCTAGTCAGTTTGACAGACAAAGCTTATCTTGCATAATTAAAATAATAAAATGTGGTGAAATTGGTTTAAAATTTAAAGATAAACTTTTTATAATTGTAACTGACCTAGAACCATTAACTTTATTGGAACTATCCCAGTTTAGATCCTCAGTTTCTTTGATATTAATGATACATTTGTTTTAACTGTCCGCACTGCTCCAAAGATAAATAACAAATTCAATAAAGAGTTCAACAACAGTGCCCTTTTTCCCCAAATAAATACTTTTTTTTAACATTGTCTCTGATTTTAAAATATTTTTCTGGGTTTTTTCTTTCCCTCTCCTACTTTGTGATGGTGAATTAAGTGACATAGTTTTGCATTTGATCTTCGTCAGCACTGAGTCACAAATAGTTCATGGAAGAGTGCTTCCCTATAAACAATGAAGTTGGGCTTCAATGGTTTACAACAATCATTTAAAGAACTTTTAAACATTGGTTTACCCACTAGTGCAGACTACATTTTCCAGTTAAAAGAGGACATTTACTGAGAGATGACAGTGATGTTTGTAGCCGTCTGAAAATACCTCTTCCCTCGTTCTGTGTGAAACACAAAACTATGTGAGCAGTTTTGCATGACCTGAAGAGCTTTTCACAGTACAAAATTAAAAAAACAGCCACAGAATAAAGATTCACTGACCCTTCTGACTCCGAAACTTCTTTCTGTGGTGTTCTTTCATTTGATCTGAAAGCTCCGAATCTTTTTTTTTTTTTTTTTTTTTTTTAATCTGACAGAGAAGGATTCTTTGTTGTAGGATAATCTGTCATTCTCTCAAAAAGATCATCTTCTGGGAAGTCAATGGGAGTTTTGCCTTTGGCCTCAGAGAGGGAAGGACTGCTCTGCATGTCTCTTATCCTATTGCTCATAGGAGCACATATGGAAATGCAGCAAGCAGACACTCCAGTCTGGGTTTCCCACAGATTTGTGGGTCTGTCTGTGACTACTGTTCAAATCAGCTGCTCAGTTCTTCTGACTTCTAAACCTTGACAAATGAGACGCAGGCTAATGAACTGCTGGACCTCGACACTCACTGATCAAGACTGCTTTCTCTGTGGGACTGCAATATGTGCCAGTGGTTAGACATAACTAGTAATACCCTCTGCTTCCACTAAAACTACTGAGGATGTGGGAAGAATGTATGCATGCCTGTAAGGAAAGAGGAGTTGTAGGTGGGAGTCAGTGGCTAAAGAATAAGCCTGAACAATAGACAGAGCAGTCATTTTTATTGATTGAAATGACTCACACTACTAATTTGATGTAGAATATTCTATTACTTTCTGAGAGAAAATTAAAGGGAAGCATGAACAAAGCATGCTTTTACACAGTAGAATAAAAGTTTTCTGAGAGTTTCTCACACCATATACTCGCTCATAATTTCTGAGACTGAAAATAAGGGACAGACAAATTAAACTGAAAATGGGACTGTTCCAATAATGGAAAATGTTCCAATAAGGACATTTATTAAACATGAAAATACACTGAAGAACAGTTCTTTGCCAATGTTTTCAAACCTGCTGCTTAGGACCAGATACTGTTGTGAAAACTGAACTCCAAAGGCTGAACCCTTTATCATGTCTGAAAAGCTTTTGGAAAAGGTGAGGAGTAACTTATATGATACATTAAAAGTTCTGGAGGAATACAGCTATGGAAATAACCACTGATAATTGGCAACCTATGACCACTTTAGTGTGACAGTATGTCTAAGAGCTCATTAAGGTTGCTTGCTCCTTCAGTTAATATCTTCAGTTATACATTATTCTTTTTAACAACAAATAGTGAAACAACATTCAGAGCTCACTTCATTCATAAACTACATCTACTTTCTTGATGGACTACCATCACAATGTCTTCCTGATGCCACAGAACCCTAAATGAGCAATTGTCACCCTTTGCATAGCATGCCAAAAAGACATGAGGAGTCCTTTGAATGGCTAACCTTGGTTGGAAGAGAAAGCTCATTAGGAAGACAGACATTTTCTTCCAAACAACAATGCACATTGATTGTACATGTTGAGACTCAGCTGTAAACAAGGATTCTCTTTTGTTGTATTTTGTTTAACAGTAGCTGCAAAATTTAAAAAGTCGTTACTTGTTGATTTTTTTTCTGAATGCTCTCTGCTCATCTAGTGGCTAGATGACAAATAAAGGGAGTCTTGTTATGGCTGGTTTGCACTAGTTTAATTAACAGCTGCTTCCCAAGATAAGAATTTTTCAGAGGAAATGCCATAGTGACAGCATCAACCTTGTTTGCCAATGAATTAATCCTCCCAGAACCACAGGTTGCATTTTTACCAATAGAAGGTGTTAAGATCTGATTATAAGAGATGCCTCTGCCTGAATTAAGGTGCAAATGAAACCATATGCCAAAGTCAATAGTATGGATTTTATTTAACAGTAAATGTGAGGTAGAGAGCTAGAAAGAAATAGAAAAGAGGGGGAGGGAGGGGAGAAAGAGAGAGAGATCAAGCAGAAGACAGTCACCACCTGTGGAGCCAGCAGCATCCTGTTGGTCCTTCTGCACCCTGGGCTTCTCAATGGTGGGTGGGGTCCCTGAGCCATTCTTCTGGGAGTACCACCTTTATACAGTCCAAGTTCTGGGCATCTGTGGGGTGGTCATGGGTGCCATTCCTATAACCTGGGGTGATATGTGTATGAGCAGTTGCTTCCTTTTCCACAGTTTGCCGCAGTGGAATTTTTTTTCTGGATATATTAAGCAGGATGTGCTAATCAAATTTCACCTCCATCAGACCTGGAATTAGCACCACACTTTCACAAATTTCTCCTTATCATATGGAAAATTCCTTCTGTGGCCTTGACAGCATTTGAGACGGGCAACTGCTCTTTAAGTCCTTACAGAGGGAACAGAAAGTATCATTAATTGCAAGAGTAAATCCTATTTTCTGTCGTGATTTATTTTTGTGATACTGCATATACCAAAAATAGATTAACATGTTTCTTAGTCCAAAATTCTTCTTGAGACGTGTCAAAAAAATAATGTACTTCTACAAAGATTCTTTTTCTCGAAAATGACAAAGCAAAAATACCAGCTATGCAGTTAGATAAGCTGCACGAGACTACTCCAACTCAACGTCAGCCATGCCAGAGACAGCAGCAGCACCAGCAGTCAACTCAGGCATGACATATCCAGGTCATTCAACTATATGTCATTTACATCCATTTCAGGAAAGACCAATATATCTTAGAAATAGCAGTTCAATTCACAGAAAGGGCTACAATTCATTAGTTCGCAATACTTTTAAAAAGTGCTGCCATGTATTGTCTGACTGCTGGATTTTTTCCTTCACTTTCAATTGTTAATACATGATTGCAATTTGAGCATTACTTGCTCATTTCCGATTTATGAAGTACCACGTTACAGAACCCATTGCGTATCAGGAAGGCGATACAGCCTCAGCTTCTTCTCTTTATATTTGTATCTCAGCTAAATCTACCACCCATCAGGGGATTAGTTCTTATGCTTTTTGAAAACAGGGGTTTTTTCCCACGACCAACTGATTGATTAGCTAAGCTACCTGTCCCCCTGCAGCATAGCATCATAGCATATAAATGTACATGGATGCTCATGAATTAGTAAAAGATTACAGAATAGATGAGTTGGATAGATTACGTGGATATATCAGACACTCTGAAAAATTAACAAAGTGCTATTACTACATTGCCCTACCCACTGCTACAATACAGGATCCCCACAATATTTACTATGGCAAACAAAGTATTGGCATGTTGGTAGCCAGGAATAGATGCAGACATCAATGATGTTGGATTTAATCACATTCATTTATTTCCTAGCAATTTAATCTGTAGAGTCCCACAGTGCCAGGTTGCCCTCCCTTGTTTTTAAACCATGGGAAGACGTGAGGACATTTAAGGTACAAGCCATTGCAAGTGCATGTCGGGCACTACTTTTCATTGACAAGAAACACAGACTGCATCATTTCCCAGCAATGGCACCAGGTGTAACTGCTAGAAAATGGATGAAAAATAATTGATGAAGGGCGAGCATTGTCAAGAAATAGATTAAACAGGCGTAAAGGAAGAATAAAGAGAGTAACTTTTCCATTATCTTCAAAAATCCTCTGAGACAAAAGAGGATTTAAAAAAAACCCAACTTACATAGAAATGTGTTCAATTTATGTGCCTGTATACCTGTATCTAAATATACATATACTTGAATATATCTATATCTATGTATGTAAGAAAACAATTATTTTCTTATTAAAAAAAATGTCTATTTAAATAATATTTCAAAGTTACAATCTTGTTTCTATTATCTATTTCAGTTTTTCAGTGTTTGGAAATATTCTGTGGGAAGATGTCATAATAGAACTAAATTCATTATCTATTATGAAGATAAAGAAATAACAGTGTAGAAATAATGATCAAACACAACTATATACATAATTAAAACAGTCCCCTTAAAACTTTGATCAAAGATCTTATCATCAGCTATTAATGAGAAAACACATCTAACCTGATTATAAAAAATATTTTATAGATATATATCTATATTAATATAACCACACAAACACATATATGGCATATATAGTCATTTTATAACATGTTTCTAGTATTTGAAAAAACTAGGATATTTGATTTAAATGTTCCTTGGTATGAGCTGGTTTGCATTCCCATTATTTGTAACATATAATCAGAAAGCTGGACTTTCCATGGAAATCTTAAAACACTTATTTCTACCTGAAAGAGTGAAAATGTTACTTTAAACTTTTAATGGAGTCAATATTTAGGAATTAATTTTCCCTAATTTGTTTATTTCATCCCTGCTCTCATTTTCCACTTTGCTCATTAAATCTGTGTCGTTGACATGCTCATAATGCTTGAAATTATTATGAAGAGATTGTAAGAAAACATATCTATCAGTATATGCATGTGGAACACATTATCAGCTCAGCATGTCGGAGAATGCAGTTTCAGTTTGTGACAGGCTTGAGCATGTCAAAGTTCCTCTCTAAAAGTGGAAAATTTTCTAAAGGAAGGTCTGGAGAGGGGTTTCTCAAGACAACGCAAGATATGATGAAGCAGGTCTCACTTTTCAGGCTGAACCACTTTCCATTTGAACCACTGGACAAGTCCTAGCACTAAGACTTTCCCCTAGCACTTTTTGGTTCCCAGACCAAGCACAGATCCTTTCACTGATAAATCTTGGCTAAAATCAGTGCATAAAATAATTTCAGAGTCTGGTAGGGAAAAGGTATGGGTTCTTCTCAATAAATAGCTTTGACTTTTAGTAACAAGATTTGTTTTTCTAAATGTCAGAAATAATAATTTATTTTTGTCACAATAATAATTTATGAAAATAAATATAAATTTTGAATTGCATTTTTATAAAAACAGAAATAAAATGTTTAAAATAAATTAAAAACCACTAAACCTGCGAAACTCTTAACCTACATTACTGCATGGTGTGTTTATACAGGAACTGCTTTACATGGTTAAGGAGAAATGTCCAGTGCAAATGAGAAGCTGGGATACCCCCATCAGAAATGGCAGACAATATCCTAGGAGCCCTGCTGGTTTCCGGAAAGGCACATAGAAACCAGGAACCTCGAACGGCAACTAGACTTTTTTCTAGCAGGACCCAATTTGCTCTTCCTCCCCACCCCTCCCACAACCACATCCCCATTTAATTTAAGTAAATAAAATCAAAATTTAACAAACCAGTAGGAAGTTGTCAATATAATTGTAATTTACATGTTTCATATTTTTCTTTCACATGTAGAAACAAAAGTGGTTCTATGGAAAAGATTTGTAGAGAAGCTGGAGGCCATTTGTGGCAAGACACTGCAATAGGGTCATGTTTCAAATGTTGAATTAGTTATTTAAGAAGGAAAGTGGCTGTAATGATCCACTGTTTCCACAAGATAATTGTTTGGTCAATATGGTAATATCCCAAAATAATCCTCATTCACTTTAATGTCACCTATAGGAGCCTAGTACAATTGGAAATATTGATTAGAGCAGAGGCCATTATGCCAAGATACAGGCCATGAAATGTAGCAAGAATTGTCTTGTATTCTCCTGCTTGGCTCTGTATGAATAATGCTTGTATGAAATGCTCTCTAACACAGCACACTCACACTACCCATGGTGTCTGCTTGGCTTACATCTGGCAGTTAATGACTTTTTTTTGGTCTGCACCATGATGGAAATTGGAAAAAGATGTAAAGAAGAATATATTAAATAATGCAAATATAATCAGCTTCAAGGAAGAAATGTGAGAGCACCAGTTTGAAAAGTAGCATTCTGTTCTTGTTCCACATAGGTCCTGGTTAAGTAGATTGCTATTTCATAGTGCCTGAAGTATTTCATGGTGTATTTCAGCTCAAAGTGTGTGCAGGGGCAAAGTAACAGTGGCCAGAAACACACAGAATCTAAACTATTATCAATACATATTCATGGAATTTTCATGCTCAATTTCTTTTCAAATAGTTATTTGCAAAAGAAATCTAATGTACCTGCTGAAAAATATATTTATTCTTCTAATTTATTGGCAGAAAATGTACACATTTTGTGATGCTTTGTTTTTGTTTTTCTTTTGCTTGTCTTCTAGGGATTTTTTAAACTATTTCCTTCCATATGAAAAATTATGTGGAAATTGCACAAAATACATGAAGCAGTCAATAAAGCATGGATGAAGGCTACAGATATTTCTCTGTCCACCACTGCCTGTATAAATATAAAAATACTCACTGAAAAAAAGGCTTTACCTTTTGCCTGACACATTTAAATCCTCATCCTGTTTCCAATATTTTATTTTTCCCCTTTTCCCCTTCTGATCCAGGTTTGAGTATCTCTCAGTAGTACACAATCCCAGTGAGATTCATCAGATCAACATGCTTCATTAATTTCAACTTTCATTGAACTTGTCAGGATAGGGGAGTCTAAAAAAAAAAGAATGTGGCTTGTTTAAATCTATTTAATGACTTGTGCATTGATGTTTCTATTTGAATTTTGTTGTATAGAACTTTTAATTTATTTAAGATTTTTAGCATATATTTCTGCAATATAAAGGCATTGATAAGAAGCCTTAGCTGTAGTTTCTAGCCTGCAGCTATATTTCTAACTAATTGTATGCTGAAAAATGAATGCATAATGCATTCCTCCTACTGTATGTTGATCTGTAGTTAACTTTCTCCTGACACTCGTGAGAATGAGATCGTTTAGAACTGTCTCTTCAATAGAAGAAATCAGCTATCTACAATAAAGGAGAAATCCCAAATGTATTTTAGAGTGATATGTACAAATTCTCACTTAGCAGTTCAAGAGAATTGTGATTCTGTATCACAGAATCATCACCGATCCCATCTTGCATGATAATTTGATGCTTAGATTGTGATGATTTCTCTCTTCTTGGTGCTTTAGATTTAGCTACATTTTCTTTGGTGCTTTTTGGTTTGTTTGGTCAGTTGATTTTTGTTTTCTATAGAAAAGAGTACAAATAAACATGAAAATAGAATTCTAAGTTATTATTTAAAATACACCTGCTACTAGGCTGTAACTCCAGGATGTAATTTTTTCCCTAACTATCAATCTGTATTTTAGAATGAAACTCACTGTATGTTGTATTTGATTTTTGTGTGATTAGGATGATCTTTGTTCAGCATAGATCAAAGTGTAGGAAAAGATGCAATTGAGCTAATCAGTTACACCATATATTGTATAGTATGCATAAATATAATGTTGACACATTTAGTAATGCATAAAAAGGTTAAATGGAACCTACTGGAAGATTTTAACAGGGCTTAAATTTATATTGATAATATTGCTTTGGTAGCCATGCTGGTAAAGGAATGTGAAAGCTCCTTTCTGGATCAATTAACACCTTTAATTAAAGGGGTAATTCATGAGTCTGTACTCTGTCATTTGACCATATGATAAGCAATTGCCTCTCCTAATAATTTGCTTTTCTTAAATGGCTTGTAAAAATGTATTTATTGCATAATAATACTTGCATTCTATCTGCTGCACTGTGTATGATTTTGTACAGTACATGAAATATGTCAGGCTAGTTTGCAAAAAAGCCCCCAAACCTTCCCTGTAGAATAATTAAGGTTAGCATATTGGCATTTACTTCCTTCTAATAAAACAATATGCTAGTGTGTGACAGTGTTTGTGCATGAAATCATTAATCAATTTCCTTGTTTCTTCTTCTTTTTTTTTAACTCTTTGGTTCCAGGCAAACTTCATTTCTCACTTTAAATGAATTTGGTATTTTTATTTACTGCCATTAAATTATTGGAACTTATGATAATCATTCAGGTGGGTGGGTATATATATATATATATACTCTGTAGATGGATATAGAGTATTTTCGTGTTACAGATGATGGCAAATTCTTATTAGTTGAAGAGTGTAAAAGTCTGCTTCACAGGAAAACTCAGTGAGAATATTAAAAATATTGCTGTGATTAAAAATTCAGAACCAAATCCTTACATGGTGTACATGACTACTGGACAGATGATATTAATCTTTTCTACTCTAAAAATTCTGTATAATCTAGTCTCCTTCACTTGTCTTGAGTTAATGGAGAAACGAAACCAATTTCCAGTGGGTCACTCTGTGCTTTTGCTTGTAGAATTCCTTGTGGCTGAGAGGGAGTACCACTCTGGAAGGTTTATTTTTCTGTACTGACTTCTGTCATTTTCAGTAGCAGTTTGTGAGATGATGAGACACCTCCAAAATTTAACTCTTAGGCAGCTTTTGAATAATAGACACAGTGAATGCTTATTTTGATATGCATCTTCAGAAGCAAGTCCATTAAAATGTGCAATCTATCCTTCAATATCGCCATTGAGCATACTAAATCAATGGAACTCTGCCCATAAAGTTGGGAGAATAATTTCTTAAGAGCGTGTCAGAGGATCTTTCATGTAATAGTTTTTTATTTAGAACCCAAGATATTAAAGCCTCAGGTAGAGAACTTTAAGAATGATAAAAGGAAAAGCAAGGCACTGCCCCCACAGCCCAGTTGCTTTTAAATTCCTTTTAGGACATGTTGATATATACAGCTCCAAAGTCAGAAATCTTGGCTTCACTCCCAGAGATGTTTGTTCCATCACAACCTTTCCATGCATTAAATTCACATCATATCCTTAAAAAAAAAAAAAAAAAAAAGCTGGTGGATTAATCTTCCCTGAGATAAGCCATCTAGCAGAAGAATCAAAGTAAGCTGGCTATCTAAAATCCACTAAGTTTTGATATCTGCTCTCTGTCATCACAATAGTCAGCTTGAAGAAGCCCAGTAAAAAACTTACGATGGGATAATACTCATGAAAGCCAGATTGCATTTTACATTTCATTGGTATCCTATTTGCAAATGCTTGGACGTTAACTTGTAAGACAAGCAGCAAGATCATCCAAAACTTGAATTAATTGTAGAACAAGAACTTTAATTTTCACAGAATTAAAAAAGATTACATTGTCATTATGCTCAGAGCATATCAGTCTGAGAGCTGAATCCCTTGCCTTAAGGAAAAAAATTCAGAGAAACTGACCAGCGGATGAAAGGAATTATTAAAAATTACTTGCAGAGAATGGGCATTTTACCTGGAGATGACAAACCAAAATATTGTGTATTGATTTGGTTCAATGTGGAAGTTGGCATCGTATGTTTCTACATAAACCTATGGGGACAACTACGGGTGGGAGCATACATAGCTCCCTCACACACTCACTCACAAGCACATGTACACATACACACATTTCAGTTATAGCTGTTATCAAAGATTACATATCTGTTCACTTCACTGATTCAAAATTAGATGGAGAAGATCTTTTTCTCAGGGGAAAACAAAAGTTCCCAGAAGTGACAGCTGTAATATAGCTTGTCTGCTTTTCATCTTTTCAGACTGGTTTGCAAATGTTTGTTGAGAAATGAGAGATGATACTATCAAAACAAACAAACAGTTCTGACAGGAGATAGAGCATTATTACTTCTACTGTTTCTTTCTTTTCTGCATGTTTTCAGGACAAAAATCATAATTATCTGAAACTGTCCCTAAATCCTGTGACATAGTTTTGATTGAAATTCATGATCTTCCACTCTGCTTTTTTCATTAAAGGCATGTTGAACTTCAAATGATACAAGGTGCTACAAACCTTTTTGGCACTCATGCTTACCAGGAGCATAATACATAATACATAATCAGCTGCCTGTCAAACTCTGCTTATATTCCAGTTCCTTGAAACCTACATATCACTAGCAAATATATTCTTTGCAGCTTTTCATGAAAGCATTGAAGGTGTACATTGGGTTTTGGTAGGTGCTACAAAATAAAACTTAGAGCTGTACAAATAAGAAAAAAGTGCATAGAAGCCACACAACCAGAATTCAATTTTGGCTAAGGTATATAGGACTACCAAAAAAAAGCCTGTGAAACACATCTAATAAGGTTTTCATCATCTCTGCTGGCATATTCAGAAAGGGCAAGTCCATCAACTGAGAGATTCACAGATGTCAAAGTTACCCGACCAGGTGCTTATTACTAGAGCAGATGCTCTAAGTTAACAAGAGCAGTGGAAGATTTATGGCCCATTTTTATCTTGTTCACAAAATAAATATAATCATGGACAGTGAGACACTAAAGTGCTCATGCAAATCGGTTTGTAAGAGACTTAGATCAGAGCTAATGAAAACCAAAAAATCCCCCTCAAACCTATACTGAGTAGGAAGCTGACTATGCAAGCCACAAATCTTTGTGAAACTGCTTTGTGTAACTGCACAGAAAATACATGTGTGAACAGTTGACTGTATGTTGCACATGAATTAGCTCATTATTGATGTGACTTGCTATTCCGTTTGAAACTATATCCATGAAAGGCACACCTCAAAAATAAAAAACTGAATGCAAAAAAGTATGAATAAAAAACCAGCCAGTGTGCCTCTTGCCAACATTTTCCAAAATGAAACTGTTCCTTAGAGAGATGAGTGGATAAAAACTAAAATCTGCAATACAGATGCAAGCTGCAATGAGTTATCAAAATTAATAGAAACTTCTTACTAGGTGAAAGACACGAGAAATCTCCTAATTCTCTAATTATTCAAGCTGAGGTGGTGAACATCTTTCTGCGGGTAAAATATCTTCATTTTTTGTACACTTTGGTTATTAATATTGTTACTGTGCATTTCTTATTGCATTGCTTTGTGCTTTCAGTAAATAGTTATTTCAACCCATAGTCTCTGCTTTTGTCCCTTTCCCTTCATGGGAAGGGGTAGGGGAAGGGCAGTGGCTTATTTGGAGTTTAATTTCCAGCAGGTGCTAAAATCACCACACATAATTTATGAAAAACAAAAGCCTACGGTATTTTACTTTTTTAAAACCAGTCTATAAAAATAACTGTAATTAACTCTTGAATCTGGTAAAATTTCTGGCTACTTTCCAGAGTATTGACATTCCAACAGGAAAATAGAATACCTTTATTATAGCCATCTAGTACAGGAATAATTCTAAGGATTTGTTTTATGATACCTGGGGGTTGTTGCACATGACTAGCAATATTGTTCAGCAATTTTGAATCAGGCCCAGTGATGCAGATAAGTTCAGTGAAGAATTTCATAGTCTCTGATTATTGTATCTCAAACTTTCAGTTTGTGACACTTGTCACTGAAAAAGGGAAAAATTCTTCATATTTGCTCTTCACCACTATTATGTAAAGAAACTACTCAATGCAGTCACGTACCAAATATAATTAAATGCTTCTCAAAATGGAAAAAAAAGAGAAAATTTTTCATGTTTAGCCATTATACATTTTGCTAGTACTTTTTTAGAAAATTAATTGCAACTATAGAACAGAAAATATTTAGACAGATAAATACTTCATTTAGGCTACCATTTTTATGGTCCTTGAGAGGAAAGAAGACATCTGCTTCTAGGGCATGGACTTAACTGCTGATGTTTATCAAAAAGGGAGAAAAGTTCAAGGAATGTTGAGATTATTATCTTGTTAATCAGAATTTTATACTCTAGAATACCTTTAAGAAATGGGAAAATTCATTTATTTGTTCTGTTGAGTTACTGTTAATTGTAGCAATTCAAAATTTCTAGTACAGTAAAACTATACTGTGGACATAAGTGGTCATTATGAAGCTGGTAATGATAAAAAGAAATTAAATTCTTTATTTTCTTTGGAAGAAAGAAGTTCAAGAAAGAACAATTAATGAATGCATTGGTGTAACCCTAACACATTTTTGACTGTATTACGCTGTAAAATTTATTTTACACTTGTATACCTTGCATTAAAAATGCGAATGCATACACCTAACAAACTGAAGCAAAAAATGTTGCATACAGGAAGATAATATGTATAATTTTCCTGCTTAAGTACCTGATTCCATAGAAAAAATCTGCTTTGTGCAAATGAATGCCAGTGAAGGATGCTGTAACAGAAGTATGAAACAATACAGTGTTTTTCCATTGATTATATTCTATTTCTCCACTTGTTTTCGTTACCAGCTGTATATATTGAAATTCAACATGCCTAAAGTACTCTTTGCAAAACAAGCTCTTTATAGATGCAGAAAATATTTTCTTTTTCCATCAGTGAATGGTCCAATACAGAATATATCAGTTGCACTGCATCTGAGAAAAGCCTACAGCTCCTTATCACCTGAAAACAAAGTCTTCTGCAGGAGGTAGTGTAAGTGCATGAATGTAATGTGATATAATGAAGCAAATTGAGCAAAATTAAAACCATACAGACACTGCAGGAAAATTCACAAGCAAACATAACATGATTGCCATTTTCCAGCTACTCAATCCCCTGGTATAAAAGAAATAACAAAGGGCAGTTTCTAAATTTTTTGGGTCATCTTAAACTGATCCACAGTCATGCTGCAGAAACAATACAAGGAAATTCCTTAAGGAAATGTAATATCCAAGGGGGTAAAAAACCCCAAACATATCAGGAAACCTGTCTCCAGAATTAACACCAGTACGTTCAGTAATCACAGCTGCAGCTTTAAATTCTTATTCTTTCTGTCATTTCCATATCTACAAGACATAGAGAATGACCATTGGGTTTTCAATGGCTTTGCACAGCTATTGCTCACTTGATCTCTGACTTTTGTGCTTTCATAATACTGCATGAGGAAATCCAAATTATTTCTCCTGTGAATTAAGTTCTGATTTTCTCTGTAATTTCATACTTATTAAATTTTTTAATAATTTTATTGTCTGAAAGGGAAGAATTAACGTGTTTTTTTTCTTTTGTTTATTTTGTTTCTTTTTTGCAGTCGCTTGAATGTGTGAAAGTGAGTTAGGCAATTTGTTGAATGTTTTGGTTCACAGAAAAAAAATTATCTGCTATGTATGCTCAGATAACATACTCAGCATTTGAAAGTTCAAAACATGCTTGAAATTTTCTGTGTCCTATAAGGCAACACATTGTTGACACTACGAGTGGCATAAATAGCTTTTATATGGAGAATCAACCTCCTTTTTTCAAGTACAGGTAGAAAAATAAACACATACAATCCTTGTTCCTTACTACCTATTTGAATATACAACCATATATAAACCAGAATTCTGGGGAGAGCTCCATTGAAAAAACAACTCATTTAAATAGAAATTTATGATCATAGGTTCCAAGAGGGGTGCTTTCTCGGCCAAAGAGTATTATATTCTATAAAAAACACACAGGAGAATCTCTGTTGAGACTATATAGAGCAAGAGATGTTGTGCTAAGAAATAAAACTTTCTGCTAAAGGCAGTCTAGCTCTTACTCCACAGAAAAATTACTTTAGAGAGGAAGTTCTAAAAGACATAGCTCCTTTACTCAGAGTTTGTTTTAAAATACCATGTCTGTTTTTTTCACTGAAAGCGTAGAAGTAAGCCAGTTTGTACCTCATCATAAGATTTAAGACTATTATTTTTAAAAAAAATCTAATATATAAAACCCCCACCAGTCTTTTTTCCTTCCTTTTTTCTTGCTGGTTAGTTAGTGTTGGAATAGGCTCTATGCAAAGCAAATGGCTAAAAAGAATGCTTTTAAAAGTTTTGTGTCTGCCAACACTTCTCCCAGTAGTGTTTTTTATACCAATCCTCTATTATGAAGCTGTAGTAAATTGGGAAATAATTTCTCTATGTTTTGCAAAATTTTATAAATGCTAATGGGAAGACTAGACTCTTACTATACAGTATGTGCAATACTCTTACTATACAGTATATGCAATATCCACAGGGACAGGGATTTTTTATCTGAAAAATGTTTTCAATTTAAATTGATTTAAACAAACAAAAAAAGCATCAAAAATTATCATCATTATTAATGGTTCCCAATATGGGAACTAAACACAGGGGGTAGTGTCTGACCCAAATCCATAAAAATATGTCTCCCAAAAGAGATGATCTAGAAATTCCTGGTTTCCTGATTTCATTGTAATGATTGTACTTAAAGACAGTGTCCAAAGCAGTGCATGTGGCATAACTGAAAATTTAGGAGGCAACTCATGTGGACCACGTGTCAACTCGTGAGATGCAAGCAGTAATGCAGAGTAACTCCTTTATATTTTGTTAGGCAGTGTATTCTTGTCCTGGGTACTCCATGTAAATGGTGCCAGCTCACACTCCCATAGGAAAATGATTGAGTGCCCTTTGTATAGCTTATGCACAAGAGATATTAAAAAAAATAAGGGGAAAGTACTATAATATTAACTAACAGGTACTGAAACAGTCACTGGGGTCTTTCTTGCATTAAACAACATAGATGATAGAAATCTGATTGTACTATCCACCAGCAGCAGTGACAGAAACTGGTTCACAATAGACTGGAAGTTTGTGTTGAGCAAGTCCCACTGATCACCTACTAAAACCAGGAAGCATCAGAATTTGATCTGAATGAAGTGAAAATCAAAACAATTCAAAGCTTTTTCTCAAAACGCGTCAGAATTCATGACAGGTGGGATTTAACCAAGATCAGTACTGAGATTAGCCAAATTATGTGATGTTGTTGAAGAGCTGAAAAAGAAGAAGAAATAAAATGTATTCTCCCTCAACAGGAACTGTCACTTTAAAATAAAATGATAATAAAGCAACGCGAGAGTTGTTGCAGGAAAGAGGCCAGCTGACGTCAGTATCAGTGATAGTAGTGAAGTAAAATTAAACAGAGAGAAAAAAAGTGTTATTTGCAACAGTTACAGAAGTCTCATGAGTATACAGTATACATCTTGCTTGGACACCAAGTACTAGTTAGAGCAGGTCACTGCTCCTTAGAGAACATTCCTGACAACCTGATGCCTTCTGTTCTGAGAAGTCTGCAGTGCAAGACCACACAATTACAAAGGTCTGATGTGAAAGTAATACAGAATCCCAAAAGTGAAATTCCTGTAGCAGTTTCCCTTGCACCATTTCACAAAGGACAAAATATGAAAAAAAATATTCAGGTGAACAGATGCCTATGATATTAAAACACTTGCCAAGCACTTAGCCAGTAGAAAAACATCCTCTGAACAGCGTTAATAAACTATAGAAAGCCCCTGACAAAGGTTGGTCCGTGGACTACCAGAAATTAGTGGCTTAAAAGAGTTGTATGTGAAGGATAGATCAGCTCTAAAAGAAGGTGTGTTATGTTTCTCAAGATTATGTTTGTTGTCATTCAGTATAACACAGACAGGTACAGTTCCTATGCTTTTATGGAAGCATAGAACGAGGAATAGGTAGGGTGCTGCAAAGCTCAGGAAAAAAAACGGAATGCAGCTTGTTCATGATACATCACACAGGGCTGGCTCCAAATCCCAACACAATTAAAGTCAACACAGGCACAATCATGGGATAATACTATGGCTGCAGCTACAAAAAAGTAAAATTCCAGGTGTGTAACTTAAAACAAGCAAGCACACAAACATCCTAGTGCAGTTACTCAGCAGGAACATAGGTAATAACTACTCCAAACAACCTGTATTTACAGGAGGGACATGTTGCATCTCTTGGCAGTTAAATGGCAAAAAACACTGTTCCTTTAAAAAGAGAATTTAAAAACACCTCCGATATAGCTTTGCTGTCAGTCCCTCTGTCAATATACTGTGGTGAGACTGCTGGCATCACCATCGGTCTTTGAAACACCTGTTTTACTCAACCCATTTTAGCTTACACCATGTTGAATGGAATTCAATGTGCTAAGCTATATAAACAGAGGAAAACACCAGAAGTACTAAGAGAAAAGAATGCACTATTTAGCTGATGTACCCGATTCTTTGGGAATATAAATGGAAATCAAATTTTTTGAATACAAAATTTATTTTTTTTTAATATCTATGAAAAAAAGAAAGCTTCAACACAAAGCCTACTTCTCTCCCAAGTAAAAAAAAATCAAGAAACATTAGGAAAAAATTACTAAGTGAGGTGCAATTCCAAGTGCAGGTAAGGGCAACAGATACCATTTTGATTAAGTCATAAAGACTTATGTAAAAAGTAGACGATCTTTAAAAATTATAAACAATCTTCTGGGGATGCAAAGATCTGTAAAAGCAGAGAAAATTAAACATTTAACTAGTAGAGTTTAAAATGACCTTATTCAGTATGAATTCCCTCAGACAGCTCAAGAAACTTTAGGGAGTTCTTTAAACTTGTTGGCAGTAAAATGGTAAATAAAAAAGCGTTTGTCCACTGATGGGACACTTGATAACTGATGCTCGAAAATGTGAATTTATGTGTAATAGTAAGATATTTATTCAGATAAAGATAATCCTCGTATGAAGTGTTTTGTAAAATACTCTTAAAACAAGAGCATTTTGAGCTTTAAACAAGAGTGGATTTTTCAGTGAGGACTTTAGTAGTGATTCCATTGCTACAAATGAAATACCTCCAATTCTCTACTGTGGTTTCTTTGCATCATCTGTCAAGCATGGCAAAAGAGATCATCCCAACTATGGAATATCCCTAAAACCAAGCTTTATCATTGTTAGACAATTAAGTGCAAGTTTCTTTTGGATGAAACGTATTCATGAATTTCTGCTTTGCTGTGCCTTTGTGTCTCTGAAAGACTAGAAATTTAATACAAGAAGGTCACTTCTGTTTTATCATTAAGTTCTATTTCTTTCACCTCATTTTTTTTTCCTAATATAAACACATTTTGTACCTATGATTCACATGTATAAGAGACTAACCTGTCTTTGCCTATCCCTTTCTTTAAACTCCTCCTAACAGATGAATATATCATAACAAGTAAGGATACAGCTCAAAACTTATAACACATAGGTGGTATGATAGTTATGAGACCAAAAAAACCTTGATTTCATTATTAATGTGAAGTGCACTGAGAATGCTTACAGCCACATGGTGTGAACCCTTCCTGAACATATCGAAACTTCTTACACTTCTTTCAGGGCTAGGGGCCCATACTGGTCATCATGATACAGATGAAGCCTTACATTGAAGGCATTTTTATATGAAATGTTCTTAATATGGAAGTATTTTAGCACGTTTAATCCCCACATTTTGGAGTTACTGTACTATTTGGTTTATATCTTTTATATTTGTAACTAATTGAATTTTTAATGTAGTTATGTTTTAATAAAAAACAGGACTAAAAATATTACAACTCAATTTTCCATCAAGAAAAGAGGGAAAAAAAAGATTTCATGATATACATCACTCAGACAATTATTTCTGAAATTATTATCTTACAGTGTCAAATGATCAACAGAAGCAAGAATAGAATTAAAATCTCATCTAAGAATGACCTTAATGTCAAGAGCTTTTCAGATATGATTGACCATCTTTCTTTATTACTGAGGTTAAATACAGCTAAGCTGTCAAGAATGATTTGTTGGAACACATCCTGCATCCTGTCCTCCGTGTCCCGTCCAAACAGGTGTCCCTCTCCTGTGCTGAAAAACAAATATTCATCCAGCATATTCTGCTGTGTTTCAGTAAGTCCTTCTGTCATGAGAGCTGCTGACTACATGGGGCCAGGAAACTGGGTAGATTCTGTAAACACTTGTAAACCACTAGAGAATATTAAATCTGGCTTTCCTATTTTGTCAGTACTCCTGACCTGTGTTTGGTATCTTCCCAGGATTTAATTTACACCCTTGTTTTCCATTGTGATGCTAAATGTGATAAATGTGATATTTGCAGTGTGAAACAGACACAAATACATCCTGAAATAGATTGCAAATACAGGAAAATTGAAAAAAATTAAATCACTGCAGCAAAGTGTACTATTGTAAATGTGGTGGGTTGGATGGTTGTTAATATCTCTAAGTACTCAAAGAGAGACAAGGTACAAGAAATACTGATGTTCTATTATGTGCTTTATTAAAGAGAATTTCCCCCTGTGTTTGTACTAATACTATTCATTTCCCCCATGCCCTAAACCAAGATTTTTACCACATAAACAACAGAGTTCAGAAGAAAATTTTGTTACAAAAAAAGGGGTTATACAAATGTGCCTACTTTTGCTGCTTTTCACCTAGGCAGTCCTCTCTACTCAGTTTCCTTATTCTAACCAGAGGGATTACTAGCTTAATATAATTTAGTGAATTACAAAACATGTTTATAAGTCTGTTTATGAGCTAGTATGTTCAGACTATAACAACATATGAAGATAAGTTCAGACTACTTTGGAGAAGTGTTTTGTTCCTAATGTTAGGAAAAATATGAATAAAAATTAATCAGATTTTGATGAAGAATATCAAGTTTTTTATCTAGTCATTAATGTGGCCTCAATATCACATGTTGTTTGTGGACTAAGTTGTGTCTGAAGATTCTTGTTTACTCTTACATGTACGTCAGATAAAAAGGCTGACTGAGAACCATGTGGACTGAAATACCATGGGGTAAGATAACGCACGGATACAGCCTTATTCTAAATGAAATAATGAGGTGTTTCAGTCAGTGAGAGATGAGTAAACTCAGCAAGAAGACATAGACTAGTGCCAGAGCTCAGACTCTTTAAATCTCTACCTGAATTTGCCTTGCATTAATTTCCAGCTTAACCCTATGCAATATTATGGCAGACATCCTAGTTCAAATGGGCTCTTAGTCTAACAAAAAAATGCATGTCCTTGCATTTGATTGCAGAACTAGTATCTACTGAAAAGAAAACTTTTTAGATATCTTCAGAAAAATAATCTTGAAAGCTGGCTGGGAGTGCCTCTCCACTTTGTGTTACGTTGGACGTCAGGAAGAATTTCTTCATGGAAAGAGTAGTCAGGAATTGGAAATGTCTGCGCAGGGAGGTGGTGGAGTCCCCATTCCTGGAGATGTCCAAGGAATGACTGGATGTGGCACTCTGTGCTCTGATCTGGTTGACAAGGTGGGGACCAGTCACAGGTTGGATTTGATGACCTTGGAGGCCTTTTTCAACCTTGATGATTCTGTGATTCTGTGTTAGTGAGCAGGGAAATACAAACTTCAGGAAGCCTAGAAAACAAGGAAGTGATTAAATATGAAAATTATTGTTCAAGAATTGCAATCACTTTTGTGACAGAGGAAAAACTTGAAAGTTTTTTTCTGACAAAAATGCACAGAGGTAAACACAGGACAAAGGTAATTTCCAAAATTGATTCTCATTTAAAAATCTATTTTGATACTGAAGCACATCTCTATCATAATACACTGCAAACAGTTTATGTCAACTTAGAGCACTTCAAAGTATTTAAAAGATGACTTTCACCTGGTAATGCTGTTCAGAAGCAAGTCTCAACATCAGTTTGTCAGAAATAACCAAAATCATAAGTTGGAGGTTTAATAAAGAATGTACCTATCATAAGTCATCTATTAAGTGTACATTTACAATTTGCATTGAATGTTGGTTTACTCATGAGGACACACTACATTGCTCTGATCATTCCAGAAATCTTTATATTCTTTTATATTCTATACTTTCAATTTAATTGATTTCCTATGACTTTCTCCTTTCTGGTAAGATTTTCTGTGAGATTTTAGAAACATTATCATCTGACTTCAAATCTAGCCAAGGTTTATGGAATAATTCCATGATTAATTGATGTTACCACTTATAATAGTTTATAGATTTCAATTTAGAAAAATTAAACTGCATCTTATATTATAATAAACTCTGAATTGTCCTTTGAAGGATCAGAATGTTTCAAGAACAATCCCTGCGTGAATAATAAAAATGAATCTTCACTTACTCTTTTTCTATTATTTTTTTTAAATGCAGCAATGTTCCTAAAGAAAATTAATGTGCTGTGTGATACTGTGGAAGGTATACTACAAAAGATATGATAAAGGTGGTACAGGACTAAAGAAGTTCCATAAGAATGCAATGCATCACCACTTTTTCTATATAATTGAGCAAGATTTTTCTTGTTCTCTTTAGAGTTTCTGACTGAATAACCATAGAGAAAGAGCTAGAAATTAATATTTCTTTCCATGCCATAGTGCAGACACTCATTTTCTTCAAACTACTGATAAGAGTTTGAACATGTACTAGATTTGCTTTGTCCTTTTGCTACATCTGTTTGAAGTAGATGCTAATGTCTTCCTTTTCTGTCCCTCTCACCCATCTTGGCATTGATCTGCCCTACAATGCAGCAGCATTCCAAACCATTGCCCTTCTTGGATGTAATTCCTATACTCACTGAAAGCCCAACTAATCCAACTTAAGTGAAGACAACCTGAAGAAGACAGAGAAAAAATTAGGTTTACATCACCTGGTACTTCTGTTTGAACTGCTTCACTGTCGTGGCCTCCGACAGGCTCCTTCCAGGAGCAGGTCTGCTCAGCACAAAATATAGCTGGTCAGCTTCAACTTGTGAAAAGTTTGGGATATAGTATGTGGCCCAATCCATTCCATAGCTACTTTATTTTATGGGTTTGTAGCACTGTATTGAAAAATAAATTCAATTCTTGTTTACAAGTATGGAAATTATGGCAGGAAAAATATCAGGCAGAGGATGAATTCTGTGGCTGGAAAAGAGAATTAGAATATTCAGCCTTCTGTGTGTCTTGTCTCCTGGGCCACCTGGATGTGCTGACCTTATTATGCTGTATTTTACAACTAAAACAATGCTTTTATTCTACTCTGTAATGAAGGCTTCTGGGCACTCTCAAAAAACCCAATTATAGCACTAGGAAGATATAAGACATTGGTATATAATTCTTACAGAATTATAACCCAATTACATCTCTCTATGTAAATAAAGCCTTCTGGTTTAGTAACACCTGAGTTCACCTAACTCAAGCTACCTCTAAGCCTCTCTTTGGAACTAATTTCATATGTTATCTGAGGATTATATCTGTCATAAACTTCAGTGCTGCTTGTAGGAAACAATAGGGCGAGCCCCATCCCATGTCAGACAAAAGGTCTGCAGTGAAGGAAATTTCCAATAGCAAAAGAAAGATTTTAGTGAATTGCTAAGATGGAGTGCCAGTCTGTCTCCTCTCAGTGATGGAGATGCTCCTTATCTGCTTTGTCAAAGCTTGACATACATTAGTATGCCAGACACTCACACCAGCAAACTCAGCACAGAGTAGCATATAACATGTACCCACAGATGACTGGTTAATATAATTTCCTTCATTTTCAATCAAGACATTTTCAGTTTAATTTAGATACCTGTCCCTTCTTTGCCACTGGGGCTTGTGTCAAGCTTATACAGGAAATGCAGCAAGCTTTATTAGCATAGATATTAAAGTCACTCATTACAAGTGACACAGTCAGAGCAAGCAATCCAGCACTTGCTCAGTGTCACTAGGTAAAGCTGTGTTAAACTTGATCTGAAACTGCTCTTCTCGATCTGAAGCTATAATAGTTACAAACTATCAGCATCACCCCAGAGCAGCAACTTAAATGCATTATATGTATTTGAGCTGGTACTTTTGCCTGTAGAGATATTAAATATTAAGCAATAGCTGCCTATGTGTTTCTGGTACTTGACAATTCTTCCTTCGCCAAAAAAAAAAGTATCTTTCTTTTATTCACTGAAAACCTTCTTGCCTCCTCACAGAAACCTTGTTGTCATTGTGTACCATGGCCACAGCAAGATACCTCGATCCAGATTAGGAACCTATTAGCTTTATACTTTACTAGCATTAAATGCAAATAATGACAGGCAGTCATGGCCTTAAAAACCTATAATTGCATTATAAAAGTAAGTAGGAGAGGAAGAGAGTATCAAGGGGATGAAATAATCTGCTTGAAGTTACAATACAAAACACATCCAAAGTAATAAAAGTCTTCATGTCAAGTTCCTTATCACTAGGTGAAGATTTCCTCCCTCAGCCTGAATTAAAAATTGGTTTTGGCCTCCTGCGTTTAATGTCAATCTTATCAAACCACCATCCTCCATCTGTTGCTTCTTTGTGTGGTAAGAATGAATCTTCTGTAAAACCTGTCAAAACGAGAGTTTGAGGACCCTTTTGTTAGCATATATGAAATAAAATAATATGGCATGATTCACACTTGCATATTTTATAATACCTTTTAAAAGTTGGAGACAATATGTCTGGACACTCCTGAGGAGTGCTTGGAACAAAAGATCAGAGTCACCTGAGCCACCACCCAGAGGGTTAGGAATGACTAACTTTAGTAGGTTGTCCACATTTCATGCTAACAGGAAAGTCCTTGTATGTTTTTTGTAAATAAGCTACTTTCCTTAGAAAAACCTCTTTATAGTCTAAGGGTTTATGTTCCTGCAAAACTCCCCAAATTCAACCCTTACCTTATGGTGTTGCAGTCAATGTCTCGATGATGAGAAAAGAGGAAGCACATATTTTACATATATAGGTAAGAAATATATCTTACATATATTTATGATATAGGTATATAGAGAGATAAAGTCAAGAATGTAATGTCACTATAATTAAAGTCTTAACATTCTAATTATTATTGGTCGAGGCCTAACTGTCTAATTGTTACTGGAAAAGAAAGAATTCTACAGTTAGAATGTTTTTATGCAGGAAAAGTCTCAATAATAATAATATGGTTACGCTTGTTCTGTACATACCTTTTGGTTTCTGTCACTTTCCTGGGATGGTGCCCACCCTTCCCCTGCTTTGGTTCCTGAGGCCAGAGGTTTCATCCTGATTGAGGAAGAAGGGGGTGTGTGCGGGTGTTGCAATAAATTATCAGTATCATGGCTCATTCATCAGCTCTGAATTTAGGTGATTACCCCTAAAACCAGCTTTGTCCAGTTCCATGTCTGGATACATCCCTCATTTGAAATTTTCTTGCTGTCTGAGGTTAGCTTTGTAGTGCCTGACAGTTACCTTTGGTAATGCCAGAGGAATTTACACTAAGTGTCAGAGAATTTGGACCATGATGTGGAGATAGTTGAGCACACACATCAGTACAGTTAATTTTTTTAGGGATGTAATCTGGACATCTTGTTGCAAGGGCAGAGGAGCTGTATTTTCCTATTTAAGTATATAACCAAAGCATTCTTAAAAATAATATAAGTATCTTTAAGATTCCTTTAACCCAGCACATGGTGCTAACAATTTTACTTAAAAATTTTAATGATTTAAAATGAAGACTCAATTTGCTATCTACAGCAGGAAAAAACCACCAGACTTAGTTCTGTACCTTATTCTAGACATAGTTGCATTTTCTTTTCTTCTAAGGACAAACTGCTTATCTGTACACACCAGGTGAATTGTTTCCATATCCTTTCCCAGGTGTGAATGTAGAAGTGCAAGGTGATAGGTCTGGTCACAGTTAGAAACTTGTTTTCTCCCTCCTGCTCTTCAGTTCCCTCAGGAACCAGTATGTTGGTGGATGATTCCTTAGGTCAGGCAGCAGTTTTTGCCCTTGCTTGTTTCAGCTGGGTATTTAATCCTCTTGCCAGTGAGAGCAATTGAATGTGTTCTTGTCCCTTTTTCCTTCATGATGAAAGGGGTCAGCTTGCCAAAATTATTTCCTTCTTTCATGTTTCATCTGACTTTTAAATTTTTGCTGTCAGATGTGCAAGGGAAACACAAAGCTGAATTCTGTAAGACTAAATAAATCCTCTTTTTCCCCATACTCTTAAAAATACCAAATCTTGAGGAGTGTACATGTGTGCATGCGTGTTTTCCCTAAGAAATCTGAAGCTATATCTAGGTCACTGTGTATTTAGAAGTACATTTTACCAGATACAGACTTGGTTCTTCCTCCCTGGAACTTTGTGCAGCAAAGTATAAGTACAGTGAATCCACTGGTCACAATTTGCTCTCCATTCTGCTACAGTGATTCCCAAAAGCTGTGTTTTTGGGCTCTCAGCAGCTAGGACTTCTGTTTTTATAGTGATCCCACTGGTTCTGGTTTAGAAGCTTACTGTATGCATTAAATCTATATTATTTGGGACTTCTGGAAGGTCTGCTAAATATCTATTCTTGACATTTTGGGGCTTTCGTTCAAATGAAATAATCAAAGATTTGAAGTTGTTATGAACAGTCTAACAGGACACTCAGTCACTGAACATGCAGGTATGTTACTTTTAAAAGTAGCTCACAGGTAATTTTAATCATTAATCACTGGAAGAGATGAGTTGACTGAAGAGTGACAAAAATTTAGTAAGCATGTATAGTACTGAAAATCAGAATTATATGGATGCTGAATAATAAGTATGTTGGAAAAAAATTCAATCAGTTCTAGTCAGCAATGCATTTGACATACCAGAGAGAACTAGTGTCTGCCTCCCACTGGATTCCTGTTTAGAGACCATGGGTTACTGACTCATAATTCTGCTATGCGGCGTTTGGGCAAACGAACTGGCTAAAGCCCAACGTCTGAAGATGAGGAATTTTCAATTCTTGCTGATGCCAGTGGTACATTCTAAACACCAATTCACTAATAAAGATTATACTTCAAGTTATGGGTGATAGGAGAGAAATAAAGAGGGAAAAAAAAGTGTTCTTTGAGTGTGAAAAAAGTCAGGTCATCAAGGTATATTTCAAATTCTGCAGATAAGAGTATCTGTTTCTCCAGCCAACATTATACTCAAATCAATTGAGCATACAGAACTATTTTTTCAGATGCTTTTTGTGAGAAATCTATGTTTTGTGTAATGTGTTAAACAATATTTCTGTGGATTTCCTTGATAAATTAAAAAAAAAAAATACAGAAAGTGTGCTTACCCTGAATAATTGCAGTGTACCAGTGAAAAAGATACCTCTGAAAATTAGAAAAGTCATGCACACATAAGGGTTTCTGAGTGACTCTGACTATAGTTTTGTATTGCAGCTTGTCCAGTGCCATATTACATTATCCTTTGTTGTATATGTACTTACTGGTGTGACTGGTGCATCCATCCCTGTTCAACAGACATGTGAAGTCATAATTTCATCTGAATGCAGAGATGAAAGAATCTAGAATAAATAAAAAATCACATCCTTCAAAGATATTTTGTATTACACTGTCATTAAACCCTTCATAGTCAGGTTCAGTTTGGTACTAAATTACCATTGCTACCTTTTGATAAGAGAAAAATCGTGGCACTTAAGTAAAACCTTATAAAAGGAAGGCCTTTTTGCCTCTGTGAAATTATGGCTCATGCCTGTTACTTCAGCTAGAGAAGGACTGTGAGAAAAATCTGTGAGAAGAAAAGCAATTAGTTTTTTGCCCATGAGAATGTAGTATCAACAGCAGCAAGAAAGTTAAACAATAGAAGGAGGAAAACTGCAACATATCTGCACCTGTTATTTTTCTGAATGCTTGAATGCTTATGCCAAAGGTAGCCAAAGGTAGTATGTTGTAGTTAGTAATAGCCAATGAGTCTATTGCAGTAGTTTAGCAGCCGATGAATACGTAACACGAATGATAACATACAAAAGGTGTATAAAAGAGGCTGCTTTGTTTAATAAAAAGCTTTTTGGCCCTTGAAAGAGGCACTGTCTGTGTGTGTCATGACTGCCCCAACAGTGACAGAAAATCACTTTTTAAAGGTTTGGGGTTTGGGTTGTTGGAGTTTTTTTGTTAGGTTTTGGATTTTTTTCTTTTTGTTTTTTTTCCTAGTTATTGTGCTTTACTATACTATTTGTTCATTTTGTCTTTTCTTGGGAGATTTCAAATACTCTGTCATATCTGCACTCTTAAATCTCTCAGGATAGACACACGCTCTGAGACTTGCTTCAGAAAGTTTCCACAGGGGCTATAACTCCCCAGTTCCATACAGAGAGCGATTGAAATGCCAGATTAGGTGCTGGGATATCTCTTGTGACCTAAGAGCTAATCTACATGGATAATATACGGTTTCATCAGGTTTTATGCAATATACAAATTAAAAAATAAATAAAAAAAACTACACTAAAAAAGAAAGAAAGAAAAAAAGGTTGCTTCTTCTCTAAATTCAGGCAAAAATAAATAATTGTGAAACCAAAAATCAAATGGGTATGTTCTTACAGCCTAGAGCTGGTTGACTAATCCTCAGAGAGGAGAAATGTGTAAAATATTTTAAAAAATTAAAATTTTTCTCTACTTTGGGTCATTATCTCTTCTTAGCTGTGTCAACCTTGAGTAATGCATCCATTTTGGGGCATAAAGATTTCAGTACAGTGTAAGCACCTTTTAAAAGAAGTGAAAGAGAATAACACTAGGAGGTTTATAATGAGTGATTAGTGGGGAATATCTGAAGGACTTGGTTTAGCCAAGCTAAATAAATACCACAAGAGCAAAATTGTATAAACCATTTATGGTGGGTAAGATCAAGGAATGTGAAGGATTTGTGTTGGGGTAGGAAGCAAGAATTAAAAGCTCCATTTAAAGAAAACATGGTGGGACATTTGGAGAATTTAGAATATTCATATCCTAGAATGCTTAGTGTGTTAATATTCTGAATAGAAAGCCAGAAAAGCAAAACATAGTTAAGGAAAATGAAGCACTGTGTTAGACCGTCTAGAAGGACTGCAGAACCCGTCTGAAGATTTATAAACCCGATTAAAAAAAAACTCCTTCCCTCAAAACAAGGAGGGGTGGACTCTGTGACTTCTGAAACTATATGTTTAGTGCAAGGAGTAAGTGAACATCTATTAACATGAATGTGAATAAAGGGAGGGAAAAGCCTTTATCTTCTGTTTCCTGGACTTTGGTAAATTTACTCTACTTTTTTGGGGCATGTTAAAATCTTAGCTGGCAAATGCTAAGAAATGTGATGCTACATGAAGAATTAAAAAAGTCCAATGCTTTTCATTAGGGATGCTCATTCTTTCATGACTTTGTTATTTCTTCCGGATAAAATGAGGCACTTACCTTGAGGCTACAGCCCTGTGACACTTAGGCTGGCAAGCAGTGCTGGACACAACCAAGGTCTGAGCTCGAGCATCTCTGAGCCAGGAGGAAGCCTGCTCCCACCCAACTCCCTCCCAGCCATCAGGGCTGGGTCCCATCACTGCCCCTTGGATGGCTTGGTACCTACTGCCAACACCCAATTAGGAGTAACTACTCAGAAATAATAGTTGATATTTTTGCTTGCTTGTTTGCTTTTGTTGTCCCCTTGTGTTGTGTGTTTCTAATCCCTGATGTGTTATGATTTAAACCTTGCAGATGGTCTACATGGTTCTCCAAATAAGCATTTGCCTGCAATCTCCACAGTGGCCTATGCTGACAAATTGCTGAAAAAGGCAGCACGATGAGCACTGTAGAAGTGTGACAGCAAAATGTGCAAGCAAGATGAGAGAGCCCATGTTTGTCTCATTGAGTTGAAAAATTTACAGCGGAAGTTTGAACAGCTGCAGTACTTTGTTTAGTCACCAGTGCTGAAATCTTGCATAAATCTTTTTGACTCAAAGAAATATTGGTAAATATTTGCAGTTTGAGTTAATGGAAAAAAGGGGGAAGCATTGGAATGGAAATGATACTATGGCACATGCTGTAAGGATTCTGAGTGGTGCCACTTAGGAGTATTTTGACAACCCATAATATATAGAAATATAGATATTATCAGTAAAGAATAATGAATAGTATTATAAATACACTGTGAAATATGCCTTGTTATTACCCAATTAAAACTGACTTTAGGTTGTATAGAAATAAATATATATCTGTTGGAACATAGAAGGAAAGACAAAGAGTGATAAAGGAATAAAAGTGCAAAGACAAATGCCCAGTCCTAGTACACTTACTCGTGTAATAAGCTATACAGACTCACTAGAACTGATAATTTTTTGCCAGAAAAAAAAAATGACCTGTTTTGGAATGTAATGCAAAATTTGAGAAGTTCCTGACTAGAGGAAATAATAGACTATTCTATTTCAAATATATGTAAGGGAAGAAAAGGTTTCAATTTGTCTGTATTTCCTTTGTGACATGAGGCTCAGAAGGCCAGAAAGCCTTTACTGTTTTCCAGATCTTTGATGGACATGTCGAAAAGCCTGAAAGCAGCCATGTCCTGCCTTAGAGCTCTGATCTGGGACCCTAAGCTCTGACTGTAATTGCATGCATATAAATATCTTTAAACATAAAGAGTCAGGAAATGTTTCATAGCCTTGAGTCTGCAGGGTCATATGCTGACTGCATTCAGGCTACCCGACTCTTGCCTCTTGATTACTCCTGGAACACAAGTAGTGACCTGAGATAATAGGGTGGTTAATCTTTAGATTTTTGCTGTATGAAATAATGCTAGCAGCACTGCAGGCCCCGGGGTGGAGTAGGTCTGGGTTTTTACAGCATTAATCCACGTTGCATGCCTTGAGGCATTCAAAAGAGTATGCTTGAATCCAAAAAATATATTACGGAAGAGTAATGGCGTGTCACGCAAATTGGAGAGCAATATAAATGTTAAACCTTGGCCATACCACATGTTATATAGGCCTCTGATCTGTACATCTCCCAAACCAACTGTGGACATTGCCTCCAAAAGTTTTAAATATTGTGGGTTCAAACAGACAGTGAGGTCAAGGACCACCTCCATTGGCCCTATTTGTAGCATCATGGTTGAGCTGTCGGTTTGCAAAAACAGACACATGAAGCTGTGTCATGGGGCTGTTGGAAGACTCATTAAGCTGGCATATTTCACTGAAATGTCTCTGCCTTCAAAACCCAAATTTCCAAAATACCTTTTTAACCACTGTTAAAAAGCTCATTTTTGATAATGGGAGGAGCTTGGTGCTATACAGATGAAAATAATTTGTCCAAGAAAATCAGATGCACAATGGTTAAATAAATGGAGTTGCTTCTGCAGCTTCCTTGTTGAAAAAGTAGGCAGTGACACAAATGGTCAGTAATGCATAGGCTTGAGACTAAGTTCTTTCCTAGTTGGAAGCTGTTAGTCAACCAAATTTCCTGCTGTCATAAATTCCCAGACATCAAAGTCCTCAGGAATATATATGATGATATGACTGAATCACTTCACTAGGAATATATGCACTATTACTGATGCCTTTTCCTGGTCTTAAAATCAAGACTCAAATACGGTTTGAAGGGAAAAAGGGATTTTACCTCTGTGTTTATTTTAAGGATCCTTAGGTGCACTATGTCAAGATGAAATGTCCCGAAATGCACACTGCAATGCCCACCCCCAAAAGATCTGGTATAACATTATAGGTCTTACTAATTAGCATATCTATCAAAGATTCCCAATGAGAGGCTAGAATGAGCCCCTCTCCCCAAGGAACCTTCCCCTGGATGGTTCTATCTTAGTTTACAAAATGTGTTCTGGAGAGGACCTTGGTGTCTGGGGCATTTTGAACCCTAACTACAAAGCTTCTAAAATGTTTAGTCTCCTAGCTTGACAAATAAGTCTAAGAACGTAGGCTAAAAACCACTAAGAATACAGAAATTATAAGGTATAAAAGAGGTATAAAAGAAAAGGCAAAACATCATCATGGCATCATTATAAAGAAATATCGTCTTTAATATTATATAAAGGACTCAGAGCTAGCAATAGGAAGCGTAATCAAGGGCTGGGTTTGTATATATGTCCTGTATCCCATGTCCAAAACTTTTCTTCCTGACAAAATGTGAAGGTCATCTAGCTTGAAGGCTAGCAAACTAACCCAACAAACAGGAAAGTTAGGAGGCATAGCAAGTCCTTCACATCCTCTTGCACTTTCAAATAATAAAGTCAGCACTGATCAAAACGGCCTGGAAGAAGCAGGAGCTTCATGAGGGAAAAGAAAGAAAGACAGATATAGGTAGGACTGCCTGATCTTGCACTAATCATGCATCTGAGGCTGATGAAGAGGTCTTTTGGGGAAAAAAAATCACAAACAAACAACAACCCACACACAAACAAAAAACCAAATAAATATATTCAGAAAGCTCTGAAGGTCTTTCAGAAAAGGAATGCAGTGTATACAAATTAAATTAAAAAAGCAGTACCAGGGACACTTTTGAGTACGTTGTTCTGTTTTATTTCCCATTTGGGAGAGAGTTAATTTAGAAATTCTAAATCCCTTATATTGCAGGAGACATCGCAAAAAGAGGAAGTTGATAGCAAAGGCACAACATTGTTTCACCCAAGAAACCCTCATGCTGTCTACTCTTGCTTACATTCAGTAGCAGAATTAGAATTGGATGAAAAAGTGGTTATTACTTTCTTTTAATCTGTCAGCACATTTTTAACTGTATTGGTTTTTGCTGCCTGTCCTGGGAATGTAGAACTGGAAGTTTCAGTAGAGAGCAACTGTGTAATAAAAGTTGAATCAACAGAACCTGACTTCCACAGTACAAGACAACAAGAACTTAAAATAACCTTATGACCTCATATTCCTTAGATGTTTCTTTCTCCCATGCTTTTAAAGTGCAGTAGGAGGGGCTGAGGATGTTTGCAGTTTCTTCTGTCAGTCTGCCAGATCAACCTGAGCTGTAAAAGGAATGATGGAAGGGAGGAAAGAAAGAAAGGCAGCTTGTATGGATAACAGAGCCAAACTCTTTCTCTTCAGGAGCCCATACTGTCAGTCAAGTCCAAGCCTATAAGTGCAAACAAAACCACACAATACCTGCATAATTCTACATCATAACAGCCAGGTCTGATAGATCTAAAAGGTAGCAAATTATGGCAAAGCATAGATGGATTCTGAAAAAAATTGAATTAATAATAACCACATAAATAACTATAATGATGAATAATAAGCTAAAAATAACAGCAATAATAATAGTGAGGCATTTCTACATTGTAGGTGTAATTATTACTATATGACTTAGAAAGCTGTCAGCTCTTCTGTGGCCCAGATTATTAGATCTTCAGATTTTTTTACACGCAGATCAAAAGCATGGAACAAAACATAAGAAAGTGATACAAACAAGTGGACAATATTACTGTTCATTCTGGGGTAAGGTATGACTGTATATGTGATTAGAAAAAATAACATGATCTGGCCTAGTGTTTTGGAAAGATGTGAGATCTCCCAAGATTTCTCTGATTGTATCCCTTCTAATCTAAATGTATGACCTGACTCTTCTTTTAATGAAAATGAAGACAATATTTAAAGAATATCCTGAGTTACTTGAATTGTTTATTATTTTTAGCTTGGGACAGAGTGAAAGAACAGATAATGAAAAACTTAACAGTTTCAAACTATAATAGATTCTATACAGTAACAAAGTATCATTTCCCCCCCTTTCCTCTATCTAACCCCCTTTACATTCAAATGCACACGAAAGTCTGCCCAGCCAAGTGAGTAATGCAGACTTTTATTTTTAATTTGGTTGTAGATGATCCTAGCTTAAATTTTTTGTCATTAAAATAATATTTTAGTAGACTTTAATTACCGTAAAAATTTGATTTTTACTTTCATTGCCTTAGCAGAGATATCACCTTGAGATATGAATCATTGTTCCAGGTCAGTATGTTGCACTTCTACTAAACAAAAGTGTTCATAGATATACTATTGAAAATGGAGAGCTTCATTTATTTGTTCTGCAGTGTTAATTTCCTTACAAAGGAAATGTCTTTAAATCTGATTAATACAGATATACATTATATATATATAAACGTATATATTATTATACATGAGTATAGAAATGTGAAATAGATTCATAGAACTCACTGTCATGACTGTGATTGTTGGCCTTTAGAAAAGTAATTTTCTAGTATATTCGAAATGGAAAAAGTTGATTGGTTGGGATTTTTTAATGTGTCTATAATTTACAGACCGGAAGTTATTCCTGTTTGGCAATAAACATCTAGATTAATATTTGTTTTTCTTTGAATATTTTAAATCATTATTTCAAACTCTTATTTTCGACATTCATTTTCAGACATTTTATCTTCATTTAAATTTCAGATTTTTTACGCCAGTGTTATACAAAATGTTCATATTTGTTCTTACAAGAAGAATGCATAAAAGCAATGCAGTTAATGTTATCAATGTTTTACTTATGGTCACAATGAGCTTTTTAAGACCTGGTACCATAAATCCATGGCCATTGATCAGTATTTTCAGGAAAAAGTGTGTTTTATAACTGCAGTTTCCTTTCTTGCTATTTATTTAAACAGTACACTTTCATAGATTTTTTTTTTATTACTGTTATTTTAGCTGGCTACAAACAAAACCTGAAAAATGGTAGCTGAATAACTACAAAACTGTACTTAGCTGCATGCATTTCTTTATGAGATCTTTTCAAATTGTGTTACCTTCATAGAACGTCTTACTCTTTACCTTAATTTTGTATCATGTAATTGAAATGCAATAGTAGGAGGAGAAAGTTGAGCAGCGCTTTCTAGTTAATCAAAAAGTGATTCCATGTAGCAATAATGGCTATTTTATATAGAAATTTATAAATATAAATATTTTTTCTGTTTAAATGCATAATTTTGTTAAATGGAAACAGATGAAAAAAATTATCTTTTAATATTTCCCGGGTACTTAATATTCTACTGTACTTTCAATCTGTAGCTGCAAAAGCTTTTGTCTGAATTTTTACTTCAATTATGAATCTGAAGTGCTTGTTAAAAAATAATAATTTAATATTAGATGGTATGGCTACACTCTTTTCAGTGATCTATATTCGTAGTTTTAAATTGAGCTCAGTCCTTTGACTTTAGTGAAACTATGCCAAATTGTACCCAGGTAGAATAAAAGAGAACCCATATTTTTCTTTTGTGATTGGTTAGCAAAAAAGTTTTCTTAAATGTATCTTTTCTTTCATTTCTTTGGTGTGATACAGCACCTATATAACCTACATTTTAACTCTGCTGCAGAAGCACAAAACCCATCATTTGGTGTCACATAGGTAATTCCTTGGGCATCTCTCTGCGTCAGCTGTTATATTTCTTCATGCAGACACACTAGTGGGAACAATGGAAGTATTTTTATCCCAGTATCTCACATGAACTAATAGTGCCATTTGACCTTGAGTAGCTGAATTAGTCCCCTTTGCATGACTTCATAAATCACACATCAGCCCTGGAAAATATCACTTGATTCCTGAAATATCTGTACTTCTGATCTGATAAATGCATGTGCGAGTATATTTTATTCCAGCTCTCCCAAATATACCAGTCAGAAGATTTGACATGGTGATGGATTACTGTCACCATCACTTCTCTGAAAATTGTCTTCATAGAGAGAAAATCTGAAAAGATCACAAAAGGAAGCCTGAGAGAAGTTGGGGTTTTGGTGGGCTTAGTGGTGTTCTGAGTTTTTTGGGGGGTTGTTTTGATGTATTGGGTTTTTTATGGGTAAGGAAAGATTCATCCATGTGTCTTGTATCAAAGAGCTTATTTTTTACCAAGGTTAAAAAGGATGGAACTAGCAGACTGCCCCATCTGCATATAGTGTAACTTATCAAAGTTAATAAAAGCCTCATGCAGTTTCCCGACATTCTGCAATCATTATCAACTTCATTTGCATTTCCCATCAGAGATGCACCCAAATGTGTGGAACTGGCAATTGTTTTCAGAAATCTTTAAAAGTGAGATAACCACGTTCCATTTATAAAATGAACTTTGAAAGGCTGGCCCTGTATTATGCTTTGCATAATCAGCCTAATGGATTAAGAAGCTCATTTACAATATAAAGAACATAAAATGGGTTTGATAAAACCTTGATTACAGATACAGTAACATCTGAAAGAGATGACATCTGTTTCTGCCTGAAACTAAATGTATGATTTGGACCCAGCGAGGAAAGCAAGATGCTGTTTTAAAAGAAGTTATAATAAAATGTGAGGTTGCTTTCAGGTTCTGTAAAGCATTAGCTCACAGATCGGAGCTTCTAGGAAAAAAAAGTCAAAAAGAAACATCAATCTTTACCACTTACCCCTCTAAAGCATTGATTTTCTATTGCTTCACATTTGCTTGTGTTGGGAAGTGAAAGTGCAGTGTAGACACAGAATTCACTCACACGAAATAATGAACTGCTATGTAACATTCAAATAATATGCAGGGGAACTTAGGAACCTCTAATTACTTCTTATTATTTAAAGTCTAGTGAAATAAAGACACTTTGATAGACAAGGAAATATGAAGTGCTGCATTTTCTCTCTAAAGAGTTCTTCTTAGGGAACAAAAAAATATATTAAAAATGAATTGTTTAAAACATATGGCATTCACTTTATTTGTCAGGTTTAAAAAACAATTTGCTGCAAATTGCCATACATATCCACAGTGCTGGGTCTGGGTTTTCTCTGGAGGTTTTCATTATAAAGCTCTAATGAGCACCAATCTCAGTTTTACAGATAAACTTGGAAATTAAATCCTCCTTGGGAAAATTCTGCTATTCACATATCAATGTTATGTATATTTTAAAATGATATTACCAATTTTAAACCTCTCTTCATCTCTGCTCAAAATAAAGTCTTAAGGAACTCTGGAAGAACAGAAAAAGGGATATAATATTTTCATTTAATTTGTAGAGAAATAAACAAGTGTGACTTGTCATTTTGAAAAATTCCAGCTTCTCAGAATGTTTGGTTCAGATTTGTTTGGTTTTTTTCAGTAAAACTGAGGGCTTTATTTCTTGCTAATTGTCAAGAACAATTATCAAGATTTATTCTTTGAAAAGTTGTTAGCCTTATCTCTCCACAAGATGTTGTATAACAAAGTTTGAATCCAGACACCTAAAATCAATATATGGCTGAAGGTGATTTTTCTTTTTGCCATCAGTTCCTTCCCAGAAGTTTCCATTTAAAGAAAATGCAAGGGATTTTTCAGTTGGTTATTTTTGTCAAAAATAAAACACATGTATGTCTGATGAAGAAAATCTTATTGCTTATATTCTTCAGCCACAGAGGTTTTATTTCTTGTTTAAACCTTAGACTGAATTATTATCCACCACCATATTACAGCCTATAAGATCAAAAGACCTCAGGCTAAATGGTCAAAACGATAGACCAAGAGATGGGCCATGCACTTCATTTATCTGAATACTGTCTTTCCTGCACACATTATTGCTCAAATTACTCTTGTACTCATCATATGCTACTTATATAAAGACTTTTTGTCTTCAAGTCAAATGTTTCCTTAAAAATTTGTAAAAGCGCGTATGGAAGAGAAAAGACACAGAGAGAGCAGGGTACACCATCTCAGTGATGGAAAATTCCTCAAAAGGCACAGAGCAGTGGCCTGCTGTTGTTACCCTGTAACCCTGAATAGGCCCTACAGAATTCTAGAAATGCAAAAGTGAGATTGCCTCTAGCCATTTGGAGAACATGTGCCTTTCATGAGCTAAATATATTCTCTGCATCTTTCAAACTAAAATTTGATGCTAGTTGTTGTTCTTATACTTTCCATTTCTGTCATCAAAAGAGAGAAGCCATAGTGGGACTGGCTGTCAAGATCTGATAGATAAGAAAAAAGGATGGTGTTCAGATGGTGCTCAGTTCTGCTTTTCACTCCTGCTGTGCCGCATGGCAGATGGCAAAAAGCAAGACTCAGTATCTCTGGTGCATCCATTGAGGCAGTATATGAGCAGCTGCATAAGAGAAGGGATTTTAATGAATGCTCACATTTTTAATGGCATCTAGTGGAAAAATGGGAGGTAGTTGGAAATATGATTTTCCCTGCTTCTGATCCTAACTGTCTTGATGTGAATGCAACACTTCAGTTGAAAAATATATCCAAGTCTTAACTGAGAAAACACACTTACAGTTGATAATAAAATTGACATCTTTTGAGCACAGCTGGTCTCAAGGCCACCACTTACCAACTGGATGTCAGCTGGAGGCCTCCATCCAAAAGTTGAGCAGCACTGCATAGTAATCCTAGCTGGTCTTCACACCATATTTTCACATATGTCATCTCAACTTGCCACACCTTTGACTTGTAAAAGTTGTTCAGAGGAACAACATTGACTTGGGAGCATGTTTGTTACACTCTGCCAAGGGTTACATTGAATTCCCTGATGCTCAGGTTATTTCTGACCCCACTTTGAATAGCAGATGATCCAAAAAAAAGACAGAGCAATATAGGTGATTGATATATCTTAGACCACAGTTAAGAAAAGATTTGCAAGAATTCATAAAGCCTTTTTTTTTTTTTTTTCCCAGTGATGAAAATGAGAGGTGATGATGTTCCTTCTGCAATTCTTCATTTTGGAGTAGTTATCTCTGAGTCTGCTGAGGAAGCAGAGATTTACATTTGGAAGCAATGTCTTAGAACTCTTTATCCAAATTATGGCAGTGACTTGAGTACAATTTTTCCTTTCCCATTGAAGTGTCAGAATATTTTCATTCAGACAATGGTTCACAGTTACTTGGTGTGCAACTGTGGTGTAGGAACAGCATCTACTGCTTTTTGCATTGCTGGGGCAAATATATTGAGTTTTTGAATTTATAACCTGGCCAAACGAGCTTGGTTGTCTCAGATCATCACTAAAATCTACAGCAGAGTGATATATAGCCTTGAAAACTCTGAGTTTGGAGGGCAGGCACTACTTACAAAGCACAACGAGGTGTGCTTAGGAAATGTGAACATTCAGCATGTGAGATGTACGACTTCTTTTGTATAACCAGGAAATGCACAAACCACAATATTCTCCAAAGCCAGATAATTAAATCTTTCTCTGCTCTAACATTATCTGAAATGCCCAAAGTAATCCTGTAATTCTTAGTCACTACATAAATATCAAACTTGAAGAAAAATTTTACTTACGTTACAATTTACAAACAATTACCAGGTATCCATTCCTGGGATGAGCTATTTGCTTTACCTCAAATGATTTGTCAATTTTATCATACTTTTTTGCATTACAAAAAGCACAGCAAAAAATAATACAGCCTTTGGCTTTAACAAGGGACTACCATCATATTTCTCTTCCATAAACCATAGCAAAGAAAAAATAAATTAAATATAGCATTTTCACATTCCATATAGAAAAAGCAACTGAAAATTGCACCTGATGAAAGTGTAAGTCAAGCAAATGGCTAGAGCAAATGTGCACTTCATACACTGGCACACCCTTACTGCCTACCTTCTCTCCGTAAAACTAAAGTAAACCTGATTCTTCTGGTAAGGTTTTCTTGAGAGACAAATAAGGAACAACCCCTGGGATATCTCTTAGGTATAGTGTACATGGTAGCATGAACTGTTTTATATGTCAGTTCTGTGACTGAGGAGTGACAATATGGGTCAGGAAAAGATTTTTACTTTACTTTTTTAATTAAGAAAATACAACATATTTGACCTTATACCAGCAGCTTTTAGTCCTGCTTAATCTTAGGGAAACACATAAATTGTTACAACCTTTGAAGAAGGAGTATTTAGCAATGTAGCACTTCTTGGACTTCAGGTTTCTGTAAGTAATTTTTGATAATGTCTGCACTAGCAGAAATATTCTGTTATTATTTAGATCATTAAACTTCTAATGTGTGCTAATGTTGGTTTATAGCCCTACAACAGGTCTCTTTGTTGTTCCTTTAACTGTCCCTTATATTACACAGATAACAAAACCAGACCAAAGCCAACTGTCCTTACATAGTGGAGTTTCAAACCTATTCTGACACAACTATTAGATTTCTATTTATAAACTATTTCCCATTAAGACATTTACTCTTGGTTCACACATTACTTTTTCTGAACATTTACTGGTGATTCCATTAAATCACTTATGAATTCAAACAAAAGAAAGCAGACTCCATTAGGATATTCAACATCTGTGTCAGCCAGATCCTCACCTCAGAGGTTTTGAAGAATAAATTATGCAGGCACTTATATCTTTCCATTAAATAAAATAAAAATAATACAAGTTAAAATATTTTAAATTAGCTATATTTTAAACAGTTATTAAGGACACATTTTAATCTCAATTGTTGTATCTAATGGTTATAATTATATAGAATTTATCGGCTTTTGTCAACAAATTAGAGAACTCCTCTTGGGAGATATTATGACATTGCACTTACTGTAATCATTCAGTCCTTTTTATGTACATTTAATTGCTTGTAGGTACAATCCTGTCCAGCACCTCATAAAGTCTGTATCTCAATAATACAGTTTCCTAAGAAATGCTATCAAACACGGCCCTAAGCCAGCAGCAAATGTGCTGATGTCTTCTGTTAAAATTCCTTCCAGTGCAAAAGTGCATTTTCTGCAAAATTTATAATAACCAAGTGCGGAAACATACTGTGAGCGTGTCACCTACTTCAAAACCCACAAGCAAGAAATTCAACAGCTCCCTATTGGCTTCCTGGAAAGAACAGGAGAAAGAGCACTTTATTTCATTTGTTGAAAGATGGTGTTATTTATGTGGAGTTGAACTATACATATATTTTTATATATATATAGTTATATATAGTTATATATAACTATACATTATGTACTATAATAGCATATAGCATAACACAGCATGACATACATTTTCTGCTACATAAAAACCCCACAAAAACTAAAATCACAATGGTTTGGAAACAAGCTTGGAAAGAAAACCAAAAACAATCAAGCATGTGTTAAAGAAGTACTCAGTCAAATTAAAAAAAATTTGCTCGTACCTGACCATTATCTTTGCATCTTACTGTGAGAAAGGTCTTGTTTCTTTCTTGTTTCCATTTTTTGTTAAATAAAAACAATTTGCTTAATCACTTCAAATTAGTTATATATGGAATCTCTTAAGCAATTATTGTCATGTGTAATCATAGGACAAAATAAAGATCTGATGACATCAGCTGACCTGTATTTCCAATCTTTAGTTAGGATAGTTTTCAAAATCTGGAACATATACATATGCCTTCAGCTTTTACATGAAAGCAGTGAACATCCTTGAATCAAGATTAAAAGTAGAAATGCATGTTAAATCATACATTCCTTTCTCTCCCTTTATCCCTCTTCAATTCCAAGCATTACAGCAGATTCAGCAAAGAACTGTTGGGATCAGTATTTTCTAATCTATTGATCAGTCCTTTCTGTCACCAGACACTCTCAGACAGTATGTTGTCTTCTGTTTCACAGCCAACAGATTAGATAGTCACAAGAAGATGGTAATTGCCAACACAGTCGTTCTTACAGCTAATCACAAACTGAAATAATCCTTAATTCTCTTCTAGGTTGGATAATGAGAGAGAGTTTTACTCCAGCGCACTTTACCCCTTACATATTCTGTCTGAACTGCTAGACATTAAAAGAAGTAGTTTAGTTTACAAAGATGAGTTCTTTGAGCAATTTTTTCCTCTTTCTTTTAATATGCATGTTAGGCCTGATGGAACTTTGGGAGAGATGTTCTATCAAATGTCTGCCATTGCTCAGTTAAGGGGTTTTGCTGTGTTTTCCTCAAGGGGTCCAGCAGTCATTTCTGGAGAGCTATAAATAGAGCTTTTCTTGATGAAAAGTGCAGAGACTTAATTTCTTTTGCAAGAGAGCTTTTGAGCAAAGTGGCTGACATCTCCATTCAGATTCACAGCGCAGGAAAAAACAACTTCCCATCTCCACTCTTATGGGATCTACTTAATACTAGTTTCTTCACAGCAGACACAGAATGAATTGTTGCTGATAAGGTTCAGCTTAAGCTTCAGCTAAAAAGACCCTTTTATCCTGTTTACTTTGGAATAGTTGTCTAACTTCTTTGTAATACCATTAAAAGTCTTTCTCCAATGGCCAAAAGCCAGTTCAAAGTCCTCATTAGTGCATTCCTTTAATTATAGCCTCTCATGGTTTCAACAGTGGGCCATTTTTTCACTGTCTGCCTGATCTAACAGCTTTGTTGAGCTCCTTGTTCTGTAATCAGCTCCCATACAAGGACTTACACACACATATATAAGAACACAGAGAAGTGTATATACACCAGTTTCATTCCCTCACTTTTTGATTGAAATCTTTTTTCTAAGAGATTGTGTGAAGAAATCAATTCCGCACTCCTATCAAACTTGAGCAGCCATGCAGCAATTTCTGACAAGTTTCCATCTTCTCTCTGTCATGTTAATTACACTGTCACTCATTTCATGGCTTACATTTCATGTTGTGACTCATATTTCTTCTTTCAGTTTGTGACCCTTGGTTTTCTATTATGTATAGCTCTGAAGTAATTTTCCATATCTGTCTATAGTGAGAATCTGCTAAAGAGAAGGTTATGCTGAGGGAATTGTACCAATTGGACTTTTATTTCAGCCTCATTTCCCAAGGGTGAGTTAATTGACTGTTTGGGTGTTTTACTAATATTTTGAATGTTATTCATCCCTGGAGTCATAACTGTCAATTCTTTGCAGCACTACAGAATATGTGAGTGGACTGAAAAATTTTTACATTTGGAACACAGATCAGAAAGCTATCTCCTGTGAACCATTATTTTAGCAGTATCTCTTCTATTTAAAGATTAATGCTTTTTTTGTGGGTTTTTTTTTAAATTTCTTTCTCTATTTTACTTTAAGAAAAGTTTGAATTTGTCTACAGATATTTTAGCAGAAATTTTACCTTGTAGAAAACACCTCAGCAATCCCAGTTTTCCATTGACAACCACGAAAGAAGTTTTCTCAACAGCCCATCTAGAAATGTATTTTTTTGATTTTTAAAACCAGGGGGGAGCATTTCATAAATTTTGAGCATGTAATGTCAGGAATCTATAATACAGCTCCCAAAAATTAACTGATTTTCTTACTATAGTATCTGCAGTCAAAGCCTGTCAAAGCAGTAAGTACATTGTTTTCTAAGTGGGTATCCTTTCACTTCTGTACTTGTCATTACTTTCAGAGTGCAGGTCTATCAGTAATATCAGTTCAACGAAAAAATCTGATTATAGAATCTGACTTCTAAACGTTCATTGGGTTGTTGCAGCCTTGCACTCTGCACTCACCATGTCCATATATGACATGAATGTTTTACACTGGCTTAACTGTGTACCAAAGGTGAAGACAAATTGACAGAACTTACATTTTGATTTTCTCGGATGAATTAACAAATCTTCAGCGTCGTCATCCTTAGACATTTATTAAGAGAATGTCTCATATGAGTCACAATAATCACATTAGATATTTTTAGATTAGAACATGCTCTGAAAAAATGCCCATCTAGTTTTTTAGCTTCAGAGACAAAAGCAAATACTTCATGTGCTTGCCTGAGGTTGCCTGGTCAAATACAGTTAACTGTTCAGTGACAACTTTCTTGAGTGATTTAAGACAAGTCACATATATTACCATACTATTAAAAGAGGTGTAATTTTTTGGATTTTCAGAAGAGGTATAGGCTAAATCTATTAAAGAAGGCCAGGCACTGAGTTACTGTGATAATTAGGACCATATAAATACAGGAGTGCCTAATTTCCTTTTCCCTTCTAATAGCTTAGAGGATATCCAAAATACCCAATAAGACTAGATAAGACTAGTAGACCCTTTAAACAAACTAAAAAACCCCATCTTTACTGTTCTGAACTAAAATCTTTAATAAACAAATATTTTAAAGTTTATAAAGCCTCAGTGTTCAGAAAATGGAAAATGTGGAATTTTACCTTTCAGATTTGAGAAAAGTATGATCTGACTAGTACTCTGTTGAAAATTAGCAGACATTCTTAACTGCCAAAACTTTTTTTGCTATTTGCATGTGGGCACATTTGTGCTCTATGCCAAGCATATCATAATGAGTTTCCTTCACAAGTTATTGACCGAGTCAGATGATACCTGAGATTTTGGCTCATGAGAACTGAAATGACTGCAGCATATCAGCAGGCAGCTTGAGCTTCCCATTGTGACTGCTTGGAAATCAACACAAGTAAATCTTTGCTGTGGTCTTAGATCAAGGGAAGGCAGCAAAAACAGAAGGACTGGTGAGTAATGCAAACTGGGTAATTGACAAAGCTGTCATGTAACCCCTGTCAGGTTTCTGCTACAAGGCTGCAAAACTATGCTTTACCCACTCTTTGATTGTGGAAAATGAACTAGGAGTCTTAAATGGATTAACAGGAGCTTCTGAGTTTTGTTTTTTCTTTTCTATTTTTCCTTTCAGTTTATTGGCAGATGTGCCAGTTCATTTAAAAACCACCTTCCAGTTCAGCCTGAAGATGATGATGGTCAATAATGGATATGCAGGGAAGAACACAATGCCAAGGAAGCCATGCTATGAGAAAATTTCAGAGCCTCTATGTTCTTTTGTACCTATGTAATTACTTTACTCCTCTCAATATCAGTAAAACATAGTTACAATAATCACTTGCTCCATAAACAGTTTTTAGTATTTTCTTCTCGTAGGTATACCTGACCACAAGAGGAAATGACCACATTGACAGAAATGGGTGGGACTATCCAATTCTTCTTTATGTAGAAACAGGTTTGTCACATTTGCTATTTACAGTTTCACAATGATTGTAGCCACAATTTTAAAAACTTAAAAGAAGGTGAACTCTGTTTTCTTCAGCTTAGAAGAGAGCATGTAAATATACCTTTAAGCAGGTCAGAACAGGAGCTGGTTCACCTGAAGGCCAGACAGGAGAATGAAACATGAATACTCAGGCTTTAACTATTTTACAACAAATAGCTGTCCTATGAATGTCCAATTCTTAAACATTAAAGCCTCTGTCTTACTGCTAGTAATTTGGCAATGTTAAGAAAAATTTGCTTTTCAGTTTAAGTTACTCCTCTGAAAATTTTCAACTGACTGTGCTAGAGAGGTGAAGCTAGAATTAGTCTTGCTAGAGAATTTAAACCTTCTGCTTTGCATACTACGCAGAACTTTGCCTCTAACAAGACTGTAATTACCTCTCTGACAAAAATATCTGAATTCAAATTTTTTTTTCTCAAGGAAAATAATTGAAGGAAACTGAGATACACAGGAGACTCTCCATAATACTCTCCACTGTTTAATAGCCTGCTAAAAAAGAAGCAGGGCAGGTCTCCCTCTCCTGACCACTTTTCAGAATGGTCTCTGATGAGAAGATCCTCAAATCTAATTAAAGAATCTGAGAAAATCAAGGTTTAGACAAAAGAATTTTTTAAAAATTTGAATATACTTCTGGTGCTTTGAACGACCTCAAGATTTAACCTTCCAGAAATGTCACTGATCTCTGACATGAGGGGAGGATATTCACCTGCCTTAGAAAAAAAAGAAATAAAAAAGTATGAAAAGCCATCTCTGCATATTGACCTAGATAAATAAATCAGAGGGAAAAAATCCAAGAGTACCAAATCAACAAAGTATGTGGTTTGGGACCTGGATATTGCTGTTTAGTGAGTTATCATTATGAATTTCTAACATAATATTTTCTTTCACATAAAATATAAAAGGTATCTATTTTCTGAAACAGAAAGCCTATTAAAATGAAGACTCATATTAAAAGGAAATTGAGGAGAGAACCAAACCCATCCATAATATATTAGCAGTTGCCATGAAGATTGTTTGAAGATATGATATTAGACACTCAGAACACTTGTATAAGGGTTATAAAAAATATTTATTGGAAAGCTGAAATATTTTCTGTTTGACAGTATTCTTCTCTGAATGCCTGCGTGAGTTATCAACAATGGTTGGAAGCAACGAGGTTAGGTGAGTTCTCTCTGTGTATCTGGGCTTTCCTTCTACAAAAACTTTCAGTGACACAAAGATCTCCTTTACTAGATGGTCTCCCAAAATATCCTTTAGGTTGCCAATGACTTGATATACTGAAAATACTATTTAGGGAAGTTGACTTATACTGAGGAAGATACCTCTACATTCATATGATTGTGTGGTTTTCTTTTTTAATGATGAACAACTACTGAATAATTTTAATTTGAAGAGCTAAGATATCTTCTGTAAGTAAATTATATAGAATGCATATGATATATTTTATATAAATGCAATCCTGTAAAGAAAAGTCCTCAAAGAGTAACTGTATTTGGACATAAGCTTAAATAAATTAATAAAGAACCACTGACTATACTGAGACAATATTAAGATAGAGAGAAGTGGGGAATAAATGAGAAAAGAGAAAAAAAATGTATTTTTTTAAGTAGACTAGCAAAATAAATGCTACTTTTTTCATTCAAGTTACAAAAACTTAGGTACCAAGGATTAAAATCAAATATTTTCAGCAATTTAGTAACAGCATCCTTGTGCTTCTATAGTATTTCTAATACAAAATGGTGATGAGAACATTCCCTGATAAGAACAAATGTTGTCAAAAATCACTTCTGTCATTAAACATGAACTTCTTGGATAATTTCTGAGCAATTATCTTCTTGAGAGACACCATAATATGCAATAAGTTACTAAGTTTTGTAAAATGTCTGAAAGTCAAATGTCTACGTTAAACTGAAAAGCTGATAAATCTTCACTAAGTAAATTCCAATTCTCTCTCAGAGGGGAGGTGAATAACTTCCTCATCTCAAACATGAATTTATTGTCAAAATATTTAGCTCACTATTAGTAAGTTTCAAACAAGAATGAAAGGAAAGAAATCCCATGAAATCAGGTGTCTTGAAAGTGTCTTTTAGATGAAAGCATTTAATAAAAAAGAGACTTTTAAGTTTAAAAAAAAATAGCTGCAGCACTGTAAATTTCCATTTAAATATTTTTAAAGTGGCTTTTGAAAATTTAAAAACTTTTACCTCACCCTTTTTAGTGCCTATAAAATAATAATTTAAAGCCAACTTAATTTGCAAATTGAAATCAAGATTTAAGAGCACATTCTAGTCATGATTGACATGAATGGGAAAAAAAAATCTCTATTAGTAAGAGAATATACCTTGTATAAACTACAGGAAAAATAACTCTCTCACAGTAAAAAAGTTTGTGTAAACGTTTTGGTTTTCACTGAAGATGTTCTAGTTTACTTTCCAGTGTTCCTATATATGGACAGAGCTGTTAGGGGTAGCTTCAAAATTTTCATCATTATAGTGCACAATGCTAGATGCACACGCTTAGATCATCTATCAAGGTCATAACTGTTACCTGCAATGCTGGATCAGATAATATTTACCAGATTCTGGGAGGAAGACCTGGGGTCCCTCCCAGGTTCAGGTTGGGTAAAAGCACATACAAAATCCTACATCACCTTGACTGCAGCTACTCCCCTTTCATCTTTCCACCTTAACTGCTGTAAAAGAGAGATAGAAGCACATAGAATACACGGTAAATTCTGTGCTCCAGAAACTACAACCACTATAGCGACTCCTTCAGTGGTCAGATTTAGATGTTTACTTCTGAATTGCCATGTTGTATTTTGTTATGTATTGTCCAGCTAGGTCTATACGTGGTTAAACAGCATGTTATAAATAATTTACTTGCTTTTGCTTTCCCTTGCCAATCATTACATCAAAATTCTATGTGTTCTGGAATGTTTTCTTTCAATTCATTAGGTAATTAGGTTGGATAGTTGTAAAAGTCAGAGCAACACCAGCCTCTAGCAATGCTTGTTACATAAATGAGTCAACACAAATGTATTTTTTAAAGCTAACACAATTTAACACAATATGTCATTATTCTCTAAATTGAAGATGATCTCCAAAGTGAGTGTTTTCCCATGATTTCTTTGTCTCTAGGTTGAAGTTCTGGAAATGACGGATGCATTGATGTGCCAGCTATATACAGATAGGGTCTTCCATGTGAACTCCCTCAGTATTACTTTCAGAAGTCAAACTGATCAGAACTTATGTTCTTTCCAGGTCTTGCTATATACAAGTTTCTTTATGTCCTTTTGCTGTAAGGGTCTTTTTTTACAGGTCTTTCATTAGTTCTCCATTTTCATCTGCAAATATATCCTGAATCATTTGATGATGAATTCTGATTTGTTTCTTTAGATAGTATTCATTTTTATGTGTAACATTATGGTCTCTAAAGTTAAACAAACAAACAAACCCTTAAAAAAGGTTACATCGTATCGTGACCTTATAGCATATGTAAAGCCATCTTAACTGTGATTATTGTTTTTGATTTGTACTATAGTAGTAGCCAGCTAATACAATGGTGCCAAGAGTTCAGGTACAGATAAAATTTTGGTAATTTTTGCTGAATTTCTGTGAATATTCACCTCCTAGCTAGCCAGGAGAATGAGTCAAATTCATTTCTCAGCTTCACCTGCACTTACCAAGTTACATTTCTATTTCCCAGTGCTTGTCACAAGCTCCTCTTTTGTCTTCTGTGCCTCCATATGGCATCATCAAATCAAGTGAAAATTCACAGTTCTTAGGATCAGATTTGTTTAGGTTCTCTGCTGTGTAAGCACATGACTTCTAGTCTCACCAACTTTTTTTAGGTACACGCGAAAAACATTAGCATAAAGACATAACTGCAAAAGAAATTTAGGAAAAATCTTGTGCAAGGCAAATGTCTAAGAAGGGGGCAGAAATTACTTAGCTTTCTTCATTTATCTAGTCTGCTGTTTTGTTCTGGTTTCTGCTCATTTGCTTTTAAAATGATTAATGCCTTCAGTCCTTTTGCTATTAAAAAGAATGTTGAAAGCTTGAACTTTAAGCCTGATATAATAATATGCTAAAACACAGTTCATAGATTACTGCAGCTAGGATGACTGCCACAAAAAAGATTGATGTACTTATTTCACGTGGCTTGTAGTCCAAGACTCTGGTCCTCAGAAAGTATATTCACCTTACATCAAAACTGACATCAAACTCTTTTATTTTTTTTTGCTTTAAATGCTCTCTAATGTCTCAAATTCTGCTTCCAGCCCTTCTCTAGAGTATCTAAAGCCTTACAGTAGCAATATTTTATCTCAAGTTTCTGTATTTCAATCACAGAATCATAGACTCATCCAGGTTGGAAAAGACCTCTACGATCATCGAATCCAACCCTTAAGCCAGCACTGTTCACTGCTAAACAATGTCCTTAAGTGCCACATTCACACACCTTTTGAAAGCTTCCAGAGTTGGTGATTCAATTTATTCCTTGTTCCAATGTCTGACTGCTCTTTCAGCAAAGACATTTTTCATAATATCAAATCTAAACCTCCACTGGCACCATTTGAGGCTATTCCCTCTCATCCTGTTACTTGGGAGAAGTGTAGATTTACTTTAAAAAGTAGGTTTCCTTTTTAATGCTTATCTCAGTTTATTTTGGTCATTTTTCTAATACTAACATTGTAGGAGAGCTATTTTACATTGTCTTATTCTACATACTAGGTTTAGCACCCACAATAAATTTGCAGATGACGCCAAGCTGAGTGGTGTGGTTGAAACACCTGTAGGATGGGATTCCATCCAAGAGACCTGGACAAGCTCAAGAAGTGGGCCCATGGCAATCTCATAAGGTTTAGCAAGACCAAGTACAAAGTGCTGCACTTGGGTTGGGGCAACCCCTGGTATCAACACAGGCTTGAGGGTGAACAAATCCAGAGAGGCCCTGCCAAGAAGGACTGGTGGGTGCTGGTGGATGAGAGGTTGGACATGACCTGGAAATGTGCGCTCGCAGCCTGGAAAGCCAATTGTATTCTGGGATGTATCCAAAACAGAGTGGCCAGCAGAGTGTGGTGGGGAATTCCGCCCCTCTGCTCTGCTCTGCTCTGCTCTCCTCTGTTGAGACCCCACCTAGAGTGCTGCATCCAGTAGTATTAAGACAACTCTGGAAACTTGATAAGCAATATGTTCTCCACAGTAAAATGATTTTCTAAGGAGCACTAGAGATATCTGACAATTAGCAACAGTTCTGGTATGCAGTTATCTACCATTCTAGTTTCTAACCTAACTCCATTTCAGCAGATATCTCCTCTTGCTTATGTTCATATCTGGAGATTGTTCCTGTGCTCATATTCTTTCAATCCTTTCCTCCTTAAGGAATAGATGGCAATTGATATTCTTAAGGAACATTGATTTTCCCCTCCCATCAAATATAATGTCTTAAGCTATGTACGGTGCATCCTATAATGGAAGCCTTTTTGGAATGAGCTTAACAGTTGAGAGAGGCAAAGCTCGTGCCTTCAGATTTCTCTGAGATTGCTTCCTAATGAGAAGTAAAGTCCTCAATAAGTGGCAAGATCTTTTTACAGAGAACTTGGAAAGAATATATCATAATAGTTTTCTTTGGGGCTCAGTTATATTAATAAAGATTGAATTTCAAATTCCAATATTAAAAATGTCTACTCTCTCACCTGTAACTTTCAGATGCTTTTTGATACATTCAAATATAATTTCCATATTGATTTCATTAACTATATTATAATGTTTTCTGCTTTTCCACTGTCAGTGAGAATTTCATAATCACCATATACTAGCGTAGTGATGGTTTACACAACTACAAGATTGTGATTCATTCTGATTTAATATTCTGGACAGTTTTGGTAACACAGATATATTTGTTCCAAAGGGTTTATATATTCATGATTGAATTTTAAAGTCAGACTTTCAGCATGAATAGTTATGAGTGAGGTCAACTGATGTCAACATGAGCGATGTGTAGCTTAATTCTGACCATATTTACAAACATACAACTGGAGGCACTTAAAAATAAAAAAGATAAGCCTAAATAAAACAATAATTTTCTTTTCTTTTCATCAAACCCCTCCAAAGGTTATATTTCACTTGCCAATTTTTACCTTTAATATTTTATTAATAGCTATATTCATATATATACATATTTTGGGGAATATGTATGGGGAAAATGTAGGCCATGGTTCTCACTGAGAGTAATCTTCCTTTAAGAATAATTAATCAAAAGGGCAAAAGTTCACGGTGTTGTGCTGCAGTGAGACAAATCTAATACAGACCGTGCAGCAGCGGTGACCTGCATGTCCATATGGTAGGTGCCCATCTTGCACACATAGTAAAATAGGGTTCTTCATATCTATTAAGTCCTGACAAACTACCTGTAATAATCATTGAAAAACTGGTTCAATCTGAAATGTTTAAAGTCATCTTTGTGTTTGCATATTCAAAACATTTATTTGCATACTCAATTATAATCACAGATTGCTTAAATTTCCATGTAATTACATGCATGTCATTGTCTTTGACCCTTCGAAATACCTTAAAACCAAAATAGCTGTCAGAACCCCAACTCTACATATTTTTTATTTAGAGGTCACCTTGGATTTTCCAATGGAAGTTGCTTTGAAGCCATTTTGTTGGTGGCATTGATGCAAAAGAACCTTCTAAAAGTGATTTTTCTTTTTCAAGGAAATCACATAAATCATTAAACATATAAGGGCTGTATTTCTGTATACAGAAATTCTATAAAAAATAATCCTGTTTGATCCTGTGTTCTTGCCCTACTTAAATCTGACGTTGATGATTTCCTTTTTTGTTGTTTGTTTTTTTTTGGAAGAGACAAATGGAAGAATTTATTCCTCCTAATGCCAGGCCCACTACAGCAAAATTTTAGTTACCTTTTCCTTTTGTGCTCCGATGTGCTTCTGATATTGATCAAGCCATTAAGAAGATGGAAATACTTCTAGAACATTATTTGCCATATATTTGGGCCAACATTTTCGCCTCACTGTAAAGAAAGAAATATCCAACATTGTAATATGAACAGAAGTCCTTTCTGTTTGGGAGAAGACATGCAAAATTCTATATGGCCCATAGAAAATGTTCTGTGCCTTTGTCACAATTTGATGTTAGATAATTAGTTATTTATTAGTTTATATAACCCACTATGATGCCCTGAAAGGGTACTCGGGGAGTATTTATTCAGAATCTCACAGCTACTGTAAGCATTGTTAATCAAACTGTATTGTTTTCTGAATATTGATCATAACCTACACGATTTTATCCCTCAGAGCTATTAACAGAAAGAATGGAACCAACATTTAATATACAATCATGGTTTATCAAGGCTTATGAATTCTTTGTGATAAGCTTTATAATTACATACAGAATTCCAAAATCATCTCATCCCATAGGTCTGACAATCTGAAGTAAAACAGGGTGAATTTTACTAATAGATTCGAGAAACACAAAATAAACAACCTGATTTTTTTTCTCTAAAGAAAAGAAGGGAAAATAGAAATAAAAGATCTCACTTTCAGTATGATGAAACATATTTTCCTCTTGTCTGTCCTTTGGAAGAGCTGATAATGTTTCAACTGACTTAACAGTGAAAGCTGTAGGTGTACTGAAGAAGAGTGATCTATTAAAAGTCATGTTATCTACAGGAGGTCCCAGTGCTTTCACCCATTAAAAAGAAGGTACAAATTTTGAAAAGTTGATGGAAATTTGCATATAGTGGTGTAAAGCAAGATTAAGTGAACAGGAATTGTCCCTTATTAATTATGCTGGATGGCTTTTTCTGAGCAAAGTCAGAGTGTACTGAAAAAGTGGCAAAGAAAACAAGAGTTTTTCAATAAATCCTTTGAGCATTTGATATGGAGTTCAAGTTTTTTATTAGCTAGCTTGAAGTGGAGCACTTGATAGACTTTATACTTTTATGAGCTCATATTAGCCGTCATCTACTGTTAGAAACAAGAATGGGGAAGGATACTGAACATTCTTTCAAAATCCCTAAATATGCTTCCCTAAGGGACAGAAGTCTATCACTAGATCACTTAATTGACTCAGTTAGAATTAGCATTTAACATCAGTGTTAGCTTATTATCTATATACTGGTAAACAAATGTGAGTGGCCTTTTGACTCAACAGAGCCTTGCATAAAGACAAATACATAAGGTTATGAACTTTTCTTGTCAGGACCAATGAAGCTTACAAAGGAGACAAATTCAGAAGTGCATATTCTCTTATCTTTGAAAGTAATTGAAACATCTTTGAAATTGCAGGGCTGACTGATGGACAGTTCCTTTACTTTTTTAATTTCACAAGATTTTTGTTTCTGATTTTATGGTTAAAATTCCCACATATACATAATTACTACAGAGTTCTTTGGGAAATACATCACTTCTTTCACTGAGATATTACTGACAGATCATGACAATTGTATTAGGCTTGTAGACAAGATTCTCCATGCATATAATACCAGAAAACATTAGCAAGGACTTTGTTAGTCATCATATGGAGTGTAGTATACCCTACCTTTTATTGAAAATAGTAACATCATTTTGTGAGGAAATACATTTATTACATTCTGGTTGTATTTTAAAATGTTTCAGCAGCTAAAGAGAGTTAGCATTCAGTGATTCATTGTTGTTTTGATGGCAGCCCATAATTTTTTCTGGGGAAGCATTACACTGTGTACTACAGTTAGACATCTTTGACTACTAAGTATGATTCTTAAAAAAAACCCTCATGCAAAACTTCAGATTGTGTTACTTTACCTAAGGAGCAGGTATATGAAAACAGGTGCTTCAAACTTAACAATATGTTTAAAACACTAGATATTTCTTAATGCTCTTCTTGAATACAAAGCTTTTCAAAATCAAGAACTGACAAAATAGAAGAATCTTTTGTAAAAAGTAGACTTCTAAAACAATTAAACATCAGCTGAGAGTTATGGATATTAACAATAACTTTTTCTTTAAACTTGTTTGGAATTAGAAACAACTGTGTTGATAGTTCTTTAACTTTATTGCAAAGCACATAATGAGCAATTATATCAGACATGATAAATTCAGCAGTGAAATATTACCAGTTGGCAGCTGGGACTTTTACAAACATAACAGAATAGGAACATGAAAGGGACTAGAACTAACCATCTGCTGAAAAAGACTGCATTACAAATTTAGTAAAGCAAACCGACAAGAAAACAAAACAAACTTTAGAATGCTATTTAATTTACATCTCCATATTAATCATCTGCAACATGCATAAGGAGTACACAAAGTAGATGATGGATTATTAAAAAACTATATAATTTTATTTGTAAACCAGTTAGTTTTGGATTAATTGAACTGTAATCTTGATGAAAACTTATGATTTCTATGCATACTGACATAGATTGCTTATTGACTTTAAAGATGACTACCCAAAATAATTTGACAGCAGAATTTAACTGTCCAGGTATTACACAATATTCTTCAGAAGATCTGTGAAAAAATACACTGGTCTCAGCCTAGGGCAGGCATTCCAGCTGGAATAAAATCTTCCATGGATATCGGGAGAGGTAAGAAACAGTTGCTATTTTGAATGTCAGAGAGATATCCTGACATTTCCAGTATGAACTAAAATTACTATAAAGGTTAATCAGCATACTTTTCCTCCTTAAGAGAACAGAACAATGTTGAAGATGGTGGGATGAACTTTATATTTGCTTAAATGTGACACTTATAAACTTTTAAAGAAAGTGATATTATTTTATACTAGTGATATTATTCAATATAAGAGAAATACAGCTGCTGAAGAAAGCATCAGTCTGGGGCAAAACTAAGAGGGAGATATCTGAGCAGTACCATATCCCATAAAAAGTAGTGTTCAATTCATGTTCTTGATGTTGAAAATCCTATCTATACATATAGTTCTCTTTTCTCAGATTTATATTGAAGATCTGAAAACATCCTCATAATTGTCTCATTCAGTTGATGAAAAGTGCCCTCTGTGTACGTCTGAATTTGCTTATTCAAACCTTGCTCATGACCTTCCTAAAGTCTTGAACTTAAAATCTCCCCTGATTTCAATTCTTGGTTTTAGCTCTGAGATTAAATTCTAGTTTGATGCACACTTAGCAAGTGCACCTGACATTTACGATAAATAAAACACCTACTCTTTCCCAGGTCACCTTGTAGAGAATGCATGATAATGAAAATGACTCATACTTAAATAACACATTTTAAAAGTCTTATTGAGCCTGGAAGTTCACTTCTGAGGTCACTGCACTTGCCATGTACATGATATAACACTTCTCACCCCCCTTTCAAGTAAAACATGTAAATGTTTCATAGAGCAGCATGTAATATTTCATAAAATATAAGGCTTTAACTTCATAGCAAAGCAGGTTTTTAAATTATCATACAAAAATCTCGTCTGTGTATTTAATTTGTGTTTCACGTGATATACTCACTTTTCAGAATGACATTAGCAGGTTTAGAAATTTTCTTGAGGGGCCATTCAGAAATTATATAAAGAAGACTTTCCAGGTCTACAAGATTCCTGGGAGAAGGACTCATTAAGTTATAGATCCAAATGCTCACTGTATTTATTGCCTTCATATTTACATATCAAACTAAAAACATCTATAACTAATTTACAAGGATATTGAACACCCATAATTCCACTACAGTCAGTGGCTGTTAGTGGCTGGCAAACTGAAAATCTGGCTCTATGCATATAGTTGTACAATCTTTCTGTGGGTCTTGTGTGACCAGCAATGAATCTGCAAATTTCCACATCCATTCAGTAACATCCTGGTAGTGTGTTATGTTGGGTTTTTCTTCCCTGGTATGTCCTCATGAATGAAGTAAAAAAGTCTTAATTTTCAGCAAGTGCTGCAGCCTCACTCTCCACATACTCTTGATGCCTAGCAAACATGAGAAAAGCATGGAAACAGGAATGGTTTTCTATTCTAGTCCAACCATCTGATCCAGGAAGCAGCTGAAAACTAATTAAGCTTTTCAATTCTGTGCAACTGCAGCCAGATATGTTTTAGCTCAGTAGAATCTCAGATGCTGGGCACCAATGACATTTCCTTTCTCTTCCAACTCTACCCCAGGGAAGCCACACCTCCAGCCCTCCCTACTTCACAATAAACTGTTCTTCTGTGCTAAAAATGGCATGTCTTTGTAATCTAACAGATGAAGCATAGAAAGAGACCCCTAAGTATCTGAAATAAGAGTCTGAAATTCTTTTGATATTTTTAATCCAGATTTGAGGGATTTTCTGATCTGTTGGTTGTAATATGTGTGCAAATACCTATGAAGGTGTTAATCACCCATATTTCTTCAGGGATGGATTTAAATGGTAGCTCTGTGCCTGTGTAAGAAAAAATGCACAACATTTCTCTCATAACTGTAATGGAGTGTTTTCTTTAAAGAAACAGCTTTAATGTGTCTTAGATAATACACTACTCTTTAAAGAAAGGTAGGTGGTGCAATTCTGCCTCAGAGAAGAGCAGCTCATTTCATGCTAAGCATATCTATTTCCACCAGGCAGAAGTACATTCAACATCAGCAAGCCTTCCAATACCAAGACCTACCATTATCCACAGTTTTCAATTAGTAGATAACTATCCTATCTCATTGTTAGTACTTAAGACTGAATACTCAGCCAGGAAGTCATTGAGAAAGACTAGTGTCTCTTTCTTGTGGTGGGGAGTTAAACGAACATCAGCAGTGGCATGTTTAGCACAAATGACAGAAGAAACATGGAAGGAAAAGGAAGTTATCTCTTTCACAGAAAGTTTCCTTAAGGCATTAAAATTGAGCAGACTTTCAAGTATTTCCTAAGATCTTTCACTGTCACCTCGTAGGGAAATTTCCTTTGGCAGATGGGATGAGGATTTAACTCTTTCTTTGGAAAATTAAAATTATTTGAGAGAAGACAAGCTACAAGATTTAGCAGTAAAAGAAAATGTTAAATGCCTCCATGAGGATGAATTTTTAAATCCTGATCTGTATAGTTGGAAAGAATGAAGCAATACTGTCCCCATGCACAAATCCATTTAAATAAGCATTTTTTAAGCCACCACTGAAAATATATTAGGTCTTTCATACTCAGAGTTTCCATTATAAAATGCTAGCAGCTCTGTTAATGAGAATTCAAGAGAAAAATGACAAAGGTGTTCAATTGTGAATGATATTTTATAACTTAAAGCATTATCTTTGTTACTGGGAAATTTTATTCTATATTCCATTCTATTCTATTCGATTTTTGTAGGACCTGGTGTTCTATAAATGAATAGACAACACATAAGGTTTAATGAGCCTACCATGTTTAACAATTAAAATGTACAAGAATTCTGACAGAGGTGGTTCCCACCACATCCTGAAGCAGATCAGAAAAACACGAATACTGTGTCTCTTTCTCCTACTTTTACCCAGAGGGTCATGTAAACACTGGGAACTTAAACTGACTTGAATTTTCCATCAGGAGCTACTTTAAATAACTCTCTTCTCTTGAGAGCTACATAAGAAAGCATGTTTTCCACATACAACCTCCCTTTTCCGTTATCAGCAACAACCTCTGATGCTTATAAGTTTTAACTGGATAGATTTTATTTTTTTATGAAATACAGCTAATGGGCAGGATCTTGATTATGTGGCTGAGACTAAACCCTATGTCCTCCATAGTAAGTTTGCATGCCCCTACGTTGCTCTGTCTGAGAGAACTTGACCCTAAACAAGGATCAGTCTTATCAATAATCCCACATTTCTGTTCCAGTATTGATCTCTGTAATTGTTTTCTCACCAGGACCTAGGTTGGTTGTATTTTATTAACATGCTTCTGTTTACAGAGAATTAACATTCCCTTGAAACCTACTAACTGTACATAAAGCAAAGCCATTGAGCAGTGGGCACCCCTTTTCCAATAGACAATAGACAGAAATGGCACTGCTAATTCTAAACTGACATAAAGAGCCCACTGGCAGTGTGAATTTACCATTGGGGGTTCAGAAACTCCATTTTCATGTATTCTTAATACACTAATTTACTAAATAAAATTACCCAGAATCTAATTAGTAGGATCTAATAGAGCTTGTGTGATGTAAGTCTGGTATCTTCATATGACACACCCTCATACATTTAGCTTTGAGTTCAGATGGAGAGAATTACTTGTGTGTCCCTAAACTTACATTACAATGAAGCCTGATAAATGTCTAGCCATGGTATAATCAGATCATCCACACCTATTCTTGTAACTGGACACTGCTGGAAATTCCTATTTTCTAAGAGCTTCCTTCAAAAATCACTGAAATTTTTTCTTCATCCACCATGAAGTCAGTCAGATCGATACATTTCAACATAATCTATCTATGATTATGGTATAGCACTCTACACAGCACAGGGGTTTTCTTGACAAAAGAAGCACCTGGATGCTAGATCTGACAATAAGAACAACAAAAAAATAACCGAAAACCCCCTACACCGACCAAATAAACAATCCCCAGGAATGCACTGTTGCAAGGGCTGAGGGTTGATAATAGTCTGTACTGACACAAAAAATATCAGAAACCAAGACTGACTGTGTCAATGGACAAAATAGTGTCAGATAGACTATTTTAAATTTTGCTTCTTCATGTTGCATATCTGTAATTAGGTATTTTAACATAGCCAAAAGTATCTTTTTGACCTAGCCTTATTACTAGAGCTTGGATTTTCAACGTCTAGTCAGAATCTGTTGAAACTGTAGACTGCTTGTAGTAGCTTTAAGAAAAATGTTTTATGCTAAATAATAATATGGGAATAGGAAATTCCAAAAAGGAGATCACCAGGGGAAAATATGTACATCTATAAACTCAAAGCATTAAAGTGCTGAAATGTAAACCCATTGAAATAGCTTATAAATGGTTTAGAATACTTTATATATCACATGGACATAATAACAATAGTAGCAATAATAACAACAACAAAAATAGCAATAAAAATGGATCAGATAAGCAAAAAATCTTAAACTAGTATTATGTAGCCAATCTTCATTGATTTTACTGAGCTCATTCTGCTTAACATCAGCTTAGGAATTAATATTTAGTCTCTCCTTGTGTCAGGAAAGATCTTGCCTGTGCAGGCCGGATGTATTTGTGTTTGGACTCGGACCTTAAGCTCATTTATCAAAAGAGGATCATTGTTTCCATGTAATTGCTCAGGTGGCTATAAATGTAGCACCATAACAAGGAATCTAAAATTAATATGGGGTTTTTCAGACTGAAGTCTTTAAATTCTAGAACACTTGGTGTCTGTATTCTTAAGTTTCCTTAGAACAAAGCCTCACATTTAAATAACCATGTAACTGTAGAACCCCTTATTGGTGACTTGCTCTATTTTATGTTGAAACTGCTCAGAGCTTTGGCAGTCTTCAGAGAAACCCCAAGGTTTAAGTAGTGCTTAGCAGATCAATTCATTAGGGAGATTGTGTTGGATACCCAAACTAGCTGTTTCTCTTCCTCATACTATTATGGGTTTATTTTTTGCAAGATATGCTCTCAAAGTGTCAGTGGATACTCTCAAATTATGCAATATAACAAAAACATCTCCAGCCTACCCACTTGGAGATACATCACTGTGCTGACAAAGTAATTAAGACATTTAAGTCTCAAGAGGGAAAAGCATGAACAAGAGAGATTATGAACATGTTTAATGAGGGAACAAAAAGAGATAAAAAGAATTTTTAGAAAACAATGGAAGGAAGAAAAAAATAATTGCACAAAAAGGTTATATGGAAATCCCAGAATGTGGGCAAAGTGCCAAAAGGAACAAGCGGATTAAGAGTGGAAAACAATAAGAAAGAAAATGCAATATGAAGTATGAAATGGATATTTTTCTAAGAAAGTACTTTCTTCTAAGAAAGTACACCCTCAGCAAATTAGCAGATGACTCTAAGCTGAGTGGTGTGGTTGAAACACATGAAGAAGGGGATGCCATTCAGAGGGACCTGGACAAGCTCAAGAAGTGGTCCTTGAGAATCTCATGAGGTTTAACAGGAGCAAGTTCAAGGTGCTGCACCTGGGTCACTGCAACCCCCAGTACCAGCACAGACCAGGGATGAGCAGATCGAGAGCAGCCCTACCTGAGAAGGACTTGGGGGTGCTGGTGGGTGAGAGGCTGGACATGACCCAGCACTGTGCACTCGCAGCCCGGAAAGCCAAACATGTCCTAGGCTGCATCCAAAGCAGCGTGGGCAGCAGGGTGAGGGAGGGGATTCTGCCCCTCTGCTCTGCTCTGGTGAGACCTCACCTGCAGTGCTGCATCCAGCTCTGGGAGCCCCAGCACAGGGAGGACAAGGACCTGTTGGAGTGAGTCCAAGGGAAGCCACCAAGTTGATTAGAGGGATGGAGTACCTCTCCTATGATGAAAAGCAGAGAGAATTGGAGCTGTTCAGCCTGGATAAGAGAAAGCTTTGGGAGACCTTTCTGGGGCTTTCTGGTACCTGAAGGGGAGCCTACAAGAAGTCTGGAGAGGTACTTTTTACAAAGGCATATAGTTACAGGACAAAGGGAAATTACTTTAAGCTGGGAGTAGGTTTAGATTGCATATTAGGATGAAATTCTCTACTGTGATGGTGGTGAGGCACTGGAGGTCCAGGAAAGTTGTAGATGCCTCATCCCTGGAAGTGTTCAAGGCCAGGTTGAATGAGTCCCTGAGCAACCTAGTCTAGCGGCAGAGGAATTGGAACTAGATGATCTGCAAGGTCACTTCCAACCCAAACCATTCTATCATTCCATCATACTGAAAAAGGGCCCTTCTTTAATTGTTTGTAACTATGCTATTAGTTGTTCTACTCACCAAAAATTCTTATAAGTTTGTTTTTCTCATCTGGATAAAAAGGATGAAACCAGACACTTTTTCTAGGATAAAGTGAAAGAAACTTGACATTTCTATATATAAATAGTACCATTAATATTGTAAATGGAGTTGAACATGCCAAACTAGAGAAAAAATTCATATGATTATGTTGTCTAAATCATCATTTAAAACCCAAAGCAGATACAACGATGAAAGTTCAGGCACTGTGTTTGTACTTTCTCACACCCGAAGTAATAATGCTGTATTGACCAGCAGTAGAAAGTCTGGTAATGAAATGCTGATGTGAGAATTCTGAAACACTGTTCAGGGAAATACCCTTGTGTTGAAGATTTCAGAAGGCTTCCCCAGAGCACCTGATTCTGTACAGTATTTAAAGGAACTATCTGACCTTAATGATCTTTTAGATTTACACAGGGAAAAAAACAAGTGTTAATAATAGACACTCATCTGAGCCAATGCAGGTGCAATGAAATTTGCCATAGGATTGACAGAATGTGCTCTTCCATACCTTGTATCCTTGAACTTGTGTAATTTATTTGGCAGCACTCTACCATGACCCTCTTTACCCTAGCTTATAAATCCATACCTGCTTAACAAATCCTTTTTACTGCAGGGCTTGAGGCTTAAGGGTTGAGGTTATAAACATTGAACATCAACAGCCCTGTATTTAGTCAAAAAGATTAATTCTATCTGAAAAAACAAAGGGTGGGAGCTTTGGCAAGGCAAGGCAAAAGAAACAAGATAGGAAAAATTGACAAAAGTAAAGCTGTGGAGAGGTTTGAGTCCAATCTCTGACTTTCCTAGATGTCTTCAATTTTTCAGACCACTCAAGGGAATGAAGGCCTTTCAGGAAAGATTGTGATATCTTAAACTAAGCCTTTATATGCATGGAACTGTTCAAGTTAAATTTTGCAGTTTCTTTCTGCTCAAAGGAAACAGATCACTGCAAGGCCACTGCAAGTGGAATTAAAAACCCCTGGAAAAATAAAAGTGATAGAAAGTTATCTTGACGTTTGGTCCTGAGTCAGCATCCAGAGGTAACCCAAAGCACAGAAAAGCACACCTTAATCTATTCTCATTTGATGGAAAAACAGTAATGATTGCCATTCATCCTACTATTACCCAAGATAATCTGTCCTTCATATTCAAGAAAAAGTGTTTGCTGTATAATCTATTTACTAAATTAGTTGATATAAAAACTACAATGAAGCATATAAAATTATTCCCAATGCCCCAGACTGACAAAACAGTTGGATGAACAGCAAAACAGTTGGATATATTATTTTTCACTTGTTTCTGAGCTAACAGGCTCTTCTGATGAATCAAATTTACTTTTAACCACTTGTTGTTCCGTAAAGCTCCTACAAACATCCTATAGGAACTAAACAGGTACTGAAAGGAGGAGGATTAATATAATTATGTTTCTCATGCTTATTTGGGTGGTGTTTGTACCTTTAAGTGAAAAAACCTTCATATTATTCATCCCATTACAATAATTTTAAAGAACTTGATATACTTTTGATGTTATCCTGAGTACTGAATTTTGGAATCTGACAACTAGAGTCAGTACAGAACAGGCAAACTTTGTTTTCCTTCCCTAAGACTGGAGGTATTGCATAGAGCCAATTTCCCATTATAAATTAAAAGAAATTAACGCCTAAAATAATCCCAAAAATCCATAGCAGTACCTTGGAAAATCATTGCTTAGAACACTCTAAGTAACTAACACATAGTATTAGTCCAATAACCTTGGAAAAATATCTTGGATTGATTTTAGTAACTATTGAAAGATGACGAAATGAAGATTTAACCTACTGCCTGTGTAGAATATTTTTTACAGTTTGTAGAACATAAGAATGCCTAAACAGGTCTTCAGACAGACATTTGGAAACAGCCATGCAAAAGGAATACTAGGATTAAAAAGAAGATAGTTTTCCTATTGCACCCATTTTTTTTTTAAAAGAAAAGCACTAAGACTGAGCAGCTTCAAGAATAGAAATTAAAAGAAAAAGTGATTTATGTAATGTCATAATTTTATAACATTTCTCTGAGTCCTAAATTTTATCAGAAAAAAAACTTTCATAAAGTTAATCTGTAAAGATCCTTATATGTTTTGTGTTTTAACTGAGTTTTAATTAGGCTGCATGTATTATTGAAAATGTTTCCACTTTGATTACATGTAGAGAAGTGTCTCTTTGCCCATGTAAAGAGATCAAATTGGCATTTGCTTCCTATCTCCTTCAGAGCGTTCAGATAAGGATAATTGCATTAGTTCCTGTCTAAACAATGTTTCAGACTAAAGCCCTAGGGCCAAAATACTCGGTCTTAATTGGCTGCACTACCTACTCCAGTCATGTAGACAAATTAAATTAATTACAATATTCTGAAAATGCTTCAACAACAACTTTTAATCACAAAACAGGGAAAAAGCCTCAGGAATTCCACAGAAACTTAAATATAACTTGTCTTTGGAGAGCCAGCTATGGTACTTTTTATAAAATACTGCTTTTGAAAATCAGAGGGGAGGTGAAAATAGTTCTGGTTTATTATTCGTGGATGATTTTGCCATTAGAAATGCCAGTTTCATGCTGGTTTGAACATTAGATTTTTGCATTATGAGCACTGCAATGTCCTAATTTTTTCTACATCTCAACTAATTAGCCTATTCATGAGGCAAGTGTCTCGTGGTTATAGTAATCTGCACCTGCACACTTGACCACTCCTTTGACATCATAACTCCAAAATATGCAAAATAAATATAATTCACAATGCTGTCTACTTCCATAAACATAGGCTCTGCCAGACAAGTGGTATAGAAAGCCATAATTTTGATGTCAAAATCCAGAAAAGGGATTTTTTTCAGTTTTTCTTAGAAAACAATTTGTAAGAGAAATTTCTGAATATTATACCAGTAGATTGTACCTGTTAAAATTAATGTCCAGTTTTTAAAATTTGAAAATTTTTGATCCTTTTTATTGTTAAGCTGTTTTTATTAAACCTATCAAATATTTCAATTTTAACATTTAATTACATTTTTAAATTTACATAGGAATGTGAGACAATTTGATCCTGGTTTCTCATGGAAGTGAAACGTATGTAATCATCCTACATATATGTAAAACCTCGACTCTCAACATGTTAATCTTTTGGTGCATTTCAACCAAATGAGGCAACTGGATAGACTCCTCATTGCAATACAGCTACAAGTTTTGTAAAAGAAGATGGGTGAAAACGCTCATGTCAGACAATTTACGAAGTAAATAAAGCTTATGTATTACCTGACACAAAAATCCACAATTGCCAGCTACAACTATGGTATCATTAGCATCAATACCCATGAAACCTGAGACATGAGCCCATAGGGAATGTCTTTAATTTGTTCTTCAGCTCAGGAAAATTCTTGCTCTCACTTTGACGAAAAGTGACCTTGGCAAATTAATATATGCACGAATTTTTAGTAATGCAAGCTTACAATATTGTTGTTAAGAAGATGACAGGTGACTACCAGTCCTGAAAGTCATATGGTTTTTGTACAAGCAGACAAAAAATCAGCCTACAAAAACATATTCTGAGTTTGTTCTGTCCCAGAGAAGTTGCCTCTACTAGCTTGTAGAAAATATTGTGAAAAGTTCCGAAGTACGAAGAAAGAAGGTAAAAAAAAAGCACAGTAGCTCAAGATTATGAAATTTGGTTATTGAGTCATCATAGAATAAGCATAAGTCCATAAGCATAATGGAAAAGCATTGAAAACCTGAGTTGCAGCCTTCTTACAGCACAACTGATCTAAACGTTATCAAGCTACAAGACTCTCAGAGAAGGACATGTCTTAGCAGCATGACAAGAAGAGAAAAGTGAATCCATGATCTTAACAGAGAACCCCATTTTCATGAGCTAAGGCTGCTTTAAAAAACACAAGCATAACAAAGTGAGGTGGTGGATTATGTCTTTAAATGAAGTTAACCAAATAAACAAGTCTGGGAAAAAAATGTTCTGGATTAAAAAAAAAAAGAAAAAAGAAAAAAGAAAAAAAGAAAAAGTGCATATGAAAGATTTAGTATCACAGTTTTATTTTCTTTTCATTTTCTATTTTATCTCACACATGTAAGAAAACAAAGAGCTTCAGGCAATTTATCAAGTGCATCACCTTCCCCTTTAGCTTAACCTGTTCAGTAGTGGTATGACCTACTTTAGACTTTAGCAGTGTTCCATCGTAATAATTCTTATCTTACTGAAAAGAATTCACAGACATAACTGAATGTTTATTGCTTTTACTTCCAGCACTAACTGCAATGGATGACTCCCAGTAGTGTCTCCCAGAAAGGTGCAACTAATCAGTTTTATAAAAATTACAATGTATTCTTAATAGCTTTAAGAGGTAGGATTACAATTCTACAATTATCTCAGAATAAGAGAATATGCTGAGTTGGAAGGGACCCACAAGAATAATGAAGTCCAACTCCTGGCCCTGCGCAGGACCATCCCCAAGAGTCACATCATGGCCTGAGAGCATTGTCCAAATACTTTTTAAGCTCTGTCAGGCTGGTGCTGTGACCACTTTCCTGGGGAGCATGTCCCAGAACCCAACCACCCTCTGGGTGAAAAACCTTTTCCTGATACCCAAACTAAATCTCCCCTGACTCAGCTTCATGCCATTTCTTTGAGATCTATCACTGGATATTAGAGTGAAGAGATCAGTGTCTGCCCCTCCGCTTCCCCTTGTGAGGAAGCTGTAACTGCAATGAGGTCTCCCCTTAGTCTCCTATTCTCCAGGCTGAACAGAACAAGTGACCTCAGCCACTCCTCATACAGCTTCTCCTCAAGGCCCTTCACCATCTTTGTTGCCCTCCTTTGGATACTCTCCAAGAGTATCTTGTATTATTATCTTATCTTATATTGTGGCACCCAAAACTGCACACAGGACCCGAGGTGAGGCCGCCCCAGTGCAGAGCAGAGTGGGACAATCCCCTCCCTTACCCGGCTGGTGATGCTGTGCCTGATGCACCTCAGGACATGGTGGCCCCTCCTGGCTGCCAGGGTACTGCTGATTCATAATTTTCTATTGACCAGGATCCCCAGGTCCCTTTGATAGTTCCACGCTCCAGCCTCTTGTTCTCCAGTCTGTCTGTATATCCAGGGTTTCTCCATCCCAGGTGCAGAATCCAGCACTTTCTCTTGTTAATCATCATATGGTTGGTGATTGCCCAGACCTTTAATTTGTTAAGGCAATTATTGTGGAGACCTAAACTCAAGCTACTCTAACATGTAAAGAATTCATATTTCAGTCACGTAAATAACACAGTGAAAAGTATATGTCCTAGACTAAACTTCTGTGATCACTGTGGTTTTGGATGTGGACTTTAGCAGTTGAAAGAGCAGGCTGAAATTACTTATTTTGCATATGATGGTTACATCAATGCCTTCAATATGAAGGCATTGAAAGAACTTTTAATAAACCCATATTTTTAGTAAGTGTCCAAAAGTTGTAATTATATTTGATATGGAATCATGTCACCAAATTACATTTGTTTCAAAGTTGGACCTCTAGTCTAGGTAGTTGACTATATTCTCTGAAATAAATCAAGAAAGGGAGACATAATTTCCCTTCTTTTTCAAAAATATCTTAACAGGACAGTTGCATTTCACTAATAAAGATGAAAACAAATTTTGGAGCTCAAAAGCTAGATGAGATAGATCTTACTTTATGTAGTCAAAATAGAGAGCATGACAGTAAAATAATCTTAGAATGAAACAAAGACATTAAGGGTCTAGGGAGATGTAAAAATTTCTCACTTGAGGAAAACCACCATATAGTATATTGAGTAGAAAAACAGTGCCTTATGAAAAAGAAAAGAAATTATAGAAAAAAAAATGTGTTTAAAGGAGTGTATTTTAGAGTATTAGTTGCACTTTCTGTTTACTTTTCCACTAACGAAAATTAAATTCATAGAAATTTGTCAAACAATATATTGGGTAGGGTTTACTGAAGTCCTAGGAAGAGCTTAAAATTACAGTTGAAAGGAAATGTGACAACTGTATATAACGTAACAATATTTAACACAGACTATCAAAAGAATCCCTTTTAAAGGTATTTATTATATGACAGTTACCAAACTATATAAAATGAATGCAATAGCTTCAAATCATAAAACAATAACTGTAAAATAGATGACACTGTTTCTGGTTTCATAAATAATTCTTGGTTTTGAAATAAAAAAACACCTTAGTCAGGTTTGAGATTTTCAGCACTTCTCTCATGGTATTTGATTTAGAATTTGTTTTATGCCTCTTAAAATATCAGTATCTAAGATCTTTTGACCACCTGAAAATGCTGGAACATATTTTGTGAGAGGTAGATTTCTATCTTCCCGCCTGCAAATAAAACTTTGAAATGAAGAAACTTGAAGGTAAAAATGCAAAGGCAACTAAACGAAACACGATAGTCTTGTTAAATCCGCATCATTTTTAATCCAGCCTTCTGATATTCAGATGCTTTAGTCCTCATTCAAATGTATCTGCAACTGCAGCACTGAGAAGAATTTTTTCAACTATAATCTTTTCCTATTTCTGTTATAGGAGAATCAGAAATTCTAAAGGAATCCAATGGAATAACAAGCAGGGGCCTGGGAGAATGGGGAATCATTTATGTGTTCTAGTACCTATTCCTTTAGTTGCTCAAACATTTTAGTCCAGGACTGGGAGTTTTGGAAAGGTCAGTTGTGAATCTCTTCAGGAAGCAAAGGAAGATAAATTGTCGTTTTCTACATCCTGAATGCTCTACTAACTGAATGACAGAATACAATTGAAAAAATACCATCCCCATGGGTTTCAATATGCATGTTTGTGCAGATCTTGCTCTAGTATACTTACGTCTTCACTGATATAGGTTTTATAGAACCCACTAAGGGTTGTGAGACAAATTAAAAACAAAACAAAACAAAAAAAAAGAGAACTAGAACACAGAGCTGAAGACTCTTCTTAGATCCTTATTTAGCAACCATTTCATCCAAAATTTTGAAATTAAAAAAAATCAGTATTTGTTAGAGCTTACAGTGATACCACTCTAATATATATAAATGGAGTATACAAAGTCTGGGCTTAGATGCAAATATAAAATATTATCTAGATGCTTAACTAACATTAATTCCTTTAAGAATATCATCCGTAAGCAATAAAGAATGTATTCGCTTAGATAACAGAAAAATAGGAATAACAAGGTGTTTTTCTTGTCTTTAACCTTTTAAAAGACAAGAACACAGGAAACATTAGCAACAAATAATGATGTAGTAGTCTCTGCTCATTTCATTGTTCTAGTCATTAAAATCTGGAGATCTGTAAAAGCAGCTCTAGCCAGATGTGTGCTTCTAATTGAACAGAGGATATTCTTATAATATCTATCTTCCAATTTGCACGTCTAGGTAATGATGTCAGTTTTACACTGACAGTTAACAAGCATAATGTGGTGTTAATCGAATGACCTTTCAGCAATAAGTGATTGAAGAATTACCTTCTCCAGCCTTAAATCACATTTTCACTGAATAAATTAAGTGCAGAAGTATCTTTCCAAAGTATCTGCAAGCACTGTAGCAGTACTAAGAATCAAAAAATCCAGCTATCTTGAGAACCAATTATTACTGTATTTTCTGGAAATTGCAAGGATATGAGAAGAAAGGGAGACTAATTACTCCACGATCATTTAAAAATAAACCTAATACTCAAAAAGCAGAATAGCATTACCAAAATGAACACACACATACATACACACACGATCTGAGGATGTTTTTTAACCTGAATTCTTGCTTATTTTATTATAATTCAACATCATTGATATTTATTCATTTGCCCATAAACCATTGCTGTGAATCCATTTTATTTCAAATCAGTAAAGTTTTGGTCATATCTATTGCATTATTTTCAAAAAGCGGGCTCTCAAACAGATTAAAAAAATAAATAAATAAAAAGAAATAAAGACGTGACAGCCCGGAGTACCATATCGCAGTTTCACAAATGCTAATGTGAATATTATTTCTTCCTAAACACAGTTTACAACAGAAAGAAGCATGGAGCATAAGCCCTTTCCTCCTCTTTTTTACCCTCTTCTTTCTTGGTGGATATTCAAAGTGATGTTCAGCTCACTTTGTTATCAGTTGTTTTCACACCTTACCTGCCTGGTACTGACACTGCTCAGTTCTGCTCTCCATGAAGCAATGACATCTGTAACAGATTATAACTGAAGTTTTCTTAAGAAATATCGGTAAAATATTGATCACATACAGGCCCATTTTTAGTAGGGTACTGCTCAGATTAAAGAAGAAAGCCAGACTATACCTATGAGAAGAAAGTATTCTAATCATAAATGAAAATGCTGGATAAAGAAAATCACATTAATATTGTGTTTTCTATCTGATAAAACCCCAGGCTTTAGCTAACAAGTGTTATTTTACTGTATACATATCAAGAAAAACAGTATACAAATTCTGCATTGATATAGGCAAATGATAGATTCATAAAAAGTCTTTTGGCCTAAAATACTTTTTGTCTGATATGTATTGCAAAATATGAGTGAGATGCATCTAGCCAGACCATGCTCTTCAGTGTTCTCCAATGATTGCTTGGCAAGAGGTTGGAAAAATTTACATGTTGATACTGTTTGACCTTTTTTATTCTTTCTGCTATCAGTTTCCAAAAATGTCAATACATATGTAATTGTGAAGAATTTCTGATGGTTAACAAGTTAGTATCTGATTCTGATCACTAAATATCAAGGAATACTATAGATGATGGTTTTGAGTATAGTGCCTCTATCTGCTTTTTTGGATAGCTGTAAAAATGCTCAGGCACAGATAATGATAGCCATAGAATAGCTGGAAGGCACTTTATCTTTACCCAGAAAAATATAAATGAAGGTCCCAGGCAGCATAATAGAAATGGTGTCAATCATTAAAATATGCATCACCAAATCCCTCTATTGCAGAAAGCTGTCCCAGATTACAGTAAAGAGTAATTACTTCTTGGAGTTGTAATGAGTAATAAACTCTATTAAATATGAATACAGGTATTATAACATCTTTTTGCTTCTTGTTTATCAAGGTTATCTTATATCTTTGGAGATGTTATGAAGAAAATTAGGAACTATTAATTGAAAAAAATAATTTCTCAACAATTGCCATAATCTTTAAATGTCATATCAATAGCTATAGGCAATGAACTTCAAGAAACACTGTTACTCTACTTTTCTCTCATTATTAAACTGTAGAAGGACACACTATACTCTCAGCAACTGTTTGCATCTCTGGACCACTCTCTTCATTCTTGCTCACCATTAGCAATGTAAGTTTATAATTAAGGATGATCTATTCAAGGTCCTTTCTGCATATCAGAAATCCCAAAGCATAATTAATTGGAATGAACAGAGCATCTGGTTGCTTGTGATCTTATAGTTTCAATGTATATGATATTTAATTAAAATAAATGCCCTCCCTCCCTCTCTCATAGGGGAATTAGATCATTAAAATTTTCAAGAGTGAGAATCAGTCCTCCAGCAAATATTAACATTTGGGAAGGAGCAGAAGACTGGGTTGATAAAGCATTCTGTCTTCTGTGTTATACATGTTTCCCCTGGTGCTGGATGACACTGCTACTACTGCTCATTCATCTTAACCTTGAGGTATGAATCTTTGATGTTCTCTCTAAACTGAGTGGGTTTACAACACTTTTTTGAAAAAACCTAGTGTCATGGGTCTTTTTGAATTCTCCAGGTAAGCACAGAGAGAACTACATAATTCTGCCAAAGTTAATTAGTTATTATGCATCTAATTAGCAAATATTCATAAACTAGGCAATCTTCCTCTGTCTTATGGCCATAACTTACTCATTAGGTTCTTAATAACTCTTTACTCATCTCCATCTAGGCAGGGACACCCTGTCTCATTTGGGAAGCCTGCATGCACATAGTCCAGCTACATGTGGATGAGGGTAAGGTTGTGGATGGAATCTACCTGAAATTTAGTAAAGCCTTTCAGGCCATTTCCCACAGAATTCTCCTTGATGAACTGGCTGGTCATGCCTTGAATGGATTTACTGCTAGGTGGGTAAAAAATTGGCTGAATGGCCAGGCCCTGAAAATGGTGGTGTTAAAAGGGTTGTCATGTATTGGTACAGGCTGCCCAGGAAAGTTGTGGTATCAACATTTTTGGAGGTATTTAAAAGACATGTGGATGTGTCATTTGGGGATGTGATTTAGTGGATTTGGCAGTGCTGGGTAAACAGTTTAACTTGATCATCTTAAAGATCTTTTAGAACATAAATGATCCTATGATTCTATGGGATGTGAGTTCTCTGGATTCTTACTAATGCGTGTGGATTTTACACAGCTGGATGGGGGTGGATCAGACCATAATTCCATTGAATACCTTGCTGTTCATGGGAATTGTACATGCATTTTTATGCTGCTTTTACTTTGTCAGCTGACGTCCAAAATTTCCTTTCCCTTTGTTCAGGAATGCTAGGACTCCTGCATATTAGTCAGTACCTGAGATTTGAGGAACTGGGGTGTTCTTGTCCCTGCAGACTCAACTATAAGATGATCCTGCAGATTTGACCTTGAGGGGGAGATGGGGGAGCAGATGGTCGTATCTGCAAGCCTATTTCTCAGATTTCGTCTGGTATAGTCCAGGTAGTCAAGCATAATACTCTGCATCCAGCTTGCTGTCATTTGAAACACTGGACAGTTAAGCAACTGACCTGTTACGCTTTGTGCTTCCATCTCACTGAGCCATGAATTAAACAAACATAAGATCAGTTTGACTTTACTGATATCAAATAAACCCGAAACTGGCGTTCAGATAGAAGAGATCTAATACAATATAAAGTGCAATGATGTCAGAAGCTTTTCTTACTTTGATTGCACTGATATGAACATGTCAGGGACCCTGTCATTTTCCCTCAGATTTGATATAATAAGTAAAGCACTTCATAGTTGCACATTTTTATTTTCCCCAATGTTCCCATGAAATATCAAGTGTTAGGAGTTGCTGAATCTGATAATCATAGAGGCAGGACTGCCACAACCCGACACCCCAAGGTCCAGCCAGTAGAAGAGCTGAGCAAGAATTTCCAATAGGCACTCATGCACAAACAACATAAACAGCATGGGTGCACATGGCCAACAGGATCAACACAGACACTCTCAGCACTTGGGCTTATGTGAACAACGCCAACAACATCGTCCTGGCCCCCTCTCTGGCTGGTCATGATAAGACCCATTAGTGGGAAACATATGCATCTATGTAACACAGGTATCTCGGCTAACTGGCCGTAGGCACACGGTCTACTGAATAACTGACCATTGGATTCTCTGACCTTCGGCTGCCCCACACAGGGTAACACACATGCAAACAGTCTTGTCTGGCTTGGACCTCCTGGTCCCTCCAGTGGAAAACCACAGACCACAGCCTATAGCCCCTTTTTTTTCTATAAAAAAGGGGTTTTTCTACAAAAAAGAGATTTGGGAAATTTATGTTCTATCCGAGCAAACTTGACCACCCATCTCTCCACAAAGCTGTTTGGTAACATCTCTATCCATACCTCAGTTTGAAAACATTTCATATTGTATAGAAATTTAAAACATTTATTTGAACAGTTATTCATTATCAGTATCTACAGCTGGGTCACTTCTTTTCACTTTTCCAATAGATATGATGCCTTTTTTCCATGGTCTCCACCTACCCTATCTATTTAGGTACCTCACTTGAGATGTAATTTCCAGTGAGCAGTAGCACCTCAAAAATTCAGTGATCTTAGCTATGCATTGCTACATTACTTGCCCTTTACGATCTGGCTTGTAGTGGTTTGGTTCGAAACATCCATCACTTACTTATTTTCCTTCTGTGAGATAAGAATTAGGTGAAAAGAAAATCAGCAACAAAACTTAAAAGAATATAAAGAAATTTATTAATAGACCTAAAAGAAAGGAAAAAAAAAAAAGTCTTGACCTTCAGAACACTTCCCCTCACCTTTCTCCCTTCTCCCACTGACAACATAAAAAGACAACCCTTGAGATGTTTTTCAGTCAGTTCACCACCTCTGTAATTTCTTTTTCCATTCACTTAGGGAGAGGAGTCTCTCTTGCTCATGCTATGGAGACATCTCCACAAGAAACAGCTCTCTCATGGCTTCAGTGTCACAGCAAGGCAGCCGCCCAGGATGGTTCTCTTCTTGCATGTGAAAGTCCCTTCCCTCGACTTACAGCTTTCCCCACAGCTGCTTTCAGGGGTTCCTTTAGCTAATGGGGTACCATTTTAAAGGATGAGCTGTTCAGAAGCAAAAGGTTCTCTTCACCTATCAAAGTGCCTGAGAGGGGGAAGAACACTATCTCTGGGAGCATCTTCATCTCTAGGAACAGAGGTCTTCTTCCCTGGGAGCAAGGGTCTTCATCACTTTCATCTCCCTCTGTTCAAGCTCCTCACCAAATCACAGCTACTTCAACGTTTGCTTATTTCAGCACAGGTACTTTTGCTCACAATTGCAGTTTGAACGCTCCACCCCCCCCCCCCCCCCAATGCTTTTTATGAAATTACAACAGGTATTCTGCTATAACATGGTCTATCACCATAGCTTTACAACACAATTTCAGCTTCTAGGTTTGAAGCATCTCCTCATTCTCATCTCTCAGGGTTTCAGCTCTTCCTCCTTCACTGACTTTGGTGTCTTTATAGTGTTTTCTTCTTGTGCCTTCACTTTTCCCTTTCCTCTGACCAGGGAGAGGATTGATGTCTGCAGGCTTCATCTGTTCTGGAGGAATTTTACAGCACTAAAAGGGTTAATCTCACCCGGGACTTGCAGCTGGAATTCACCTCTCACTGTTGGTCACATCATCCTTGCCGGGCAGAGGCCTCAGAGGAATTTCGGCCGCTCTAGGGGTGAGGGCTGGCCTGGCCTCTGGGGGGTGTCCGGCGAGCAGGAGCGGCTGCGATCTCAGCCAGGCCACCCCCGGCCGACCCGGCCAGGCCGCGCTGAGCAGGGCCCGGCCCGGCCCGGCCACCCCCAGCAGTTACCTGTCCAAAAGCCGGAAGCAAGAGAGGCTTTCCCAGGGTTTGTTCATTCTTAAATGTGGATCACAGAGGCGTGTCAAGCTCTTTAAGTGGCTTTAAAAAGTTGCCAATATTAAACCTAGCCAGTTGATTGGTTCTATCGGGTCTAGAGGAAGCTGTAAGCACCTCTCTGCAAAGAATCACTTCCGTGGCTGATGGAGCCCTCCTTAAGTAAAAACCCAAACTATGCTAAACCATGACATGGCTCTTAAGTTATGAAGAGAGAACGAGGAATATGATAATGAAGTAATGAAGGAGTCCTGGTCAGAGCTAATATAAAAGTCATATTAGCTAAGACTTGTGTTGAGTGGTGATAATCAGTTACAAAAAAAATCACCCAAAACTTAATGTACTCATTTTCTGAGATTTCAACAGTACAGTAAATTTATCTAGTACAGTTCTCTGGTTTTCTCTGCTCTTTCACAGCACCAGTCAGTAATGGCATTAAGAAGAAAGAGTCAAATTCAATTTAAACAGTATTTTAAACCTGAGTTGAGTCTAAGTGAGATGTGAATTGCGACATGTTTGTGGTTCTGTTTTAGTGCACATGGTTGTATACAGATTTATGTACATGTATATGTACTCTCAGGTGCTGGAATATATACAAATAAATTAAAAATATACTTTAGAAAAGCCTACTTACACATAAATATCTACATCTAAACACAAAGATTTTTGTGACAAGTATGATTATTTTGACTTTTCCAATCAGCAAACTGACTTTGCTGTTTTTTGGGAACTGTAGATCAATTTAAATAATGATCAAGAATCTATCAACCATGCAGGCAGCTGCTGTAACTTTGCATTCCCCTTCTCTGTCATGAAGCTCTGAGAATTACTTCAGTAATACTTTAAGGAAGTTTCACAAGGAAAAGTTTACTTTTTCCTAGGCATGCAGCTTTAAAGAAAGATAAGAAAGGACTGCAAGAAGTAGCTGTTTTTTCAAAATATTTCCAAAACAATATTAGAGAGCAATAAGCAGAGATTTTTTTCTAGGGTTTCAATCATTTTGCGTTTACTGCGTATACAGGTGTCCCTTCAAAGTAAAACCACACTGAAGATTGAATTCTGACTAATATTTAGCTTCAGTTTTTCAACATAGTTCATAGGGAAAAAATTCCACTGCTATTCAATAAAACTTAATCCATTTCAGACCAAATCTTTGGCCTTTTCAGGTAAATTCAACACCCCATTTTTAACTGAAACTCTATGTCTTGGTTTTGTAGTCACTTACAGATTAATATTTTTATAGTGATTTACAGATGAATATTTCTTTATATCCTTAACTGTTGCACCAAAGCTTGAAAATTCAGTCTTGCTAGTCATTATTATTGCTAAGTACAATAATATGCTGAATGAAAATTACTCTGGTTAAAAGCTTGGTGGGGTTTTTTTTTCAGTAGGAGTTGAACAGAGAAAACTAAGTTTCTTCTTCATAGCCTTGTGAATACTTCTACTGGGAAAGCAGGGCTTCAACTCGATGAAGGGCCCCAGAAACTTTTGGCAAGCCCCAGAGTGCCAGCTCCCCAGCTTTTCACACCAGGACTGTGACTGGGGCAACCCATCACTCCTTTACAGCCTGTTGACAAAGGTAGAAAGGCTGAAGGAGCACATTAACATGCCCCAAGTCTCCCTATAGTGCTGGGTTGCAGCATGGTCTCACACATTCTCATCCCCACAAATGTAAGTGAATCAAACTTCACTCAGTATACTGTAATTAGTATGTAGCAAAAAACCATCTAGGATTCTAGTTATATACTCTCACATGCTTTAGTATATACATGTATATTGTAAACATCCTAGACTTTTTCCTTCATTGCAAGCCAGATAGTCTAAATTAGTTATTTAAAAAAGCAATTTGTGATGTTACACTCTCTAAAGAAAAGTGTTGCAGCACTACTTTCTCTCTAGAGCTAAAACTACTTTCAGGAGCTAAACTACTGGCATTCCTATAGCCTCTACTTTGCTTTAAAAATTATCAGTTAAGAGTCAAGGTGATAGGTTCTGAGTATAATATTAGTTTCCTTCTCTCACTAATCATATTGTCCCACTAAATATGTATGCTTCAATTAAATATGCAAATACTGTAGTCCTGGGTGTTTTGTTTCGTGTTTTTATTACATTTTGATTCTACTAATTATAGACTACAGGGTGAGAATATTTGTAATATGTGAATAACTGTTGAAGACACAGAATAATAAGTTCACCTGCAGAGTAGATTACTACTTCCTTGCTAAGCAAGTAATATACTGTGTAGATCCATATCTGCATGTTTTACCAGATGTAGAATAGGTCTTTTCCTTCCCAAAAACAAAACAACTTGGCAGGTCATTCCTTAATCAAATTGAATTTTGCTAGCCACCTTTCCTCCAAGGCAGGTTCATAGCTGTAAAATGGCCATCATCTTCATTCAGTGTTTCCCAGAGTGTAAAATGCTTCCCAAGCCCCCCAGAATATGCTTTTCTGCTATCAAAATCCTAGGTGATAACATCATCTTTACAGTATCAGCATTAAGTGCTTTGGTACATTTGTAGTGCTGAAAAACTGACTTAGAAACAGTCATGTAAGACTCATATTATCAAGGACATTTTGAATAGTCCAAAAACCTTCTCCCTTCTAAATTATATATAGGCCATAAAATTGATTGAACAGATACAGTTATACCTTTCCAGTTTATGTTTTCAAAGACACAGAACTGCTGTGGGCAAGTTTGTGGGTGAATTTGGTACTAAGAAATGCAAGAAGAAATATGACAAAGAAATGGCTTCTCAGAAATACTAATCAAATGATCAAATACTGTACAGACACAATCTGAAACCCTATGTACTCTGCATGGTACATAGAAATAAAAGTGGAGTCCTGAGACTGAATTCTGGTACTGTCCTGAAAGCTTTTAACTGAAAGGTGTGACATAAGCACTACTATTTGTCTTGAATATTAAGCTTACAATAAAAAAAGCCAAAGATGCATTTCCATTTTCCATCCGAATTTAATTCAAATGAAAGGGTTAAAAACTGTCATTTTGAAACCATATGCAGGGATTTCCTGAGAGACCAAATAAAGGAAAAGGATTTTAGCCCATATGTCCTCTCTGAAAATAGTGAAGGGTAATACTTCATGTTATAGGACACTCTCCCCTCAGCATGACCTACAGCAGGTACTTGTAAACTAATATTATGACCAATTAAGGAAAATTATTACAAATGATAGGACATATGGCTCTGGCAGACATCTGGTTAGAATGCATGATTGGTCACAGAGCAACATGGAGTTAGCTAGAGAATTAATTCCAGTTAGGTATATTCTTACAATTCTACTGATTTCTCCATTCAAGGTCTCACAGCTTGTACAAGATTTATCAGACATACAACAGCAATTACCAAAGTATTAGGAAAGAATAAATTCAAATGTTCACACTATGGTAGATCTGCTGTAACAGTAGGAGCTGCTCTTGGTAGAAACAATTAGTACTGAAAATGTTTCTTTTGTTGCAAGTATAGTAACTAATTCTGTGTTCTAGTCAGTTCGCTACTGCCCCCTAGGTATTATCTCCTTTGGATAATTCTAGCACTTAGTGTTGCCAGAAAATCAACCAGAACTGACTTTTTTTTCAAAGGAAATCTTTGAATCTCAGAGGAAAAAAAGAGGAAAAAGGTAATCTCTTTTGGACAGTCACTGAGGAAAAAGCCACAGGTTCTGCTCTGCTATCATAACAACCTGAGAAACACTCTCAGAATAATCTCTGTAGGATCTTTGCCACAGACAGTTCTTATTCCTTTGCTCTATGAAAGATTTTTACCAGCAAATTTTCTCTTGTCATTTATTACATTCCAAAGTTAATTGCATGATACCATATTCCATAGTTAATATTACTATCAAGCTTGGGCTTGGTTCTGCTGCAATTATAGACAGTATTAAAACAGTTAATTTATTGGGTGAACTGCTTAACTATGAAAAGTTCTTAGTACTTCCAAGAATTGCTTCATATATCCATGTCCTTACTGCAAATTAGAATGTTTTTTTGGTCTACTACAGACTACATTAATAGAGTCTTAAAGCATTGGTATGTTTTGGAAGGTAACACATTATAGAGAAACTTAAAACCAGTTTCATTAAATCAGATGAAAGGCCTATCAGACATAATATCCATTCTTTGATCACAGCAAGTAGCACAAACTTGCAGAAGGCTTTAGGAACTGAGCAGGTAGGTAGCAATACAGTTCTCTGGTGAGAACAGCATCCTGGGTTACATCCATCTGCAGTTCAAAGATTCCATAAATCACAGGTCATATTTTGTAATTACAGATCTGTTGTGGATTTTCTTCAGCAAACTTCAGCTCATTTTTGAAGTCTTGAAAACATGTAGCACTCACAATGTCCTTCAGGAAGGCTTTCCTTGCCTTACCTACATACAGAGAAAAAAAAACTGGTTTATTTTGCTTGTTTTGAATTTATCTCCTGCTAGTTTTGTTTTAGGTTTTTATCTTTATTGCTCTTAAATAAATAAGACACTGTCATGTTCATGTGAAACCATTAAACATATCTTTTTGACTGTACTAGAAGCAGGGTCACAGCATCACATTTATGGTGTGTCTAAGCACAAATATACACTTATTTGCAACATGGCTTGGACACATAAATAATCATTTAGGTACAAAGCACTGCAAGAAACATACATCATTTGACAGTAAATCAATATTAAATCTTGATATCTTTGATACTATTAAAGAGCTATCTTATTTTTTCCCAATTTCATACTTAACTATCAGGTCTTCTCTTTTCTTACCTACTATTCTTACTTCACTGTAACCAGTTGATGGATTTGCTGTCCTTTCTTCTGATGATAATGCCATTTACTGATGCTGGCATTGCTTTTGCTAAGGAGATTAATATACATGAGGCTCTGTGGTTTGTCTTTGCACTATGACATTACTGAAATAGCCATCCATCACTGATAGATGTCTAATGTGCTCTATGAAGCTTACTTTGGATATACCAATCCCTCAGTTATGCTACAGAGGCAGTTAATGATACACAGCGTCTTTTAGGAACTGCACTGAAGTATTAATTTCTGATTAACTGTGGACAGTTCTGTCTCTCTGCTTCAAAAATTGATTCTAATCAGTGAAAATAGTCCCCTGCCATTCCCAGAAACATGTGAATCATCAGCATATGCCTTCAGTCCAAGAGTCTCCCTTTTAAAGTAATAAAAGGAATGTGAAGATAGATGTGCAGTGTTCTTATGCAACTATGTTTTCCATATTGGGTTTACTAAGCCCTCTTTAGTGCAGGACCTGTTCCTGCTGAAACTGCTTGTTTGGTGCAGTTTGTTTTTGTTTTTTGGGTTTTTTGGGTTTTTTGGTGGGTTTTTTGTTTGGTTGGTTGGTTGGTTGGTTGGTTAGGGTTTTTGGGGGGAGCTTTTTGTTTGTTTCCAGGCACTAGCAGGGTTCCCCAAGGCTTAGTATCCGGGCCAGTCCTGTTCAATATCTTTACAGATGATGGGATCAAGTGCACCCCCAGTAAGTTCACAGACAACAATAGGTTGTGTGGAAGTGTTGATCTGCTGGAGGGTAGGAAGTCTTTGCAAATGGATCTGCACAGGCTGAATCCATGGGCTGAGGTCAATGTCATGAGGTTCAGGGCTTGCTGTCTCTGCTCCTCAGCTTCTTAGAAAGAAAAGCTGGAGTGTAAGAGGAAACACAAGACAGGTGTTCTTATTTTCCTGCAAACATACCATGGGCCTCTTAATGTAATGAATAAATTACTAACACGCACACAGTACATCTGAAGAGCAGGAAAATGCAGTCACTGGGAGGAAGATGACCAGCTGTTTTCTGCTTGTAGCAGCCAGCAATCAGACAAATTAGAGCCCACTTTATATTCAAAATAACATGTTCGGATCTTGATCTACGTACATATTGCCAATAATTCTGAGCTGTATTATCTCAGAACACTGAGAAAAATACTATGTCTCTGACAGACAAAATACTCCTAATGGAATAAAACTGCATAGCACTGTCCAGTCCAGAAAGCATCAAGGTATTTTCCCTTCCTTATACCTCACACCATGCAGAAGGCATTTTGAATAGGAGAGAGGAACTCTGTGCACTTTATTTACTTGGTCCTCCATATAGGGTCAGTAATCTGCTGTATTTAGTTGCCATAAAATCTACCTCTATAAAGTTTAATTAAAAAGTTCACTGAGAATTTTGTGTTCATTTGTGTTTTGTTTCTGATATTTGACTTCTCGTTTTCACAATTTAATTTCTAGTATTTTTTTTAAAATTCATTTCCTAGATGTTTATAACTTTAGTAAAATTTCTCTGCCTGGAATTCTTTTGAACACTTAAATCTTATGAGCTGGTTTCCTTGAGAAACACTTACTGTCCAGTTCTTTGTAACAGAGAGATGATTTCAAAGTCATTAGTCTGAAAATAGATGGTAGAAAGTAAAGCACAGCAGAACTTCAGCCACGGTAGAATTTGAGGATGTAGCCCCTGAGTTGGACTATACCAGCTAAATTTTCTGCAGAGTTAGGAGCTATCATCCTAACTCTCTGTCCTTCAAATAAGATACTGTTTAGCTACTCTGTTTCATTTTTTCCTTGCCAGTGAGATACTTGGGCTAAGTATGCTTCTAGAAAGACCAGGAGTCATATGCGTGAGGCTACTTACCAGTATATACACCTATATTCAAAATTTGATCCCCAAGAAGGGCTTGTCTTGAATTATGAGCCTAAACAAGTTTGGAACACTTTACTTAGAATCAAGTATCTCAAACTGGAAGAGTCCCAATAGTAAGGGTCAATAAGTCCAAATCCCTGCTCCTTGCAGAACTGCCTAAAACTAATCCAAACGACTAAAAGCGTTGTCCAGACACTCTTTGAGTTCTAACAGACTTGGTGCTGTGACTTCCCCGGGGAGCCTGTTCTAGTGACTGACTATCCTTTAAGAGAAGAATCCTAATCTCCAATTTGAGCTTCCTCTGATGCAGTTTCATTCAATTTCCTCATGTCCTACTGCTGGTCACCAGTGTGAGGAGATCAGCACATCCCCTCTGCTGCCCCTCTTGGGGACACTGCACATTTGTGCAGCCGTCTCCTTTCCAAGGTGAACAAGATAGGCAGACCCAGTAAAGTAGAAATTAATCTCTGAAAATGCCCTCATAGGCTGGAAAATTGCAAACGTATGTCTCAGTTTACCTGTTTATCACTGAGATATGTTGTTGTGTGGTAGATTTCAACACCTAACTTTTACAAAAATCCATTCCTTACTGCCACATCCCTGGCTAGACTCATGAAGGCAGGGAAAGAGAGGCAGATCATCCCAGTGTCACTAGAAATGGAGGCAGAGATAAATAGAATACTTTTTATACTATTCAAATACTGGCAATATAGAACACAGGCTTATAATGGAGATAAAAGGAAGTGATACGACATGCAGGATAAGTCATTTTTTTGATGGACAATGTACTAGAAAAAGCATGCTAAGTGTATACCACATGCAAGAGGGATACATGCAACTATTTCCATGCAAAAGGAAACTATACTATATTGCCAAAAACTGTAGAAAGACAACTAGTTCAAGTTGAATAAAGCATCTCCCATGAAATTTGAAAGAACTTAAATATGTTTCCAGTCTGGAATTTAAGTGTTACTTTTCATAACCTAAATTTCTAAAACTCAATTTCAAAATCTTCTGGGTTTTCACCCTGAAAAATCAGCACATATTTGCTTTAAATATTTGCCATTCTTCATTTCCTTTTGAGTTATCATGAGTATCAGTGACACAGAGTTAATAAAGATAAATCATAAATTGCACAAGGAATTGCTAGAGCTAACAACAAAAGATACCATCTGAAAAAATGTCGTAGCACTTGTATGTGGTAAAGGAAAGGAGGATGTGGTGAAACAGAGTTTTAAACATTTAAACATTAAGATTTTAGTTAAAGGTTAGCTTTGTTGAAATTAGTTAAAATAAACCTAATAAGCAAGTCCAGCTGGGGTAAATTAAGGAAATCAATGATTAGCTAAAGAGTTAAGCTTAGAATAAGTTTAAGAAGTAAGTAACTGATTGCCTGTCCTTTTATATTTGTTGACCTGCGCTTCTAATGAAAAACAGAAAACATTGATTAATAGATGCCAAAAAACCTATTCAAAAGTAATGAAGGGAGGAACTGGAGGTCCACCAAGGGTAATATGTATTAGCAAAAACCAGAAAGGTAGAAAGGTGAAAGGGAGGAAGAAGAGATTTTCTTCATCAGGTGGGACCTCTCCCCAAATAAATCGACCACCGACTCAATTCAGGGAACAAAGCACACATGCTTAATTACTTTTCAGCTAATTACCATACGGAGCAGAGAATGAGAGGTGTCAATGTTATAAATATGCATTTGTATTTTAAATATTTAGAACTTTTGTAGATAGACTTGTATTGTTTTAGAATTTTGCACTGTGTGTGAGAAAAAATTCCTGTGGTTTCCCAGCCCTGCAAATAAACATACACTTTCTAACTCTAAACTGTTAAGAGAGTCCTTGTCCGTTTTAGTTGGGTATTAATACTAGATCTATGCCCATATTTTAATAAATCACTGGGAGATGTGAAATAAGCCTGGGACAAGAGTTCATGGGGACTCTATTTGGATTATTTGAAATTGTGCACAATTCAAACCAATTTCTTTGGTTCTTCATTCTGCCAAAAACTAAGTTGTAAAAAAATAAGACTGGTTCTTTTGTTTTTGGTTTTTTGGTTTTTTGTTTTTTTTCTTTTTTATCTAAGCATCTATAATGAATTTCCAAAAGGAAAGAGAGAATGGGTGAAAATTGCAAACTTATAAGACAACAAAATTGTTATGCTATTTTTTGCTTTTTTTTCCCCCTATGACAGGCTGAATTGTATCTGTGTCCAGTTAAAGGTTTTGCTCATCACTGATGTGGAAAGGCATCTCCTCTGGTTGATCCAAGGGATATATAAAGTAACCCTATTCTATTATGTTTCAGATACTCTTAAAAACTGTGTAAGTAAACCTTCTGCATTTATATAGAAGGTTTGTAGCAATTTCATGCTCAAATAGTTTGAGGGCTCTGTCCTTTGATGGAAGCTTTGGGTGAGACCATTGTTTTGCCTGTGCAAAATTATTTTTTTGTCTTTCTTCTCAGACATGCATCAGTTCATGATCAAAGTCTGCTTGCTGTATCAATCCATCAGCCTTTAATTGTAACTTTAGAGATGCTTCCAGTAATCCCTGCAAACTGTGTGATTACAAAAATAGGTGTGTTAGTATTCCCTTTGTTCAGCTCTTTGCTTGCATCTTTTTGCAGCACAAAGATAAGTGCTTTAGCAACATAAATATATTATTAGTACTGTCCTTCTTTACTTTCTAAAGTTATTGTTATACAACTTCATTTCCATTTGGAGTATTTTGGGATGACATCAACTACGAAACATTACAAGAATAGGGCCATGATTTAATGGATACATCGTGTAAGCTGCCTGGAATCAGACCTGCTCCAACCGCCACCTTTTACTTTCCCTCAGCATACCAAAACTAGAGATTTACACCTTATTTTTTTGCCATAAATTTAAGGAAATTAAATTGTACATCTATTGTACTATTCCTTCATTGTAATTAGAGCCAGACATCATAAAACAAGACCTTACCAAAGGCATTCGAAATATGGAAAGAGATTACATGTTGCTTGGGGGGAGGGTGATGAAGGATGATGACAGTATCTTCACAATGGGTTAGACCAAAACCAGAGAGAAGAAAACCTTTAAGTGTACACTCGCAAAATGTTCTGGGTATACACTAAATTTTTATTGTATTTACAATAGTTTTTCAAGTTACTAGTGTCTTTTTTTTTATTTTTGAGAAGAAATGTATGAATTTCTCTTCCTCAAGTTCTCAATAAAGTATGTATCTTCTCACGAAGAACATGAAAAAAATCAACATCATTAAAATCAACAAAAGAATATCATGAAAATCAACAAAACCCAAGCAATATAATTTAAGATACAGACAATTTTTGAAAAGCTTGAAACTTTAAATATTTCAGGAAATCCATTATTTCTAATTCTGTCAGTTACTAAGTATTTCAATGAGCTTCTCTCTGTGTGCAAACTGTATATTCATAACTAGAGCCTAACGATATTGTGTTGAAACATATTTTAAATTAATTTTTGTCCATTTCAGGGGTTTTATTATTTTATTTTGTTAGTCTGTATTTTGATCAGCGGAAACCTGACAGGTTTCTCACACAGTGTTTTGTTCAGATGCATGACAACTCAAAAGCACCACAGATGTCAGAATGGTGTCATTATGGAAACAAATTCTACATCTCCAGTTGAAACACCCCTCACACATTTTTTGCTCAAAACCACTGCCTGCTGTCTGCTCCATCTTGCCCTGAATAATCTCTTAAATTTCCACTGTGTCTGAGATAGCTTTATGTCTTCACAAATCAGTGTGCTGAGATTCAATACATTTTACCCTGGGCACATTTATCTTATAACAACAACTTCCTGTTGTGAAGCAGAACTAAGGGGAACCGTTTGTCTGTGTGCAGTTAAGACCTTGAACATAGACTGCACCACTCTCAGAGCCCTTACTTGTTTGTGAACAAAACCCCTGCTTCGTAAACTGTGACTCCTCTTTTTACAGTGTAATTTGGGAAAAAAATGTTGGTGAGTCGTTCCTTAATTTATTTGACTTATTATATTCTACCACCAGCTGCCAAATAATTTGTAGAGATGTATTATCTCTTTGTGAATGTGCCCTAAGAGAGAGACAAACATAGAAAGGCTGTTTGTTAAGTGTATGACAAAGAAAAACAAACACTGTCTTCTGGAAAGCAATTAAAATAGATCATCTCTCTTGGGTAAAGATAAATTAGAAGAGAAGTGAAAGTAGAATTTTTATTTAACCTCAGAAAAAAATCATTAATTAATACAATACTCTCAGTACAATACTAATCAATTGAATGTTTAATTACCTAAGTTCAGCATAGTTCAATGCAAAGTCTGGCTTTACCTTTAATATCCAGATCATCCTCCAGGACTGCCTTTCAAACACCTGCAAATATCTTTATGCCCACAGTTTTGATTTAGACCCCTCTCGATTTCAGCTTCTTAACTCAAAACTAGGGTGCTTCACTTCTGATTCAGGGACCTGTATTTATCTCGCTGATTCAATCCTGGCACTTGGCAAGTTGTTGGGAATCCATCGATATTTCCCTGTCGAATTCCTCTGTGTTTTATTAGACTTCCCATAATACATGCCAGGGTGACTAAAACTTCAACTATTGAGCAAAAGAAATGGTGGTAATTTACTTTGTAGAACACTGTAAGAGTACTCACTGACAGTAGAGGAGGTCTGAGCATCTTTTCTTGGATTTTAGGGTTATTTCACATAGAGTAGGCCAATGTGTTTGTAGTAGCAGTTTTGCAAAGACTGAGTGGTCTTCTAAGGTGAAACTCAAATAGTATTTGGAGGAAGGATGGGATATTCTTCCCATACTTGAATTCTTTTGAGTGCAAATTCAGAAACCTGCTAGTTTAAATAAATAGCATAAGTTAAACAGCAGAATGGATGTGAATGTGAAAGAAATTAAATCACTACATCTGATAGCCCAAAAAGAAATTAAATGAGGCTTACATGAGATGCATCTCCAGCAGAGCTACTTGGAGAAATAATTTTGCAGCACAATTTCCAAGCACAGTCACTCCTCCTTAGGAGAATATACGAATGAATTTTTGTTTCTGTATATTGGAAGAAGTTGGTGCTCAATATTCTAAATTCAGACAATCTCCTTCAGAGAGAATACCAACTGGCATCACAGAAGATGAATATTGGCAATAAAAACCTGAACTCACTAGAATCCAATATGCTTTTAGTTTGGGAGTTGGACTTGGTGATCCTTGTGGATCCCTTCAAACTCAGGATATTCTAAATTTCTATGAAAAGTCACTGTGTATAAAAAAAAAAAAATTTTTTTGGCTTTTAGATGCAGAATGCCTGAAGAAATTGTATACAGACTGTTAAATGAAAAGTTACTGGAACTGACAAATTTATTAAAAAATTATACAGCATTATTAATCATCAATATTGAAATAAACTTCATGTAACACTTAAATCTCATTGTTTTGCTCTAGAAGGCAATGGTACTTGTGTTGTTCCACTGCTGTAATAATGCTTATATAACTAACAAAGATCTTTGCTTTTCAGGGAAATATCATCTATATATGTATGAAAAGAATTTCATTGCAATGATGATTTCAAATATCTAATTAGAAAGTTAAAGCTAGACCAGAGCAACTCTATTGCTTTGTATTTCTTTTAATGAAATTTTTTTCTCCTCATATTCCATTTCCATGAAGCCCAAATATAATGAGGGTGGTGGCAAGGCTTATTATTCTCAACATCTCAGTAATTAATTATCATAACTTTGTTAGTGATGATTTGGAATCCATCTCATTATTTTGAATCAGTAATGTAATTAGTGTCAATATGATTTCTGGCAGGTGAACTACAGGTTAGCAAAATCTTAACAGTTTTTTCCTTTAATAGCTTAATATTCTCCTTCTTGTATTTCTTTATACATGTGTTTTCTTTTTTATTTACTTGATTGACCACTACAAAAATTGAGAAAGAACCATTACATATCTGATTTTGTTTATATGGAAATATTCCTGTGACATCAATAAAGTCATCAATGACCCATTGAAAATGAACCCATTAACAATCTCCTGTGAACAAACTTTTTTAGCTGTAATATTTTTAAGTAAAAAGTTTCAAACCAACACGTTTTGTTTCATTGGTATTTTTAATCTTAAGCTAAAAATAGGTGCTATTTCATAATTATGTTATCATGGTAAAAAACGTAAAAAAGAGGCTGGTTCTCCCACTTGATATCCAGTACAGGTAATTTCACAGAATTTCACAGAATGGCTAAGGTTGGAAGGGACCACTGGAGATCATCTAGACCAAGCTCCCTGCTCAGTGTCCACTAGACCACATTACTTAGGATTGCCTTCCAAGTAGAAAGGAGACAAATGCTACACTAGCCAAATTAGAAAGCAATGAATCAATCCTCTGAATTTCTAAAGTATTACATAATTATTTTTCTTACGAGGCACCTTTTTCCTTCCTGCACTGGTCTATGGAATGAAGGAATACATTAGGAAAAATCCACTGTCAGTCGTATGGGGGCATCATATCTCACTAATCCAGATATAACTGGGCTATAGTATAGATTTTCTTTGCACATGTAGCCCATGTCTGCACTGGTGAGGTGAAAAGTGTCAAGGAACAGATAAAAGGGCCCATGGCATAATATTTGACTCGCCCAACTGGCCTGGTGCCAATTTTCCTGCAAGGTGCAGGAGTTAGCCCTGTGAATGGATTTTCCCAGTGGTCAGTGTGGGTGAGACTGATCTGTCATGGGGTTGAAAGGGAGCTTAACACAGTGGATGCTTCTGCTGTGTGAAAGGTGGTCTCAGTGTCAGATACGAAGGAACCCAGTTAAAGCACCACTAAGCTTGAGAAGAAATCTTATTTTCCTAATTAATTTAATCTCAAATTCATCAGAATGCTTAGACAGCAAAGAAGTTTTTTTCTCTGTCCTGCTCTAATTTTAGTAGCATGTATTACATCCTCTTAATTTTTCTCCTCCAAAGCCAACCAGGCTTTCAAAGGTTGGTTTTTACTCATTGCTATTAAATTAGAAAGTGTCACTATAATATCTTCTTGACGTGATGTGAATATCAAAGACTGAAAGATATCCTGATTATATGACAATGTTTGCCTGGCATAAATGAATGGGTTCTTCTCTTTGTATTGTAATCAGTCTGACTTTGTTCTCACACCAGATCAGTGAAGGGCAAACCCCTTGACAGAAGTGGAGGCAAAATATCTTCCTTTCATGTCATCATGACTCACTGCAGTTACACCATTTTGCAGGGTGAAAACTGCTAAAAATATATTTTTTTGTTCAGGGGAATTGTGGAGGGCTGGGGTGCATGGATTTGCTTGGTTTTTAATAGCCATATGTTGAGATGGAAAAAAATTTGCTTTCGTTTTCTTCTGTATTTATTAGAGTTTCTTTTCAGAAGTTAATGCAACAATAATCTTTTTTAAATATATACATGATCTGGACATTTATTGTTAATACAGACAGTCAGGATAAAAATATTTGTCTAATTGGCCAACATCGAATTGTAAGGTACTTATTTTTTCTTCATTATAGGAGAGAAGTCTTTCAAAGCACGAGTGTAAACATTATGTATTGTAACCAATGTATGGTCACAAGAAACATGAAGGGGAAGGACGTTTGAGATCAACAACCTCTAGCACTTGGTTGACTACATCCTTTGGTCTGTCCAAATAAGAGTTCATTACTAAGATTTGTTTTTACTTTTACAATGATATAAAGACGGTAAATGTTGCATAAGCTCCCCATCTCTTGCAGAGGTGAATGCCAGACCTATCTTCACACTTTTTCTGCATGAGTATCTATTATCCACATATTGTGTTATTGAGACTTAATTTGTTTTCTCCCTAAAACAATACTGATTTCCTATGGTTAAGTTCTTCATGGTATATTACACTTCAAAATTTGGTTAATGCAATACTCAGAGGCAGCAATCTGGTATTTTTACTATCTCTAAAATAAAAGTATATAGTCCATAGCAAAAAAAAAACCAAAACAAAACCAACCCAATAAAACAAATTATATGTGGACACAAACAAAGATAATTATTGACTGAGAACACAGAATCACAGAATCACAGAATTACCAGGTTGGAAGAGACCTTCAAGATCATCGAGTCCAACCTCTTCCCTAACACCTTAACTAAACTAAACCATGGCACTGAGTGCCACATCCAATCTCTTTTTAAACACGTCCAGGGATGGTGATTTCACCACCTCCCCAGGTAAACCATTCCAATACTTTATCACTCTTTCTGTAAAAAAGTTTCTCCTAATATCCAACCTATATTTCCCTTGGCACAACTTAAGACTATGTCCTCTTGTTCTGTCAGTTGTTGCCCGGAAAAAGAGACCAACCCCCACCTCACTACAACCACCTTTCAAGAAGTTGTAGAGCGTGATAAGGGCACCTCTGAGTCTCCTTTTCTCCAGGCTAAACAACCCCAGCTCCCTCAACCGTTCCTCATAGGGCTTGTGCTCCAAGCCCCTCACCAGCCTTGTTGCCCTCCTCTGGACACGCTCAAGTGTCTCCACGTCCTTCCTGAACTGAGGGGCCCAGAACTGGACACAGTACTCAAGGTGTGGCCTCACCAGTGCCGAGTATAGGGGAAGGATGACTTCCCTGCTCCTGCTGGCCACACTATTCCTGATACAGGCCAGGATACCATGGGCCTTTTTGGCCACCTGGGCACACTGCTGACTCATGTTGAGTCGGCTGTCAACGAGTACTCCCAAGTCTCTTTCTGCCTGGGCACTCTCCAGCCACTCTGTCCCCAGCCTATAGCGTTGCAGGGGGTTATTGTGGCCAAAATGCAGGACTCGGCACTTGGACTGGTTAAACTTCATCCTATTGGACTCAGCCCATCTATCCAACCGTTCCAGGTCTCTCTGCAGAGCCCTCCTACCCTCCAACAGATCAACACATGCTCCCAGCTTAGTGTCATCCGCAAATTTACTAATGAAAGACTCAATGCCCTCATCCATGTCATCAATAAAAATATTAAACAGAGCTGTCCCAGCACAGACCCCTGAGGGACACCACTGGTGACTGGCCGCCAGCTGGATGCAGCACCATTCACCACCACTCTCTGGGCCCGGCCATCCAGCCAGTTCTTAACCCAGCAAAGAGTGCACCTGTCCAAGCCGTGGGCTGCCAGCTTTTCCAGGAGGATGCTGTGGGAGACAGTGTCAAAGGCCTTACTGAGGTCTAAATAGACAACATCTACAGCCTTTCCTGCATTTACCAGGTGGGTTACCTGGTCATAAAAGGAGACCAGGTTCGTCAAACATGACCTACCCCTTCTAAACCCATTCTGGCTGGGTCTAATCCCCTGTCCATCCTGTAGGTGTTGTGTAATAGCACTCAATATAAACTGTTCCATGACTTTCCCTGGTACCGAGCTCAGGCTAACCGGCCTGTAATTACCAGGATCCTCCTTCTTACCCTTTTTGTGAATGGGTGTCACATTGGCCAGCTTCCAGTCATCTGGAACCTCACCAGTGAGCCAGGACTGCTGGTAGATGATGGAGAGTGGCTTTGCAAGCTCATCTGCCAGCTCCCTCATCACCCTGGGATGGATCCCATCCGGTCCCATAGATTTATGGATATCCAGGCAGCTCAGCAGTTCCCTGACTGCCTCCTCTTGGATAACAGGGGGACTGTTCTGCTCCCTGACACTATCCACCAACCTAGGAAGACAGTTGTCCTGAGCACCATGTGTCTTTTCAGTAAAGACCGAGGCAAAGAAGTCATTAAGCACCTCTACTTTCTTCTCATCTGCAGTTACTAAATTCTCTTCCGCATCCAATAGACAACAAAGGTCGGTCCTGCCCTTCCTTTTTTCATTAATATATTTGTAAAAGCATTTTTTATTGTCCTTTACAAGGGTTGCCAAATTGAGTTCAAACTGAGCTTTGGCCTCCCTAATTTTTTTCCTACATGCCCTAGCAGCCTCCTTAAATACTTTTTGAGAGACCTGACCCTCCTTCCAAAGATGATATATCCTCTTTTTGTTCCTAAGTTCCTTCAAAACCTCACTGTCCACCCAGGATGGGCATTTACCTCGCCCCCTCATCTTTCGTCGCACTGGAACAGTCTGTTCCTGTGCCCTCAAGATCTCTCTTTTGAAGTATGCCCATCCTTCCTGTACTCCTTTGTTTTTAAGGGCTGCTTCCCAAGGAACTCTCTGGATAAGTCTCCTAAATAGGTTAAAGTCTGCCCTCCTGAAATCCAATGTAAAAGTCTTATTGATGTTCCCCCTCCTTTCACCAATTATTGAAAACTCAATTATTCCATGGTCACTATGCCCCAGTTGTCCTCCAACTACCACATCTCCCACCAGCCCGTCTCTATTTGTCAACAATAAATCTGGTATAGCCTCTCCCCTGGTGGGCTCACTCACCAGCTGCAACAGAAAGTTGTCCTCCACCCACTCCAAGAACTTCCTGGACTGCCTCTTTTCTGCTGTATTAAGTTCCCAGCAGATGTCCCGTAGGTTAAAGTCACCTATGAGAACAAGGGCTGGTGACCCTGAAACATTCTCTAGCTGCTTATAGAATAAGTTGTCCACTTCTTCATCCTGGTTGGGTGGTCTGTAACAGACTCCTAGTAGGATATCAGCCTTGTTGGCCTTCCCTTTAATCTTTACCCATAGGCTTTCAACTTCGTCATCATTAGTTTCAATGTCCATAGCATCAAAAACCTCCCTAATGTAAAGGGCCCCCCCTCCACCTCTTCTCCCTTTCCTGTCTCTTCTGAAGAGCTTGTAGCCATCCAGTGCTGTGCTCCAGCTATGTGAGTCATCCCACCATGTTTCCGTGATGGCAATCACATCATAGCTTTGCTGTTGCACCATGGCTTCCAGCTCCTCTTGCTTGTTACCCATGCTGCGTGCATTAGTATACATGCACTTCAGCTGGGCTACTGTTTTCACCCCTAACTCAGGCTTACCATCCTTGGGACTGTTTCCAGAGAGCCCAGCTGTATCCCCTCCCCCCTTCGAACCTAGTTTAAAGCCCTTTCAATGAGTTCAGCCAGTTCATGAGCTAAAAACCTTCTGCCCTTAACAGAGAGATGGAGCCCATCTGGTTCTAGCAGACCAGGTGCTGTAAAAGTTTCCCCATGATCAAAAAACCCAAAAGTCTGCTGATGGCACCAACCCTTGAGCCACTTATTGATAATGTGGGCTCTCCTATTTCTTTTGTCATTTTTCTCTGCCACCAAGAGGACTGAGCAGAACACTACCTGAGCTCCTGCCCTATTCATCACTTGACCCAGTACCCTAAAGTCCCTTTTAACTGCCTTGATGCTCCTCCTCTCAATCTCTTCACTGCCAGCCTGGAGTATCAGCAGTGGGTAGTAATCAGAGGGCCGAATCAGGCCAGGTAGCCTCTCGGCAATATCCCGTACCCGAGCCCCAGGGAGGCAGCAGATCTCCCTGTGGGATGGGTCCGGTCGACATATGGGGCCCTCTGTTCCCCTAAGAAGGGAGTCACCCACTACCACTACCCTTCTCTTCTTTTTAAAGTTAGAGGTGGTGATCCGCCTGACAGGTGACTCACAACTGGGAGGATCATTGAACAGATCATTCTCCTCTGTGTTCCCTAGCTGATCTTCGAGATCCAGGGCCTCATACCTATTCCGAAGTGGCACCTGGGTAGGTGAGGGGGGTAGGGAGGAATTTCTACCACCTCCTCGAGGTGACAGACAAAGAGCAAGATGAACTGAGATAAAGTCCTTCAATAACCTAAAGAGGGAGAAGGAATAAAGAAAATTCGTTCAATCACAGCAAATTGCCCCAACACAGTCCAGTTTTTCTCATTTTAACTGTAGGATTTTGTCACTATGATTTCCCAGGATTTAAGATAATACAGATCATAGCCTTAACCAAAAGGAGGCTTCAACTGCCTCCTATGCTGGAAGTGCAAAATAATCCTCTAACTACTATTGTCTAAAGATTGAATGACACCTTCAACTACAGTATCAGGAGTGTAAAACTGAACGAACAGCTATTACACTCTACTGTTCCAGTAATGCGCGCATTAGTGTCCCTAAGGGTGCATTTATGGGGATAGGCCAAATGATTCCAGAGGAGCTATAACTGTCTTTTAAATCAGTGATGCCTGCACTGAGGAGTCCCTAAGCTGTCATTGACACTGTCATGCCAAACAGCTCCCTTGACACCTGCACTGAGGGAGATCTTCCATTTTCAATGGTAGACAGGGAACCTGGCCACAGCAGCCTGGGTACAGCACTGCCTGTGTTGAGCTGCAGTCACCCCGATATTACCACTGAATGAAAAATTCTACTAGCAAGTGTAGATTCTGAAAAACTTATCTAACATTCAACGTCTGCTTTGTAATGCGATTAAAGGGAGTAAAAACACACAAAAAAATCCTGGGACTTTTAATTAAGAAACATTTTAAAGATATGTTCCTCATAGGTAAGAGAAAAAGGCTATTAATTTATTTTTATTCTATCTTTCAAAACAGGTAGGACAATTATAATTTTGCATTCTTCAGCAGAAATTCTATTCCCCCTGCTTTGAGCTAGCTTAAAGGAGCTAAAACATAGGCATACGCACATGGCACATACACAGGACTTTTTTCCCCAAAAGACAAAGGCAGAAGAAATTAGACAAATGTGTCTGCTAATGGAACAAATTTACTTTCTTTTTTAAGATATGAAAATTGTTGAAAAGCACATGTTTACACATAGGCATAAATAAAAGTCCAGGACCATTATATATAAAACTACTTTGTGTACATTTCCAAGCTATGCATATATATTTCAGTATTAGCAATGCAATTTTCAACACTACTTGTACATCATAGTAGCAAGAGCTGCCATTAATCCCATTCTTCAGGAGTTACTCAGATCCTAATGTAGGAATATTGTACAGCTATAGCTGTGACGAGAGTGGGAAAAAACTGTAGTGATCCATTTTACTTACATATTGTATTAAATAAGTGCTTTAACTTGCTTGGGGACAGCCTGTAGTTCTGCATGTCAAACAGGTGCCTTGTCTAGAGCAGGGGATTGACACCTCACTGAAGGGTTGTCACTGAGCCACCATGGAGATGCCATTGAATCTGATTGTCCTGGAAGCTGTTGCTAGCTCTGGGGAAGAGAGATTGGCTTGTACAAGAACAGGCATGACAAGGACATTGGGAATAGGAATGCACCTGTTAAGAACATGACATATTGGAGAGACAAATGCAAGCATCGTCTCTGTACATACAATCTTGGACATCTCAGGTTTTTGTTATATTCAAAGGTCATTCAGTTAATGTTTGCAAATTTTCAAGAGAAAGGAAAATATTTGGTTGGGCTTTTATCACGTAATTTTTTTTATATTTCCTTGAAGAATTTAAGCCAGAAATACCCCATGCCCAATGTCCCCATACAGTACTCAGGTATGCCATACTGCTTCAGGTGTCTCTGACAGCCAAATATTACTATCTTTACTAAACTAGTCAGATATAATGCCAAGTCTGGAATTAAGTCCTGGAGCCTTCAGGCTAAAAATCAATGAATAAATTCCACTTATGTCTAATTTGTATGGTAATACCTGGGGTTTGCAATCAGTTGTGCTGTACCAGACTGCAACATCTCATGTTTTCTTCAACACAGTTGTTAGTTTTATGCTATCAGGCTTAAATCAGCAACCTAACAGAAGGATAGATATTAGCTATCAGAATCAGCAACCTAACAGAAGGATAGTATTAGCTGGACACTGTCTGTTAGTAATGCTGTGGCCATGGTTTTGGTAAATGAGCTAATTTAGTTCAAGGGAACCGACACTGTTATACCAGGGTGCAATGCCTAATTACACTACATGAAGTTTTGTCTCATCATGTTTTCATGATTTTGTGATACAGTCAATACATCAAGTGCGTGATTTTTTTTTCTTGTAGCTTTACTTTTTGTTTTGACCATTCTGCCAAAGCAATATATTGGTTTCAAGTGGAACACAAAATCTCAACTTCTCAGACTCCAACTTGAGCAAACTACTCAAACTACTATTAATATCCAAATACTGTTTTGGATCTCCATACAGTCCATAGCAGATTGCTGGAATCCCAAACAAACAAACAGCTGCCTGTGTCCTAAAAAACAAAATGGCAAAGACCATAGCATCCCCTTAGAAAGAATTTTTATCCAAATCTGAGCTTTGTACTGCCAAAATTCAAAGTTACATAACTTGTTCCTTAGGAGACCCCTGGAACCAGTTTTGTTCTTTCTCACAAAAGGCACTGGCAGAAAAACTTTCATTTAAAAAAAAATAGAATCTATTATATCCTTCCAATTTAAAGTATAGACCCTATGTTCAAACAGCTCCTTCAAGAGACTGGGTAAGACTTTCTGAAGAATAGATTTGTGAGCAGTCTAAGCCAGTTTTACAGAAGTTAATCTGGCTTGTACAAGTGCATAAATATTATTTGTAAGAAGAACTGAAACTTGAGAACCTACTTCCAAAGTGAATATCCTTATCAGTAGACTGCTGGAGCAGTCTTGGCTCTTCCACCTTTCTAGCAAACATTTATCCTGCAAAGTCAGAAATTTTACACAGAAAACTGATTTCATCAAACAATTTAAGGTATATTTGCTTGCTTACATATTAGTATAGCATAAAATATTTTTTTGAAAAGGAATAAATTCTTCACAGCATGAAATTTTCTTCTAGGAAACCTAATTGTCTAAGTTATATCTGGAAATTCTATTCATTACGGCCCTACTAAATCAACATCTCTTCTGAACCACGTGCTCCCTGGTAATATACTTGAAATAATGAATGCTTATTACTGTAGTGGAAGAAGAGGGTGGGTTAAAATCCCCTCAGTCAGGTCAAGAATGTCAACATCTCAGATGAATTATTTATTCTTTGCTTATGACAAATAAAATCATAGAGTTAGACTTGCTACTTCCTGGAGACATCTAACAGACTAAACTGAAGTTCGTAACCTGGAAGATATCTTCCTTTGGAATCCTAAAGAGGCCAGATTTGAGATAAACACCAAGGCACTGCACAATATTAGGTTGCTATATGCATGCTTGCCAAAGGAAAATTCATTGCTATATAGTGTTTTGGGGAAGAAAAAGACAATAAAAGAGTTTTGGTATCAAAGTTAAACACATGCAAACCTTGTTTGAAGGCCTTCAAAGGCTTTTACTTCTGACTTACCTGTGACTAACTCAGAAACATGTATATAAAATAGGCTGCTTTAGCAAGCACCAAAATGTGAGTGAAAATTAGACTCGGACCACTTGAAGTGTCATATCTTTGGTTATTTACTGGCTCCGTGCTTGCATTTCAGAACACACAATATCTCTTGATGGAATTTGTGTATATCACTTTTTTTCTAGTGTCTTTTTTAGTTTGTCTTGACAAAGGCAAGAAAGCCTTCAGAATTCCTTTTATCTTTTGCCATCTTGGCTTGACGATGAACTTAATTTTAATTTCCCTTTTCTCATTTTTGATGGAATGATTTTATCTCTCAGGACTAGGCCTCAGGAAGATTGCAAAGGCGGTTTTCTCAAAGTCTGAAAACAGTGATATTAGTAAAATACAGTATTAGCTAACCTTTTAAAGAACAATGTAAAGTGCAAATAAAAAATCTTTAGAGACTTATGAACCACCTTCCATTTGAACCATCATTCAAAGCAATAAATCAGATTTAGCTTTTTCAAAGTTTGATGTTTCACTAGAAATTCCTTTAAAACCAGGTTCTGTTGTGCTCAGCTCTAGACTGGGGAAGCAGCGCATGAAGCTGAGAACCTAAGAAGAAGGAGGAGGAGGGGAAGCATTTTACAAAGGAGTAAAAAGACCTTCCTTAACATGTATAGACAGTCTCTAAGTCCTAAAAGTCATTCATGTCATTTGCATCTTGGTCAAGGCTGTACCCAAATATCCATAAGAGTTTTTATAATCATCAGCTGACTTCAAACATTGGATTGAATGAGTACTTAACGTATCACACCACCCTTAAAGAGAAATGCAGCAGCATAAGAAAGGCAAGTGTGCTAGTTTCCCTTAGGGTAGAGTTAAGAGGTAATAGTGGGCTGTGTTTTGTATTTGCACTGAACACCCTTAAAGAGAAATGCAGCAGCATAAGAAAGGCAAGTGTGCTAGTTTCCCTTAGGGTAGAGTTAAGAGGTAATAGTGGGCTGTGTTTTGTATTTGCACTGAACACAGTATAGAATTGATAATATAGAGATGCTTTTGTTATTGTTGAACATGGTTTACACAAAGCCAAGGCCCTTTCTGCTTTTGTACTGCCATGTTGGTGAGGGGGCTGGTGGGGGTGTGCATGGAAGGTTGGGAGGAGACACAGCCAGGACAGATGACCCAAACTGACCAATGGGATATTCCAGACCATATGTCATCATGCTCAGTATATGAAGTGGGGGCAAGGAGCAGGAAGGGTAGGGGGGGGACATTTGGTGATGGTGTTTGTCTTCCCAAGTAACCATTATGCCTGATGGGGCCCTGCTCTCCTGGAGATGGCTGAAGACTTGCCTACCCATGGGAAGCAGTGAATCAATTCCTTGTTTTTGTTTGGTTGGGCGCACAAAATTTGCTTTCCCTGTTAAACTGTCTTTATCTCAACCGACAACTTCTCCAGCTTTTGCCTTTCTGATTTGCTCCCCGATCTCGCTGGTGGGGGAGTGAGCCACCATGAGGTTGCGTGGGGTTTGGTTGCTGACTGAGGTAAAACTATGACAAAAAGCTATCAAATTCAGCTGCGAATTTCCATGCTTTTGTGAAGGAAAAGTATTATTATCCTGACATAACTACAGACAATTTTAAAGCTGTCAGACTGAAACATGCTGCAATCATAGAATTTCTTTCTCTCAGCCACTCATCATATGACTTACTCTCCCAACTCTTCACCAGTTTAGTTGTCTTTCTCTGGACACCGTCCAGCACCTCAATGTCTTTCTTGAAGTGAGAGGCCTAAAACTAAACACAGGACTCAAGATGTGACCTCACCGATGCTGAATACAGGGAGACATTCACTGCCCTGGCCACCAAAGCTCACCGCTAGCTCATGTTCCATTCCAACCACCCTGCCACCAGCCTGTGGTGCTGCCTGTGGTTCTTGTGACTGAAGTGTAGGGCCTGCTACTCCACCTCATTGAACCATTTTGTTGATCTTGGCTCATGGATCCAGCCTGTCCAGATCCCTTTGTAGAGCCTTCCTACCCTTCAGCAGGTGAACACTCACACTTAGGTCATCAGCAAACTGACTGAGCATGCAATTGATCCCCTCATCCAGATCATCAATAAAGATGCTGAACAGGACTGGGCCCACCACAGATCCCTGGGGAATCCCATTAGTGACCGGACACCAACTGGATGTAATTCCATTTACCACCACTCTCTGGGTCCAACCATCCAGACAGTTTTGACCCAGGGAATAGTGCACCTGTCCAAGCCATGGCCTTCCAGCTTCTCCAAGAGAATGCTGTGGGAGACAGTGTCAAAGGCTATGTTGAATTCCAGGTGGAAGAAGATTCTAAAGTGAATGGCTTCGGATTAACTGTTATCCGGCTATTTTACATAATTGTTACAAAATGTTACGGTTAAAAAATGAAAATGAGAGAAGTGTACAAGTCCTGTAAGATTGTAAAGGAGAGTAGGAAACTTGGAAACTGAAAGTAAAATTCCTATAAGATATTGAAGGACTACATCCAACTACTTTAAAGGAAATTATTCAGGTTTCAAAAACAGAGGGTTTATACAAAGCATTAAAGAGCACTAATTAATAAGCATTGATGTTGGCCTTGGACAGAGTTTAAGAGTTTAATAGTGTTTTTTCTCATTTATACACTAGAGGAAAAATTTCAAGGGCTGATTTGATCTGACTACTAGTCTTCTTGAGGGAGGACTGCCTCATATTTCTAAGTAGTGAAACCTATGGTATAAATCTTGTCATCTAAATTTAGCTCTCTGAGAGATAAGTATCTGGTCCAAGCTAATCAACCAGTCTGTCATACAGTCAGAAGAGAGTTTCCATTTTAATGATGATTTATTCTATTTATGGTATGCCCTTATTTCAGTACTAAGTCGATTTGACTTCAAAAAGTCTCCTTCTCTCAGCACTGACTATATAGAAAACTCCAATCATTCTTTTACTCTAGATATTTCCTTTTTAGTTATCTAAAATGTAGAAGAATAAACCTCAATTGAAGTAAAGGCTTTGAACTACTGTCTATTTTCATGAATCAATCCACAAGATTTGTATATAACCAAACAGAGAATGCATTGCCAGATCAAAAAATCTTTTCAATCTCCCATTTTTATCTCTCTACAATGATGTTTTTATATCACTAGTAGAAGCCCTTTCTCACCCCAATAAACAAAAGCCTGAAAGATGATTCATTGTTTCTCACGGCAAACTCAATGGATAACTCAGTATGATCCATACCATTTTTGTGAATCTATTTTGTAAAACTTCTTTGCATGAGTTGGATCTTTCCTAAGTTCAAAGTTACTTTCATGTACTGAGATTTAGGCCTCTGAGACATTTGTAGCCTGGAGGGTAGAAGAGGGATATGGAGAATTTGCCTTGCTTCACTGCTTTCCTCTCATTTATTTCAAAAAGACTCACAACTGGGTCCCTTCCCTGTTTGTTTGCTGTAGTGCAGTGCTTCTGGAACATCTGCCAGAGCTACATGTTTTGCAGCACCAGACTTTGATTCACGCCCACATATTGCATTAAACATTTCATGCACTGGCTTGTGCAATCCTTTCATCACCCAGCTACTTGAGCAGAGTCCAGCTGTATTTCTGTAGTGTGTTAACTTGTACACTATTGCAGAATTTCAGATTTGGTCCTTGACTATCCTTTTCAGAGGGATGATAATGAACTTTGAAAGCACAAACTAATATTCACGTATTGCAATTTGAGGGAATAGGAATTATAATCTCTCATTAGAAATGACAATTCATATAACATCTAAAAATTAATGGAAAAAAACCTGTGAAATAGGACTAGACTGATATTTATGACATTGATTTTTTTTCTTTAACCTTTTTTTGGAGGCTAACCTCAAAATATTTAAATAGCTTTTTTGAGATGAGATTTATTGATCTTAGAAAACAAGGTTTTCTACTCTTCAATCTACCATCAACTAAATGTGACGCTTCTCTTACTCCTTGATTTTTTTATTTAAATTCTAAATATGTATAACTTATGGTTTTGATTTTAACACTGGCATGATTTTGAAGTCCTATACAGCTCCTATATGTTTCTATTCACTAGAAAAAATTCACAGGCAAAATAAAATTTCTATTGCTTTTTAGGATTGATGTACAATGACATATATAGACATTAATTTCAGAATGCCATTAATAACATTATGCAATCCTTCTTCATTTAAAATCTTCTCATTATCACAATATTCCTCAGGAATATATTTTACTGAATAAAAAATACTCTTTCAGAGAAATCCTCTTGCTCTGTGGATGGAAAACTAAATGTCATGGTCAGTCTTGCCTTATTACATTTTCCATTTTAAATGGAAATGTAGCATGGCTATTGAATGAGATAACTTATTTTCAGTATTGAGTCTCAGCTGAGACCTTACTTATATCACTGTCATTACTGATACTAGAAATACGACAGCTGTAATTTTTGGGTGCAATACAGTACCATTAAGAAGCTCAATTTATACAAAGATTTGGCATGAAGAACTGCAGATGCTCAAAGTGTAAGACAACTTACATCTACAAAATGTTTGCCGTCTGAGCAAAAGGTTTGGAAATCTCTAACAGCAGGTGATATTCCAGCCTACATTATATCAAAGAGTTTCACTTACTGAGTTCATTGAAACAAACTGATGCAAACTAAGAGCCTTCAGGAGGACTAAACATTAAACCCAGCTAAACGCTAGATCTTAGAACTGTTTATGTCTTAGTTACGAAGTGCTTATCTTAGGAAATAGGCTGAGAGCACAGGGCGTCCACAAAAAGAAAATCATTTAACTGTTCATTCAACTAGAACAGTATGAGCCTGCCCACTAAGATTTAAGCCCATATTTAAAGACTTTGTTTAACCAAAAACTAAAACTAGGCATATATTAGTAAAGAAGACACTGGGGGGAAAAGTCATGCTTATATAAAAAGTAAATAAACCAACAAAACCCCCCATTTTATGTAATATTTTTTGACAAAGTAGAAAACAGTTCTTCAAAGTACTTCAAGTTATTTCAATTTGAAAATACTTTGAAAGACTATGCCAAATGAACCACATCAGGCTTATTGCTATTACTTATTGCTTATTGAAATAAAAAATTGTGCTGCTCTACCTCTGAGAGAAGTTACCTTTTGAATTACTCTATCCACATCAAGTTACAGTGTAATTTTCTTATGACTGCTACATTTACAGGAACAGATCATAATCAAGAGAAAAGAAAGGACAAAATAAAGGGTCCAGCAATGTCACTTTGATTAACCCTTTCCAGTAACACACCAAACATGCAAGTATCTTAAGAGCAGTCAATACACATATAATGAAGACAATCTGGTTAATTTTAATGAAGACAAATCAAAGCCAAAAAAGAAAATACTTTGTCTTTAAGCTATGAATGTCTCTAAGGTCCCTTCCAACCCAAACCATTCTGTGACTCTATGATTCTATATTTGATCACATCTGTTTAATGACAAAAAAACCCAAAAACCAAAAAAAGCCCAAACCCAAATGTAATGTACTGTTCAATTTTACTTACTGTTGTCAGGTTTAAATTTGATACTGTATAGCACCACTATGAAGATTCATGCCTCATCTTTAGGTGAGAAATTGCTTTGTAAGTATGGCACAAAAGAGCAGTGCCAGCTTATAGTCTTTTTCATAAGCTACAGACTCAACTGATGCAGTTATATTAGGGATAAAGAATCAGCTCACATTATTTCTGCTTCTGCTAATTTTGTGGGTGGTAGTAATTAGCAGAGGATTTGGCAGACAGCTGGGGGCAGAACAGTAACCTCTTAAGTGGCCTTACATGATTCTCCAAAGCAAATTTGTCAGTCATTAAGCTTGTCTGTGTAAAGACATCCATTAGCAGAGTCATGCCCTACTGATGCATCTTTTGAAGCATCTTTGTTAGAGATTTGCTGTCACAGTTCACACAGAGATGCACAAATGAAATCTATTATGGTATTGACTAGGTCTAAAATTAAGAGAAGTAAAACCACATTCGGTGTTACATGTTGCTTATTCTTGTGTAATACTTGTTCTTTGGATTTGAAATACAAGTGTTTTAGAGAAGGAAATGGTTCTTCAGACTGTATTTATGAAGTACATTGTACAGAAATGGTTGAGGATGACAATGGCTACCATCATATAACAACTGCACTTAAAGTTACCAGTATTTTTAATGCACATTTGCAACAGAGAGGACCAAAGAATGCCATCGCCAGCCCATAAATCCAATATTAAAACATCAGATGCTGTTTCAATATATTCCAATAGCTGAATCACCTGTTACTGAAGAAATGACGAGGGTAAGAGGCAATGGACAGAAACTGTTGCACAGGAAGTTCTGCCTGAACATGAGGAGCAACTTCTTCATGTTAGGAAACAGGCTGAGTGCTGGAACAGTTTGCCCAGAGAGGTTGTGGACTTTGCGTTGCTGAAGCTATTAAGAACCTTTTGGGTACAATCTTGACCCATGTGCTCAAGGCAGACCCTGCTTAGGCAGGGAAGTTATACCTCTGGAATGTTAACTAAATTCCAGCTGCTGGAGAATCAGTGGTGTGCCACAATGTGCCAGAGCCACAGGAGAAACCAGGATGTATGGGAGTCAATGCAAGCAATGGGAGAAGCATCTTGGGCAGTGTTATACCTGGGCACATTGCTCCATCTGTGGCAGCCTGTGTGTTGGGCCGTGTTGGTGGCCTCTGTGAGTGTGTGCTGGGAAGGCAGGAATCTCAAGGTCCTGGAGTCTGCTGGACTTGGAAATTCTCACGACATTCTTAATTAGGGTTAAATTTAGCTTTCCTTTTTTTTTTTTTTCTCCTGGAATCTCTTTCTAGCGAGAATATCAGCAAAACATCATGTCATATAAAAATATATACAGAACAGAAATTTTCCTAAAGCAAGATACAAATCCAAAATTAAATCAGAGGTTACTTAAAACAAAATTACTTATTGCAAGGATTCTTAAAGCAATATTAAAGGTACAGATACAGGTGCCACATCTCTCTAAGTACAATTTACCATTCTTGAAATGCCAAATATTTCTATTTAATCCATCAATTTATTATCAATCATTTTAATTTATTTAATCTTTATTCTATCATCCCAGTACGCAAATACAGAAGAAAGCTCAAGATAAAGTCACTAATGAATTCTGGAAGTAAAAGTGATATTTTTTAAACTATATGAGTTTTTGCTTCCCATTTCAAAGGGGCAGACTGAGTACTTCAGAGAAAAATCTGGTTGCCACTGATAAATATTGAATTATTGGAAACTACTAGAGTACACAAGGATTCAGAACATTTAATTTATATCTTGATGAATATCTACAATGTCTATTTGTTGTGGTTTTGAACATTTAAAAATGGAACTTAAAAGGATTAAGTCTTCCAGCTGCAGAGTACTACTTCATAAAACTCCAGTAAATGTATTTAAACAAGAGGAATTTATCAAGGAGAGTAATTTCCAGCTGATATTTTGAACATCTCATATATTAATTGCAGGGCACTAGTTCAGATATTAACTGACAATAGTTTGATTTACTTTTTGAGAAACACAGTCATTTTATACAGTCTATTAAATCAATTGTTTCCTTCCGAGGAGGGACAACATGTCATAATGAAACAATTAGGTGGTAAGTGATGAAATAAATGGATCAAGAATGTATTTGATCATAAAACCTCATCTTTCATAATATATTGGAGAAATATTACCAGTGGAATTACTAATTCATTAGGGGCATGGTATTGTTTTTGACTTGGGAAGGACCATGATGCATCATATCCTTAAAATTTTACTTTTTTTATAGACAGAGGAAATAGATTGCAATGATTAATACTCCCTTGGCATTATGCCTAGCATATTTGGAGTAATATGATTTATTTATTTCATTAAATTAGTCAAACAAAGCAGTTTCAATTTTACAAAAGAGGCTGGGACTTAATACTCATTAGCCTCAAGCATCAATCAATTATTTCAGAAACGACATTTTAAATTATCACTCTCTGATCTCATAAGGTACCAGGATCTAAGGGTATGCATTAGACTAGCGAGTCTGTATATAGGCTGGATTCGGTACTCTGACTTTTATGAACTAGTTTGTGATGTGCAAGGTCAGGTTGGATGGGGCTTTGAGCAACCTAATCTAGTGAAAGATGTCCCTGCCAATGGCAGGGAGGTTGGAGTAAATGATCCTTCCTTAAGGGTTCCTTTCAGTTCCAGCCATTCTATGAGTCTATGATAGTGCTGGAGCCCTGGCTACAAATGAGCTTTCTGTCTCTGGACAGCAAGTCATAGAATCCTGCCTGGTCCTGAAAAATCAGTGTCACAATATAAATCTTGTCAGAATGTTGTGGATATGCTATGGCATGCATTAGATCCTTGAAAAACAGTCTCGCCTTTCTTCTGTAGTTTCTGTCTAGCCTAGCCTCCCTAGACAGAAAAAAGAAGTAGTAGCTAAAAAGCAGTAATAGTTTAAAAGAAACAAATCTGTAAGGGAAAATGAGTTTTCATATTTTTCCTGAACAGTTATTAGTTACTTAATATTAATGTCACATTCATCCTACTAGAAATTAGTCTGTTGACTAAAGCAGAATCAAAACAAAGCCATTTATATACATTAACCAGCAATATTATATTAGTGTTCTAAGACTTACTGCAGTGCCACTTTCAAATTGCAGTTTTAATCCAAATGTCTCAAATGTCACTATGAACAGTTATGTTTAGACACAGTGTTACCTTTTTGTTTTCTAAGCTTACAACTTGCAAGAGGAAAATGAAATAAGTTAACCATTACTTTCCAAAATTCCTCCATCAGATGTGATGCCGGTGCCAATGTGCAGTGCTTAGAGCACAAGGATTCCTGCAGCTTAAGGAATTGAATATTCCTAGCGCTGGGCTGTTGGACGCACATTACCCCAGAAAAATGTGAAATAATGATAAATCCAAGTAACATTAATTTTCTTTTGTATTCCAGAACACAGGAAAATACAAAGATTATAGAACCATAAGAAGAAATGTGAAATGAACTCTGAATTTTAATAGAGACACTGAATACCATCCAAACAAGAATTTAGGGGCTATCTTCAATCATTTTGTGGTATTGGTTTGTTCAATGGGAGTTTGAACCTGCCTGACTCTCATCTCAAAAACTGTCTCGGACATGATAGAAGCACATGATTCCCAAACATGCATAACCCTGCATCTTTCTTGTTATTGTTATCAGACAGTAATGAGTGACCAGAGACAAATCAAAGTGTCCTACTGAAACACATGCTCCCACAACTGTAGCAGAGGAAGAGAGGGAAGAAACCTGTGGTGGTACACCATTTCCTTTATGAAAGACTCAGGCCAGAATTAGCATAGAATTATAAAGTTTATCAAGGCTCATATCCTACTATTGTAGTAACAGTGACCATGTTATAAAATAATTTTCATAAACCAAGTTCCATCTTCAGAATATCTTAGCTTTTTCTATCACATATTCCTCACAGAAAAGTCTTTCCCACACTGAACATCTTTTTGCCAAATAAAAGCAAATAGTTTTTTAAATAAACGGTTTTCCAGACAAATTAACATCCCTTTTTTCACACTTTTCAACATTCTCTCTAATTAACCAGACTTAAATTTCCTTGAAAAGTTAAATGCTCACATTTAAGTTCAAGATGTTTTAAGTGCCTCCCTGTTGTATTTTGATGTTTTATCTCTATAAATACCATTTAGAAATGGGTATCTCACATATATGGGCCATCACCTTCCACTGAAATCCACCACTTAAAGCTATACCCCTTATATCACATTTCCCTTTGCCACACCAAGCATTGTAATGTGATTTGTAGATCTCCATGCAATTGTATGGCATTAGAGTTGGCACCTCCCAAAGAGGTGAAGGTGGGAAATATCTTAAGCACATCTATTAAAAGAATTAATATTTCTAGCTGACTAGAACAGAAGCTGTTTTAAAATTGCCACAATTTTGGAAGGTTTAGATTGTCTAGGGGTGCTGTAATTGTTTGTAGAGAAATTTTTCACAATGAGATATCAATAAATTTGTAACAGTTTGCAGAGGTGTTTCTGCTGAACAAACAGCAAATTAATAAATGTACATAGTAATAACATTTCATGTACTGCTATTCAATTTTGCATCTTCCCTTCTAAGAGCCATTCCACATTCTAAATTATATTTGTGAGCATGAAACTTTGCCTTCTAACTATTGTTGCAGAAAATCGCATCAATTATACCATCCACAAGGAACTTGTTGAGGTTCATTGAAGAAGAAAGTCTAAACTATTCCTATAGGTACACATTTATACAGCACTCCCTAATCTAATGTAGGTGCCCGCACTGTTAATTTACTTCAAGAATACAGAGCGTTCATGTTACTTAAAGTAAAACAGCAATGGGGCTTCATGTTACTGCTAATAGCCTCAGATATATTAAGATATAAAAACAGTTAATACAAAATCCTAAAAGGAGAATAAACCAATTCATTTCATTACAGAAGCCTGTAATTAGGAGGAAAAGAAGATATTTGTAACATGTAAATATGTTCCAAAACCAGCCAGAACAGACCAAGTGCTGAAAATGAACCATCATCCATTGAAACCGAGGCCCACTCTTCCCTCGAGAGGTGTGGTACCACATGATGTGGAGAACCTGTAGCTCACTGGTGAAAAATATTTTCACTTCTTGCATGAAAAACACCAAATGTATCTCAGAAATATGGGTTAGCACCAAGATATAAATATGCCCTTGGAACATACTGCTGATGCAGGAATCCCAGGATGCCTTTGTCAACTGTGTGTTAGAAGAACTGTCCAAACAAAAGTAATTGGTATTTTAAACTTGTGAAGTTATTGGAAGGCCTACTCATATTACCTTAAATTCTTTCATAGCCATCTCTGTTCCTCATTGACTATCATAGTTTTGTAGACTTCAAAATTACTTTTCCCAATCAACTCCTCATCCTTACTTGCCATTGTCCCAGCTGTAGCATTTAGGACAATTAGGGCTATTTCACAGACCAGTTCTGGTGACAATGTGGTTCATTATCATGAAAGCAGTGATGATGTCATAAGCATTGTAGATGAACATTACTGAAAGAATCAGACAAAACACAGAGATATTTAATCAGAAATGAGGAGAAAAGTATTTCAGAAAAGGATACAATATCTTCAAATGAGGCTTGGAAATTACGTTTTATTTTCTAAAAAGTATACTGGAGTACAGAATTGGCCATTAAATACAAATCCAGGGGACACATCCCCTGCAGTTGATCTGAACAGACAATTAAAAGCAGCCCAATCTGACAATGAATTTCTAATCAGGGACCTGTCTGTTTGTTTCTTACTTGTGACAGCTGTTTTTTTGTAGCATTTTCTGCATATTCAAGATCAGCTGTGTCTGTGATTTTGCATATATAAACAAAACAACTTTTGCTGACTGCACATCAGAATAGAACTTACAAAGGACTGAAGAAGTGCAGCAGGGAAACTGAACATTTTTGTCTTGCCAAAGGTCTTTTCCTACATTGCTGATTAGGAAAAAACAAAATCTCTTTAGGTATATTTTATTCTTCTATTATAGGACAAACTTTTGGTCAGGAGAATAAAGCTAAAATTCTATCTGAAGTCAGCTAGCCCTCATTCTTGGTTTCTCATGGAAGCCCCTATGGATCTATCTAACCCAAATCCAGACCTTTTGGTTCCTGTTAAACCTAAAATATTAAAAAACCTTCCAGCACGCTTTCTAAAATATATACCTGTCCGTATAAGACTACAGAACACAATGTGAGTTAAGAATCACACAGAAATGTCTGTCACACGAAATGTCTATCCAAGTTCAAGCTGCACTTCAGCAACAGTTTGAGGTAAATTTTCCTGTTTCAGATTCTGAAAAGAGGTTGTGTTCAAAAGTGACACGGTTTTATTAGGCTAGTCTCATTGTGTGAAAAGAAAAATGTGTTCAGTCTCCCTACAAACCATACTCTCTGAATACCTCTGTGGGTACAATACTACCTCTATTATAGTATAAACTTTCAAACACAGGATTATATTCACAGCAACAATTAATTAACCAGGTACAAGACCCCACCTGCTGCATCTGGCTGTGACATCCCCACCAAAGAAAGGACATGGATCTGTCGGAATGAGTCCAAAGAAGGCTCACCAAGATGATTAGAAGGATGGAGTGCCTCTCCCATGAAGAAGGGCTGAGACAATTGGGATTCTTCAGCCTGGAGAAAAGAATTGGAGTAACCTAACTGAGGCCTTCCGGTACCTGATGGAAGCCTACAAGACATATGGAGAGAAACTTTTTACAAGAGCATGATGAGACAGGACAAGCAGGAATGGATTAAAACCGAAAGAGAGTAGGTTTAGACTGTACATAAGGAAGAAATTCTATACTATGAGGGTGATGAGACACTGGAGCAGATAGCCCAGAGAGGCTGTGGATGGCCCATCCCTGGCAATATTTAAGGCCAGGTTGGATGGAGCTCTGAGCACTCTGGTATTGTGGAAGGTGTCCCTGCCCATGGCAGTGGGATTGGAAGTGGATGATCTTTAAGGTCACTTACAACCCAAACCATTCTATGATTCCTATGTGAATAAATGTAATCACCAGAGTGTAGTACAATCTGCAAAAATCCAGACTGATCCTCAGACTGTCTGATGTCTCTTTGTTTCACCTGAGAGCATCCCTAAGCATTTTACTTTCTTCCAGTGAAAATAAACATTATTATGCTTTCATATTCACAGCTAGTTCATGCTTGCATCCCATTAAAATTCATGGAAATTTTTTGCTCTATCTTGTAAGACAAAATCAGGCAGTTGTGCTGAAAGTACTAGTCAACATTTTAGAAGAGTGGCAAAACTAAGTTGATATAAAGAAGACACAGTTGTGCTTAAGTACCATTTTCCAACTATCTAATACCTCCTGGGAGAGTGCAAATTATTCAGCAGATTATTTTCTATTGGTGAGAAATTTCTCTTGTATTTTTTTTTTGAAAATCACTAAACTTCAGGGTGGTATTTATCAGTCCCAGGGAGAAACAGGAATTCCAAACAGTCAAGATTTAAATGCTCTAGGTCCTGTAAAGACAAGGACACCTATTGACCTTGGATTCCCAGTTCTTACTGCTTGATATTAAGCAGTTCCCTGCCTTTTTACTAGTTTTTGTAAAACATATTCTCTAGCCATAAAAAAAACAGGAAAGGAAAGGAAAGGAAAGCCATAAAACAAGGAGAATCAGTAAGCATGAATTCAAACTAACAAGAGTCTGGTTAGAGTCTCTATCCTGCAAGGAGTAGTTTTATCATATACTACGATCATGATAGGCCATTTAACCTGAAAATGTATTTACTCTAAAGGTATTTGCATTATATGCTCACCTGATCCAATGCATTCAAGGTTCCCTCAATTGTTCTATGAGAGTAAGCTGTAATAATGACTTGCGTAGTACAGAGTTTTACAGTTCTCAAGGTCTATATTTCAGAAATGGGACTAGCTTTATGTGAGACATGTACAGTGGTCCTGTCCCCAGGAATGACCAAGGTACTTAAAAACACAAGATGGATTGTCAAAAAATTATTGTCCAATATTTTAAGTTACACTGAAATTGTTGTTAATTTACCTTCAAATGCCATTATGGTATCCCAAGGAATTTATAGTTTTGAACTAGACTCTGAATTCCACCTTGTAAGCAATAATCTGTTCCTTTATTCTCAATGTGTGTATGGCTTGGACAACACCTCTACCATGTGTATCAGCTCTGTTAAGCAGCTCTCCATGGATCCTTGACCAAGCAGTGCAGAAAGCTGGTGGCCTTTATGATAAAGTCCATGCCCTTCTTTGGGGAGGGAACTTCCCTTCTATGCTTGAAGGGAACTAGCCCTTCAAGGTAGGTTCCATTCCTGCTCAATATTGCAAGAGTACTCCACGGAGTGTGCATTATTCTCTCATTCTTTTTATTTAAAAATAAATTAGTTTTAGAGAATTGCCACAAGTGAAAGGAAAAATAATTCAGCATAGATCACAGTCACACTGTATTTTGCACTGACATCATTCAAAGAAAATACTCTGGACTAGGCTGAGTTTCTCTGCCTTGAAACCATTTTGATTATACTTGCAACAGAGCTTGGGTTTAAGAAACACATAATGGGAACAAGCAGAGGACCAAGACCACAAACCAGCTTATGAACAGAAAGTAAATGAGCCTGATAGAACAAGTTTTCTCTGATGAGACTAAGAAAGTGGCCTGAACTTTTGAGACATGATTTGTACTTGTCAAAGTGAAAGGTGTTACCCTGAGCAGTTCTGTATTTTTATGGTGTTTATTATTTCCTCAAATCTTCCTTAAATGCCTCTGTCACTTCCAATTAGATCTTCCTTCTCAGATATGACTCTTATTCTGGGGTTTTCTACTTAATTTGAGTAGACTTAACATCAACTCTTTAGAGGCCATACTTGCTTTAATATGGTCAATTTAGCCTTTTAAAAGTTTTCTTCACTAGAATAAAACTGAACTTTATTTATAATAAAAGAGTGAGCATCATGTGAATTTCTCAACTTGGAGCAATGCAAATACAGTATTCTAAAAGGGTGATCTCAAACTGTCGCAATTATGCTAATGGCTCATTGCTCTCTCCCCTTTGTCACATGCAGATACCCCAGAAGCAGCCTGTGGACTGCAGAGTTTGGCAGCAGAGTGACCTGCCTGGCATGCAGAGTCCTGCAGAGTCTGGAGGCAGTGCCCTGGCAGTGCCTGTGTCCAGTCCTGCAGCTGCTGATAGCAAAGCAAACCCACCTCCTCCTGAGGGTCTCCTTCCCAGGCAGTCTAGATATAGCCAGCAGCATCCAAAAGGCAGCCAGCTTCACCCACATTCTTGAAAAATAATTAAGGCAGAAGAATTTTGTGAGTGAATTACCAGACCGGATCATAGCAAACAATCTTTCTGTGCATAAGTCCTATTAACAGTCCTGCCTCCTAATTTTTGCAATTCTTTTTTAAGTTAATATGTGTATTTAAGCGTACCTTTTAGACGTATTTAAGTCTGCTTTCTGTTACTGTGCATCATTCAGAATAGTTCTCATATCCAAACCATACACTTCCACATTTTAAAGTCATCTCAATGAATGGACAGAAATACACTTTAGGCTATAAATAAGGAGGTGATGCAGTGGTTAAATAAATTAGCAGAGTAATGCTGTTAGTTCTGCCCGTTGCCTGAGATGACTGAATCTACTTCTCTTATCTGTGAGAAAATGAACTTTTTCCAGTGGCAACGGTATATGCAAATTAAATTACCACCTTACAGCAGTATATATCAAGTATCCATAAATTATATAGAAGTATCCAATATATCCTTGCCTATATCAAAGTATGCAACAGTGTTTGAAAGCAAGACTGGCAATGTGCAGGACTGGCAATGTGACCAGCAAGAATTCTTTCACATTAAATTACTGCTTAAATAGAATGAAGCAGAAGAACCTGGGAGTTACTCAGTTGAGGCCCTTGATCTATAAGCAACAGTATTTCTTTCAGAACCGCATAAAGCAACACTTTAAAAGGTTTAAAAATGTTGTATTTTTAGGTTTTTACAGGATCTCACTACCCAGATAACTCTTTAAATCCAGATTAAAGCTACTTGTCCAGCTACCTTTCTCAGATAAACCTTATTTAAAGGCTTGAAAAATAAGCCGATGTAAAACTTATTACTAGAACATATTGAATGTTAGAACATGCTGTATTAAATTGTGTACTGCTATAGAAATACTGTTGATATAACATATGATGTTAGTGTGCTATACTAACAACATTTCTACTTTAAACATTATATTTATTTTGTTATAAAAGCCTTTAAATATAATTAAAATGGAAAAATTAAAACATAACATTTTTGAAATAAAAATAATATCTGAATAGGAAAACTGTAAGGCATTCTAGTCTCAAATAATTTTCTGTAAGAAATTCCAAATATGTAATTCTGTTCTGACTTGGTATAAAAGTAAGTTCCAAACTGCTGAGTGGAAAATGTAAATATGAATTTCAAATAGTTCTGAAGAAGAATAATTAATCTTTTTTTTTCCTCTTTTTCTCACAAAGCAAGACTTAAGAATCTGCTATGTCAGGGTTGCAGTGTAAGCAGTGATATAACTCAGTTACTGTTTTTCATGAGCAAGAAAGTACATAAATTTTCAGTAAGAAAAAAGACAATGTCCTCAGCCAAATTATTTTTTTTTATTCCACAAAACGAATGTATGTTAAGCTGAAATGGAATGGTTGATTCTAGACCTTGTCAATATAGATTTCATGATGGATTATTTAAAAATGAATTGGACAAAATGCAAAGCATTTTTTAAAGTTGGTATTCTTGCTTTTGAAGTAAGCCCTACAGATCAGTAGCTCAGAAACTCAATATTATAACACAGTGCACTGTAAAATCATAAGGTTCCTAAATCTCATTTCTGGAAAGCATCACTGAAATCTCTGAATGCCTCAGGTCAAAGGAAAAAATGATAAAAGCAGTAGAATGGAACAAGTAATAAACTTCGTGCCTACATATAGCCAAGGTAATGGAACAAAATACTCAACAGTAGAGAAAATCCCTGTGAGATAGCAAACAAAAAGCACAGCACCTTCACACTAACCAATGTATCTGGACAGAGATATGCTGGATAAAATTCTTATCAATCTGTTGCAAATTATGAAGTCCTAATAAATAGCTGTAAAGTTGAACTATTTAGAAAGTTTTCTTATTGTGTACACCCTTTTCTATGTTAGATTCTTTTCGTGTTGAAATACAACTATGGTTTTTATGGTACTTCAGAAAACCCTAATTTGATCTTTGCCAGCAAGCTGCTGTTTAAAGAATCTTACCAAAAATCAGTAAAAGATTTTTCTGTTAGTAGGTTATGATCTAACTCTTGAAGGCATTCCTGGATTTTCAATCACATGAGGGATTCAAAAATTTTCAAACACAAGTATTTTAAACACAAATATATTTAATCACAAGTATATTTAAAAAGAGGTTTAGGAATGTACTTTTCACTGGGACAGTACTATCCAATTTGTTCTGAGGGTTCAGACTGAGTTGGGGTTTTAAGCACCTGCCAGTGAGACCAGCTTAAAATAAGCAAATTCTTAAATATCTTGCTTAACTAGCATTTCTACTACCACACGTCACGAAGCATCAGTGAACCAGCTGCTATATTTCGTTTTAAAGCCAATCCCTTTCACTTTTAGGACAAAGAGAATTTTTTGCAGGGTCCCACTGGGGTGTTGTACTGGGTCCAGCTAGGTAATGTCACCATGAGTCTAAGGCCTGAGCAGGCAAAGAAGGAAGAGCCATCTTTCAAGGCACACAGCCTGGTACCTCCATTAATGGGATGTGAGTGGTCATTCACAATGTGTGCTTTAGTAGTGCAACTCTGTCTTCCTCCCAGTGCCCCTTTTCCTCAAGATAGTATTTTAATGGCGTGTGGAAGGAGAGCATCTGCTCATTTAAGGGTGTTTGGTCAGGTCAAGGGGCAGAGCAAGGTCAGAGCAAGGAAGGACAATAAAAAAGATAAGAAGCCGCAAGCAGGAACATGCAGGGACACAGACCTGACAGGTGAATGGTAAAGGAGGAAGTGGTGAGACCCAAACCTGATGAGTTGTATTAAATTGATGACAGCTTGTGTGAGCAAGAGAAGGCTTATTCTAGTGAAGTTATATAATCAGATAACATGTCAATTGGGAAAAAGGGTAAAAGGGGGAGACCAGAACCAAAATATATAGAGACACAGACATCACAAAACAAACGTGGAGACAACGACAAGAAACAAACCTCACCAGTCCCTCTAATTGACAGGCTGTCAAGGAAGGCACCACTTCTAGGAAGACCAACCTGGACTTTGCTACTGATAAGACAAAAGATCCAGACTGTGAGGGGTGGGGGAATGGGATACGCAGGAGGAGTGAGTTCAGGGAGAAACAAAACAAGGGGAAGGCAAAAACCCATCAGTACAGTTGTCTGTCTGAGCCCTGCACCTGATCACCACAGTCTGTCCTATCATTTTACTAATTCTTTTCTCAGTGGTCTCTCTGAATAACCTCCCTCTCTGTGTATGAACACCACAGAGACTAAGGGCCATCTACTGGTGAGACCTCTTTGTGTGTGAGTGAAAATTGGTGGCAGCTACTGGAGTCAGAGCAGGGATACAGGTGTCCCTGGACCAATATCCAGCAACTGGGGGGGACTATCAGGAGTCAGGTGGGTGCAAGTCTTAGTGGTGATGTCTGGAGCATGGCTACAGATGTGCCCGTGTGCCAGCTGTTGGATGGTGACTGTATCTTCCGCAATCCTGGGGTGTGCATCTGTACATGCTGGCAAACTTGAAGCTGGACCAGTCAGCAAGTAGCTGGGCATCAGAACACGACAGAGTATCAGGAGGGTAGAGGGTTTGTGCCAGTACATCCAGGGGACTTGTAAATGTGCAGTGCAAGAGGGATGAGTGTCCATGTGTGTGTTTGTGTGTGTGTGTGTGTGTGTCTGTGTCTGCGCACACTCGTGAGTGTTAAGTTGGACCGGCTGGAACCTAGGGATCTGTGGGAAGGGCTGGGAGCTAGGCAGGAGAGCCAGGCAAGCAGATGGATCATGCCAGTGATTGTGGCATCCACAAAGATGTGTGCACCTGAGAACATGGAGAGTGTCCTGTGTCACCTGCACTAGTGACCTGCCTCTGACAGCTGAAGAGCAGAAGGCCATGGCTGGCCATGCTTGTGTTGTATGAGAACCCTGTACATAGGCAGGATGAGGTGGCTTCTAACATTTCTCAAAAAGAATCACCTTCTGTTGTCAGATCTATGCAAGCATGAGAGTATGGTGAGCTGAGAGCCACCAGGGGAACCTGACACACAGGCTGCTTTAATCCATGAAGGCAGATTTTGAGCTCCTCCACTATACATGATGAATGCACAGACCTATGTTCCCCTAAGTCTTCTCACTCAGGCAAAAAAATGTGACATCAGATAATTTTGTTTTCAAAGGTCCTGCAGAGAAAAACCAGACACCTAATATGAAATGAGGAATGGAGTTCCCAGCTCTTAGGTGTTAAACACATAATATCTTAATGTTGTCCATTAAACTAAGCTCCTCATACTTCTCCTGATGATCACACCTGTATTATTTAGTCATAAGCATTCTAATGATTATTTACCATTTTTGGGGTCTGCACTTTTTCTGCTAGTAACTTTGTATCTTGAGAACATTGCTTGAATTTTACTGTAATTAAGGTGACTAACAACTAAATAACATGGCAAACCATGACATTACTAAACAAGCGGTAACTTATTTTAGAACAATATCTTAAAAATGTGCCAAATTACAAATAATTACACAGCTATTCACTTTGCTTTTTAAAAACTGTGTGAATAATTATTCGGTGAAAATGTCACATCACATAAATGATGTTATTGTTCTGCTATATATTCTCTTCTGCTGTTTCGGAAGGTGTGCACCATGTATTTGCAGAGTGTTATTCCTAAAGGCTTTAGGAATAATAAAAAGAACAAAAAGGCAGACTTCTTATAGTGAGGTTCGACTTGCTAATGTACCCAGCTCCAAGGTTTCCTTGACAGCAAAGGAAACATTCTTGCTTGTGTAGAGGTTTTAACAGATTTCTACTATTTGACCTTACTGGAACAATAGCAAAATTGACAGAGAGAATAAAATGAATAATCCCTTTAAAGTGATCTCTCACAGCAACAGAAATGATGTTAAGAATATTATATATGAATTTTGCAGCTGAACATACTATGGGGTTTTTTCTGCTCTAATAAAAATTTTCTGTCCTTTCTCAAAGTATTTGGATTCTACTTCTGCATAATGTGAGGTGTTCATCTTTAACACCCAATGGATGTTAAATATTTATATGAGGTATGAAAAGAGAGGAAGAAAATTAAATATACTTTAAAAAATCTTTTTTAATCCAAGACAAAGAACTGGGCAGACAAAAACTCAGAATAAAGGCTACTTTCACACTAGTACTGTGCAGAGTATATATCCCAATCTCTAAGTACACATTCCTTGGACTTGATCCACCCTCTGTTGTATTAAAGAACTTTAAACAAAAGCTGCTGGGGAAAGGGAACTTCAATCCATCCCACTCCTACAACTTTGATACCAGAGACATCAAGAGATGTCCAGAGCCTGAAGAGGGATTGCAGGTCATCAGGAGAACATATGAAGAGGAATTCCAGCACAGAGGAATTCCAGTCACTCCAGACAGTAAGACATCAGGGGCCCAAACCAAATGTTGCTATGGAAACACACTCAGCCTGTGGAGTAAACAGGAGGACTTAGAGACGCATGCCTGCAGGGCTGTCACCTTATTGATGTTACGGAGCCATGGTGGGATGGCTCCTATGACTAGAATGGATGCACACAAGCTTTTTAGGAAGGACAGGCAGGGAAAATGAGGAAGCAGTGCTGCTCTCTGTATCAGTGCACAGATGGAGAGCATGGAGCTCTACCTGGGGATGAAGGAGGAGCTGACTGAGAGTTCAGGATTAAATGGATGGGTCAGGAATAAGTGGAGGACAGGGACAGGTGGCAATATTGAGGGTCTGCTATGTGTTACGTAACCAGGCAGACCGAGCTGATGAGGCCCTCTGTATATGCATAGGAATAGCCTCATGTTCACAAGCCCTGGTCCTCAAGGGGGAATTCAACCACCCTGACATTTGTTGGTGGGACAAAACAGCAGAGCATAGACACTCCAGAAGGTTCCTGAAATGTGTTGATGTTAACTTCCTTCTCCAGGTGATACACGAGCCAATGAGAAGTGCTGCTATGCTGGAACTTTTTCCTACCAGCAAAAAGAAGCTGTGGGGAATGTGAAGCTCAAGGGAAGCCTGGGCTACAGGGTCCATAAAATGGTGGAGTTCAAGATCCTCAGGGCAGCCAGGAGGATACACAGCAAGCTTTCTGCCCTAGACTTCAGGAGAGCAGACTTTGGCTTCTTCAGGGATCTGCTTAGTAAACTACTATGGAATAAAACCTTTTCAGGTAGAAGGGCCAAAGAAGGCCGATCAATATTCAAGGATCACCTCCAAGCTCAGGACCCATTCATCCCAACAAAGTAGCTGAGCAAAATTGCCAGCAGGCCTGCATGGATAAACCAGGAGTTTCTGGAAAAAGTCAAAAAAATTAAGGAAGCCTACAGTGGGTGAAGCAAACACAGTTAGGCTGGGAGGAATACAGAGAAATTTTCTAAGCAGGTAGGGATAAGGTCAGGAAAGTTAAAGGCCTGATAGAATTAAACCTACTCAGGGAAGTCAAGGGCAACAAGAAAGACTTCTATAGGTACTTCAGTGATAAAAGGAAGACTAGGGGAAATATGGATCCTCTCTGGAAGGAATGGAAGACCTAGTTGCCCAGGATGTGGAGAAAGCTGAAGTACTCAACTACTTTTGTGCCTTTGTCATACTGCCCAAAGCATTGAGTCCTTCTATGAAAGAGGAGACAATTAATTTCAATGAAATTTATACACATTCATATGATGTCAGATTATGTTTCAACTTGATATAAACCTACGATGACACAAGGCTAATAGTCATCATCAGGCTTTTTTTTGGGTCACAGAAATGTCAGAGGAAAGCTGGAGTTACTGATGGCTAAATAACAAAAAGGTGCAGATTCTGATGCTGAGGAAGAATGGGAAGCAGCTGAAATAATTGTCATTGATGTATGTTTTTTCTAGAACAGTCATTAGTGCAATGAGAAGTGCCACTGGCAGTTTGTCATCATTAGGTTCTCAACAAAAACTTAATAAAATGTATTTAGACAAGTTTCTTTATTCCCACTTGTAATCATGTTTTCATACTTCCCTTCATGGCCTTTTCCTTTTACATGAAAGTTTAGATATTACAATATTCAATTCTAGAAAAAAATAAGATAAAATTCTGTGGCCAGAAATATTCTGAATTCTGAGCATAGGATTTCCACTTTCCAGTTCCTTCATACATAATGCTTTTAGTGATGACAGTAATTTAATTATTTTATTATATACCCTGTCGATGTCAAGAAAAAAAAATCAGTAATTTCACAGTCATCTCTGTTACGGTCAAGGTGTAACTTTACAGTAATATTAAAAAAAAAAATCCTAGGAGAACAAAAAAGTAAAAATTTTAAAGAAGAGTTGAGTGTAAAATTTTCTCATTAAAAGTGGTACCTGATCAGCTGTAGGAGGAACACAAACTCAATCTAACAGTGATGGATTTGACTCAGAGTCAGTGCAGAAGTTCCATCACTGCTCTGGGAGCAGCACTGGGAGTATAAAGAAGGATATGAGGACAGAGATCAGAAATTGCAGCTGAAAAAGATATATTCTTCACCAGAGGACAGTGACAATGCAGAGTCCAGCATATCAGATATCCTCACAGAAATGGTAAAGAGTGGTCAAGGATATCTGGCAAGCTAGTGCCTGGACAGAGACTTCTGCAATCTCTTTTCCCAGATCCTGTTGCAACTGACTTTCTCTGCCTTCTCATACCAAGCACTTGATGTTCCCAGAAGTTCCCATCTTCCAGGCTGTAGCTTGTTACAGAGGATGACACCACAGGGGTACCTAAAGAAGCTTTTTTTGGCCTAAATAGGCATCTAACAGATTAGTTCCCAATAAATATTTAATTTTTTACAACAAAGAAACTAGCTAGGCTGCATCTATTCTTGAGCCATTCGAAGAAGTTTCATACCCATACCTTCACTGTTTGTATTTGCATATGTTTCCATCTTTCAGCATATAAATGGCAAATAAGAGTTTAGATATTTCCTATATTATTAATCTAATCTTGTCACAAAATAATTTGTACTCTTCTTCCCTCTTCTCTCAAGACTTGAAGGTAGCAGCAGGAAACCTTCATGGAGTTTTGCTATTATTTCTAATTTTCTTCCTACATTAAATTTCTTCTCACCTTAACTTTCCTCCTTTTTTACTCCTTCGCATAGGTACATTATGATATCAGTGAGTGCTCACAGCTCACAACAATAGCAGTGACATATTTGTTGAAGTCCTAACTCCACTTGCAATTATGTGGCAGATTTTATCATTGCATCTGATTCAAAGCCCACTGAAAACAATACAGGCTGCAAATTCCTGTTGTAGAACTGTGTTTCAGTTTATTTTTGCTTGTGTACACTACAGGGCACTTTTCTATAATGAAAATTTATTGTGCTTTCCACTCAGAAGTGGATGTGCATCATTAGAGAACTGAAGATGTTCCAATTAATTCCCTTAATAATATAAAAAAGTCAGAATAAGTTCATGACAGCTATAAAGCATGCATGGAATAGGACACACTTAAGAATAGTTGAAAAGGAAGGTAGAGCAGGAATGGAATTAAATTGACTATTCAGTAATACTGATGGCATTGCAATTTACTACCCACTCAAAAGAAAAAAGAATATCTTATGCATGTAAAACTGTATAAGTCTTATATATCCATGTATAAGTCTACAAGCAAATAAAAGTCTGTATACTACAAGAATGAAAATTTCATTCTGAAGAACCTAGACATGTTTCTGGTACTTGTAGGATCTTAGGAAACTGAGAATGATAGTCCCTGGCTACTGTGACTTGAAACAGAGAATGCTTTCCACCTACGTGGCAGAGGAAGCCACAACAAATATCTGAACTCAGGCTAGCAATATTCCCTTGAAATCTAGGGAGCCGTTGCTGTATACCCACAACCTTCATTGACTTTGGGTTAAAAAATATTCAGCTTGTAGACTTGAATGTTATTGGTAGGTGTAAGTTTTTTTTCATCATATGAATGGTGCTCTGGTATCTTCTCAATGATTTTTTTAAATTTTGGTTTCATTTTTTTTGTTGTTTTTTTGGTTTCCTTTTTGTTTCTATAAATCAGTTCTTAAATCTAAAAAAACAAAAGAAAAATACTTTAAAAATTGTCTCGAATCACTTCAGTTTATAAAAATTATCAGCTTATTAAATAATTTCAAAGGAGACAATTGTCTTTCCTCAAAACATTTTTACGTCTTCTAGCTTATAGAAACAAGATTTGGAATCCTACTTCTGGGATTTATTCCTTTTTAATGTTTCCTGAAGTATTTTTTTTTCTCTTTTCAGCAACTTAACATCACTATCACCAAAATAACGTGGCTGTTATTTTAGAAGGGTTTTTTTTCACAAATAACTGTAATGTAAGCATATATTCAGGGCCTCACAAGGTTGCATGCTATCTGAATATATTACAGTAATATTTTTATTGGCCTAAATAGGTGAAAACAAGTAAACTGAGAAACAGAGAAATTAAAACTACTATGTAAAATAGGTCTCAAACCAGATCTTTGTCTATTCTTTAGTTTTCCTGGTTCCAAAAGGTACTGTGGCTTGCATGGTTGCTTTTTCTATGTGTATATTTATATTGTGAGCTTTTAACCTTTTGATCTCTGCCTGTTTCTCTAATGCAGAAATGAGAAGACAGTTGTTAGAGTATACTTATAATGTAAGAAAGGAGAAAAATACTCACGATACCCAGACTAATTTCTTTCTACATCTCCAACACTTTTTCTCCATCAGACATTTTATTCTCCTACTTCAGACATGCCTACTTAAACAGCAATTCCAGTTTTGACCAAAATAAGCACTTCAACTTCCTTTTTCTGTTGTGGCAGAAAAAAAAATATCTCCAAGCTTGTCAATGCATGTCAAAGCACAGGCTTCAAGCCAAGAGCTTGTACAAAAGCCTCAAAAGCAAAAAGCGTAGATAGAAAACAGTGGTGACAGTTTCAAAACCTGTTCTTCCCATGCAGACTACTACTTACATCAGCTGCACTGCTTCTGGCAGAACATACAGCTGTTAAAATGTGCTCATCATGCTGCAAATAAAAAACACCCACTCTGAAAGCTGAAACAGGAAGTTTTAAGACTACATACTTTTGAAAATGACCAGAATAAGACTTAATTTTTCATTTCTCTAATTATATCATTATATGCATATATCTCTATCTATCTCTCTATTTGTCTATCTATTTAATTCTCTACATTTTGAATTATGCAGGTTGTATAAGTTCATTCTTACTCAAAAGTTTACCAGAACTTTTAATGGAAAGCTACTTTATGATCAGATGCTGATGTGATTACAAATTTCAGCTGATGACAGTGTTGAATGTCTTAGATAAAACAGGAATTGTGAGCCCATTATCAGAATTAGGATCAAGAGAGGAGTTCAGATAGACCTCAATTACATTGGAATATCTTGATTTTCTCAGACTCATCCAAAGCTAAAGAAAATATGTTGTTCCCAGCTAAAGTAACCTTTGTAGAAATATTGCAAAAAACTTTGATTATCTTTTATCTCCTTTTCTAAATGATGTGTCTTTCCAGTAAATCACATCTGGGCATTGCATTGATGACCAAAAATAGATAGGTCTTTATCATTTAGCAGACATCTTTTCTAGACTATGACCACCTTATGAAGGTCTTTTGAAATTAGATTTAGAATGTTACACGTCATGTGTTTTTGATAGTACTGAATGCTGTTATTTCTATTAATTTCAGGAGAAACTGGAATTGTTCAGCTGCACCAGTTACCAATAGGGGTTTAAGAAAGGAACTGGGATTCGGTGCATAAAGAGAAGAATCCTAAACTTGAAATTGTTAGTCTGGACAGCGAATAAAGAATAAGTGTATTTTCTGTGCTTAGAACATCTGAAAGAGAGTTTAGGAAAACACATTTTGGCTTCTGATTTCTGCACTGACATTGCTGACCTTAGCTATATCAAGAAAATAGTATTTCAATTCCATGTTGCAACATGAGAATTTCAATGTTTTCTATCCCAATATTTATCCTCTTGAGATGACAAACTCTCCAGGGCAGAATAAAGTGGAAACACCAGGTTTATGCATTGTCTATGTATTTTTGCAAGGCAAATAATTAGTTAGATTTGTACTAGGAGAAAGGGTATTGAGTATTTAAATTGATGTCTTTATGAAAAATCAGTTTTTGATGATCAGAATAGTTATTACAGTCTTCTCCCACACAGTCCTTTTTGGTGTCCCAAACCACCTTGGTTTAAATAATTCCCAAATTTTTTGCTCTTTTAACTTGTAGCATATTTATTTACTTATAAGATACTCTGTGCATATTAAACTTTTACCTCTAATATCACAAATACGGCATATACATATAGCACTAGGTTTATATTATATTTATAAGAAAAGATAATTATATCACAAAGGAAGTATTTATCCATTCAGCAAACACTATGCCTTCAATAACATGTAAATTAAGCACCTTTCATGGTGTTAACAGTTTCACACTGATGAAATAGAAAATATAGGTCTAACTGTGTAGAAGACCAGACCTTAGCATGTTTTGTCTCGAACATTCTGAGTATTGCTGCAGGAAAGGTGATCGGAGGAGAGGATCCTGTGGAGGTGGGGCAGCATTGTGCTGAGCCAGAGTCCTGCTCTGCCTCGAGACTCATGCTTGGCCAGCAGCTTCGATTGTGCACGGTGGCTTGTGAGCCAGCACCTTTGAGGAGGTTGTTTTGGGAGTTGAGAACTTATTGAAATGTACTGAACAAAATTAAAGGCTTCTTAGCCAACACCTTTGGTGGAAGAGTTTTGTGAGAATTTAAGGGCTTGTTAATCAACACCTTTTGAGTCCAGGCAGTGGGCTGGTTCCTGGAGTTATAGAATACTATATAATAAAACATAAAGAGCTCCCTGACACATGTCCAGTGTCTTTGTTCAGCCTGACAAGAATTTACAGTGAACATCCCACCCCCTATTGATGGGTCCTGATAAACTGCAATAGAAATTACCCCACTAAATTGATAAACCTTCATGTGGAATAAACACAAATCATGCATGAGCAAAAAATGTCTCCTGTTAGAAATAAGAGACTGTGTTGAATAGCTCCTCTGGAGTTGGTTTATATACAAATCCAGTTAGATTGCACAGTTCACTTATGTTATTCATACCACTAACCAGGTCAGATACGAAATTTATCAAATTATTTCCATTACATATGAGAGGTCATTTTAAGAAGGGCTATACCTGTCTTCTAATTATTTTCCCATATTCCTTCCCACTAGAAGCAAGATACAAAGATTTTAAAAAGCAAAAAGTTTGTAAAATCTACTGTGTTTACTGTTCTCACTTGGGATATTCCCCTTCCATACTCCTGAAGAGAGCTTAGCGTCTGCCACTGACCCTCTACTGACTCACACAAGTCCTCTAACCACTGTAATCTATTTATTGAAGTACTATGTCCACTCTCCTGGCATCATTAATAAATGTCAGCCTTGCATGGATAAACCTAGACCTCTGACTTTGTGTCTATATTCTATCCCTTTCAAAAATTATTTCAAGCAGAAAATTATGCTCAGTAACTTCCAAATACAGGACAATAAGGAGAATCAATAAATAATAATATTTTGTATCACAACAAAAGTCAATACTTCACATCTGAATAACTGAATTTTCATAAAATACTTTTCAGCTGGTAGCAGCTGTTAAGTTTAAAACTCTCAGTCCTCCAAAATGCTTCATTGATCTGAAAATCTCACTGACTACAGGTGACCATCAGAGGAGAAAAGTATAAAACACCTGCATGCTTTATTTCTAGTCTTAAAAGTATGGAGAAGTAAACAAAATTTTACAGTGTATAATATATATATTTTCTTCAAAAATAAGAATATAAAAAATAAGGTTGACTTTAAACTGATGTTACCAGTATTAAAACCATGTCTTATGTACCAACATGTATAGACTGCACTATTAAAACTGCAAGGAGTAAGGTAATTCAAAAAATAGTGTTCTAGAACTTAATTTACAAAACTGTGTACTTTGTGTGAAGAAATTTCTGTTTTCCTTTTATTTAACTGAATGTGTAGATCTACTTTCCCCCAAACTGTCCATGGTGCATATGACAAGGTTTCATATACTTTGCATTATCTGTAAATTTGACCAACTCAGTGTTGGTTTTGATGCTTGCTCTTCCTACTTTTCTTCAGTTTTTTCATGAAAGATTATTACATAAGTATGGTTTCTATTAAGTACAAATCAAGAGGAATTACTCCCTGTAATACCATTTAAAGCAGATGCAAACTTGCTATAGAGCTAATAAAATAATACAAAATTAGTATAACTGGGTTGGTACAATTTTAATGGAATGGAACCAGAACTTCTCTTTCTCTTATTTGTCAGCTTATTTTATTTAGAAATACATGTGACCCACAGATATACAGTTCTGTGTCCTATCAATATTTTTCTTAAATTATCAGTTCCATAAAAATAGAAACTCAATATAAATTGTTTGACAGTTTAATCAAAACCAACACATTAGTGCTTCATCAGCAATCCCTTTTTGGAATTCTGATTTCCACTGGATAAATCATTTGCAAAATGTATTGCTTTGCAAAGTAAATATGTCCATATTCATAGTAAGAGTGAAGAAAACCAGACAACCATGTGCTCAAAACCAATTTTTAAGCAATTAGTTTAGTCTCATAAATAGCTCCAGAGAACTACATCAAACGCTTATTTTTCATAAAAAAGATCAATGTAATATCATATAAAAAAAAATAGCTGAATAGCATTTATTTGTCTGAACAGCCAAAGATTCAATTGATGTTATTAATGAATCATTAGTCTTTGAGTTCAACATTTTGTAGAGCTAAATTCTGTGAAATATGGAAAGCAGTGTCCACCCCACAGGGGACAAGGTCTCCCATTTAACACTTGCCTGTATTTCCTGAAGGACTTTAAGCCTCCCCTGAAGTCATGCATTTTGCACACCTTTGGAAGCAGAATATCCCAGCTCTTTCAGGGAGTGCAATGTGTGTATGTTGTGTATAACACCACCATTCTGGCCTAGGAAGGGATACAATTCCAAACAGTAGCTGTATTTCTCTTGTTCGGCATGCTCTGCATTTTTTTGGAAGAAATCTTTTGATTGGCCCCAAGCAGTGTATGTGCCACCTCCATCCATGAGTGGAGAAAACTGCTGACCCTACTCTATTTTGCAAACTATATATACTGAACAGTCAGGATAGGAGTTTCTCAGGTGTGCTAATGTAAGATTAATAAGTTCCTCAGCTTTATTTTTGTTTGTGTTTGGGATTTCACCATTCTGTTAAATGTTCAATATTACATAGTGACTGAGAGGATAAGGCAAAGATGACACTAGATTTTATGAGGTTATGGTTTTGACCTATTTAGTCAGCTTGTCTGTAGTGTATATTTACATTTTTAGATAAATGAAATTTATAAACTCCCTTCTACAAACAGGCAAAATGTAAATTATAAATAAGCTACATGTTTTTTCTATCCAACCAGTAAGTCCAATGTCTCCCGTGGTTTCAAATATTTTGTATGTAAGAGCTATGTTAACATCACCTTGTTGAGTCCTTAAAGCTATGTTAGAGGGTTTAATTTGCAATAAAGAAATATAATTGCTCTCTATTTAGCAAAGGTGAGCTTTTTTCAAGCTAGTTATTGCTGTTGCTTTATTGGCCAGAGATTTCTTTACGCTCCTGTGGAAGCAAATGACAGGACCCGTATTAAACTGCAACTCTGCGACGGAGAGGAGTAAACTGCTTCCCCAAGAGCTCCTGACTCTCCCTTCCCCAGTCCAATTCTATTCACTTCAGCAAGGGTCACCTATAATAAATCAGCTTTGTGCTCATTTCAGCAATGGCAAACAATAAATCACAATAATTCTCTTACTGTTCAGAGAGATTTCAATTCTTAGGAGATTTTTAATCACAGCAGAGAAGGAAGAGTGTTAATGAGGTCTATAAATTACCTTTAAAGAGGGTAATTATGTCCAGTGTTGTAATAAAGGCTGAGACAGCTAATATCATTAAAGCAATTAAACACTTTTTTAGATTGTGAAGATAAATTTGAATTAAAATATTACTGTAAACAGGGGCCCCATTTATTATGAAGCAATTGATTAGATAGTGGACTCAGCTAATATTGCTCTGGCTTAAACAGGTTCTGTGAACTTCATTCAGATTACGTAAGGTAACAAGGCTACATATCACAAGTAGATTGTTATTGCATTATCATCACATAAATCCATGAACAGCATCTTTACTTGCACTCTTAATTAGATTTTGTTGAATGCAGTTATGATAATTTCTTCTTAACTAGCTTCTACTAATCTTTTTTCTTGTCTAGATTTGTCTTCAGCTTTCTTCTTCTTTTCTGTGATCTGCATTCAAAAAAAAAGAACCTGATCATGAAAATTAAATAACTTCTGCATACCTAACCACTCCTGATTTTGTGCCCAAAACTGAAATAAAATACCTTTTTCTTATCCTCTGATTTTTCAGAATAATGCAGTGTGTTGCTTCCTTCAGCACAGTGGCAAAGTTCATTAGCAGAAGAGAGAAATATTCCTGCACTAATTTATCCTGTAGGTTTGTGATTAGGATGTTTTCAGAAGGGAAACAAAGATGTTGATTTTTATCAGCCCAAAGATGACATAGCTGATTTAGTAACTCTAAGCTAATTATAAATTGTTTGATGGTGGGAAGCAAATACCTAGAAGATGCAAGAGATTGACAGCCCAGAAGAATGGCTTAGCCAGCAGTCTGTGGGCTACTTGGAAAAAAAAAATCAGGAGAAAAAGTAAATCAAGGGGATCAGTGTGGTAGTGTCACAAAATTTTGTGGAAGACTTAAATATTAATACGGGGAGAGCAAGCAAGCGCAAGTCCAATGGACTAGCCCGAGAACTGAGACATTCACTTATTAATGACAGACCAATGATTTATGCAATCCTTGTCTCTAGGAGCTGTTCCCTTCCTAAGGCAGTGCCCAGACCCAGTGCACAGCCAACTCTTGCTTTTCCAGGATCAAATTGTTCATTTAACTAGAACAATGAACAAGAGTTCATTGCTGGAAGAAATGCACTGAAAGCCGTTCAGGCTGGGCAGAGGATTCATACTGTGTTCCTGCATAAAATGGAGAGGAAAGCAACGTCATCTGCCAGTAGTGCTTTATTCCATATTACTTCATTTTATTTACCTATATGTTTTGAAATCATTCAGTAGATTAATTCCAAAGAGTGTTTGTGAACATGAACACTGAGAGGCCCCTAAATCTGGAAAAGAATTTGGCATTTAATGCATACCTCTATTTCCAGCACTTCTTTATTCTTTAATCACATAGCGGTCTCCTGCTCTGACTTCCTTTGTGAGGCCTTTAACTTCTCCTCTGTATTATTTAGTGATCATAGGAACATACCCTTAGGCCTGACTATGAGGACCAAGAAGAAGATACACAAACTATGGAAGAACCTAGTGAATCTCAGAAAACACTTGTGATCCTGGTTAAACACTGGATATATTCTTTTGTCTATTTTTCGCCAAGGTTACATCCAGCCTCTGTCAACATACTGGGAGTTTTAAATTTTTTTGCTCCTCTCAGCTCTTTTTTATATGCCCAGGAAGCTGCAGGACTGTGGATTACTTTTCTGTCTTTTGTTTTCAAAATGTGCATTTTACTTTTACTATAAAACTAAATAAATTCAATATGAGATGTACAGTTCAGTCCACATCAGAGTTTAATAGCTCTTTTACATTTCCCAACAGCAGGATTATAGAAACAACACTGTAGGTGTTTTCAAGTCAATTTATCCATACATATGTGTTATGTATGAACACAGCTGTAGCTTTTTGTTTTAAATGATTGCCAGAGGATATTATTAAGGGAAAAGCGGCAGATATATCTCAAATATATAATCTTAATAGCTGTAACTGTTAATCAAAGCACAGGCTGAATACAAAGGTCTACTTGTATCTCACCTAATGTTAGGCATATCAGTGAAGTACCCAAGGGAGAAATCTGGGATCTGGCTACAGACAAGGCAAAGAAAGGCACATATGAGTGGAAAAGATCCTAACTGAGCAAACTGCTTGCTCTATTTATTGTCTACAAAACTGCTTAATGTCATGGGCTCCAAATTTAGAATTTCAGTTAAACAGGGAACAAGTTCTAAAGAAAATAATTGAAGGAAACTAAATTCAGCCTTGAATTATCCTCTTAATAGGAAAGAAAAACAGGTGAGAGGAAATTAGTGGGGAAATATATTTAAATCTGTTTAAAAAATATGTGCATTTTATGCAAATTTCCAAAATTGCTATTAAAAATAGATAAATCATGTGAAGGCTGGATTTTTTAAAAGCATTTATTCCTTCTTATGTGTGACAGAAACATACATTCTTTTTTCTCTGTAGCAGAGGAAAAATACTTCTCTGATATCATATGATTAGCAAGGTGGACTAGCAACTACTACAATATTTCTTTGTTACATGAAGAAATATTCACAATTTTGAAACTGATGTTTGTTTTCAGTTCCATTACGTATATAGTCAAAGGGTGTCAAGCATTCTTGCCTGAACCTCCATGAATATTTTTTTCCATTTCTCACAGTACACCAGGCATATGATCATGTCTCCTCTCAGAGTGAAGTTGTGGGAGACTGTTCAGCATATCTAATAATTCAGGAGTAGTTGCCCATACTTTTTAAACTTTCTTCACCTCTTGGCCAGCAGTTTCAATCCTGTTTTCTGCATATGTTCAGGTGTCACCATTCATTATACCCATCTGCAGGCTCATAAAACCTTACAACTCATTGGAACATAAAAACATGAGTTTGTACAGTTTTTTTTTCTAGACTAGTGAGTTATATGTTTAAGTGGTGGAGGATAAAATTGGGAGTGGAGAGAAAAATGTTGGGATACTCAGGTGTAGCACCAAACTATTACACAGTCTAAAACTGATTCAGTTAACTTTACCCACAGCATAGCCATTACTGGAAGAAATCCAGACATTCACCTTCCATTTACTTGTGAAAAATCCAGAAAATAGACCAGTAATTGAAGCATACACTACAGGCAATCAAATATTTAACTTTGTTGATGTAATACATGCAAAACAATGTAAGACATCATTTTTATTCTTCTTCAGCCTCATCAAGTTGAGGGGTAAAGGGATATCTCTAGTGAAGGAACGAATTATGATGCCTCACAACAAGCAATTTTGCTATGCTTGAGTGCTGTTTAGTTAGAAATTTGTGAAAACAAATACTGTGTGAAACAGAAGGTAATTGTAGGACTTTTTTCTGGTAGTATTTGTTAATTGCTAACAGCTATCAGACAATTGGCTTTCTCAAAGTTATAAAAATATAGCTCCAGCTGACTTCCCGTGTAACCCTCCATGGTCCTCCTCTTACTGGTGCATATATTTATCTCACTTAAATGTCAAGAGATTCCAAGATTTCACTACAAGAGTAAATGAAAGTTTACTTAATCAAATTACTAAAGTTATGAAGGAAATCATATACACAGGTTGTCAACAAATCAAGAATTCTGGACTTGGTATGTATATCCCATATGTGTATTTTTTAGACCAAAGGTATTCATGTTCATTTTTGTACAGGAACTGCACATGAAAATGAACACTGGCTATTTCAGAAGAAGCAATCTGGAATAGGTCAGCAGCACATTCTTCCTCGTCACTAAAGTCAGAATGATCCATGCTCTGAAACTTCAAGCTTCAGGTGGTGTTGAAAAGGAAGAGGGACTGATTGCTATACAGGATTTTCCAAACTAAATTTAAGAGGGACTGATTGCTATACAGGATTTTCCAAACTAAATTTGGCAATTCATTCATCTTGTTCTGTAACCTGCCTGAAGTAGTTACTAGTATCTTGTTGAATACCCCTAAGGATAGAAAGAAAAAAAACAACCTGAGGGCACAATCTATCAGCCAGTGATATACAGTCACACCCAGGGTGATGTTTTGCAAGCTTCATTTGCTGTAAAGGTGCATCTCATTTTTAGTTCACCTAAAACATGCAAATAAATTTAAAGTAATTTATAAACTGTAAAAATTAGGTTAATCAAGAAATGAAGACTATTTCCATTTCAGATATATTTTTAAAGGCAGTCTTGCTCGGTTTCATTTCAGTGGATGCCTGCTATCAGTCATGGATCTAGTTTAATACTCACCCTGCCCAACCTAATGTTCAGCAGTAGGTTTCTGGTTATTAATTACAACTCCACAATATAACAGGTGCCCCATGCATCTCACCCTATTTATATTCAGGCAGGCTGGTACACCTCATTCTTATATGCACACAGCACCAAAGCAATTACTGCTAAAAGCAGGTGTATTATTCATTGTGCTATGAAAAGTTCTCTTTCTGGTAGAAAGGTAATGAGTGCTTGAAAAGACTAATGTTTAATAATATTCTGTTAACAGATCATCTGTTAGAAATACTGATTAAAGGAAAGAGTCGATGCCAGATCCACATTTGGTGTTCATTTGCACAGCTCTGCTTAAATCAATAGTCTTACATAAGTGTCTAAATATCCAAGTAAAAAGTGCTGACCTTAACATTGATCTCTGATCATTGAGACATTTGTGTGAGTTTTCAGCTATCTCTGAAAACACATTTGAATTTCTCCAAATGATAGTTAAGGACATTTTTAAAAAGCATTAATTCTAAGAATGTGCCTGAATTACAGAGCTGAGATTTGGATGCAGATACAAAACTTCTAGAATAATCACCAATCTTTGTATACCACACTTTGAATGAGCAAGTTTTACAGGAAAAGAATGGATGATTAAGATATAGAGTATCTTATCCTAGATGAGACTTCAAAGTGCAGGTAAAGTTAGATAGACAGCTTGATTCTCATCTATTTCTGTATCTCTAATGTAACACTGAAAACCTAGAGTGATTTAATTCATATCCTTATTTAGACCACAAGTTTCAGTAAGGTCCCCTGAGATGTGAGGACCTGACATTGCTCTATCAGTGCTTTGACTTTCATTTAAACAATGTGGAGCAGGATGTACAGGTCAAAACTGGACTACACTTTAGGAGCATCATTGCCTGTACTCCAGAAGACATATTTTCAGATTGTTAAAATAGAGTACATAGTTTATGAGAGGCCTCCCTTCTGATAATTGAGAAGTTAGAGCCTCTTGCTAATATCCCTCTGGAAACTGAAAAAAAATATGAAAGAAGTAAAACCAATAAGAAAATAACACCTAAAAAGAAAATTATGGGAAAATTGTTAGCAACAAGCAGAAAGATTATTCAAAGAATTCCAGGAATAGTCACAAGATCATAAAACAGCTAAAATGGATAATTTAAAATACTGTTTCAATTCCTAATGGACTGTATTTAAATACTTAACTACATTCATAGCTTTACTTTTTGCTAGTATATTCTAATGTGGCTCTAGATTAAAACAAAACAAAATGCTGGATGGGTTCCCAGATTTCCTATACTTGGTTCTAAATTGTGAGCACTTTGGAGACACCTTTCAAGAATGTAAGACTGCACAAATATTTCTTGAAGGAAGGTTATTTCTATGTTTTTGATTAAAGTGAGGAGGAAATTATAAGTCCGTAAAAGGTTGATATATAGTTACTTTTCTTTACCTCCAAACTTTCACTGATGTATATGATAGCTATGGAGATGAGTAAAAGTTTGGTTACCAGAGGTAACTGAAATCCTTTTAATTAAAGCTGTATCCATAGGAAAGTGAAATTCTTTCTCTAATTTAAACCAGAAACATTTTCAAAGTTGACCATGTTCCCTCCTGCCCTAATGGACATTTATACTCAAGGGGAAGTGCCTCAATTTTCCATTTTTCCTTCTCATTCTCTTACCAGGGGAATTTAAGAGACATAAATCATTTTTGTGTGCCTATTGGTCAATGCCATGAGACCTTAAGATGGCATAAATCATTTTGTGGGTATTTATTCTGTTTATTGTTGAAAGCCCAGAATTTTATACAAGTTCTACTAGTGACCTTCAAATAGAATAGATTTTCTTGTCAGATTTTAGGGGAAATACGAAGCAACTGACAATGTTTCTTCATGCAGCAAATAAAAACAGATACCCAGTGAAATCCAGAGGATGCAAACGTTTTATAACACTGAACGGAATTACACGTTTGAGCAAAGTTATGCACATGCTGAAATGGCTTAGGATGGGAACCTAATTTTTCAAGCCCTTATTTTTGCTGCAGTTGTGCCAATATAGGAGCAATTCAGTTATTTCCTCATCCATCTGTGGAAGGGAAGCTCCCCACCTTGTTCAGCGGGAGAAAGACAATTCCTAAGAATAGTCATTTGGCATAACTGAAAGCATACTGTTTTCATTAACAGGCATGAAAAAGAGTTTTCTACATGAAATATTTCCAACAATTTTAGCATATCATCTGTGGCCTTTTAAATTTTCTTCTAACATAAAGCTTAACTTCTCATGTCCTTCAAGTACACCAACAAGGTAACATGTCCTCTAGGAATGGGAAGATAGAGAAAAACCATTTATAAGTGCATTTCTCCAAATTATCTTGAGTTTTAAGTTGCCATTATTGCAGGTTAGAGCATGGTGCTAATAACACCAAGGTTGTGGATTTGAGCCTGTATGGGCCACTCACTCAGGAGTTGGTCTTGGTGACCCTTGTGGGTCCCTTCCAACTCAAAATGTTCTTTGGTAATGTATGGTGAAAATGTATATCTCACTTTGCCAAATGATCGGTATTTTCAGGGGTTTCACTGTGTTAAAAATTTTTTAAACACCAGAAAATTTTGTCAAAAAGTAATTCAAAAGTTTTCAAAAGTTTTTTGAGGTAGGCTCCCAGTCTTAAATATACCTTTGGCAACCTCTGAGTTTGTATCAAAGATGGAAATTTGGAAACAATTTAAACAATTATTTTTAAATCTGTATAAACTCATTTCATAAATTTTTGTGGCTCTCAATTTTTCACAAGTATTTTTAATGGTTCATAATACTTTACAAAAATTTGGAAGAGGAACATCTGCCAACAGGTCAATGATTATCAGATGTGCATTATTTGATGATTATAACTGAATTTCCTTCCATCAAATCTGCATAAAATTAGTCTTCACATGAGTCTGTACACCTAGGGATTTTTTTTCCTGGGAAGCTGATTTTACTGCAGACATTACTATTGGATTCAGTCAGACATTATTAAAAGTTCCTCAGTTCTTCATCAATAAACAAAGGCTGAGATGTCCAGTGTTTCTTCAAAGAAGGATCTTCCCTACCTTGTTAACAGTCTGTGGGTCCAATGTGAAAAAATATCAGAGGTGTTTTAAAAAGAAAGAAAGCTGTCAGAAGTGACAGAGAAGAGAAAACGTCAATGTTTTGAAGGGAAAAGAAAAAAGCATAAAAAATAAAGGCTTTATAAGAGAATGTGATGGAGAACTGAAAATAACACAGGAGAAAAAATGAAGCAAGTTATAACACAGGAACAGTTCATCTTTTTAGTTGTCCTTTATATTTAAACTAAAAAATCCAATTCTAAGAACCTGAGTCAAGATTGAGCCCTAAGGTGTGGGTACCTCTGAGTCACATGTAATAATAGTTTGATACTGCATCGAAAATTGTTCAGGTGGTTTAGCAAGGTCATTGTGGTTTCCAGATCATTGCAACTCAGAACACTGAGGAAGAGATTATTAATTTGCACATCAACAAATGATGCTGTTACCGTGCTTATGAATCTTGGACAGTTTTTTTTTCTTCATTCCATACAAATATTCATATTTAAGGATGGCTGACCCTACTAACCTTCTTGTATTTCTGTCTATTCTTTACCAAAATTTGATTATGCTTTAGTGAGTCCCCTGTGCAGCCCTTAAGGAGACCTCCTCTGCTTTCAGCAGGCAATTTTACCTAAAACCTTACTTAGCTTTCTAGAAACTGAGAGCAGCCTTCATCTGTGGAAAACAGCAGATGGCAAGTAAGTTGGCTGCCAGTAGCCAGGGAGAGTTAAAGAGATATATAGATCCTGAGTGTAATTTACTGAGGACAGCTCTCAATGGTTTACACTAAAATTCTTTGTTTAAGCACAATTAATGCCAGTACCACTGCTTTCACATTACTGGGTTCTGCAGCAGCTTTTAACATTATTATTCCAAAACACCAAGGGAGTAACACAGTGCTCTGTGAGGAATGATGCATCTTCCTTATAGTCTGTAATTCTGGCATTTCAAGATATTAGAAATCCCTTTCAAGTACCTTAATGATGTGAGCAGATTTTAAACAGCTCTCGGTGGCCATTGCAGGTTGCTGACAGAGCCACTGAAAATCCAGGAAACTTTGTGTAGGTGTTTAACAGAAAATTAGCTGTTCTGAAAAGTGGTCATCAACTTCGAAGTCCTGAATTTGTCCAAAAATTTGGACTCATTTTAAAAGGAATGAAATTGAAAATTGAAGGCAAAGTATAAGTTTTGCCTGCCCTGAAACTGAGATGGTTTAAGAGTATCCAAGCTTGCCCTTTTTCTGTCATGATTCAAATACCAGGCTCAGACACATAGTGGCTGGAGGATTGCTAGAAAGAAGGGATACCAAGCACTTTGCTCAAGGCTATAGAGGAAAACTCAGTGCAAGAATCTGAAACAAGAAGTGTTTATCTATAAAAAAAAACCCCAAAACTAACTCTCCCTTAGCCTGTCCATTTCTGTGTCAGCAGAGGTCATCTGCAACATAAAGCAGATGCTTTTAAACCCATTTAGAAGGCCAAATGCAGAAAGGTAATGAATGTTACATTGTTTTATAAAGATTCATACTCGACCAAAGCATTTAAACAGATTTTTTGACTTGTGTAAATAAGAGCCCTGTAGACAACAATGTGGTGCCATGATCATTACTTGACGTGCTGTGTGCCACAATGGAGAAGGCTGTATAGAATTAAGAGTAAAAAACCATGTCTTCTCTGCTTTTTTCTTTCTAGTCTTCTATTCAGCTCAGTAGGTGAAGCAATGCTAAATTTTCATGTGCTTAAACTTTGTAAACATCAGACAATAGAACTAATCCAAACCTATCCTGAGTACTCAAACAGAAATGAACATCAAGAGCAAAGAATCTTTGTAATGACTTGTAAAGACTCTGAATTGAGCTCTTTCAGAGGACTGTTCACCACAGCAGCTAAGATTATGACCACATGGTGTAGCCTAACAAGCAACACAAACCAGTAAGCGCAAGGCAGCTGCAGAAAAAGAGAAGGGATTTGTCCTTCATACACTCTCTTTGCAGGCCACTTTCTTTCCAATGTCAGAAATTTCTTAAAGATCTCAGATAGGTATTTTTTTCTTTTTTTTTTCCTTTGCCACTTCAAATACTACTGCAGTAAAAAGTTCTTCTTTTATGATTTGTCTTTCAAAGCTTTGTCTTCTCTAGCCCCCTTGGTGTATGTTTCATTACACCTTTTTGTACCAAAATCAAGCAATGATGGGTCACAGAAAGTTTATAAAAAGCTATATTCCCTGTTTTTAACAAGGCGTGATGTGTGGTATATCCAGGAGCAACACACGAATTAAATGCCAACATTGACTATTTTAAGAAATAGGTTTCAAAGATGGTGAAGATTTTTTTTCAGAGAATTGTTTTTTCCTCTTTTCCATAGCAGTTCATGGCACTGTTTCCTTTACAATGACCAGTGTTTTGACTGTCTTCAGGAGTGGGAGCTGTTCACATTTGAAGCATTTATATTAGAGAGAGTTGAACCAATGTAGCTAAAATAACAAGGACTGCCTAGGTACCTAATTTCTCACCTTTTCTGCTTTTATTATTTTTCATTTCTGGAATGCTGGTTCACATACAAGGTCAGACTGCTGGCATTATTATAAGAAAAAAAACTGTACATGCAGCCCAGAAACTAACATTATTTCTAGTGCTATTTTCCAATTGCTCTGGAAAGACAAAATTTTCACAGCAAGACTTATTCCTGTAACATGCCCAGCTCAATACTGGACACCCATGTTGCACCCAGAGGTCATATAAACAATCTTGTTGTTGGTATATCTTCATAAAAATACCACTGTTTAATAAACACAAAGGTATTGTGAGATGTAAAGACAGAAGGAAAAGGAAAACTTAATCAAATAATTTTAGTAAATCATATTAGTGCCTAAAAATGTAAAAACAAATTATTCACATTACTAGTAACCATACCAGAAAGCATTCCCTAATATGTCATCAAAAGTCCAATCAGGTCATAGCTATGGGGATTAAAAGGCATCCATTGAGAAATATAGTTTAAAATTCAAGGTGTATAATTTCAAAATGTGAAGTGAAAAGGGGCTGGAGATTTGACCTCTTTGTCTGATGTTTCCATGAATGTCCCTGCACATTATAGTATAGCAATGCTTGCACTATCTCCAAATGAACAAACTAGTTGACTGGGTTACAATCAATAGATTTTATTTCCCCAAACTTGAGCTAAAGGGATGAGAATATTTTCTTCACATTATGACATTATACAGAAAGGAACTTATGCACAGCCTTTAATTGCAAATCATGGATCTTGTCTTTAGAGGTTCTTTGTCCCTACAAAACTCGATCACGTCTTCAAGAGCGCATGTCAGCAAGCATACAGGTCCATTCCAGGAAGATCCCTTTGCAACTGTTCCCAAACTTAAATCACAACGGAAACCTACTAGCAAGGAGAAACTAATGAAAGGCATTTCTCCACTTTCATTTCTTTCTGAGCTCTTGAATCTCTTAAGATTCGGTTAGAGTCCACTGGAGGAGATAGTTGTGTCAGATCAGTCTGTACTTCAGTGAGAAACAATTAGCACCCCATCACAGCACAAAACTCGCAGCCTAAAAGGTGATTTGTGCCCTGTTTGGGGATGTGTGCACACTTTGCTGCCAGCCTGTACTTCCCCATCAGAAACTCTGCTCTGAAAATACCAAGACATTCTGTTACAAGATATGGTTTTATGTCTGAAGTGTAATATCCATTAGTCCTAACTCATTCTGCCTCTATGCTACAAGAGGAAAAAAAGAATTTTATCTCTGCAAGCCATCTGGATCTGCAAGCCAAAATTATAGTTCCCTTTCCTTAGTCAGTGTAGATCTGTGTGCATTAACGGAGAATGTTTTCATGCTTCTGTATGGATGCTTCTGTTTTTGGAGTTACCAGGTGAATGTTTCCAGGTTATGTTTCCAGGTGAATGTTACCAGGTGAAAGCTAAGATTCTAGAGAGGAATATCTCAACTGTTACTCAAATTTTGGTCACAGTTTGAGAGCTATGGAAGAGCTCAGAGGAAGTAAAGAATTTTTATGTTAAGCAATGTCAGAAGCAAATACATATTTCAGCTAAAAATTAGTTGTTCACTGGTTCTCAACAGACACATGCATCCAGCAATTACATGTTTAAGGGTTCAGGATCAATGAGCTGCAGTGAACTCTTTCCTGATTGCCACACACTGCTGTAGCGATGAAAGGAGTAGTTATGGACCCCCAAAGAGGTTATGATTATAGCAAAAAGAAAAGGAAAAGAAGGAGGAAGAGGAAGATGAAGATGAAGAAGAAAAAAAGGAAGAAATTGAAAAAAAAAAAGACAATATTTTTCTTGCAATTGTTGCTATGAAAGGAAGAAATTACAACATATTACATTACCTGCTGGTATTTAAATGAGTAGTAATTAAAGAACAGTATCAAATATAAACAAGCCTTGGGGACAATCATCTCTGCACACACAAGTCAGTTCTGTAAGAACTCATCAGCCATTCAGATTTCTGTGTAAAAGAAATAGAAAATAGAACTAAGAAGCAGAAGCAAACCACTTATTATTCAACACTGAGATCCTTTATGGAGCAAATCCCTGCCACCTGTATGTGTTTGTGCATCAAACTGGTAAACTTGCCACCCATTATGTGACAAATTAATTCATTCCTCATTACCATATGAGATGCAAAATTATGAAAAATGTCTTCATCAGATATATTTAGTGTAAAATTCTATTTCTGCAATTCTTTCGTCTTTCCATTTTTATTCCTCCATTCTTTTTACACTTTTTTTTTTTTTTTTTATTAGAGGTGGAGAAAGTTGGACAGGTGTTTAAAAGAATGGAACATAAACAATACTATCTCCATCATATTTGTTTCCTGCTTAAGTGAAAGGGTGTGGATTCAAGAACACTTGATGTTTCTCTCTCTGTTTAACACATACAGAAAACCAAGAAATCTTCACCATGTTTTTTACAGATAAGTTTCTAGGACTCTGATATAAATTTGAAACTTTATGACAACATGAATTTTCCTGCTTCAACTCACACTTTCATAGATACAATAAGGGTCATTTTACTCAAACTCAGGAATTATTTTGATCATGATTTCTAGGAAAGTTCACACAAAGAATCATGAATTAGAAGGGGTAAAACATATTGAAAAAATTGAGTTATAAACCCTAAGATAAAGACACATATGAACAGAAAGGATTCTTTGTCCTCACGGTTTTCTGAGATCTGTAAGCATGCGGATTCTACTGTAACAATGAAAAAACAGAAATTATTTAAAGACGAATGAAATTTTCCCTTTATCATAAAAGTTCTACAAGCTGCATAATCAGGCAAAGCAAACAAGACTTTCACAGTACGCCTGGATTAGTCAATAATTTAATTCTAAACACATCATCAGATGAAAAAGAAATTAAAAATCTATAGTTTCAGTTATTTTTGCAAAATTTCTGACACATTTTTATTTTCTCTTACCTCATCCCAAATCAAAACCTTTCAATATTTGACCATTTCAATGAGTGTCATAGAGAGACATGAATATCCTGACTCATAAAAGTATACATTGCTTATGAAAATTACTTCATTATAAACATTTAATTTCTCAGTGATTGTGTCTTTTCAGGATTTATTTGCACATCATTTTGGGAAAAAAACATTTACTATTTTTACTTGTGTTACAATGAATTATTTATATTTTATAATCTTGGAGGACTACACAGCAACAGTGTATTAGACACTGTCTTTGACCTAAAAGTGAGATCTTTGATCTAAAAGTAAAAGATTCAGGAACCTGTCAGCATCTGTACTAATCTTTGCCTTGAAATGTCTGTATATGTAAGTACATAGCTTTACAGTAGTGTTATTGATGGGGAAAAAAATCAAATGTTATGAAATTGTTCTTCCCAGAATTGAAACCTTTTCATTCATTCCCAATTCTACATAACTCTCTCAGATAAGCTATTTTCAAAAAGAACCTTCTTTTCTCTCCAAAAAGGGAAATAAATGTATCAGGGAGTTGATAACTGCCTTTAAAAACAATGTTCTAGTTATACAGTATTGTGATATAGAGGTAAGAGTTAATTACATATCATTTTATAGAAACAGGGAAAATCTACTTCTGTAGCATAATGAAGTGTCAAATTTCTAACTTCAAAAAAAAAACCCAAAACAATATCACTTTTGCTGTCACAGAACTATCATAAGGAGATCACCTGATTCCAATATATTTTGCAATATCTCTTTTGAAACCATAAACATTCACCAGACAAAAGAGTATTTGGTAATAGTTACAAGAGCAGCCTCCACTTTCCCAAAAAAAAACAACTGAAATATCAAATAACACTTAATGACATCTTTAAAGTAAGTGTTGCAGTTCACCCACTAAGTAATAACTACCAGTGTGATTTTATTCTAGTCTCCTGGAAAGATAACCATGACAAAACCAGTGTGACACCAAGACAGAGGCAGAGCCATCCAACAGTCCAACAGCAAGTGGTGGTGAATGATACCATATCCAGTTGGTGGTTGGCCATGAGTGGGGTTCCCAGGGTTCAGTACTGGGGCAGATCCAGTTCAGTATCTTTATTGATGATCTGAATGAGGGGATTGAGTGCATCCTCAGTAAATTTGCAGATAACACTAAGCTGGGTGGGAGTGTTGTTCTGCTGGAGGGTAGGAAGGCCCTGCAGAGATCTTCTCTGCAGAAGAGCCTTGATTCTGCAGGCTGAATCAATGAGGCTGAGGCCAATTGCATGAGGTTAAACAAGATCAAGTGCCAGGTCCTGCCCTTGGGTCACAACAAATCCATGCAGCGCTACAAACTGGGGGCAGAGTGGCTGGAAAGCAGCCCAGCAGGAAAGGACTTGGGAATGTTGATGAACATCAGCTGAGCACAAGAGAGAGTGTGCCCACTCAAGGTCCATCTTGCTTGTATCAGGAATAGTGTGGCCAGCAGAATCAGGGCAGCATTTGTCTCCAGTACTTGACACTGGTAAAGTTGCCCTTCAAATCCTGTGTCCAGTTCTGGGCCTGACATTGCAAGAAAGACATTAATGTGTTGGACTGTGTCCAGAGAAGGGCAATGGAGGCGATGAAAGGTCTGGAAAGTGAGTCATAGGAGACTGAGGGAGCTGGAGCTATTTAGCCAGGAGAGAAGGAAGCTCATGTGTGACCTTATCACCCACTACAACTGCCTGAAAGGAGGTTGTAGCCAGGGGGGATCAGCCTCTTCTCCCAGGCTGCTACCAACTGGACAAGAAGAAATGGCCTCAAGCTGTGGCAATGGAGGTAAACATTGGACATCAGGAAGAATTTCTTCAATGAAAGAATTGCCAAGCATTGGAATGGACTGCCCAGGGAAGTAGCAGAGTCACCATCCCTGGACGTGTTCAAGAAGTGAATGAACACAGCACTTAATGGTCTGTTTGACAAGGTAGTGTTCAGTCAAAGGCTGAACTTGATGATCTTGGAGCATTTTTCCGGTCTAAATGATTCTGTGATTCCACAATTTCTTTTTCATGTCAAAATATAAGCTTCCTAATAGAGAAAATGATAACCATAAAGGAAATAATTAATGAAAAATAATATCTGGTGAAGAAATTCAACCCAATTGTGAAGGCAGATGTTTGAAAAAAATTCTTTCCAAGTAGAATTAAGTTATTCAAAGTTAAAGGTTGCTATTTCTTTTATTATTCAGATTAAAATCAGTAATTAAGACAAATCAATCAGTACTGCTACCTCATTTGACTTTGGAAGATCGTGAAATTTAGTTTACCATGATATATTTGTAGAAATTAATATGAAAGAAGCTAAAAATTTTGAACTGTTATAGTTGCTTGAAAAACTTAGATGAAAACTGGTACCATGAGTGTTAAAAATAGTTAAGCCACAGATTAGCAGTTTCTTGCCTCAACCTTTCCCCTTCTTCGTCTCTTACCTTTTCTTGCTTCCTTGCATACTCCTCTCCCAAAAACCTGCGTATTTCTCACCTTTAAATTTTCCTAAGTCCCACTGAGTGCAAGAAAAAAAAAAAAAAAAAATTTTTTTCCTTTTAAGATTTCCCTTTTATAATTTTCCTGTACAGAGGGAAGAGTTTTAGCTCTTAGTCTTGTGAAAGATCACGTACTTTTCATTAAAATAAATTACTCTGTTTAACTGAAAATTTGGTTCCCATGAAATCACACTGCTTCTGTGGCTTAAAAATATTCAAGAATGAGCATCAATAAACTGCAAATGAAACTTTATGAAAATTATGTTAAAACTAAGCTGTTTTTTGCATATTTAATTTGTACTAGCTGAATAAAATATGTGTACATTTTGATATCTTCATTTTCTTCTGGTGGAACAACTGGGATCTACACGAAAGCAGGTTCCAAAGTGCAGGTATCTATAAATCAAGAATTTTCTGGTGTAATAAATCTGGTTCATGATTTCCTCTTAGTTTTTACATTTGTCCCTCATTAAACAATTATGTTTCCTGACTCATACATTCTCTTACACACGGCAGGATTTTATAAGTAATCTCCGTAGTGATCTACTTTTGCTAAAAAGCTCTGGAGTAATGAGCAGGGAACAGACTCCTCCTGTTCAACACAGAACATATTCAAGGTGTGAGACACAAGCTCAAATCAAGCTTTTAAAACCAATCCAGTGATAACAACTCCTCCTGTGTCTAATTTAGTGTCACTCCACCATGGTTCCTTAGTCACAGCCATCTCACTGCTTATCACCACAGCCAAATCCAGACCTAGGGGCAGATAACGACTGTTCTTTGTGCAGTGCCTGTAGCCATGGTTAAGACTGATCCACATCACCTTTTGAAATATCCCAGATAAAATAGCCAAGGCAAAATGACAGAATAACCCAGGCCATGTGTCCAAGAATTTGCTAATGCCACCCTTCCAATATGTCTGCTATATGACTCTTATTCTCCATTATATGCATTTCCATTAACTTTCCACACTTTTCTCCTACTCTTATTTTTGAATGATAAAAACAGAAAGAAAGAGAACGTGTTTGGCCTGAGTGCCTTGAAAAAATTAATTTGAAAAAATAAATATAAATACCTGCCTACTCGTTCAAATAAATGTCAAATGTAAGACAATTGGATGTGTTCTCAGTATGCACATCTTTAACTCCCTTACCTTTTTATTTCTAATTTCAGAATTTTTTCTCTCAAAAAAAAATCACTGCTACCCAGGAAAGCAAATTCTTCTCTGCTGCCATCAAAGAATCCTGCGTAATTTCACTCAGAAATCCACAAACTTCTTTTTTTTTCCTCACCAAGGTCTTTTGAAATTCCAGATGAACAGCTTTTCCTTCAAGCTCCCTCAAAGAAATGGATAATTGAAATAAAATGTTCATTCAGCCAGAAACAGAAATATTTCTGTTTGGAAACAAAAATTTGTGCAGTCTGTCTTTGTGTGTTTCTTTTAGTTTTGTTAAACATAACTCTGAAAAACACTTTCAGCAGGCATAAACTACAGAATACAATAAATCAAGAGTGTAACAGTGGTCTCACAGCTTGAATATGGAAAATTATGTCATCCAGATAATGTAAATAGCTTGAAAATAGCACCAGACATAAGGAAGATTGCTGTGGAATAGTAGTTATAATTTTGAAGGGCAGAGATGTATCATTTCTGCTAGAGGCAAGAGCCTGAAAGTGATTTATCAATACCAAAGAACTCCTATGAAAGCTTGTTATTTCTTCCCTCCATCAAAAAGCTAGTTGAAACAATTTTCAATGAACTGGTAATGACTTGCCCTGCAGAGACATGTCACAGTGGGGTTTGGTCTACATATCTCTCCTCCAAAATATATCAGATTTTAATTGCTGATGAGAAAAAGTCTGTGGGTAAAACTGAAGAGGCCCTTGCTACATTTTCCTACTTTCTTACTCAATCTTTCTTACTCTTACAGGAGTATTTAGCATCTAAACCTATACTTAAACTGCTCTAATACCAAGAAATCAGCATTTTAGTAGTACCAAAATGAAACTTTTTTTTCCTGATAAAAATCTGTTAAAATTACTCAAATTATTATATTCTCATCAGTTCCCCCATGACACACACACACGGAAAACTTCTCCAAACATCTCTTTGGTTGAGCAGCTATTCACAATAAAAAGGCTTCATCAGAACGAATGGGGCTATTTGCATTTATCAAACAATTTAGAATCTTCCAATTGATAATCTAGAACAGGTAAGAGAAATCAGTTGATTTAAAATAGAGCAATAAGACAGGTTTTTATAACGAATGTGTGACATATTGTCATGCTTTAACCCCAGCCATCAACTGAGTACCACACAGCCACTTGCTCACTCCCCCACCAGTGCAGCTGGGGAGAGAACCAGAAGAGTAAAAGCCAGAAAACTCGTTGGCTGAGATAAAGACAGTTTGATAGAGAAATCAGAAGCCATGAACCCAAGCAAAGCAAAACAAGGAATTAAATCATTGCATTCAGGTGTTCAGCCTTCTCCAGGAAAGCACGGTCCCATCAGGTGTAACAGTTACTTGGGAAGACAAATCCCATCACTCCAAATGTTACCACTTCTTCTTTCTTTCCCTCATCTTTATATAGTGAGCCTGATGTCATGTTGTGGAATATCCTTTGGTCCTGGCTGTGTCTCCTCCCAACCTCCCATGCATCCCCAGCCCTCTCGCCAGTGTGGAAGTACAAAAAGCAGAAAAGGCCTTGACTCTGTATAATCCTGCTCAGCAATAACAAAAACATCTCTACATTTTCAACCCTGTGTTCAGCACAAATCCTTATGGGATTACTTCAAAAATGAAAGTGAGGTCCGCACTACAATTAGAAAACATAATTGAAAATGGGAAAGTAAAGAAGGAAAAGTATAATTGAACACCTCTCTCTGTGTGGTCACAATAGGACAATAGGTTTCCTTTGTGCATGAAAGGATGCTTCTTTTAAGACAAATAGTAATTGTATATTATGCTCAGACAGAGAAATCTTTTGTCTCTGGCTGCCACATATGTCTAGGTAGCCCAGATAATTTAGACCATTCTTTCAAAGGATGTTACATTTTTCTTCTTAAGGTGATATGACATGTGGTGAGTCATTCCAGCATCTATAGAGGGAATCACACATTTAAAAGGTTTCTCGCATGGACATCTTTAAAATCAAAAACTATATTTGGATGCATTGAATTTAAGTCCATGTAATTCTGGTAACATATTCTGCTCTTCCATTTAAAAACAGGTACATAGGAAAAAAAAAAGGAAGATGGCTGTTTTGGTCTGGATTGGGGTTTTTTTTTTACAGGTATTTGGGAAGCACAATTTGTACCTAATAGATCAAACGCTTTAAAAATCTCATAAATGCAAGCAGCAAGGTATAGCTCTGAGCAAAAGAACCTGGGAGGAGATGAGTCTGAATAAAAGAAGGAACTAAAAGCTGATGACTTGTGGAAAAGCTGTCTGCTCTGGCCTCTAGTTTTTCAGCCAATATTAAGAAGTATTGACAATATTGTCTTTTTCTATGTGGTTATCAGAGACCTGCCCTAATGTCCACTGATTTTTTCCTCCATTAATTCTGACCATCTAGAATGTGACCTAGCTGTCCAAGAACTGCTTGTTTGCCATGGATAAACAGCAAAACATGCAAAATCCTTTCAAAAACAAAAAATAATGCTTCAAAAAAGATAAAGCTTAAAACACCCAGGAAAAGTAACAGACAAAAAATACAGATAATGTACTTAATATTTCTGTGAGCAGCTGCAGTGTTCATCCTAGCATACCATAGAAATTATTTAACTCTAAAATTATATTTCTTTCTAAAACCACATTTGGGATTATTTATATAAATAAATAAATAAATAAATAAATAAATATATATATAAATTTATATATATGTATATAAATAAAATATTAAAAAGTCAGTTTATTAAAACTACTGGGTGATTTATGAAAAAATATTCATAAATTGATTAAACTTAATTAGCATTAAAATATAGACATAATTTAGATGTTAATTAATTTTGTTTCCCTTATCTTACAAGAGCACATGTGGCATGTCTTGCAGCAAAAAATGTTATACCAAAGTGTCCTCTGGAAAGCAATATATTTTATAAACCACAGAAATGCTCAGAAATTCTTTCTAAATACGTTTGCCATACTAAGAGCTCCACAAGCATGTAATTGTCATTATATTTGAAACAATGATGTATGCAGAAAAGGGCATGAACCTCTGACTCCAAGTGATAAAAGAAAATTTGTCTATTAATCTGTCTGTTCAGTCCCCAGACACCAGTTACCCAGATGTATCCTGACATTGCTTTTGTCTTAAATCTTTTTCAAAAGCTATTTCTATTGCTGCACTTTATGCTGCCAGTCACGATGGAATAATGCTCACTAGAAAGTCAGGTGTTCTGACATGTTTAGAAATTCTCCACTAAGAAATTTGAAATAAATATGTCTCAGACCGGAGCTTAGAAAGGCATTTCAAAAATTAATTGAATCTGAGATCTGTAAATAAAGCAAATAATTTTGAAACATCTTAGCCTTTCAATATTTAATTTAAAATAATAAGCTAAGACCAAAAATATTTTCAGTTATCAGCCTGTTTCTTCTCATGCAAAAAACCCAACTGCTTATCTTTCGTGAAGGTATCTACTGGGCCTAAACTTCCTGAAAGTATCTGGATCATATTCTGACAGTTCTCAATTCAGACTACCAGTTAATAGACAAAAATAGTATTCCAGATTTATATATACAGGAGAGATGGCAGAAAATAGATAATGTTTCCATTTCATGTACTCCAAACTGTCAGGTACCTGAAGAAAGGAAGGTTTAAATAAGTTTAAAAGGTAAAAATCCGTTATATGTAGCTAAATTTTACTTATGCATTTTCTCTAAGAGTCGTCAGGGCTTTGACAACTCCTTGAACACATCCTTAGTTCAGACAAGATTCTTATGAGAAATTCACTTTTGTTTGATGTCAATGGATCCACTATTATTCTTATGGCTCATGATGTATTTCCTTAAGAATAAGAAGCATTTCTTTCATGGACATCTTTAATTCAATATCCAACCAGAATTATGCTCAGGAGAAAACACTTAAATAAAATAATCTTTAAAAGTAGCATAATCTAGGGTATTTTTATACAAGTTGTAAGAATTGGGCTATCCACTAGGAGTAGAGTAACTTTAAGTGCAGAATGTATCACTGTCCATAAAAATAATTAAACTTCAGAGATGACAAAGTCATGGATGTATGCAGTAGCACTGTAATGTATTTTATATTCATGCAGATTCAAAACATGAAATATGGTAAGAGGAAATATTTCTTTTTAACCTTGAGGTCTGAAAAGTGATAATTCAACTCGATAACAATTTCACTGCACACCGTATTAGGCTATAAGCCAGACATTTTATATTAAATGAGGCCATATTTGCATACAGTTATCAGGACTGCGTTTTTTTTTCAGGGAGGGGGTTGGAGTAACATGCTCTTAGGAAATATTGTATATATAGAAAGCAAGAAAAATACTTAACATTTTAAAGTTGATTTGTGTTTACAATACTTAAAGTACTCCAAAAAATGTCCTTTCTTAACTTTGGTTTTCATACCTGAAAAATTTCAAAGCACATTTTTTTGTGACCATTCTGGCTGAACAAAAAAACTCGGCGTTAAATGACACTTCTTTATTTCCAGCTGTTCCATAATGATTTTTTCTTACCAATCAGTGTTTCCAAAAAATTGCAATTTGATAGCAAGGAGAGCTCAGAAAGTCATTTTAGATAAACTACCAAAGACAGAGAGTTATAAAGAGCCACAGAATGAGCAGAACATCTGAACACAAAAGTGGTCTTTCTGATATAATTTATTACAGAGCACTTAGGAAAGTTAGCATGAGGGAACATAAAAATAACTGCAATTGAACAAACTAGTGAACCCGTAAATATAGCATTTTCTTCCTGACAGTAATGAGAAACAAAGACTTTGAACTATTTTCTTTCTCTTTCCTTCTCCTTCTTCGCCTCCCTCCCTTTCTCTTCCCCACCCCCTCTCTTCTCACTCGGGAAAGTATAAGAACAACTCAAGGGGATTTAAGTCTGGTTTATTTACAAAATAAAATACTTATAAAACTTGTTTACACAGATTATGAGTAGATAAAATTGAAAAAAATAACCCTATATTTAAAATCACCGGGTTTAAGTGACCAGAAATATATTTAATTTTTCTTTTTCATTTCATGAAAAAAAAATTAATTTAATATTCTGAAGTATCAGGATTTTTTTTTTTTAAAATCACCAACTATTTGAGAAAAATGGAAAAATTGGTCCCTTTTTAAGTGTTGTTAAAATTCAAACTAGGTACTTTAAATGGTTAAGAATTTGCAATTTAATTTATAGTTGATAAATATTTCTTTACAATGTGAAAATTTAACAATTTCTAGCACAGCTATGAATTAATAGAAAATATGCACTTTACAAGATGCATCATTAAAATAATAAATTTCTTGATGTACCGGCATTGTTAGATCATGGAAGATAGGGATGAACTAATTCTAAGAAACAAATTTGAAAATTACAGCTGAAAGGAGGAAAGTCCTGACTACTTAAGGCTACAGAAAATAGCTTAAGGAGATTTTTTTTTTAATAGAAAATGATGAAAATTCAGTTAGCCAAAATGAGCTGTTTTTTCAAGTACTACTCATGACTCTTTTGACTGAGTTTCAATCTTAATATTCTCAGGTCTGAAAAGAGATTCTCCTGCTTTCTGCATTTACATCTATCTTTTCTGTAAGTTTACCTAGTGTGACACCTGGATCATGGTCAAAATATATTCTTTCTCTTATTCTGTACTCTGCAATCTTTTTTTTTTTTTTTTTTTTGTGGTGGGGGAACTAAACTATTCAGTAACCATATTTTGAATATAATTGATTTTTTCTTGAGCAGAATTTAGCATCAGATCCCTGCCAATTTATCCTGTATTTATGATACCTAAAAATGTATTTTAACATTCTGTCTTTATGCTTCTCAATCTGTTTTGTTCTGTGATGACTTTCTCTTCTGATATTGAGTCATTCGTGACTTCCAACAGCAGTAGGCAGTTCTATATCCTTTCCCTACCTAACTTGGTAATAATTCTTGTTGTTCCAAGATAAAACTTTCATTTTCCCTTTGCTTATGACCAGCTTTAAAGACTTTGCATGTCTTTACCACTTTAGGAAGTAGTATTTCTCTTAGGAAAATTTACAGATAAGGTTAAAAAAAAGATGAGGTTGCAGCCCTCTGGAAGACACTCTACACTAACAAAGAGTGTGCTGAGACCAGGTAACAACTTAAAACAGATATACCACCTTAAAACTTACCTTCCATCACTGTGTACAGCTGACTGTCCTGTCTTTCCAAATTGTCTTATTGCAACTTGTCTAGAAATATAGATATCGTTAAGTTTAATAAATTTTTGTGCTTCTCTTCTCTTTGCCAAAAGAAAATGCCAATTGTTGAGATATTCTTCACTTTGCCCCTTCATTGCTGTTTTGCACCTCTTGGGGCCCGAGAGGAGAGAGCTTCAGTAATTAGTGGTGGATTTGATTTACAGCCCTGGAAGAAACTTGGTCTGGCGTAATTAACAGAGATTTATAGTCGTTAAGTAAGAGAAATGTAAGCCTATGTTTCTATAGTTATAAGCAGAATTATATTGGGTGTTATGGTGGAGGGCTTAGAGTATAATAATATGATTTTCTAATTCAAGTTAAGGATTTAGATGTTAGAGTAGAAGTACATGGGGGTACGTGACATGACAGGTCATTGGCTGAGAGACCTCTGCATTGCAGTGGAGAAGAGTTGGGGCTGATAGGTCATTAGGTCAAAACAAAGTTTTGTTTTAAGTGCCTATTGGATTAGAAAGTTATAAAAAGCTGTGTAACTCTAAATCTTGTGACTATTCGCCATTTTGGAGGTGTATTGCTTAGACCCTTATGTCTTACGACTAATGCTGGTTTGTTGTTTTTAGTAATAAACCTCCTTAAATGCTGATAGTACCATCTCTTTAATTAATAAGTCCGACGCATGGAGCTGTGCCGGGGAACAGCACTTCAGAGCAAGAATTTACGGCTTCTGAGAGTTGCTCTGATAAGCCAGAGATTTATAGTCAGAGCTACTAAGGAGGGGCTCCCTGCCCCTCTAAAAGGGGTCCGAAACACCAACAAGTCCAGCAGCCCCCCAAAGACAGCAGGCAGGGAGTCAGAAAACATAAACAGCACCTATTTGTGGAGGAAAAAAAAAAATATTTCCATGACTTATGGGAATCACCTTAGAAAATAGTATTTAATGTATCACCATATGGTCCTATAAGATAATGAATAGTAAGGAAGAAATAAAGAGGAACTGCTGCTTCTTTGGGTTTTCCCAGAAGCCCAGAAAAAAACTTAAATCAATAGGCTGCACTGAAAATATTTATGCCTTCCAGGGTAGAATTATGATATTATAGCAAGTAATGGAACTACTACCATGGATAAACACAGAGATTAATAAACTTCCCAAGTCAGTAACTCTTTCTGCTGTGGAAAAATTTGGCATAGCACTATGCGTGATTAAAGCTAAAAGGACTAAACCCTTAATTTCTGAACATCTGATGCAGGAGCACTGAAAATAACCTGATTTTCACAGGGTGAGATAATCACTTCCTGAATATCATTTCCAAGAGTGCCCAGCTATTGCCACACCCCAAAGATTGCTTGAGGGAGAAAATCTCATCCTTTTTTGTGAGAGAGCTAAGCACACAGCAGAACACACACCAGGCTCTTCACAACAACCCATACAACCATCAAGTCTGTCAAAACCAAAATGATGTAGGGAGTTCTCTGTGCCTAGAGTCTTGTTCCCTCCTGAACATACATCACTCCTTGTGAGACTGCAAAGTTAGAAATGACTAATCAAAACCAGGCATTTGATTGAGATATTAATATTGTTGTCTGAGTCAAGAATATAATTTTTGGACTCCTAGGTTTGGCACTCTGAGTGAAAGAAAATGTACCATATACAAAATGTACCATATACAAAACAAAGACTGCATAAATGACATGAATGAAGCTGCTTATGAGATTCCTACTGATTAGGCCAGGCTGGGATATCTCAAAACCAGGGTAGTAACCTTTAAATTCACATTTCACTAATTCATCTTTTTACAGTGAAAACTAAGACTTAGTACAGTGAGTTCTAAAAATAATATACACAACATCACGGAAGAAGTCCACAGTGTGGCTAAGGTTTAACATTCCCCACTTAGTTCAACAGCAATTAATTTTAGAGTCAACATATGGAATATCTGCTCAAAAAAATTATTTCCCCACTTGAAGAAGTAAATACAGTATTTTAGAAGCTATGTTTTAGATAAGTACATGCCATAAGCTTATATTTTATGCAAGACCAAGATCTGTACTTAGCACATATTACCTGATTTTATAGCAATTTAACACTGCATATGAGTACAGGCTTGTGTTGTAAATTTGTACCCAATTTATGAAAGATTTGTTTAACAGATAATGGTAGGAGGACCAACATTCCATTACAGAAAATGAGTCTGCAAAATTATGCTATCCTGCAGAAACTCTGCCTGGCAGAACACACAAATCCTATAATTTCCTCTTTATTTATTCAAAGAAACATAAGAATTAGAAAAGCTAACAGAAAGTGCTGAAATGAAATGCATTAAATGTACTATCTTGCTTTAACCCCTGAAAAAGACAAACCCTGAAAGGCAGCACAGCCTTTCTCATGGTTGGACACAGTTGAAGTCACTAACAGCAACATGCCAGATGAAATCAGACACAGTCTTTAACATCTGATCCTGATTTGAGAAAGTCCAGTCCTGTGGAGGGCTGTGAGCCTTTGACTCAGGAGTCCTCTGCACTCCCTTGCAGGAGAGAAGCCTCAGGGCAACAGGACTCAGAGATAAAACCTCTCTCTAGGTTACGGTGAGAGACTGAACCACCTCCAGCCTGCCTTGTTTCTCTATGGTAATACCTTGTATCCAGTTGGTAAATTGGGTTCTACCCCACCCCCTGCCTTTCCCATAAAAAAGGCCCTGGATCTGCCTTGAATCCGGGAGCTGCTGTCCCTGGCCTCCCCTTCCCAGGGACTGCTGGACAATAAAGCTGCCTCTGTGGCACTGCCACACACAACTCCTGTCTCTCTGTCCCCGAGTTTGCCTCGGGTGATCTCACACAGAGCTGGATCACAAGAGCTGGAATCACTTGTAGCTGGGAAATGGCTACACTTGCTGAGATCACCGCTGTGCAGGGAGGCTGCCTTGGCCCCTAGAAGAGCTGTTCTTTGCTGGACACTCTCTCTAGGAGGGTCCTGGCTTTTGGTGCTTGACCAGCATCAGACCCCCTGTGGCACAGTCCAGCTGACAAAGCCATAGCTCTGTTTTATTATTAGCCACAATTTTAGTATTGCCCACAGAAGAAAACTACTTAATTTAATTTACCTTTCTCTTCAGTACAGGTGTAACAAGTCTTACTGAGATTCTCTCCTAGAGCACTCATCCTCTACCAACCAGTATAGAACAGTTTCAGGAATGGGAGCAGATCACCACCATTCCACGTACCAATATGGAGACAGATATGTAAGAAGAGGTTCAAAATCATCTAGCTGTGCTCAGTATTGGGGCCAGTCCTGTTTAATATCTTTATTGATAATCTGGATGAGAATCTGCACACTCAGTAAATTCACGGACTACCAACAGGAAATTGTGTGGTAGTGCTGATCTGCTGGAGTATAGGAGGGATCTGGACAGACTGGGTCAATGGGCCAAGGCCAAATGCATGAGGTTCAACAAGGACAAGTGCTGGTCCTACGCTTCTGTCACAACAATCCCATGTTGGGCGAAGAGTGGCTACAAAATGGTCCTGCAGAAAGGTCTGAACATGAGTCAGCATGTGCCCAGGAGGCCAAGAGGGCAAATGGCATCCTGGCTTGTAAAAGAAATAGTGTGGCCAGCAGAGTCTGTGATCATCCCCTTGTACTTGTTACTGCTGAGGCTGCATCTCAAAACCTGTTTAGTTCTGGCTCCCTCATTACAAGAGGGACATTGAGGTGCAGTACAGAGGCACTGAAGTTGATGAAGTGTCTGGAGCCCTGGAGTGAAGAGTCTTTTGAGGTGCAGCAGAGGGAGCTGCTTACTTGCTTAGCCTGGAGAAAAGGAGGTTCAGGGAGGACCATATTACTGTCTAGAGCAACATAAAAGGAAGTAGGGGGTCAGTTTCTTTCAGTTTCTTTCCCCAAGTAACAAGCAACAAGGACAAAAGGAAATGGTCTCAGGTTGTATCAGGAGAGGTTCAGGTTGGATATTAGGAAAAATGTCTTCACTGAAAGGGTGGTTGGGCATTAGAACTGGCTCTCCAGGGAAATGGCGGTATAACCATCCCTGGAAGCTTTCAAAAGTTGTGTGGATATGGCACTTAGGGACAGGATTTACTGATGAACAGTGTGATCTTGGGTTAAAGTTGAGCTTGGTGAGCTTGGAGGTCTTTTCCAACCTTAACAATTCTAAATTTGTATGATTATTAACAGCAATGGAACTCCCAGATAGGAAGTCTTTTTAAAGGTGAGCCAATCATGTTGAAACAGTTTGAAAGATATTTCCTATCCCATTTGGTTCAGATTGTTTCCCTTTTGCTCCCATTTTTTGGGTTGAATTTACTGGACTTGCAAACACAGCAAATGTTGAGAGTATTATAAAGAACAGCCACAGATGTTAAATTTGAATTTGCAAATATGAACCTTTGGGCTTTAATGCCCCTTCAGTCAGAGAACAATTATGTACCACATGACTTCTAGTTAAAATTGTGACTGCTTAGCACCGCAATGGGGCTAAAAATGTTCAATTTCCTCTTAGAGGTAAGTAATTATTGGCAGAATTATTTGTGTGGAATCTGAATTTCTTCCTCCACAGTATGAAAAAATGTATGTGTACCAAGAGACTCGCTGACTTAAGAATATACCATTATAGTTATGCTGACAATTGCATTATATTCAAGACATACTAAAATAATGGAATTATTTTTATGGGCTAAAGAAGGCTTTGGATAAGACCTTAAATGTTTAATTTTTTGGTGCATTTAGCAAACACTTGAACATTTTTGTTAAAGAATGATCTTAGGGAATTGGGATATTAACAAACAAAAGGAGGTAGAATTTTTAGATAAATTACCTGCTATGAACTGTTCGAAACAATTAGCAAGATCCCTGAATCTCTGTGGTTTCCCACAAGTAAACATCAGCTGTCAACTGTGTATGTCAGGTTTTATTTTCAACCTTCAAAAGTAAAGACCACATTTTTACCACCACCTGCTGCCTACTACTAAATGTATTGCCACACCTTCCAAATGATACACTGTATGCTGCAATTCAGGTTTAAAGAGTTTGAAGACTCAAAACTCAATTTAGGATCTGTGCTGCACCATATGCAGGACTGAAAAATTAGTCAAGAAACAGATTCCGAAAGACTATCAGCTGAAGTCCTACATAAATAGTAACTCTCACCGCAATTCTAATATCACCTGAACTGAAATTAATACTATGAGAAAGTAAGGGGAAAAAATTCTCCTCACTTAATATACCTTTCATAGTCATCAACATGTAAACTATTATTTATAATCTATTATAAATAGAGCAATTTTCAACCTTTCCTTGATTAATGGTTCTGAAGGAATTTTTTAATGTAGGAGAGTTAGGTTTTGAAAGCTCATCTTATGCAGACTGCTGTACAGCACACATCAAATTATTCCTCTCAGTCAACTTTGCCAGTCATTTAAAAGAATGGGTAATTCCCTGGAGTCTGTGGATCACAGGCTGAAATCCACTGAATCTGTAGGACAGTTATCAATGATCAGTGAGGTTTTCAAGCTTGCTTCCTATTGCATCTCCTACTCAAATGGTTTGACAGTGTGCGCTTCTACTTCTGCTAGCTGTGCATGGGTACCATTATGAGCCTGATTTTCTTGAAAGGTCTAGGGAATGAGGTGTTTTAGTTTAATCAGTCAAACAGCCAAATACCACACAGCCATTTGCTCACTCTAACCCAGTGTGGTGGGGGAGACAATTGGCAAAAAAAAGCAAAACTTGTGGGTTGAGATAAAGACATTTTAATAGGAGAGGAAAGGAAGAGAAAATAATAACGATGATAAAAAAATATAAAAAACAAATAATGCACCATGAAGTTCCTTACCAATTGCTGACTGATGCCCAGGTGGTTCCCAAGCAGTGGGCCATCACTCCCCACCCCCTACCCCATTTTCTTTTATTCAGCATGACACCATATGATATGGAATGTCCCTTTGGTCAGTTTGGTTCAGCTGCCCTGGCTTCTTGTGCACTCACAGCCTCCTCACTGGCAGGGCAGCATGGGAAGGGAAAAGGTCCTTGACTTAGTGCTACTCAGCAATAGCTAAAAAATCAGCGTGTTATCAACACAGCACCCAACCAGGTACTAGAAAGAAAATTAACTCTCTTCCAGATGAAACCAGGGCAATGAGGTCAATTCTAAATTAGGAGGTTTAGTTGTTTGCTGTGGTTTTTTTTTTTCTGTGAATCTCAATAATTCTGTAGGTAAAAGATACTTCATTATATACGGGACCTGGCAGACCATTACAGGGTGGTCTGTAAGGAAGGTATGGGGTGAGGAGGTAGGGAAAAGGCAAAGGAAAAACTATTGAACTTTTATGTTTGAGAGAGAACTGTGGAATTTTTACTGTTTCAAACCATAGATCAGCCCTCATCCCAGCCTCCATATACTTTGAATGGAGTTATCAAAATTTACGGGAAACATTATTAAAATGATGGTATACATTATCATGGACAAAATTAATCCATCATTACTTTAAAGCAATAACAAAATATATGACTGATGAACAGAGCAACAGAGTGTATTTTGATAACAGGTCAAAATCAGTCTAATCTTTCCTCACTGAAAAATACTAGGAAATCTAAGACATGCAAATAGTTTTCACTATAGTTCACTCAAAGTTCACAGAGATCCCTGTTCAGCAATGCAGACAAGACTCCACTTAGTTCCAATGAGAATGGAAGAGCGACATTTCTCTGTTATCTATTATAGAAGAAGAGGATGTGCTATCAGATCTGATAGCATCAGCAAAGCCGCAGGAAAATTCCAGGAAATAGACCATTGATCTAACTACCTTTGAAATATTTCCATTCATTTCAACAGAAACTAAATCAGATAATTTTTGAAGATAATTATACAGATTAAGGAAACAGTCTGTTCCTCCTGCATGGCATTTCACCAAACTGAAATTTGTTGTGCAAGACAGGGATCAGAAAGAGAACCAGTTCTTCAGAACAGCTCCGAGTCCAGGCTGTGCATCAGAAACCCAAATGTCATTGTACTCAACAAAATATCTGTGTGTGAACACAGACTACAGAAAAAAGTTCCAGTTAGTGCTACCCCTCACGGAGTTGCTGCTTCTTCTAAATCGTGTGAAAATTATGAGAGAAGAGACAAAACAAATACATAAAATTATACTTCAGTACTCTCCTTACAATGGATACAAAAACCATGCAAAAAAATAATTTAGAAATTAAACTCCTGAGTTGTATATAAGGACATAATATTATTCTTCTTGCTTCTTTTTTTTTCCTGTGACCAATGGATAGAGACAAACTGATTTGCAACAACACAATAGTCATCTGCATTTTCATGAAATACGATGCTTAAAGACTATAACTGTTCTTTTCACTGCCACAGTGGATGATTTTAAAATATAATTAAATGCCTTCTTCAAAACCATTTCCTTAAAGAAGAAGGACAATTGCAACAATAATATACAAACACCCTATCTTTACTATGGCAAATATATTTATCTGCAATACATTGCCCAAGAGTCTCTTTCATTGTCCTCTGAGTTGCTTATATGCCAGTGCTGTGTTCAAAGTGGTTCAGCTTTATTTAAGTGCTAAAATTTTAAAACCCAGGGTCAAGGACAGGTCTCACCGGTTCCCTTCCTGCTATATGAGGTTCTGTACCCCACCACACCAGTCCCTGCCACAAGCATTGTGTGGCGATTCTAATATTTTGAGATCCAAAACACTTCCTGAAAGTGCAAGGTGAATATCAGTCAGAATCAACTGAGAAAATGTGAGGTTACTTCAGCTAATTGTTTGAATTCTGGACAATTTGATATTGCTGCTCAGGATGTTGCTGTGACATAAAATAATGTAGCATATTACTGTGAGGTAACATGCGATACAAAGTTAGCACAATATGACGTTACTATGAAAATGATATGTGGTCTTTTCCATTGAAAAATAAAGGCTGAAGAGGAAATGAGGGTAAATGAGAGCAGTAGGTAGCATAAGCCTGGCTCTTACTGTATATAATCAGTCAGACTGGATTTGCCAATGTGTCTGTAGGCCCATCATAACCATTCAGGGCGTTCAAAGTTATACTGTCTATAGCCAAATAAGCAGACATCTCTACTGATAATTTACTTGCTTTTTGTTCTCTTCCTCCTGTAATTTCCACCCATCCTCTCCTCCAGCCCCAAAAGCTGATGTCATTAGCATCAAATTGGGCAGTGTGATTACCATATTTTCCTCCCTGCTTGGGCAGTATGAGTATGCTCTCTTTTCCTCCACTGGGGAAGCAACCCTTCAGACACATCAAACAACCACCACTGAAGCAGTGAAATCAGACTGCCAGAAAGGGGAAGAAAAACTGTTCACAAACTAAGGTTCTTATAGGTTATGAAGAAGCAAATCTCATTTGATTTTGCTCAGCAGCTGGTAGCAAACCCCGAAATTTAAATGGTCTCTTAGAGGTACAGTAGAGGTGAGACCAAATGCATTGCTCAGGGCAGCCACCATCCTGCCTTTAGTGCTGAACAGACAGAACATAAAGACATTGGTAGGTAGCACAACAGGCAGAAAAGTGTTTCTTGTGTTATTATTAACACCTACACTCTTAAAAGCAGCCTTCATGACCAATATCAAGGCAAAGTGTGTCTGGTGCAATATTCACTGTTGCGACCAAGTGGGCCAGATCTGTGCCCCAGAATGTTACACAGACAGAGCCACTGAGTCACTTTTCTTCAGAACTGTATATGGAATTTTGTTAAACAATAGGGAATACGACTGCCTGTAACGATAGCCTATCTCAACTACTCTTTCTGAAGAATTTAACTCTCTGCCTTCTTGAAGTAATATACCTATAACTTTTTTCCTCCTTGAATCCAAAGGTAGACATTCAAAATCTGCCCAAAGAATCTGTAGGACTTTTATTGGCTGGGAAGACACTTTAATGGGAATACCATCAAAAGACACAGCCAGGTCTTTTTGACAAAGGATGCTACCTACTTCTTTTCTAGTGGATTTTTGTCCTTTCAAGGATGCACTGTGCTTTTCAACTGGCAGAAGCTGTTGCAGGTGATGAGGTCCAGCCAGTTTGGACATTTTGCAATGGCAGCAGTCGTCAGCAGTAACATACACAATACTTCCCTCTTGGCACTTAAGCAGCATTTCCTTAGGCATTTTCTGACAGCTAATTTTGAATCTTGTTATTCTGCCCTGTACGTAGTCAAAAGAGAAAAAAAGTCAGGGCACTAGTCAGGGTAATCTGTATGGTTAGTTTGGTTTCTCTGTGCTCAGAGATGTGAATAGTAGGGAGACAGAGAACTGTCGTGTTTTCTCTTTAGACTTTCTCCAAGAAAAATTTCTGATAAATTTACATAGAAATCCATAATAACTCTCTGTGATCCAAATAAATAATGACATATTTTGGATCCTTCCTCCTTCTCCGTAAGCAATTCTGCATCTGTTCCTTTTAATGGCCACTGTATTTGCTTGTTACACCTGAAACTAACTTTAGGATCTGGGAGTATGAATTCAGGATGATTATTTGGAAAATTCAGCTTTAACTCAAATCAATTCTGTATTGGCTATCCTTTATGCTCCTTAGGGCCATCCACCATGTCATCTCACTGATATTTATTTTTCTCACATTATTCAGTGCTGTTGCCCTTCTTATTCTGCACTTAATCAAAACCAAACAAGCCCTCTCTGTGACTGGCACAGTTACCCCATTTTCTTTATAGTTCCCAGAATTTAGGGTGGCATAAGTATATGCAGCTGCAGGATCTGCATGAGAGTTTGTCAGTCACTGGATTAGACTGAACATGGATCCTGGAGAGACATCTGAACAACAGTAACATCAGGCAACCATTACAGCAAAAACATGGCAGAAGAGGCAGCATTCTTTGCCTAAAAAAAAACGAAAGAAGCCCCAGACTAGAAACAAAGTGCAAATAAGGTGGATAAAATGTCAGAGATGCTTGGATATATCAGAGTTACTTGCTGGTTCACGACAGGAATAGTGAAAGATCAAAAAATAAGTTGCAAAACAAAATGCAGTAGAATAATAAATAAAATTATAAAAATACACAGAGAATCCTAGGCCATTTTCTTCTTTCTGTTTGCTTTTTCAATTTCTTTCCATTTCTGTGATAATTCTTAAATCTGCCCATTGGGCCAGGTGCTTTATTAGTATCATTATGTCAGCTTATCCTTCAAATGTATTCATATTCCAACTGACGGTATTCTAGGAATTTATTTTATATCTTTGTAGATGACCATAAATCAGCTTTTTACTTCCAAACTGCTTCCTGATCTCACTTTTATCATGAAGCTGCTATAAAGGCCTACTTCACTGAGTCACAAGGCAGCACAGCTATTTCTTAAAAAGATACATAAATCATAATTTACTTCTTCAGCTTGGTCTATTCCATCCAAAGAAATAAAAAGAATCTGTCACTGGAAATACAAGTAAGCAATACAAAAATCCCTGAAAGTGTTATAATTAGTATAACAAATTATGGTGGCAAAAGGCATTTTCAATAGCAGGTAACAATGTTGCTGAGATTAAATTGACTTAACCTGGAAAATATTGTTGGTGTCTAACTATCTATCAACACAAAGCCCACCAATACTGTGAAGGGAATGCAGGTTGGCTGGATCTAGACAGCTGCTTGGAAGCCTGATTGGTGTCAAACATCAGTTGCTCAGCTCAAACAACATTTCTCAGAAACCCCATATAAATGCTCTGAGTCTCTTTGAAAACAACTGTAAGCAATTAGTTAGGATAGAAATTCTATTAAATGAAAAAGACAATTCTGAAATAAAGTTTCATATGAAGCAGAAAAATTAAATGAAATTTGATGACTATGGAACGCGTTTAAAAATATTTTTCTTCAAAAAATGTATTTTTTTGCCTTTAGTTTCAGTGTTATTTGATTACATATTAGTTTAAACGAAACTACTTTGAAGTGGAAAAAAGCTCTTGGATAGTTGAAATATGGCATGTGGAAATGATTTATTAAAATATGGATGTAGAGCTAATATCAACATCCACCTGAGATGGACAAAGACTGTCTAACTTGTTAGGGTTAGAAAGTGTATGTTTATTTTGGCGCTGGGAAGCTGCAGGGATCGCTCCTGAACGTACAGCTCCAAGATTACAAAGCAATCTGAAGTCTATTTATCCACGAAAATTCTAAATATTCAAAATATAAATACATATTTGTAACATAGACACCTCCCATTGCCCGCTTCGTATGAAAATTAGCTAAAAAGTCATTAAACACGTGCAGTTCATTCTATAAAATTGGTCAGTGGTCCTAAAAAAATAAGGAAGGGGCTGTCCTGATGAAGTAGGACTGGTCTTCCTCACTTTGACCTTCTTGCTTCTCTGGTTTTTAACAGTACACCTGACCTTGGAAGACTCCCAGTTCCCTTCTCTATTGCTTTTGAATAAATTGCAGGTGGAAGAATTTGTAACTGTCTAGGCCTTCTTTTGAATTTTTCCTTCGAAGTTTATTAATTGCCTATTATAAGCACAGCTAAACAAATACCAAGTAATCAGAGCTTATCCTATACTTCACTTTCTGACTCATTATTAATTTTTTTAATCAACTCTAGCTAAGTTCTGCACCTTTTCTTTATTCCAGTTAACTTTGGCAGAACTAGCTTTTATTTAAAATCTCAATATTTAAGTGTTTAAAATAACCTATGTTTCAGAAATGTTTTTCTATCCCTAAGAAATCTCCACCATATTTTACAAAGTAGTTCCATTTTCACCAGCTTATACAGTCCACAATATGATGACACTTAATTTCCTTATACCATGTCTTAAGCAGTTACAACCAAATTCATCTGATTGTGTATTTTGCCATTACTGACATCCTGTAAACATCTCATTTTCCAGTTAATTCATTACCAAAGTAGTTTAAAAGAAATTTCTTCATTTTCTTGCCACAAAATGTAGTCAGGAAGAAACAACTGCATAGTAAAATGGTTCAAAATGTAAGCAAAGACAGCTGGAAGATTATTCATAATGTCAAGTTTGTGTTTTCAGAGATATATATGTTTCCCAGAATTTCTGGCTAATCTTCTCGGATGTTGAAGTATGGATCTCACATTTTTACTTCTATACACTAGACATGTACTTAATTTGTAGCTCCGATATTTAGTGCAAGGAAATCACCCAGTAGATATTTATAGCAGAAACTGAAGCTGAATCTGATTTAGGGAGCCGAATCAAGAGGGAGGAATGGGAAAAGATCTGCAGAAGCATGGCAAAATAAAGACATGGAGAAAAAGAATAAATATGAATACATGGTTGAAGTTACAAAGCATACTACTGACCTGCAAGTTTATGTTAGATTTTCTGTAAGTTCCATTTTAAAATAGATAGCTTTTTAAAAATAGAGAAATTAAGCAAACAATCAATCCAAGAGAGGTATTTGATGGGAATTTGTCTTGGCCTAGAGTTCTTGCTAACCTGAAAAAAACCAGAAAAGCAAAAAATTTTAGTGATATAAAAGCATCCTTTTCCTCAGACACATATTTCAAAAGCAATAGGAATTTATCATGCAGTCAGTATGCTTTCTATGAATAAGAAAATACGTTTCTTTTCTTTTGTTGGGCACCTCCAATAGCCCCTATCCATTTCTGGAAGTAACAGATGACATTATATCCATATCTTTGCCATTTTCTCAGTGCTGCTTGCCAATTCTATGCTACTTACCTGTCTTAACTTTAGGATCTGTGCCAAGTGCTTGTGTGGTGAGCTTCAGTGTGTTAAAAGAATCCAGTCCCCCATCTCAGCAAACAAAAATAGCCCTTGAAACACTAATAGCTTGACTTGAATGTATTTTAATTACATTCAAAATTCTAGTATTTTTAGTGAATACATTTCTGCTCACTGTTGGAAGTTCCACTCTTCCTGGAATTTCAACTTCACTATGTTTATCAGCAAAAAACCAAAACAACAAATCAGCCTATGATACTGCATGTGTTGTTTCATTATAGATTTCTGATGTACCACTTGAATGGAATGAATAGCTGGAAAACAAAACTATTACCGTGGCAATAAATTTTCATATGACTTCTTAAAATTATCTAGATAGCTCCTATGAACAACAATAACCTTAATATATTTAAACAATATTCTCTTTTGTCCAAAAGTACCTAGTTATCAAAGTTATTCTTGCAACATTTAAAACCAGTTACTATGATTTTCTTGAGATGCTTCACCTACCACAGAAAAAACAGACTGTGAGCTCATTAATTTAATAAGATTTAGCAATTCTACTTTACTGTTTCAAAATCACAGAAAAGTATTCCATGGCCCATCCTTGAAGAGGCTAAATGTGAAGACAGAAGGAAACTGACTTAGAATTACACAGTGCAGGTGTTCCTTTGGAAAGTTTGACAGAAGATTTGTGATGCTCTTTAACCAAGTTTCCATAAGATAGCTGAGGAAACAATTCAAAATGATAAGCATTGACTGCAGGATATTTAGATTTACTCATTTTACTTGAAACAAAAGTAAGGAAGACAGACCCTGCATTCTCAAAGGTACTTAAAGCTTTAATACTCCCATGCTGCCTAATCCTTCTGTCACCACGATATGGAAATGAACCTTGCCTCGATTAATATTCTATTAATCCATGACAAAGTACCCATATCACTCACACACTTAGGTTCTCGGCAAGTTCCTGTGATATGCCTCATTAACTGGATTATGCGTTTGATCTGATTGCTGTCATATCGTTCTGTTGACAGCCAGGGTGCCTCATGCTGGACTGTGCAGAGAAGAGCCTTTAATAAAGCCAACCCTTTCCTTTAATGTCTCTCTGAACCCGCTCCTCAGATGTACGGAAGGTTGACCAAGGTCAAACAGTTTGTAATTAAATGTGAAAGTAAATGTCAGTGTCTTGCCTAAATTATCATAAAACTAATTTGACTAACCTTTGATAGATCTTTGAGATAAACATGAAAAAGTCTATGCTAAACGATATTTTTTTCATCGAGTAAAAAAACTATTTTCATCTCTGTTGACTTTTTTCTTTATAACTTCTGAAGGAATTTAGGACTGCTTAAAGGTAGCATTTTATCAGCCCTGAGATGAAAATTCTCAGCCAGTTACAGATCAGAAAAAACATGGTCAACACCTGCCCCCTTTTTTTCTCATAGAGAACAGCTCTTCCAAACGGAGTCGTATTTCCCACTCCCTGGGGCTGCCTGCTCTTTTTTTTATCTTACCAAGAACTCAGTCAACTTTAAAAGTACAATGAGTTTTTAACTTGTCTATAGGGCAACTGGATCAAGACCTGGAACAAAAGTATTTTCTTTATTTTTTTTAGCCTTCTTCTGATTGTCCTTTAAACTTTAATTGCTTAACAAGATATTGATTTTTATATACACAGAGCTGTATTTTTAAAGGAAGTCTGTCTCTAGAAGAGGGTTAGAAATCAGTTTTGTTCCTTTTTTCTAAAATGGAAGAAAAACCTTCATTATTGAGCTATTCCCTTTCCCCACCATCTTGATATTAGACAATTGTTTCTGGGTGCAGTTCTAAATACTGGTATTTTCAGAGGCGGGATGGTTTAGATTCAGTCTTATCCAGCCAATTCTGTCAGGCTGAAAATCTGTCTAGTCTTTCCTCAAAGATCTCCTGTGCGGGTGGACTCAAGCAGTCTTTTCTATTGTTTCAGTATGTTTGTAATAAGAAAGTGTTTTTTAAAATTTAATCTGAAAACGTCTCACAGAATTTAAGTCCATTAAGTCTTGACTACTCTGGACATGGAGAAGAGATTGCATCTTTCCTCTTTTCAACCCTTTCTGTATTATATGTTTTAACCCAGCTTTAAGTTATCTTTGGGGAAAAAAGTGGAAATATAATTGATATTTACTACATTATAATTCTGCTTAGTTTAGATGGCATATTTTAGGCTACAAGTAAACATCAATTTATTCATATTTTATGAGTAGTGATATGTTAATTGAGAAAACTCATATCCAAGCATAGTAGTCCCACCTTCAATTAAAATAGTGTGCAAAAATCAGTTTCATTAATTGAGTCTATTTACTTACAGCTGTTTGTCATTCAACATATAAAACATAAAACCCTCTACTGATCTTATCCATAATTCACTTCACTTTGGCTTTCATAAAAAATAAGAATTATTTCTTTGATTAGTTGGGATAATACTGATAATACTGATTTCCTGACTTAAGGTCTTTGAAGTTTTCAGAGATCATCCCATGTAAATAGGTGAGATGGTGGCTGTAACCAAATCCAAGCTTTAATGTTGCATTGTGTAAGCATCACCCAGAGCCTGACAATGCATCTACTGCTGCTATCATCCATTCAATGCTATTGGACAAAAGTTTTAAGCAAATAAAGCACCTACTTACCTCTATAAGAAAGGTCCATTTTTTATTCCATACTTCAAAGTAATGATTGAAAACCACTAGCTGAAAAAAAGCTTTTCTGTAATGAAGTGAAACCACAGTGAAACTGCTCTAATAGTATATAATACACTTTTAGTCAGCAGCTTGAAAACAACCCTTACTGCATAACATAAAAGGTAGTTTTTACATGGCAAAGTTATGACAGCTTCTTTAAAAGCTGAATAAATATAATCTTTTATATACCCAAAATAAAAATTAACTGAGTGATCCAAGGTAACAGAAACTGCTGTTTGAGACCAGGACCAACAGAGCTCCTGGCTATATTGAGGTCAACAGTAAAAGACTTGGTGTCTTGACTAAGCCAAATTGTCTTGATGTGGTTAAATATTCTGATTCGAGGCGAGATCTGATGGATCAGTAAAGCATGAACTACATGAAATACATATGCACTGAGACAGATGGTCAGTCACCAACTTGACTTTGATTCTAACAAAGTGTTGTTGACAGCATAAGAGGATTTGTTCTTCATTAACACCCAGCTGGATACAGAGAAATTTTCGTATTTCTACCACGTATCATACAGGGTAATCAGCCCTGGAATACATATAGGCACTTTCCTCTGCCAGAAAGAAAATTATCTTGGCCAGAGATTGTAACCAGAGAGATCCGAAATTAATTGGACTTCCTTACAGTATCTAAGGGAACATTGTTGATTGCGTAAGTATAAAAATGTTGACATGCAAGCCCATGACTAGATATTATTATTGTTAAGAGACTGTACATCAAAATCCTGAGCAATTCTTTGTATAGAAAAAGACTGAATCCAGCAGAACAAAAGTGTTTGTTTTAGTGTATGCATGAAGAACAAAAATTCTCCAATTTCAGTATGCCAGGTAAGATTTGTCCATATTGTTGCAGCATAAAAAAAGATTGTAATATGTGTAGGTTGATTTAATAGATGGTTCTAGGGAACATTCATGGAAAGTAAACTTTTCAAAGTAAAGTTTACCATTGTCTGTGAAACTTATAAAACATCCATAAAAAAAATTTCTGAAGAAGTCTTTATAATCAATTATAGGAAAAGTCTAAATATGATTGAGCTTATGTGTACCTTATATCTCAACCATGACAACATTTACATATTACATATTAGGTATTGGAGAGACAATAAATGTGATAAAGTAAGCAAAAGATGATCCAAAATTTTACCTGTTTTTTAATCAAGTGGTTTAGGTTCCCAGCCTAGCAAGTCCTCTGTGAAGGTTTACTTCATTCCCAACTAGATCTGGGTCTAACACGCTTGTCTATCTCATTTTTAATTAGATGGGGTTGTTAATATTTTTAAAAATAATCAAGGTGTTAAATTTTATAATCCAGAGTGACTGTTCTTTAGGAAAGAAAAAAATATATTGAAAGGCAATTTTTATTATGTAGATAGTTTAGTGCAAACATTTTAGTCATAGCACATTTTCCTAATTACACAGTGGCAAATAATTTGGTTTACTATGAATAAACAAAAACCAGTTTGAATACTTATTATTTGCTTGGGTTTATACATAAGAAAAGAAAACCTTTTCTTCTGCTTGAACAAGTGTCATAGTTTAGCATAGTTTGGGTTTTCATTTAAGGAGGGCTCCATCAACCACGGAAGAGATTCTTTGCAAAGAGGTGCTTACAGCTTCCTCTAGACCCAACAGAACCAATCAACTGGCTAGGTTGAATATTGGCAACTTTTTAAAGCCACTTAAGAAGCGTGACACGCCTCTGTGATTCACATTTAAGAACAAACAAACCCTGGGAAAGCTCTCTTGCTTCTGGCTTTCGGACAGGTAACTTGGGGCCCCACGGCACAGCCCAGTGGGGCCGGGCCCTGCTCAGCGCGGCCTGGCCGGGTCAGCCACGGCTCGGCTTGGCTTGGCTTGGCTTGGCTTGGCTTGGCTTGGCTTGGCTTGGCTTGGCTTGGCTTGGCTTGGCTGAGATCGCAGCCGCTCCTGCTCGCCGGACACCCTCCAGAGGCCAGGCTGGCCCTCACCCCTAGAGTGGCCGAAATTCATCTGAGGTTGCTGCCTGGCAGGTTCATGTGGCCAAGAGATAAGCGCATTCCAGCTTCAAGGCCCGGGTGAGATTAACTCTCTTAGTGCTGTAAGATTCCTCCAGACCAGATGAAGCCTGCAGACATCAATCCTCTCCCAGGTCGGAGGGAAGGGAAAGGTGAAGGTGTGTGAAGAAAACACTATAAAGATGCCAAAGTCAGTGAGGAAAGAAGAGCTGAAACCCCGAGAGATGAGAATGAGGAGATGCTTCAATCCTAGAAGCTGAAATTCTGTTGTATAGCTATGATGATGGGCTGTGATATATCAGAATACCCATTGTAATTTCATGAAAGCATGGGGGGGTGGAGCGTTCAAACCTCAACCATGAGCAAAAGTACCTGTGCTGAAATAAGCAAATGTTGAAGTAGCTGTGATTTGGTGAGGAGCTTGAACAGAGATCCAGGGAAGAAGAAGACCTCTGTTCCTAGAGATGAAGATGCTCCCAGAGATAGTGTTCTTTCCCCTCTCAGGCACTTTGATAGGTGAAGAGAACCTTTTGCTTCTGAACATCTCATCCTGAAAAATGGTATCCCATTAGCTAAAGCAACCCTCTAAAGCAGTTGTGGGGAAAGCTGTAAGTCAAGGGAAGGGACTTCCACATGCAAGCAGAGAACCATCCCGGGCGGCTGCCTTGCTGTGACATTGAAGCTACGAGACAATTGTTTCTTGTAGAGATGTCTCCATAGCATGAGCAAGAGACACTCCTCTCCTTAAGTGAACTGAAAAAGAAATTATTATAGAGTCAGTGAACTGACTGAAATCTCAAGGGTTGTCTTTTTATGTTGTCAGTGGGAGAAGGGAGAAAGGTGGGGGAAAGTGTTCTGAAGGTTTAGTCTGACTCTTTTTCTTTCTTTTAGGTCTGTTAATAAACTTCTTTATATTCTTTTAAGTTTTGTTGCTGCTTTGCTTTTCTCCTAATTCTTATCTCACAGAAGAAAAATAAGTAAGTAATGGATAATTTGAACTAAACCACCGCAACAAGTCATTAATATTAGAGACAATTTAATAACAGTGTGGATACTTGTATTCTCTATACTCCCAAGTCTCTTAGGCTGAAAACCCATTAGCTATTTCTTCCATCATTGATGTTCTAACCTTTACATGGTAATTACATCTGTGACAGTTCGAAATTATTGTTCTGAGGACAGAAGTTGGCCATTGCATCTAGAGCTTGCCTATTCAGTATTCAAATTTGTGGTGCTTTATCTAAAACTCTGCAATGCTAAAGAGATGCTCACGGAGCATGGGTTAGCAACATTCTGGAAAGCATCTTGTCTGCCCCATTAGTCTGGACCCAGTCAAGGCTATCCAGTCATGTTCAAGATCATCTGCAAAGGAGAGTAAGTTGAGTGTAGTATACTAATAACAATTTGGAATAGATAAGTTCCATGAAATGATCAATAAAAAGAAATTTTCTTAAACTTAATTTTTTTTCTTGAATAAGAATTAAACATAGCCCTAAATATAAATATTTACGAAGTGACAACCCAAGTGAAAACAACTGGAATTTCCACCCAAAAGCTAAAGCAAAATGCCAAAGATCCCCGATTCAGAACACAAGCAAACACTGTGAAGCAGGGGGTCATTGCCCATTACACCATTATGTTCTGTTTATGAACAGAAAGGGCTGTACAGTCTCAAGGCTCTCTCTATAAACTTGTGTGTAATCACCATAGAGACTGTCACTGTGAAAAAACGTTTTAGTACTACAGAGACATAACTGAACTGTACCACTTGGATGTTACGCTGTGAGGATTCGAGGAGATGCTGTGCAGGCAAGCACTACTTTATTTAGGCACAATTGTTGGCAAACAAAATATGGTATTTTGTGCCAAAATCAGATTATAATAGAAATATAGTGAAGATTCATTCTTTTAAAATTTCCAGCCTGGATAATTCTGCCAAGGTTTTAAACTGGTGAGTAACCCATCCCACCTCAAGCGACCTGAATTAATCTTCTCTCTGTACTTCTGAAAATAATTTCTCCTTGCTGTAAACATCTTCAGAAGTCAACACATAGTACTGTAACAAAAAAAATTGAAATTAAATTCGAGAGATGGTTTTTTGTTGTTTTTATTTTCTTTGTGCTTTCTGTTTTTTAGTTGAAGGAAGCTTTATAAATACTGCATTTCTTAATTCTTGTTAATTGCTTTTCAGGAAACAAAGGGCTTATGTACGTTTAAAACATAACATGCCACTGAACTTTACAAAACACTCATTTTATGTAAGTTTGCTTAGATGGCTAAAATTAATTCCTCTATTCCTAAATGAATATTTTAATAATCTGAATACTACTGTAGGGTTAATTTTTAATAATTTCTTCTGTTTTCTCTTTATAGTTAGCTATAATTGTTATCATTAAAATGTGAGTAATAAAATAAATTCAATATTTTTTAGTTTAAACATGTGCATTTAAAATACATACATTTTTCAGCCTCATGACATGAAGTTCATTTATTAAATGAATTTCAGTTCAATACCACTGATGCTTCCAGGTGTGTATGCATGCAGACATTATTGAGCAGTATTCATAAACCGCCTTGTCTCACAGTAGTCTCCTGTTTTCTCTCAGTAACCTTTTCTTTATCTTTTCATTCTTCTTCTTTCTTGTAGAAGCTGTGGGCATCTGAGGGATTGCTGTTGTCCTGAGGTGACTGTATGATACTGTATTCCCTATCATCCGCCCTATACCAGACATGAATCCCGTGCCTTCCTGTGTCTTAAAGCTGTTTCTCAGGAGAGGGTGGAGAGAAGCCAGGCAATTTTTCAGGGCAGTTTGTGCTCAAGGACATATACACTCCCCTGTGTTCTCTCACCACTGCAGCAGGGTGAGAAAAGAACCTTACCTGCTTTTCCCAGCTCTCGGTTCCTTTTCTCAGGAGAGAGACAGAGAGTTAAAATTCTTTGCTTTTTTTTTCGCTGGCCTGCTGAACACCAGAACATCAGAAAATCACCTGGGGACCCTACACCAGGGCCCGGAGGGGCCCACACTGAACCCCAGCTCCAGAGAGAGAGACCAGAGCCATGCCTACAAAGGACTTTGAATTTTACCAGGTTCTCTCCGCAGCGAGAGGTTTTGTTACTTAGAATTACTCATTTTCTGTGTCTGTGCACTATGCTTGTTAAATATATAACTATTTTTTCACTCTCCTCCGAGGAATTTCTTCCAGAACCTGTTGAGGAGGAGCAGTTGAAACCTGGCTTCTTTGGAAGAGACATTCCTTCCAGAGCATTTTCCATAATTTGTCTCAAACTGGGACAGCTGTTATTTCTGAAGTGTAGGTACTGACAACACCTTTTTATTTTGAAGAATTATCTCTGCTGAATCTCCCTTCCTGACTGAAAAAGGTCCATGTATGTCTTGTGTTCACTTACAGAAATTCCTGGCTAGTCTGGACTGCAGTCTTTTGCAGTATCATGTTCCTGAGTCAAAACAAATTCCTCAAAAATATCTGACTCTCTAAGAAGGAGATTTTTTTGCAACTTATGCTTACATTTCTAAAATAACTGGTAAGGGTTTTTTTCAACTTTTTGGTTTGCTGAAATTTCTTTCTGAGGTTTCTCCGAGTTTTGAAAACATTTTAAAAAGGTTATTTATCAAAGGTTACAAACAAACATTTCTGTCCAATTTTCTCCTGATATCTGAAAACTGAAGAAAAATACATTTTCTTTAAATATTTCCAAGCCATCAATAAATTAGTTATGCAATGTTTTGAGTGCTGTAGCCTCTGTATAATATTACTATATCAACACTCATAAACTTACACCTTCTGCTTAAACCAAAGACTATTTTTATATTTCAGATGCCACCTTTTAGATGGCAGATCTTCAGGATGACAAAGAACTTGCAAGGAACTGAAAGTAACAACGGAAATACATTTTTGTCCTGGATGATTGTTCACACCCTGAAGGTGCTCTACGAAATAACATAAAATTAGTACCTTCTCATATATGGGGACATCTTTTCCAAGACACCCAATAACTGAAGGAACAGCATGATTTCAAATTGTGGATAGAAATGTAATGCTCTCCGAAAGACTCAGTTATTTGCTTTTGGAAGAATAGATCTATATTTATCATTTTGGCAGTTTTCAGAGGCTGATTTGGTAAAGGGAGTTTCTGAAATTCTACTATCCATTTTAAAGAACTCAATTCTTCTATATTCCTTTTATACATACATGCACAAAGAGTTTTGCATACACACGCAAGGAGTTTGAGTGCCTACAGTGGGGCAACAGGTACCACTAACTGAGATGTTGCTCAAGTTATTTATGCATTTTTGCAAATTAGCCTAATCCATATGAGAGTAATATGTTCAACAAGTTTACACAGAGGATAAAGAATGGATTTATGCCGAATTGCGCTTAATTTCAAGATGTAACAACTCTGATTAGCTACCCTCACCTCCACTGCTGACGGCCCAGAACTGTTCCCCTGTCTGGAGTGCCAACCTCAGAATAAATTTGCTTTTATCTCTCAGTTTGAGCAAGCTAGTTATTGTGCACAGCCCTCAATCTTAACTTTTACTAAAGCTCTTTATAATTTTCTGGAGCACAAGGTTTTCATTTAGAGTAAGATTTTTTGTTTATTTACTTCTTATTACCAAATTCCTTGGACATCAGACTTTTTTTTTCCTGGAAAATAAAGGTTTAAAATAGGAACTAGAACAAGTGAAACTGTTGGACCAAAGATTATAAAAAGTCTAGGGATATCTAATCAGACCATTTATCACTGCCACACATGTCTCCAGAAGCTACTGCAAAACTTCCATCTACTCTCCTAGGAGCTCTTCATTACTTTCTTCCTATGTCAGCAAAATAATCTATTCATCCATTTTGGATTCAGCTGAAACCAAGGGTGCTGGAGAAATGAGACCTGCTTAGTAGGTCCATATCATCTATGGAATTGTTTTGAATTCTAAAAGCATCACATCCCAATTTTATATTTTCTTTTGGAGTATATTCGAAATAATGATGCCCTTGGCAAGATGCTGTAATCTAAGAATATGTTGTCTCTCCTCCGCTTTCTATTGTATTCAGGCTTTCTCTTCCCATCTCATAGGAGTAGATTTTTAAGTAAGGTAGTTAATATATTTCAAGTTCCTTAATAGCAACTTTTTTTTTTGGCAAAACAGAGACATAATGACAATATGTGTTTTTCAAAAGATTCAAAACTTTGCAGCGTAGAATTATTTGGCGTGCAGGGTCACAAAGTGTCATTCTATTATTTATTTATTCTAGCATACCCCATCTGGCAAATAACTACTATGGAACAGCTCACTCACTCTCCGTGCCCCCCACCCATGAGTGGATGGAAAGAAGAATCAGAAAAAGGTAAAGTCCATGAGTTGAGCTGAAAACAATTTAAAAAATGAGATAAATATTAATAATAACAATTAATAAATAACTAATACAAGAAAAATAGAAATGAAAATAGAAATAATAAAGAATTATAAATAATAATGGAAAAGTGAAGGGGGATAACAAAAGGAGAGAGGAATAAACCCAAGAAAAACTAACAGTGCTCAATAAAATTGCTCACCAGTCACTGGCAAATGCCCAGCCTGCCTCTGAGCAGTGATCAGCCACGCCCAGCCAACTTACTAAGCGTGCTGTTCTGTGGTATGCGGTATCTCTTTGGCCAGTTTGGGTCAGCTGTCTCTACTATTTTCAGCATCACATACCCACTTGATTCAGCAAATTGGGGTGGTCAAAAACATCCACTTGACTTTTAACAAATTGTTCTTTTAAAATTATTCATTACGTGTTAAGAGCACATCATGCTTCACTGAATAAGTACAGCAATCACTGCATCCACTAACCTTTCTTATATTTTCTAATATGCTGTAGCTTATTTCTTTTATTGTTCTTCTCTCACTTTTTGTAAGGATCATTAAAAATGCATGCTTCTATGTGCACTAGCTATGCACTGACTTTTCCCTTCGGTATTGGTTTATTCCACTTTAAATGTAGGTTGTGTGGTTCAGGGGTCCACAAGTGTACATATTGGTTTCCATGGGGTATATTACCCTTATAGTCACAATGGTATGGTTCTGATTTTAATTTGTGCAACCTTAGATATTTGCAGCAAAATGGGCCCAATTTTCATAACTTCTAGGCATGCAACATTGACTTTGCAAATGATCTCTGAACTAGAATTCCCATACTGACAGCAACCTCCCCCAACAGCCTTTTTAATGTTCCAGTCTAAAAATTGCACCTCATTTCTAGCACTTATTTCTTTTCCCATTTGTTACTTTTAGTGCAAAGGAAACCAAACTTGCAACATACTTGACAGCAGACAAGTGCCTAAGTGCTGATCTGTAAACAATCTGGATTTACTGTTTGTTCACGTAACCGTAATCTGTTTCCCAGTGGGCATAAGTTTAATTTTCTTTAATAATTAATGAAACAGTTGACTTAAGAAAAATAAAATAAAAACTACAAGGATCATTCAGCTGAGTCAATTCCTAGGTCTACATGCCAAGAATTATAACTTGTTCTTTTCTAATGAGTAGAATTTTTTTGCATAAATAGCAGCTAATAGTACCTTCTATTTTCCAGTTTAAAACAAAAGTTAATTTACAATGTATCTTAATTTTAATATTAATTTGATTATCTTCCCACAGGTAGACATGCACTTACTATTGTCTAATATCTGCAGTAAACAAGATAGAAAAATGACAGATTTTTGTCTCATTTCTTATATCACTATAATTTACCTCTAGGCATTATTTCATATACATGCTGAAAAACCAGAAATTTTCTGAAATGTCAGTTTAAAAATATGTAATTTAAATGGTATCATAGCATTCAGATATGAGGGACAACTTAAGATTATTCAGGCTAACTCAGTCTTGATTTCATTTTTAATCACATTTTCTCATTTTATGCATTTGATTTGTTGTCATTAACACTTCCTTGTGTATCTTTCCTTTGTGCAATGCCTTACATACAGACATTTTTCTTGTAGGGAGTATGGGGCAAACAACTTCTGACACTGTGAGTAATGAGGACTCAACAGGGCTGTGTAACAACAACCTGATGTTCCTCAGCACAGCCTAAAACAATGGTGGTCAGTTTTCATCTTCAGTGTGTGCCAACAGGAGATGATGCACACATCTCTGCTCTCGGCTTCAGAGCTCATTTGATAACAGCAGAAAGGCATGAGCATGGCAATGACCAGAGCACCCCAAGGGCCCTGGCTGAGACACGCCGACCGGAGATGTTGTGCCTAATTAGAGAGCAAACTTGCTTAAGTCTTTCAAAGTCTGCAGGCAATATTTACAAAATAATATTTTCAAAGGCTTAAAACCCAACTGAGTTGGGGCAAACTTCAATGCCTCTTGAAGGCTGTTCATTAACTTGACCATTCCACTCCCTCTTTGACATTTTTCAAATCCCTTTTTCACAGGATGGGAGGTTGTCAAGAGACTTAGGGACCTAAAATATTTTGAATTTTCTTCCCATTGGCAAGACAATATTTTTCTCTAACCTTCTGAAACAGTGAAACCATAAAATTATTTTCACAGATATTTTTAAAACTATTCAGCTTGAAACAGATTTGTAGAAAAAGTATAAATATTTAAAACCTGACAAAGTATTAAGCAAACTGAAAATAGGTTCTTATAATTGGAATGTCAGCTAGTTTTCTACATTTTCTTATTAACTGATGTCCCTCCTATAACATTTTTCATTACAGTATGGCCTTCTGAATTGCCCTAAACAAATGCCTTATACTTAAATACATAAATGCACGTCCGTCTGGCGAAGTGCTATGGTTAGTACCCTAAAGAAGAAAATAATTCTGACATTGCTTCAATAATAGTATTTCAGATTTCTTTAGGACTTCATGCAGAAAGCCTCTAAGAGTTATACAGTTTTAATAACTACAATCTAGAAGCAGACTGAATTCATGCTTGCAAAGAGAAAAGCCATATTAGATACAGCAGCAGCTCACAGCCTGGGGTTTTGCAATTGCCAGTAAACCCACTATGCTTGCCAGTTAGAGTATTGACCTGGATAATGTACCCTACATATTTTTCTAAATAATGGTGTAGTCTCTCTAATTTTCTCAGACCAGCAGCCTGTCTACAGTGTTTTACGCTGCAACAGTATTTAGTTATGGTAGCCCAAGAAAAAAAATTAAGAATCTTTTCAAAACAGAATATGGCTAAAATTCTCTTTACCTTATTTCAGCTGTAGAAGAAAAACTTGTTTTCACACCTTTAGTTTTGCTTTGTAAATTGCCTAGATGATTCGCGTACAAATTGGAATAAAATATCAAGAGAACAATTTCTTCATTTGTCTCCAGACAACCACAATATGCTTTCCAATATACAACAGAAAGCAGAAAAAATAAGTTTGCCAATAAAAAAATCATTGCAAACCAGGAGGGCCTGAGCTTGCTTCCACAAAATTAGTTTTATATGAGTAGAATCTTGTCTTAGCACATTGAATACATATACTGATCAGCAGCATATAGAGCATAATCTTTCCTAAGATTTTGCCTCTTACTTCACAACCTATTTCAAGATTCAGGATGGGCTTTTCAAGGTATAGAAACAACTCTTTCTCTTAATGTCAAATCATCCTTAGTCTCACAACATTTCTCCAAATTTTTAAATGTTTTTTAAAGTATGGAGAAATAAGAATATCAAACAAATATGCAAGAAGTCTCTGTTTAGTGATAGATCCTGTGTATTTTAAACCTGCAAGATAAACAAAGCATATACAAATAAACTATGTGGCATCTTATGTCTTCATAAAGACGGCCTGTCTTTTCTCCTAGATAAATTAGGTGGAAGAAAAAGACCCAGATTTTAATAATTATAACTGGAGGAAAATTCAATTTGTACTACAGTGAACATACTAAGCTTGAAGTGTCTACACTGTTTTTGACATTTTGGGAAGGAAAATAATTCAGACATGAATAAAACATCTCCATAATACATGGATGAACAATATAAAGTAACTCACTGTTAAAAGCAATTGAGTCGTACAAGATTATTCACTCGAAAAAAAAATAAAAAGGAATAGAAACAAAAGCAAAGACAAAAACCAAGTGAAAAGAACCACAATAATAATCAACTCTACAGTTTGCCTACTGAAAAAGGCCTTCTTTCAATGCTGACCATACAGACTACCAGAACAAGATACCTGGGGGTGAAAATAAAATTAAGAGTAATTGACTTAACCAATTTTGTTTGTATTTCCCCAGCTATGAAGCAACTTAATAATGAAAAACCATCCTACAATCATATTTAATTAATATACTTATGCATTTATATGTAACGTGTAATTTATATTACAAGAACACACAAACAGAGATAGAAACCTAGATTTGGAAAGATAATTGTAAATATAATATGTAAAATAATGCTTGTCTCCCCAAATACAAAGAGACTCAACGTTCATGTATTCTACTTAGTAAAAGTCTGCTTTGATTGTAGTTCTAGAACTCTGCTTCCAAGTAGTTCCCTGCCACTTTTCATATATTCCATAGCTGCTGTTCTCACAGGTGTTGGCCCTTTTCTTTCCTTTCTCATTATCTTTCACAACCCTTCCAGCTCCTGAGGTGATGCTCTCCCATTATTCTGCTGATGTGTGTACAGGAGTTACGCTCTTACCCTTGGGTAAATGAGTTGCGACACATTGACTTCTGCTGGCAGCCACTGCTCCTGATGAAGGTCACGCACCTGGGAGGGATGTCCTTATGAGTTAATCCACCATATCCTGAGCTCTGAACAGAAATGCTCCTCACACATTTCAGTACCAGGTCCTCCTGAAGGTGGAGAAGATGTCAAGTAGGGTGGCCTACCTTGGCCAATTTAGGAAAGGAATAAATTCCGGCCAGGATAAAGTGCAAAAAGGCATTGGGGAAAAAGTGCAGAATAAGTGCTACACTAGTGAGCTGTATTTCGGATAAACATGGATGAGGCCAGTAGTCAGTTTAATCACATTTAGTATAGAAATTATCAGGCAGGCTAGAAAAGGTAGTTTTGTTTGCTTTTTAGCTTGTTGTGGTGGCTTTTTACCCAGCTCAGGCAGTGTGTACCAAGAAAACATGGCACTCCAAATTGAACAGAAACCTTTTTCTGAGTGTTTTCTAAAGGACAAAAGCAGCAAATATGGTCCATAAATTACATTAAATGGTACACAGATGCTTATGAAATACCATGAATACATTTTATAGAACTGTGACCACTTACCTGTTCCAAAACACTGTTATGAACCAAGACAGAGATAGCCGCCTAGAATGCATAAAACATGATTCAGCATTCTGCACCAGTCTCCTACATAAGTAAATTCTGTAAAGACCTCTTTTTCATAAAATACAGTTTTTCTCACTCCAGGTTTTTTCCTTTGCATTTTGATAGGGGACAGAGCCAGTGTTAAGCAATAAATGCTCTCTTATGTCTTCTGATTTCTGCATATACAAAAACTCACCTATCATATTTTTGTTCTGCAAAATGCAGTGGCTTTGAAGCAGCTATTTCATATTTATAGAAGTCTGGCCATGATTTCTGTGTGCATTTTCTCGAGCCAGGATTCAGTATTTAGTTGATGTACCAGAGCTAGGCTGACAGCACATGAAAAGGATACATGATAATAATTCGATTTAAGGTAGACTACAACTATGTCATCAATGAATGAGGGTCACTATTGTAAGTAAGTGCCATCTTAAAACAGTAAAGGAAACCAATTTCTCTCTCTTCAGTTAGGAACCATGGTGGGTAAATCAGGAGCTGCAGGTTCATAGGAATTTTGTACAGTCCAATGAATTCACATACTTGAATATTTGCCAAATCAATCCAAATGTTATTTCTCCTGTTCCTTCATAAATGTTACCTGTCTCCCAGCTGGGCTTTCTGTATATGTTCTTCTTAAAGTTATTAGACACACAAGGCCTGTGTTTTTGTAAAAAAATTTGTACTGAGATTGTTTCTTGATGGATATTGGGTGTCTATTTGCCAATACATGAATATTGAGATCTGTCCTTATCATAAAAATTCTTTAGTTAATCACTGCAGATCACACCAATGGGCTCAGATGTAACACAGTTGCTCTACCTAGTGGTCTGGTTTAGTTCTGTATGAAAGATGGTTTCCACAACAGAGAATCTCAATTAAACAAGAATATAAAACTGAGGGGGCATCCTCAATTTTATCATCTTAGTAATTAATGAAAACATTGAGTTGCTTTTCAGTCAGGACAGATACCTGAAGCATCCTACCTTGTTTACTCATCCATTCTGTCCCAACAGTACTGAAATTAATTTTTTAAGAAAAGGAATTTCTGTGGTATAATACCTGTTGTTCTTGGCATTTGTCTGCCTCACCTTGCAACAGCCATCAGCTCATTACTGTATTTGTGGCATCAGCTGCTGCTGCTGTTGGGACCCATTCAGCAGCACAACTGCAGCAGTCACAACAGATATGCTGGGTGCAAGTGCCATGTGCGGGGGTGTGGTGGGCACAGTTGCCACATGCTGGGCACGATTGCCATGTCATAGGTACACGACTGCTATGTGATGGGCATGTGATTGGTGTCTGTTCATCGCACAATGGGCACCAGATGAGTGCTTGACTCTCGCATTATTGCCACGTAAAGAGCTACAGAGCTCCTGCTCTTTAGCTGGACCTGTTTTTTGCTCTGCTGCTGCTTGAGATGACCTAGCAGATTTTCTAAAAGTTCCTTGTTATTCCAGCTTCTACTTAGATGTTCTGAAGTTCTGCAAAAAGCAGATGCTTGAATATGTTTTATTTTGTCTCTAAACCATGGGAGAGCTCTGCCTCAGTCTTAACCACCATAATGGCAGCTGGCACCAGAGTCTGTGACTTCTTTGTAGTTGAAAGCAGATTTCCAAGCCAATCTGCTCCCTTTTATCAGGCTGTGACTTCTGTAACCTCACTTCAGAAGCCATTGCTCCAGGACGACCTCCATCCTGGCACACTTAGGTGAAACTATTTATTTCCAAATTTTTACTGCACTTTTACAGACTATGTCGGAAGAGAACTACTTGGAAGAGGACTCCAGGCAGTATGGTCTACAAAAAGCTGATGTAAAGCTCTGACTTGGGGGAGAGGAGCAGTGCCCCAGTGATCAACTTTAGCAAGAGGGTGGTAGTGGTCAGCATTTTATTCACTGAAAGGGTGGGCAGGCACTGGAGCAGGCAGCCCAGGGAAGTGATGGAGTCACCATCACTGAAAACATTTAAAGGACAAGCAGATGTGGAACTTAGGGATATGTTTTAGAGGTGGACTTGGCAATGCTGGGTTAATGGTTGGATTTGATTATGTTAGAGGTCTTTTCCCTCCATAATTATTTTGTGTTTCTATGACTTTGAAGCGGAGGCTTTATCTTCCCAGGTCTCTGCTGTGTCCTGCTTAACCCAGCCCGGTGTCACTTGGGGCCTCTCGGTGATGCACTGTGGGTAACAAACACCATGCAAAAATGCAAACACCAACAGCAGCGAGGCTGCAGCAATGGTTTGTGTGTGCATCAGTGTTCTCGGCAATCGGTTTCTAGAATAAGGTATTATCAACTGTTTTCCTATTTAGAAATGATCAGTTTGACAAATAGTGGCTATAAAATGAAGACTCTTAAATTGCTGACCTTAGGAAGCCCAAACAGTAGATAGCTTTTGTAACTATCAAGACTGGAGACACATTAAAACAGACACAAATCATGTTTGCCATCACAAAGATTATCAATCAGGAAATGAAATGGAATTTTTATTTTTCTCTTAAAATTCAATACATACAGAGAATTTGCAGCTTTACTTATGGAAATAAAAAAGAAAATTATTACATCACTAATATTTCTCTATGGATTGTCTATCAAAAGACTGCAAAGCTGGTAAAATATCTCTACTGAATTGGAACCAGATCCCAGATTAAGATTTAAGCTTTCTGTGAATGTAAAATAGACATGAACTTGTACATTTATCACAGTTCAGGAGAAACCACAACAGAGGATTTAATCATTAGAGTAAGTTTCATTTATTGTTCAGTTTGCTGTTTTGTGTATCTCCCAAATAATTTACTACAGCTGGTTGATCTTATTAAACCATGACAAGATCAAGTTGCTGTGGTCCAACTGTTCAACTCACAAACAGAAAATGCTTAGAAGTTGACTTTGCCCACCTTTCTTTATTATACCCACAAGGGAAAAATTATTCCTTAGGTTTGATAAAAATGCTGTGGTTCAGTTTGAGGACAATGTTTAACAGTGTCTACTCTGACATTGTCTCCCTAAATTTCCTGAGGGATTCCAAATGCATGCTATTAGTTATGAAGATGACATAAATGGAAGAGATTATATATAATAAGCTGGCAGCAAAATAAGACCTCAATGAACAGCTGAGTGATTGCACTTTGTAATTCAGATGGAAATGAAAAACTGTATAGTAATAAACATTTAAAATGGCAGGGAAATGTGATCCTGTACTATTCAATTTTAAAACAAAATGTTCTGGTTCTTATTAAGGCCCACAACAACCTTTTTGGTTTGCTCTTCAATGAGGAAAGATGACAGGATGCAATACAAAAAGCAACTATCATTTACTTCAGTCGCTTCAGTGTATGTGTCAGGCACCCATGTATCCACAACTAATTTGAAATTTCCATGAATACAGGTGACCTGAAAATTTTGTTTATCATGACGAGCTACAGGTTAATATTAACCAATGTCTATTTTCATTCTGTATTTTTTTCCCTGTTTACATTCCAAAATAAAACTTTGTACAAAATGATAATCTAGTGAAAGGGTATTATGTAAAACCTCAAGATACAACAATTTATCCAGGGATTTTCTAATTAGAAGTACATCTTTTACAACAAACTCAAACTCAGTAATGAGGCATTTTTGTGTGTTTTATTGTGTCCTACTGCCGAATTCCAGATTTATTGCACACAGGAAAGTTAGGTGTCACCAGAATCAAACACGAGAATGTTTAGCATTACAGTCCCTTCCCATGAAAGACTTTGCCCTCAAGAAACAGCTACAGTGATCACGTCCTTCTCTTTATTGGGGAAAAACCTGAGTGGGGAAAATAAAAGATATTGCACAGTACTGTAGAAATACTGTGCAAAATCCATAGGTCATGCACTAAGGCATGGGTCTCTCTAAGTGCCATGTTACATGAACAAACCTCGTCATTCATAGGAGGAGAATTGGGGATAGATCCAAATAATTTTGACAGAAGCCAGCCTCTGATAAAGAACCACTGTAATATGATGATAACTATACATATAAAATAAAGAGGAGCCATGGGTGCTTTGGAAGAAATTATTTTTTCTTGAACAGAAAACAAACTTCTGAATTTCAAATGACTAAGTCAAATTTTTCAAAGGTGTAGTTGTTCCTATTCTAAAGGTTGTCACTAAGTTCATGGCCAAATATTAAGTCTTTGAGCATATAAAAAAGGCAGTGGATCTGAAAGCTAGTAAATAAATTGCTGTGTGTTCTGATCAGCCTTGCAACATCTCAAAAAAACACTTTCAAGGAGATGGCACTAAACTCCCCAGTCTCTGGTACATACATAAGCATTCAAGCTTTCCCATCCAAATATCCAGAGCTTCTGGATATTAGTTGCGATGCCTTTTCCTTGACTCCTGTGGCCAACAATCAGTAGTGAACCACTTTGTGGTGGATGCAGTTAAGTCCTGATCTGTGAAACTTTTTCATACCTTAAGTCCTTATGTAGTGTAAAGAAGATCTTACTCATTTGGAGCTATTCCAAAGAAGGCTGCAGGAAACACATGGTTACTTGCTTGTAAGTCAAAATGTGCACCCTCTCTGCAATCCATCCTCAAAGGCAAACAGAAGTAATAGTCACTCACCTACTGCCAAACACACAGGCATCAAAACTTTTCTAAACAATGTTTACAACATGGTCATTGCTGTCATCTGGAAGGAATGGAGAGAGGCACTTGAAGTTACTTGTGATTAGGCCAAGCCTTTTGGAGAGGAGTAATGAGTTCCCAAATAATTGTTGGAATAAAACTGTTCCTGAAGAGCCAGAGTTGGGAGGACAGGGACATACCCTGAAAAATTGTGAGAGGAAATCAAAATCAGTCTCCTGGATAACTCAAGATTACTCAAAACTTGGGAACTACTGCTATTGACTTTAACTTGTGCAGTGTTTGTGCATTTTGTTTTTGTTAGTCTGCTCATAGAAGGTGACCAATGCCACAGTGATTATCCTCAGATGACTGGGGAGACTTTGTCAGTCGCTTTCACAGACCTCTGCAGGGCTGTGATGGCTCTGCCTTTGAAAAAGCTGTAACTGGGATACTCTTCTTAGAAGCAAAAGCCTCTGCAGAACTCAAATGGAAGATGGAGAATGACTATTTTTTTCTTCTTGCTCTTGCCAGTATTGTATAAAGACTGAGGGTTATTTTTACCCCTTAACAATAATCTCTGATATTATAGAAGTCACTGATTTCACTTTTAATGTTATTATATCTTCAATATCATTTACTGTAAGAACTAAACAACATATTATTAAATATTTTTTAGTTGTTAAATGAGCTCAATTTATTATCAAGCCCTGTAGATTTATCTGTATAAATTAGGGATGTTTCAAGACTCACTCTCTCCAGGTCTATGACAATTTAGCATCTGCTGTTTTCTTATGATGCTCTGGAGTGTCAGCCTATGTACCTAAAAATATATTTCATGTATTCCAGATCAAGAAAATTGTCACGTTTATTTCAGTCATATATAGGCACAAAATATCTGTAAGCACTTCTTAAGTTATCACAATCTTTCCAATTTGAAAAAATAACAATTTCTTTCTGTTTCAAAAACCTGAGGAAAAACAGAGGCTGCATATCAAACTAAATAGACAAAATTCCATGTATGCATCAAGACGAGTATTTTTGTTCTTAGAAAAAAGAGCAATTACCATGAAAAACTGAGAATGCTAAATTCCTTCTATTTTCTGCTTACAGTCCAGAGAGAAGATCTATAAAACAACCATTACTGCAGCTTTTCATGAGAGCACTCTATAGGAATCAGCATGCCAGCACAGGCCCAATGCCTTTATACAAAGCTAACAGGACTGTCCATGATGGCGTAGTCCTCCACGGCAGGGAAGAGATCAGAGCTAGGACCTGGCTGCTGTCAGTGGCTATGGCTGCCTCAGCCATCTGCAGGATAGCAGGGGCTCTGCGAACATCTGCCACATTACATCAGGAATGTCTCAGATCTGGAAATCTCCGAGTTTGATACCCACTGCTTTCAGGTGTCTAGACCATAGGCCAAAGCTGGCATGTCTGCTTCCTGCAGCTGTTCTTCTCTATTTGAGCATGCTGGAATTCTCAAGCTGTACAAAACAGCAGGTCTTCTTGTTGAGGGATAGCTATCTTATTAATTTACTATACGCAGGGTAAGGTTTCTGGCTAAAATAATAGGAGCACATTATAGAAGACCTGGAGATCTAGTTAAAGAAAAAAAATTATGGTTTAATTATTTTTTTTTACATAGAAACAAAAGCATTTCACCATTTTCTTTTAAAAAAGTAAGACAAAAGAACCCTATTCACTAAGGAAATTTCTTCTCAAACTTAGAGAAAATCACAATACTGGACACCACTGTATAATTGTTAGTCACTGTAATATTCAGAGATACTATAACTGTGTCACAGTAGGATTTACCAGCATATACCTACTGTATCAGTTTGAAAGCTCAAAACCTCTGTACACATAAATTATTCTAATAAGTGGCAAGTTGACAAGGAACATCTGCTGTAGCTGGTGAACCCACTAATGTGATCCACCTGTCACTGTCTGGGTCATTACATAACTGTAATTCTGAAGTGCTGTAATATTTTTGGCACATATACAAAGCTCCAAGTTGCACTAACAGATTGAACTGAGGTCCAAGATTAATATACCTTTTTGAAAAGAAATTCAATATACATATTTACGGTACTCATTAAGGCCACTGGGAAAATACCATGGAAATTCATTTCAGCATAATTTTGCAGCCCTTATTTTTTAGTTAGAAGTGTTTCAGAGGACATTCCACTGCGTTTGCCACAAATAATAAGAAAAGTGTGGGGAGATAGTTGTCATGAAGTATTGATTCAGAAATTGTTTTAGAGCACTAGTATTCACATCATGTCTTCCTATGTGTCTTTCTGCTTATTTCCCCCTCACTTTCTCCATACCAGCCTAAAAACTCCCTAAAACAAAATGCTTTCAGAAGTAATGTCAAGACTCAGAACTTAATCTGAATTTTTATATGAAATATTCAGGTAAACCAGAAATAACCTGGCTAAGGTTTCACTACTTTTAGCAAAGCATATAGTCATAAAGGTAAGAGCTGACCCACCTTAAGCCTCTAAAATCAGAACATGATTTATGTCATTTATGTCAAATGCACCTCAGAAAATGAAAGTTCTCTTGCACAAATGATGGTCGTTGTGCTTTTAAAAGGTGAAATATCTGGTAACATTTCTACATATACGGATTACTGTTGTGTCTGAGGAGATGAATAACAAATCAGCATAAACCTATTAACATATTAAAGTTGAGTCTTTGGCCTGAAAACTGGAACATCTCAGCTTCTATTTTAGTTGGATAGTGATTATTTATCATCAACCTTTTAATGATGTTCAACATTTAAAGGGCTTTTTTTCCCTCTTTTATATATATATAATTTATGTAAAAGACAGTACATTATCTATAGTATGACTTCACCTGGTATAACCACTGGATGTGATACTAAATTCACCAAAGAAATGCAAAAGCATAATCCAGAGAAAATTATTCTGAAGGTTTTACTATACCACGTTGTAAGTTATCCACAGAAACTGTTTCAAATAACTTCCTACCTAGCTTTTAAGGTTACATGTTAAATTCTTGGTCCATGTAGAAGTTAAAGCATGGCAGACACAGATCCAAAATAGTTTCTTCTTCTTGTGTCCTTTTTATTTCAAAGATAAAACTCAGTGTCTCACAAGTTTCTCAATCTTGCAAATTTCCAGCTGAGCAGACATTCATTTTATCCACTGATAAAAAAATATGTGTGATCTGAGAACTAAAAAATTATCAAAGATTTTTTTCAGAGACATGTTAAAAAACAAACCAAGCTACCTCAGTTTAAGCGAAAGGCGAATTAAGCTGTTCTTTACTGTCATATCTCTGGAGCTCAGTGGGATGAATAGAAGGGGTTATAAAGAAAACACTACAAAAGTATAGTAAGTAGGGGAAAATTGGTGACTCTAATTGGGCTCCAAGAAATTTCAATCCAATACTTCTAAAACTTAAACTTGGAGCAGGTGGTATTGGATGAACTGGTACCTAAATATCTCTTACTGAATCCCAGTGGTAACCTCATAGAACATTGGGCTTGTTTCACTGCCAGGCAAATGCCCAAACTCCAAGATATTGACTTCTCTTTGACTAATTTCTCCCTGTCCCACTTCTTTAGGATGCCATAAAAATAAATTCTTCAAAGGGCTTTGGGGGTTCATCTACACTACAAGTTTAGTCTGGATCAGAGATGAATGTCCCAGCTCTCCCTTCTTACTTGATGTACATGTTGAAATGATCTCAAGGCAACTGGATCAGATTGCTTTCGTGTGAAACTAACCTCTAGAAGTTGCTTGCCAACTGCTAATGGATTTTTAGTTCATACAACAAAATTAAAGCTACTGGGAAGCAAAAGCAAATCCCTAAAATACCTACAATATACGTATCAGCTTCTCAGCACCACTGCTTTGTTCTAGAGCTCTGTTTCTACTGATCTGATCTACTTTGTCATTATAACCATAGCTTCAAAGTGTTAAAATTTTATCTGGAGTTCATTCAGTGCTGGATAGCATTTTGGATTATCAAAGCTTCAAAGCAGATTTTCTTTTATACACATCCCTGAAATGTCTTTCTCATGAAACCTTTTTTGTGTACCTTAGCAATAATCTGACAACTGATGGGTATTTCTTATCACTCCAATGTCTTTTACTAGTGTTCATGCAAAATCATTAGTTGTTAATCCTTCTAGCTACAAGCTCTTTGTTAACATTAAAATGTTAGCAAGATAATGATTTTTAATTAAAAATAATCACACATTTATTTTTAAAAAGGTAAAATTAAACACAAGCTAAAGGCACACTTAATTAAAAGAGTATATGAATTGGTAGAATGTACCTTTTTCCTTGATGTTTTAGTACTCTTAACTTTTTTAAGTTTTCAGGACAGTAGCAAAACCAAACAAAATATTGTCCAAAAGATGGAAAGTTACTATACTAAAAAATTGATATATAATAGCTATTGGTATGTTTATGAGGGAAATAAGAGTAAGGATCTTTTTTGCTTTTGTTAAATTTGCAGTGATTGGTTTAGGAGACACATGGACACCATATGAACAGTGCTGACTGGATAAAGGGACACGTGAACAATGACACTACAGCTGCAGCAGCCAATGAGAGCCTTTTTTGGTAAGGTTTTGATTAAGTTCTGTTAAGGTTCAGTTAAGTTCTGTTGAGTTTAGAGTATGAAAAGACTTGGTTTGTTACAATAAAACCATATTCTTTGGAGGTATAAGGAGGTCCATGTGTCTTTGTTCCCCATTGCTACATCTTTAAGTTGGTTCTGATGTTATTTACATTCATAAATGAAACAGACTCTTAATCAAGCTTTGTCATATAAGTAGATAAGGTCCTGATTTGAAAAACATAAAATACAACAAGCTTGACATTTTTAAAGGGCCACCTTCAAATTGAAAGTCACTTTTTGTGTGGAACACTTACTGAATTTACAGTATAATTAGGGTAAGTTAATACTCCCATTCAGCATGTTTAAGCTCTTGCAGTGTTATTAGCTGTATTATGCTACAGCCTGCCTGCTAACATGACAATTAGATATTGGTATAATTTCATGTGCTTGAGTTGTCCCTATAAATTGTAAATCGGTGCCCATGTGCCACTTTCTGCATAATCAAGGCATTCATACACAGTTTATATTTACCTTGGAGGCCCAGGCAGTCTTCTCTCTGCCCTTTCTCAAATACATTTAAAATATTGCTGTTATATGCAGAGGGGTTTTCTTTCCAAATGCCAGTACATTTCTAACTACCTCTTGTATTGTGCTTGTGTGGCAAGGTATTGGTAGCAGAGGGGTACAGGGATGGCTTCTGTGAAAAGCTTCCAGAAGCTTCCACTATGTCCACAGGGCCCATGGCCTTGTAGATATAGAAATTAGTGCTGGAGCTGGCTTGCTGGCAGTAATTATGCCCCTGTGGAAGGGACCCACACTGGAGCTCATGAAGAATTCCAGCCTGTGGTAAGGACTCATATGGGAGAAGTTCATGGAGCACTGTCTCCTGTGGGAGAGACCCCATGCTGGAGCAGAGAAAGACTGTGAAGAGTTCTCCCCCTGAGGAGAAAGAAGCAGCAGAGACAGTGTGTGATGGACTGACCACAGACACCCTTTCCCACCACACTGAGCCCCTGGAGGGGAGGAGGGAGAGAATATGGGGAGTAAAGTTGAGCCCAGGAAAAGAGGAGGGCTACAGGAAGGCGTTTTTAAGATTTGGGTTTATTTCTTATTATACCATTGTGATTTGATGGGTTATAAATTTTACTAATTTTCCTGAGTCAAGTCAGTTTTGCTCAACTGTATTTGGTGAGTGATCTGTCCCTAGAAATGCATATCCTTAGTAGTCTTAACTATCCTTTATTTATGAACTTCTACTGCAGCATGACTTAACAATGACAAAAAAATCCCACACTGGTAATGGCCAAAAAAAATTTCTTCAATATTTCTTTTTCTGTATTTTTATAGAGAGCTTTGGAAGATCAAACCAGTTGAGATATTCCCACATATTAATATGAAAATAGGTCTGGAAGGAACATACAGACATCACATTCTCTATGCTTAAACTATACTATCGAATAATTTTGGGTCTGAGTAAAATCAGCTTGAACAAATAAAATGCCCAAGTAATTTTTCTTAAGGTCCTTAGGGTGCCTAAATCATCACTCTTTGGTAATCAGAGGTGTACAATTTTTAGCATTGATTATATAACGCAGCAGCACTTAGTGATCCTTCAATGCAGCTTTCTTGTTTTGAGCCAGTCATGCTTTTTTTTTAACTTGAAGTGTAGGGTGAGGGTCATAGACCCCCAATTTCCTGCATTCAGAGATCAGATATCCCTCTGCAATCGAGATAGGTGCTTTTCAAAGGAAAGGCATTCCAGAATTCTAATCTAGAATCTTTTATCAGATTCAGTGGGAAAAACCTGTGACCTGGCCTATGGATTTCTGCATTATACAAATAAGGTTGTCGGAGGACAGAGCCTTCTTAGTGCTCTGAAGAACTTGAGTTCTCTAGAATTTAAAGTGAATTCTTAGTTTCTTCTTTTCCCTGGAGAATAAATGCCATAAACTGCGTTTATACACAGGTGATACTGGTCCTGTATTTTCTTTACAATTTCATTGCAATTTTATAAATTTATCCCTCAACTTTTACACATTGAACAAAATATTTTTTGTCACTGGCCTGTTGTGATGGATTCTTGCAATCCTGTCATTTTCTGGAAATCTTCCATTTCCAGCTGTAGAGTTTGAAAATATTTTATTTGACTTTTATTGGTCAATCAATGAAAAGGTTGTTTTTTCTGACATCTCCGATCATATGAATAATTTTTAATATTCTCAGTGTGCTGCCAGGTATGGCCATTTTATGTCTTCTGCCGGAAACATAAAAACACGTAGGAGATGACTGGTTATTTTTTCTGGCAAAAATGTTTTAATGTCATACTACAGGTACTTCACAAATATGAGAATGAAGGTGGTGCATGAAGATAGAGGAGGTTAAGCCCTGGAAGTACTGAAAATTTACTAATGTATTAGTTGATTGATAATTTTTAATCAAAGCCACAAAAATAACCTTGGAAATTTTTCTAGCTCCTCCCACAAAGATTAAGATATCATCTTCCCTAGACTTCAATTTGGACTTTAAATCTGATGTCAAACAGCCTTAAATATGTATTCAATTTAAAACTTATCCAGGGATAGTGGGAAAAAGTGTATAAATATAAATAGTATCATTTCAATATTTAGGAGCCTGACTGCTCTCACATAATTTGTTTTATATAGGATTTTTGATAATAAATGCTCTAGTGCAACTTTCTCTGTTGATCCCTTCCATATAATATAATCCAACACGCTGAATCTATATAAAACTATTAAAAGGAACTTACAATTTTTTAAATTTTAGCCATATTTTTTCCTGTTATGTAAATTTATTGTTATGAGTTTCTTTATTTACGTGTTCCCTAAAAATCTCCAAACTTGGTTTTTCATTAGGAAAAAAAAAAAAGACATGTATAAAAATTCCTAAAAGTAATCACTGCTGGAGACCCACACATATTCCCTTGCCAAAGACCACAGTTAGCAGAAATACTGTGCAAACCAGTTTTAATGAATGAATTAAGAAGAGGGGGAAAAGTAATGTATAATGAGGCCACATATGAGCTGAAAATTTTGGAAAGCATTATTTTCCCCTGTCACAAATGAAAAAGTACTACATTTCTCTCTGTCTTACTCAGCCTTAGTAGCATGGTGGAGCCAATGTCTTCCGTCTGGTAGCACAGCAGGTCTGAGCCACTTAAACTCCCTGACTTACATGATGGTAGATCAGTCTAGCTATTTAACTGCTCTGTGCAGGTTATTATGCATGCAAACAGCCCCCAAAGTAAAAAACACGTGAATTCAAGCTACACTCCTGACTGACTTCAAAGAAACGATATTTACATGAAAACGTTGGAAAGAATGTAATTTCATCACAAGGATGAAAAGAAAGTCCCTACCAATCTGCAGTCCTACATGTTCCATGTTAAATCTCTGCAGGACTATTGATAACCTCACCTACAACACATCATCAGTATATTTTTGAGGTACATGTATTTTCTCTGCAGACAGCCTCAGTTGCAGTTGTGTCTTGGTTCTGATCCGTAGAAAATGGATCAAGGTGCCACAGAATGTTGTATTTAATTTTCAGTAGTTCACTAAAACCTCTGTTTATTTTATTTTATTTTATTTTATTTTATTTTATTTTATTTTATTTTAATTTAATTTCAGCAAAGACAATATCTTCAACAGCAATGTACTGCCTTGTGCGTATCAGCATTTTTTACTTGACAACCTGAACAACTTAGATGTGTGCTAATTAAAACACCTAAACCATAACTGCTATCATCAAAGTTACTCCTGCTTTGAGGGGGGGTTCAATCAAGCCTAAAAGCATTATTGATGGTTCTCCATCAATCTGACTCACCCTGAGATTTTTCTAAACAAAAAGAGCACATTTCTCATCTGAAAACTGCTATTCAAAGGTTTCTTTTTTATTAGCCTTATTTTTATTATAAATCTATGCAGCAATTAATATCTAGATGTATAAAACAACTAATGCCTGTCTTCATTGTGCAAGTTATTTAATTTTCAATAAATAAATGATATTCATTAAATACTTAAACATCTTTAATACATTCTGTAACATTTGCCAGTAATTGCCAAAATTGCTTTCTACATACAAAGCAGCTGTACAATGTCAAAGATCAGCAACATTATTTTGGGTCACAGAATTATTGTGAACCAAAATCTAGCATGAATTTCTCAGTCCCATACCTGTTCTCTCTGTTTAAGAAGTTTTAATTTTTCATAACAGTTGTAGATGAAATTCTCTGACTATAAGATTTGACTGCATGATGCAGCAGGATTGAGTACTTAAATTGACTCTGCACATCAGATATTGCCACAGAATATTAACCTAAATGGGATTTCTGGGTACCACCTTCATTGGTTTGACAGGTTAGTGATTAATTAACATTGTTTAGCAATTTTTTGAAACCATATGGTGCTGCACAGTGATATGTGCTGTGACTGATATTCTGTAGACATTTTCCAAAGTAAAGGAAGCTTCTTTTTGCAACTACATGCTACAATGAATAGACAGAAATGTTGTAGCTGAATTGAAAATTATCAGCTAGTTCCATAAAATCAAATAGAATAAATGCTTGCAATATTAGGAATCTAAAACTTCTATTTAAGCTGAAAAGTCTATACATAAAGTTGTTTCTAAATAGACCAACAAATTATTATATTTTATCTCCTTTCTTGTTCTGAAGTGTGGGGTTTGCAGCACGTGCATCTATTTCAAACAAGGTCTGAGCATCTACCCTCATTCTATAGTCAAACTTATTTTATGACCAACAAGATCAGACTTTTATAGCATAGACAATAGTTATCACTGGCAACACTAAATTCTTGGGAGAATGAGAAAGACTGAAGGGATAAAAACCCCTTTTGCAGGTAAAGAGGACTCCTGGGAAGTTTGAGGTGTCATGGACAGTTTGGGTACCCTAAGGGAAAAACACAGAGAAGAGAGTCTGAGAAGAAACACATAACCATTCTTAATCTCAAGAAGATGCTTAGCATGCAGTTTTTCTATCAGGTAGCTTATTAAAGCTGAAAGGAAACACCAGCCAAAATTTCTTTCCTCTCAAGAATATTTTCTGGACTTAATTTTGGTAACTAAGCTGCTGTTTAATAATGCCCAGGGAAAGACTTTTGCCATACTGTATGATACTTGTGTTCTCAGTTACAAATGGAAATACAAAGAGGACGTCAAAATAATTACTTGTGCACAGCATGGTAACTACAAGGAGAAATCCCCATCTTTCATTCATGCTAGGACAAAATGCAGGTCCTCTAAGTAACTGTTATTGTTTGCTTTCATGCCACAGTGATTCTATTCTTGTTTTGCAAGAGTGTGTAAATTATTATGTCAGGATAGAAGGGAATAAAAACCTGCAGTTCACTTTGGCATAGAAGACTAGTTCCCATGAAACGATAAATTTCGAATATGACTCACACAACAGACCATGCCACAATACTATTTCTTCTGCAAAAGTTTGATCATACTGTACTTCATATATGGGTGATAATATAAAAAGGTACTAAATGTTGAAATTAAAAATTGAGAAAGGAAACATAGTAATACAATATATCAAAGCTATGCAGTAAATGATTGTTGAATGACTTGTGTAATCACTCAACTTCAAAATGTTAAAATTTTTTTGATGTGGTGCCTTTAATCTTGCAGATAGAAAAGATGATCCTTTAAAATTCTGTCTTATCTAACAAAACCATCATTAAGTGAGAAATCTGTAAATCACACAGAAAAGATACTGTAAAATACCTTAAAATACCTAAGATATTTTCCATAAAAAATATTATATAGATTTGACTTCAAAATACATGTGACTGCAAAAATAAATGACAAGTTCTCTGATTAAGGTGTTTCATATGACAAGTACACAAGACTTTTGATCACAGCACAAAAGAACTTTTATTTAAGCAATGATTGAAGATGTACTTTCAGTATTATCTGAAACCACAGTTTTTAAATTTTTCTATACAATGATCCTTTGATATCTCAAGAGTCTTGATGAAGGAGATAATGACTGGGAAATTGGAGATAAAGACACTGAACTTCCTGTTCAAAAAGTAATTCTCAGGAAGATGCTTTTATTCTGATTCAAAGACATCTTACAGAAAAATTGTATTACCAGCTCTGAATTTTAATAATGAATAGCCATGCCAGAAGCTACTTTCGTCCGTTTCTCTTGTTCGTGGCTACTTTACATAATTCCAAACTTTTCAGTACATCAAAGTGAATATGAAATTTTGAAATACAGTGCAGTGTCACTGCTTGATTTTAGTAATGGAAATACTTCAACTGGACATTTCTGTTGAAAAAAGATAGCAGGAAAAGCAAAAATAATGGATTCAAAGGTATTGCATGAATGATTAAAACACTACAGGAGTGGATCATTAGTCTTTCCTGGATTTTGCAAACTTTTGTTCCATAGAAATCATGAGTAAATAGCTCAGATTTTTTTCATTATCTTCTGCATGGATTACAGAAAAAAAAAAAACAACCCAAACCATGCCATTTGAAAAAGAAATCCTGAAGAAAAACCCCAAAACTAAAAAAACAAAACCCAGCAAAACTCTCAGAAGGGATTTACACTCTTTAGATTTTCTAAATTTGTAAAAGAAATGTTGAAAACAATAACCCATTAAAATTCCATTTTTTTAGGTTCTTTCTGCAGCTAATGAAAAAAAGAAGGGAAGAAAAAGAAAGAAAAACATCTCTGTGGACTCTTATGGCTGTGGATTTGTTGATGTATAAGCTTAGCATTAATCCTATGTTAATTTTATTTGCCTACCTGAGTGTCTGCCTTATAGCCCTACTGCACTTTCAGGATTCAGTTTTAGGTAGGTCCAAAGCTTTGGAGGAGGAGTTTAATGGATGTCCTAATCAGCTATTGGGACTGCTAAAGGTTTTGTATGTACTCAGAGCTCCCCGGCCCAAGACGTTCACAGTGTGTTGTTTATTGTCTCTGTGCACTTCCATAGCACAGTTCCCATAACAATGCAGTGCTTGGTGGCAAAGTCCATTCTGTAGTATGGAACAGACCTAGGAAAAAACAAAGCCCTTTCTTTTCAGTTGTGAAAAATACTTGAGCTACTGCAGCAGGGTTACACAAACTACTTGCAGAGAGGGAAAAATGGGCAGATACTGAATGCCTGAAACAATTATCCTGAAATTACATTACAGACCAGGGAATATATTATATGACAGGGAAGTGACTGGCAGCTGCTATGCAAACAGCAAAATTGAAGGAAAGGGAAAGGGAAAGGGAAAGGGAAAGGGAAAGGGAAAGGGAAAGGGAAAGGGAAAGGGAAAGGGAAAGGGAAAGGGAAAACTTTGGCCATTTTTTGAGCGCTGAATTAATACTTTATAACCTAGAACAGAGTTAAACAGCACTACAAAATGTCTTAACACTGTTTGAAATATATTTTGAAATGTTCTGAAAATACTTGAAATGCTAACTCTTTAATATTAAACACTTAGCATCTTCTATCAAAATCTGACTGGATGAGCATGGAGATTGAGGACATAGACATAATTTTGAACAAATATTTTCAGCACACATTGTGGAAGTGATAGTACTCATGATTTTAAAATTCATGATGCTTGCACATATGCCTCTTTGAATCCTGCAAAAGTATCATGGCACATAAAAATTATCTCTAGTGTTTGCGGCAACTGTGTTTTTATGTCTGATTGAGTGTTCAGTAACTACAAAACTAACTATATAAGTGTTATAATTTTAATTTCCATTCAGTCCCCTTATAAACTACTTCTAAAGTTTGGCTATGTGCATTGCTTTGTCAGGAAAAGTATCTCTACTTCAGCATTTTAACTATAATTAATGATGACATTCACCTTGATTGTTGCCAAGTTTATAATCCCTAAGAGATGGAACAAAACACACAATGCGTGAATTATTTATACTTCCATATGGAGGCTTATTGTTAATACTTTCTCAGTAATTCTTAAGCTTTGGATCTTAATGAGGAAATGTAGATCACTGGTGCATTTAGTTCGGAATAGAAACAGAAGCATGTGTCCAAAGAGATGAAAATGTTCTGATACTTCAAAAATGAACTATAAAGAAGCCTTTCTTCCTGTTGAAATTGCTGCGACAGCTTTCGGAACATATCTATACAAGAACCTAGATACTCTTCTCTGCTATGTAGTCTTCCTTTGAGCAATGACACACTGTCAATATTTTAACAAGGAACTTCCGTAACTTTTAGAAAAATAAAATCTCTGTTGTCCTGTGGTATCCCTCAAATTCTGGACTCAAAATCATAGATCACAATCGATGATCTACATCAGGTTGAATGAATGATAGGATATAACGCTTTACTTTCTAACTTAAAGCCCTACCAAATTAGTCAATTTTCTTGGCATTTTTGATCTGACCTTTTCTAGAACTTTGTACCTTCAGGCACACAATGCCATTCTTGGGACTGTTCTGTGCAGGACCAGAACCACAGATCTTCAGTGATCATCCCCCTGGTTGCCTTCCAAGCTAGGATATTCTATGATTCTATGATCTTTCCACTACTTTCCTTTTAGTAGAGGTTATAATTCTTTTCCCCTTCTATGTTTTCTTTTATCTTAAGTTTATTTCATGCCTTTTGTATCCTTTTCGCACCTTGAATAATTCTCCTCGGCACAAAATGAAGATCCTCTTTTGATAATTGAAGATAGTGCTCCAGTTTTTCTTGCTCCTTATTAATAGACTGTCATAAATCAAACTCAGTAATCTATAAATTTGTGTTGGGCAAACGCATCACTTTGCATGCAGTATTGCCTGAGTGATCTCATCCGTCACACTAAGCAGTATAAAGTAGTGATTTATTGGAATAGCGAAACCAAGTAAATTCCCTGTCTGGACTAATGTAATCGTTCCCTTGTTCTGAAGGTTCAGTGATTTCACAGTTAGTAGTTCCTTCTCTTTTCCCTACGAATGCATGCAGATACCTAAAAACCCAGAAACCTTATACAGTATATATTTAACTTAGTGAAAATATTTTCTTCATTCCATATTACCAAAACTTTAATTCCCTAATCAGTCAGGAAATATCCACATCCTACATATGTGTGCATGCCTTCCTGTCTGCATACCTAGAAGAGTGAATCCATAAATATGAGATAAAAAAACTAATCCATAGAGAAAGTAAAATTTATTCAAGTCATGTAACTCAGAGTAGCTAAAGACAAAACATATTATACTGAAAAAAGCCTGGTAGGCAGCTTTGCCTGTTTTAGGAGAAAATTAGGAGACAAATGTTATGCACATTGAGAACGAACTATCTAAAGACAGCACCATGTGCTTTCCATGTCTTGTTTGATGTGTGCAGTTATACAGCTTGCATCTCCACATAAAAGAAGTAAGTGTTGGTAAATTTTATGATACAAAATCTGTTAAGTAAATTGAACAAAGAACAAGAAAATACATTAATTGCTGAAAATATTATTCCAATAGATACAGTCCCCAGCTTCCTAACAGCACAGGAAGGTTCGGTAAGAGAGTATTAAGAGAGTATTTCTGTATACATTATCTAGCCTCAGAAATTATTTTCCCTTTAACTTGGCTGGAAGTAGCTTTGTGTAACCTATGCTGGCTTTTGTACCCGGTATTTATTCCACATGGAGATTTTTCAGTTACAACAAGAAAAAGTGCAAAACAATTAATTGTTTCAGATAATAATTAAAATACACATGTAACAACATTTGTTATTTCGATTTTGCACTCCATTGAATATTCTGCTTATACATTAGAAAATATTACACAGTGGCACAGTGTAACTGCTTAGCTTTAAGAATGTCAAACATTCCCATCATTATAAGTGTGGTCTTTTATATATGTAAAGTTAGTAATAGTTGTTTCCTATACAAAGATTCAGGAAAACAAGTGAGCAAAGGACAAGTGACTTTGACAATCTTAGTTTTCTCCTTGTAAATCCATATCTGTTGGACATGTGCATGGAGGAAAAGCAGAACTTAGACTTAACTAGTCAAATTCTGCTGCACATTGGTCTACTCTGAGAGTCAGTCACTCCCTGAAGTAAATTCATAATGTAAACTCTTAGCTGAGTACCATTACAATTTAATCATATTATAATTTTGAACTTTAATGCTCTCATCAAATGAACGTACTTCTGAAAACACATCAGGCATGGTCTAGAATCTCTACTTCGCTCCAGTTTACAAACTCCAAATGCACCTGTTTGAACTATTGCAGTTTGGATTGACTAATGATGCAGACTCTTTCCCTATAAATCTATACTGAAGTTGGGCAACCAATGGAAGCAACAGGGAAGCAATTCTTCAGTTCCCTGGCAGCACATAAACTTTACCATATGAAACAGTTACTAACATGAATGCATCACACATTCTTAGCAGAAAATAAGCAAATAAGAAGGCAACATCCAGCATCTTTTCAGTCTTACAGAGAGAGTGAAATCAGTTGGATAAATAAGAAAACACATAGCAAACCAACAAGTTAGACAAGGTTTAGCAGTCCCACTGTGACTTCTGTAGTGCAGCATTCACAGGACAACAGATACCTTAAATCATAATTAATTCAGTTGAAAAGAAAAGGTGAATTTTAGAATGCATTTTATTTTCTTCTCTTTTATGCTTCAGCCTACCAGAAAATTGAAATCTCTATCTCTGGCAGTTCTGTGGCAGACTTCCAGCTTTATCTTAATGAAGAAGGAATTATTTTTGACAAAGTTCTGCTCTCCAAGTATCCCAAAATCCTCTAATTCATTTACATGAGGTAGAGAGGAAAAGAAAGGATGGAAGGAAGAGCAGTGAAGCATACAAATATTACTCAAAAAAGGATATAGAAAAGTGTTCTATGCAAGGAAGACATGAGTGTTTTATAGCAGAAGAGTATAGCAGAAAAGTAGAAAATCACATTTCCTTAAATTTAATGCTTGAAAATTCACCAATTTATTCTAATATAAAACTATCAAATGAATAATAAGTGAATTTCACCAGTTTTGAAAATGAAATGAGAATGGGAGGAAACTGGAGTTATAAATTATTTCAAAGGAGATTAAGCTTTTACAAACTGGTAACTGGTATTATATGCTGTCACAAGGCCTTTTTTATTTCCCAGAAAAACCCAAATGCAAGTCAATAGCTACTACAATGAAAAAATTCTTACTGAAATTTAGACAGTTTCCTTAAACTGACATGAGGGCTATTGGTTTCATGCGGCACATTACATAATCTTTCTATTATATTTACCAAAAGTCTTCATAGTACCATGTGTTCCTCTGATAAATTACGGAAAAAATTACTGTGATGTCTGTGTTCAAAGAACATTGCTACTGAATGAACCAAAGCAAACACAGATGCCTCAAGACCAAGAAAGCACGACAACAGGTACATCACTTTATCCTTTATGTCTAAGGGCTACTATTCTACAAATGATATATTCAATATTAACTATATTTTGGTGTGTTTAACTCCAGAAGAAGAATCTTGATGATTTTATAATTAGTGAGACCTCTTAATAAAGTGCTGGTAGAAAACAATATTGCTAAGTCATTGTGGTTTAGCTTGAACAACAGCCAAACTCCCACCCATCTGCATGCTCACTCCCCTCCCCAGTGTGGTAGGTAAAAAGTTTTCTTCTCCACAGACTTCAGGGAACTGCCTGCTTCACCATGGCGTCTTCTAAAGGCTGCAGAGGACCACCTTCTCTTCCATGGAGAAGCTTCTCCTGCTCTTTTGCCTTTGATGTACCCTCTGTTGTTTCTCTCATTTTATTTCCTTCTCCTCTTGCTGTGTGGAATTTTCTGCCCTTTCTTACATGCATTTTCCCAGAGATGCCCCGTATGTGGCTAATGAACTCAGCTGTCTCCTGTGGTGGATATGTTGCAGGGATAGCTGGCACTGATAGTCTCCAGCTTTGGGCAGCTCCAGCCACCTTCCCACAGAGGCCAGCCCTGCGGGCCCCTGCTTCCAAACCTTGTAATCCACACCAATACACTTGGTAAAAGGCTGAAAAATATTTTAAACACGGTTCTTTATCCAGCTCTTTTTAAATCTTGGAATTTGTAGATTTTATCCCACAGGAACATAATTTGATGATCCACTTTTGCATAAGACTACATCTATAAAAATAAAAAAAAAAGTCTAGAATTATATAAAAGCTCATGAAAATTATATCTCAACTTTGAATTTCTCCTATTTTCACTAATATGCAAGCTTGTTAAAAATGTAACACATCCAGTGAGCTAAGCTTAAAATTTGACAATGATTATTTCAGTGTCAAAGGAACAGTGACAGATACCCAAACCTCTTCTGCAGTTTTCTGAGTTTTCAATGGAATAGAATATCTATTTGGAAAAGAAAAGCTAGGTTATTCAGTTATTCAGATTGTTTAGGATGTGTATATACAGCTCATTTTCTAATTATTCAGAAATTTCAAATTCACCAGAAACATTCATACTTCTCTATGATACAGTTAAAATCTCTTTTCCTCAGAAAAAAAAGAAGAAATGCATAGCAATGATTCTTCTCTTCTCCAAGGGTGGCTGTTTGGTCTGTTACTATCCAAGTTCACCATAACCAGGTGACACTAATTAAGAGCAAGAGTTGTACTGCAGGCAATTTCTGATGTACTTCTTCACAGTTTTGCCACCAGCTTAGTTTCATGATTCCCAAGTTTACAAAAAAAAGCATGTAAGGTACGCAGAGGCATTGTATGGGAAGAGGAAGGTTTGGCAAAACTAAATTTTACCTCCATACACTTTGAAATTTTCCGTAATTCCTCTGTCTTGTTCTGATGAATTATGAGTATTCCTTGGAGTGTTTTATAATTGCTGTATGGTACAGATCAAAGAATTTGTTATTTGTAACACATGAAATCACTAGTAAATGTAATTAAGCATCAACAGCCTAATTTATTTTTTCTGATGTCAAATAAACACAAACCCAAGTGATTTCAGTAGGAGTAAAAACCCCAAATCTTTTCATTGGGCTCAACTATTCATTTAATGATGTTTCATGCAGCAAATTTTAGATTTCAAATAATTCATAAAATCTGATACTGCATATTCTTATTTCAGATTTATTCCTTTTGTTTAAAAAATTAACAGAATAATTTTATTTTCATGGAGCTTTGATTTTCATGGAGCCAGAACAGCCAACAGAAAGGTATTCTGTTCTGATGCACTGTAACCCTCAACATCTGGGATATCATGATGACATCAGATTAATTCTTTATTTTGTTTTGTATGGTTTAAGGGAAACAAATTCTGGTTTAAAAGCAAGATTAAAGGATATTTTTATTATTCAACATTCTCCTATTAAAACAGGAGATATGCACTCAAAACTTCAAAATGTACAAAATAAAATCTGCAAGCTTAAACAAACCTATACAAACAAACCTATATAATTATCTACAAACCATCAAGAAATCTACAAAGAGGAAATTAAGAAGAGTGTTACATGGTTAGTCTCCTAAAAGTTTAGCATGAATCCAGCAGGATAGTTCAAGTTATTTGTAGGCATTTGCCATTTCTCAAGGTTGGAAATGACGAAATTTTAATTTTCATAATAATAATAATTTTTTATCAATTTTATTCTGTTAAAGTGTACACTTTTGATTAAACTAAGACAATAAGAATGTTACTACTTTGCAAGTACAGCATTTGAATATGCCCATAATGCAGAGAAGAGTTACAGCTATAGAGAGGTTATTAACATAAATTGCAATTATGAAACTGATTGTCATCATTTACGACTCTTTTCAAATTACTTGACAGATTGTCATGGGAAAATTAGTTATGCAAATTTATTAATGTTTATGCAAATTGTTTGACTTCAAGACTGAAGTAAGACTATGGATCCAATACCCTTCAGCATGTACTGTGAAAAGCAAAGGATACTCATTTCACTTAAACTTATTTGAATTAATCATGGTAAAAACAAAATAATCTTATTTCTAAAATTGCTTTGATTGGAAAATGTTCCTGACTCATACAAACCGAGTAATTAATCTAGCAAAGTATTATGTAGACTATGAGAGACTTCATTTTGGATGTGATCATGGACATATTTTGACTTAAGATCAGGAACTGTTCAGAATGCATAAAAATGAAGTAGTTAATGAGGGGAAATTGGAGAAGGATGTTATGCTGTACTTCTTAACTGCATTTTTTTTAAGTCTTCTGATTGCTTGTAAATTTTGATTTAAAGTGCTTTACATAATCATGTAAATACTTTGCATGCTTTACCCAAGTCAAGTTACTTCTACAGCTGCTTTGCAGATTTAGACAGGAAAACACATCAGAATGTTTTTCAGATTTGACCATCAGCTTTTTTGCAAATGGAAAGTTTCCTCATTAACAAACCTTTTGGCCAAAATCAGAAAGAAGAAAAGTTTAAAAAGTAAACATATATTGATTTGTAAACCTTCTAATTGAAATCATAAAGAAGTAAGGACAAATATGTTCAATGGGCCAATGAGTAACATCTACAGATGTTTCTGCCAGCACATGATTATGAACTTTTGTTTCACTATTAAATAGAAACATGCTTGTTCTATTATAGGTTTAACTGCTAAGTAATTTCAAAAAGACCATTATTTTTTCAACATCCAGAACAATAAAAGGATGAGTAGACCCTGTAAAACAAGACAGCAGGTTTCTTGTTCACACTGATACAGAATGAGAAGCAGTGAGAATATTACCATATTTCTGTATCATTCCAGCAAGATAATCCACAAAGAGAATTTATGCATGTCTCCATAGAACAGCTGAAGTGCTTTTTCCTTTGTTCATTTAATTCCTCATCAACAGAAAGGAGTTTACCCCACCTTTACCCATCCGTGTGACCAAAAAAATACATCAGTTCTCCATTTGGAGCTACTTGGGTTCTCTTTTTAATCACTTAAAATATGTATTGTTTAGCTTTATGGTTCCTCTCTGCCACTACTTGAGAATTCTCTCTTGCTGGCCACTGCCTCAGTAGAAACATATGACATTTCAGGGTGCTTAAACACAGTGAAAACTATCAAATTTGTAATGAAATATTTAATTATTCAGAAGTACGCACAGACCCGCCACAAGGACAGTAATAAACAGCCACGGGCTTTTTTTCTTATACTAACATGTACATTGTGAACATTACCTGCTTATAACTTCGGAAGTCAAAAATATAAAAATAATAATCTGTAGAGGAGCTGACTTTGCTTTTCATATTAAATTCAATTTCAAACTTTTGCCCGCAGTTATTACAGGAAAAGAACATCTGAAGAGTAAAGTCAATTAGCTTTTATTTTGTCTGTCACCACTTATTATTCATTATGTTATACTTAGAAGTCTCAGCTATATTCTGAATCCTAATTTCCCTGTATCAAAAGGCTGAATATCAAAAAGGTAGGGAAAGAAGTACATCTGAGGACCTCAGCTATGATAGACGCCTGGTATTCCTTAAAGTCCAAGATATTAAAATTGGCAGCAATCTATGCAGGGAAAATCAAAGAAAAAAGAGTTAAAAAATCTTCCGGAAAATAAGGTCCGGAAAATTAGATCCTTCAGAAGGACTTATATGTAGACAAAAAAAAACCCTAACAAACAACATGGTTAGCCAGAGAAATTATGCTTTAGGAATCAGGGCACAGAAAGAGAAGAGGCACATGAGTCAGACCTGGGAAAGGTTGTTAAAACAAATAAAGATTCTTTGGTATACAGAAAATAATTTTAAAATTAAAATTACTATGAAGAAGGTTCTGAGTAAAGATTAAAGATAAACTTGATGTGGCTCTGAAAAAAAAAATTACTATATAAATTTTCAAAATTATGCAGTTCTTTATTTGGGGATAAAGGGAAGATGAACTTAAGGACAGTAGGAAAACACAACAAAACTGGAAGGAAAACTAAAACAGTTAATGACCCCAAATTGGCTGGGACCAAGAATCTCCCCCCACAAGTTGTTTGGTATCTCTCACACAAAATCAGTATAGAATCAAAGAGTCATTTAGGTTGGAAAAGACTCTTAAGATTATTGAGTTCAACTACAAATGCAACACAGCAAGGATTCATACAAAGATTTGGTTTGTTTATAATATCTAGTGAATAGTAGCTGTAGCAAATAATAACAGAAAGTTAAAAAATAAACAAAACCAGCAAACAAAGAAAAACAGAAAGCAAAACAAACCCACCATAATTCAGAAGAGAATCACTTGACCCAATCATTAAAACTGTTGATATAAAAATCAGCAATGTGCAAGGCATTATAACAAAAATTTATGTCAAGAGCAACTATGGATATGGAAGTTAAAGCAAATGGGGTTAGACATTAAAGGTCTTAGCAAAGATAATCTGGCCGCTAAAGTTCTTAAATCAGAAAAATAGAAGAAATCTCATCTAATTGTACTTCACTGCATAATTGGTTTGTGACATGGAAAGCTAGTAGAGTTGGAAAAAGCAGAAAGTAATTGCAATGGATGAGAAGCTACTGATAGCAAGCATTAACCTTCAGAGAAAATACTGTCATTGAGTGAGATTCTCTGTAAAGGTACCATTCTAAATAATGGGACATATCAAACTCATTTTTTTCAATGCCCACTTTTAATAAAAAGATTGGAAAGCACTACTTGTTTTACAAGATACTGGTGTATCACAGAGAAAAGAAAAAAACACAAACAAATCATCAAAACCAGGCTTCCTCAATCATTAGTGTAGTAACAATAAAAATGGCATGCAATTCAGGTAAAGAAAAAAAAAAAAAGAGATTTATGTGGATCATCAGAAGGAATGAAAGTCATATCTTTCAAAATAAGAATAAATTAAATATTTTGGCCCAGTAAAAGGAACACTGAAACAGGATATACCTACAATCTATAAACATGTCATGGTAGAGAATAGCAGTGGAGTGAGCAGAAATTTAGAAACATGATCAAGAAAGATTGTTTTCTGACTGCAATTTCAGATGAAGAAGTGAAAGCAAAATACCCAACTACTCTGAAATGGAGCTTCCATTTCACATCACATTGGGCAAAAGGTTTCTATTACTGAAATATTTCCTAGTCTATGAACATACACTAAGTCAGGAGCCTTGAATCTAAAATTAGTTTCATTTATTTACCCAAGCACATAAAGCTGGAGAAACTGGAGAGATGAAAAAGTAGTTTTTAATTCTTAATCCCATTACCTAGATTAGTTTTCTGCCTTTCCTTTGATCTTTGGTCTCTAGAACAGCTAGGACTCTTTGGTAGTGGCATCTTTCCTACTTTGTTAGCTCCAGAACAAATACAAGTCACAGGAATTTTGAAGTGCCCAGCAAAGTTTCACATTTCTTTGTGCAAATCTGAGTTTATTTTCTGGTTTTTGGGGTTTTTTTGGTTGTTTTTGGTTTTGTTTGGGGTTTTTGTTATTGTTTGTGGGGGGTTTTTGGGGTTTTTTTTGTTTGGTTGGTTTTTTGGTTTCGATTTGGGGTTTTTTTTGGGTGTGTTTTTTTGTTTTTTTTTTTTTTTATTTACTATTTTCTAAAGCTAATATGTTCTTTTCTACTAGTTTGTCAAGGTTAACTCTTGCCTTTTGTCACAGACAGGCTCCTGCCCTGCCCTTCCCCAGTGTTGCTGTGCTCATGATGGGACAAAGACAAGCTGCAAGCTTTGCACAGCTGCAGTGAAACAGCTCCCCCAAATGGTATAATTTAGCACGGAGATTCCTAAGGAAATGCAGTTTAAATTAATTAAAATTCCTAAATGATTTGGAAAAACTGACCTTCATAGCATGTATGACATTTTAATAGCAAGTTTTTTCTGAAAATCTTACTGAAAACCCTGCTGACAATCTACTGAGGTAGAGACCCAGAAGTCTACAGGTCATATTTTAGTGCTATGGGACATCTATCACGGCTGAGACTCAGAACTGTAAAGATGTTTTGGGTATTTTTTAGACCTTGGAAGATAGGCAGGATGAAAAAAATGTGGCTGAGAAGAGTCCATTCTTTGTTAAAGCAACAAACAACCATATAGCAGAGGGAATGCCAGGTAGTACAGAAGGGAGCCTGTGGTATCCCAGGGAACTTGGTCTTCCAGTAATGTGAACGTGACAGCAAAATCAAAAAGTATCTTGACGTGTCCATGGAATATGTTGGTTCAACAACAATTTTGTCAGCAACATGAAAGTTGGTTGCTATTATTTTTTAAAGGTACTGCATTTTGCCCTTCAAGCTCATTAGTGAGTTCCCACTTCATAATGCTGGTTTCTTAATGGCCTAATTATTTGTAAAAAAAAAAAAGACATAAAACTTCTGGTAGAAATAAAAACATATAAACTAAGGATAAGATTATCACTTGTAATTCCTCTAACATTTGCCATGGATTTTCAGTTCATAACACTACAAGTCAGACCCCCCAAAGTGTTTTGGTGCAACATACGATTGTAGATTGATGGATTTGTTTGTTTATATATCCTTGTATGTTTTTTATTTGCCATCTGTTCATTGAGCTTTTAGTTTCACATTTTCCAGCTTTTGGCCACCAAAAATTAATTAATGAGGGTTTCTTAGTTATTTATTTAAAATTTTTAATAGTCAAACTAGTCTTTTTGTAGGGAGGAACTCCAGGGGCTGATTCTTAAAGAAGACTACCAAGTGACCTAAGACTCATACTAAAATTCTACCAACACTATACCTTGATTCATTCCTTTTTGTTCTGTTGAAACAATGTCAACTCACAGCAAAAGTAGGTAGAATATTTCAGCAGAAGAGGAAGTATAAGGATATAATCTAATAGTATTAATTTATTCCTAAAAAGAATTTATTTTTAAAAAAAGCTGTTATTTTTAAAATTTTTAATTATTTATTAGTAGTCAATAGGTGTCAATTTCTAATTTCAGTTTAGCAATGAAAAAAAGCCAAAAAGAAAAATCTTCAATTTTAGTTGTTTCAATAGCTCCTATTTACTAATTGTGCCAACAGGTATATTTTATTTGAACATCAAAACAAGCCTTGTTCACAATTACCTGTTTGGAGATATCCCTAGCTATTTTGTGTTTCAAGTGGGTAATCATTGGAAAACAACAAAGAAAGTCTGAAACACACTGGATGGATATTGAAAGTTCTGTGGCCATGTTAAAATAATAATACTAGAGAAACCTACAACACTGAATGACCCTGGCAAAAACACAGCCAGCTTTACCCCTATTTGATATCAGTGGACTTTGAAATTATTTCATGTAGACACCTTGCAGAATCAGGTCACAGATTCATCAGATTTTTGAATGTCACTGGCTGCATTAGACATGTTTGATAACATTGTGGTTCACATCCAGCAAATATACCAGCTATATGAACAGCAGCTGAAAAAATTGTCCTTTCTAAAAGACCCTAGAAATGCAAACACTGAACAGCAAATATCCACCGTGTGTCATTTCTCTTGAAAGCTGGCAGCACTTTGCATTTTCAGGGAGGTTATTTTTCCCAGTAGTTCCATCCTGACCAAATGGTGGTGGCAAACAAACAATGAGCCAGTATCATCAGAAGGAAAGGCTGGCAATAATTTTAACTGTTTTTCTCTCTAAGGAGTGGAGACCAAATGAGGAAATTACCAAAACCACTGAAAACCATATTTATCAGTGTCAATGCTAAACAAAGCATTGCCTTGTGTTTCATAACAGATATTGTTAACTCACTGGTAAGGAACACTATTAAATGCAGTACAGGCTGCTCAGCTTTAATACCTTTTAAATATGCAATCTGCTCTCTGTGCATCAGTCATGGACATCCAGCAGTCTTTGCTAACAAGAATATAATCTCACTATGATGAGAATGATGCCTTCAAAGGGAAGCATTTACAAATAAATACTAAAAACAAAAGGATGAAAACATCAAGTATTTAGAAGTTAATTAAATTCTATTCCCAAAAAGCCTATACCTTCAAGAAAAGAGTTTCAGTGTAATGAATTATGACGTGAGCTGCTAAGGCAAGCCAATCTATTACCAATTACATGTTGTCTTTTCAAGTCATTCCAAGAGAACACAGTAACTACAAGCACATGACTAGATTATAACAAAAGTTATAATAATAAAGAGAAAGAATATTTTCTTTGGTAATTATATGAAAACTTGAGGGTTTTTTTTTAAATTTGTCTTCCTCACAGTTTTTGAACTCTTAAACCTAACCTTGTGTTTTAAAAATCTGGTCAGTATAGAGGGGAAAAAAATAAAATCTGTCCCTCTATAGCTGGCAACATTTAATCAGTGTTATACATAAACAAGTCCTACTTTCTCTGTTCTGTTTCTGGTATTTCAGCTGTGTCTCACTAATTCACATATCTCCCCTTCATCATTTATACATTGCTGCATCACTTTTAACATATAGCATTTCCCAGATAGCATGCTTTTCCACACCTTGCTTAAAAAACCATCAATACTGTGTCACTTAGGGCAGGATTTTTTTTCCCAGTGCCAGAGGACTGCAATGTTTAGTGACCTTATCCACTTAAGAAGTCATCTTTAAAATTGCTTTTTCTCCTCTTGGCATGCAGAGACCTGGCTCATAGCCTCTGGCTTGCGACTCAAGGTTGTGCAACCATGTAAACTGGTTTTAGCTATCAAAAGCAGCAACTGCAGAGTTACAGAAAAACAGTAATAGCTTAAAAGACATAAGCCCTAGGCCAAGATTTTCTAGCCTCACAGCACAGGCATGCAAGAACTAGTGGAAGGCAGGTGCTAGACATACCTGCCAGCATTTTGTAGATACCAGACTGGCCAGGCAGTTGGGCTGAAATTCCACTTTTTCACTCCTGCTCTCCAAGGTGCAGATATTTATAGAGCCCAACCTACACCCAATAAACCACATTGATGTGCTGGTTTCTGAGGCCAGGGTGAATTCGACCAAAATAGTTGCTTTATTTTGATTTCCGTTGTGGGAGAGAAATCCAAGGAAAGTGTATGAGAGAATTAAGCCCTGTAACGTCTTGTTCACTGAATAGGAAAAAGACATAGTTCCTGAAAGAGAAAAATTTCATACTGATAAACTGATAGCAGTTCATGAGGAATCATATTAATTTTCTCTTGCACATCTGAGCTATATATATTTGTTAATAATGCCACCCTTCTGTTTATTGATTATAATCCACTATCTCATGTTTTTAACAAGTAGTACCCAAGATATAATAGATTGTTCATAGAGATCTTGATATTTTAATTAATTTTTAATTTTTGATGCAACTGAACATAATTTATCCACTTAAGCAAAAGTTTCCAGAAACTGCTCCCTGTAGAAAAGACCCATCACTGACAACAAATCTCATAACGCTTCTTCCTCCTCATAGCAGAGAGAGCTAGTCAGGAGCAATGGAGAACAGATATACCCAACACCTAATTAAGACCTTTCCATTAAAAACACATTAAAAATCCAGTGTCACTGTAGAATTTTTGAATGCTATTTTTTTATTGTGCAAACACATTAAGTGCTATACCACTCAAACCTGTTACCTGTGAACGTAATGTAAGGAGAAGAAATTATTCTGTGTTAAATGATTTCATGTGAATCACAGGCTTGATGATCTCTTCTCATTTGAAAATATGAAAAAGGAAATTAACAATGTAATGGGTTACCCAAGATGCCTTTAATTTTACTTGAAAGTTAGATATTTTGAGGATCAGGTGTTTTGTGTGTTCATCAAAATGTGCTTTACCATTTGTTCATTTGGCATACAAAGAGAAATTGGAGATTCAGTTTCTATTAATATCCATCTCTTTGTTTCACTATTTCACTAAAAAAAAAAAAAAAAGGTTACTGAGGATATGGTGACCTGTGAAATTGTTTGCAAAGTGTTCTCTACTGGTTGTGCTTTGAAATTCCTTTCATGAGCTGTCAAACTTTAAATTTGCCCTGTAATACTACATTGTGAACTCACTCAAAATTGACAATTTGACAAATGTCAGCACAACATAACTCGATAACCTTGTTTAAGTTGTGTGGCATGCAATGACACAAAAGATAACACCTCATCATCCTCAGTTGTTTATTTTTTCTCTGACAGGTTGATGCAAACTTTTTTATTTTTAGTTTTGTTTTCAAAGTATCAAAGTCTCTCTTAGATAATGTCTAAGTCTCTCAGTGTTGGCTTCTTATCTTATAGTCATAATTTTGGGTGCCAGTTTCAAAGAATATCAAAGGAAGCTAGCATTTTAAATTCTAGTTGCTGTGAAATTTCACAGTGCAATTTCATTGAAGACTAAAATCTCACCTTTCCTTCTGGGTTTCTAAGAGAAGGTATGAACCCTGCCTTAGGTTTCAGATTGAAGCTCTTAGGGATGCAGGATGTTCTTTCTTGCTAGATTTGTAGCAGTTTCTGGTAGAGACAATGGATATATCTTATTCCCATGGAAGTCAAAGCTGGAAGGGATGTCTGTCCTCAGCATCAGGTCCTTGCTCAAGCTATCAGATGTTGAGAGTTAGGTGAGATAACATAAAGAAATGAAACAAAGATGATGCAGTGAACTTACCAATTACTGTCAGCACACATAGCAGTTCTGTTAGTAACAAAATTAAATGCAAGTAGCAGGGGGCACCCACACTTTCACAGTTGAAAATCTTTGATGTCTGGTGTCTCCTGAGAGACAAAGCAGTCTCATCAATAATCAGGATGGAAAGATTAAAAGTAAAGCAATATATTATTTCAATACCCTACCACATGGGAGTGTTGCCATGACCTTTTGCAAAATGTAACTTTTTCCAAATGCTGTGAGTTATAGCTGCCTAGACACCAGATGTCCAGTCAGAGAGGTTAATTAAAAACTTTTTCTGAATCTGGACCCTCAGTAACTTGTTTTGCAGTAGCAGAGGAAAGGCAAAAATAATACATATTGGGTTATTGCACTGTTAAATCAGTGTAGACAGATAGACTGGGAAGTTCAGTATTTGTATCAGAGAACTCAAAGCTAGACAAATTTCTCTCTCCATTTCCCCACCTCCAGCCTAAGGGTTTGATACTGTACAGAAAAGACATGGAGACCAAATTTTCAATGTTGAATGCCTGACTTCTTACTGCTGGAACAATTGTTGAAGATTACATGTTCATGAGGGTATTTTAGGAAGAACAGTAACAACTATGCAGACAGATTCAAATAAGTAGTTGCTCATACTCATGACTGTAATGGCCTAGGAATCAAAAAATCCCATGGTCCCAGAAATGTAGTCCACTCACATGCAGACCTTTATATCTATAATGGAATTTCATCTTGCAGATCTAAACTCTTATTAAAACCCTGAAAAAATAGGGTCTGAATCCACAATTCAATTATCTACAATAATTCTATAACACAAGGTGTTTATTCTTTCACAATTACTTCATTAATGCATCATGCATGTCATGGTGGATAATGATTTATTAAGATCATCCATTAAACAGAATCATTGGGCTTTATAGCATTCAATACAACACTGCATATCCTAAACAAATCTGAGCTACATTGAATTCAATGCTGTTGACCAAAAGGTCAAACTTTCATTCACATTTTTACACCCTCTGCTTCTAACCGGGCTTAACAAGAACACAAATTGAGCAGGATGCTAGGTCTATTTTAGTAGTTAAATACTTCAACCCATTTCAAACTTAGGTAAAACCATACCTCTCTTGGGAGAATAAAAACCCCCCAGTCTTTAGCACTCAAATATTCTTTTTTTTTCAACTTTCCATTTAATTTGTAGCAGAAAAATACAAATTTAATTTTACTTTCTCAGAAAACAACCAAACAAATAAAACCAACAGGAGCTGTTGCAGTATTAGTCTTTGAAAAACTCAGAAAAGTTTTAAAAACATATATAAAGATATGTTAATACTGTTGCAACAATTTGTGCTTCAGGGTGATTAATCCCTTTGTAAAAACGAAACCAACCAGAATAGATATAAATTTTACACATATTTTTCATGAATGTAAAAGAATGCAATTTGTCCTCACTCCTATATTAATTAGATGTGTTATATTCAGCTGTATTTGGATTAGTTACCTGAATTATGTTAAATATTCTCCTTCTGCAGATTTGAATCTTCTAATATGGTACTCTATAGTTAATACTTCCATGATACATTGCTCCTTGTTTAAAATGAAGAAACACAAAACTACATAGGATGAAGTTAAAACTACATTTCTTTTTAATGAGATACATCAATTAATTCATAAATTGTTTTAGGCATTTCATAAGTTTAAAAATCAATTTCCAACAGCCTTTTTTTTTTTTTTAAGGAGGATCCAGAGGAAAAACAACAAATAATCAAATCTTTAAAATCTGTTAGTAACTAAATTATTATTCAATTTTTTTCATATTTAGAAATATTACCAAATACTTATAATCCTTGCCTTCTGTATTGCCAAGTACTGGAAAGTCATCAAAATTGTATACAGTGTGCTGCTTTGGGCAAAGCAGATATATTATTTATTATTCACTCTAACAGCCTCAGGCTGTGGTTTGACATTTCAAAATATTTAGCCATGGTAATGACATGGGATATTTCTATTCATTCCTACACTGAGACTAATCTAAAAAGAGATTAATCCATTCAACATATAAACTTTTCCTAATGACCAGAACTTTTAGATACAATAGCCTTGTACTCTAACAAACCTTTTCTAGGTGAAGAAATAAATAAGAAACCACTGTTGCAGGCTGTGCCAGTACACAGGGCGTGTCCCACTGCAGAATGGGCAGCAGTGGCTGCTTTTCATAGGTGTGCTGTGCATAAACACACAAACACATGAGAAGAGATATATATGGCCCATTTGAGACAATAGATATGTGTACAGAAAGGTGGAAGAGGAGAAGGAAAGAGAGAGGCCACATCAACCATTTTCATGAGCAGAAATTGTACTCGAGCTAGTGCTTCACTAATACAAAATTTTATAGTGTTTTGAGTTTTTTCATCATGGCAAGTGAAATGGGATTTCTGGAGGAAAAACAGCCATTTTATGGATGTCTAAGGTGCAAATAGCAGGTTGATGCTGTATTTTTCAGTGGCAGAGGGTGGCATAACAGGAAACAGATCAGCACAGCTATGGAAGTTGAATTCATGTTTGTGAGAAAGATTCCCGTGAGATTTGCAGCAGAGGGAGAGCAGACCATGTACAAAGCCATTTGGAAATGTCAAAGCGATCAGGAGAAACTTGCAACATGGCAGGAACTGCAAAAGTTACTCCATACTAAAAATACAAAAATTGGATTCTGAAGAGCAACCAAGAGAGAATTGCAAAGACTGAGAAACTGAGAAAATGCAGATCACTGGTCTTTAATGATTGGATTGAATACTGAATATAGGCCTCAGCTAAAAAGACATTATTCGTGTCCATGGCTATTTTTTTTTTAAAAAAAAGACTTCAGATTTGTTGCTAAGGCAGTTTTCTTCAGGAGCTATAATTAGATTCCTGTTATTTTTTTCCAGAATCAGATATTGCCACTTTACATTCTGTTGTTATTTTCAAGTTTTGAAATTACATAGGTGATCAGCTAATTAACTGCAGAGATAACAGGCAGTTAGCAAATCCAGTGCACTATGTTTACACAGTGGATTTAACATCAAATTCATGGTGAGTGCAATTCATGCGTCATTCACGCACCACTGAGTTCCTTTGCATTTATACAGCAGTTGGTTCACTGCTCACACTGTGTCCAGGGCTTCCCTGACTATGAGGAGGTCGCTGTCTCTTAGATTAATGCTCCATTTCCCAGGGCTGTCTTTCTGTAAATACATCCTTGGTATTTCAAAGATCTCTGTAAACTCTCTCAATGCCAGTGTCTCCCAATGACTTTGAAACAATTTCTTAAAATAATATGGTTGGGAATTTATAGAGACAAATTCCTGCTTTCTGAACTGCACTGTGCATGTTTTCAGAATAGCCTTCTGTCCTCATGGATTTGGTCCTCTTGGGTCTGGCACAGTGGTCAGATACTATAGCTAATGGTATCATTCAGGCAACTATGCCAGGTTTTGTTTGGGCTTATTTTAAGTCTTGGAACATTTAGGTGACAGAACAGTTTAGTTTTCCATTTCAGTCCTAACACTTGCAATACCAGTGCCTAAAAAAACAGTTTTGAAAAATATATAAATAGAAAAAAATTCACCAGTGAAACTGCTCAAACTGAATTTTACCTTGGCTTATTAATTTTTAAGTGCAAAAAGCAGAATATTGGGTAATAAGAAATATCTCAACAAAAATTTCATATTATTATTATTTTATGACTGAATTTAAAGCAGGTATAGATGGGATATTTGAGTTTTAATTTTTTTTCCAGAATCTCAAGCACTGTATTTCATAATAGCATTTTATGCTGCATTAACAGAGTTTTATGCTGCGTTAACACCATTTTGTAGCATAATGGAAAACAAATGGGTACAAGAGACAGGTAAAATGGAAAATAAACTAAAACTTTTTTCTGCTCATTCCTGTGCTGTACACTGACAATATTACCAACAAAACAACAATGGCTTTTCAAGTATCCTCTAATTCAACTTCATTTTGCAATGAGCATTTACTGAATTTACTGAATTATTTTAATATAATGGTAAAGAGACATACTGGGATCCCTATTTTGGAGGTGAAATCTTTCCAACATGAGCACTCAAGCTTTATCAATTTAATTTGGCTTGATCCTCAATACAAAGTATGATATATTATAAAAGGCAACTATCAAAGCTTCAAGAAAGTGAAAGAAAAGAAGAGGTAAGAACTTACAGCTAGTAAAGGGGTTTCCAAAAAAAAAGGAAAAGATTATTCTTTAGCAACTAAAATGAAACAGGCTTCCTGTTCTGCTCTCTGATTTTATTGACCTTTTCCTCAAAATCAGTGTGTTCTCAGCTGGAATCATATACAGCTTTAGACACTTTTTTCAAGAAAATTTTCAGTGGAAAAGTGTAAGAGTACTCAAAAGCTAAAAAAAACCAGGCAAAATGGAAGGTATCAACATATTTGAACTGCTTAGACTTGGAAAGAGACAGGAAAGTAAATACAAGTCTTTAAATGCTAGGCACAAGAAAGGAGTTGAAAGGAAATCATCTGGTATCTAGGTACATAGTAAATAGGGCAAGAATAAAACAGCTAATAATACAGAAACAAAATTTAAATCAGACATAAAAACCCCCTACTAATTGCAAAATTCATAAGAAATTGAGTAGTTTGAAAACATCATTAACTTCATCCTAGGATCTTTAAGAAGAAGATTGTGAAACATGCTGGGAATAAGTGTAGTTGCACTTTGCTATGATTAATTTGAATTTGCGTCCCATGGAGAATAAAGAGAACTTGGCATTGAACTTTGAACATTTTTCTCCTGCTAGGTTACCTTTCAATTAAACCAGTTCCTTGCATCATCTCACTGTGCAACCATTCAAATACTCTTGCCATCCAAATGGCTGGGGCAGTACAGAGACAGTAAGTGGCTTCTGAAAGCAGGGAATAAGAATAGGTAAGTTTGGAAGGGACGGTGGTCATCTGGTCCACCCTCCCTGCGCAAGAAGGGTCATCCTAGAGCACATTGCACAGGATTGCCATGTGGAATTGCTTCCTTTGGCAGATGTGTTTGGTATATGCAAATGAAAAATATTTACAGAACTATGCCTTCTTCTCTTATTATACCATGGTCTGTTTGGAGAAAACTTTTTTTGTTGACAGCAGTAATGAGATGGTCCTGAACTACGTTTGAAATTCTTAGGTGCAGTAACGAGTTAGAAAATAAAAAGATACACTAAAGTGGCTGAACCTCTATATATCCTGGGGTCATGTTAGAACTCTTCTTAAATTACACGCACACAGGAAATTTTACTGGTTTCAAAGAATAAACAATGAATACAAATGTCATTTGTCAGATTTCTACGCAGGATATTTGGCAAAAAGACCAGAAGCACTAAATTCCACTTATTTAGTGTTATGACGAGCAGAAATCTTCCATCAAAAAAAATCCTGGTTATAGGCAAAGCAACTTGTATGTATACATCTATCAGAAGCTTTGAATGAGTATAGTGTTTACTGAGGGCAAAAGGCAGGAGTGAGACAGATTTATGGGACTTAATTATTACATTTATTATTACATTTTTTTTCCTCTTGTGTTTCTAAAAAAAGTGATTTCCAACATTTAATTCTGCTATTCCATCTCAACCAGCTCTCAGTGACTAATCTTTTCTCACCAGCAGCTGTCAAGACTTCTGAATTTTTTGAGGGGGCTACTAAATTGTTTGGCAGTTACACCTACCACTTTCTACAAGTCTTTTTCAAAATCTGGTGTCACAAACCAATTCATTTCACTTAGTTATAATCCTTCTTTTCATGGTTTTACTGCCTTCCACACACCTGAATATTCACATTTTCTTTTATTTCTCATATTATGGGCAAGAAAAAGTGGCTTATTTTTTCATTTGGCTGCTTTCCAACTAACATAAATCCCACTCTATGACATTTTTACTATACTAGCATCCACGAAGATGGGAACTGTCCATGGATTTTGAGAATTTCTCAAACAGATAAGGTAATTTTTATATGTCTGAAGTACTTTATTTCAAGAATAAATTTCCAAAGGTAATATATCCTATATAGATGCTCTATTAATATTAAAGCAGATTAATTAAAAAAAAAAAACCCAACAACTGGTTAGCATCTGAAAATATATAAGTCACAACAATCATCTACTGTACTCATATAGGAACCATTATCATTTGATTAAAAGAGGAAAAGAAAAAACCCATGGGAACATCTAGGATTCCACATTAACCGTTCATATGCATGATAATGAAAACTAAAGAGCTTTTCAAGTTTTCCAGGGCCTTTGTTTTACAATTTTCAAATTCAGTGTAAGACAAGTAATAAGAAAGAACTCAAAACAAAAGAAGTACAGTGTTCTTATAAGTCTCCAAAGACAATTTTGAAAATAGCAGTACATGATAGCTTATGACTTGCAGTCTGGTGCAAATTTTGCATATTCTAAGCATTATTAAAAGCATAATTTATTTCAACAGAGGAAAAAAAGAAGAAATTAAAGGATTCAGAAAAAGAAGTAAAAATTACTAGGGGCATGAAAGAATTTCATATGACAGAAATTAAGGGATATGCACGGTAAATTTAGAAGATAAAACCTAATGAATGTATACAACATAAAATACAGTAGAGTGAGGATAAATTAGGCACTTTACTTCTTCATTTCTGCAGTACAAAATCATAGGAATAGTCAACAAAACTTAAAGCCAGAAAAGTTAGTATATGAAAATGGAAATATTTTTGTGCTATGTTAAATTACTCTATGAAGTGTGTTTAAGTCAACCAAATAGATTTTAAAAAGGAGACAAAATATGCCTATAAATAAACAAAAAATACCTATAATAACCAAAGATCATCAATAATTTCAAAGGTAGTGAACTACAAAATAACTTGTTCTGTAGATTGTATTCTTCTCCTCTCATCCTCCTCTTCAATTTTTCTCTCTATTTTGCGATGAATTTAGGAAAGCATTCTCTTACATCACACATTTTTGGTGAATTTCATGGTTTGCCAAAGTACTAGATTAATTTAGCTCAAATATGTCAAAATACACACCCTATTGATGAAACTTGTCCTGTCCTTAAAAAAAAACCCAGTCAATGAGATTTGAAGAAGTTTAGCATATACTTAGTAAATGTAGGGAAATTCCTGTTAAAAATCTCACTAGCAGGTTGTTTACATGAGGAAGAGTTTTGAAATTGCTGCCTTTGTCTTTCAGAAACACACACAGGCACTCCCAAAAAACCCCACAACACAAAAAGTAATCCCACAGACATTTTCTTTCACTTTCTACTCCGGTGGGTCTTAAAAGGGAACCACATGACACAGTTGCAGATGTATTTACTAATCCTGTTTTTGCACGTTCTTTCACAATGTTTTATTCAATACCTTTGAGTGCCAAAACGTGCCAAAAAGGAAGTCTAATAAATGCAGTCCAGTAACACTGATTGCTATTACCTAGAAATCAGGAACAAACTATAAGACAAACATCTAAAAGAACTCCCAAAAAACAATTATGAGTGACTAAGCAGCAATTTTTATGGCAGTAAAAATCCCTATAATTTAAACTTGGATGCTATCCATGTGCAGTAATTTAATAGATAGATTATGTTATTGTTATTACTACTCAAACTTTGAAAATTATTTTTCATGTTACTTTCAAATCAAATAGATCATGGTGGACATGCTAAGAAATAGGAGAAAGATTGATTTACTGGCTTTCTGATTTTTTGAGAAAAAAATAATCACATTACTAAAAATATTAAAATTCCTATAGGGTACAGTTAAGGCAACACAATAATCTTTCCAAATTAAACAAAAAGTTTAACAACTTTAATAACGATCCATACTAAATGAAGAATAAATACAGTTGAACAAATAGAACACATCATTTACTGATCTAATTTAAAATTCTGTTTCTATTCATGGAATGTCTGCATACAACAACAAGGATTGTTTATTGTAAATTATCATTATCTGAGTCAATGACATTTAAAGGTACTCTTTTGAATCTGAAGATTGTCATCAGATTTTGATTAGGAACAGGTATTTTTGAAAATTATTATTAGTCATTATGGTTCAAGTGCTAATTAGTCATCCCTTGTATTTGCATTAATTTTATTTTTGGACAAATCACACTGTGTGACACAGCTCCATTCCCTGACAGTTTTTCCTAGAATCTGTGTTCCTATATGAATCTTGTAAAACTACAAAGTTCTATGAATATGCTTTATTAAGGCTTACCTTATTTCTAGAAAGCAATTGAAAAGTCCCACACAATCATACTGAAAACTCAGGTGGGTCTGAGGAGTTAGGCTTTTCCTTTTGTTACTCAGCCTCTTGTCATGTTCAAGGAAGAGCTCTGCCCTCTGTGGCTGAACTCTATCTGTTGGTGAGGAAGACTTTGCTTGCTGGATCCTTGTTTCCTGAACCTTTTTTCTTGCCCTTATTTCGTATGCACACTGCCCTTTGTGTATGATCTACCTTGTTCAGAAGATTCTGACAGCTCATCCTGTGCTACATGGTTGGCTTTAGCACATGGATTTTGGCTACCACTGTTCCAGTTCTTAAAGACTGCAATTCATAGTGACCTAAAGACCTGCTGATCTCCAGGAGGAACATCATCTGAGGCTTCACACTGAATGTCAATGCATCCTTCCCAATATTGTAAATATTCTTCTGTAAGCTGCGCAAGAGCGCTGCTAGCATTAATGTTTAAGCTCAGCACATACCTCAACTGAATGTATGAAGAAGAGTATACATTCAAGATGAAAATTTTGCAGTGTTTCTTAATTATACTATTGATTTTAATTTGGGAAAGGATATGACTTCAGAGAATGGACATTGGTTTACATATGCTTTGTAAAAAAACCCCAAACTGCTTCCAAACATGCAACAGCAACTCAAGAACAGGTACCATAAGCTGGAGCATGTGAACCCATGTCATTGGAAATTCTCATTTTCTCCCAGAGCAATATCATTGGTAAGGTTGAATGCTTCTAACAGTATCCATAAAATGTTATCAATCTGCCGAAATTCAGTCCAAGTTTGATGGAATTACATATGGCCATTGGGAACTGCTGTTGTCACACAATGGAACTTTTGACATGGGTGTTGGGACAAACCCACAGGAAGCCAGAAATCACCCTAAACAACAGTGTATTTACAAGGCATATTTCTGTGAACTACTGTCTCCAATGTAGACTAGAGATACAAAAAAACCACGTTGTCTGTTAAATGTTTACTTCTATATATGTAATAACATATCACGCTGTTATAGCAATATATCTTAATATATCATGTAGATATGTACACAACTAAAATATTAATACATAAAATATCTTGTCAGCATGGAATAGACAGATAATGGAACATATAGCATATATAAGTGTAAATACAGGTAAATTTAAAAAAGCAAAATCAAGAGCTCTGCTGAACATGCCCCCTAGAAAAATGACAAGAAAACAAATCAATGAAAGGTGTTAATGATATTGTTTAAAGCACAGTATCATAAGACTGAGGAATCCATAGAGAGTGAGTCCACATCCATGGATTCTTCTAGTGTTCCTTATCTTTGTAGCGGAGACATAGTGTAAGATATGGTTCTTCATTTTTCCTGGACCTGAAAAAAAAAACCAAACAGAAGAGAAAAAAACCACTGGAAGGCATACTAAGCAAGTTGCAGACAAAACAAAACTGGGAGGAGCCGTTGACTCCCTCAGAGGCAGGGAGGCCCTTCAGATAGACCTCAGAAAATTAGAGGGCTGGGCAATCACCGACCCTGTAAAGTTCAAGTTTTCAAGGGAAAGTGCCAGCTTCTGCATCAGGGATGGGGCAGCCCTGGGTGTATGGACAGACTGGGGAATGAGATGCTCGAAAGCAGTGCCATGGAAAGGTGCCTGGAGGTCCTGGTGGATGGAGAGTTGAACATAAGACAGCAGTGCCCTGGCAGCCAGGAGTACCAAGTGTCCTGGGGGGCGTCAGGCACAGCATCGGCAGCCGAGCAAGGGAGGGGATTGTCCTGCTCTGCTCTGCACTGGGGCAGCCTCACCTCGAGTGCTGGGGGCAGTTTCAGGCACCACAGTGTAAAAAAGACATTAAATCATTAGACAGTGTCCAAAGGAGGGCAACAAAGATGGTGAAGGGCCTTGAGGGGAAGCTGTAGGAGGAGCAGCTGAGGGCACTTGGTCTGTTCAGCCTGGAGGAGACTGAGGGGAGACCTCATTGCAGTTACAGCTTCCTCATGAGGGGAAGAAGAGGGGCAGGCACTGATCTCTTCACTGTGGTGACCAGTGACAGGACCCGAGGGAATGACTTGAAGTTGTGTCAGGGGAGGTTTAGGTTGGATAATTAGAAAGTGGTTCTTAACTCAGAGGGTGTTTGGGCACTGGAACAGCTCCTCAAGGAATTGGTCACAGTACCAGCCTGAGAGAGTTCAAGAAGATTTGGACAGTGCTCTCAGGCACATGGTATGACTCTTGTGGCTGGTGCTGTGCAGGGCCAGGAGTTGGACTTTGATGATCCTTGTGGACTCCTTCTAACTCTTATACTGTGATTCTGTGAATTCAAATAAATATTAATTTTTGACCCAAATAAGTGATGGAATTGGCTTATATAAGTTATCCACTAGTCTTAAAATTGCTAGAAAATTAGCTGCTTAACTTTTTCTGAGTTTATTAGGGCTTAAGTGCATAATTCAATTTAATCTGATAAACCTATATAAATCTGTGATATAATACATTTTAAACAGTGACTACTTAGAAAGGCAAGCTAAAAAAAAGTGAGGTTATAACACTGAAGAACTTGAGCTCACTGCTGAAGCTAACTTACATAACCCCATGTCAGTGTACACATAATCATGAAATTGAAGTTAGTGAATACTAATTTGCTTCTGAAGAACAATGCCTAATTTTTACAGGACCCTATTAATTCACACAGTACATAATATTTAAGTGTTGAATATATTCAAGTCATCTGATCACACCTTTTCACAAGTCAAACATAAGCTTTGTTTTCAATTATTTCACCACTCTAAAAATCAACACAAGATCAGAAGGTGATCGCCTCATGGCAAACTGGGAGAGATTTTCATCAATGGTCCACAACTATATCAAACGTTATTTCAGGAGAGAAATCATATTTATTCAGGTCAGATAATAAGAATATGGAAGCTATAACAACCTCAACGTAGTCTAACGCGTAATTAAATTTGGAAGAGTACCTAGCATAAAAGGTTATTTTAAAAGTAAATTATAAAAGTAAAGATTCTTAAGAACAAAGCCCTTCCTACCTGACTCCAGTTTCTATCACTGCTGTTTTAGGGTAGAGGTGTAAATGAAATTATATGATTTAGGGAAATTAGAGAACAAATATTATGCAGATATTTTCGCTAAACTTACTACTTCACATAGTAGAGATGCCATGATCCTAAAACAGCATTATTAGGTTGCGAAAGTCAAACTCTGAAAATTGAGGCTAAACTATGTTTTCTGGTACGGCTCTGATTGTGTCCTGTGCACCTGCATTATGAGGAAGATTTTAATTACCTGATCACACTCATTTTTGCATAGGATCTCTGCCACTGCTGGTGCATAACCTTCTCTAAAGAAAGAGTAATTAATTTTTTCTTTTTGATTTTCATGTGGTGGTCATGACAACAGTAGGTGAAGGCTTGATGAAAATTATTTGTCTTCTCAACATTGCTATTTTTTCTATGTTAACATTTGCTGCATTTTGCACAGCCTTGTTCCTGGAAAAAACTGGATTGTTCTGAATGAAAGCAGCTAAGTATAGCCTGCAGCAGACACACAGCATGGAAAAATTCATACCTACATTTACAGTTTTGCACAGTTAGAAACCACTGAAAAGGGGATCTATTAGGTGGAAGTGTCAGAAGTCCTTCCACAAGTAATTTCCCTATAGTATGCCCTTAATCTCAACTGGCATCAATTAGTTTCCCTTGTGGGGACTCCCTAAAAACAGAGGCTAGACAAAATTAAGAGAATTAAAAGCAGTTATATTTATTGAAAGGCCTTCAGGTACATTAGGGAATTCAAAGCCCCCAGGGGCTACACCCAAATTGGACGATGGGGTCACTGGTTTCCATACTTTAATAAGTTTGGTCCATTTGCGTGTCAGCAGTTAATCCTCCAATTACAGCTTCAGGTAATGAAGTCCTTTACTCCAAGTTCGTTCCCCCTCAGCTCACTTCTGTTTACATTTCTCGGGGCCTGAGACAGTAAGGTGTCCTTGAGTTTCAGCTCTAGAGAGGAATTGTTTTGTCTGACCAAAATGGGAGGACAGTAGCTAACAGGCTATATGGAGTTTAGAATTATACACTAAAGAATTACAGGATATGAAAAATTTAAAAGCCGAATTCCTAAGTCATCAGCAAGAATCGTCTCCATGGACTGTAGGCGGATCTCTGCTCCACCATGGATCTCCACGAGCTGCAGGGGCACAGCTGTTCCATGATAGTCTGCACCATGCTGCAGGGGAATCTCTGCTCCAGTGTCTGCAGCATCTCCTGCCCCTCCTTCTCCACTGACCTTGGTGTATGCAGAGCTGTTCCTCTCACATAGTCTCACTCCACTCTTCTCTGGCTGCAATTACGTGTGCGCAAGAACATTTTTTTCCTTCTTAAATATCTTATTACAGAGGTGCTACGGCCACCTCTGCTTGTCTCAGCCTTGGCCAGCAGCAGGTCCATCCCAGAGCTGGCTGGCATTGGCTCAGTTAGACATGGAGGAAGCTTCTGGCAGTTTCTCACAGACAATATTCCTGTAATCCCACCAGTACTGAAACCTGGCAATGCAAACCCAATACATATATGTATATAAAAAAATCAATATCAGGTTTATTCAAGGATCAAAATTCAAGTTATCTTACTTTAAGCAATTAAATTAAATTCTTACCAGGAGACTAATCCTCTTCAGTATACTAATAAAAAAAGGGTGCAAAAAAAGGAAAAAAAGGAATAGGTAATGATTTTGTGATTTGAAGATTCAGAACACATATGATGATCAAAGTATTTCTTATTGCATCAGTTACCAAGTATGATTAAACTAGGGACAGCAAGTAAGTACTTAAAGTTTGCCGAGTAACCAGTAAACCATGCACACGGACAGATAGTGGGAACTCCTCTCTCATCCAGGACTCATTTCTTACAGTGTTTTGATGCACATTGAACAAGAAGTTCATTTTTTTTCAAATAAGTGGTTTCCAGAGAATGAGTTTTTATTGCTCCTGTTTTTCAGTTGCAACACATTTCTGAAACAGTATAGATACAGACAGGTGAACTGAAAGTTTTTTCTTTGAAAATACTTATGTATTCTTTTCACCCTACTTCTCATTTTTATTAAAGTAATGAGGTGAACAAAACAGTAGAAAGTCATCACAGCTTGCACAAACTTATAAAATGGAGAGAACATTGACTGATTAACACCAGGGCACAAGACAAAACAACTATTAGTTTGTCAATTATTTAGACACCTACAAATACTTGATTCTTTAGTATTTAATTTGCTCACACAGTTCTTTAAAGTGTGCTCTCTTTTCACTTTCAGTGGTCTCTATTTTATCCAACAAAAGCAAGCAACCTAAATGATTGTTGTTCTATTAATGAATAAAAAATGTGCATCAGTAAGGCTGCAGCTCAGAAGGAATATTCAATAAATTAGCAAATAAAAGTGTATTTTTCTTGAGGGCTAAGTAATTTAAATGAGGTACCAATAATTTAGACACTACTCAGCTCTTGCTAGCAGGCTTTATAATGAAGTTATGTGAGTATTTAAATATTTCTTACTAATTGTTCCCTACACACAGTGAAAATTGCCTGTTTTGTAATAGATTAGGTGTCAGGATAACTGATCTAATTAAATTAAATTACGATTTCCCTACCTAGCAATGCATGTATTGTAGATGGTCCAGGAAGCGTAAGCAGCAGCTCACAGAATTATGATGTCTAAGGCCTAATCTTGCAGAAATTCATGCAAGCCAATAAAAGTTATCTATTCTATATTTTAGTCAGCAAATCCACAGCCTGTAAATATGAATGTTAATTTATGCAACTTACCACTTGAATTTACCTGGAAATCTATGACATAGAATATGAATAATCTTTCAGGCAGTATTACTGAAGTATAATGTATATGTTTCTGCTAGTCTCAGAATTTCTTTTTGCACATGCTGTAGGTTTGATTCTTTCCGAGATCTATTTTAATCATGCACACATGAGGAGCAAAATTAATGACTGCATGGACCAAGCAGGATTTTTCAACCAGCTGCTTGTATTTTGGCATACCTTCATGTCTGAGATTAGAATTAAGTTTTAGGTGTCTAAAACTGGGTTTTATAGTTTTGCAGATAGTAATAGCAGAAAAAGAATGACCTCCCAGACAGACACTAATCTACCATTCTACAACAAGAGCTGGTTAATCATTTGTTTTTCCCAAGACAAAATGCCCTAAGGCTTTCAGAAGGACATATGACATACCTTTGCTTGTATTCAAACTCAAACACGAGCAGTGGAAATGACCATTGAGTGTCCTAAATCCACAGTAGAGAGTGAGGGGTTTTAGTTAAACATTTTGGCTTCTTCTTAGTGGCCATTATCACAAAATCAGACAGAACTAGAACTTAAAGAAATTACCTTTGACACCAGTTTTTATCTCCTTTCCCTGGGAAGGAAAGTAAATTCCAGTCCTTTTTTTTTTCAATCTCTGTTCATCTTGTTCTCAGCCTCCATTTAAGGTAATATAACCAGCTCTTCCCTATCCCCAGAGAACCACACAATACACATCATACTGTTTGATTTCCCAAAAGAAATCTTACAGCCTTCTATGAGGTATTTTTAGTGTCATTTTTTTTCTATCTTTTTTTAAAGGAAAAAATATCAACAAAGATAAGAAACATAAGGTACCAAATCTCTCCATGCAATTATCTACCATTTTTGTGAAGGCTGTAGTGAGGAGAATACCACTGCTAAAGGAAATATCTTTTAGTATTTTTGTTATGCACCTTTTTGCTTTACATTAAACCTAAATTGTCTCTGAAATGCCAAATGCCGTCTTGATTGGAAGGGTCACAGACAAGCATGATGTGAATTACTCCTATTTTGCTATGATAAAGGTCAAATAACAGTCTTCTTACATGGCTTATTTATCTGATTCTTTTTTTATGTTCTTCAGGGCAGATCTCAGCTGGAGTAAGCTGCCCTAACTCCAGGAGCCCTGATAATTTATCCTGAAATGAGTAGTTCATCCTCAGTTTCCAAACACCAAGCTCTCCAAAATGGAAATAGAGAGATAACAATTAGACTAAAGAACAGAGGCTGTTGAAAAAGAGGGTGTCTGATGTGACATTTCCACACTGTTACATGAAATTTGCAATGGAAATAAAGCGGAGTAGCAGCTCTTACTACCTAAGGCTCTATATCCACTAAATGTTATGCACCCCCTGCAAGCAGAGATGACACCTTTTTGCTATCTGTCAAAATTATTCAAAAGGGGAAAAAAATCATCTGTAGCTGCAGAGACTTGTTTGGGCTACTTCCATAAGCACCTCCTACAGAGAGTCAAAAGGACCACGGGACTGCATCATTAAACACTGTCCTCCTCCCACACAGTCTCAGTTTTGCTAATAACTCTGAGAACACAGGTTTTGAAGGAGCTCTCCAGTTTAGGCTGTGGTGCCTAATAAATGTAAATGCAGCAGGCAGAAGAAATTCAGGAGAACTGGAAACTGGGGATGGTAATTTTGAGCATTTTAGATAATTTTAGTTTATTGTTTTAATCTATTAAGACTGGATACAATATTTTAATTTTAAAAAAGTTTAAAACCTGAAGGGTTTTAAAGGTATTACCTAAATTAAAGGTATTTTGGGACTTCTCATGTTCTGGCTCTTTTTATATACTATTTAACCAGTTACAACTGTGAATGAGTACTAATGCTTGAAAAGTTTGATGAACTATGTTAAATGAATATGATTGCCTTATCCTGATTCATCACATTAAAGATATGCCATTAGGATAGTATATGCAACACTAACTGAAAACTACTGTTCTTTTTCTCAGAAGAAAGATAATGTTTATGCTTTAATGTTGTAGACATATTCAGCTCAGAAGCAGAGCTTGTAGATAAAAAAAATTCAGTTTATCCTTTTTAACACAAAGTGGTAGGAAAGAATAGACATGCTGCAACATGTGATTTCACAGCGAATGGCTTTGCACAGGGAAAATTGCAGATTACCTTATTTTTACTTTTTTCAGTTTACCTAGTTAGAGGATTACTTGCCCTACGCACAGTATACTTTTCCTCTGAGTGCAGAATTTTACAGAGTGAATGTTGTAATAACAACAGTATGGTGTAGCTCCATTTCTTAGAATTATTAAAAAGTTTGAAGTGTAGAGAGAGAGTACCCTCAGACACAGGACTCAGTCCTTTGCTCTGGTCTATATCCTGTTGTCCTTGAGCCTGAAAGGGCTCATTCAGATTTTGCGATGCCGGTTTCTATTCAAAAACATAAAAAAGATAATGTATGTGATCTTAACCAAGGGATAGGAATTAAAAGGGAAGCATGGATTTTCCTGATATTTTCAGTTTACTAGGCTGGCTAACAGCTTCATCAAATAAATTTTTGATTTTTCTGACGACAAATCCAAGCAGAATCCTATTTGAATTGAGCTTAACCTAGTTGCTATTTATCTAGCATTAAGGGAAAAAACAGCAAAAAAGGTTTTCCAGTTTAATGTACCATAGCCTATGAAGCTATTTGTAAGCTCGACTGTACGTTGGGGATCCCTAGTGAGAGACGGACAGCTGCCAAAAAAAGATAACAATATTCAATTGGTTACTTTTCCTACTACATCTACCATTTTTTCTTTGAATTTCACAAAAAGGAAAAATAAATGGCAACACAAACAGTTTTGGGCACAGTACATCACCGAATAATATTCTCTAAGAATATTTTGCATATGTTATTGATGAATATGTTATTATGCACAGACTTATTTTGAGAAATGATGCATGAAATGTACTTTACACAATGAAGGCTGACAGGGTATCCTACAAGGGGAAAACACCTTCTCTCCTTAGGGTTTCTAATGTTTTGGAACATTTCAGGTATCTTAACTTGGAGACAGAAATATAATCAAATGCAAAGTCTGAGTAATTAAACTGGCTAGGTTGACATTGACCTTCCACTATCATAAACCATAACAGTTAATAAATGTAGTATTTCATACATATTCATTATTATTATTCATATTTCATGTCCAGAATCCAAATATTATTTCTTATTGCCTATGAAAAGACAAAAGATTCCAACTAAACTCTTAGCCATCCAATAAAAAAAAAACTGATGCTTGCAAATTGACTGATAATTAAACACAAAGCACAAGAGATGCAGGGACAGTACATATACAAAATAGACTGTGTTAATTAATAAGAGGAGTTTAGCTTTAGTTATTCATGCAAATACCTCAAAACATATTCATTAGTGTTTTGCAGCACATTTTGCAAAATAAGCAATTTGTATGCAACTGTGATACAATAGTTCATGAGGGCCAATACGGTTAAAATACATTCTGTGTAATGATGATTGAATCATATTTCTCCTCAGTCAGCAATAGATGTGAAAACTCCTAAAAATTACAAAGATAGTTGGGAGCATGATTTCATGTTATGGCTATTTGCCAGGTTTATATAAACTCACAATTTTTTCATTCTTTTTTCCAGAAATCAAGGAACAAATTTTGACCATCTGAATCAGGCATGGTTTGGGAGTGGAAAGCAAAACAAAAACAAAACCAAAAAAAGAGCTTGAACACTGAGTCCACTAAGCATGAATCACAGTCTCACAGAATTGTTAGGTTGGAAGTGACTGCTTGAGATCATATAATCCAACCCAATAGTGAAATACTATTGTTATCCTGAAGAGATATTTTTAATTGAGGTAATCACTGTAGCTGCTTCACACAGGCTGAATTGTGTACTGTTGCTTTTAGATAAATAGTAGGCTTTTTCATGTTTTGTATAAGACTATAAAAAATTGTAGCAGAGAGATATCAGAAAAATAATTTAGAAGACAAAGGGATGAAATAAGGATTCCATAATAATCTGCGATTTTCATAATAATCTGGTTTTTTAAAATCACTTTACCAAGAGTTGTAACACTAGATACAAAAGCAAACCAGGAAGGTAGAAAACAATTTCCTCTTTTGAGGAAGAGCTCCCAAGATTTCCAGTCGAGTGGTCAACATTACAAAAGAAGTCATATTCTTAAACTTCAGACTTGGCTGCATTTTGTCTCAGTTGTAAAACTTTTCAATTTATGTGGTCAAAATTTTCTTGAAATGATTTCCCATGAGTTTCTATTAGTTTATTTTTCCATAATTTAACGGCAAACTCACTTAACAGCTTCTGTGGAAAAGCTTGTTCCTTCAGAAGAAATATGCATACAACTGCATGTCATCAGGAGACACTTCAAAGAGGACTTCCTTTATTTCCTGAACTTAACAAAATTACTTCCTATGTCTACACTCCAAAAAACTGACTATAAAATAAAATATGTCTGCCATAAAAACTTTCTTCTTACCTTAAGCTCTCAGAAGATTTAATCTCAGAAGAACTACTGACATTGGTTTGTGGTTTGGGTTTTTTTTTACTTTTCCCCGCCAGTCCAATTTCTAAAATCATCCATTCAGATTTCTTCTTCAGCAGTATTTTCGATCTAAAAAGCTGGTAAGTCTGAAACCAAGTACAGTCAAGGAATAACAGTGTTTATTGTCACTTATGACTGACTGTATCTACACAAAGCAGATACTTTTTTCACAAGATTATTTATGTTGAATCCCTGTTTGGAGGCATAAACACTGACAGCCAGTGATATGTTCCTTAAAAATCCACTCATCCTTTCTAATTCCCAGCTTCTTTTTAGTTTGTTTGCATTTATTTTGATTATGGTTCTCAAGGCTCCTACTAGATGGCAAAAAAAAGAAAATGGCAATATCCATAGATGTTCTACATTGATCTTAATATAATCATTTTTTTTACCTAACAGTACATCTTCTATCTGGGCTTTTAAACAGCTTTTCCTTAATTCTAAAAGAAAAAAAAAAATCATGATGGGTAAAATTTGTGTCAGTTGAAAAACAGTTAAGATATTACTACTGGTGGAAATGCTTTAAAAATCCCCTGTTTTGTCCCTTCTACCCTGCAAAAACAAAATGAAGATAAATTTTAATGTCTCCTTTTCCCCACATTCTTTTTTCATGCTAAGCTTTATACACTATCTAGAACTTTCTATCCAAATTCACCTGATTCTATCTTCTCAAAAGACTTACTAATCAGTAAAATTTAAACGGATTTAAGTATTCCTCTGTGTCCATGAGAGGACTAGCCTAAAGAGTGTCTCAAAGTTTGTGTTAAAAAAAATGCTTGAGAAAATATTTAGTAACATTTAAATCCTACATAGAGGTTTCATAGAAAAATACCACATTGTGAAATCTATGAAGAGTCCAGATTCGTTGAAGACAATATGGCCTCTCAAATTAGCAATTTTACTGACAACATTTTAGACAAGAATTAAGTTCAAAAAATACTGTATTACATTTTGATTCCAAAAATTGAAAATTATCTCAAGTAAACCATGAAAGTTAATTATCATACAGTGTGTAAATGGAGCTGGAAAAACTGTTAGAAGCAAAAAATGAATTTAAATAGATTTCACTGGCTTTTCTGAATTTCAGAAAGCTTTCTGTCATTGAAGTTAAGCAAAAGAAAAGAAAACATATTTTGTATCATCGGTTTCTCTCACCAAATGTTTTCTTTCTCTTATCCTGTCTCTCCAGGTAATAATTTGAAAGGCAACACTTCAGTAGTTGATTTGTTTCTTTGTGGCCCTTTCTACCACAATAACTAGAGGGAAGTACCTTACTAAACTAGCTGATAGCTCTAAAAGCAATCAAAAGCATTTAAAATCATTACCAGCTTTACTCCTATTAGATTGTGCTTTCCAATTTTAATTTAATATATTTTACATTTTTGGAGGATGCAAAATGGGAAGATTTTTCAAAAAATCCTGAGTAGTTGAAATACCATAGGCTGAATTAGAAGTCTAAATACCCAAGATGTTTTCAAAATTGAACAGCTGGTAACATTTTTGAGTCATTTTCTTCCATGGGAATTTTAGAATGAATAGTTTCTAAATGATTATAATTCATAATGACTGATCAGAATATTTAGATGCTATAGCATAATACCACCAATTTTTACATTTGAAATTTTTCATGGTATAAGCAAAAGAGAATATATAACATAATAAGAGAGTACTTGAATTTGCATTTGAAATTTATCAAAGTATTTGCAGTATTATTAAATATGCCCAATGGTAATTCTGTACTTTCATAATGGAATGTTTGGAGTATGAGGGAAATTTGAGTCACTGTGACAGAGACCTATCACAAACCCTATAACAAAAAAAGAATGACAATTGAGTGTACATTACACATGTACTATAACTACCACTCAACTCCAAATTGGTTTTGACTTACATTTGCATATGGTTTTTATATGTTGTATACAGTATTACAGTATCATTGGACTACTTTAGGGTTTGGGACTCCAAATTAGACCAAGCTGATTTTCAAAGATATTTACCTTCCATAGGTGTATTTCCATAACATAGGATTTATTGTTGAAACTATCTTTTCATTTTCCAGGTTAATACATCCTGAGGTTTGGGGACCATTAGTCAATTTACCTAAAACTGATAAGATGAAATTGTTATTTTTTTCACACTTTTTCTTGAAAATTTCCAGTAATATTTGTTGATTAAAATAATCGATAGAAATATATAAAGCATATAATATTTCTATAAACTCTAAAGATACACAGTAACAACAAAGTATCTTTTAAAGCCGTAGTTCTTCTGCCCACACTCAGTGATTGATTACACTTCACCACTCTTATGTATCACAGGAGAGTTGCTGAAGGATCATGCTGGATTTCCAGGTACTTTACACTGAAAGCCATACCAGAGACCTCGGCACAAGGGGGAATCTCAGTTAAGTTTCCATCTTTCAATGTTTCAGTCAATTAATGTGATTTTTTTTCTTTCTTTTTTTTTTTTTTTTAATAGTGAAATCAAAAGGAGATAGACACTCATTAGAAACTGCACAGGGACGTGGTTACCTTGGGTCTACTTATCAAGCTGGACTGAAAACTGGAAATGAGAAGGGCAGGTGTGACAAGGTAGAAGAAGAGAAAGAAGGTTTACTTTTAACATTGACACAGTATTACAGTGAAGATTTCAACTTTGGGTACCACATGCATGATTTTTTTTTTTCTTTCATATATCTTAGACAACTTGCTCAGTCTTTTTTTCAGCGTATGATACACTTGGATAACCAAAAATTGGACAAGAATATAAAGGATCCTCGAAGAGTTTTGTATTTTTGATAGACTTTGGAAACACAGATATAAAGAACTACAGAACTGACACAATGGAAGACTGGCATAAGAAATTTTATGTGCTTGGGGAGGACTATCTAAATAATGCTCCTTCTTTCCGACCCAATCTTAGGATAGGCCAAGAAGGCTTTCACCACAGAAATGGCTGTTGAGTTCATTCAAGCACCTGCTAAGTTAAAGTCAGTCACTTGTTCCAAGTACAAAAGGTGAGAGAGCTGTAACCTCTTAAAATTGGTTTGAGAAAAGGCAAACAACTCAGAAAATGGGAAGTTTTTCTCTTTGTTTTATTTTAATTGTAGATCGCATCAACCCTCTGAATTTTAATGAGATAATTTTCATGACCTTTAAGGGAAGCTGGCTTATAAGCTTTGAGCACTTGAAGTCTGCATGCTATTCTAGATTTAATTTGAAGTGTAGCCTGGAAAAACCAAACAGAGAAAATAAAGCTAAATCGGAAGTCTCAACTTCAAGCACAAGGCTCAAAGGAGGGTTATACCATTCTGAGTTATGAAATAAAAGGTTATTTCACCCAAAAGAAACTGCCCCAATTGACATGCACATTATGATCCACACTACCACTCCTGATGAGAGTGCTCATCAATGAAATATTCCTGTAAGCTTAAAGAATACTCCAGAAAAGTCCATAATGTCATCACCCCAGAAACAATGAAAACCAAGGTTTGTGGAAAAAAAAAAATCTGGGAAGTCCATATTGCTTCAACAAAAAGCGGAGATGACAGGTCATTAAAACCAAAGGGGCATATTATTTCCCTCCAAAAGCATGGAGTAATGACTTGGAATTACTTCCACTTTTATTTTAAGTGTAGCACTTCAACAGAATTCCTTAGCCAAACAAAACCTGAAGTCATGGGCTTTACTAGCTACTACTTACAATACTTTTTAAAGACCTCCATTTGAAACTTGCTGTCAATTCTCTGCAACTTTCTTCAGTTTGGACAAGACCCTGATTTAATCCCTGTTCCAAAAGCAACAAGAATTGTTCAGTTTGGCTGCACTAGAAAGAGTGTGGTCAGCAGGTTGAGTGAGGTGATCCTCCCTCTTTATTTGGCCCTAGTGAGACCCCATCTGGACTGCTGCGTGCAGTTCTGGGCTTCTCATTACAAGAAAGACAATGAGCTACTGGAGAGGGCCCATTGGCAGCCACAAAGATGATTTGAGGTCTGGAGCATCTCTCTTAGGAGGAGAGACTGAGGGAGCTGGGTCTGTATAGGGAAGAGAAGACTGAGAATGGATCTCATCCATGCATATTAATATCTCAAAAGTGGATGGTGCCAAGGGGATTTTGCCAGACTCTTTTCAGTTGGTTCCCCGTGACAGAATGAGGAGCAGTGGCCATAAACTAAAGCACAAGATGCTCCATCTCAGTGTGAGGAAGAGCTTCTTTACATTGAGGGTGGCAGAGCCCTGGAACAGCCTGCCCAGGGAGGTGGTGGAATCTCCCTCTCTGGAGACATTCCAAACCCACCTAGACACATTCCTGTGTATCCTGCTCTGGGTGACCCCACCTTGGCAGGGGAATTGGAGTGGATGATCTCCAGAGATCCCTTTGAACGTTAAAGATTTTATGATTTTCTGAAAATATTTAAGCAGAACATTTTTTGGAAAGATTTTCTGTTCATGCAGTCACTTCAATCCTCATTATACAAAGAATCTGGATCTTAGAATCTTTCTGGCCTCCCTTTTATTTTTTCCATAATAAGTCATAGACACATAAATATAGTTAAACTGAAATCCTTCTGTGATTATAATTTTAACCTAGATATTGGGTTTTGCCCACAGATATGTTCAAATATAATTTTTTCTAATTTCTGCTTCTTTATTCTTCTTTGTGTTGCTGTCAAGGGAAAGAGATAAGGTTGTCTTAAACCTGTTAAGACTACCTTCTGGGTTGATTTCATTCTTTTTTCCCTCTGGTTATTGCAGGTTTTTCAGGGTAGCCTTACCTCTGAATTTCTTAAGTTGAATGTTTGAAATATGAGACATCATCCTCACCTTCTTTTTACCTTTCAGCAGTGACGTGAGTTCACAGTTTCATTATTAAAGCTAAATGCTTCAGTTGGGAACATCTTCTGCTTTTAAAAATTGTACAAAATGTCAAAACCAGGAAACAACAAGCAACCCAGATGAAAACAAGTGATCAGAAGATTTATAAAATCAGCTGTAATTTCTCTCTTTATTTTATATTTCGGTGACAGCTCATCAGACCAGTACAAAACACTCAACACAGTTTGCTATTAAGGGATTTTTTCTCTTGTAGAAGTATCCAAGGAAACAAAGTGAAATTGAACTTCATGGGTATAGGCCTTATTCAAAACTTTTGCACTGGATTAAAGCTGTGCTATACTTTCAGATGAACACAAAGCAGACAATACACTCTTATGAACCCAAACCCTAACAGAAACAATTAATCCACATTATTTTTTTTCAGTTAATTAGTGGTAGGTTTATAGGATTATGGACTGAGAGGCATTATATTGTGGTGGAAAAAGGTGGATATACATCCTTGATTCTATCTGGACACATCTGCACAATATTCTAAAGGCAGAAATAAATCTCTTTTCACAAATAGACTAAAGGTAAAAGCATTGTCATGTATACTCTCTAAATTGTGTGCCATCACAGCCACAGAATTAGCATGGCAACCAACAATCTCTGCTCTGAATGATACCAGAAAATGCCCTTGTAGAATAACAAAGATGTGGTCAATGGTTAAGTATCTCCATGCCTTGCCTTTTTGAAGCTTCCATAAGGTACTTTGCACAAGTTAAGATGTACTTTGGTGTGTAACTCTGAGACCAGTGCTGTGAGCCACAGAAGCTGGAATTATTAAATCCACCTGTGGAAACTCTCAGCAAGATTCCACAATCTCTCTGTTCACCACAACTGAGCATTTACTGCACTATATTGCTAATCATTTAAAGCACCTCATAAATGCCTTTGCACTACTTTCGCCAACAATTTTTTCTTGCCTACTGCTCTATTTTCTTTATTAATTATTGTGTTGACAAGCTGTCTGCTCAGTTAAATGAATCATCTTGGGAGGAGAGACAAATTTAGGAACACATAAGCAAATATTTTAGACAGCCTTTTAGTATTAATTTCTATTTTGTCTAACTATCTCTGGGAAAGTGGATTACTTCTAATTTTTAGGTAAGATATACTTACTTTAAAATGGCCGAGGGATTGATTTGTTTGTTGATTTGATTGATTGTTGATTTGCCCATGAGCAAGGTGTGAAATGACAGATAAATACAAATTAAACCAAGATCTCTGCACAATTAAGTGTGAGGTATGTAGAATTCAAAATAAAAGCAGTCTAAGTGACCCAAGAATAAAAGCTCTATAAATAAGCCAATATTTATTAATCCCCTTTTAACTGCTACATGGGATTTAAAAATTATGCTGTGTTATACTGACATGTTGCCACACCTAGAAAGAATGAGTCTCGAAAATCAGCCATTGTGATGACCTTTCAAAGTGGAAATGCAAACCTGGATTAAGCTAGGCTCAGATCCAGCCAATACAATTTAATGAGTGTGATAACAGTAGACCCAGTTAAAGTGAGTTGCTGGCTAATTTCTTCCTATGACTTACAATAGCTAAATAAAGCCACTACTAAAAATTTAAATTGCTTTCAATTAAATGCAAACATAAGGAAGTAATTAAGTTATTATTTTGATGGAAATAAAAGATTATTACAGATGTCAAATTTCTTTAATTGTAAGTATTATGGAGATACAAAATACTTCCCTGAAATCATCCCTGAAAGGAGAGAACAATTCCCAGTTCTGAATCCTTGTTTTTTTAATACATAAATTCCATAGCAAGTTAAATATCATATATTTAAAAACCATGTTTCCTGCTTGCTATACCTTATAGTATACCTTATAGTATAAATTATATGGAGACTTGATATTATGTTTCAGAAGATTATGGATATGAGAAAGGTTATCATTATTCAAAAAGTTTTGGGAGAGAAGAAGTTTAGGTGTCTATCCATATTACCATTGCTATACTTAGCATCAATGAACAGAAACCAAAAGGGAAACATTTTGAGAAATTCATATGATTTTGAACAACAGAAAAGAAATTACTGCCATTGATGACTCTACTAACAAGCTTTATTGCCAAGATGGTTGCATACATGACTAGCACACACCAAAGCATAAAAGCCCAGGCAGAAATTGTAAAGATTTATTAGGTAGACAGACATGCTAGCTGGGATGTTATGTTTTAATCTAAACATGCCTTTATGCCATCAGTACAAACATTTATTTTCAAGCATTTGACTTTCATCCTTAAACTTTTGTTGGCAACAACCTCACAATAAAGTTATCTCATGCATAGGAAGCATAACTCTCATACTTTTCAGAGGACAAATACAACTAGCTCATGATTTCTCTAGTTACAAGTAATGAATGTGGGACTGCTTAAAGACACCCTAAAGTTTCTTGTTCCCTAGATTCTTTTGTAAATTTCATATGTAAAATAACTGTGAGGTGGGAGATATCTAGAACCCAGATGGCAGATGTAAAAATCCCAGTTAGAAAAAAGGACAAGATCGAGATCATTATTGTGCTTAAATATGGAACAGGGACCCAGGAATGTGGCAGAATCTCTGTCCTCGAGGGCATCCAAACATGACTGAACAAGGCACTGAGCAACCTGCCCTGACTGGGGCTGTTCTCAGCAGGAGCTTGGACTGGAGACCTCCAAGGTTCTTTGTCAGCCACTGTGATTGCCACAATTGCTGTGGCCTTTTGAATGTCAGCCTCCCTGCCTTGCCCAAATTAGAGCCACCCACAGCTTGTGGAAGGCGGCCTTTGTTCCACCACTGTCCAGTTTTTTGCTTCAGACTATCACTACCATGGGTGACTGGCTTATCACTGACCCGAGGCACATCACCACAAGCCTCATGGGTGTGCTTTGCTCTGCTGATCAAAAGGCAGTGGCCCTAGAGGACTTTTTGTTCTCCACCTGCCCGTGCCTCACCTCTTTGCTATTCTACCTCTTGGGTAGAATTGGGTAATAAACAATACTACTAAATGTGAATGCACAGCCTAACAGTTAGCCTGCTGTCTGAAAAGTATTGTTGGGCTGTTGAGAAGGAGGTGATCCATGGAGTTTGTCAAAACAAGGTTGGTTTGTTATAATCCTTTGCACATTCAGGACCAATAACTCATGAACTCTATGAAAACATTAAAAAAATAAATTCTGCCTACTTCAAACTCTCATTAGAAACTCAATTCATAACAGCTTGAGATAAGGGGTAAAGCCTGAAGAAGTCCTAAATATTAGGTTTCTAGATATGAGGATACCACGCAAAAGCTAGAACTCTGATTCAGATGATTTTTTAAAGAGACTAAAAACTTCTGCTCTGCTAAAATTATCTACACAAAATTGTTTTGTGTGGCATTACATACACAACTATTTCTTCCTGTGAACATTTCCAAACCACACACATTTATGCATTCCATTGTAAGATGAGTTTTGCCTTGCATAGGTGCTTATACCCAAAAAGCAAACACACCTGTAATTCTACTGGTGTCTCTAGGCAACATACAGCTGTAATGGAAGGCAATTTCTCTAAAAAAAATAAAACGTTTTTCAAATATAATAGTCCCTACACCTGAAGGTAATTCTTTTAGACTTGAACAATTATATTGATTTTGCTGAGTATGGTGAAACTTCCTGATTCCACAGACAAAAGCACTTCTTCTGAAAATAACATTTCCTAGTCTTGTACAGTTTGCACTTCAGCAGAGTAAATGAACAGTTTAGTCCAATTCCAGCTGAACAGGTGAACCAATTATGGTAGCATATTATGAACTGACAAGTTCCTATAATAGCATTCCTAGCAGACAAAGAATAAAGAGATGAAATCTAAATTAGTCACAGCCTTAGGCTTTCCCTTCACAACTAAGAGGCTACTAATGGGGCAACCGACAGAGTATTACCTGATCCACCTGTTTATTTGGTTTTGGTTTTTCTTCTTTTCTAATGGACTATCTTCATTAAAGGAAAAAAAAAAAAAAAAAGAATGGAGGTAAAGAAAAATAAAAATACTTGAGGCTGAACTGAATTCACCTGATGAAGAAACAGAGAAAAACTTTGTAACAAAAGGATGGAATAAAATAGTACTGTATTTTTGAGATAAAAGAAAAGGGAAAAAAACCCATAGGACTTTGAAGGTCAATACATAAATTGTAGACATGTAATACACTTATAAAATGTCTCAGATCTGTCACAACACTTAAGATACATACTAGTCTTTTATATTTTTAAGAAAGTCCAGACATTAGGTTTTATAACAATGGTAAAAAGAAAAGTAATTTTATTTTGCATATGAGTTTTCTAAACAGATCTAAACAGTGATTCTAGACCATAATGTGTAGCAGTAATTCTCCGAGACACAAATCTTCTACACCAGATAGCTCATTCCCACTGAAGTCAGTGAGGCTTCAGCAGCATGGACAGTAATATCAGTGCTGCACTGGGCTCCATAAGTCTTATGACAGACTTCACTTGGGAGCTTTGCCATAAGAGAAAACAGAGAGCAAAACTATCTCCTTACATTGGTGTTACCATGATGGAAGCCAAATTTTTCCCTCAGACTGTTCAGTAGACACCAAGTGGACGGAATTACCACTGCAGCATCTTGTGGAGAACACCAAAGGTTTATCTCTGTTCCGCTGTGCTTTTGCTTGGCTGCGTTGCTTTCCCTGCTCCAGTCCAACCTGTCCTGTCCTGGCTGGACTGGACAATACAATTCCCACTGTCCAAAGCCCACTTGGCCCTGACACCTCTATTTCCACTGGCACACGCAGTGCTTGACTAAAAGTTTGGAATCTACCCTCACTTGCTGATATCATGTGTCCTCAGGAAACCTTCTTGACTTGATTCTCCCATTCAAAAAATTGGGATCATTAGGGGATTCCAGACATCCCATTCTTGGCAAAATGGTCTGGATGACAACTGCTGTTAGGATAGAACACTAAACATACATAGGGTGCATGACTGAAAAGCCAAAACAGTTTGACAGATATTTGTCACCAAACTGACCATGTTTGAGAAGAAGACAGCCAGATTTCAGAGCTACCAGAGAACTACTAAGAGGCTTTTGACAAAAGAAATCAGCATAAAGAGAAGTATAAATGAGGCATGAAAATTTGTGGCTGTGTGGAGACGCAGGAGTAGCAGTGACTGCAGACATGGTCTGACTGTGCATTGCCAGCTGTTTCCTCATTGCACTGCAACCCTACAAAGGGGTGCAAAGGAGCCTTCCCAAGGGTGCTGCATCTGTCTTGGTGCTGGCAGCGTGGGGCAGCATGTGAGATCCCCATCCTAACTCAGCTGGGGCTGTGGGGATTTTCTCACTGTTGTGTATGTTGGCAGGGTCTGAGGAGCAGCATGAGAAGCAGCCAGGCTGGAAAGATACTAGGGACATGAGAATAAGAGTATATGGGGTCACAAAGGGGAAAGAGGCCTGGAACCCAAGCGTGCTAAATGGGGGGAGAGGAAGGTAAAGATTTTTTGGGATTAGTTCTGTAATAATATTAAGAAATCCATTATCTTAACAGTTTTAAATGTCTAGTATATAGTTCTTTGATTTATTTGTTTAATTACTAACGCTGAATGCATAGTTCATTGAATGTCAGTTAATTACCAGTTTTAAATTAACTCTTACCTTGCTTCAATCCTAGTTTGAATTACACAAAAGCAAATATTTTTCTGATTCTATGGGTGAAGCAGAAGTTATGAGACCAGTAAGAGGAAAAGTGAGACTTGGTAAGGGACAGGCACAAGACATACTGCAGTTTACCTGTAATTCAAACCCTGACCCTCTGTTTTCCATGTTTGTAGATAATGTCAGCCAGGAGTAACAGAAGTAATTTAAATTAGCTTCTTTAATGCCACAATATGGTTGACAAATTCAAGATGTGGTGACTGCACAGGTTTGGACAGATCACCTACAGACACACGTGCACACAGAGTATTCCTTTACAAGGACAAAGACGAGGAAAGAAAAAATAGAAAAGGTTACAAACAAGGGTCAAAGGTCAAGTCTCTAGAGATTTCAGCTACTCCTCCACTACCCATAAAAAGAACCTGTAAAAGAAAACTGCCCAGGAACGTCATGACCAACTTGCAATAGACAAGAATTTTTGGAAGTCTCCAGCTAATCATGCAAATAAGTTAGGGGTCATTTTGTTTGGACTTTTTTGGTTTTTTTTGTTGGGAGCCAGAAGGAAGGTCTTCAACTTCTTCACTGAACTCTCAGAATGAGCAAGTGAAGTCTGGATGTCGTAAGACAACAGCCAGCTTTAGACGACTGGAGAATGTCAGAGGACCTCAAAGACACAGCTAAGAGAGTACCTATCAAGAAACTTGCTCAAGGAACTTGAGCAAGAAGATAGGGGATCAGAGACCTTTGGATCCAGCAGATCAAACTTCTAGTTCATCAACCACTGCGGCCTGGAATAAAAATATTTATCAGCGGTGATCTAGATAGGATAAGACACCAATATCTATATATAGGCACACAGGCATAAAATTTGCTACATATATTTAATAATTTTAAGTAGGTATACATAAATATATTATAATGGATTTTCCCATCCCTGGTATTTAAGCTTCATAATGCTAAACACACTGTTTATCATTAAAATTATAGATGACTGTTTCAGTCTCCCTCATCTGAACTGAGTGGTGATGCACTTCATGCACATGGTGTGACCCTTGGGGATGGTGCTGTGCCAGGCCAGGAGTTGGACTTGATGATCACTGAGGCTCTCTTCCTACTCCGCTTATTCTGTGATTCTGTGGTTCTGTGACAGTCAAATTTTTCAATGTTATGTTAATCTGGTTAAAAATTGAGAGTTTGCAAACAATTTGGTGGGGCACACATTAACCTACACTGTAGTGTTGTCCAGCAATGTTACAAAAAAAAAAAATAGAATAGACTACAGCTCATAAAAAGGTAGGCTTTGAACTGGCCTGTGGACTATAAATTATCTACCCTTAATCTGTTTTTGTTAACTCCATTTCAAATCACAATTTTCTTGGCAATAAGCCTGACACCCACTCACCACCCCCCTCAAAGGACAAAACATTATCAGTATTCTGAAGAATCACCAAGCAGCCCCTTTAATGTTTATTTCAAATAAATATGTAATCTGGTAACAGCTAACATATAAGAAACAAGACTGAAGTTTGATAACATGATGAAAGAGTAAATAGCCTGTGGGCACAGCAATAGAAAGATGATTTATATCTTAGCAATCCATGATGAAATAGGAAAGAACAATGCATTGGAAGTCAGCATGTAACACTGTCTTGAATTGAAAAGAAACATGATAAAGTCATTTACACTGGAATACATTGACTAAGTCTCTCTGTATCAGGTCATGCCATCTCATTATGAAATGGAGTACATTAAAATTAGAGCATTAGAAAATTTGATTGACCCAAATATCCTACTAAGCTATTTGCCTCCCACAGTCTTTTCTCTCCACTAGCTATCTGAACATTTTACTTCATCACTCCAGTCCCTCCACCTGTGTAACCTACTTCCTCATTGATAAGTAATGCCTACACTCAGGCCTTTGCAGCACCTGGCAGACTCTAGGTCAGATTTCTGAATCTCATGTAAAAGGTCAGGGGCACAGCACCACTCCTCTGTATCCAGCTTCAATAGCTCGTTTAGGAAAGATCATTACAGTTATGAAATAGAATAATAAAATTTCAAACTTTAAAGCCATCAGAAGAATAAAAGCACTGCAGTTTGAAGTTAAAAAAAGAAAAAAAACAGCAACCAACAAACAGCAAGGGAAGCTGCTGAAAGCATTTTTAAAGCATTTAAGTGGTGCAGAAAAGGGAAAATCCACTTTTCTTGCTAGATGATGGATAGATAATATGAGAGAAGATGAATGTAAATGGACTTTCTAGATGCAGTAGAATCTGTAGTTCTGTTCAATGTAACATTCAGAAGTGAAAAAAAAAAGACCAATTCAATTACTATGATGAACTTCTGAAGAGATTTTGCAAGCTTTTGCCATCAACAAAGCAAATTTCTATATTGGGGCAGAAAAAGTTAGAAGTGGCAGATTTACTTCTGATACAAGAAATTAATAACCTAGGAGAAAGCTATGTGGAAATCTGTTGTTTGGTACAAGTTACAAGAAAGTGGCAGCTGTCAATATGTACGTACCTCTATATTTACATTCAGGAGCTATCTTAAAGCTAAGGTAGGACCAACTAGTTTCTGGCTCAGTGGACTTGTACCACTTTTTCTGACTAGTTGGATAAATATTCTGATGGTTAAACATTGAGATCCAAGCCAGTGTCCTTGAAATCAATAGTTAGTCCAGGCAACAGGAACAAATTAGAATTCAAGGGTATTTTTGTTACCAAATGTAAAAGGGGGCGAATTGAAACCAAAAGGGTTAATTCCATTTTCACTGTGCCTGTGAAATTTCAGCAGACAAACAAGGCATGCAAAAGCTGCTTTCAGCAAGGACAGTTGGAAGATAAGAGGAAGACATCTGGCTCAAGAATGCATTGATAGACAAAACAAAGACTGAATCTCTGGGAGTTGGGGTGGGATTTATTGTAATGGGTAAAATGCATGTAGCAACTGTATATAAGCAATACACTTGTAAAATCACATGTCCACATAATGCTGAGTAGCCCCCATGGGACCTCAGGCCTGAATAAATAATGCCCCCTTTAACACAGCATTAGTGCTGGAGAGTCTTATTCAGATATTTCAGACATTTGATAACACTTCTGGCATATGATCTCTTGGAACAGTGACTTACTTACAGCAGAACTTGAAACAAACCACAATTTATAACAAGACTTAGATTTGTAACAACACTTAGAAATAATTCTCAGATAGTTTTCATTTCATTTTGCTTACTACCTAAGCAAGAAAGATAAAGAAAACTGCCACTATGGTATTTACGTTTGTTCAGAGAGAAAAAGCATTGTCCCTTAACAGAGTATCTCGTTAAATCACTAAGGTTAAAGTTACCTGTCTCTAAAACTGCACTAAACAGCCAGCTACACTAGTTGTATTAGTTATTTTTCTTATAAGAACAGCCTAGCAGAATTTATAGGTCTATCTTTAAACGGCAAATGGCTTACTGGCAGTGAAACGGTCACTGTATAAAAGCACAGCAGAACTCAGCACCTGAATGTGAATGATTTTATACTTCATAGCTTTTCCAATATTCTCTAGCTTGCCCAGAAGTGTGAAGTTTCTGGTGGAATTGGGGCATTAATTTTGTGGTGAACCTTTTTGTATGATCTAATAGTTCATAAACCTCTAGTAAGCACAGGTAGGTTACTTAGGTTACAAAAGAGAACTCTTCACAGAGCTGTCATGCATCAGCACATCAGCAGTAAAAAGAAGACTGTCAATAAAGATGTAGAAGAAACCTTGCTGCACAAAAAAAAAGGTGGCACTAGTTGAATGCACAAGATAATGTAATTCTGCTTAGATTTGATACGGAACATTTACTTCTACTAAGTCATATCTGTATTCTAATCAAAAAATTAGACAAAAATCATTAAAAATAAATTAATCTCTTCAAATATAGTCTACAAATTGAATAACAATTTCAATACAGAAATGTGTCATTTATAAAACATTTTCAAAAAATTTAATATATCCGGGTTACCTTTGCAGATTGCAAAGCATACAAAAGACTCTAGTAGAGGATAATTCATTTTTGAATATAGTCTTTGCAATGATTTTAATTTATAAAGTATTTACTGGAATTACTAGGAATTGGAGTGCTGACAAAGAGGACGATAAGTTACATTTTTCATGCAGATGCAAACTCGCATCCCTGTTGGGAGTACAATGCTAAAACCAGGCTGATCAATCTTTGTATAAAGTATTTTTCTGAAGATATTAAAACATCTCCTTGATCCTTAAACTCTTGAAAGGCCAGTAACATACAGATCATTAAACCAAAAGAAAAAGGAGGAAAATTATCTCAGATTTATACTGTGGTAGGAACATCTTATAAATTGCTTTTTCTGTCCTACCTCTATTAAGCACTTTGACTTCCTTCACCCAAGACGAAGGCAACAGATTCACAACTAGCCAATTACCCTTAAAACCACAAAAATCTAGAAGGAAACAAGTAACAGTAAAGCATAAATTGAAGAAATAGCACTGATTGTGTATTCTTGCATGCACCTTTCAAATGCAAAGAGCTTTGGAGCAACCGCTTTTCCATACTTCCTCAAACTAAAGTATTGTTTTAGCTGCCTCTTGTGCCCTGACAATGGATTTAACCTACCAAATTAACTCAGGTGTTATGTTGTTACCTCAGCGTTGCTTGCCTCTGATGAAAAACACAGCTTGTACACCAAGATGTGTAAGATGTATTCCTAAAATACATCTTAACATCCCTATGTTATAAAATCAGGGCCCAATGAGTAAAATAGTCATTGTTTCCTCAAACACAGAGGAAGTTATATTAGTTCACAGCATCTTATTTTCAGTGGACAGGAGGTAGAAGAATAATTTCCTGATGAATCATATCTCTGGTTCAAGTATTTCGCTCCCCAGAGCAGGGCATATAGTATTTCATAAAGCACAAATGATTGGATGTTTCAGAACAGAGTTCTGAGGCTGCTCAAAATTATTTTGGGTACTTGCAATAAATTATTCTCCTATTCTGTGACAACAGAAAAAAATGATGGCTTAAAGTCAGTTTTGCACAGCCTACTGCTCCAGCTCAGCCAGAATACAATATTAGAATTTAAATTCCTTGTTTGTACTAAGGAGTGAGAAAGTCATAATTTGTCAATTTGTTAATAGATCAGGATAAGATTTAAGGGTAGTGCATACTAGATTAAGTCTGTTTTGAAAAACTAGATAGAGAAGTAGTCATATGACAATTTCCAACACATTGGAAACTGAATATAATTTTTCCAAACAAAATTTACTGAGCAGTGAAGAAAGAATTTTGGTATTGTGCCAAGTTGCTTTTATAGTGGATATTTGTGGGATCTTTCTTGCAGGCACATATGTTAGAAGTCTTGCATTTATATTGTTATTTTTTTCAAAATGTTTTCCTTCTTAAATTTGAAATTTTTTTTCTGCTGTCTGCCATGGAAGATTCACACATGCCAGCAGATGCTTTTCAAGCCCTTCTAATTTTGGGTCAGTCCACCAATTATATTAGCCAAAATACCTTAATTTAAAACTAAAATTTCATAATTCACAAAATCCAAATTTCCATAAATGCAAATCTCATCTGAGCTCTTAGTTGTATCAGTCTTTATATAGCTTTTAACTGTCCTTCATTTATACTACTGTTTTAAAAAAAGTGACAGAGACATTGGTCTTCATTCCAGATTTCACCTGTAGTTTAGTAATGGTGTCATTATTCAGGCACAACAAATTATTAGTGTTTATTAAGTTTATACCACTGTTCACAGTTCTTTTATTCCAGCTACTCAAGTGTGATTCTTTCGCAAAATATAATGTTTGGATTTGGTTAGTAATTTCTCAGCAAATAACTATAATATACTAATAGTAATTTTTCAGCTAAAGGAAAGCTGGTTTATACTTGTCAGAGTTAAGAAAATCTGCTGTAATTATAACTGTAGTTAAGTGGATGTAGAACACCTACAGCTCCTCCCAATTATTTCATTGACAGCACAGTTCATAGTATTTTTTCATATGTATTCAGAGGATTTCAAAACTGCTTGTGAAGTTTTGATTGTGATAATTAATGGTGGTGGAGTGCACATATGAATCTCTACTCATGTGTGAACAGTAATGCTTATGACACCTGAATGACAATATTTGTTCACTTTATTTTAACAAAACCAGAAGATTTTATTCCTACTCTAGTTTCCATCTTTCAGAATCTCTTAATATTTGAATAATTTTAATCCACAGTGGATCTGCTGCATAAGATAATGAATCAACCTCGTTTAAGATTGCATTTCAACACAGAGTGCCTTTTCCTGGACACAGGAAACGAACTATTTTTATGTTACAAGTATACAAGGTACACCAAATTCTTAGAAGGTATTAAATATTATTCTTCATACTTTCAAGATAACTCTTCACTCCATTTGAAATTAGGATTTCAATGCTATTTTACTGTTATAAGTATTTCTTTGGTTTTGATACAGTTTCTTATACATATTTCAACCTGCACTGTAATTTAAAAGATCTTTCTTCTGCTGCTAGGAAAATTAGAAGTATCAGTAAGAAAAACAAAGGGAGATTCAGGATTTTTAAAATATGAAGATCTATAAAGTATTATTGTGTACTGGTTGATATATCACTACATCTAATTCCAGAACTGCAATGACAATTACACTCAGCTTGTATTAAAGTAGAAGAAAATCAGAACATTTGGAGCAGGCATGGAAAAAACAAACAGGACAATTACAAAAATTAAATGAAACAGAAGGACAAAGAGACAATACATTTTCAATAGAATTTTAGGAAGATGATTCTTTGTTTATGGTTGAAATGGTATAGTGTTAAAATGAACCTTTGACATAGATCAGCTAAATTAGACCAGGATATTTACAGTGCAATAAGCCTAACTACAAACAAGCAGAATGAAACAGAAAGGTCAAGAGCACAGACAAGAAAAATTACTATAAATCTTAAAGATTTTAAAATAAATGTTGCATCTATTTGTTGCTACAATTTTTTAAAAAGTAAGATGTATTTGGACCAATTCCTACACTTCAATCTATATTTTATCTCTCCTCTCTCTGATTTTTTAACCCACTTATGACATGGTACTTTTTGAAAAGATTTTCACCAGATCTTCTTCAAGTATTTCTAGTCTAGGAAAGAAAAAAAGCTTTATTTTCAAAATGAATAGGGGTTTTTGTATTTTCATTTTTTTGTAGGTTTTTTTTCCATTCTCTTTTTCTGTTTCTCGCTCAACTCACAGGTCACTATTCTCAATGTTTATAAAATTATACAATGTTATTTTATATTACTTGTACAGAGCGTATACACATACTGGGAATATTTGACTCTTCACTGAACTATGCTGTCAAGGCTCTGGGATTTTGCACAAAGTATTAAGAAAAAGCTATCCGGGAGAATAAACTTTTCTATAGAATTCTATTGGATCCACATAAAAAAAATCCTGGAAACCAGAAAATCTGTTCTTCTAACACTTCACTCACCAATCTGTGTGGAATAAATGCACTTTCTATATAGAACTGTTTTCAAATTCATAGTTCTGGTTCTTATGCTCTTCTCCCCAACCTCCTTTAGTGTATTTTATATTTCCTAGAAAACAATGACAAGAAATTAGAATAAAACAAATGTTCAAGGAAGCAATTTTTTCTTTTGAAATTATGATATTATTTTTAATGCTTGTTCACAGAAGCCAGGATCTCATTTAAAACTGACAGTGTGGTTAAGTTCTATTATCACACCTCTCTGAACTCTTCCAAACAATCAGCCAAAGTTATTCAGTGTCTCCTGTCTTATTCAGCATATTTAGACTAGATGTTATTCTATCATTCTTTTTATTTTGAACTTTCCACTTTCCACTCTAATAGCATTCCCTGTTTAATGCTTTATTATGAACAAAAATTTCTACTAATGGTAATTTTATTTAAATTACTGATGCTGCAAAATTTTATCCAACAGTTCCAAAATAATTTAATAATTTCAATATTAGAAGGAATATCTCTGCAGGACATGTCTGATGACTTTGGGGAGATTGCAGCACTCAGTACAGCACATCTTACATGACTTTCCATCTGAAGAGCTGCTCTGGATATCTGTAGCTGATAGAGCTTACAATGCAGGCTATTCAAGTGACCTTAGCTTCTGCATCTGCAACATATTCTTACTCTGCATAAAGGTACCTTGTTACAAATACTGCCTGTTAATATTGTAACAGGATTTGATCATCATCAGTATTGTTGCTCAAATGTGTCAGAAAGTTACAGAACTGTAACCTCAGATTCTAAGATCTAAGAAAAAATTAACAGAAAACCTGGATGGTTTTCTGTTGATTATTTTTACTTCCCAGAATACCAATATCTGTTTCTTTTTGGTATGCAATTATTTACCATTTTAAAGGATCAATTTGTTTGTTTGTTTAATTTAATACCTCCAAGATAATTTTTCTCCACAATTCAATGTTTCTTTTCATAGGTAGGGTTGAGCAGATGCATCTTAAGACTTCACTGAAGTACTCTTCAGTCTACTGAATGAGTACACAGTACATTTCTGGCATGCATATTCAAGTATATCAAATTATAAGATTCTTTCTATAAATACATATATGGGTAATTTTAAAATCTGCTTCCCAGACAGGAAAACAATCATTTAAGTATGTGCAAAACCCAAATTCAGAAAAGAAATAAACATGGATGCAATGAATTGGTTTCAGAACTGGAATGCATATTCATCAACATATTTTACAATATTCAAACATCCTACCATTAATCTCCACATTGATGAGCTGTCAGTCTGTTTAAGATCTGTAATCATAAACCCACTTATTTACATAGATGGTAACTTATGTAGCCTAAGTCTAAGACAGCTCCTGCATTTGCATATTTCCAACACTGAATTTAACAGCGATACATTGAGAAACACAGTAAAATTAACAAGGCTCCAGTTTTCTTTAAACCCATTTTTTAAAAACATTTTTGAATCAGGACAGTTTGATTCTAACAGTCCACATCCAGAAAATCCACAAGTTTTCTGGTAGACAACTGTCTTCCTTAGATCCTCAAATCTCTAGTGGCTGTACTATCTGGTTTGAACACCCAGGGAAGAAACAACAAAAAAAGCCCCCCACACAAAGTGAAGGATGACACAGACATATAGGCTTAATGAGTGAGGTAAGTAAATTTTATTAGCATTCCTCCCCTAACTAATAACTTCTCAGATTACTGGTAAATTCAAGCCCAACAAACTATTCTGAATGAGTACTTTCAATGGTAGGGCATTTGGATTCTAATTATTAGCAATTACAATGGCTTATTTATGACACAAAAAGCTCAGCAAATGTCAAGCAACAAATAGATAGCTTTACTGCAGTCAGTGTCAATAAAATTTAAAAATTTATGTAATCAGTGGAAAATACATGAGGGAAAATCACCGAAACAGCAATGCTCCAACCTTGCAGAAACAAGATTTAGCATTGAATTTTTGCATGCTGTTGAAGAATGTCTACACCCCCCTTTTCCAAGCTATATTCCTTCCAAGGACCAGACATGATAATAGATGAAAGTGTCTCATAAGTTTAATTACTTAGCAAATTGTCCCAATAATTATATAATGAATAGTCTTTCAATCTTGCTCCTAGGCAAACCATTACAAGAGGAATACAGTCTGAGCATGAGAAGAAATCTGTGATCAACTACTTTTTGAAGAAACTCAAAAGGCTTCATCAGCTTGAGTCCTGCTGCCTACTTGGAGAGAGCAACATAAATAATCAGGAGTAATCTTTTCCTCAGGTCACCTTTGTGCTTGAGGAAGACAGTTCTGGTTTGGGTGGTTTGTTGCACTTCAAATTTAAAAAACCAAGCAGTGCAAGCCTTGGATAACAACTTGAGAAAGTAGGAAGGAGGAAGTGTGATAACAGCCAGATATGGACTCAGTCACTGTATTTCTTAGAGTGCTCCACTTGAACAAGAGTACAAAGAGTACTCGATGCGTCAGACTCAGGAGAAACACTGAAAACAATTCTTTCACTGAATGGTAGGGATTTGTCTGCCAGTAGAGAAAGCCCAGTAGCTGAAGTTTAATATTTGAAGAGATATACTTTTAAGAACAATTTTGTTGGTTTTTTTTTTCCAGGGCTGACACTTCAGTAATAGTATTACAAGTATTTTCACTATACTTCTCCTTTTTATGAAATCCTGCCATGTCCTGGTCTTAGTGTGATCTTGTGCCAATGAGTACCAGAGATTAATTCATAACAGCTCAGGAAAAACTGCAGTGCAGGAGACAGAGGTTATACCTTGAGAACCACCAACACAAGCTCCAGCCAGGACTGAAACTACCTAAAATGGAAATGTATTTTTACAAAGACGAGGCTTAAATTTCTTTGAATTTCAAGGACAGCACAAACTAACAGTAAAAGTACTTTTCTCTATGGTCAAAACTCACCAGAGAACACTTGAATAATAGTCTGGGTTTCTCGTTATTGGAAAGATCACATTTTGAGTTGCATTCTTACCATCAAATGCAGTATTAAATTTATTAACAGAAAGTACATTTTCTCTCTGCTTCCAATGATAGAAATAACTATTAATAAAAATGCTTTCATTAATTGTGTTACCAAGAGTTAACATTACGTATGCTTATATTAAAATATTATTGATTCAAAAGTACGTGCTTGCACTTACTAAGAGGAATAACTATTTGTATTGGTTTTGCACGGCCTGGTTTTTGGTAGCGGGGGTGCCACAGAGGTGGCTCCTGTGAGAAGCTGCTGGAAGCTTTCACCGTGTCCAGCAGAGCCAATCCCTGATGGCTCTGAAAGATGGACATGCTGCTGGCCAAAACTGGGCCAATGAGAGAGGTGGGTAACACCTCTGTGATGACATATTCAAGAAGAAAATCAAAACAAAGAATACACAGTTTTTTCTTCCAGCCAGAGAAGAGGAGGAGGTGAGAACATGTGAGGGAAAACAACATGGCAATACCAAGGTCAGTGAAAAAGGAGGGGGAGGAGATGCTTCAGGTGCATGAACTGAGATTCCTCTGCAGGCAGTGATGAAGACCATGGTGAAGCAGCTGTGCCCTTGCAGCCCATGGGTCCACATTGGGGACGTGCCCATGCCGGAGCAGGTGGATGCCTGGAGGAGGTTGTGATCCAGTGGAAGACCCGCTGGAGAGAGAAGACCCTTGCTTCCAGGCTGGAGCAGCCTGTTCTTGGACGACTGCACCCCGTGGAAAGAGAGACCCATGGCTCAGCAGTTTTGGGAGGGCTGTGTGCCCGTGGGGGGAATTCACCTTGCAGCAGGGGTGGTGTGGCTGCTGCTCCTGAGAGTGGGCCCACGTCAGAGAGGTTCACAGAGAACTATCTCCCATGGGAGGGACCCCATGGCCTCACAGGGGGAGGGCTCCTCTCCCAGAGCAGCAGAAGGAAGTCTTGATGATGGACTGACCAAACCCCATGCCCTGCCTCCCTGTGCTGTCAGTGGGAAGGAGGGAGGGGCTGGGAGGAAAACGTGTTTTAAGGGCTTATTTTACTTCTCACCATTCTCCTCTGATTCTGTTAGTAATAAAATCACTTTGCAATCTTAAGTTGAGCCTGTTTTGCCCTTGAAGTGTTTTCTCCCAGTCCTTATCTCAGATCATGAACCCTTCATTAATTTTTTTTCTCTCCTCTACCCAGCTGTGGCAGGGGAGGATGAGTGAGCTACTCTCATGGGTGCCTGGCATTGGGCCAGCATCAAACCACGACACTATTCCAACCTTTTTATCTATAAAGATGATGCTGAAAATTTCTGCTGAAGCAGAGAAAAGGTGATTACATTTTGAGAACTAATAATGTGCAGCTGCAAGCAACTAAAAAAAATTCTGTTGATATTTATTATTTGTTTTCTAGAGTTTTATATGTTCCCCAGTCTTTTTTCAAAACTGCAGACTATTTACACCACCTTCTGAAAGTATATACATGTAATTGGAAAGATAGAAGAATGAAGTGAAATTTTTCTTCCATGAAAGGTTTTCTCCTGTGTACAGTCTTGATTCAAAAATCCCCACAACCTTTTTTTTAATTCACATGTACACCTGTCTCTCCATATGTGCAACCACTGCAGCTCTAAAAATAAGCCTAGACAGAACACTATTTTAATGTCATCAAGTGAAAAAGACATCAGCAGAACTAATTGTTTGTATCAGTAGATGCTGTTTCCTGAGAGTACTTTCTATGCGACAAATCCATCCACGGCTCAAGTGAAAGGAAGGGCTATTTTTTATTTTAGAGGTTTGGGCCCTAGGAGAATAGAATTGGCTTTCACAAATGTGTAAGAGCGTTTATAGCCATTTTCTGAGCACTATCCACACAGGACAGGGGAAAAAAAATACACTTTTCACCTAACTAATTCTGCTATGGGCCATCTGTTGCTACACTGACCTGAAAGAGTCAAGAAGTTCAATATTTTAGTACTCTGGGCCTGAACTAATAACTATATTAAAGTAGATATTCTTGTGCAATTTAGTTTACGTACCTCCTGATCCTAATACATGAAAGTAACAACACTGTCTCTACCACTTTAGGCACAGAGAACTATGTTCTCAGATCCCAGTGCCTCAAAATCATTCACATGTGTGATTTTTCATTTCTTTTAAAAAAGGCATGGATCTTTTGGTCCACCCCACTGTTCAGGTCTTGCAAAGAACACCCTCCAAGAGGGATAAAATAGGATAATTTGAGCTGGGCAGCTTCAGCATCATGTCTGAAAGCATATGGAAAGGAAACAGCCAGAGCCCAACGCTCTCTCAGGCTGGGTATAATACACACGCGCTCTTCATCTTTAGTGTACTCAGATGTACTTCCAGTTTTACCAATGTATAAAATAAGTCATGTAATCGAATATTACAATTAACTAGAATTAACTATATATTCACATTATCAGATCTTTTTTCTCATAGACTAATTCGAAAAACAGATTTGAAGATTAGACCAAGCTTGATGTAGTAACAGTATTGCAGCCTCCCTTTTCCTATCCAAATTCATGATTCACCTCGAAGAAAAGGTTTTTTTAACGAAATGTGTGATGAGTCCTTCTTTCTGTGCTCCTTCAGTTGAATCCATAAATTTTCCTGATTTTTCCTCATTTCCATTTTGTAAAATTTTATCACTATATAACATAGACCCTGAGCACCCCACTACACAGAGAGATCAGACCTTATAGAAATCCCTACAAAAATGTTTGTACCCAGCAAGTACACATTAATGCCTACTTTTATATTCAGCATGCACTTGAAGGAAGTAGCTAAACTGGATTGATTTCATTCATGTAGGACATCACATATGCTGACATAAGTACAACTTGAGTGATACAGAGAGCTAAATCAGAAAAAATAAATGAAGAGTAGGCTTTTTGTTTATTACCCAATAAACTCAGGGAATTTAAAAGTTCCTTGTAAAAATTTAACAAGACTTTCTGTACTTGTAGCATAAGGAAGCATTACCAGAAAATGCAGAACCTCCTGATGGAAGTAAAGGTCAAGGCTCACTTCCATTCATCTTGAACACTGTGCCAAGTTCTCTACATACCATAATTCATCAAATAATCTAATTAACTTGTTTAAAATTATAATTAAGTCAGGCATACTTAAGGTCATGCAATTACAGGACTGTGAAGAGAGTTTTACACCAACAAAGCAGCTGCAATCCAAATGACAAATCACACATTCTCTAATAACTCTCCATTTCCAGACAGCTATTAATAATGTTTTCTTATAACCAAGTTAAAAGGGAGTTTTGTTGCTTTGCAAGTGCTGTCTGTTCAGAAGTACCAAATATCAAAATTATTAACTCAGGACAAGGCTTCTTGATTGGAATTTGGAATCATCCTATCCCAAAAACATAAACAGTGTCATGAGATGTTGAGGTTTCCATTTCCTGCTACACTGATGAATTCACAGTGATTCTGTGTGCTTTTTTTTGTTTTCGGGGGTTTGTTGGTTGGTTGGGTTTTTTGGTTTGTTTGTTTTTGGTTTTTTTTTTTTTGTGTGTGTGGATTTATCTTTGTTTCTTTGTTTTCTTTCTGGTTAATCTTCTAAATTATCCATTTCTCACAATATGAGGGGACATATATTTGTTAGACTTTATGTTTTTAGGATGTAGCCTCAAAAGAAGTGAAGGAAAAACTGCCAACTTGTCTAATAAGGAAATATAAAAATCTGCCCAGCCCCTGAGCTGGATAATTTCACCAATATATGATCTTCTATCCATGGTGAAGATGTGCTGCAGTTCCTAAAAGGGATGGAGATGAGTAGCATGAAACTGTTTTGCCGTATTATTTTAGTCAGATTCAGCCAAGCTGAGGCATGGCAAGACCAGAACAAGCAGACTGACTGACAGCAAGGGCATTGCTGTGTCCAGAAACCCATGGTCATGCAGGCTGCCTCAGAAATAAACAGAACAGAAAGAATGAGTATATGGTAGCAGTAAGAGTGTTGAGCTCAATTTTGCCTGTATATTATTTCCAAAAAAGTTGGGTTTGCCTGGGTACTTCTGTAAATCATCAGAAAATATTTTTTTTATTTTAGTAAAGTGTATCTATCTCCTTTATCTGTCCTGTGCTTTGCCATAATATCAGACAGGAACATAGAGACACAGTCATCCAGCAGGAAAGGGGAAGATTCTTCCATGTGGGAAGTTCCAATGAAAGGAAGAATGTGGGTCTGAGGAGTTATCATTGCATGCATCTCTCAGAAAGATAGTATTAAATTCACCATAAAATGATTTTGTGAAACACCTAGAGCAATCATCAACATCACCACATACCACAAGTAATTTAAAATTGTCCTTTTCTTTGTAGAATAATTATTTTTCATATTTTTGGAGATTTATTTCAAAAATAAGTTGGTCTTGCATTTTTAAAAGAAAGAAATAAAATTAATTTGATTAATTTGATTTAATTCTATGGCAATGAGACCGCAAAGGTTTAAGATGATTTATTAAACTCAAACACTAATAATAATGCCCAGAGTACAACCTACCAGTTAGAACAGAAATAGAAAACATAGAAGATTTCTCTTTTTTGCTACATCAACCAGGAATACATTTACATCCGTGGGGTACCTCCCTTTGTATAAACTCATAACTCATATTTTTATTATGGTGTCTGTTCTAACAGCTAAGGTGCAGATTTCCAATAAATGAAAAAATATATTAAAATTCTTGAGTATCACAGCTCATGACACAATTTTTTTCACCCATAACTCTGTCCAGACTTCACTTTGCCAATATTTTAGTGACTCTCCTAGGTGTCCAAGAAGTGCATAATATAAACCAGGGTGTTCTGGGGTAGAATTAATTGTCTTCACAGAGGCTGGTATTGAGCTCTGTTTTGGCTGAACACAGGGTTGATAATACAAAAATGTTCTCATTGTTGCTGAGCAGGGCTTACACAGAGCAAAGGCCTTCTCTGCTTTTGATACTGTTATGCTGGCGTGGAAGTTGCAGGTGCATGGGAGGCTGGGAGGAGACACAGCCAGGACAGCTGACCCTAACTGACCAAAGGGATATTCCAGACCATGTGACATCATGTTCAGTATATAAAGTGGGGGAAGAAGGAAGAAGTGGGGGGGATATTCAGAGTGATGGTGTTTGTCTCCCCAAGTCACCATTAAATGTGATGGGGCCTTGCTGTCCTGGAGGTGGCTGAACACCGCGTGCCCATGGGAAGGAGTGAATTAATTCCTTGTTTTACTTTGCTTGTGTGAGTGACTTTTGTTTTCCCTATTACATTTTCTTTATCTCCAACCCTGTGTTTTCTATCTTTTGCCCTTCCTGTTCTCTCCCTGAACCTTCCGGTGGGGGAGTGAGCAAGAGTCTGCACAGGGCTTGGTTTCTGGCTGGAGTTAAACCATGTCAGAGGGTCACTGAAATTCATCCTTTGCCAATGCCTTCTGAAATGGCCTTTGTCAGCAGAAAGCATTGTAAACTGATTCACACATGAATGAAGTCCAGGAAGCAGCAAACAACTTGTATTAAATAAATAGGTAAATTCTGTCCTTCTCGTCACTAGGACACCACACTACCTGCATGCCTATTTCAGTGAGAAGAAACACTGGCATCAATGAGGTATGTACTTCAGCAACAGCATATTTCTTTCAATACTATTTAGTATTTTCAATGCTGTTTTGTTCTTATCTCAGAAATCTTACAGAAGTGTAACTTAGTGTGCAGATGGTTCAAGCACAGATCATATGAGACACAATAAATGTCTGCAGGGTGTTGGGTGGTACTTGCAAAGGTAATGTCTGGCAAAGTGAGACTTCTGCATGAAGAAACTGCAGGAAGCGAGGAATAATGCCAACCAACAACAACGAATTTAAGAAAAAACCCCAACAACAACAAAACCACACAAAAAAACAGCAAAACACCCAACCAACCAAGCAAATTAAAAAAAAAAAACACCACTATTTTTATCTTCTTTCTACTGCTTCCCATTTACACTGCAGTGATCCCACCTTTGAGGCAAAAGACCCTGGTATCAGGTGCTGTTAAGGGGCTCCAGAAGAGTGGGGTGAGAAATCCCAAAGGAAAACTTGGAATCAGCAAGAACAGCAAGCTTAGCAGTCATAGCCCATACTGGAAATATAATCATTCTGGTCCACCTGGTATATCTTCCAAGGCCATATCAGCTAGGAAAAAACCTTAACTTGCTTGCTAGAGAGTTCCAAAATGCTAGCATTTTTCTACTTGGAAAGTAGAAATTAATGTGAGTAAATTAAAATAATGAATAACATAGTATTTTCTATCCCTTCTGCAAGATTTATTTTTTCTGTCTCTAATTTTCAATTTCTTGTCTCATCTTTTTATTTCCTTTATTTTCTTCCCTTTACCTGGCATTTATCTTTTTTCATACATGTAGTTCAATTTCTTGTTTTCATTTTGGGTCAACAATATTACAGTAGGTACTCATAGCTGAACCTCTCCAAATGCATCACATAACTGAAATATAGCTTCAAATTGCTCCAAGAAATCAGAAAAACATAGTGTTCTCTCTCTTTTTTAGGAATGAGTGTCAGGACCATATAAGCTATTCATCAGCCAGGGTCAGACAAGAACATCAGAGCAGTCTTGGGAATGGAACGATGCCCTGCAAGTGTTCTGATGAGAATTTTTAAGATTTTATTTATAGATTAGGCACCAGGAATATCAATGTTTTACTCATTGCTAATGAAATGCATATATTAAAAAAAATTTTTTTCTCTTATGTTATTACAAACTATACTGTATTACTAGAAGGTGTATAACAAAGTTTAGAAAGGGTGTAATTGTCTTTTTTTTTCAACAACTCTATTTATATAGTTAGTGTAAATATGTCAGTTGAAAAAAATGCATCCACATATACTTTTATAGAAACAAGTAACTGTGAGTTTCCATAGCTTTATAATCACTTCTTTATGTGTTTATTCAGAGGTCGGCAACATAAAATACAAGAAAACAAATGTAAAAGTCTTTGACTGGTTGAAAGAAGATTATCCTACTTTGTATATATCTTGCTAACACTGCCTATTTGTCTGCAGAATTCCAAAAAATTAAAACAGGATGATGTTTTATCATGTCAGTCATGAATGGTGAAGTTTACCCAGAAACAGCTAGTCCTATAAAATATTTCATAAGCAGTCTAGAGTGATGTGGATACATACACATCTGCAGGACAGAGAGTTCAAAACTAATGGAGTTCCTCACCAGCAGTTACAAAATCTACCCCTTGCACTCGCACTGCTGGAAGCCCTGAAAAAACCCAAAAGACCCCAAACATCTTCTCCCCCACTTTTCTTGAAGGAAAAGTTTATTCAGTATATTCACAGAATGCTAAGGGGCAAAAAAGTTTCACTTAAAAGATAAACCTCCACCCCCTATCTTTTCTTAGTTTGGATTCCTGGGGTGGATGTGCCGTAGAATCAAAAGCAAAGGACCATATTTCATCATTATACAAAAAAATGTCCAAGAGCCAGCAGCACAGCAATATTTGAGTCAAAATGTTTATTCTCACTAGCTTTTTCCATGAACGCTAATAAGTTATGTACTCTAAATCCCCTCGGGATCTTTTAACACCAATAAAAACATGTTATCCAAATACAAGAACTAAAAGACAGCCAATTACATGTAACAGCAAAACTGCTAATGTTCCTAAATAGATGATTAGTCAAAAAGCCCTAGATTATTTTATGACACTTTGCAAAAAGAATAACTTTTTTTTTTTTTTCATTTTAGATAAATCATTCCTGCTATGGGTGTCAAATTAGTGCAATTTAAAACCTGTATTTGTTTGCTTATAAATGCTTTAGATGCCATAAGAGGTAAATTCCCTTATTTTCTTACTTATTTTCATTAGTAATCTATAAGTATGACTGATTCAAGTAAATCAGATGTAATTTCCCCTCCTTCCCCATCCCCTCACCCCAAACTCAACTCATGGTGGGATCTCAACTATTAATCTAATCATCTTTGGTCATATGACAAAAGGATGCCAACAACATGTTTTGCTGATGAGTTCCAGAATTGCAGATATATTTTTATCACTAGTAAATATCTTCAAAAGACTAGGGACAAACAAGAGCACATCCAAGTTCAACTAGACCAGGAAAACCTTGGTTCATACCAGGACTGGAAATGAAAGAGAGGACATGCCAGAGAAAAACCCCACAACAACATATATTTAGCTCTCCACTGACCCACAAATTTTAATTTTTAAATTTTATAGATTCAGGAAACATGATTAAAAACAGCCGATCTACTGATAAAGAAAGCCAAATTTGGAGGAAGAGAACTTATTTTCTTTCCTCTTTATTGTGGCATATCCACAACTCATTTAATATTTTGTTGTTTGGGGGTTTTTTTGGGGGGGTGGGGAATGTTTTGTTTTGTTCGGTTGTTTATTTTTATGGTAAGTGGCAATGTGGTTTGTATTAGATTTCCATTTTCACTTTCATCTTTCACCAATATCTTGTATAAAACTAAATATCTACACTATAACTTACTGAACATCTATTGTCTTCTGGATCCATTCAATCCAAAAGTCACCGGCTTCTTGTGAACAGCATAAGGTACCAAAGAGGCATCAATTCAGAGTCATGATGATCTGAAAGATGGATTATTAGCAGCATCTGCTCTTTGAGATGACTGCTCTAATATCCCACACTGTTTATAGTGAGAAGGTAAAAATTTCACTCTCTTTCAGGTCTGAAGCCACCATCTTTTATTGTCAGCTCTGAGAACAACTCTGAGCAGGTCAGGTTTCTTGCAAAAGAGATTAATTTTAACTCAGTAGTTCTCATTATTTCAATGTAAATTTTGAAGATATCATTTCTTCTGTATGGAATGAAACCAAGTTATTCTTTGTCAAGAAGCATTTGATTTCTCTCTATACGTAATATCTCCTATATTTGTTCAATTACTCTTTAGAAACAGCAGGCGACATGTAATTCATGCAGCTATCAATAATGGGGGCAAGACTGCCTTAAGCTTTAATGGCTTATGAGCAGGACAAACAGTAGCAATTAAATTCATACAGAGGGACTGAGAGGAAAGAGACCATGGAGGGGAAACAAAAATCACTGTGGAAATGTAGAGTCATCAAAACGTACATCTGCCATTACCATGAAGTAGCTCATTTTACAGTCTAAACATTTTTCTTTCTGCCACAATCACAAAAAAAAATTTTTACTTGTAATTGATTGCAAATACTCACTGTCTTCAGCCCTTTGAGTGCTGAGGTTACCAACCTGATAAAACCCAAAATGCCCTTACTGGAATTTGCTTAGGCAAAGAGAATGCACTCAGAATTAAGTGCTGTGTGCTGTCAGTACCCATGGGCATATGACAAGAAATTTTCTGAAGAAAGTATTTCACAGGCATGGTTCTGTCAAAGAACCATCCACTTCTAAAGCAGTGGATTACAGTCCCAGGATCAAAGTATTGAATGTCAGAGACATAACTCTGGGTTACATTTCTCTGACAGTACACCCTACCACACACCCATTAGCACAGGCCATATCTCAAAACAAATGAGAAATAGTCTAACATCACAAATCAAAAGTGTGCACCAACCACCCTGGTTTCCAAACTGAGGTCAGGATGTTAAATGCAGTTTAAAAAGTATTTCCTTTTTGGGAACCTTTGACTCCAAGGAGACACCTACAGTTCCAAATAAACTAGCAATTTTTAGGAAGATCTTTTTAACTGACTATGGTCTTGACATGACTTGATACACTGTGGGTCATAAAATCATAGAATGATTTGGGTTTGGAAGCAACCTTAAAGATCATCTAGTTCCAATCTCCCCTGCCATGGGCAGGAACACCTCCCCTAGACCAGATTGATCAGAGTCCCATCTAACCTGGCCTAGAACACTTCCAGGGATGGTGTATCCACAGCTTCTCTGGGCAACCTGCTTCAGTGCCTCACCACACTCACAGAAGAGAATTTCTTCCTTTCTAAACCTACTCTTGTCCAGTTTACAGCCATTCCCTCTTTGTTCTACCCCTATTAGTCCTTGTAAAACATCTCTCCACCTTTCTTGTAACCCCCCTTCAGATACTGAAAGACTGCTCTAAGGTCTCCCCAGTCACTTGAGTTCTAATTCTTAAATATATCCCTAGCAAACTATTTCCTTTTATTTTGTTATGGTAACTACTGAGAAGTACTCAAGGTACCTGAAACTGTAGCAGTTATAAAATTGTTCCTCTCATCATTATCTAAGCCAGTGGGAAAAGGAGTGGGAGGAAGCAGCAGATCTGATTTATACGCTCTGCACTTTTTTGCTCCAGCAAAACCTTTTGTGGAAATTACGGCACAGGAACATGTCTCCCTTAAGCTTTTATACCTGCAAGCAGTACAAAAACAAATGCACTTTCCACTGGATGTCCAGCACTCTTTAATCCAAGGACAGGGCCCTTGGGGTACCTTTCCCAGAACAAGGAAGAGATTCAAAATTAAGTGCTGGCTGTATATAGACCCGGATCCTGATGGTTTGATCTAATTTCTGGACATTCTTCCACCTGTTATCTACATTTCTCATCAGAACTTGTACATTGCATATTCAGAAATACATGTTGACATGTTTAAATGAGATTGTTTTTCTGTCTAGATATTTGGCAGTGGGTCATCCTCTTTTGTCATCATATGTTAGATAAAACCATCTTCATGTTTGGGGATTCCTGAGGGTTTTTTTAATTTCTCAACATTTATATGTGCCATAAGAATATTTGTACTTAATTTTTTATGTTTTTCCATTTAGAAAACACACAGCCCTACTGGAACTGCACTTCTTTCTCTTCATCCAAGGAAGAGATGCCCTCACTGTGTCATTACTCAACCAAAAACCCCTACTGAGCATGCAGGAGTCCATCATGTAATGGAAACCACACAAATGTCCAGATCACCCTGAGCACAGTCCATTGATTTATGACCAGACCTCTAACACTGAGGTAAAGCTGAATGTGTGGGATGACCCCTATTCTGGGTGTGTGAGGCCCAGAACTGGAGGGTTTCCTTAGACACGTGCCTCCTCGTGAAAGGTAAAAGTGAGTTTTTGCCAAGCAGTTGAAAACTCATGTTCTTCCTCCATATCTGCATTTTACTGAGATTCTCATCGTGTGTATGGAAGCTAAAAATAATTTCCAGAGTAAAATATATAAGCATTTTGGCTGTAAATCAGACAGTATTTAGCCAAGTAGCTATAAAAATAAAATTGGAAACATGACCTCCAGTTGATCAGAAAACAGACAAATGAACCTAGCATAACCTGATAATTCATGTTGACTGAGTAAATCTCCTGACTAGGAATCACCATGGTTTTGCTTTTCTTTCTGGTGGGGTGTTGAGACTGGAGGACTGATTTTTCTCTGAATATCTTGAATTATATAACTTATATAGTCACAAGCCAACAGCAAATACAAATCTCTAGTTTTACATCTCCAAAAATGCCTTTTTTTTCCTTCCCTGCTCTGCTATGTATTTAAATAATCAGACTCTTCTGGCCAAAATCATGTGAGCTACAGTACTAATCAATATACTCACATTTTAAATAGCACAGGTTAAGGGACTTTGACATTTCCTAAACACTGTGCCTCTTCTTTTAAAGCATACTTTCATTGCAATCAAAGTACACTGGCCTCATACCATTCTCTTCTGTCATCTGTATATCACAAGTTTTCCACTTGATCATATTAAATAGTTTTTGAAAGAGGTTATATAAAAGATAATGCACATATCAATTTTTTTTTCTGTGTGGATTTTAAAGCAATCAGTCTTGCAATAAACAAGAGACTCTCTTGATAGGAACTGTTAGTATTTGTCAGGCATATTTCCCTAAAAAGAGTTGACTTGATATTAATAGCAATCTGTCGTTCTCCCTATCAATCAGGAATTGCAATCAGCCACAAACACACCCTCTAGTTCTCCTTCAATCAGGGAAACAGTGCAGAAACTCAACTGCAAGTATTTAATAAATGCATAAAGGGAAAAATCAATCAGAAACTGTTGGGGCCACACCATGATACTTTTACTTAAACTAGAATTTTTCTTTCTCTGTGAGCAGTTTTTATCATTTTATCAGATTTGTCAAGCATTAGCACAAGCTGCCCAGGGAAGTGGCTAACTCACCATCCCTGGAGGTATTTAAAAGATGTTTTGATGTGGCAGTGAAGGACGTGATTTAGTGGTGGTCTTGGCAGTAGTGGGTTAATGGTTGGACTCCATGATCTTAAAGATTTTTCCAAGCAAAATGATTCTATGATTTTCTGTAGGTCTTCATCTGAAGGAATGAAAATCAAATCTAGGGCCATCAAATCTAGGGCAGAGTGTTTTGGGAAGTTTTAGGTTCACGGTTATTAAGAAAAAGAGAATCTGTGTTGAAACACAGATTAAGTTACCACTTAGCACTAATGAAAATATAGCTCTTTTTTCCAAGTGCTTTCAGGGAATGGAAAAGTAGGTTACCTGTCAGCACTTCCCAAACAAACTCTGCAGCAACGCATCAGAGCAGACTCCCCATTTCCCAGCAGTGAGGTATCATTAAAAAAACACCATGAATTTTAAACCAGGAAGCTTCAGGTTTTTTGAAGAGCTTAAGACATTAGCAAAACAGATTGTTTCTCCCAATGGTATGTTTAAACAAGCAAGGTGCTTTCAAAGTGTTACTGTGTAGAACAGAATTTCACTTATGCATGTGTTTGTGATGCCAAATACAGCCTTCTGAAATGCCTTGAAGATTATCCTTCATTATCAAGGAGAGACTTCCTTAGGTACTACTAAGACTCAAGTCTCAGGGCCATATGCTTTGATTCCCCTACAGGAAAATTCATCCAGGGTCTGAAAATCCTATGAAATATTTGGCAGGTTTAAACAATAATAGAATTTTTTTATATTTAAAAAGGCCCTCAAGACCACTGAGTCCAACAGTTAATCCACAACTGCCAAGGGCACTGCTTTGACCATATGCCTGTGTCACATCCACAAGCCTTTTTAACACCTCCAGGAATGGTGACTCAACCTCTTCTCTGGACAGCCTGTTTCAAAGCCTAAAAACCCTTTAGGGTAACTAGAAATCAATTATTTGGGGCTTTAGAAACAACATGAAATAGTTTGGGAGTAAGGATTTTATTTTTATTTTTCCACCGGGAATATTATCTTAAAACACTGTAATAAATTCATAGTTGATACATCACATCCAAGAATCAGGAGAAATATTTGTTTAATTTGTCAGAAATATAAGGTGCAGCAACTATAACCTAGAGTTAAAGTCCTCAGAGATCCTTGGGGATCTTTCTATTGGCTCTAACTTGGTAAGTCCATATTAATTCTGATTTCATTGCAAAATTCTTGTAACAATCTGGAATATGTACATATTCCTTAAAAGAAAGAATAGTATTTAAAAGTCAAAGCATTTTAAACCAGAGAATTTTTAGATTGAATTCTTGAAAAACACAAGGTCGAAAAATTACTCTTAGGGTATGGCTACCTGCAGCACAATTCTGTGCTCCAGTTGTTGCCCAGTGAATTCACTGTTCTGCAAAAAAAAGCATCTAATAAAGGTCTACAGCATCTAAGCTGAAGTATTATAGCTCTGATGCTATCAGAGGATGTTATTCTTGAGCTAATTCATTTTGGGACATCAGAACAGAAAAGCAGTTTAATGTTCAGTGTGAAAAAAACGTTCTTTTGTAATCTTGGAAACAAAAGTAGAAGGAGTTCTAACCTCTGAAAATGTCAAAAATTGATTTTGGGTAAACCACAGAACACTAGTTCTCCAGAAGATATGTGCAAGATGAGTTACAAATTACATATATGTATATGTATATGTATATGTATATGTATATGTATATGTATATGTATCTGTATATGTGTGTGTATGTATATGTATGTATATAGGTGTGTGCTAATTTAAATATAATAAATTTGAAGCTAAATATTTATTCTACTGTGAATATGGTAATACAAAGTTTCTCTAGTTTAATTAGTTAGGTGTCTACTAAATATAAAGTCTTCCTATATTTGATACTTCTTAAAAGCTACCAATGACCTTCCTACATGTCTCTTTCAAATACTAGTTAAATATTCTATAAAAGATTTAGGGGTGTTTTACTACTTTTGAGAAAAAGATACAAATGCACCACAGAATTGTCATTAAAGAATTGAAATATACCTAAAAGGGAAAGAACTAATGGCCAGAAAAAGAATTTTTATATGAACCATTAGGCTCAAGTAAAGTAGATTACATTGACCTTTTAACATTAAATTCCAAATCTTAAAAATATCAGATTAATACTGCTTTGATATCATGCTAACTAACTGACTTTCTAAATTATGTTTAGTAAGAAATGTAAGTCTCACACTTCAGGTATCCATATAAAATTATTACAGTCCATACTTTGGTAAGTTATAATGAGCATATTATTTTGAAAACACTATATAAAAATGCGATAATTTAAAATATTATTTTACAGGAGTTATACAGGATGACTTATTCTACTTAACAAGTATACTGTTTTAGGAAGACATCAAGCTGTTCTGCACTGCTATTTGTCTTTCATATTTACTTTTAATCTGCTAGGCAGCTAAGAAGAAAATATGTCTTTGTCTCTGCCTTTGCTTTCCTTGGCTCATTGTATTACAAAAATCATATATAATAACAATAATATATATTTAAATATTCAAAATGTTTTTACTTAATTCTAAGACATGGCATCTGAAGTTCTGGATATAGTGACACCACTGAGAATGCACCATTTGCCTAAATTGGGCAAGTACCTGTAGTCTCCCTGATTGTCACTGAAATGCTCCAACTTGATGACAGAATGAGCCAACAATGTCACTTTCCGATCTTGTGATACTCCACTGCAAGACAGTTTTATTCTTAGAATAATATCCTTCTGTTCTGAGGCAGCTAATGCCAGCTGTGCAACCCAATACTAGAGACAAGTCACAGACATATCAAGGTGATTATACCATATTCAGCAGCACCTGAACCCAGAGGAATATTTTTATTCCTTTTATCCATATGTTTCTTTGAAAACAATTTTCAAATTTGTCATAGTTCAGTAGATTTAAAAATTGCTCATTTATTAAAAAGTTGTATAATTTTTCTGTAAATGATTACTATAATAAATGTGGTGCCTGAAGGACAGCATTATCAAAAGACACAGAATGCAAAATAAAATATGGTGATTGAAGTAAGAATCAAAGCCTATGAAGTCCAGTAAAACAGGATCAACATTTAATTAAATTGGATTTCTCTTTCTGGAAGTGAATGATAAATAGTACTAATGTATTTTACAGTGCTTTAAATCATGATACATTCCCATATTTATGTTGTTATCAAGCATGTCTAGACAAGGCTGCACTGAAGTTCTGTTTTACCCTTTTAATTAGGGCTTTCTACTCTGCTTTTGCTAACAGCTCTGGCTAGAGTAATTTGCTTTAATCAAAATCAAACATATGCATAAAAGTTCAATTAGAAATTCACTGTCTTTGTGGCAATACAGTTTTTGCATTTAATAATATTGGAACTGAATTCGACCTATTGTTTGTAATTTCTATTAGCGGGATCGATTAGACTCCCAGAAAAGTCACCAAACAGACAAGCCAAGACTAATGTCTAATTTTCCATGGAGTCAGTAAAAACTGATTTCGCCAAAAACAGCCTGTATTTTTAGCATGGCAAGCATCTAGGTATGCATCAAAAGTAAAAAGAAATTAAAATCAGTGCAAAAGAAATACCAAGTTTCTATCAAATTCGTACATTTCATGGCTCTAGAAAAACATGCATTTTGTTCTATATGCAACATCTTTGTACTGGAAATTTACAACAGACCCCTGAATTTTTTCCTCTTATTTTTTTTCTTTTCCATGTGTAGATGGTTTCTTTTTAATATTTTTTTGCCTTCCAAAACCACAGAGAAGTTTCAGAATGGCATAAACAAGTCTGCCTCACCCTCGTGCTCCATCCTCATTCACTCACACTGCTGATCCCAAGCTCAAACTTTGGACACACAAAAAAGAATGTCACCTTTCAGATGCAGACTGTCAAACTAAATCAAGTGTCAAGCAACACTTCTCACAGACTAAACACCAGGAATAATTAAAGAAAAGGACTCCTAGAAAGGAAACAAACTTTGATTCCTCCTGCAAAGAAACAAACTTTGATTCTTTGCCTTTGAAGCCTGAGTCTCTTCAGATGAAGTTACTCCAGAGGAACATTCTAAAACAAATCATGTTTTGTAAGACAAATCAATGAATTCAAACATTTTGGGTAGGAAGAAGGGTAACAAAGAGTTTTTTCCTGTGACAAGAGGGAAACTGGAGGTTAAAATGAGCTTGGGTTACCAAAACTGTGCAGAGCAGCTGTGTGTGTTGTTGATCTTTGTGGCACAGTGGATGTGCACCCTTGTGAATGTACCTACCACCTTTACTTCAGTCAATAACAAGGAGCAGATCATTTCAGGACAATTCTTCTAAAAGGAATACAAAAGAAGGACCCTGCAATGGAATATTTTTCTCCAAGGCCATCTCAGCCAGCTTGCCAGAACTCCTTTATGAGAAGAAACTGCAAAAGCAAATATATCCGCCATTTTCTATCAGATATTTTAAGCCTTGAACAAACAAAACAAACATCCATATGGTGGCTAACAGTTTAAAAATGGACTGAAAATCGACAACGGAAAAGTGAGGACCCAGTTTAAGCTTGTAAAAATAGTGAACACAGAGATACTCTGGACAGAAAGTGGTGGGAACAAAAATGACAAGGGTGATCTTTCCTATGAAACAGAGAGTGGCTGACTGTAATGGAGTTATTTGGACTTTAATGGAATTACATGGACTTCAATGGAAGTTCAGATGTCTCCACCACATAAAGATGCATTTTTATGTCAACATGCTAACACCTCATCTAGAATCATGCACACACCATCTCTTCCTCTGAAATCTGTCACCAGTAAAATGTAAAATATGCTTATAAGCATTAAAACTTTAAAAGCTTACCCATATTTTAACTTTTATGTGTGTGTGTGTGTGTCTGTGCATGAACAGTAGGCAATCTTTATTCCTATTTCCTTGTCTTTTCCTATATGGAAAATGTTGCACTTTTAATGATAACTAAAATATAATAGTTGTGTTGCATTTTAAAAGGCAGGTATCTTCATTTATCTGTGTTCTGAGTTTAAAAATCTGCATTTTTTACTCTAGGGCAGCCACCTATAAACATATTGGTATGTTTCTGCCAAAAAGCTGGATTTCCTAGCCAAGTTTCTTCTGACTGTGAAACTCTGTTCTAGCAGCTCGCAGCACACACCTTGTAATAGGCAGAGCTTGGTGGCGATAACTTTAACCTCTCTACCAATTAGTTGGGAGCAGGTTATTAGATGCAGAAAATCATTCATTTTCCTAACTGACAATCAAGTTGTTGTTACATGTGGTTTTACATGATCCAAAACTTTATGTTGCTTAATTACTGTTTAGACCGTACATGGAAATGGTCAAAATATAAAAAAGGTTCATAGAAAATTTTAGCTTCTGAGTCTTTCAGTCTGAGGATTGGGAATTTTTTAAGTCAAGAAAAAAGACACTCAGTGGAAAAATGTTATGGGATGAAGCCTACCCAAAAGTGGTGCTCAGATAAGTAAAACCCTGACTACATCTGCCCAGGTCTAACTTGTTCGATGAATCTGGTATGTCCTAGTAAAGCAAGCAACATTCAGGCAATTGCTACAGAAAAACCTTTCTCAAAAGCTCTCTACTGTATCTGCTCCTGTTTAACTATTCATGGCAAAGAAATTGAGATGAACAATGAAGATTGAACAATTTTAGATGCTTATACCATGTTTCATGATAGTAAAAACTACTTGGTTTAGTTATGGCAAAATTCAAGAAAATTTGCTTGGGGTGACCAACAAGGCCATGAGCTGCTTATGCCAACCACCTAGATTGGAAAGCAATTAGTGGTGGAAAAAACAACCTCTTGTGAAGGCCTATATCCAAGAGCAAGCAGAAGGCTGAGCCAAATCCACTGTGTTTAAAGGGCTGGCCACCAGCTAGGAGCCAGACTCTTCAACTACCTGGACCAACTAACTTCCTCTTTCCCCAAGTCCATGGCGCTGGCTACTGCTACCACTGCGCAGAAGTCATTTGATAGAAGTCTTTGTGTTTTATGTCTGACCGTGTAGAATAGAATTCATTATACACATGGTAGACCCATCCCACTTATTACATAGTACTATATAGGTTTTAGGTTGCTGAGTGGGGTAGTTCTGTCCTTTTGCCTATCTCAGCCCTAAATTCTCCCCCAGCTGAATCAGACCTTCATGTCTCTCCCTCCCTTTCTTTATACCCTTGGAAAATTTGCATCTTGATTGAGCAGCATAAAGTATTAATAATCATAATATTGACAGTAATTAAATGTCATGTCTGTGCTCTATTAAAATATTGCCCCAGACCTATATGTTCAAAACTCACAGTTCACCCTCATCCTTAGGCCAAATTATAATATTTATAACATGATATAACACTTCAGACTAGATAAATTTGCAAAGAGAGGATATGCATTTTATAATTATAAGGTGAAATGGATTTAAAGGTGTGTAAAACACAGCACTAAAAATCAGTTTTAATAGTACATACACTTTTCTTATTAGTTTCTTATTTATAATTTATGAGGATTAATTATTCTTCTGTTGCCTCCGATAAAGCTACATAAAAGGTGAAATAAAAGAGTAAAAGGTGAAAACAAACTTCCGTATTCTAGTTGATATTTCCAAACTTTACAAGATGTATATGTGCAGAATAATTGCATGACACATGCTTTATTTGCTCATTTGTTTGGTTTTCTGTTTAACAAACCAAACCAAACAAAGAAAAAGAAAAAGAAAAGAAAAAAAAGTGCAAAACAACAAAAAAACCTCCAAAACCGAACAAACCAAAGCAAACAAAATCCAGCCAACAAAACAGAGTTATGCTATATTCAACATGGCAAAGTCCCTAGAGGATAAAGAGTTTGTTCAATGCATGTCACTGGACTTAAGAAACTACTAAAGAATTTCTTTTTCAGTATCACTTTCTTAGCAGAAAAATGGAGGTAGAATGAAATCAACTGACAAAATCAGGTAGCATAATCAAATCATTGCTTTCTGCTTTTGGAAACCACACTTGCTTTATTCATCTCTGACTGGTCTGCAGTTAACAGTCCTTCATGATCCATTTAAGAAATTTATGATGTTCAGAATTTTCAACTTAAAGCACATAAATATAAATTTAAAGGTCAGCGCTGGTGAAATCTAAATATTCAGAAATACAACAAAATACGTATTTTATGTGTGATTTTCATGAATATGTGGAATTGGGAGGCCAATTATATCCCTAATTTCTTTTGAATAAATTATGTCATAGTTTTAGACAATTATGGTTTCAAGTATGTCTCAACAAAGTCTTGCATTGTATTCAGGGTTGCACTGTAAGTGAGTCAAGAATTCAATCTAGTTCCCAAATGTCTGAATCCCAAACAAGCTCTTTAAGTATTGCAAAATTAAACTTTCCTGTCTATGCAGACATCTGAAAATTAGAGTAAGAACAAAACAGCTTTTTCTAATATTTTTAAAGTTCACCTTCTTTATCCTAGACAATTGAGAAATGCAGTAACTCAAACCATAATAGGTACATTGTGCCATGCATGTCACATTTCTATTATATTTTACAAAAAGTAGGATTTTGTTGTTTTGTTATTCTGCTACTCTAAAAACAATCCTAAAATATCTTAAATATTTCTTCTTATATATTCAACAGAGAGGTGAAGTTCATACTGAAAATATGCACTCAGATTTGCATATGGATATTCCAACTCCCTTTCCACCTGGCACAACATGCTGTGCATGCACAATATTGAAAATTAACAGTAATATGCCAAAGTATTTCATTCCCTGTAATTCCTTTCAACAGTGAGATTTGTCTACTTACTTCTTTGGCATAAATCTCCAGCATTAACAATTGTTATAACAAAAGAAGGAGCAAGAAAAGAGTCAGTTTGAGCCTCTAAACATCATACATTTCCAATACACAGTGCATTTATTTCTTAGTCATTAGAACTGACATGGTGTGTGGGACCTGAAGGATGTGTTTGCAAATGACTTCCAGAGAAAGTTGAATATGTAATCAAAGTTATTTATGAACTTGCTGCAGCAGAACTCTCTTGTAGTAGCATGAACTGTATTTTCAGTCAAAAAGTGTCACTGATACTGTTCTCCACAAGAAGCCTCTCTAATGTAAATGCCTTTGTCAGCATGGGGGATAGGAAAGGAGGAACATGACAAATGGGAGCTTTTGGTTATCACAGCCCTCAAGAAAAACATGAAAGGCAGAACAGTTTTTACACACACAGTCAACAAAAAGACACTAAGACTCATGTATTCAAATTTCATGAAGATATTGCATATCTAACTGCAGTAAAGTAATTCTAAATTAAAAAATAAGTGGAAAGTGTAAATTTAGGGTCAAAAAACTCCAGATATAACTAACAATATGCTTTAGTATTCATGTTAAAACCGACAGAAACATATAGGCGTAGGTAAGAATTCATTGACAATTTATATCAAATGTGACAATGGTTATTGCATTAGACTTATTTTCTCATCACCCATGTATTTGCTTTGACTGATATGCAGTTCAGTTTAGTGGGGTCATCCCACTTGTTCCTTTCTAGAACCACTTCCAAAGTCATCACCATTTTTTACTCCAAATATTTTTTGATTTTCCTTAGTTCAAAAAAAGAGAAAATTTTCCAAAGTGGATCTTAAATAACGTTTACCTGCAAGAAATTCGGAGCCAACTTGCTTACTGATTTTCACAAGAAAAATTAGCACGAGCCCCGTGCTATATGCATTAAAACTACGTGTAATGACAGCAGTAGCTAGTGGCTGCTTGCTTGTGTTTATAGAGTAAATCCATCAGAAACCTAATTAATCTCAGACTCAGGATCAAACCTTGCTTCCTTTCAGCTTCCACTCTTGACTTTAATCTCTGCAAGCCAAACCCATTCTATTATTATAATGACAGCTCTGATAGTTGTATTGGAGCAGCTCCAATAATTGTTCAGAGGGAAGAAATTATGGATTCTCTCTCCCAAATTTTTTTTATATTAACATGGCTTGATTTGCAAAGGTTTGTGGCTTCCTGGTTCTGCCTCTCAGTTTACAAAGCCCAAAGACTAAACAGCAGTAGGGTAACCTAGGAAACAAAAAAAGTTGATATATTTGCTTTTAGAGGGGCCCCTGGGAAGCTAATTACTTAGCTCCTGTAAAAGCAGGAAAGTACTGAGCTCCATTTTCTTTAAATATCTCAGAGATTATCCTAGCATTCAGAAAGAAATGGAAGTATAGTACTGGGTAAAGTATATTTTAAAAGTTTTTTGTTTTATTATGACAACTGGGAGTTAATTTGGAGGGTTTTTTGAGTTCGAATATAGTGCATAGGCAGACAATGCTGTATGAGATTGTCAGCTAAAACAAACTGAAGTCATTAAAAAGAGTAGGCAATGCGGGAAACAACTCTGTATCAGTAGGGACAGGCAAGTCCGATGCAGTTAGCTCTTTTCTATTTATGACTTTGCAGGGACAATATACTAGCTTAGATAAAACCTTTTTTTTCCATTCTGTGCTCATGCGTAAAATTCAAATTGTGATACCTAAAGTTAGTATAACATCCTTATGCGCAGTGAAGGAAAACCAATAAGTGGAAATTCTTGGTTTATGTTTAGGTATTTCTTCAGATTAAACTGACCTTCTCACAATGTGGATGTCACAGCTACATTCTTTTTCTAATAATCTCTTACCAGGAGGTATTCCTATCCACCCTTGCTCTCTTTGATATCCTATTGAAATAATAATAAAAAAAATTTCCAATATTTTTCTTCACAGTGTTTCTTCCTTTTCCTCCTCCTCTCTTTGCTATTATTGTATTGATTTACTAGGAACTTAATGGAAATTCTGCATCTATCTTCTCTTTACTTAACACACTATTAGCTCCTTCGTCAACTTTTTCATTTTCTTCTAGTCCTCAGGTAGTATATCTCAGTGTGCCGGTTTGGCCAAAATCTAGCAATATATCCTCTGAGAGAAAAACAGGTTACAACCACCCTTCCCCCACCAGGTTTGGGAAAAATAAATTTTCCTCCATGGAAAGTGAAAGAGATAAATGCTATTTATTTAACAAACACACAGGAAAAGAATAATAATGCTAAATAATAAAATCTCTCGCTGTAGAGAGGAAACTGGGAAGATTTCAGAGTCCGTCTGTAGCTGTGGTCCCTCCTTCTCGGAGCTGGCGTGGGGGTGCCCCACCCCCCCTCAGTGGAAAACTCTCCTGATGTGTTCTGATGTTGTTGGAACAGTCCAGAAAGAAGAAGGGAAAAACCAAAGTCCCAAGAAAACAAAATTCAGCTCTCCGTCTCACGCCGGAGGGAAAGAAATCAAAAGGCTGGCTGAAGAAGCAAGAAGAAGGGTGCTTCCTCCATGCTACTGCAGCCAGAGAACACAGAGGAGTGTAATCTCTGTGTGCTTTGAAAAGTTTGTTTGTTTTTTTTTTCTCCCCTCTCGAGCTCAGTTAAAATGCACAAAAATGGCACAAAATTAATTTTTTTGGCATAGAGCTGTGATAGGGGATACATATCATAGAGTCACCCCAAGACACTCAGGCAGCTCACATTTTTACTTTCATTGTATACCTTCTTGAAAGCAATCATAACATTTACTACAAAGATTTTCCAGAATCTGTTTGCCCAGAAGTGCATTTTCATCATGTGATCTTTATATTCTTTGCACAAATCCAATAAAATAACTAATACAACCCACCTGCCCACATTAATAACACTTTCTAAAAGTCCCATTTCTGCATGACATTCTGCAGAATGCTCCACAGTGAGTTTCTGTTATTATCTGATTATTACATTTATCGAGAGATGCCTCTGCCCAAATTAAGGTGCAAACGAGACCATAGGTTGAAGTCAATAGTATGGATTTTATTTAACAGCAAATGTGAGGTAGAGAGATAGAAAGAAATAGGAAAGAGAGGGGGAAGACAAAGAGAGTGACAGAGATTAAGAAGTAAGATAATCACCCCCCATCGTGGGTCCAGTGGCATCCCATTGATCCTCTTCTTCTGGTCTTCTCAGTGGGGAAGGGAGGGGTGGGGGGCATTTCCTGCAAAACATATGGATGAATATACAATGGATTAATATACCTTCAGGTATACATGGGAATGCCCAAGCACCTGCCCTGTGGGGGGAGTTCTACACTGTCTTTTGCAATGCACTCTGCATCTGTTGCAACGCTTTGGATCATGTTCCATCCTCTGGTAGAAGGCCTCAGGAATGAGTCTGTGGGGTGCTTCGGGGGTCTTTGATAGATTGCAACAACTTCTAAGACATGTCAGCTGCCTCTTTCATGAATGTATCTTGTGACTGTGACCTTCATGGCAGGGGTGGAACAGGGAAGGGACCTTTAAAACTGATCCAGTTTGTGTAAGGAAGGACTCTCCAGAGGGTCTTCTTATTTGGCTTGTAACCTCTGGTGATGGGGGTTCACCTCTGTACCACAGGTTTCACCATCACACTCCCAATACCTCTCCTTGTCCCTCTTGGTTGTGGGGAGAGAGTGTGTAAATCCAGTCTCACCAAATGATTCTGTGGGCTATGGCCTCCCCCTCAAATCCAGCCAGAGGTGATTTTCAGTACAACTGCTGGGTTTGCCTTTCCTTGTGAATACATTCCTCTCCCCCAGCCTTGTCTACTTCTTCCTAGACCTGAGATTTTTGGACAGTAGTGCCGCCTTTATCTTATCTCAAACTGCCATCAGGTGGCTTAACTTACTACCCACATTCCCATCAGGAAGCATATTCAGGAGGGGTGGGCTTCGATGATACCAGATGAGCAGTTCAATGTACAATGGGCAAAGTCCTTTGGTGATTTTAACCCTGTTTGAGCCTTTAACCAATTCAGTCTCTCACAGTTTCCTCACCTGCTAAAGAGTATTCCTATGCTAAAAATACCTTCAGGAATCCTGAAGTAGGGATCAGGACTGTGGAAGGTGTAGGCTTTACCCTGCTCTCCCAGGGAGGAGGCCATGCCTGTAGGAAGGGAGATAGATCTTCTATCACTTCACAGCAGTTGCCCTGGCGGGTGTCCCTGGTGGACCTCACGACCCAATCAATGGTTTACAATCCCTTTGATTAATTTAGAGACTGAAGTTGTGCCTTTCTTGCTATAAAAGTATCTTCACATCAGATTTTTTGTTACCATGATTGCTCTATCTTGGCTTATGCAATTCATCAGGAATTAATACAATCTGTGAATCAAGAGGTCAAAAGAAATTATTTTATTACAAGGTACAGACTATTCCATCCAAAGTCAGCTCTGCATACATACTGACTATTATCTCATACATATCAAGGAGAAAGAGCGTTAAGATTTTGTGTGTCTTATGAGCTTTGATTCTTTTAAGTGTTACCACACCAGAGGGGGGAAAAATCGATTTTTAAAAATTGCAATTTTTAAAATTGCCCTCTGATAAAAACTCTAAGATAGGCCAGTGAAAGCAGGACTTTTCAGTGGCTTCTCTACAAGATAAGAGATGCACATCTGGAAAGTTATATGCATGCTGCACATTGATTGCACAGATATGCTGCATAATATTCAGATTCATAGGTGTGAGGGGAAGGAGTATTTCTCCACAAATGCTCGGAATGAACTCACATTGGATAACAGGTTATTTGGCCACATTGTACAAAACCACTACAGCAAATCTCAGTAACTTTGGCCTTCAACAAAACAAATTCTAATAGCTGATTCAAAATCCTATGCAAATACATTAATATTACCTTTAATTTCATCGTGAACTGAATAGCAGTTGAGACAAATGGACAAAAGAATTTTACATAATAAGAATTATTAAAGGTTTTTATGCCTCTTTTTTTTTACCATTATTAAAGATTTTTCTACTAATTATATTGCAATCCAGGTATGAAAAGTGTGTTTCTGTAAAACACTGAATTCAGTTATACTCTTTCTGAAACATATCTTCTTTGGAATTTTCCCCAAATAAAACAATAATGGTTCTAAATTTCAAACATATTGATTCAGCTTTTGTAGTGTGGGCCACATAATTTTGCCCCATTTTCTTTCTTCTCAAAGCTGGTGCATCTTTATCAAAATGCAGCAGCCCACAGTATCACAGGGAATGTGATGTGATCACAGAAAACTTTAACAGAAAGGCAGTATGAATCATAGCCCCTGGGAAACATTATGACAGCTTTCAAAATGAGAAATATATGTCTCTGTAGACAGAAGTGGAATTTTGTGTGGAAATCTGTAACATTTTTATTGCTTATGTTATGATTCACTATTTGCCATTTGCTTTTTGAGCTCCCCAGTATTCTTTCTGTTTTTTTTACCAGTTTCTAAAAGTTTTAGGCATAAGAATATGGGCTGTAATAAATCCCAAATATTTAATTTTGAAAATGAAACACACATTAACAGAAGCATCTTCATTTGTACAACAAAGCAATCAATAAATGTGCTGATGGTGGGGTAGGATAATTCCTAATTGTACTAACAGAATAATTAGCAGCAAGTAGATTGAGGAAACATTTTTTTCTACATCATTTCCATCCCTGCTATTCTTGTTCATCACAGAGCATCCCTTCCCTCACAGCAAGCTGTTCCTCATGCTGCTTGACCATGAGCAGCGAGGGCTGTTCTGAGGAGAGGTTTCAACTAAGTTACAGGGACCTGAGTAACTTTAAATCACCTCTAAGTAAGGACTATATAACACTGAACGTAGTATTTTTTCCATGCTTCAGGAAGAAAACCCCCATAGAGAGGGACAAGCAGGTCCATCCCCACCTCACACCCTACGGCACCTACCAGGCACCAGCTGCAGTTTGCCCCCACATACACAAGGAACCTTCCCTGAGCTGCTCCTCAAGGGCCCCCTGGTCCTTGTACAGAGACAACCGGAGCACACTTGCTCAGCAGCAGCAAAGAGTCATTTGCAGGCTGTAATTGGCATTAAGGTGTTCCAGATTAAAGCACATGGAGCAAGCAAGGCACAGCACTGGACAACACCAGAGGCTTGGGCGTCAGCCTGGCAACTCTTGGCCAAGGGGCAAGGGCTGAACTGTCACCTGCCCACAGCCCAATTCCTGCTCTGCAATCCACGCCTGCCCCCATCCTGTTTTTTTCCCTCTTAACTGCCCAAGCAAATGCCAAACAGCTCCTCAGGCATTTCCCCCCCGCCATGAGGCGTATGTCCTGGTGGCCTGGCTCAGCTCTTGCAGGACTGAGGTCCTCCCATCTCTGCCATGCAGGGATGCCATGGTCCCAGTGAGCTGCTGGCACCTGAGGACACACACCGTGTGACACGGGCAGGGCCACACCTGCCAAAAACCACCATAGTAACAATCCAACCACATCTTCTTCCACCCCTAATTCCTTGATCCTTAGAAGTTGACAGCAACACGTTTTCCCTTCCTTTCTAAACACTGGCACACTCCTTTTATATGCAGAGGAAGTCAAAGGGTTTGCGTTGCCCCACTTGCATGACATAGACTAATCCATTAAATTTCAGGTTTTCAAGTAGTACCATATTAAAGTACTAGAGTTGTGTAGTGCCTGTAATAAATTCATTGCAGTCTTCTGCTGAGTACAGACAGGAAAAATAGAATTTCTGTATCACAGCCATAGAGGATGTATATTAATTTACATTTAAAAGCAAACAGTTAAGATCCCTTTCAATTGATCTGAGGCAAATTCTGACTGGCTATGTTCATATGCACTCATCAGAAGACATTTGAATAGATACTCAGTTTCAAAGCCACACAATGAAAGATGAACATTCACAGTCAAGTCTCCATGAAAAATCCAAGAGAGGCCAATTCTCCAGTCCTCCAAAAGAAGCATTTCACTGAATGTAATTGTCTAGACACAGGCTTCACCTACAGTTCTATTAATGAACACATTCATTAGCATCATGGTATCTCATAAAATGAGAGTTCTCAGCACCCCGGGACTGCAATAAAAACAAGGCATGAGAATGCACGCACCCAAACAGCGCCTGTGTCTGAATGAGATTGCCAGAGTGCTTTTATTTTGTGAATAATCACAGTCAAAGGAGGAGTTTGCAATTTTCCATGATTTTGTTTGCCAGGAAGCTCTCTTTTAGCCCTAAGACTCTGGTTTTAGCTCTACCAACATGACAGTATTTGAAAATGTCAGCAGCATACAAATAAATATGTTGATAAATTCACCATGAACACCCTTTCATCTTGGCCTTTCACACAATGGTGATTTTGAGCAGATTAGTAGTATGCACAGACCAGAGAAAGAGTCTGTATGTTCTACAACACTTAATACTTTTTACTGATTTTATGCTCAGTAATGTTATGAAGTTGCTAGATATTGATCACTGAAGACAATATCTTTGATTAAAAATGTCTAAAGGGAAATTCACTATTTTCTACCAACAAGACTGGAATATAAATGAGTAACAGTTTTATTTCTGATGTTCAGTAAATCTAATTTTTTAGTTTATTTTCCTAGATAACTTTTATTCAATCCCTTGCAAATATTTTCTATGAAAAATACAGCATTTTCTTTTTTAAAATGGCAAGCTTTTTGATAGTTTATTTAGGATTGGTGCTAGATTTAAAGTTTTTGGTTTAAAATTCTACAGTTAAGAAAAACAATTTTGCCTTCCCCTCTTTCCCAGTCAGGCTTGAGATATTTTCCTGCATCATCTTCTCTGAAATCACAGAATGATGAACAATCATTAAAAAAAATCATGCTGAGAGACACACTCAGCATTGAAATTTTCAGTCTGAACCCTTGAGGCTTGGCAGTGTCACAAGCATTTTGAAATCAAAGAAATTAAGCATTTTCTTGATACTGAGAAATGACATCTTTAAAATAAAGTCATTCATATTTTTAGCCCTGGTCATTTTTTGCTGTGATAGCCAGGAAAATAAACCTTTCTTGTCGTGATATTTTAGAAAATAGATGGAATTAGTTGTATTAAGATCAAGTATAAGGAAATTTACTGAAAAAATACCTGGTGCTCCATGTTAAAAATGCATAGCAGTGGGACCACAAGTGAAGAGGAATTTTGCAGTTTTCACAAATAATGCCTCTTGTAGACAGGGATCTTGTTCAAGTCAAACTGTGTACCAATGGAGAAGTGATTCAAGGTCCATGTAGTCTGTTCCTACTCACCTCTTTCCAGTCACCTTTTAACCTACTTGCTAATATCAGATACTTTTGGAAGTATGGCAGAAAACTAAGAGACTGTTATTTACCATGGATAGAAGACATGCAAATTAGGAGAAACTCAGCCTTTATACAATAATTTTGACAGCTGTAAACCAGTTAACTAGGAAGTGTACAGACACCAGTCAATACTTGTATGCAGGGATGCCAAGGCCTGTTTTCTCTCGTTCAACAGAAGAGTAGGATCTAAAGTTATTCTTTGGGGAAGTTTTGAACCAGGGAGACAGGATGCTAAGCTCCATTTGTTTTGCTTCTCACAAAACAATCTAACTGTGTGCCACATCATACTGAAAGATGAACAACACAGCAGCCACTTTAAGTACATTTTTATCACTTTATGTTTATTGCTCTATCTCATTCACATCAACAACATTGTTGACTGACTCTGAATCAGTCAGAACTATCTTCTCTTCCCTCCCTTACATACTTTACTAAAAGACACTAACTGAATGAGAGTGTTAAAAACTTGATATAACTTGATTACTCCCTACAGTCCTCAGAGACAGCTTTCCAGAGCTACCCTGTATTTGAAATAAGCATGTTCATATGGTACTTCAAGTCATGAGAAAATCAGTTTTCTGTCTACAGAGTTGCATGAATAATGCTGAATTCTCTTGCCTTTCTATTTTGCAGAATATAGGTTGAAAAGTAGGTAACGTTTTTAGGGGAAGACATTACGGCAGCATTTATGGAAAGAACAGAAATGTGCAGGAAGGAAGAAGCAGGATGGGAGATTCAACATAGCTGTGTAAGCACAAAATCATTTAGTGTTGTATTCTTCAGAGTCCAGAGGAACTTCAGTGACTGAACAATTTAAATAGACAGAAGGGCCTCTGGACAGCTGTCAAAAGAAATTCACACAACAATATAGAATCACAGCCTATATGGTTTGTTAAGTCAGCACATGATCAATCTGTAACACATTCTTGTATGTCCAAGCAACTCTTACTGGCCTGCATTTCCCAGATGTATTTATGCACTTCATGGCTGAGATATATGTTCTGTAGCCTGAGACAGCACTCTCTGATCCTCACTCTCTGAAGGTTTCTTCTTTACAAGTTAGTTTTTTATTTCTTGTCTTAAAAACATTAGATAGCCATTCTGCTGACAGGACTGCACAGATATTAGCTCTGTCAGTAAAGAAAAACAATGTGTTTAGAATACTGACACCCTTTTTATTGTCTTCAGTGCAAAGCATGCCTCTGCAAATGTACATCTTGAATAAGTACATGAAAAATAATAAAGAAGCTTCTTTCTTTCTAAACTGAATTATCAACGTTCTTTTGAGAGAGATGTCAAAAACTCACTGCACAGAACAACAAAGGATCTGACATAGAAAATTTTGTCTGGATAATCTGCAAGAGCAATGCATTAGTAGCCTTTTCAGTTCAAGCCTTTGATTTCCAGATGCATGAATTTAAGGGTTACTAGCTACAGAAATTTCACTACGGTTTTTGACAGAGTTATGTAATTCATAAATATTAAATAGCTTTCTGCTTGAAAAGGGGTATCCACTAAAGATAAGCAGAAGCCTCATCTACAACTTTCCCTCAGAATATTGGACCACATAGTGTTTCAGGTCTTTGATCATACAGAGCACAACGTACAGTTTTTTCATTAATCAGAATCTAACATTAAGGCAAAGAAATAGCTTATGCCATTACAGCTGCAATTCCTAAAGGATAACTAAACAAAATATAGTAATATATTTGCATTTCATGTCTATTTTAATTTACTTATAATAAACCATAATCTATCCAAACACATTCTCATAGACTTGGTTTTAAACAAAGCATTGATTTAGCAGCATCTTTAGAGGAATCGTTAAACCTTTTTTTCCTCTCCTCTCTGACCACACTGTACTAACACACCAGGGTAAAATATATGAAATTAATAAGGAATACATTTTTATTGTTATTTCTTCCAGTTAATAATTTCTTTATCCTGGACATTCCTATGTCGGTCTTCAGCCACATATCAAATTGAAGCCAAGCATATTCACTTAAGCTCATGAGGAAGAAACAACTGAGACAGTTGTAATCTGCAAGTGTCCTTGTTCTGGCTGGGATAGAATTAGTTTTTTTCCTCATGGCTGGTACATTCTCATTTAGTATGAGGATAACGTTGGTGACACACTGATGTTTTTGTTGTTGATGACATTGTACAGCCACTGATAATGCATCACTCACAGCCCCGCCTCACTTTGAATCTTCAGCACTAAAAATCACCTAACCAAACAATAACCCACTACCCGGCCTCTACGCGTTGCAAAAGCATAGGTTTCAAGAACTGACATCCTCCCTTCTTTAATGAGCTGATAAAACACAGCTCAGACCATGTGATCCTCATCTGTGTGACATATTATCATGTTCAGCCTGTGCAAATATGAGCGGGCCTGAGTGTGTGGTATTTCCCCTGCTGAGTGGGAGATCTGGGGAGTTTTCATTAATTCCTTCACTTTTTTTTCCATATTCACCTAGAAGCAGCGTAGAAATGAAGCACACTTATGTCTAACAAGTTAATACCATAGAGCAGGACCTATATATATCAATTCCCCAACATACTAAGATAACCACCCTTATGTATGTGCAAATATTCTGTAACACTAAATTACTTATGTAAAAAAAGTATCATTCTGTTATAAGGATTATTATAATTAGCTTATAGCATAATTGTACTTTTTCTTTTTTCTACTTTAGTGCTCACTTTACAGCTTGCATGTAAACGGCACTTTTCTAGTACATTACAATGGATGAGAAGCTTTTCAATAAACTGGCAGATGCCCCTTTTTTGAATGTGTATGTTTATTTTATTATACTTTGCCTATATACTATCAAGTAAATAAAACAAACATTAGAAAGAGAGATATAGATTTTATTAAAGAAGCAGCCTGTAGAGATTTATAGTTTGAGTTGAAAACACCAAACTTTACACTTGACTAAAAAAAAAACTTTAAAAAAAGCAAGTATGTTTTTCTGTTGAATTGGTGAAAGTAATCTCATACTTCTCTCTTGTGCAGTTTTTCTATGTGATAAAAAAAATACTTGAAATAGCTCTTGAACAATCAAAAGAATTCTTAAACTTCAGAAATTCAAAATTTTCCTAAAAGAAACAAGCGATAATAGAGACTTTTCAAAAGCTTAGCTTAAAACATTGAGGAAAACTTTCATTTCTATTCAGCTTTAAGAATTTTTAAAATTTATTTTAAACATCAGTTCAATGCAAATGGTCTTAGAAATCAATCAGCACAATTAATTTTTATTTCCTTTTGATGAAAGCGTACACGTGTCCGAGAGATTTGGAAACAAAATGTCATGAGATGCCTTTGGACACATTTTTATTCAAATTGGAGATCTATGTTGTTTCCTTCCCCACCTGTAACCTCGCCTGCCCCCCACTTGCACAGAAGAAATGCATTTCCTTCAGCTAAGTAAGATAAATATTTGAACGGTGGTGTTTTCAGAGAGTGAACACACGGATGTTATAGGAATGACTGTGGAGAATGGCAGGGCTTGACAGGGCACAAGATAGAGTACATATTTACATTGCATGTAAAATATGGTGAAAAATAACAATAGGAAAAATAATGATTTTCCTAAATATCTAGGTAATCTGGCAATATTGTTGCTATTAAAAGAAATTTTTCTTGAAATATCTAAAAGTCTCCAGTTTGAATAAGCCTTAGCATGCCATCTGGCAATCTTGATATTTTAACATCTTTCTCACATATTTTTTGCAATTCACAAAATAGGACTTTGCAAATTAGAAGAGAGCCAGAAAACATAAATTATTCCCTAATCATGCCTTTGCATCCTACTTGCTATCACTGTCTGTGCCCTACATTTTCCTGCTCTCTTGCTTATGGGGTGTGCATCCCTATTCCAAACCACAAATAATTTTAAAGATCAAATTTCAGTATTCTGCTAATTTCCCTATATAATTCCACATGGTGGGAAGCAAAGAGTTGCAAGTATTAGAAGATGGAGAACCACACAGATAGGTACAAAATCAGACTTTAAGATGGTGCTTTGTTTTTTTACATATTGTCACCCTCTTTTTTTCCTTTTTCAGATGGCAAAAGTCGAAGACCATGTTCATGACATTAAACTCACATGAGTAAGATCTGATACAGCTGCACTAAATTACCTAATTCCTTTGTTCTGATCACATTTTGTGTGCTGCTGCTGACTATTGCCAGGCACACAGATTCACTGGAAAATAGTTATGCATTTTAAGACTATACTGTATTAGTAGGTTAGACCTGCTGCCTAAACCTTCCTAAGTTATATTTTGTAGTAACAGGGCAACCCAAGAGTGCTCTACAGTGTTTATGGGTTCTCTCCTAGTGTGTTGGTCTGCTCTCAGCCTGCTGAGCATCTTTGTAGTCTGCTGGAACAATAAAAAAGGAAAAGATGACACCCTTCTGCACAATAATTTATTTAAAAGCATAATTTTATAATTTTTGTTCCTGTTTATAATACAGACAAAATGCTGGCAGATTTGTCTCTGTATAGTGTAAATCCTTTTTTAAAAATATGCCAAAACATACAACACCCTGCCTTATGCTTAATATATCAATCAGGTTTAAAGAAGAACATATTTTAAAAACAAAAGCAATAAATAAAACAACCAAAAAACACAAACAAACAAACAAACAACAACAGCAAAATCCCAGTCCTACAAACAACAAACATGCCCGTAGAAAATTTAAATGCACAGATGTGCTTGCAGGAACAACTGGGGAAGTACAATTGCAAGTTACAAGCAATCTAGTCAGCATAATATATAATTTTATTACAAGCCACGTTCAAATTTGTGTTTGAACAAACAAAGTCATAGAGACACCCCATACGAGAATCTTCATCCCACATTTGTAATAGCACATGCAATCAGTTCAAATTCACATACATAGATGACTACATAGTATTTAAAAGAGTGGAGCAAAGGAATAGAAAATCACATACTCTGCCCCCAGCCATGTTAGTCTGTTATCTACATTGAGTTCTTGAAGACTCGTACCCCAATTTGCAGTAAATACCTCAAATGAAGAGCTGCTGAGTCCTTTCTATGTCATTTATTCTCAAGATACAAGTGACATATGATATGTCCTTATACTTTGCCCTATCCTCCCCAGTTGAATGCTTTCTTGATTGGGTCAACAAGAATTTAGAAAAAAAAAGCTATTCTTCTTGAAAGGAAAAGGTTCATCAGTTTTTAATCAACTCTGTTCAAAATAATCAAGAGCAAAATGTACCTCAGCTCTGAAAAATGTTGATGTTTTCCTGTAGGAATTTATTGATTTGCCATTTTGAAGTGACTTGCCAAACAAAGAACATTTATTTATTTGAGCTTGATTGCTAAGGAAATTATGCCAATGTGATTACACTAAACCACTGCTGTCTCTATGCATTTATGAAAACCCTTGAATAACTTTTGGGACAGTTGATGACTGCAAACAGGTTTGACAAAAGCAACAAGGCGACTCAGTGGCTATAAAGGTCTTGCAACTTTATGGAAAGAAGCCACTCCTAAAGCGGGAAAATATATAGTTCCTGACTGCAGAAAACCATCATTTGCAGCTCCCATTTTCTTAAGCTGCAAAGCCAAAAGAATTCTCATGCAGCCTTTCCTCACTTATTCTCATGTCCCAGGGTCTGACTTTTTAAGTTTTTAAACTGGGGAAAAATAGAGGTTATGTTTTAGTTTTTTATTTTATTTTAGTGTATAAAAATTACTATCCTGTCTAATTGAGAAATATTTAAAATATAATTTTACTGTTAATTTTGTGTATGGTTCTGTTTGGAAACAGAAGAAGAATGTGGAATACCAGACTTTTCCTTAATTAAGTGGGGAGAAAATCCAGGCTGTAATCTGGTCTTAATTTTGAGCTGTAAAAAATCTGACAAGTAGAAACAATTTTAAAGCATCACTAGGCAGTCACAGATGGTGGGGACCCCTTTCTTGCATTCATAGCAGTTTATTTAACCCAAGCTGGCTTAAAGAACTGAGAGAGTGCAGAGGTAACATAGAGGCAGATATAACTTGAGACCTGTTCTGCAGAGGTTGCTGCAATGGATTTGCAATGAATGAGGCAGCCTCACCTCTGTTTGAGATCTTCTCTGACATGTTTAGAAGTAGAAATAACATTAACAGAAAAGGTTAGAAATATTCAGAATCATTACTTGGCAAGCTGACTCCCTGAATCATTCCTGTGGCCCTGCACCAGAGCTGGTCCAGTCAGACCAAATGGTTTTGCACTGAGGGCCCAAGTACCAGACCCAGGGCTGAGCAGAGGGAAAAGTTCAGCTCCCTCAACTTGTTGACAATTGTCCTCCTCATGCAGCCCCGGATCCTGTAATCATTCTCTGTAGTTCATTACAGTTCAGTTCTTTCCTGGTGTCTATTCAAGAATCTAGTGGAAAATAAAACCATTCCTTCAGTAAAAATAGAATCACATTGCATGTTCAGACACAGTGCCCATCTGTGTAGTAGAATATTCTTTGTGCATCACACTCTGAAGCTTAGATGCTAAATAACTCAGCATGGGGGTCTCATGTTCTACTTTGAAACGTAGCAACTTCAATGTTGTTCCAGCAATAAACTCATCACAGCCAGAGAGAGGAAGCCATACTTTACCGAGACAGCTGCAGCCACCATGGAGTTCCTTACAAAGCAAGAAAAACTAAAATTACAGACCCACTAATACATCTATATTATCTAATGACACTTGAGTGTTGAGGTTTTTTTGAGGGGTGCAATTATGTCTATACTTCAGGGCTTTTAATGATTATAACTGATACAACTTCATGATTGGAATGAATAATTTTAGGCCAATTATTACAGAAGCATTCTGTGTACAAAATGGTCATAGATATATTTTTAGTACCAAGCTCTATCCCATTTAGATGCTAATAAGAGAAATTCTTCTTCCTGGATTTGCCACACAGTGTGCACGTATATATATATGGTCATGTGAGGGATAAAGCTGTGTGAGGAATAGGAAAGGCTGGATTGATTGGCCTGCTGGAAATTCTGCTTTCATTTGTAAAGCTTCTTAAAAAGGCAAATCATGACTGATCCCATAATTCTGAGTTGAAAAGTCCAGCACTGCTCACCTGAATGAAAATTAAAACTGCCCTGTTTTTTTCTAGACAGTAGATACCACTAACAAAGTATCTGCTTCAATGCTGTTCTTCCTGTCATCAATGCAGCAGAGCAGCAGAAAAATAAGACTTTTATTAGAGGAAGATTTTTTTCACTCACAGATAAAGTAAAAATAGAATAATTTCTGCAAATTCTTAAAATTATTTCATAAGGATTTGACCTAAATAAGGGAAGGCGTACATCAACCAACTTTTATTTTTTTAAGTCTAATCTTACCCATTATTTTTTGAGGTAGTTTTGTGGTTTTTTTGTTTTGTTTTTTAATTTGAGAGACAAAATACTTCTAGAATAGTTCATACTTTCATGACTGGAGACAGATTTCAGGTGACAGATCCCACAGACAATAAACAGTTGTGGAATTTCTAACTGTAATGGAGATTTCTCAAGTGAGTTGTGAGTAAAGTAATGTCTGCATCAATATTCCATGTAAAAATCACCAGAATTACATTATTGATTTGACTAAATTTATTGCTATCCTGATAATTTCAATGCATTGCTTTTGAAAACAATTTTAAATGACTAGCAAAACGTATTCTAGGTAATGTGCTTCTGGGAGATTACTGTGCTTCTCAGCTAGTTAAATCCACTCAGCCTTCAGTGTGGAGCTGCAAACACTTCTAAATTGTGTAGCAGTCTTCCACAGAAATCATCAAGAGTCATGTCTTATTGCTTTCATAAAATGTGGTTTACACCTCTCTGAGTAATTGAATTTTGCAAGGGTTATGGGCAGGCTGCATATCTGTGTGCACAAAAATACTGTGCAGTCCTTAGGAAAAAGCAGTTCTTTCTATTGTATGAAGTCCAATCAGAGATTACTTTATGAAATTTATGCTGGACATTTTTCACTCCAAAATATAATTAACAAGGAGATGAGCTTTTCTAGGAGAAAGAAAAGTTCCATTGAGTTATAACTGCTCTTAGAGAAATTTGGAAATGTTTCTTGCATATCATATAAAGTCTCTAACATATTCCAGTACCAGCATAAGTGTAAAAAAACCCTCTCTCTACTGCCAAAATACTATTATTATTATTATTATTATTATTATTATTATTATTATTATAATAAATAATTTCTACAGTCAGATCAAAAATCTGACACCTGATAAAGATCACAAATGAAAAATGAATCATGCCAAGTGCATTAACGGGGCTTTCCCTAATATGAATGAATGCTAAGAACTAAAAAAACCATTAAATTATTCACAGCTATGTGCAAACATATTTTGAAGCAGAGTAAAAGATAGATTAGCTAGCTAGCTAGATTAGATAGATAGATAGATAGATAGATAGATAGATAGATAGATAGATAGATAGATAGATAGATAGATAGATAGATAGATAGATAATCCACAGTTGCAAGTGTAAGAATGATTTAACAAGCAAACTAATGGGAAAGCTTGATCCCACATGGTAAGGGGCACAGGTACAGGACTGACATTACACTCAACCTGTGACGTTCAGCAGTCAATACCTCTGAAAGAGCTTTCGCTCACTAATTTTAATGGGTTATGCTGAAAAACCAAAATTCACTAATTTTTCTGCCCAGACTATTGAAACAGCAACACCATTTTTGTTTGATACTTAATGTTTTTGGCATAAGGAGAAAACAGCATTCTTCACACAAAACTGTAACAGTTTGAACAGCCAGTTATACAAAATCAACCAGCATCATATTTCCCCTTGTTATTACAGTGCATGTCTAAATTAACTAAGTCATTGAGTTACTTAATCCTCTCCCTCATTTTCATTAGTCCTGTTTTGCTTCTGTTAGTGTCCTGGCAGTTTATTAAAGGTAGCATTATTCAGCAAATAAATCCTGTAAAAAGCTACAATATATTTCCTTAAGTCTTAAATGCAATCAGAGCTGTCATGCTTATAAATGTTTCTATTGCTACTTCTCTTCCAGGAAAACCTTATAATTTCATATATCTTATCATTGATCTAAATATCACCTTGAACATTGCATTTCCTCAGCTGAGGCAAATGTTGCTTGGAAGTCTGATGCAGACTGCTGAAGAAATGCACTGCCATCAACTTTTATAACAATGCTCAAATAAAGGCAAAGTTTGCATATTACGGAAATTTTAAAGAATTCCACTTTGTTCCAGTAAATTCAAGACATGACAAGAAAGTACTCTTCTAGCTTGTTGCCCAGTCACCTTTTCTGAAGAGAAAACACAGCAGTAACTATCAGAAAGTATAATAATTTATACATTATACTTCAATAGCAATTTATGATACTTGAATTCCTCTGTCGCCACTCTGTCTTTCCTAAAAAAGCAAATGAAACAGCACTGGAGCAGGTTGAAAGCAGACCAAAATTTTGTGTTTTCAATTTCTATGTATACCCTGATGTTTAAATAAAAATCAACAAGATGGTATCAAGATAGGTACATTATTTTGCATGAACAAGTGGCTCTGTGTGGCTCTGTTTAAAGATATCTGAGCCTAATTAAGAATGCTGCAACTATCTGATAATTTGCAGATAACAAAGGGGAAAATATTTTTTCATATTTTTTGTCTTTGTTTTGTTTTGTAAGGGTAGATGGAGATGCTGCAAGAACAAGAAGCACAGAAATTATGTCCTGGGAACCTGAGTGAGACAAGGGTCCGTTTTGCCTGGCAGAAAAGCTGAATGATGGGATTCAAACCAATAATAGCCTAACCAGACATGCTGGGCAAAGGTCAAAGAAGAAACCATGGCAAAGGGAAGGGAAAAGATAAATCCAAATGCCACATCTCTGACTAATGACAAGAACCCGCCCCATCTCCCAAGATCCCACAATGTTCTTTTCATTAGTATCACTAACTACCCCTCACCTCATCTACTGTGGACAACATCACTTTAATTACTGGGAAATTCTGTTTGGGTAGAATGAAGACAGGTATGATTGGTTCAGGTTGCTCTGGGTTTTGTGGGAGTTTTTTGCAGGGAGGTAGTTTTTAGCTATTGCCTGGGATTTTCCAGGGCCCAGCAGTTTGGCTTGAAACAATACACAAGCAGCAAGCTTGGATCTTCAGGGAAATTTCTGAGTCACACGCAAAGCTAATGTTTCCAAGAAGCATAAGACAAGACATTTTTTTGACCTATGTGAACCAACTCATGTAACTTAAGAAAAAATTTAAGAACATTCATGCAAAAAACAATAAGGAAACAAAATATTCAATATAAGCAAGTTTATAGAAGCAGAGCTCATCAAACAGACACTGTCTTGATTCTGGAACAGCAGCAAGGAATTACAGAGCACATTAGGCCTATGCAGGGCCCAACTACGCATAGCAAAGACAAATAAAAAGTCAACAAGCTCATATAACCTCAATATGAGTGTTCATTTGAGGAAGCACTTGAAGAAAAACTAGCTACCCCTTTCTACAACTGAATATATTGAGGCATTGGCCCTTAAATTCAGTTTTCTTTTTAACAGTTGCATCTATCATGGTGCTCTAAGGAAACATAAAGCTGTCTTTTAGTTGAACTATTCTCATGCAAAGAAATCCTGGAAAGAAGCCTCAGGCAGTGGCAAAAAATTTATACTCCACAATAACCTGATCAGTAAGACATATCCGAGGAAAGAGAGCAAACATTCTTACGAACTCCCCTTTTTTACAACCCTTGCATAATAGTGCTGGTTTAAAAATATGTCAGGCACAGCAGCACTGTCCTTCCACAAATGATTTGAAAAATTTAGGTACGTTAAAGAAAAAGCAAGTAAAGCAGTCAAAAATATTACAAAACAGCCAAAATTGCAGTAGCCACTTGGAAAATTCAAAAATGTGGGTTGGTATTGCATATCTCTGTTTATTCTCAAATGAAAGGAAATTCTAATTTGTAAAGTTAGACTTTCATTCTGTTTTCAAGACAAGTAACAGTACAGAAAGGAAAATGCAGCCGTCTTTGGTATTCATGCAGCTGGGCTGTTTAAAAGCTCAGCTTATTTTACCCCCTGCATAGCCTTCAATCCAGCTGAGTATGTTTCTATAAATTGTATTTCAATTTCAAAGAATAAAGACTAAGCTACTGGATCCCTGTTTTCTCCTCTGAAGCCTGTATTTTAAATTCAAGCTTAAAAATGTTCACACTCCCTCCAAGTGTGATCACATCTATTAATTCTATTGCTGAGTCTAGCCATGCTTTGGTGACACGGTTTGTTACAATTCAAAGGTCACGTTCCACTCGTATTTACACTGGGGCACATCTGGAACTTGGGGGTGCAGAATAAATATGATGTGGATAACAAAGGAAGTTTCATATTACAATTACTTTTAGAATAGATATGTAGAAATAATAAGGACTAAAGCATGATGCTGAATTATAGATAAATTTCATTGCTTTGGGCTGAAACAAAAGAAGTCTAAACAAATAGTGCACGCATGTGCAGAGCTGCATTTAGCCTTACTTATTATTTGGTTAGAACTCCGGAGCCAGATTTTGATGTCTGCCCGAACCAGTGCCCATTGGCCTCTGAAGAGGCAGGTACCTTCCCACCAGTTGGGCCATGGAGAAGGAGGGCACCTCCCATCCTGCCCATAATCATGGAAGGGGCTTCCAGCTTAAAATCACTTATCCTCACCAGAGCACTTAGTACATTAACCCCCCCTCCTTCCCACCTTTGCACCTTGTGGTGCATGATTCTGATTTCACAGAGCTCATAATTTTAGACTTAGGCTGAACAGAATAGCACTACATGGTGAAGTCGTTTTCAGGCACCCAAGGATGCAGTCTCCTTTTAGAAGACAAGGCACACACCCAGAAAATCTCATGTCTCCACCGAGTGAGTGTGTTATCACTAACGTGTCCTCTTTAGTGAGCTTGCCAGAGCCCTCTGTCTCAATCAGTATGTATTAGACTCCTCTCTAGATATGCCTGGGAAGCTGCTGCCTCAGCATGCTCACTATAAACAAATACACTGCACAAAGCAGGCTGCAAGAATGGAGGGGTGTTACAGGCTTGTAGCCTGCCCTTGGAAGATTTCAAAGGGGACAAGTGCAGTCCTGGCAGGAAGTTTGCCCTTATTGCTTGTCTTTCTAACACTCAGTCACAATTTGGCCTCTGTAAGGTCAACATCCCACACTCAGGACAAATCCCAGTTTCATGACTGTCTAACAAAGGTGGTCTTCTGATGCCAAACATCAGCTGAACTACACAGTTTCACTTCAAAAAAAAAAGTAGCACCTTTTGTAAATGCACCCACACAGAGGTTTAATTTCCAGAACAGCTAAACTTCAAGCCAAACCTCTGTTTCAATGCAGTAGAAACTTCTCTTCAGTCATGTCCAAGGGTTCTGCGGCAAGATGTTAGGAGAACAAGTGGAACACAGAAATGTGATAAAATAAGAATATTTTGTGGATTTGTTCCAAGACGGTTGTCTGCAGTTACAGCTACTTGCATTTTGTCACTATGAGTTGCAGGCATGATACAACTATGGAGCAACGTATTCAGGTAGATAGAGCCTAATATGCGGGGGAAAAAAGTAATTAAAATTTAGTTTCTTTTTAGAACCCGTAATTCTTTCCCATCATATTACCTCTACTATAAAAAAGTGCATATAGGCCATGGAGTTTCTGTAGTATCTTAAATATCCATCAAAGAATGTTTGCATATGTGGACTTCAACTTCCTCTCCAAAATAGTTCAAGTTTTATTTTTTTAACTGAAGATTTAAGACCGAAATCTTTTCTTCCCTAATATTTTCAGAGAAAGTAGGTCCCCTATTTTTAGAGAGTATGGCAATATTATGCAATTTATTTAGATGTGAGGGTGCATACACACATTTGACTGTCCATATTGGCATTAAACTATTTTCATGGACATTCTTCTTGCAAGCAAAAAAAATAGGTTTTTTTCACTGTTTCACTTTGCTGGCAGCTTCTGCAACATGCTTTTTTTTTAAACTAGGCCCAAGTGAAAATAGGCTCTGCAAACTCCTTCTCCAAAATAGTTGTGTTGTTACTACAAATGTCAGGATACATCCACTACATGGTATATGAAACACAGTAACCTCAGAAAACTCAAATAAAATACATTTGTCTGATAAAGAATTAATTCTATTCTGTCCCTTCTAACTACTTAAATCAAGCCAACAAGTGTCCAAAGTAACCTTAATAGAAAGAACCAGAAATAGAACTGAAAAACTGAACTTGAAAAGAGTCAAAGAGGAATAAGAAAGGCCCTTAATACACTATGGAAAACAAGCAGGAGCACTTCAAGTAATAGGAAAGAAAACAACAAAACAGGTCAGAAGAAAAATCTATGCAAAAGAGCAGCCTTAAAAAAAATTAAATAGGAAGAGACTGTCATATTTCAGAAATATGACATTCAGCATAAGTAAAAATCAAATTTATTTTCCTCTGAGGTTCCGACATTTAGAAAAAAGTCCCAACTAGTTTTAAAAGTTGGTGCAGACATTTTTTTTTAAGAAGAGGTAGAAAGGGAGGTAATTGAATAGAAAGGCCAAATAGTGAGAAATCTTTGACAAGCCTTAAACTTCAAAGTGAAAAGTATTGGAAACAGGCAGACAGAACTGTAAAACAACCAGCTTCAAATATAACACCTGCTCAACCTTTACCCACTAACACAGAGCAGACCTAGGGAAGGTATACATCTACAGCTGGACAGCAATTTCAAAATCTTTCTGCACCCAGTCTGAGTACTCTGTGTATGACTAGTGAGGAAAAAAAACCTCACAATATTGCTGAATTCACAGCAGAATTAGCAATCCTCATTAAGAAAAACCACTTTCCATGGGATTTGTCTATATTTAAGGCAATTCTTGGTTATGAGTTGGCCAGGCTCCACTTTTGAACAAGGAATGAGAAAACAAAAAGTTGTTTTAATCTGAGGAGACAAAGAATATGAAAGAGCTGGCATATTCTCTATTTGTTCTCCATTGAACTTGCAAGAGAACAAGCTGCAGTTCTCCATCTGGGAGAGGACTTCCAGTTACTGGGTAGAAAAGAAAGTAATTTTGAAAAGCTGTGGATTTCTCTGTTGAATGCTTTTGGTGCACAGGAGGAGATAAATGGTTTGTAAAGTTGAAAAGACACAAACCACTTCTTTGTTTTATGAGAAAATAGGCAGATTAGCAAATTAGTTGTTAAAAAGAAACTAGAAGGCCTTTATGTACATCATTATTCACTACCCAACACATACGTCTGCAAAAAAGTAGAGCTGGAATTGAACTTAATTTGGTGCTACCAGTTTGCTGGGCTTGATATTAATCAAAACAAACAAAAAAAAAGGCAGCACATCAGTTTTGAGCAAAAAGTGATCTCAATGAAACATAGAATTTGAAGTAGGATTACAGATACACCTCAGTTTAGTCAACCAAAGTATTAAGTGTACAAGTATGTGGGAATCCAGAGTGCAGAGAATATTTCTCTGCCTGTTTTGAAGAACTTAACCCCCCTGAACAATACAGTTTTTGACCTTTATCCATGGAGAAAACTGCCTATGCTCTGGGAAGAATTAAAATCTACACAAATGTGAACTAGGTAGTAGAATATTATGTAAGAATGTCACACGGTGAAGAATTTAGAGGTTTTGGGTTTGTTTATGTAGTAAATAGATAAATAGTGAGGTTTCCAGGATGGAGGATGTTTATACCTTTAAAGCTTCTTGCTCCTTCTTCAAGACCTCCATTTTCTGCAGTAGAAATAGTTTAGTATGATTGGATGGAAAGTGCCGCGGTTCCTGTCTACGTGACAAGGTGATTAACTGGGCATTGGTGGAAAAGTAAAAATATCTGTCGTTTCAAGCTTCTATTGGGTAATTGCCTTTAAAAGAGCTGAAAAATCTTGATACTGGGTCGCTCTCAGCATTTTCTACTCTTGGTATGTCTACTGTAACCTTGTAGCTGATAAGAATTCAATAAAAAACCATCTGAAGAAGAAGATAGTTAATGCTAGTTTGTCCCGTCCATCTGGTTAATTTCTAGCAAGGACTCTGAGATTTTCTCCCATCAGGAAAAGTTGATTTATGGCAAGAAGCGTATCAAAGTACTTTACATATCATGAAAATTATACTTTGGGCTAAGATCTTGTGAGAAGGTTTACCAGTTCAGATCATGCAAATTTTTCAGGAGTCACTCTATAACCAAATTTCCAGAGAATTTTTTAAAATTTTATTTTAATATAGCATGCAAGGCAAGTTACTGGAGGGGAAATATTGATAAAGAAATATAACTTTTTTGCCAAACAAATAACAGTTTTGTAATTTTTCTCTTTACAGTAAAAATGGTAGTAGGTAAGAAAACCTTGCACTGGTTGCTGCAAAGTCCATTTTCAAACCAGGGGGATAAATAATTTGACTGGCAAGGGATTCTGGAAAGGAACTCTGGAAGACCTCTCATCCAACCCCCACTAAAGTTACCACTAATATAAAGCAGCTGGCAGAGGACATTTCAGCAAATTTTGATTTCTTTCCCCAAGGACTGAGCTTCTACCCAAGGTGAAAGATTCTTCAACCTCTTTAGGCAATGTTTTCCTGCTTTTGACCGTACTCATGGTCATACTCTTACACCATGGTGAAAGAAAAAAAATTTAATCCTACTGTTAATTGAAGTTTGCCAAATTTTGTCTGTTACAACCTATCCTACCACAATGCACCCTAGAAATATCTGGCTCTGTCTTCTCTACCCTGAATATGCATTAGAAAGCAATAAGCTTCCCTTTTGGTTGTCTTTCCTCAAGACTCAACAAATTCAGTTCCCCCAGCCTCTCTTCTCATGTCCCGAGCTAAAATTCCTGATCTTATGGTGGCTTTCTGTCAGGATTGCTGCAGGTTGTGTTTATTTTGTACTGTTTTTCTTATTCATTACTCTCATTAGAAATAAAATAGTTTCTTTCAGCAAATGGTCTACTAAATTTATCACAGGAGTATTTCAACAATAAATTACAAAGATCTCTAGCTTTGTTAATAAAAAATATCCTCACAAGATAAGTGATTCACTAAGAGAATAAGAAGACAGTGAAAGAATATCCTCAGTTAGTGGATTTCTAATTTTATTTTTAGTTCTAATATTATGTGAAGCTGTAGTAGAGCTATGACATTTATATTGACTGAGGACTTAACCCTGAGACAGATCTAATGTGAATCAGAAGACTACTTTTCAAAGTCAGAAAAGAATCTGGTAGCCAAGCAACCTGTTCATTTTATACCACAGAAGAGATTTGTGGCCTTCTGCAGGATGCTTCCATCATAGCCCTGTTATACATGCTTTAGTTCCTACTGAATACAACATTTTTTTTCCTGGAAACTGAACGAGCACAACAAATTGAAAAATACGATATCTAGTTTCAGAGATTCTAGCCTGAACTGAATCTCAAATACTGCTTGAACACAAACTGAAAATGAACCTAACGAAAAACCAAAAGCAATGTTTGCAGTGAAGTTGCTGCTCAAATATTTTAGTGAAACAAATATGGTTTTGTGATCATCTTATTGAAAAAATATGATCTGGTGATCTTATTTAAAAATAGTTCATCAGTAACAAAATTTACAAAGTAAAAAGGAAATTATAGAGATCATTATACATTTCCTTTAGGAAAAAAAATACAGTCATTCATTGTCAGAGAACATGTTACTGTCACTGTTAGAGATACAAAATATTCTTAGTTTCTCCTTGTAAGGGAATTAAGGAAGGCCTGACAAATTCTAGATTTTGGGTACAGAATGAGAGCAGAGTTATGAATACAAACCAGCAGTAGAATCATCTGGGTCAAGACAAAATTAAGTCCAGTAAATTTAGTAATATTGGCCTGAAACAGATACCAGGGCACAGAAAAACTTAGGCAGCCATGGTTATCAGGAAGGCGGGCAGGAAGCAGGACAGGGCTGCTTCTTGGGACCAGAGACTCAGGCAAGCCAATGGGCTTGGGGAATCCAAGCTCCCCAGGGAGACTCTCCTCACCTATGGCTGAGCCCCAGATGGAAAATCTGGGCTTAGTCAGCATCCTTCTCAGCCCCCCTCTGCCCCCACACTGTGCTGCTTCTCTCCTTTGTGAGCAGGATGCTGGGATCACCTTCAGTGGGAACCATCACCATGTGGGTCTAAAGCCACACAAAGCATGAAAGCCTGTGCTTCCTAAATGGAGCTACGGAGGCACAAGGTGTTGGGTCATAATGTGGAGAATTACTGTAAAAAGCAGTACTTGTCCCATGATCTGTGAAGAGAAATAAACCCGTTTCTGAAGACAACAAATGCGCAACTGCCAAAAAATTAGTTTTTATTTTCAACAAATTAAAATGAATTTAGTACCATTTTAACACTTATTATTTCAATATTTTTCAAAGCCTTTTCTAGTGGACATGCTGGAAGACTTTTATAGCATACCTTCTTACTTTCAGTGGCCAGCTTGAAAGAAGAACTGATCAGTTACTGTCTTCTTGAGAAAATTTAAGACATATCAGAGTCTGAAACTTCACAATTCCCTTTGAAATCTTACAAAAAGGAATAGTTTAAAGCCACTTTTTAAATGTGACTTAGAAGACAGGCACCTGAAAGTGGACATTTTTTCAAGATTGGCCAAAGACACTTACAAATCACATGGAGAGAAGTCCATCTGTTCCCAACAACTGCACTTCCATCACGTGCTCTCCTTGCAAGCATTCACACACAGACTTGCCATTCAGACTGCCCCTCAAAGAGGGAAATAGTATTCAGTTACCTTTTAAAATTGTAACTATTACTACAAGATTATAGCATTCTCACAGCAATTGCAAGCAGGACATTGCTCTAGACCGGAGAGGTAGATCTCCTCTTTGATCCTGGGTCTGGCCCTTTCTCTGTACTTAGCAGCAGATTACTTATTTTATCCCGTTTGGTCCTTTGGAACCAGAGGACAGCATATACTATGTCTCCAAATACCAGACTGAGCATTCCAGCCAAAAGGATGTTGAAGAGACAAATTGACCTAATCCCCTCATCACTCAGTGATCATTCAGTGTATGTGAAACCATCAAGCTCATGTTTTGAGGAGCCTATTCCTATTTCCACATGAAGTGCCTGAAGAATGCCTATGTCCTCCATCTGGAAAAAGACCCTCAGTCTTTCGGACTCTGAACTACCCTTGTGAGGATTATGAACTAGACTGCTCCATTCTTTTTTGACCAGTCTATTTCTGACAAAACACAGAGGCACAGCCATGCCCATGTAGCAGACATAAAAATTAATATATCTACCACTTGAGTGTCTGCAGCACTAACCAGCATGTAAAGCTTCAGTCTAACCTAGAAGACAGATGTCTTGGTATGTGAATTTTAGAGTATTTAAAAAGTGTTCAGTTAATAGGACACATGCTCAGGCTATTTAAAGAATCTCATTAAGTGTCAAAGTAATTTTGAATTCTGGATTTAAATATATATAAACTAAAAAAAAAAAAAAAAGAAAAGAAAACCACCAACCAAAATGTCAGTTCTTATTTCATAGGGATATAGGTCAAAGAACTAAAAAATATTCTAACATCTAGTCCATATCGATTGCAAAAATTGGTAAGGGTTGTGGAATAGTACAGAGAAGAGACGCAAAGTGACAAAATTCACTTGTTTTCCTGGAGTATCACCTTCTATCAGAGACAAAATTGCAGACACTGTGGGTCACTGCTGACAAAAATCTCAAAATGTGAAATGACATATTTTATTTTTTTGCTTTAATCTCTCCTCAAAAGCTATCTAGAAAGTCCCATCATCATTTTTGGTATTTAAGTAGTTATTTACCCTATGTACTATCCATTTTCCATTATTTGGAAATCACATTTCAGTACCTGCATTTCAGCAGCATAAAGCCAAACATTTCCTTTGGTAACAGAGGCTCACCATTCCACGGATCATCCCCAAAGCCCCTTCTAGCTCCAGTGAAGCAGTGTGTGACAGAAACACAACTAAAAAATCTTGATAAAGTCTCAGTAGCTTCTATACTACTAGAAACTCCTCATCTGTTACATACTAAAATTACACTTACCTTTTTCCTTAACTTATCATTTTGGTTTCTCATTCATTCTGTCATTGCCTCATGCTTCTTAAGTCTTTCTTCTCCTGTAGTTATTTCTGTCCTTAAAGACTAATAACAGGAACAACACAACCTTGGGCCTTTGCCCTAGTGAATATAATTATATTTCTATTACTCTCTCCTCCAGGTGACCCTATTCTGCTATATGTTATTCTGATCCTCTTCTCTACTGAGGAGCACTCAGAGCTTTGTGTTATAAATAATGCTCTCTTACTTTGTGCTCCAAGCTCCTTAATGAAATTAAATATTAAATTAAAACTCTCTTCAGGTTCATCGCTTCCTTTTCAAATAATTGCCAAGCTGCTTTTGAAGATTTCATCCAAGGATGTAAACAAGTATTTCTTTGGCACATATTAATTTCAAGAACTGCAAAAGATTGTGGCATTTTAGAGTAACACCATAAATGCTGCAGAAAAAATACATTGCTGGAAATATATTTTTAAGAGATGTAATTAAATTCCTTATCAAGGAGTTTAGCACTGTAACAGTCTCTTTTAAATACAGAAATTAAGGGAGGAGGTACAGGTGGGAGACAAAACACCTTGGAATTTCATGACTAGACCTCCACACTCACTAAAGGACAGAGCAATGCTGAGGTGTCATCCAAATATTTCCATGAGAAAAGAAAAGTACTGGAAGGAACCCCTAGGCTTTTTTCTGGCAGAGCTCTCGTATTAGAAGACAGAAACTTATCCAAGCCCCAAATATATCCCTTTGCCTGAGCACTAAGTTGAAGGGACTTTGTCACTTTTGTGACACCTAATTTGCCTCTAATGTCTCTCCTAGAGGTGCTGAAATACAAGAACAATCATTCCCCAGTTGCTTCACTCTACCATAAGACACTGAACCCAGTAATAGAGCACAAGGGATTTCCAGCTTCCCTGATTAGCACACAGAGAGCGCGGATCCCCTTCCACTCTGGCAGCACCACATCCTCCCATGTCCTTGTGCAACTCATGGCCACATAAAGATTGTACTAACAAGGAATACAATCACTCGTATGTCCCTGGGATGCAGGGACTGCTTCCGTGCCCTAAGTAAACCTCTTCCCCATGCCATACAAGTGGAAGTTTTGTCAGCTGAAGTCAGAGGCAAGAAAAGAATTATGAAAGAACCCTGCACCACTTTTAGAAACAGTGAATATTCTCTCTTCTGTTGAAGCTAAAGAGAGAACCAGCAGCATCTCCAGAGTCTCTGGGGTGGTGTGAGCTCCCCCCAGCAAGGGATTCTTCCCATCCCACCTTTGAGGTTGACACAGTTGTCTTTATCATTATCTTTAATGTAAAAAGTCAGTTATTTACTTACCATGATTTAACCCCAGTTACCAATGAAAGAACAAAAAACCCAACTCCCCCATTACCCCCATTAAAAAAAAGGGGAGATGGGGAAATTAGGTAGTTTCTTGAGCACACCAATTAAGGGATGAAATATTCAAGACATTTAGGAGCCATCCAAACACAACCCAGTGCAATGTGGTTTAGGATGACTCTGCTTGAGCCTAGAGGTTGGAGCAGATGACCACTGTGGTCCCTTCCAACCTGACCTATTCTGTGATTCTGTGAAATCCAGATTTTTCTCTCAAGATGGCAGACACGGGTCTTTCTCCACAGAGAGATCACGGTATTTCTGATCAACCTTAATCTTTAGTTATGATTTCATTCCATGTGCTCTGCAGAGCAGCTTGTTAAAAGAAAAGTTAAAAATAACTGAACTCTGCATTATGTCCTTATCATCTATTAATACCAACTCTCTCATGAAGACGTTTCTTCCCATTGCAATCAGACTAAAAGAGAGATTGACGTGTCTTGCATTCCATTTAGTGTGTATAATCAGTATAGTATTAAATTGATAAATCATTCTATTAGGCACAGAAAATTTCTAGTGTAGATTTTTAAAGTATAAATAACTAGCACAGGGAAGAACAATTTTCAAGGAATTTCAAATGATACAAATTATGTTTATATGCCTGAAAAAAATTAATAAAAAATAAGTTTGCAAGTGAAAACTGCTGGATCATCCTATGTCTCCTGTATTTCAACAGACAGAGGAATGGACATATGATTCAGGAACAGCGTTTTTCCATCTCTCCCCCTTTTAATTCCTGGTCTTGAATAAACCATATGAAGGGGCTATAATACTGATGACCACAGAAATACACAACTATAATGATACAAGGACAACTGATCAAGTAAATAACCAGTTGTTTAAACTAAAATAAAAGTGAGCATGAAACCCATAGCAAAACCAAAGTGAAAGCACGGGAGCTGGTAAAAGAATGGCAACAATGAAGACAAATAAGCCTGAGACTCACTAGCAACCTACCACCATAAAAAAAACCTAAAAGGTAAAACACAGGTGAGGAAAGAAGGAGGTGGGGAAATTCATACCTAGCTATAAGAATTTAATCACAGATGTAGACTCTGAGAGGGAAAAAAAAAATAGAACATGAATTAATCTAAAATGTTCATTTGAAATGTACAGTAACAGAAAAAACTGCTTAGGAAAAGGAAGAATTTGGACATGGATATTGTTCAAACGGTAACTATTTCAGTTCTAAAAACATTCTTGTTCTACTGTTATCTCAGAAGTGCCCATTAACTTTATATTTAGGCTACAAGATACAACAAAAATTATGGAGCAAAACAGGAGGTAGGAAGGAAAATGAAGAATATTGCCCTTCCCTAAAAGACTAAAGTATTTCCAAGAGAAATCATCATTTCAATATATTATCTCTCACAGTGCAAGGTTTAGAAAACTTCCAGGAAGACATTTTCCATCTTTCATCACTGAGAAATCAGAGAGAAATAAAACAGAAGAAAACACCACCCACTTCACACAAACACATTTCAACTGGGTAAATTAAACTGCAATACACACGATAGGAGGGTGTCCCCCACCCTCCATTCAGTGTATGCATTTTAAGATAAAAATAGTAGGTATGCACTCTCATTAATCTGAAAAGAAATTAGTCATCACAAACTATTAGACAGCTGAATTATATTGAAACATAGAACAGATATATGGTGGTGCAAGTCTGTAACACTAAAAGTACGGATAAGATCTGTTCATATCTAAAGAAATTAGAGGACAAAATTTTAAGAACACTTTTTTTTGTATGTTTGGCCCTTTTTTTTAAAGAAAGGATAAATTATAATTTTCTACTCCAAACTTCTGTATCCTAGGAGGACAAGAGAACATGATGGTACAGACTGAAGTGAGAGTGCATTCCATTTTCAGGGTGTCTGATCCATGAGTCAGACAAGGGTCTGACTCATGCCTGTACCTTTCTCTCACTCCTCATGCCCTGCTGTAAAGTGCTAATGTCAAATGAACCAGGAAAAGCTTTAGAATGCCTAAATAAAGATAGGGCAAATAGAGACAGGTCAAAGAGCCATGCGTCAATCTGAAGCTAATGTTTTCCATGTTCACCATTTTTGTTTTGAGTGCAGACCTCCTTTGGCTTCACATAAAATGCAACTCTTCAGATCCCCCATTGGCTTCTGGTTGCTGGAGGGCATCCTTGAATCACTGACAATGCAACTGTTGGTATTTCCTTTGCACAACAACTTTTGAGTGAAAAAAAATAAAACTGCTGCATCAATTTCCCTTCTTCAGTGAGTCAGTACAAATTCTGTTGTGATTCCAACTGTTCATTAAATACAGGATCAATCAATTAAACCTCTACAAAAATTACTGGCACCAACAGGAGTCCCAGCAACTTCACCACATAGGAATTGTCCCAGAGAAGATAACTTAGGGTCAGGTTGCTAGATTATGAAACCAGGCATCTAGAGACATATAAACTCTATTTCTGGGTCTTGCACTGACTCATAACCTGACAGCAGGTGGGTTACATTTGCCTCACTGTGCCCTGTAAACAGAGAAAACTTATTTCCCCAGCTTCCAACAATTCCCTGAAAATGAATGGGCACCACAAATTAAATTTTTGAAGTATAGTGGTCCAAATATTTCTGACAGAGTGAATTAATCCAAAAGGGCAATGTTAGAGTTGGTATTCCTCTTACAATAACACAATTAGAAACATCATTGGAAAGAGAGACTGGAGACGAAATTAAACAGCATTTCTTGATTAAAATAAATGTATAAAGCTGACTAAACTACATTTACATATCAAGTATAGTAAACATTCTTTTTTTTCCTATTTTTCCCTATTTTTCCCTATTTCCCTATTCCCAGTTTTTTTCCCAAACAGTATTTGCTTTCCAAACTTCTCTCTCTCCTTTTTGCATTCCTGCTGTTGCAAAAGTTCAGATTTTAGGGGTTTCATTGCAGTAACTAAAAAAAAAAAAACAAACTTTTTACCAGACCAACCTGAGTGGTTTCTGTAAATAAACAGAAATGAACATTTGCTACTGCCTGTTCCTTGCAGGCTTTTGTTCATATACTCAAACCTCAGCTCTTTTGGGGACAAAATTGTCACTATGCGTGGTTCAAACATGCAGATAGTTATAAAGACAAAATATGACTCACCAGTTAAGTAGAGCAGACATTATACCCTTATAAAACATTGTTAGGCCAAACAGATGTAAGCAATCACTGGATGACCTTAATCAATTGGTTTGGGTTTGAGTTTGGTGGGTTTTTCTTTGGGGATTTTTGTTTCATTTTGTTGGATTTTTTTAAGGAAGGAAACAAGACAAAACTGATTTCTTAAATTTCACATTAGATTAAAAATAAAAGAAGACATAATTCAGGGAACTTAAAATAAAAGGCAAAATTGCTGCCTGTAAACTCGCCGCTTTTTTTACCGATATTGATTTTATTCTGGTTTTGATTTTGTGTGTGTGTGTTTGTCTGATATAATTTGTACTGGCATTCAAGTTATACAATTTGCAGAGAAAAGGCTTTCTGATTGATATGTCTGGAAATGATGAATTATATTGATGTCAGTTAAATATCTGATCTCCAAACACACTCAGATTTCAAAATTCTAAGTTCAGAATCAGCTTCTACAAGACTGAACTGATGGATGTCTTTGGCAGCACCTCCAATTCTGTTTCCTGAGCCAATGTAAGAAATAAGATAATTTTGATTACATGCAAGAAGAAAGAAGTTCAACAAAGACACTTAATGGAACTAGCAAGATAGAAATGGTCTGGCATAACTTGCTAAAAATAAACTTAACATTAATAAAAGTGAAAATAATCAGAAGAGTCACACATAATTTTAATATTTATTAAATTCCTCTGGCAACACATTAACTCTCTTTTTAATTTTAGTAATAGCCTGTCTTGACCGAAAGATGTAGGCACTTTTCTAATAGACTGAAAGGTTTAACAGTTCTGTTACAATTCAGAGAGCATCTATCTAACCCCTGCTGAGCTCTCGTCTCTGCCTCACTGACTGGAGATCAAGAGTGAAGCCCTGGTGCTCTGTGCTAAACCTTGAAGTTCAAAGATCTTCTGTGCTTTTCTGCTGTTTCCATAAAAAGAAGAGAGGCTGATATTTTCCCTCTTGGCGTCTACTCTGATGGGTGTGATATCACCACTCATTCGACAGGGCCAGAAATGTAGTGAAGCGCAAAAAAAAAGCGCTTCTGGGACTCAGATTGCATCTTTAATTTTTGGCTGTCAAAGATCCAGATTTGTCTTTTTCCCTGAACTGACAGAGACTGAAATACCCTCTGTGGGCTGTGATACAAGGTTCTCCCCAAAACTGAGCACTAGCCCAGTAAAAACACATTCAGTACTTTTGACAAGGTCTCCCATGAAGAACTTCTTGGCATGTTCCTTGGATCTAGAGGTACAGGGTCTTTTTCAACACTAAGGGAATAAAAATTAATTCTTTTCCAGGTAAATCTTAACTAGCTACTTAAAAGATGGCAGATGGAGAGCAATATGTCATTTGTAGTGATCACGGTCCTATCCTGTTTGCCCTTCTAGTGAGTGAGTCTCTAAAATCTCTCCATTCCAGAGAAATTACCTGCACAGTAGCCAATTGCAAAAGACTTTTTTGAAGAGAAGGTGCAGGGATGCATCACTGAGGATCACAGAACCAAGTCTTTGAGTCTTGTAGCTTTGTTATCATTTGCACACTGGAAAACATAGCTTTAAACCAATGATGCTTCAAAATCACCATCTGCATTTGCAGACAGCTACACAGCTTCTTTTCATAGCTTGTCTCTTGTTGCTCCTCTGTTGGTTTTTTGTGTTTGTTTTGTTTTAAATGTTCTTCTGTAAATGCGAACATCTTTGATGTCAGAATCTTCAACCTACTAAGTCTTTACATCTTAAAAATCAATAGCACCTTGTTAAGTGTTACTTAATGCCATCATTGGGCAGAGATTCCAGTTCTCTACAACAAAATTTCATTGCATATTGTTGGGAACCTGGGAGCATTTCTACTCCACTGCAGGTAAGATGCCATCATGGTTAAACATGTTAGACCTAGTTGTGTCAGTGTAGTGGTTTTAAGGGTTAACTTGGGCAGTAGCCCCCTGATGTCCTTTCTGTGAGATAAGCATTAGGACGAAAAAGCAAAGCAGGTACAAAAACTTAAAGAACATAAACAAGTTTATTAGCAGAGTTAAAAGAGGGAAAGAAAGAGGGAAAAGAAAGTCAGACTAAACCTTCAGAACACCTCTCTCCCCCCGCCACCACTCCTCCCTCCTCCCACCAACGTAAAAGAAAAACACAACCCTTGAGGATTCTAGTCAGTTCACCACCTATATAATAATTTCTGGTTTTCAGTTCACTTAGGGAGAGGAGTCTCTCTTGGTCAAAACCATGGAAAAACAATGTCACAGCAAAGCAGCCACCTGGGATAGTTCTCTGCTTGCATGTGAAAGTCCCTTCCCCCGACTTCCAGCTTTCCCCACAGCTGCTTCGAGGGTTTCTTTAGCTAAGGGGGTACATTTTTAAGGATGGGCTGTTCAGAAACAAAAGTTTTCTTCACTTATCAAAGTGCCTGAAAGGCGTAAGGACACTCTCTGGGAGTATCTTAATCTCTAGGAGCAGAGGTCTTTTTCTCTCATGGGATCTCTGCTCAAGTTTCTCATCAAATCACAGCTACTTCAGCACGTATTTATTGCAGCACAGGTACTGTTGCTCACAGCAAGCTACACCTACTTAAGCGTTTGCTTGTTCTAGTGCAAGCACTTTTGCTCACAGTTGCAGTTTGAACGCTCCACCCCCCCCAATGCTTTCAAGAAATTACAATGGGTAGTCTAATATATATCATAGTCCATCACCATGGTTTTTTCCAACGGAATTTCAGCTTCTAGGATTGAAGCATCTCCTCAGTCTCCTTCCTCGAGGTCTCAGGTTTTTCTTCCCCACTGACTTGGGCATCTTTATAGTGTTTTCTTCATGTGCCTTCACCTTTCTCTGTCTTCTGACCGGGGAGAAGATTGATGTCCGCAGGCTTCATCTGGTCTGGAGGAATCTTAGAGCACTAAGAGAGTTAACACCTGGGCCTTGCAGTTGGAGTTTGGAATTCGCTTATCTCTTGGCCACGTGATCCTGCTGGGAGCAGTCTCAGGGGAATTTTGGCCGCTCTAGGGGTGAGGGCCGGCCTGGCCTCTGGGGGGTGTCCGGCGAGCAGGAGCGGCTGCAATCTCAGCCAAGCCACCCCCCGGCCGACCCGGCCAGGCCCGGCCAGCAGAGCCCAGCCCAGCCTGGCCACCCCCCAAAAGTTACCTGTTCAGCCACCGGAAGCAAGAGAGACTTTCCCGGGGTTTGTTCCTTCTTAAAATGTGGATCACAGAGGCGTGTCCACCTCTCTAAGTGGTTTAGAAAAGTTGCCAGTACACAACCTGGCCAGGTGATTGGTTCTGTTGGGTCTGGAGAAAGCTGTAAGTACCTCTTTGCAAAGAATCACTTCCTGGCAGATGCAGCCTTCTTTAACTACCTATGCTAAACCACAACAGTCAGCTATTTTAAATTTAATAAATTTAATAAATTTTAAAAATTTAATAAATTTAATAAAAGGATGCTCAGTGATTTCTGTTAAAAAATGCTGCAACTGCTGAGTAAAATGTTTGCTTAAACTTAATATTTCTCTTCTTGCCGTTCATTTCTTCCCAGCCTACACTATCTATCATCATCTTACTGGAGTTCCGTTTTAAACTTGATTTTTAAAGGAACCTCAGGAAAATTCTGCAAGAGTGATATTTCTCTAAAAGACTGGAGATATCTGTCGTTAGAAGCAATGTTTTCAGAGAGGCCAATCAGTCTGGTTGGCTGCTCTAGATGAGCACAACTTCACTTCCATGTCAGTACCAACAGAAAAGTCCCATGGGAGCTGAGAGCTTCTTCCCTCCAGGAACTCCTTTTATCTTCTACAGCACTGTGATCATCAGTCCCCTCTGTGGAACCTGTAACAGAAAGCCAAAACTAAAGAAGGCAAAAGCCCATATAACAGCAATCCTTCGGACATGTGAAGTATTTCCCCATGGAAATACTTCACATGGCAGGGCTCTGCTTTGTCAGGCTTTCAGACAGCCCAGGAATGTGAGAGCAAGGTCTGCTCCAGGGGTAAAGAGTACTGAGAGGCAGTAGTCAGAGTCAGAATTAGCACCAAGACTTCATGCTGATGTGGGATGAAGTAATCTGCCGAGTCCAGGTTAGACTGATCCAACACGTTACTGAGCCCAAGGCCTTTCCTTGAAATAAGTCAGAGTTTCAAGGCATCCACTCTTCTATTGTGCTGCACAGACTGTCTTACACTGCTGATTAATGTTCCACTTGAATGCACCAGAAGGTTTCAACTTTGTACCGTACCTCACCAAGCACCTGAGAGGTGATTAAGCAGCACTGGCACACAGTCTGTAATGTCTTACTGATAAATTACATTGGCATACCTAGAACTTGATTGTTCCCTTCAGTTGCTGTTTCTCTCAATACCTTGTTGCTTCTGGGTGTGTGATATACAACAGCACGACTTCATAAAGGGGGTGCACTGTTTGTCATGTGAACATCATAAACTACATACATCAGCACTGCTCATAAGAAAAAACACAGAAGTGAAATATTTCATTAAACTTCCTCATTTCTTGCAGCTTCCTTACTTGACAGCTACTATTATTTTATAAGGGAATCAGATGGCAGATGGAAACTTACATTTATATTATTTGTGATGGCAGCAGGCTTCAGTCCTTTTCACATTACTTTGTCATTCTCAACTCACATTGTCATTTCTCAAACAGTAGATTTTTCATCCCACGACAAATCCATCCAATGACACATAACTACAACACCCAGATAAGTCAATGCTCTGCCCGCTCAATTTCTCCAAGAAAAATTGTGGGTGAGATCTTAAAAAGCATGTCATGATAACAGTGCTCCAACTGGTCCCTTTAAGAGTCAAAAGAAAGACACCACAAAGAATTCACCCTTTGAAAATCTTACGATGTTCAAGAGTCTGCAATGCTAGACTCGTTCAGCACAAGTACTCTTAGCCTAATTTTGTGACCTCAACAGATTTTTTTTTGCCTTCATGTTGAAAGGGAAAAAAAACAGGAAAAAAAAAAAGAGGAAAAAAGAAGAGGAAAAAAAAAGAGGAAAAAAAAAGAAGATCTAGGCCACTTGTACATTAAAAGGAAACTTTGGTCTGCGTTGTAAAACTTCTGACCTGCTGGCTTTATGAGCAGGAATCTCTTTCTGTAAGTTTAAAGTAGATGCCATGTATACGTACCATTAGGTCTTGGACTTTACCGGGCATTTTGTAAATGTAATTTAAAAATCAATATGAGCTTTGGAATGATAACCCAATTAACATTAAATTGCTGAGTTTTCCTTGTCTATTTTATAAAAGATTGATCATAATAATTTTTATGCTTAAATTAGTGAGATAGAGCAAATTACTTTTTATTTTAATGGGCAGCTCATAAGGGTCATTCAGCTTGCATCTCCAATAGCTGAATTACTCACCTGCTTATCAGCTAAACCTAAAAACTTCACAATCCTTTCAAGTGTGTTGCTCAAGGAAAAAAGTATTATTTCTCAAATGCTTCAAGGTGGGGATGGAATCCATTCATCCTTTCTGCTCTTTTCAGCAATCAGCACTGACTGCAGATTGAGTCTCGGATGCATATACAAAATTTGAACACTATCTCTGTGCATAGTTCTCTGATGTGGAAGAATGAGCTCCATCACACAAATTCCTGGTCACCAAGTTGGCAGGCTAGCTGGATGGGGAAGGACAAGCAGGCAGAGTGAGGAATCACCCCGAGCTGCTGCTCGGAACATCTTGTTCTGGAGCAGTCCTCAAAGCTCCTTGGAGGGTCCAGGGATCCCCATTGCAAGCGACCACTGCAGCTTTGCTATGGAAGTTGTACTTTCTCAGGATTAGGTCCCAGTGTAATTCTAAGGATCAGGAAGCTAGCAAGAGACTTACAACTAAGAAAGACGGGGCACATATTCTAACACTAATGAATTATTAGATGAGTAATGCAACAACATAAAGAACATAAAACTGTATTGTTCTGAAATTGTCTTTACTGTAGTGCTGTTGATAAACACAGCCTAAGAATCCTTATGATTTTCTTTAGTAAAAGAGATCCAGGGCAATCCAAAGAACTGCTTATTTTGAATGGCAAACCCAAGTTTTAGTGAGATTAAAATACAAACCGAAAAATGCTGCATCCTTGGTTTTGAGTTCCATGGAGAGCTGAAATACCTTCCGCATCTGTTACTAGTGAGACATGAAACAGTTTTTGGCTTTAATTCATTCAATTTTCTTTCAATATGTTAATTTCTCTAAGGTCTCCAAACATCAGTTTCCACAACTATACTTTCCACTTAGAAATCTTGCTTTTGGTGAATTTAAGAGTTTTGATGGGGACATCAGATGTTGCTGTGCTCTTGCTGCCAAACAATAGTCTTTGTCCAAACAGACTGCCAAATATCTAGAAATCCCAAGAAAGTGGCTACTATAAATGTTTAAAAAAATAGTGCATAGTACACAAAAGTATCCAGCCTTTCTACTCTAATCTGGTCCATGTACAGCTGGTGCATGGTTATTCTAGATGAATCAGTAATTTTTAATGCACCTGCACTGCAGGTAATCTCTCTATATTCACATAGCACAGATTTTTTGATACAGATTTTTGTATCTGGGAAATCTTTCCCACTACTCAATTTCACAACCTACAACTCTGTTTTTGCCCTGACTGGAAAAAAAAAAAAATCTGTAAGACAAATCAAGACAAAACCAATTAAAAGAATAATTAAAACTCCAACCATTAAAATACTCTCTTCTTAATGTGCATCACTATTGCCTGACACTTCAGTGTTTTAATGTTTTAAATACATACATATTCTGTGTTGCTGCTGAGATCAGTATGATCCCAATTTATATCAAGTATCCATCGATATTCTCAAACATACTCTTTTTCATTCCATCTCACTTCATGCTCCTTCAAAGACCAAAGGTAAATAAAACTGATTACACAGGTGCTGAACTTTTATTTCAGATTTCAGGTAGATTTTCCTTCCCAGGGGTAGGAGGTGCAGATTTTGAAAGCACCAAAGTTTTCATCTGTCAGATTCAGCCATTTCCAATAATAGCACTTTTGAAGAAGGTCAGCAATGGAACGATGTTTATGCCTCACGAAGCATGTGTTTGCAGTCTCATAACAGCTTCAGGAAAAAATGTTGAAGCTGCATGATATTAACTAGAGAGGAAATAGCACAGAGTATTCTCTTAGGACTAAGGTAAGTTGACCAATATTTCTACAAAACAACCCTTTGCCAAGCAAATGCAGTATGACCACTCTTACAGTAAGTTTTCTGTCAGTTTTTAAAGTGTTTCATTACAGTAAGGAAAGAGAAGTAATTTGGATAACTCAACTCTGTTTTCATTTTATTAATGAAACTGGATATCTGCCATCAAAATAACCATCCAAACTACATTAAAAAGATTTCACATGCAATCAGGTTTTGAAAGTTAAACATCACCAAAAATTCCAGCAGTGGCAGTAAAGCTATGTAAAAAGAACAGAAAACATTAACAGCTGCTACAAGCATAAGTAAGATTTTAAGAATAAACTGACAATTGATCAAGGACCTAAATTTAGTGTTTGATAAAATAGCATCTTAAATTAGTATTAAATTCAAGGCAAAGATTATTTGACAATTTCCTTTTTGTATTTACCCAATTTTTAGAAGTGTGGAAGACTTTGCAGGTATGCAAAAGGTTTTAAAACATTATATTATTGATTAATTATTACCTTTATTTGACATTTCAATTTCTTTTCTCCCTTGAAATTTCAAGAGAATGAGATTTAGTTCTAATTTCTATACCAAATAATCCATTATTATTTTTAGCACAGGTGCCTACTAGAGGTCAGAGTAAAAGATTTCATTTGGGCTAACATAATTACATTGGGCCGCTCACTTATCACAGTATTTATGGGAGTCTAAGTTTACCCTCAGACCCAAGTTAGAAGAAAATAGATCTTAATTTACAAGACATCTAACAGCAACTGATAAGCAACCAATCCTGTTAATGCCTCTTGATAAACAATTTCCATTTTAATCAGATTTACTGTCCTGGAAGATTAACACATTAATTACCCAGTTGTCAAAAAATTTATGTTATCCCCTCCTGAAGAGCTCTCATGAAGTCATGTCACATCCCACTCACTCAATCACAGCACTGGAAATTGATCCGTGACCATCAGTGTCACCTCCTAACTGCACCTCCTGAAGCTGTCACAGCTCATCCCTGATGACAAAATTACTGTCCCTTTTAATGCCAGCATTCTACCCATGAACAAACAAATCCAAGATCTACTGTTTCAGCATTAGGCATGGTCCCCAAATGTGGACACTTCTACTTCCTCCAGAGCTTCTTTTGCTGACTGGCTGACAGAATAGCTCATTTTCTCAATGGCCTCTAGGTTGTATCCCACATATAAGTTATTAAATTCACAGTACTTTACAAATTTTAAGTGCTTGCAATGCAGACATTAAAGTTATCATCCTACTACACTGGGAAGAGAGTGCGCAGTTGGAAATATTCTCAAACAGCATGGATTTTCTTATTGTACCTATCAACCAAGAGACTACTCTTATGCTCCAGAGATCATATTTTCTCTTAGTTAGAATTTTCAATAAACATTTAAAAATCCGTCCTGAGTTGTGAAAGAAGCTCCTATCACAACTTCTGATGGAGGCTCAAAAGAGATTACTTCTTTATTCAAATCCAAACAATGATAACGAAACAGACTTACCATTTTTAAAAGGGGTTTAACTCTTCAGCAGTCTCACAAAAAGGCTACTTCATTTCATCTCAATAAAATGTAGTGCAGAGGTTCTGAGATACAGGCAGCCTTGATTTAAGATTCAGAACTCTTCCAAAGACCAAAAGAAGGCAGAAACCCACCCCCTCTTCTGGGGCCCCAGGGCAGTATCTGTAGCACCGAATAATGCACTGCTGTCCCATTTCAGATGGTTTCTCACTCAGAAGGGAGGCAGGTGGCTGGTGAAAGAGGGAAAAAACTAATGTGTATAATGATTGACCTTATTGAGTCCTTAAGTCTATATTTTCTCTCAAGTAACACAGCTATTTCCCAAATTAATCAAGTAAGCAGTAAATGACAGTAGCATGAGGAAAATCAGCTTGTGATTACTATATAAAATTTTGCATGTTTTTTGCTGAATTGCTCAGAACCTGGGAAAAATATGGTGTTAGGACATGAGATGCTTGAAACTGAAACTAAATAGGACTCAAATAACACTGGTAGGAGGTGGAAAGTTCAAAATGCACATTAAAGGATCCTGATGCAGATTACTTCACCTGCAATAAATTATCTAAATCAAATTTGTAAGAATATGTAATTCTTGATTTTACTGATATAAAGGTTAGATACAGAGGCAACCTTGAGCATCATATATTCACTTCCAGTGACTATAAGAATTTTCCCAAATTGTAAATAATTGCACCAATGTTTACAGCTAAGCTCAACCTCAAGTTAGATTGTTTATCAATAGGTGCAATTATTAAAATTAAAAGAAATATTAAAAAAAAAAATCAGAGCTGTCCATAGCATTCATTCAATTTGTCAATCATTCATTTTCAGCAATTGCAGAATGAGACAATTTCCTGAAGTCCTAAGTCTCAAACGTCTCAGTCCCAAACATCACCTGCACCAACAAGCGGACCTTAGGCACAAAGTCACATCCTGAACATTACAGAGATTCCTTGTTTTAAAATACTTATAGAACTTTCAAACAAAAGCTGTAGTTTTTTGGTCAACACAGCCCAGAATTTCTAATAAATGCAAAAGCAGTTTCCCAAGTTGCTAGAAAGATGGAATCCCCGTCTTAATTACAGCTACAGTTGCTGAGGAACTTGCACCCTGAGGAATGCACAGATGTCTTACTGAACCCACATTTTGCTCCATTTTTTTGTATAAACATTCACATGATGGCTTCCGTATAATTGAGTTTAGATGAGTATGATTATGATATTAATCATGAAAGGTAACATAACAGTCATCAGTCTTCAGGTCTAGTCTACAGTAAATTGGCTGCGTCACTTAAAATTAAAAACTATTGTGAATTGATGCAATAATTACAAACCCTTATTTATGTGAAGCCTGAAATTAATTGTGCTAAAACTTACTGATCTCTACATACAGTAGATCTATAACACCTCAAAACTACTGCTACAACTGGTCTTTCAACAAGTCAGAGTCATAATACCTTTAAAATGGAAATGAGATACAAGCAAATTAGTACTAAACCTAATACAACAAGTAAATTCTGAGATCACCCTGGCAGCTTCCATGGTATGAAGGGTCTTCCATGACATGAATTATGTGACAAAATAATTATTACTTTCATTGTGGCAATTCAATATATTTAGAATTGTGACCATACCCCTTTCCCAAAATATTTCAATGAAGATTATATCTAGAAGATAATTTTATAGTCGCTAATTTCTGAGAGTCAAATAGAATTAATAGCCAAAAACAATAAAACTGGCTCAGTGTAAAATTATCTTAGGGTACATATTAGCAGATATGTAACATCTAATTCTGGAAAAGAAGAGACAAAAACAAACAGACTCTTCTCTCCCTATCCTCTTTCAGGTCTGAGGAACATTATTCCCTTTGAAGTTCTGCCTGGAGTGGTGGGTAGTGATGGATGCAGCACATCTTACTAATTTTTCTACGTGCCCTTCTGAGTTTATCAAAAATGCTTCATGCATTGCTCACACAACAAGTGGATACAGAATTTTAGAGGCTAAGACAATACTAGAGATTGTTTCTCCCTGCTCAGTCTGAAGTTCTCCAGTAAACCTGCTTAGTCCCTTCGATTCTTGTGTCACACTGGAAACTACTGAGAATTAAGTCTCTTCTAGAGTAAACCTTCCTCTGACTACAGGACAGGAGCTTCTACCCATGGACTTAAATCTAATACTGGACGCGCAACCTCATATCCAGCTGCAGTAGGACATATTCTGTTTTCAAAAATCTCCATGTTATCTAGTTGATACTTCCTTTTTCTCTATTTTCATTCCTCCAATGCCAAAATTTCTCCATCTTTGTAGTCTCTTTCATAAAAGGTAAAAGACTCAGCTTGCTCTTCACCCATTCAGTCCTCAAGTATTTTAATATTCTAAGCTTAAGATAAATGGTTTATGCATATGAATTTACAGCTTCTTCAGAAATTCTCCAGCTCTTCCCATTGCACAATTTGAGACTGGCATTTCCTTTATGTAATTACATAAAACAGAGTAACTCCAACTGTTCTGTACAGTCCTGTCATCTAGTTTCAAACTATTTACATTTAAGCTTAATATTTGCTTAGTATTTCACACACTCTTGAAAATGACTATTAATGAATTAGAGCTTTGCTTTTTTTTCAATCCTTCTACAACTTCTGGAATGAATTCAAGAAGGGGATTGCGGATTAAAGTGAGTGCAACTTATCTGGGTTTCCATTAATGTTTTTCTGCAGTTCTTAAGTCTTAGATTTATGGCACTTAACATAAGAACCATATTGATTTTGCTTAATATACAGTTCTTGTACACACCCGGCCTCATTTGTATTCTAAAATTTTTGTGGTCTTGCTAGACTACTAACAGTTTACAGTTAAAAAAAATCATTATGTCTACTTTCCCCACTTTGGCAATTACAAGAAAATACTTTTTTTGATACCTAAAAAAGCATTCTTAAATATTTTTAAGCATTTTTCATATTTTTTCTTCTTTAAATAATATGTCCAAAATTATTGGCCTCTATTGTTTTCAGCTTTAGATAAGCAGCTCTTTGAAATTCCAAATATACTTGCTGTTTGTTTGCATTATATTCTGTCTGCTAAAAAGCCATCTAAGGTCAAGTCTTGACGTTTTCAACTTACTTGTCTGTGATACTCTGTTCTGAAAATCAATTTCTCCTCATTTGCTAAGATCAGGTCTCTGTAACTTTATGACATGTTGGATGCAGAGCAGAAATAGAAAGTGTGCTTTAGAGCACATCTTGGTATTAGCTGCATGAAGTTTCTACCATTATCACCTGAAGAGAAGCCCTGTACTTACACAGTCTTTTTTTCCTCTTGCCCCATTTTAATCTGTAATTATAAGGCAGACTGGAGGCCTGAAGCAGTCCCTAAATTGTAATCCATCATGCATATTAACTGTTATGACATTTTCCCATAAGCAATTAAAGATTGTTTATGCTTATGACTTGTCAGTTCCTTGAACATGGTAATGTCTTTTTTTTGCTGTTTTGGAAGAAAATATGTCCTTCTTAAAAAACACCGCAATGTCCTGCTAGACACACCACCAGACTGTGGTTATGCCAAAGTCAGCAAGTACCAAGCTGATCTCAGGGAACTGACTCGACACCTCCACCATCTCTCTAAAATCTCTTTCTGACCTCTGGGTGACAGCAAAAATTTTGGAAAGGCCACATGACATTAGCAATGACACTTGTCTAGATTTCCCACGAATTTTAGGAAGTTCTCTTGCTTACATTACCTAGACCTACTCTGAAATTCTGTCTATAGCATCAGTGCACACCTGGGGTACCATGTCTGTAGGACCTCTTGCTAAGGCAACGTGCCTCAGTGCCGCGCTGCAGACACACTTCGGCCCCGTACGTATTCACAAGGGGTGTTACAGACATGGCTGGATATCAAGCAGATACAGTGTAATGATAAAACGTGCTAAAAGACTGCTAAAAGACATACAGAACATACAATTTTCTTTCATTTATACATTTTCATTGACCAGATAACTATCTCTCTATTCGATAAATACTAAATCTGACACATAAACAGTTTATTTAAAAAGTTTTACATACTTATCTGCAGAACTCCAGAACCAACTTCTATACCTGCCAAGAAGGGACTGGAAAAAATTAATTCCAAATATCATAAAGCACAATTTTTTTCACTGTAAGAACAATCTAGGCAGTTCCAGGCTTAATCAGAGCCCAAGTATATAGAGGATCATGAGAAATGTCTCTTATATCTCACTTTTCAACTCTGCAGAAGCTGAATAGCTTTTCCTTTCTTTGGGAATACCTATCTGGATATTAGAAACTAACTTTATGGTACTGACATGAGAAAAGTGCAGGTTACTGTTTTTTCTAATTTACATTGTAAATTAATCTACCGTGGAACAATCACCATATTTTTTCAGAGTAAGAGATTATTAAAGCTTTAAAAATTTATGACGTTTATGAAGATCTCAACATACACATACAAAATGGCCAGCACACAGCTGGATAAATACATCATGTGACGGGTGGTCAACTGGCCCATGGGTTGGACACAAAGGGTTGCAGTGATATCAGATTGGTGACCTCTCACTCGTGGGGTTCCACAGGGCTCCATCACCAGCCCCGTCCTCTTTAACATCTTCATTACCAGCCTGAATGCAGGGCTGGAAGGGCTACTAAGCAAGTTTGCAGACAATACAAAACTCGGAGGAGCTGTTGACTCCCTCAAGGGCAGGGAGGCCCTGCAGAGAGACCTTGACAAATTGAAGGGCTAAGCAATCACCAACCATCTGAAGTTCAACAAGGGAAAATGCCAGATTCTACACCTGGGATGGGGCAACCCTGGATGTGTGAACCAACTGGGGAATGAGATGCTGGAAAGCAGTGCCACCAAAAGAGACCTGGGGTTCCTGGTCGATGACAAGAGGTCAATGAGTCAGCAGTGCCCTGGCAGCCAGGAGGGCCAAGTGTGCCCTGAGGAGACTCAGGCACAGCATCACCAGCCAGGCAAGGGAGGGGATTGTCCCGCTCTGCTCTGCACTGGGGCAGCCTCACCTTGAGTCTTGTGTGCAGTTTTGGGTGCCACAATATAAAAAATACATTAAACTATTAGAGAGCATCCAAAGGGCTATGAAGATGGTGAACAGCCTGGAGGGGAAGCTGAATAAGGAGTGGCTGAGGTCACTTGGTTTGTTCATTCTGAAGGACCCTGAGGAGAGGCCTCATTGCAGTTACAATTTCCTCATGAGGGGAAGTGGAGGGACAGGCACCGATCTCTGTGGTGACCAGGGACAGGATCCAAGGGAAAGGCTTGAAGTTTTGTCAGGAGAGGTTTAGGTTGGATATTAAGAAAAGGGTCTTTACCCAGAGGGTGGTTGGGCACTGGAACAGGCTCCCTGGGGAAGTGGTCACAGCACCAAACCTGAAAGAGTTCAAGAAGCATTTAGACAATGCTCTCAGGCACATGGTGCGACTCCTGGGGATGGTCCTGTGCAGGACCAGGAGTTGGATTTCTATGATCCTTGTGGGTCCCTTGAACTTAGTTTATTCTGTGATTCTGTGAAAATAGCCTCTCAATGGAAAAAAAAATCTACATATTTTTCAGCTACTCTTGCATATCTTGTGCCCTTTTAAGTGGATCTCTGACTGAGTCCAGTACACTCGATATAAGCAGAACTCACAATTTATGCAGATTCTATGCAAGTAAGAAAAATTAATACTAGAACTTCATAATAGAATTGTAGATGAATGAAGTCAGCAGAGAGACACATTTGACCCAGCCATCCTGTACTGGATGGCACTGCCACCTGCCTTCCTGCCTGCAGGAAGTTCTGTTCAGTTGTTATTGATGAATTTTAATAGTCGGTTTTAAATCCTCTTAAAACTGATTGTTCCACTGTGTAGATATTTCAGGCACACTGGACAGCTGTATTAAATGTTTTTCTTTGGGATTTGATTACTTACAGTACATTGAGTTTTAATGCATCAGCCTCTGTTAACACTGGATTGATAGTATCTTGACTGGTTGCAATCCAGAGTTATTACAACATGAATTGCAGGCTGCTGAGAGTAAGCTCTGGATTCTGCCATGTAAGTTATCATAAATTCAATGCTCCTACATATCACAGAAGAACAGAAAAATTCCTTATAAAATACAGCTTTATCATACAGCTCAATTCTCAATGGGAAACATTATCTAAAAATAATGAATAAACACAACATGTACTAAAGTACAGATGCATGAAATAAAAAAAAAACATTCCAGCTGTAAAAGCCTTCATCTCTATACAAACTTTCCCAGTGCAGAGAACCACGATGAATTTTAATGGATTACTCCTCCTAGTGAAAGACTTTTGCTTAGTTCTAACACCGTTAACAGTATTGAATATATGTACTGCAGCACAAGGACATTCTAGAAGGATGGCACCATCACAGTTCACCACTTTCTAGTTAAGAATGCTTCCCTTTACCGTAAGTGTTTTCATCTACCAAATATCCTTTTATTTCTCCAGTCCAGTACTAATTTTGTATTCAAGCAGTGCTTATTTACAAATTCTAAGTAGCTACCTATTGTCTCAAATAACATAGCTTATCAAAGGGAAGATAAAACTGATCTCTAGTTCTGAAGAGAAATGGCTGAATTGTTAATAAAAAATACACAAAACTTTCGTATATAAGCATGCCAAGAGTTGCTTATGCAATCATAGACTCATTAAGGTTAGAAAAGACCTTTAAGAATATCGAATTCAATTGTTAACCCAGCACTGCCAAGTTCACCACTAAACCATGTCCCTCAGTGCTACATCTACATGTTTTAAATGCACCCAGGGATGGTGACTCAAACATTTCCTTGGGCAGCCTGTTCCAGTGTTTCACAACCCTTTCAGTGGAGACATTTTTCCTAATACTCAATCTAAACTTCCCCTGTCACAACTTGAGGCCATTTCCTCTCCTCTTATAATTTGTTACCTGAGAGAAGAGGCTGACCCCCACCTTACTACAATCTCCTTTCAGGTAAATGTAGAGGTGCTTGCATGGTTTCTAACACATCGATAAGCCTTGTCTCTTTTCTGCTACATGCATCTCCATCCCCTATTTCCACTGAGATGGCAGGCCAAAGGACCTTGCTAGCACACCCTCCTTCAAATATTGGTATGCTGTTCCCAGGCTTATGTCTGTCAAGGCAGGTTTTATTCTCTTCTCTCTTCAAATCTAGTTTAAAACTCTTTCACTGGTCCCTGTTAACTCCTGAGCAATGATCCTTTTCCCTCTTTGAGACAAGCGTAGCCCCTGTCTTGCCATCAGGCTTGGTGTCATGCAAACTGATCTGCCATTAAAAAGTTGTAGAGAGCGAATGACACCAGGCTCAGAGACAGGTCTTGGTGTGTTGGCTCTTCCTGCTTCTTCCTTCATCACTCCCTGAAATTGGAAGGATAGAGGAAGACACTGCTTGTATTCCTGATGCCTTAAGCAGTCCTCTCATGGCCCCGAAGTCTCTCAGTTGCCCTTGGACTTCCTGCTGGGACTTCATAGCTGCCTACCTTGAAAATCAATAATGATAATAATCTGAGGGCTGTACCAGGGTGAGAAACTTTCTCTCCATGTCTTTAAACTGGGCCCCAGGTAGGCAGCAGACATCTCAAATCTTCTGTGCATATTAGGCCTTCTATTCCCTCAAGAAAGGAGGCTCCTGTGAAAAGAATGCATTCTCTCTTTCTACAGAAGGAGTTTTCATGCAGGGCATAGGCCCACTTACCTTGGTATCCAATGCCTGTGTTCTAAATGAACCATCATGCTCATCATTGTTTGGTTTCACTTGCTTGTGGAATCATTTTCTTCATGCAAAGGCACCTTGAAAGGTGGGGCAGTCCCAGAGAAGACATTAGATTTCTGCTGCATCAGGCAGTAACTTGTAGCCATTGCCCTATCCCCTAAGTCTCTGTGTTTAGCCAGTCAACAAACTAAGAGAGAATCCTGCATATTGTGCACCCTTTCTGCATGTTGGGCATATCTCAGGTGTGAATGGTTATACCATTTCATTATATATTGGGCTGCTGCTAGCATCTAAAAGTAATGTAGACATAATTTTCAACTATTCCTGTAAAGATCTTGGGAAATATTTAGCAGAGAAACACTTATTTCATTGAAAAACCATTTAAAAAGTTAACCAATTATGTTCTGTGGTATCTTACTTAAACTGAAATTATTCTTTACCTTCTAATTTCCAAGATAACATTCTCTCCTGTGGGACAGGAAGAGTGAGATGTCAGCATTTGAGCGTCTCAATTGCAGCACTGGACAAATAAAGCCCAAGTCTCACCACTGACTTAAAGAACAAAACTTCTGATTTTTTATATTATGCTATTTTAAATCAGCATTGATTAAAAATACTTAGATGACTTACTATGATGAGCAAAAATGTAATAAGAAACTATTTCAGGCAAAAATCAATAGTATGCAGTCAGCAGAAGAGAGTACCAACATTTAAGTCCATTTCCATGGCAGGTTTTTTCCTTCTCATATGATAAAAAATAAATTGTATTATCCAGTAGCCATTCATCCAATTTCATTTCCAAATGCATTTTACTTCTTCAAATTTAATTTCTGTATCCTAGCTTTGAAAATTTGAACTGCGAAAAACAAAAAATGGCATTTTACTGGAGTGATATTCCTTGGCTTATACCCTGAGCCATTAGGCTATGACACAGAAAAGGGATGCCATTGATTTACTCCAGTTTCATTTTTAAAGAGCTGAATGAACACTAATTATTTCTCTTAAATAAAAAGCACAGGCCTTTGACAAGTTGGATGTGTAGCTTTTGAACTGGCATAAAAGCATGCCAGAATTCCAGGCTGAGGTATGAGGGACTATAGAAGCTCTTTTGGGGAATTACAAGGCTCTTCAATCTCATTATTTTCCATTTCGACTAGTTCTGTACAATCTCATGCTGAAGTGCAGCAGTGTAATACATCTCTCTATTCTCCAGTCTGATACTTTAAATACTACTCTGCAATGCCAATACTCTCCAAGGGCCGCATAAGGAGTAGAGGAGTTTTAAACAAATATTCTGCCCTGTTATACTGTCTGTCCAGATCCCTCAAATTCAGTTTTCCACCCCACTGTAGAAAATACATGGAATTGCTGCCTACCTGTTCACGCTTTGCAGTTCTGTAGCTGCATCACTCATCAGATGCGCACCACTTATCAAATAAATGCTGTGCTCAGTGACTCCCAACAGAATGCAAAAACTTTCTGGGAAGCAAACTGCTTTCATTACTAAAATTATTACGCTTCACTCAAAAATATAAAGTAAATAGGGACTGGTAGATGATTTTACATATTCTTTGTCTTCATCACACGTGCCTGTCCTGGATAAATGAAGTAGGGATGATTCTGCTATAAACACCTAGCCTTGCTGTCCCAAAAACCCCAACAAGGAGCCAAAACTTACCCCAGTGTTAATCAGCAAAGCTGTAAGATCTAGAGGTGCTTAAAAGCCACAGCCAAGCAACAAAGCAAATGTTTTTAAAGAGTTCTTAATTAAGACACATTTTAAGTAGGACCTTATGTGAATTTTGGATATCAGATTTTTCCAATAAAAGCAATACAGAAACAAACTTGTCAGTCTTCGAATTTTTGGCATTTACCACCTTTGCAGATTGAGCAAGCCCCATTCAAACTGAATCAATGAAATATTCATAAAAACCCAGGCTGCGTTGTGGTGAACAAAAAACACTATAATCATCAAAAATTTAGGTGCTTCTCTTTATGCAAAATTACTTTGTAGCACTAAGAGCTGTCAAGAAGCAAGAGAGTATAGTCATAAATGCAAAATAACCAATGACCCAAGTTTCAGTGTCAACTTCACAGGAAAGTGCACCAAAGGAGTGAGCATGCTTCAAAAAATCAGTGGGAACTTGGTATTGACAAAACCCTTTCTCTATGCGAACAGGAAATTTTGCAGAAAAACTCAATAAAAAAATACTTTACCAGGAAATAACACCAAATTAGTATTTCCACAATCTAAGCGCATGTGAAATTTTGATTTTTTTCCCTTAAACAAAACTGGCATGTAAAAAAATAGAATACGTTTTTTTGTTTTAGTCTGGTTTTTCAGAGCAAAATTATATTTATATAGTCACTGCATCTAAGCCTTAGGGATTGTCAAAATTAGGCTGCCTCCTCTCTTGTGAAATCTGTATTGGTATAAATGAGATGCAAATAAATTTATATTAAGATTTCTTCTAGCCAAAAGGGCACATCAAACTGCTTTATTGCCCTTGAAGGAGGAATAAGACATATTTCATCCATTCTCAAAAGGATATACATAGGCTTTCTATGTATCAGAAGCACTGGCTCTACTTTATGACAAGAGTGGTATATTAATACCTTGCAGCACTAAAAAATCACTGCAAGAGAAAGAGATCTTGGGCCAAAAAAATATTTCATAACCGTCATTGAAAAAGCCTTTTCCTCTTCTTAGAGCCCCTTCTCTTGACCTTTGCTTAACTCACATTGAGACAAATATGCTCAAATCAGTAAGAGCCATCTTGGACAAAAATTAAACTCCTCAGTTTCTAGATTTCCCCAAAACTGATTTACAGCCAACAGTCCAAGAATTTAAATGCCTGCAAAACAGCTGGCTTGGAGGCAAAAACAAACAATAGAGACCTTCCATTGAACAATTTCTCTTTAGGAATATGGCAGATCTAGGAATCTGAATTAAAATTATTATTTTAGTACTAATAATATTCTCTTGGAAATTATTGAACAAATATGGCCTATTCAACTAAAAATAGGTCCTTTCTCAGTTACTCAGGTTTCTTCAGAGGGAATGAGACATGGAAACTCTTCCATTTTATCTTCTGCCTTCCTTCCACTGGATTTCCTAGCAAAGGAGGACAGTTGCCTCCTCCGCACAATTACTGGCATGGAAGTACTTTTAAGTGGGATTTAACTCTGGAGCAGGCTCTGCTTTGAACAAATGATTTGTACTAAATTGTTTCCAGAATCCCCTTCCAGCCCATATCTTCCCATGCTTCTACTGAGCTTTACCAGTAGCAGCCCTACCAAATATCACATGAATCTTTCACCTGGAACCTTTCTAGAATCTGCCCTTGCCTGTGTAACCTTATAGATACACACCTTCTCCTACCTAAGGCATTCTTTTAGTGTATGTACTATATCACCTCATATAGTAGAACAGATTTCAAATATTTTGAATGTAAATTTCCACTGCAAAATGGATTTGATCATTTGTGGGACTTTTCCTGTCTTTACCTGACAGTAAAATTACCAGATTTTTCAGGGAGACAGTGTTCAAGGTCAAGAAAGCACAGGTCAATGGTACGTGACAATCCAGGTATACTTGACTCGTCTGTTTACTGCCAGTTTACATTCCCATCCCATATTTCATCTATCAAAAATTCATTCTAGCTGGCTGCAAAAAACAAACCAAACCAACAAACAAAAAAACCATACCAACCAACCAAAACACAAACCAAACCAAACCAAATGAACACACAAACAGAAAACCCCTCCACCCACTCTATCAGCATTCTAATGGTACTGTTTTTATCATCTCTAACTTACACAAAATTTACTGGTAAATAGTAATCACCTAAGTATTTCAGTGTTGACAGTAAAGACTTCAAATGTTGTTAGTTTGACTCTGAAAGTGAGACTTACAGACAGCAGTTGTCAGCCCCTTTATTAAAACTTGGCAATTTTCACCAAGTTTGAAAGAGTGGAAATTTAAGTCTAAGGTTTCCACTGTGAGGAAAAGCAATGTTGTGATCCTCTCTAACTAGCCTTTCTGATTGAAGACAGGGACAATATTGCTTTGAAAAGCCACAGCACTTACTACTTCTTGCAGATTCAGTAGCTCACATGATGGTAGGTAAGGAAAAAAGCTGAAAATACTGTAGGAAGGAAATACAGAACATGGAAGGTAATTGGGGAATCAGATGGTATAAATGAAGAATACAGGGATTAATTGGATAAATGGACACAGGGTGGTGCAAGGGGAGAGAAACAAACTGTAAACGGGATTAGATTACTGCAGCTAGAGTATGTAAAATAAACTGTAAAATAAAGCTTTTATTTAGTTGCCAAAGACATACTCCAGATAACAGACGCATAGTTATCAGGTGTCTTAGATAACTTCTATCAGAAGCATTGTTCCAACTAAGTTAACACAGCCTTTAACACATCTTTTGGAAGTCTTAAGAAGTCTTTAAAACAAAAGAGTATTTCCTGAACAACATAATGAACATTCCTGAACAACTAACATAATGCTGTATGACAAGGATCTCTTTAAAGGAAAAATCTCTCCACATTCTTAAAATTACACCAAAGAAGGAAGGAAAGGCAACTGTTCAAATAAATTAGCATCTCCAAATTATATTAAACAATTAAGGCAGCAGCAACATGCTCAGCTTCACAGAAAAAAGTATTATAAACAGACAGCTTTACAAACATGAAGCTCAGGCCACAATTCTTAGCTGTGATATCACTGCAGATATATTATTGCAGTTGGAATAGTTTAATTTCTCCTCTCTACACCAGGTGGGATTATCTATTCTTGCACTGAGCCTCTTGTTATCATCGTGGTGATTCAATCACCTAGAAATTTAGCTTTGCATAAACCCTGTAAAAAACTATTACTGTTCTCTCTTCACTCCAGGACACATGGCACAGCCAGTGAGTGAGCACTTTACAACCATGCCAGAATTGTTTCACAGACAAGAAATAAATACAAAACTTCCAGATTCAGATCCTGCGTTTCACCTTTAACCTCTCTGCCGCCTTCTCCTGCAAATGTTTGAGTATCCCTGCTATTCATCAGGATAACAACCCAGAGAGGTGATCAATACAAATGTTTTACAAACACTCTCCTTTGGTCAAATAGTTATGACCTAAAGGTGTTTTCTCCTCCTACAGCAGCAGGACACCCTACATGTAATCCTCTATGTCTAGTCAAAACCTGCTGTTCCAACAAAATAAATCATAGTGGGAAGACATTTAACTATTTAAAAGCATCAGCTCTGTTTGTTCCTGAAGATTGATTTGAGGTCTTCTGGAGTTGCCACCCCCATCCATAAGGCTGAGTGTGCATTACTCGGCAACATCAGTGTGACTTTGCAGGCTTTCCCTTTGAGTCACCCTGACTTGTATTTAAACACCTTGTTTTACTTTTTGCTTCCCTATCACCAGTATAAACAATATGTAGAAAAATAAATTGATGACCTAATATAATTGATCAGAACAAATAATACCACTGAACATTTTTATCGTATAAAGAGATTCCAACCACATAATCCAAATATTTACAAGACAAAGTTAATTTATCATGGATACCTCTATAAAAGGGAAGTTTACAGGAAAGATTTGAACACTGAAAAGAATTCTGGCTTGCCAATTGTGTTTGGAAAAGACTGTGGTGGAGAAACACTTGGAAAAAAAATAGAGAAGTAGTTACAACATAACACAGCTGAATTCATAAAGATGTACAGCAATTAAAAGTCACATTGGCATTTGAGAGGGCAAAAGAGATTAGACACCTGGAAATATACCTATCATATGGAAATTCCAGGGAGAAGTCTTTGACCCATTTTCTGACTAGCAAAACTAGCCAACTTCCCCCTCCCCTTGTGATTCATCAAAACTGGAACAATTTCCAACTGAGCTTCAAATAAATTTTATCAGAATAACTTTGATTTACTACAATTAATGTTCTTGCACACACATTTTGCAATTGATTTAATATCTTTCTTGCTTCCTCTGAATGCTGTCATTAGCACCACAGCATTCAGCGTTACTTGTGGTAAAATTTGCCAGCAGTAGGTCTTTATCTTTGCTGACATGTGGAAAAGCGTCCTTCCAGTATTTGGTGAAGGACAAAGCCATGACAGTTGCCATACCAAGAAAGGAAAACAAGAAAGAGGTAAGGAAGAGGATTGAAAAAAGGGTGAAAAAGTCTTGTAGGAGAAAAGGAACTTTTTTTACTTCTTGGTTGATAAAAATATTAACAAGGCAAGGGACTGACTTAAGGCTTGGGGTTCTCCTAGGACATGCAACTTGCTTTAAAGCAGTAAAACAGATGGAACAGATCCATGAGAATTTTTTTTATTTTCATGGTTAACAGCAGAAAGACAATGAACTGGCACAAGGTGCAACTCTAAGCCAATTTTAAAACATAATTTATTGCTAGGATTTCAAAACAAATGCTAGTCATAGAAGATCAGAAGGACAAATTTACAGTTATGGTATCATGAAGGCAATGCTGGAAGTCACAGGTTTGAGTTTTCAGTCAGGCATACAAAGGACCCTTTCGCCTTTCTTGGGAAGTAATCCACAATAAAAAAATACATCCCTGCCACACATGACAGATCTAAACACGACCAATTTAGAGCTTCAATGGTGAAGGAATTGCATGGGTAAGATGGCATAAGAATTCATAAAACAAGATCTGTATTTAAGGTTACGTTCATGAGTGTTTCCTTCAGGATATTTCTGATGTCAGTGTTTCCAATACGAAGCTCAAAAAGCCATACATCTTTGCTGTCCAAGCAAGCATTAAAGTGTTAATGAATTCCCCTCAGGCACCAGATGTTTTTATCAAAAAATTATTTTTTTTTGTATTAACCTGCAATAATATCATTGACTCTCATTATCTTATTGTACAGCCAGTTTTAGTAACCCCATGCAATTTGTTCAGAGGTACTGCAGGATTTTGGTATGTAACTATATACCATTACTCCATATCACAAATTTAGTGAAATAGTACATTTTAAAATAGAGTGAATAAAACAAAAATACTAAAATCTATTCATTCATGTCTCCATAACATGAAAATAGAAGTCATCTTAAGACAGATGTTGTTCAGTTTTCATATTCAGTATAAAGCAGTATTTCTTCATTTGAAATACTATTTTTAATAAGTTATAAAGATAAAATGTAGTCATTCACCTTGTATTTAGCACAGACCAAACAAATAGTTAAAATGAATGCCATAAAATCAATCTATTTTTAATTATTTCACCCCTATCAGTGAAGATCACCAAAAGATCACTGGGAAAATTAGGTATGGCAGCAGATGCTGGAAGACACAACAGTCTTCCCAAGGAGCAGCTTGCACAGGTTTTAGCATATCCACATATTTTAGCATGTTTAGTATTCAGTTATCTACTCTCCTTAAAAAAAGAGGCATCAGTGGTTCTCAAGTTCTCCACCAGATATTTTATGTGGAAGTCCCAGTTGATTTGTACTGCGTACAAAACATCACCAACCAAATACTTTCTTGGTTACTGACAGAAGACGTCACTTTTGAAACCCTCTCACACACATCTTCTTAGTGAACAGGGCAGAGAGACATAAAACATCTCTGCTCATGGCTAGCATTAACTTGCACTCACTTTGTCTACTGTTTCACACACAATATTTCCCAGCAGAAAAAAAACTTCATCAAAATCAGGAAAAAAATCTAAATGACTGGTAGCATGTGTCTGTGCAAATGAATCCTGAATGGCCTTGCATGGGTCTTTTCATATGTCATTTTCTCTGAAATATTTATTAAGTACATTCCTTGAAGTTTATTTTCCTTTTCAACCATTCACTTCTTGCTTTACGTATCGTGGTTGGGAGATTTTTTTAACGTCTGCTTCCCTTCACTGAACTAGTAGAACATATGCACACTCAGAATTTCACTTTTATTTTGGGGATTATTTTATTAAACTTCAGTTTTAAGTTCATAAAGCCACAGATAAGACAGTTTGAGTAGAAATTTCCATAAGTCTTTCAGAGATTTCTCAAGGTTCTCTCACACTAAATTAGCTCTCTTCTCCCGAAATATTTAAGCTGTCAATTCAATATCATTTCAAGCAACTAGGTCAGGGATACCTGAAGTCTGAACTGCAAACAGCAGATATTAAGGAAACAATCTGCTGAAGAATGAAATTAATAGGCAGAGCTTTCCTGTCACATGTTCATTTTCCCTTTTTTTGTTCAAAAAAGAAAGATCCACTTTGAGCCCTGTTCTGGTCAGTAGTGCCTGACAACCACTTAGATATTCTGTACATGCATCATAAGGTTGAACTTTAGGGAGAGAGAAATTTTGGGTTTACACCCATTCTCCTAAGACAGTAGGAAAGCAAGCAAACTCATAGCCACAGTGAGAAACAAGCAATGCAATTATTCACAAAGATCTTCTCTCTTTTCTAAATTATGTTCCATAAGATAAGTAGGTCTATTAAAATGATGATCCCAGAGGAAGAAAACTGATCAACAACCTACAACAGAACTTAATGACCAACGTTTTTCATTTTAAATAGTGAAGAAATTGCTTTATCTCAAATTCAGTAATATAGAAGTTATTAACATTTAAAAAGCAAGAGGTTATTTAAGAAGTTGCATGTGAACTTGGAAAACCTAACTTTGCAAATAAATTTACTAGATCAGCTATTTCAATATATTGTTATTTATACTGAAAAAATTGTTTTTAATCTGTTGCTACCACTGGCTATCCGTCTAAAGAGCAACAGTAATGACAAAACCAGCTTCTAAAAAATTAGCGAGGGTGTTCTATTACATTTGCTTCAGACTAAGAATCATATTTAAAACCACATTTTGATACATATATTTTACTCAGACTTTATCCAGCTTGTAAGGAGAACTTACCTGCTTGGAAAGCACAGTGGAAGACAGATGCAAGTAAAATTGTCAATTTTAAGCTGTCTATTTAAATTTCATCATTTTCTCTCCACTGTACTGACAGATGACAGTGGTCTTGCCACCTAGGAAAAAGCTGAAATGGAGCAAACTACTCCCCGTGGTGCTTCATTATAAACGTTGTAAAGTTGAAGCATGGAAGAGAAGGCTACAGCAGAGGGTCAATACCCCCAGGAAAGCAAGCTCAGCCCTACAAATTAAAATCAGTACCATCATTTTACTTGGGCTCTGCTATAGAAAATATCATGCACTCCATATCAGCCCCCCGGTGAGTTTTACAACACCAGAACAGATTGTAAATATCAAATTATTACTTGTTGCACCAACTGGCATTATATTTGATTAGTTCCAGTTTTAATTGCTTTCTCTCACATAGTTTCTCTGTTGGGGCATATCCCACTTGCTATAGGATTATTCCAAAAGTAGCTCCTGCATATCATGGCTTCCCCCAGGAGTTTTCTTTCATTTGCAAGCTTTGTCTACGCTGTCAAGTCTGAAGACTTTGACTAAGAGAGTTTTCAGGTGCAGCAGCTCCTTTTCATTGGCTGCATATCTCACCTGGGGCCATGGCACATGCCAGGCTGGGTCTGTAGCAGATTTGATGTGTTGCAAGTGAACTACAAAGCCCATGCCGGGATGGGCATTCCCAGTGCTTCCAGGACAAGCTGCACACCCATGCTGAGCACCAGCCACCTCTGCCTTGCATAAGCAGTGTCCTCACATGAACATATCTCATTTTGTTCTTCCTGGAACTAACTGCTTCTATCTTTTCTAAACATTGCTCACTTAGTGCATATAGGTATAAAATGTGCAAACTGAAAAGAAAACCCCTACTGTTACGCCAATTGTCTCTGCTCTCCCTCCCAACATGCCAAAATAATTAAAGGAGCCTTCCAAATTGCCCATTGTTTTAGGAGAAGTAGAGAGAAAAAAAAAGAAATAAAGAAATCCAAAAAGTACACATAATAGCTTAAAAAGTGCATCAAAAGACCCAAAACAATGTTCCCAGCCTAATATAAGATCTGCCATATTTAACCAAAAAGTCACATTTCAGCTTCCAGCACCAGGTAATAAAACTTGTGATAATTCTTCTTGAAAATTAGATATTTTCTCCTTTCTGCTTTCACTGACTGAAAGATTTTCCTGGAACTTCTCAACCTGTACAACCCTTAATAGGTGAAAGAAATTATACTTAGCTTGCTTTTTTGAGGAAAGCAATGATTATTCTCATTTAAGATGAGTCAGTCTCAAGGCTGCATATGTGATTTAGTCTCTTAAAACAGTCATGGGATAGGACCCAAGACTCAAAACTCGTTCTCTGCATTAATCATAATTTTTAAACTGTAAGCCTTGCAGGATTGAAAACTAAATAATTTTCTTCTCCTCAGTGGGACCACCCACTGCATTCCATAACTGTTAGACAAATCTCTTGTGCAGATTCCCTTCTGCAAGCTGTCTACATAAGGAGACAACCACACGCTTCTCTGCAGTGAAATACTCCAACTTTAGACAGAAAACATTATGAGGGTAATATTGTTCTGAATGAGCATACCCTATTGCAATGCACTTAATTTAAGTGTGAAGGAAACTATTCAACAAAGCCGACAGTAATTCCTAACATTTGAAGGCTAATTTCTGCTATCTTGGATTCCTTTAACACAGCCTTTCCTATATATTCATGTGTCTGCTATATATTTCAGAAATCTGCTGTTATTTCAAACAGAAAGGTTGATCATTTTGAATACAAGCCCATCCAAACCAATTCATTTGAGAACAAAATTTCCCAGGTTTCCTGTCACCTGGAGGAAATTGGCCTGTCCATAAATAAAACGTGTGCAGGCTGGATGATTTCTCATACCCATGGCATGCACTCTGGCATGCACTGTGAAACTCAGCCTCGGGTATTATGTTCCTGTATACCCCTACATCTGATTTAAAAAAAATAGCATTAATCACCCACATTAGGATTTCCAGGCTTTGTTTGGAATAATAACTGGCTTCTGGTGCACAGCCAGCTGTCACAATATGAGCTTTATGGAGTTGGTGAGATTTTGCTGAGACAGAGAGGGAGCCTTTGGTATCCACAAAGCCCCCTGTAGGGCTCAAGGTATTCACTTGACCTCTGTTCTTCAAAGGGGGTGAAAGTCAACTCAGAACACCTTCATTCATAAGCTATGATCCAAATGTATAGGAAATACTTTTGCACCAGGATGCTACAGATTTCAAATTTTTTGGCATTCACTCCTTGCTAGCAATGCAGTTTTAAAAGTGTTTGTTTTAATGAGTTAAAGGTCTTAAATACAGAGAATAATATTAAACTGAAAAAAATACTCAGAAGGAAAGAAAATAGCAACTTGAATAATGGTTGAATCAAAAAAGTTACCTCTATTTTCAGTACTAATATGTTTAAAAGAATTTCTAAGGGGGTTCAGTCATCTTGACTACTTGATTTTTGTAGGGAGGTCGGGATTGTTTTCTAATTTTTTGTGGAGTTTTTTTAAGTGGCAGGGTTTTTCATTCTGTTTGATTTTTTTTTTTTGAGAAACTGCGACAAAATTTGGTGCTTGAACAGGCTTCCGACAGAAATACAGTCACTAATGCTATTTCAGTTCAAAGCAGAGTAATTGAATAATCATGAATATGCATTCAGATTTCTGACACAAGTAATATATGAAGTTTCCAGAAGAGACTTCCTACAAAGACTGATTACACAGAAGACAATTTTAGATTAACATAATTTAGAAACAGTAAAAACCCTCTAGGAAACTGTCTTCTCTGTATTTCCCAAGGACAATATAATATATATGACTCCTGCCAGGTTTAGCTTTTCTTGCTGTTTGACTGAGGCCAAAAGCAGGCAATAAATTAATTGTTAAAGGACTGAGCTGGAGAAATCTCTGCTACAAAAATTTGACAAAGCAGTAGCTGTCAAAACAGACTGCTACTTTGCAATCAAGGAGGATCTTTTTTTACAGAAGAAAGCAGACAAGTTGCACAATGTTCACAGATGCAGACAAGTTAATCCATGTCTGACATGTTTGGAGGAGGTGCATCTACATTCTTCAAAGGCACCAGCCATGTACCTACATTGAAGCAATAGATTGTTATGAGTCCCAGTTGCTTGTTGGAACATTTCAAAAAGCCATAATATACACTGAGCACAGTGTCTAAATATATTTGTATTCAGTCTTTCAGTTTACATAATTCCTCTATCAATCACCTTCTAATATACATGAATGGCCATAAGGCTTTCAAGATGTACAATCAAAAGAAAAAAAAATCGAGGGCTTCTCCAATCTAACTTGAATTCCATAACCACAAAATGTATGCAGTTTTCCTTATTAAATCCCTTACAATTAGTTTATTAACTAGGATCCTGTGTTGAATTGGAGCAAATTCTACAGATATGGGTCAACCACCCAGATAAATTGACTGAAACATGTCACTAACCAGGCTATCCTCAAAATGATAACTAGAAGACATTATGGTTTTGTATGTTTCTTAGGTTAAAGGACGAACAATATAGGAACAGAAGTAACAACAGACCTAGAGAACTTTAAAATAATACAGATTACTGAATACTACTAAAATTTGGAAGTTTTTCATAAGCTGCGAGTGAAAAGACTGCAAATCAATTCAAATTCTGCATTTTGAGCATCAGTTGAAGTAATGCCATTTATTTAGTTTTGCATTTGGTATCGCTGGTGTAACCCAGATGAGTTAAATTGCATTGGTGTTATAGGAAACACTACCCATTATCTGAGAACATTGTTCTTCTCCACCTGTGACCCAGCTAACATCCAGACAATGTGCATGATAGATTCTTTCCCAGCAGCACAGTGCAGAAGAGTCCTACGGTAACTCAGGTTCCACAAAACTATCTGGAGCTGCCCATCAGGGAAAAAAATAAACATAAAATACTGAGTATCTTAACTTCTTCTTTTAATGTTCAGAAGAAACTTTAACCTGCTGATTTAAACTGAGCTACAGGACAAGTACATTCTACATGCAAACTACTCCAGTAAAGTTTGATCTACCTACACTATATAGGATTCTGTCCTGCAAAGTAAATGCTAATTAAAGTAAGCATTTACTTTTAATCACATCAGAATCTATTTGCCCATTTTACTTGCCAAGAGACAGGCATATACCATCAGAGGAAATAATTTCCAGTTTTTCCAGTTAAAGCTCTGAGACATGATGGCTGGCACTAATATTGCCAACAAGAAACTTTTTCAGACCTGAAAACTTTTGCTTTTTTTTCAGTCTTTCCTGAAATTCTTCTCTTTCAGCAGGAACACTAAGATCATTCACAGATGCATTTATCACACCTAATGATCTTCTTCCTGGCAGTCAAACTTTCTTTCAACTTGAACTGGTTTTCTTTGAGGAATACAGATGTGTCTGAAAAACAATCTATCTGTTCTTCACAAGAGATAAATTAATGTGAAATCAAATACTGCTGTTGTTGCGCTGTCACATTTACTAGGATCCTCATTAAATGTTTTCAGGATCTGGCTTGTCTAATAATCCAAATATAATGTAGTATCTCACATCCCATTCTTGCAGAATACTAACACACTCCGTTCACATATGTAGGTGCTTGCTTTGTGGTTCATGCAATTTCTAAAGTCTACCAGTGAAAAGAGACATTCCACTGGGAAATGTCTTTGTGTGAACAATATCCTATAAATTTCTGTGGGAGAAGTCAGGGAGCAACCCTTTTTTATTGCTTTTAAAGGGCTTTGTTCACTGCAGTCAGAAGTCTCCAAGTGAAGAGATGGAAACAGAGATTAATTGCCTCATCCGTTTGGGATGTAATTCCCTTTTGGGGAGTACCATAAAGCTTAGAAACCTTATTGATGGAGCTGTGTTTTTCCATGGAAACACTGTTAGCTTCTTTACAATAGACTTAGTCAGTTCAACTGGGTAATTTCAGACTGGCATTTTATTAGTTGGAGGAGTTGCATGCTGAAACAATCTTTCTACATCAGGACTGAAATTTCCTTATTAATTTGCATATGACTGCACAGTCAAAGTCTTTCAGGAGAAAGTTAGATGAACTTGGAAGTTCCAGGGCTTTAATGATAAGATAGTTTTCCTTTCACTCAAGACAGTGTTTGAGATTTTGGTTTTGTTGTTGCTGTTTGATTGGGTGTTTGGGTTTGTTGTTTGGGAGTTTGGGTTTTTGTGGGGTGGGAGGGGAGATGGATCTATGAGGGTGCCTTGGCCTTAAAAAAGTCCATAGCTATAATTATGTTGACTTTGGAAAGAGAAGATGGTATTTTGGGTAGTGCATCCAGCTCTGGGGTCCCCAAGACATGAAAGATATCAAACTGTTGAAGCAAGTCCAGAGGATCAGCCCCAAGCTGATCAGAGGGATGAAGCATTTCTCCTGTGAGGAAAAGCTGAGAAAACTGCGTTTGCTCACTTTAGAAAAGATAAGATTTCGGGGTAACCTAATTGTGGCCTTCCAGTAGCTGAAGGAAACTTACAGGAAAGATGGACAGGGACTTTTTATTAAGGGCATGTAGTGACAAGACAAGGGGCTATCACTTCAAACAGAAAACAAGTAGGTTTAAATTATATATCAGAAAAACATTCTTTACTATGCAGGCAGAGAAGCGCTGGAACAGGTTGCCCAGAGAAGTTATGGATGCCCAAACCCTGGAAGTGTTCAAGGCCTGGTTGGATGGAGCCCTAAGCAACCTGGTCTTGTGGAAGGTATCCCTGCCCATGGTGGGGAGGGTTGAACTAGATGATTTTTAAGGCCCCTTCCAATCCAAGCCACTCTATGATTCTGTGATTCTATAGAGTATCTGTAGCACAATCAAACCAAATAATCAAACCTTTTCTTTTGAGCAGAATATTGAAAAATCTGAAAATTAGTGCAAATCTAGCCAGTCTCTTAACCAAAATACTGCATCATTCTCTGATTCCATGGTTCTGATCATCTGCCAGAGCTCATCAGCTTTGTGCACATCACCACAATTAAGTCAAAACCAGAGGTCATTGTACCAACTAAAAGCTAAATAAAAAAGAAAAACAATGAACCTAAGTATTTCTCTGTAACTCTTCTCTCTCCAGCATATTTTAATTATTTGATCTGGTTATGCAATATAAAAAAAATACTGCAAGTTCATATTATAAAAACAAGAGTTAAGCATCATTTTCAATAACTGGAGAGCAACTGATCAGTTCATGAAAGGATAAAAAAATTTGCATTATACATGACATCAACAAGCCATCTTCGTTCATTATATTTTCAGACTATTGACCGGTGAATCTTGGATAGGCTTTTCTTACCATCTGTACTGAAAACATTTTCTGGAGAGATCATTACCTGTAGGTAGTTAAATGCATTCACAATTCACAAATGTATTCTTCTTAAGCCTAAGAGAAGTGCTATGCCCGAATAGCCTCCACTTACATTGCTCCAAAGGGGCCCAGCTGGACTAGGCCAGCTCCACACCAAATATTCCGATTGTTAGGTAAAAGGAAAATTTAGCAATATCAGCATTTGGTAGAAGCAAGCAAGGCATGTTCCTGCTTAAGCACCAGGAAACAGGATAAGAGCAAACATATGGGTCTGTTATTCAGGATTATTTTTGAAACTATGTCATGCACAATGCTTTTGCAACCTGACTCTGAAGATCAGCATTTACTTTTCTAATGGGCTGTAAGTGTTGAGACTTCATTATCAGGTTGAGATTGACTTCTGCTTTCTAAGCTGCTACTGTTCAGCTGATGAAACATATCAACAAAATCAGCATACATCAGGAGCTCTTATATTCTAAGTTCCCCTTGACAGATTCTCCTTCATTCACCATTGAACATGTTATAATGCCAGACCAGTGGATAGTTAATAGAGTTATATAAAGGAAAATGGCAAGGGAAAGCCTTGGACTTTCACCCTTTACTAAAATCATTACAATGCTCTGAAGTGGATTAAAATAGCACAGAAAGCACCTTTGATCCTCTTTCAGTCACAGAAATGACCTTTGAATTTTATTGTGTTTACAATAATCTTCTATGCAGATAGGTGTGAACTTTAGCTAAATTAGTTTGACCTATTGCAAATAAAGAAAAATGATTTGCATTTAATGTTTCTTCCTGGAAACTAAGGGCAAAATGAAACCATAGAACAGCATATCTAGAAAATGCTTAAGCAGTGGCTCTCATTCTACATCAGGAATATGCAAAATGCACTGGAGAATCATAGAATCTTAGAAGTGTTTGGGTTGGAAGGGACCTTAAAGATCCTTTAGTTTCAACTCTCCTACCAATGGCAGGGATGCCACTCACTGAATCAGACTGCTCAAGGCTCCGTCCAATCTGGCCTTGAATATTTCCAGGGATGGGGCAGCCACAACTTGTCTGGACAACCTGTTCCAGTGCCTCACCACCCTCACAGTAAAGAATTTCTTCCTAACATCTAATCTAGACCTACTCTCTTTCAATTTAAAATCATTGCCCCTTGTCCTGGTACTATTTGCTCCTACAAAAAGTCCCTCTTCCTCCATTTAATAAGCCCCATTAAGGCAACTGAAAGGCTGCAATCAGGTTTCTCTGAAGCTTTCCCTTTTCCAGATTCAACAATCCTGGCTCTCAGCCTATCTTCTAAGAGAATTGGTCCATCTCGCTGATCAAATTCATGGCCCTCCTCTGGACCCACTCTAATGGGTCCACATCTTTCTTGTGCTGAGGTCCTGACCTGGATGCAGAATTCCAGGTGGGGTCTCACCAGACTTCAGTAGAAGGGCAGACTCACCTCCCTCAACCTTCTGGGAAAGATAGAAGTAATTTCCTTCCATAGATTTTTTCATATGCAAAATTTCAAATCAATGACCTGTCTTATTTGCATTTTGAATTAATATATTCAAGACATACACAGTAGCCTTTTCTCAGCCACTATAACAGGAACAGTGCACAGCTGCAGCCAAACAGAGAAAAATCTCAACTGAAGTGCACTCAGAACCTCTAGAACAGCAATTTTGGAAGTGGGATGGTCTGCACCCCAAGCACTTTACTTATTATGCTTTTAGTCCCCTGACACAGTTTCACTTTCTCAGTGCAAACTAGAATGTGAAATTGGGTTTTGCTTACCTCTCTAAAATACCAATCACTGCACCCATACGCTCATATACAGGCTACCATCCAAAGACAGGTTGGCAGAAGTTGGATATATTTATTAGGAGAAGGATTTATCTTTATCTGTCCTCCTTTCACATTCTTCCCTGAAGGATCTTCTTTTGTCAGAGATCTGCTATTAGGTTTAAGGCAGAGCTTTGGCCCAGACACCATTACATCCCTTACATCTCTTTTCCTGTCACCCCATACCCCTCAGGTATGCAGACAATACTTCTCCTGCTGCAAACCATCTTAATAAGGCCAAAGGCTTCTCTAAGTCTAAAGGCTTTGCAAGCTTTATAAAACAAAGTAATTATGCAGTCTAATCGAATGCTTAGAGGTGCAAATTAATAAAAACTTTATTGACACTCAAACTGTCCTCTATAAACTATCCAGAAGTCTTTATCACTGAACACTTCTGAACACATCCACGAAGGAGCTGAGATTTTTTATAGTCTCAAAATTATCTCAAACTCTGCATTAACAGACCCAAGAGTCCATAAATATTTGGATGAGAATTTAGTTCTCTATAAACAGGCCTACAAATTTCTATCATGGCTATACACTTACACATAACTAAGATTCTGATCAGCTAGTGGTGGCCACATATTACCACCTTTCCTAAGAGATTAATTTACTTTCTATTAAAAGAGAATAACAGCAATCTGTAAACTTCCTCACGTTCTGTACAAGAATACAAAACTTGCAGGTGCGCACTAGGTGATAACAAATGTATTTGCTGAATGACAAAAAAAAAAAAAAAATCAAGAGGAACTAGTGTACTATTATTGCCAAAACATAAACCCCAGCTGCTAAAAGCATGCCTGTCTTTGGAACTCATAGAATCATAGAAATGAATCAGTGAATCTCAGGCTGGGGTAGACTTTTAAGGTGCTTGAGTCAAACTATTAGCTCAGCACTGCCAAACACACCACTAAACCATGTGTTAAGTGTCACATCCATGGTAACTCAAGCACTAGCATGGACAGCCTGTTCTAATATCTGACAAACCTCTCGGCGAAGAAATTTTTCCTAATATCCAACCTAAACCTTCCCTGGTGCAACTTGAGACCCCTTCCTCTGGTCCTATCACTTCTTACTTGGGAGAAGAGACTAAACCCCAACTCCACAATGTCCTTTTAGAGAGCTGTAGACAGCAGTAAGGTCACCTCCTTTTCTCCAGGCTAAGCATCCCCAGCTCCCTCAGCCACTCCTCCTCAGACTTGTACTCCAGACCCTTTGCCAGCTCCATTTCCCTTCTCTGGACCAGCTCCAGCACCTCAGTGTCTTTCCTGTAGTGAGCAGCCCAGAACTGGACACAGGATTCAAGGTGCAGCCTCACCAGTACTCAGTACAGGGGGCCAATCCCTGCCCTGGTTCTACTGGCCACACTGTTTCTGACTCAAGCCAGGATGCCACTGGCCTTTTTTGCCACCTGGGCACTGCTGGCACACATTCAGCTGCTGTCAACCAGCACCCCCAGCTCCTTTTCTGCCAGGCAGATTTCCAGCCACTCTGCCCCCAGCCTATAGCACTTCATGGGGCTGCTGTGACCCACGTGCAGGACCTGGAACTTTACCTTGTTGAACCTCACATAACTGGCATCAACCCAATGATGCAGTCTGTCCAGATCCCTCTGCAGAGCCTTCCTACCTTTCAGCAGATGAGCACTCCTGCCCAGCTTGATGTAATCTGCAAACTCACTGAAAGTGACCTTGATCCCCTCGCCCAGGTCATCCATAGAAATATTAAACAGGAATAGCCCTAATACTGAGCCCCAGGGAGCACTGACCCAATCTCACAGCTGTGCTCACTGCCACTGACCCATACTGGCATAAGACCAAGGCACATCCTGCAGCATGACACAGGGGTGGCAGCATATTCCCATAGGAACTTTGTCTTGGTGGCAAAAACACAACTGTCAAATCAGCTCCCCTGGTACACATGCAAAGTACAAGCAGCAGTTTAGTAATTTTGTTCCACACTCTAAAGTATTCTGAAATTAAAGGGGGAAGAAAGAACATATTATTGGTACTATATTGCTACAATAATTTAAGCAATTGGTAGAAGCACCACCTAGTCCTACAATGTACTCATACTTTTATCAGCACCAGGTGCCTTAAATCTATTCTGAAAAGCCTGAACTATTGTTCAGCCTGCAGGTTATTCATCCATTATTTACAGAATTCACAAACATTCACAAACATTCTCAAAGTGAGAAGAGAAAAACTGAACACACAGGTCTTTTCATGTCCAGCAATACCAAGAGACAAGAGAAACACTTTTGCAAGGCTGGATTATTCTCTGCACAATGGGTTGTGCTCTTGCATATACGCATAAGGTTTATTAGCTGAGGTGAAGTTTAATTAACAGATATTATTTGAAGTCCAGTGCTATAAAAGACTACATTTTCCAATGCAACTTCATTTTCATTACAGAATTTAAAAAAAAAAAAACCAACCAAAAATCCAAAACCAGACAAAGAAGAAGGTAAAGCAAGCCCAGGTAGAATTACATCAATTGCACAGGATTAAGATAAAATTTTCTTATATTTCCCACTTATTCGCTCATTGTTATTGACAGTCAAGTACTGCACATTCACAGAACAGGTTCCTAACTTCAGTATTCCTTCCCTTTAAGGGTCAACCCATAGGGTTGTCTTAGAACGGACAGATGCCCAGTGGGAAAATTAGATGGTTGCCATGAACCTCTTGATTCTGTCAAAGAAGCATGAGGAACTGTTACACAGCGTTTGGACAGGGACCAAGAGATGGTCATGTACCTACAAGAGAAATAATCAGAACATGTGAAACTATCTATCCACTGCTGTGGAAAAGAAGCTTGTACTGTAATCCTTCTCCCCTCACTGGAGCTGAAGGGATGGTGGAAACCTTAACAACAAGGCATTCCAAGTAGCTAATCAAGGCAGAAGGAACAAGATAAACAAAGATTTATTAAAATTTTAAAAAGAGTCTGCTCTTTAATCACACTCTTATACTGGGCCTGGCAGGGATGGAATTAAACCTTCTTTGTAGTTGCTCATAGAATGCCATGTTTCAGATTTATTACTAACACGGTGTCAATGACACACCAATGTTTTGGCTAGAGCTGAGCAGTGTTTTCACAGTGTCAGAGCTTTTTCTTTTTCTCACTCAGCTGCCCTGCCCACACCCAGGCAGTGGACACCTGAACTGAAATGGCCAAAGGAATATTCTACACCATGTAACACTGAGTAGCAATAAAAAACCTTTTGTCTTCCAGAATAGCCATTACTCATAGACTGGCTGGGCACCAGCCTGCTTATGGGAGGTGATGAATGATGGCTCTTGCATCACTTCTTTCTTCCTCTCTCCACTTTCCTTCACTTACTAAGGTGACCATAATCAACTATCAAACATATGTCAAGCACAGGTAACTCTCATGATGCCCATAAATTTTGTTAGTTTTACTGAGCACATTACATTATATGAAGGTAGAACAAATTGCAGCATTCTCTAAGTTTAAAGCAAGACTGAGGAGGCTAGTAAAACCCTTCAGTAAGTGTACAAATGAAGTCCCTATTTCTTTGGAAAATAGATGGGGGAAATTACTTTTTCTGTATAATGGCTTCCTTTGATTCTGAATAAATGAATAACTGTAAGAAGAACGGGGATGTCTTTTTTAGCATGTCAAAACTGTGCTGACTGAATAAGCATTAAAAACCAGCATTGTTTACAGAAAAAGTAACTGATGCCTTAAGTCTGATTAAATATACAAATAAGCTATATTCTCTGATGATATGTGGACAGCTGTGTCATTTCTGCATTTCATAATGTTAATTAACTAATATGATAAATAAGGTCATATTTATGCTACTATTTGTAAAATAAAGACACTTGTTACAACTTCTTCCAATGCATGACACTTGTAACAAAAAATGGCTAATGATAACAGTTTTCAGAGACAGATAAATATTAAAACCTTTATTATTTTATGCTGGATAGAGATGTCTATAAATACATCCTGATTAACAGTTAGAAAAACACAGCATTATTTTTGTTAAAGCTTACAAAAGGCTATTTGATCTAGATCCTCTTGTGCTTGTTTCAAAGCAAATAACTACATATTCCTTGATTTCAATGGCAGGACAGAGTGCAAGGCTTGAAGAAAGCATAGTCAGTAGTGTTAATACCCAAGTCAGGCTTACTCAATAGTTTCCCTTTCAAGGCTTCATTTTCAATCACTTATGGCTTAGCCAAATGCAGCCATTTAGATATTTAAGTCATCTCCCAAATACAAGATTTTTAAACTGAATTGCAAAGGAAAATAGTCCAAGTTTTGTCAACAGGGATGTAAGGTAGAAAGGGTTTGACTCCACAGTAGAAATCTGCATGTTTCCTCATCTTGTGGAAGATAATTCTCCAGTTTAGGTAATCTGTATATCTCAGACTTCAAAGGTTTTAGCAAGTATTTACAGAAGTATTATTCAAAAACTTCTCTGTGTTATGCTACATGCCTTTGAGAGCTGCAGCATACCATGTCCTGTATTTAAACCATATCTGCAGTGATATTGAACACACAGCTTTAAATCACGGAATCACAGCCATTTATGTTGAAAAAGATCCTTAAGACCATTGATCCCAGCCATCAACCCACCACTAAATGATGTCCATAGGTGCCATATATACGTGGCTTTTAAATACCTTCAGGGATGGTGACTCAACTGTTTTCCTGAGTAGCCTGTTCCAATACTTGATAACTGTTTAATTGAAGAAATTCTTCCTAATATCAAAACTAAACTTCCCCTGGCACAACTTGAGGTTGTTTTCTCTTGTTCTACTACTTTTTACTTGGGAGAAGACCAACATGTTTGCAGCAAATGAAAGAATTGATCTCCCTACTGTCCAACCACACCTTGCACTTAACATCTTTTCTCCAACCTATATCCCAAGTACAAAAGAGAAAGGTAAAGATTTATCTTGCACTTAACAATGAATGCTCCCTACTGCAGGAGCTCAGGGAGTGTGAAAGCAGCAGCTTGGTGGTATAGTTCAAAGGCAGAGGGAGAACAGAAATTCAGGCACGTAGGAATCCATATTAAAATGGGGGTCAGGGGAAGACAGGACAGATGAAAAAAGAGAGCAGAAAGAAAAGGAAATCAAGTAATTTTTCTTCACGGCTAACTGGATCATTTAGTTTATGGCTAATTCTGGCTCGAGCCGTTAAAAAGCTCTAGAAAGAAGCTACTGCCAATGCTCCCACTGCCCAAATCCGTGCACATGCCCTCTCTGCAGGTGTGAACACAGTTCTGCCCAGCTCCAGAGCAGGAGGGAACATCAGTGCTTCTGTCACCACTTCTGATCTGTCGCCTACCCGTGTGCTCAGCTGCATCAGTCACACATCTTTAGTGCAGACCAGGCTGACAGAAGTGCAGTGAGCCATACTAATAATGTAATGGCAGATAAACCTGCAGCTAAGCCTCAGAAACCATCCAAAAGTTTATGTCTACCTTATAGTCACAGATGCACAGTACATGCAGAACATGAGGGAATACAGGAAAGGATTATTAAAACTTAATTGCCGGGTTGGTACCACTGAGATATAAAAGTTTCTAGTTTTTCCTTCCTTTAAAAGCATGGTTGCCTTATTAGCTCTATTGCTACCCCTCCCATTTTGCTCCTAACCCAGTCAGGTGGATAGATGGAATTGGTCATATAGCAAAGAGATTAAAAAGAAACCAAACCACAGTTTCATAAGTTGATTTGAAGCATTAAGAGTTAGATCATCTTGACATCCTCACATTTTTTCTGCAGTACAAATGTTGGGATGAAAAAGGATGGATTCCTTGGGATATATAGAAGATGTTAATCTATGGCAAACTCAAATTTCCAGAGATTTATGCAGAATGATGGCTCTTACTTTAATAAGGTTCTATATTTTTAGAAAGTCGTGTTTTGATCAGTTAAACTCTCCTGCCTCTACCAGAAAATATGTCAGTTCATCATAAAACTTGCTGCCAAAACATGTCTTTAGGGAAAAATGTTTCTCAACATCTCTCTGCAATGTACATAACCTTCCTCCCTCTGTAATCCTTATATCCATATAGTTTTAAAAAGAAAAAAGAATTTGGAAAATAAAAAAAAAAAAGAAGAAGGAGCTGTCTACATTTTAGCAGTTATATCAGGACTCTAAAAAGTGGTATTTATACTTATATTGTTCTATGAGTTAATCAGATATCTTGAGGAACCTCTTTTTAATTTTCCTTTTCTTTCCAAAATCCACTCAAATAGAACACAATTTTCCCAATTTTATCTATCTCCATTAAGAAAAGCATCTGCTGAGACTGGGAAAGGGTAAAATGTAGGGTAATAAATCACACTGGCCAACAACCAAGCCTTGAAAAATCAGCAAACATCAAAACATCAGAAAACATCAAATTATTAGCCCTTTTTCTTGCCTACATTTCTGTGGACACATCTTTGCAACTTGTGATGCTGCACTGGGGAACTGCAATAGTCTGCCTGTATGATGATGTTACAGAAATTATTGTATAGTTTCCCACTGTTGAATTATTCATCACTTTCTGTTGTGGAAAAGGTTGTTTCCTGTGATACTGAGAATCAGTTTCCCATGTACACACATGTACATACTGTCCTTATCCCAAACACCATGGATCAGTTCAGTGTACGAAGTTAGAGACCAAAAATGAACTTCTGAAACCATCACATCTTAATGCCTTCTTGGATCATTTGGATTAATGCACCCAAAATCAATTTAGGGTCATTTAAAATTCTTCACTTTATCATTATCAGACCAACAACAACAACAGCAAACCAACAACAACAGCAAGCAACCACAAAACACAACCCTCTGGAAACCCAAGGAAAAAAAATGAACAAACCCCACCCCCTGCCAAAACTAACTAAGCAAAAAACCCATATAGCTGACTCTTTCCCCCTCCAACCTAATCCTGATACAACTGCAGATCTGTGTCTTGCTAATAAACAGACAAACCAGTGACTAAGAAAGCAGACAGATGGGCCAACGTTCACAGTCTTTCCTTTTAGAAATAAAACCATTGCTGCAACCCCTACAAACACTACAATAGTATTCGCTTCCTTTCTGGGAATTTGATGTGTTGAAACTTGGTTTCAGCCATCACTTACAACTTTCTGCAATGGGTTTAAAAGTGCTTTACCACACATCTTTCAAAACACATCAGGGAGGAAAGGCACCCTTCTCCAAGACCCTGCAGCACAATGCCACACCACCTAGAATCAGGTACACAGGGTGGGGAATGGGGCGTGACTGCCAAAACAGTCGGACAGGTCGGACATTTTAAACACATATGGGTAATTAATAATTTTGTTCTTCCAGTCACAGGGCGAGCACCAGATTTCTCTGTCCTTGTGTGAGGTCTTCTTTATCTCAGACCTCTTCTCCTGCATCTTTTATACATGCAATAGTTCTGACACCTGACAGCCCCCATGCTACCCCAAGGAATCATTTTAGGTTAATGAGATCCAGATTGAACACTCAATATAGTATTTGCAAATAAATACAGAGAGCCAATTGCCAGTTTCCACTGATGCTGCTTGCACTTTAACATTCAGCTGTCTGCAGGCCCTCTGGGAGTGTCAAGCTTGCAAAGAGAGAAGTTATGAAGGCATGAGAGAAGGAAGACCTGAGCAATATTGCACTCACTGAAATTACATTTCTAGGAAAACATGAGGGGGGAAAATAAATCTCAAAAATAATGTTTCATTTTGACATTTTATTTCAGAACTCGTCTCATTAGTCTTCAGTATCTCTCAAACATTTCCCATTTCAGACAGAAAAATTATTTTTTTATTCCTTTTAAAAAATTTTCCTTATTCCGGAATGCTGAGGTAGCATATTCAGGTAACTGGCCCCCACACCCCCCATTTATTTATTTATTTATTTATTTATTTATTTATTTATTTTTATTCTGTTAGCAGTAGTTGCAAGGTCAGCCTTCCTTTATCCTTTCCAAATAGACCTTCTGGTACAGGATCCTCTAATTCCACAGCAGTGTCCACTACCTGAGGTTGTTTGAGATATATGGTTGCTTCACAGTGACTCTGAAAGCTCTCCCAATAAAATAGGCCTCACCAATTATTTACTTTTAATATATTATTTTCTCATGTCCTATAATTACCCTAGCTGTACAGTAAGCTTACTGTTCACCAGATTTATAACATAAAGTACAGCTCCAGAGCTACATTCTTTTGGCTTGTCCTCTTCTACATAATTTCATAAACTACACACTCAAAAACAAGTCCCCATTACTTTTTGGTTTCTCTCCATGAGATCAAGAACACCTTGGGTACCACCCTCCAAGGTGAGATTCTCACCAGTTTCCCTTATTTTTAAGTGGAAAGGGATGAAAACCCTTCAATATTCAGTTTTAAATTGAGAGATTGAAATTTGTTTTGAAGTTTCAAAACACCACCAAAGCTGGTAACTTAGAGCACATGAGAGAAACTTTAGGAAAGATGTCTTCCCAACACGTTCATCACTGATAGTGAGTTACCTGCAGGTAGAGGTGCAGTCGCTGTCTCAGAAGGTATTTGAATCACAGGATACTGATTAATACTGAAATATTAAAACGGGAGAAACCTTGTTGCACTCTTAGCTGTCTACTGGACCTTATATTTGATTCAAGTATATTTTATGTTATGACACTCAAGAACATATACAGGTACAGATTTGAACCATTATGTGACTTCCAAAATAACCAAAGCACACGACTACCAACAAGGAACTCTGTAACAGAAGAAATTACAACCTGTATGTAGGCTAAGCCAATATTAACATACACCAGGCCAGGTCAATTTGACAACCACAGAAAATCACCCATTCATTTGTCCTGCTGTATCCATCAAAATGCAAAGATAGAAACAGGACTGGCAATATGCTAGACTTGTCAAAGTGTCTAAGAAGGCGAAGAACTGATTGCACACACTGATTAGAAACCTACTAAAATCAAGTGGTGGGGACAGGAGAAGGAAGAACAGAAGAATAATGGTCCTTACAACATCAAGAAATATTGCAAGGACCTTGACATCTACCAAAAACTCAGCCTTCCCAGGTTATGACTTACTTTCATCAGACTTTACTTGGTTTTACTCAGTGCTAAAACTATGAAGTGTATCCTGCTGGCTTTGACAATGAAGTTGGAGCAGGAGACTCAGGAAGCAACATGTAATGCTATTCAAATCCTTACATCTTTTTGCGGTGAGCAGGGCAGATCACTCCCTCGCTGCAGGGAGTGCCTTGATGTTTTCCTGTTGGCAGCAGCTGGAGAGAGCTGAGGGGCACTTCCCCAGGGAAGGCTGCAGGGACCCAGGCTGGGGAGTGCTCCCACAGACAGCAGCCAGGGCTAACTGTCCTTATTTTGCCCACATCCTTGTAACTTGGATGTTGGTCCTGCCACTTTGTTAACGGAAAAAAAAGAAAGCTTTCCCCAATGTCCTCTACAGATATAAGCTGGAAGCAGGCATTTTGTCTAAGCACAGACATAAAAATAACAAAATCTCTTCTTTCAGCAGGAGCATGAGCAAAACTGTAGTTATTTGATCATTTAAAAATTATATTTATTAGCTTTTGAAAATAAAATTAGCATTTCCTTTAGTTATGAATGATCATAAATACACCTAGATGTGTCTACAAGTAAGTGCACACAAGACATAATAGCTTGAAATATAATTGAATATCAGAGCAGCATGTCTTTTTCTAAAGAAAAAATAGCTCTGGATTTCATAAACATGAAATTGAAAAGAAAGCATTTTCCAGCAAAATGTTCTTGTTATAATCAAAAATTATTTATTTTACTGCACAAAATATACTCTTGCTTCCCTCAGTGTTTTTTTTGTGTAGTAGAAAGACTATTTGAAATGAGGCCATTTTTTGGGTTTTGGGAATTTGGTTTTTGTGTTGTTGGTTTCTTGTTCTGGGGTGGACTTTTTAGAGGCAAATCCAGCTTCCTCGGAACATGATGTAGTCATGATTTTGGAGTTAGATCACTTACAAGCTCTCAGATCCAAGACTGTGCCTGATGAGGTTGGACAAGCATTTTAATTTTGCTTTCATTTACTTCTACAAGCAGCATGCAAACCATATTTCTTTTTTTTAATTAGGACAAGGACATATAAGACTTCATCATGAACAAGATATTTACCCTTCATGGGTTTGATTTTGATAATAATAGAGCCAAGGGCTGCACATTACATTGCTTAAGTGCTACATTCCTGAACATGTGGGGGAAAAACATGGACAATTAGATGGAGCTTTATTTAAAAAAAATCAAGGTTTTGTTAGCATGAAAAGTCATAAAACTCAGAATTTATGTCCTACTTTTAAGACCCATTTCCTTGCAGCAGCTGCTCATTCTCCCCCATCATGGGCTCACAGCCTCTTCCACAAGCCTTCTGTATCTTCTTATAGGTGGTGCCTGGTCTGGGACCACTTCCAGCCCCAGCAGATTGTCTCAGGCAGCAAAAGCATCATATATTTGCCCTGACCTGAAGGGTAAAATAAAAATTTGTACCAGAATTTTAACCTAAAGGAAAGCAAATTATTCGTAGTCTGGACACAGGACATCAGATTTCTGTCTAGTAGGAGTCCCTATTTCCTCAGACTAACACATATATCAGCTGAATTTATAATATCTACTTCATATGAAAAGGAAGCTCCCAGGAAGGATGTTTAAATCTGGAATACTCAGATACAAACAAATCTATTCAAAAAATTTTGGTGCTGTTTAAGGTATAAATAACAAGAGATTAGTTCTTAATTGGTTTTTTGACTTTTTTTTCAGTTAAAATTTCTCAGATGCTGTATCCAATTTACATTTCAAAATTCACTTCTTTCTTTGGTCAGTCTGGCTCAGGAGTGCCTGGCATCTCAGTAAAAGTAGGTACTAAAGGAAAAGACAAAGCAATAAGCCATGATCTTATGTTTGATATTTAATTGTAGTGAAGCCAACTAAGCAGCAAGTTGCTACAGAAACTTGTGCCACTTCTATGGAAAAAGAAAGAGAAGTGTATCAAAACATGTGCATGAAAGCAAAATCTATCAGCAGACCAGGCTGTGAAACTGCTACTTACTCTAACTGCAGGTGGTTTAAAATTACAGGTTTTAAAGCTATCATTTGGAAATAAAGCAAAGACTACTATCATTGTTTAGCATCAAAGAGTTTTATGGGATTCACATGCCATCAGCGAATGAAGCATGCTTCTTTAAAGCATATCAAATATAATGCAAAGCAGTCTACAGTTTGGAGGGGTGGGGGAGTGAGCAGGGGTTCAGAAACAAAAAGCACATGAAACCACATTAGGCAGCTCACTGTGTCATGTTTGAAATACAAACACAGGTGTCAAGAGGTGTATTTCTCATAGGAAATTTCACTGCGGAGACAGACTAATACAGTTTCTTCTAGAAACCTAAAATTAAAACGGGCTCAACCAGAGTCAGATCAGCTTTTGAGGTAAAAATCCAGACCACAAATAACAGAAAAAATTTTCTCATTTAGACAGTCCGGACTATGAGATATTCAAAAGCATTACTGAAATGGAAAAAGCTAGAAGATGTCTGAAATTACGTGATGGACAGATCAACTGTTACCCCATTTTCCTCTGCATACACTGAATACTTTCTATCAGGGAATAACGCTTCCCTAGCATAAAATGTTATCCTTGGTACATTTACAACCACCAGTAGGAACTGTGGTACTGTGATGACACTTCAAATCACAAAGGGGTTTACTAGATGCTCTGAGTAAGGGACTGTAACTTTCAGAAAGAACCTGTGAGAAAAGAGATACAAAAAACCTTAGAATATGAGTGCACAATGCTTTATGAATATATATTGGTCTGTTCATTTCCATATTGACAGTGAAAGCAAAATACAGAAGATATGCTTGCAGTAAAAAATTACTGCTTTAATTATAGTCATATTTCTAGATAATGGCATTTGCACGACTTTTCATGACAATTGCATTCAAGTTTGAAAGGATAGGCCTGGGAAAAGCAAGAAACATTGGCAGGCAACCATGACTACAAAACACAATTAATGACAAAACTCACTAATTAATTCAGATTTTGTCTCTGCTGAATTCAAAATTCTCTGAAATGAGATACTGTTTTTCTCAACCAAAACAACAATAAACACCAGTGAAAAAGTATTAAGGTTCTAAATTATGATCACTTTCTAAAGTAACGATTAGGATTATGTGGATTCATGTTTGCATTCTGTTTGTGCTTTAGATAGTAAGTAGATTTTTTTAAAAATTTCAAATCCAAATTATGAGATTCCCCTCTCAAATTACATGATTTCTAAGTAGCACCATCAAGAGAATTCAAGGTACTACCTGAGCATTTCTCTAACTATTAAAATTGCCTAGAAAATACCTTGAGGAAGGAAAGAATTAATCAGAATTCAGTTTAACCTTCATTATCAATGAGGGGGAAAAAGGTAAGTTGGTTTCAAATGCCTAATATTGAGAAGTTATTAGTTGCATATCAGCAGAGGACACATTTGTCTGTTCTTCTGGGACTGGAGAAGGGAATTAGTATTAACTTTTTTTGATCTGAAAAGTTGATTTTTCTCGAAAGGTCTATATACACTTCTGATATCTACATATCCCATTATTTTCCTACTACATCTAAAGACCCACACTAACAGCAGTGTTAGACATTTATAGTACACAACACAAACATCTGCTCTACATGGTGGGGCAGCATCTCAGAATGAAATCTCCCACTGTGGTGCCCTTCTGCAACAAACCATTTCCCTCCTGCAGGAAAGCAAGCCTCAGTAGCAAACAGGGTTGCACTTTTAGTGGCAGTATTGCACTTCTGGTGGCAAGTAATGCTCTCTGGTTGTCAGGCACTCAGTGTTTGCAGCTCCACCAGGAGCTGCCCCATTAACTCGCTGGCGAGAAAAAGAGGAAGCAAAAACTCAAGTATAACCTCAGGATACAAGTGCAGTTTTAACCAAAGATTTTAAAAAAACCTACTACTAGTATTGGACTTCTATTTTGAATACAAAGTCATTTTATGTGACCTCTACATCAATTTAAGGCACATTTTAGCTGAGTATAAACTACTGCAGGACAAGAAGCCCTGACAAGGGCAAAGGTTAGCATTCTTCTGCCTGCTTTAATTAAAAAGAGAACTTGTAATGAGATGACTAAGTAAATACCAGAGACAGCAGGATAAAATCACTGTAGTAGAAGGACATTTTGTAGAAATCTTTTAAATGTTTTCCAAAGTTGCTTGGATTTATTATTCCAAGATTTTTTCCAAGAACTCTCCAAGCTATTCACAATAAGAATTGGTGAACATGCTGGGACATGGTAAGCATCCAGATGAATGAAAAACAATAAATATTTCCTCCCTTGAAAAAAAGGTTTAGGAGCAATGAAGATACTGTAGATCAGCCATATGAACTTAAAGTCAAAAAAATAGAGAAGCAAACACTTAAACAAGGTAAGTCCTTTAAAGAAGAAAAGAAATCAGGTGAAAGTAGTTTTATTATGCTAGATAAGTAGTTTCCTTCTATGAAACAAGTAACATATCTTTAAAATGTGGATAAACAACTGTAGTGTCCTCTCTATCTTAGCAAGCTTTTGATGTGGTCATGTCTGAGACCTAATCAAAAGTCAGTCATGTCCTTCATGAGGCCATTATAAGGGACATGCATAACAGATTGGAAATATACACTGTCTTCCTTTAGCACACTTAAATGTAATGACTCATGACAGACAGGTCTGAAGAGGTCTCTTCTACATCCAGCATCAGATATTATTTTCATTAGTGACATTACAGGTTTAAAGCAGATGGGAGAACAGAACAAGACAAAAATGGAAAAGGACCTGAAACTGAAGTGTCTTGAAAAATGTAAAAAAACCCCACAAATTACTATATCTCATTTAAATTGTAAGTGTAAGGAACTTTTAGTCTTGTAATCATAATTCAGTACAGTTGGCTAGGTGAAAGCCCTTAAGGGTCATAAGTTATAATGGATCCCAAGATAACCCTAAGTAAAACATCATGACTGAAAAGTCAATCAGCCCGACAATGCACAGAGGGTGAAATACAACCTAGAGGACATCTAAGTTAGTCTTTCCTTTTTACCAGCCATTAACAACACTATCAGAACAGTAACATCCAGTTTGAGGTGTCACATCTCAAATAAAAAGGAGTAGTTTGAGAGAGCTTAACACAGTGGAGCAAGAATGTTGAAAGGATTTCAGGGACACAGTCTGCGAGAAAAGAGAATATTCACCTCAGCCTGAAAAGAAAGGAAGTCTTCAATACATCTCTGCTAGGGAATGCAAATTATGTCTTATTCCAGCCTGGAATACAAATAAAGAGAAACGTGAATTAAAACTGGAACAAGGGACATTTAGGCGAGCTAAGAAAACCCACTAGCTGAATAATTAAACAGTGCCATAGCTTTTCCAAGAGTGTTGTTGTAATATCATATTTGGGGCTAACTAAAGCAATTAGAGAAACATTAGCTCAGAACAAGTTTGCTTTGTATTTCAGTAAAAACTGAATGCAGACTTTCAATAGAGACAGCAATACACATCTTAAGAGCTCATTTTACTGAAGTCTACAGCCTTTGCAAAACATTTCATTACTGTTTTGGAGCCACAAGGTCATTGAGCAAAGCATAAGACTCTCTCAGGCCTAAATCCCAAGTACTATATATGTATGTATTTTTTTTTTAATGAGCTTCATTTTCTGTTAACCCAGAGTTAAACAATCACAGTCTTTTATTTACCTATGGACATAGATTTCTGCTTGGTTTTACTCACAGATGCCTGTTCATAGTCAGCATGCCCAAATCAATGAATTTTTAAAACAAACTAAAGAGTAAAATAATTGGATAAAAAAGGAGCTATAAGCTTTAACATTCAACCCAAAAAGTCTAGAACATACTCAGAGCCGTAAAAGTAGCTGCTACAAAAGTGGTATGCAAAAGGAATACCATGGGGACAAATTACAAAGTAGTTACAAAAAGTAAAAAGTCAGACAACTGTAAACTTTAATACTGTCTTACAAAATTAATTAACAGAATTTAAGAAAAAAAAAAAGTGTTCTTCCTGACTTGTTCGGATTGCATACTTTGGGTGTTTATATCCTTTTGCACTTCTTCCCAACATACTCCTACACCCAACATCCCTTCAGCATTTTCCAACAATCCATTAGAAACAAATAGGACAAACATACAAATTGCATCTTTGTCTGTTTCTGAGAGACAAATACTTTCTGACAGTACTTTTCTTCCAGGATGTCTATGAGAAAGACTTGGTTTGACTTTATTTTATTCAAGGGCTTTGCTTCTCTCAATTTTATGTTCTGTGTTAAAATTTGGAGTTTCAATATTGCCAGAAAATTTTCTCAGAAATTTTGTCCGCAGCAATTCTAGTGATAACTTAATGACAATGAAGTTATCTTGAGCATTGCAAAAGTGGAAACTCATGACCAATTCAAGAAGAGAGTGTTAGCAAATGCATATTTTAACTCTCTTTACCAAAGTGCTTAAAGGCCTCTGTATGCCAAGCAAGAAGATGAGATTTAGCATAAAAGTCTGATGTTTCACTCACACCATGAAGAATTTTGTGAGAACAGAAATATCCACCAGCCAAAAGCTCATAATGTCCTCTACTAATAGAACACTGTCATTTCTAAAGCAGAGCAATTTAAGTCAAAACTTTTAAAAATGAGATTAAATACTAAGTAAAGATTTCAATTCCCAATCAGCATGTATGCTTTTTAACAAGAGAGTGGCTAAAAAAACATGGACTTTTAATAAAGAAGGAAAAAAGAAAGAAAAGCAAGCAGACAGCTGCTCAAAGAGGAACTATATACTTTGGAAGTAGAAGATTGACTACATACTTTGCATTTCAAACTATGTATCTATTTGAAACCTTGAAGCAACTTTAGTTACAACAAAACATTGTGCATATCAGTGTAATATTTAGAACTGTGTAAACTAATTTATACATCTTTGTGATTTTTTTTACAATTTTCAAAGCACAGTCTGTTCCATGAAGATCACAAGCAATCTGACATACACACAATCCTTTATTAAAATCTGTACTAAAATAACGACTGCTGCCCATCCATTGACATAAAGCAACTGGGCTGGATGGGCACGCCCAAAGAGTGGTGGTGAATGGAATTAAATCAAGTTGCCTACCAGTCATAAGTGGTATTACACAAGGTTTAGTATTGGGGCCAGTCCATAGTCTGGATGAGGGGATTGAGGGCACCCTCAGTGTGTTTGTAGATAACACAAAGTTGGGTATTATCCTCAACTTGCATCAGAGAAGGTTTATATCAGGTTATAGAAAAAAATATTTTTCCCTAAAAGGGCTGGTGAAACACTGGAACAGGTTGCCCAGGGAAGAGGTGAAGTCACCACCCCTGGAGGTATTTAAAAGATGTTTAGATGTGGCACTTAGGAATATGATTTCGTGATGGACTTGGCAGTGTTGGGAAAATGTTTGGCCCCAATGATCCTAGAGGCCTTTTCCAACCTAAATGATTCTATCATTCTGCATCGCATAGCTGTAGCAACCTTCCTCACAGCACCAACTGAGAAATGCCATCTGTCATCCAGAGTGACAAACCATTCTTTAAACATATTTATTATTAATAAATAACATTGTACACATTTTTCAAAGCCTGGCCACTCTATATATCTTACTCAGTTGAGTTCACACTTCTTTATCAATTACCCTTGTACTAGACATTGCATGACAAGTGGAAGATGAATGGAAGCAGCAAAGCCAAATTCTATAAGCTAGACACAGCACAATGCCTTGATGAATACATAAGATAAAGACATTATTTACTTTGGAAGTTAACAGTAATATTAGGGTAAAACAGCAGAATAGCCATGTGCCCTGAACCAGATGTGGCGTGATTCCGGAGCTCAGTGGGTTGCTTTCAGGAATAATTCATATTCATTCCTAGTTCCAATGCTGTTACAGAGTTGTATTGCTACAGGATATACTTGAAGTGAAGCCTTCATAATCTCAGAATGAGGTTTTTAAAAAGCACTGTTTTTTTCAGAATTAAATTATGGCATGAACTGAAAGTTCATTCCTAGGAGATGATAGTACTCTACAACATTGGAAGGACATTAAATGACACTTTAGGAACACCAGTCTACTATGAGAATGCTCTGTGATTTCTTTTTTTAATCTTATTAAAACCTTATGCATTCTATGAGTCAAACTGGGATCTTAGAATTCAATTTTTTTCTATGCTGTTACATAGTACCATGGAAACCATGTACAAGCATGTTAATCAAGGCATCTTTCACTATGTCCAACTCCTGCACTGTGAATGCTTGCTAGTATATGATGCTCAGTATTCCAAAACATGGCTTTATCCATCTTGGAAGCAAAGGCTGAGCCAAAATATTGCTTCCTGACTTCGAGCACACACTTGTTTATCTGGATTTTTCTGCAATCTTAAATTCTTTGTCTCAGTGGACTACAAGAGAAAAAAATGTATTTAAGACTAAGAAAAGCCACCAAAAATCAACATTATTTGCTCTTTTCTTTCATCACTTTAGTCACAAGGAACATTGCCTTCATAATAACTAATATCCGTATACACTCTACGGTCTTAAAATAAATTATTTCTATACCTACTATACAAAATATTGTGGTGGGAATTTGTTTACTGATGAAGCAGCTGCGTCTTAAAGCAAAAGAAGTCCTGAAAATCTTCTGTAAGGTTTTCCCAGATGGAATATAGTGAACATGTCAGAATCCAACGTTCATAAGTTAGAATAATGTAAATAAAGAGAACTATTGATGTGTTCACAAAATAAACCCACATCTATATGCATACACTCATCTATAACCCACATGCCTCAGTGGAAACACTGTCAGACACAAATGATAACGTGAATTTGGGGGTTGATAGGACAAAGTATATCTATTCTTTTGAAGATGCACATAGGGTAAAAATAATGGGGGTGGGGAAGTGAAGGAAAAGGGAGAGGTAGCAGAGAGGAAGTCCAGATACAACTGAGTGTAGAGAAAGTATCAAAAATAGCAAAAAATTTCTCTGACAAGTTATCTGTTGTTATTTCACAATTACCATACTTAGAAATGAGCTTAAATGTTTCCCACCTGTTTCAAACAGCCTCCTGAAGCCTCTCCAATTGTTTAGAGATTACCCAGGATGGCAAAACCTTGAGGTAAATGCAAAATTTGAGGGAAGGCATATTTCTTTGGTACAGTAAGGTCCAGCTGATCTTCAATAGGCTGGCTTCCACCCACCTGGTCTCCATTTCCAAGCCAGAACATGACACTGGGATAGCTGTGGATCTCCTACCTAGCTCCATATGCTATACAACCGCTTCCAGTACTTCCATCAGCATCTTCTAGCACTCTCCCATCACTCAGTGCTGTTACTTAGAAACTTCAGATTTAAGACTCTGAATTTGTGATTTTTTGCTAACACTGCAGTGTGGGGAGTTTTTCTAACTATTCCACAGATGAACACAAAAAAATGATGTTTTCATCCAGTGGAAAACTCTTCTTTCCTTCATTCCTTGCCTTTGCCTTTACAGTAAAATTCAGAAAACTAATCAAAGTCCTGAAAAATCAGTGTAAAGCTGCTAGGCTGGAGATTTAAAAAAAAAAAAAAATATATCAATATAGTGAGGAAATGAAACTAATTTAAAACAAAGCCCCAGCACAGCGTTTCTCTTCAGTGTTTCAGCACAGCTCACTTTTCTGTAGTTTAAATGGATCATCGCAGTTGCAAGATATCAAGTTGTAAGAGAAAGACAGCAACACAGTGATTGCCAAGCATCAGTATTACCATGGGAAGCTACTTTAGGATGCTCAACCAAACAAGCACATTGTCATTCATGTGAAAATCCATAACAAATGTTATTAACATGCTTTAGAGTCACTATTTCCTTAGTACTACAAGCTCTCAGAAACGTGTAACACTATTCAGTTAGAGCTTTGAGCAAGTTTGATATATAAGTGACTGTTAAAGCATATTTCTCACTTGTTATTCCAGACAACAACCCAATACTTGGTGATACAAAGACAGACATACTGTGTTTTCTGAAACATTTAACCTTTACATCAAAATATTCACAAATAGCCTCCAAAATGCTTGTTAAAGCCTAATTTAACAGGAGAAAGAAAAAACACAGTCATCTTGTTCTGAATTATTGTTAAATACAAATTTTCATCATACTTCCATCTTCTCGCAAATTGTAGCACACAAGTGATGAAAGTACAGAGTTTTATAGCAATATTTTTAACTTAAGATTAAGCAACAGTTGAGCAAAAAAGATGGGCAGTGTTGGTTTAACAAACAAAGAGAAATGACTGAAAATTCAGTTCATTTTAACACTATGCAAGTCTTCTTTTTAAACCCCGCATTGTTTCCACTGGAGACATTTATTTCTTGAGCATTTTTTTTTATTTTGGAAACATTTATTTCTTGAGCACAAGACACACTGTGCCCATATAAAAAGCATTTATTCTTATTCTCCAACAGAAAATCTGAAGAACTTGTTCTTTTCTGTAAATTCAAATGCAAGGTAGTAAATATCACTCTTGCCTCAGCGTAATGCATGCAGTTCTCGTTTCTCAAAACAATCACTATCTTTTGAACAATCCTAGAAAAACCTTCTGCAATGGGGTCCATGTCACTCAGAGGCTGTGGCCAATGTTACAAAACTTTGTCCTGTGTCCTTTGTGCAAGCCACAACAACCTGCTTGGCCAACCTGAGCATCCACTGCCATGCTTATTCTAGCCTCTTCAATAGTTTTGACAGAACAGCTCTGCCAGATGGAAAGGGAAGATAGATTAAGGCAGAGGCACAACTGTAGACAGAGTCCCAGACCTAAATGTCATCATCATGCACAAGACTTACTACAGTGACAAAACCAACAGATTTCAGAGGACAGCCTGCACATTTAGGTGGAAATTTGAATCTGTTTATACAAATACTTCACTGTTATGACTACTTATTTTGACTTATTCTTTTCAGACAAAGTACAAGCTGTCTCCTTCACTTATGTTCAGTGCATCCAGTATCCCATGCCTCTTTACCATTCCAAAGTGATACACACCGAGTAATAATTTACTACATAATGCTGCCTTCCTAAGTTCACTGTATTATACAAAGTGTAAGAGCATCATGAACCTTTTTCTATGTTAATTTCCATCTTAAGCAAACAAATCCTTTACTGTACTCATTTTATTGAAAAATTAATATAGTTACAGGCTGCATGAGAGAGAGTCAAAAACTAAAGCATTACTGTTCCTTAACTTTCATGTGTGATAAGAAAATTTCCATGGTGCCAGGAAAATCTCCTTTGCAATTAGACATTAAATTTAGCACTTTTTATCATTTTATAGTCATTTAAGCAACAATAAACCATGCAAATATATGTACCTGTTACATATGGAAGGAAGGTGCAGTCACACATGCTACAGAGCTTCACCTATGCACTACAAATCCTCTCATTTTTCTGGATGCTCAGTTGGCTTGATTTTCTATTTGGTGTCCCAGTAAGCCTGAAAAACACTAAGTTCATAAATATAACCAAACTCAATTTTGAGCAGGATAAAACTCTCCTGCATTGCCAAGGGAGAACTTAACTCACTGGTGTTTGCTCAAAGTGCTGAAATAGCTCAGGTCTCATAGCTAGAGTTTCTGAAGGACATAGCCAAATTATTTCTGCCCAGCTTCACATTTCATGAGAACCCTGTTTTATAGTCCCAATTTAAACATGATTATATTTGGTGTTTGGCTGGATGTACCACACTGAAAATTGAGTTTTGATTTAGCACAATCATTTTAACTAAACACAACCTGTGGTTCAGGCACAGATGGATTAAGTGTGATACCTCATCAGCAAGTAATGCAATGTTAAGACTAAATTTAACATTCAAAGCTGATATTTTAAATACATTCATTTCTCCTTGCACAGGAAATCATATACACAGCTACATTTGAATTTTTCTTGCCATCACAATCAATCCTGATCTTCAGCAGAAAAGCAAGCAACTCGTTCAGAAAAGATTAACATCTGTAATCAGCACACATAATATATGTTCTTCAGCTGTCAGCTAGAAAGAAAAATATAAATTCTATAATTTGTGCTAAAAAGTGGAAGACTATCTTCTAAGCTGCCAATTGTCGATCATTTTTTTAATGATCCTACTTCATGTTTTGTTTTGGTTAGTTTGTTTTTTTTTTAAATATGCTTATTACTCCTTAGAAGAACAGCATTCCTTTTGTCATATTGTCATAAATATTGCATAAATACTTAAAATTATGCTACTTTGCCCTGCTAAAGGGAAATGCCAAGAGTTAGAAGTGTGTTTACTGAGACTGCAAACTACAGTAAGCATCCTACCACCTTAAGCAGATATTATAAGCACAGAAATGATTCAGCATCAGGAGAAGTCCAGGCACTAGCTTCAAGATTAAGGTTTCCTAGACTTTGCATTGAAGAGCCCCAGTAATGAGCCAGTCTTGCAAGGCTTATGATGACCTTGCACTGAACAAACCAAGCCGCATCCTTATCCTAAGGATCTCACAACCTGCATTTTATACTCATTCATACTGTGTTAAAAATATTGCTGTCAAAAATTCACAATTAGCATTGCTGTTTTTCAATAAGTTCTTCATTTCCCCCCACTTTGGAATTCAACCAGAGTCACACAAAAGAGAGTAGAGGCTCTCTACACTGACACGTTATTATCATGACTAAACCACAATTTTGAAAGGTAAAGGGATTGAAGTTCCAGGTTCCCTGTTTTACAAAGATAACTTTTAGGATGGTTTGCTTCAAGATACAATTAAAAGTGAAGTGTGGAATCTTGAACACGCAAATGCATTCAAACATCTTCAACCCTCCACGTGACCATAGCTATAAATAATTTCTATATTCAGAATTAATTCCCTATGTTCTGTGTGTCTATTAAAGCTTGTCTTTAGTTTTATATATTATACTTGCCTCAGTCTCTAAGTGGGTAGATTTATTACACTTACTTTTTGAAAGACTTTCATTGTTCATGCTGTAGTTTGATTCATCCTCAAGTTTTTAAAGGTCAGCTGCAAACCCACAAACAGCTTGACAAACAACCAACCTTTGTAGATGAATATCAGATTTATGTGATATTATATCATTGTCATACTCTTGTAATTTGCAACAATCTAGTTCATGACGTGTCATTTAAAGATATGCGGGTCCTGAATTATTCATGGCTTCAACACCAATAAATTGTCCAGAAATATCCTCATTTCTTGGGTACCTGTTCTCATTTAAATAATTTCCATTTCAAGTGAGCAAGGGAGAATTCAAACTGATAACCAAGATCACATCTGAATTTGAGTTTTTGTTTCTCCATTATGTGATCTCCAATAAAGTAGTTCAACAAAAGGTACTCAAATGAAGTTATTTATGTATTGACCATATAGCATAAGTGAGTTATATATTGATCACATTTTATTTCTATCTGGAAAAAATAACGGTGCAGCATTACTAAAGCATTACAGTGGATATAATTTTCTTTTACATGTGTATATACACACATACACACCAGCCAAGAGCTATTTAGCATAAGTGTTGGGCTCTTCTAAGTGGAGATTAGCAGGTCAAATGAAGAAAAACTGACAGCAGCAATCAATGAGAATTTTCAGCTTACGTTTGATAAATGTAAGCTGAAAAAAAAAAAGATAAAACTGAAGGTTAACTTAGGAAGAAAGATATGTTACAATGGTAAAAAATTTGGGCCCATGCCAGGTCTACGTCTCTGATCCATCCATTCTATATTTTCAAGCTTTTTTGATATGAAAGTGACATTTTTTATTTATATATTTTGATTGAGAAAAAGAAACACAAAACAAGATTCTACTTCTTTGACATGTGAAGCAAGAGAGTGAGAGTCAGAGACTACATATTTATGTGCTTGCTGAAAAATCCCCTGCTAAGAGTACAAAGAAGTTACTCATCTGAAGATACCTTTATGCCTTCAAAGGGCATGGAATCATGTGACTAATATTTAGGATATATACAATTAATGCTTTGTTCATTGTATTCATTGTTCTACTTTTTTTTATTATTATTATTATTGTAAGGCCTTGCATCTGTACAGTGATTAGTATTTCTCATAGAGCTTGCTTTTGTTTTCAGATGTCACTTGACCAGTTTCTCAGAATTGCTGAATGGATTATTGATCTCACTTACTGTACACTTGTGGTTGACACTGACCACTGCAGAATCCTTTGAAAGTGCTGAATTTCTTCAGTATAAAATTGATGTCTTTAGACATTGCAGTGTCAAAAAGCCAACCAAACAAAAAGTCTGAAATGTCTGCAAAGGCTCTACCAGCAGCAACATCAGAGTAGCTTCTGGAAATTGCTTAACACAAGTAAATGCTCTTAACAGCCCTTAACTGTGGCCAGCAAGGATTTTAAACACTAAAATGAGCCACAGTGACAAAAACATGGAAATAAATGACACTTTTTCAACCAACCTTCACATTACCTTTATATGAAGAAATTAATCGCTTCCAAAAGAAACACGACTATGGAATTTCCTCGAAGGTTCAATAAAAGCATTGTACACATAATTGACTTTAGGTTCATAAGCACTTGCAAGCACTCTATCCCATGCCCAAAAAGCTTGGCTGTTACAAAAGGAGAGGGGATGGAGAAAGGAATACAATACATTGATACGATTGTAGCGCATATGCTATCATATGCTATCATTTATGGGGAAGCTTATTTTGTGGAAAGAAATTTATTTCCAACCCACACTTGGTTTTCTCAGGAGCATAGAGATTACTTGAATTTATAAATTTACTAATGCATATTATCTCATGCCTCCCCTTTACATTGTATGTTTTAATCCTCTTCATTGTGAAGTAATCCTGGGATGTATTTTCTATGCATAATAACTGCATAACTTGTTGTCATTTGTACTAGGAATATTTCATCGCATAAAAGATAATGCTGAAGTTCTTTAATTTCATCCACAGCAAGCATAACAATCCAAAATTGATTATGCTTTTTAGGAAATACTTGGTGCTCTACCATTTTTTATCCCAGTACTCCAAATTGCTTCCATTCATAATGATTTTTAGAAAATAAATAAATAACAGTACCACAGGGCTTTGACTTGTCAGTTTCTTAAATGTCAGAAAGACAACTTACTCAGCATGACCAAGTTATCATTGGTCACAATTATGGACAAAGACCAGAGGCACACTGAACCCATGGTTTAGCTGTTGGGTGATGCCTTTGATACATAGTAACAAGATACTAAATTTCAGCTGGAACTTCTGAAAGGGGTCACTCGTCTGCAGTTTTCTATTGCCATAGATTCCAAGCACAGAAGAGCTGACTGTCAAAAACAAAAAAAAAAAAAAAAAAACCCCAAGGGTACAAAAAGTTTTGTCATTAAAGACAAAGGCAACAGTTACCCTTTTTTCATTAACTTGCTAGGCTTCCTACCCGGAATAAGTGTCTGACTGCAGCTTCAGAGGAAACCAGCATCTCACAGGAGACACAACATGGCCAAGGAGCCAAAAGAGTAAGAACCACCTGAATTAGCTTTTAAGACATGTACCATTTTCAGAAATTAAAAGCTTGGGTTTGTGATATTGCTAGTTTTATTATTTTGTGATATTATTTGTTTCATTGTTTTGCAGTACAGAGTCAAGAACAGAAAAAAAAATGGACAAAAAGACAAATTCTCTGATAACCACTTCAGATAGGTCAGCTGGTTAAGGATACTCTTATTGTTCCTTTATTAGAAGAAAAACGCCTTGAGTTGGCCTTTCAAACCTAGCAAATGTTGGCAGAGCACTCTTGGCTAGGTACTAAGGTTATTAGTGATAAAATGTACCCTGAGGCTCCGGAAAGTATGTGCATATATTTCAAGCTTACTGCTGTTGCAGAAATTGGCAGCCCTGAGATCCAGCTGAATAGAGACTATCACTCTCCTCCAGATTTTTTCATTACTAGACTCTCCAGTTCCATTCCTTGGATGTTTTTAAACCATTTGTTCTCCACACAGTATTTTAATATGCTTCTTTGACAGGGTGCCCTAGAAAGGCACCATTTTTGTTGCAACTGCACCATACACCACTCCCTTCTACTTTAAAAAGTAAAACTCAAAAAAAAAATCTGAAGTACAAAGAACACAACTTTAAAGAAAGAGGTCACCTTCGATCTCTGTACAGAGAAAGAAGCCATTTCTGGAAAGCTTCAGCCACACAGAACACTGCTGCCACACCACTGTCCTACCTGCTGTTCCAATTCCACATAGTGGTGTTTGGGTTTTTGGTTTTTTTCTGCAGAACAGCCATAGAACTAATAGAGAGCACTCTCCTGGCTCAGACACAAACAAGTTATCATAATCTTAATGTGTTATGCTGCCAGGCTGAAGTAGCCATCTGCCTGCATGCTTTTAGCCTACTTCAATTATGAGAGAACACAATTTACCTTAATCTTCGATGTAAAAGCTAAAAGTGAGATTACATGACTTAGCTCAAATCTGAAACTAAACTGCATTATCTCTCAATTTGACAGGCAAAGCATGCACCCAACTAATGGATAGCAAAGGTTAGCTGAAGGGAGGAAACTTGTTAAGCCATTACAACTCAATCATGCTAATGAAAGGTTTAATTTAATGTGCTTTATAGCGTATCTGCAGCCATAAGTGCAGTTAAGGATGCATTCATGAACAGGTACTCCAGCTCAGCTGAAGCACAATAATTCACAAAGCTGTGTAGCTCATTCATGATGCCTGACAGATCAGATACCGTTCATATACTCTAGGATAAAACATGGCTAGTTTGTAAGTTGAAAAAACCTGAACAAACGTACAATGTTCAACCACAAATGACCCTCCATTTTTGAGCAAGATACTAATCTACAGTTAGTAGACTTATATGTAGTTTAGAGAAGATTTATTAAGCCGTCAAATTTGAGGATCCTGTTTCTATAGTAAATAAAAACTACATCCAGTTTTACTGCACACAGTACGTGGTTCCAGAGTCACATCCTGTGTTCAATAAGGTTGTGGTGATCTTCCATCACATGCTGAGACCATAAAATAATAGGTTACATCTCAAAGATATGGATGCCTACTCAATTTTTAAAAGAAAGTGGTACCTGTAAGAAGTTACAATTTTATTTTACACATTCCTGTACTTAAATGCAGCACCCAAGGCATAACACACTGTGTAAAACCATCCTTTACCACTTTTTAATCTGAATTTTAAAATATAACAAAAAAGGCAGCTCCTCTAGTATTAAGCTGCTGTGCCTAGAAACAATTATGTTTCTTTCTAATGGTTGCTATTTGTATCTGAATACATTCTCTGAATATTCTCTGAATATTGTTGGAATTGTATTTCCAACAATACAACATTTATATTGTTGCAGTGAAAAACACCACAACTTATTCTAGCATTCTGGTTGATTAATAATATGGCAGGACTTACTTTATTTTTAAATAAACCATAGCATTCTTGATCAAGTTTACCCTAAACTTCCTTCACAAGCTGCAGCTACAACACAGATGATGCTGTTACATTATGTCAAAGTTTTTTGGAGCTGAATTATGATGGATTATTGGGCAATGAGAGTTAAAAAAAAAAAAAAAAAAAGGAGCCAAAGCTTCTGTTCAGAATGAATACTAATAAAGCTAGAAACCACCAATACAAATTACTACACCTGCAGAAAACTCCACTGATTGAGGATCCTGACAATCACATAAAAGAATGCATCTGTACATTAATATCTTTTCATAAGAATACGTAGCTAGCCCTTAGAATAATAGCATTAGTGTTACAATTTCCCCCCATTAAAAAAAAAAAAAAAATTAAAACCAAACAAACTAACAAAACAAAACAAGCCAAACCAACAACTCCAAACTTAAATATTTCTCAATAACCAAAAACATTCCTTCTTTCTCTATGGGGGCTTTGCTTAAGTCAGTTGTTACACTCCTGATTTTGAAGTAAGGATACTTGCAACAGTATCTACCTTACTCTGGTATGCTGAGTTTTGTTGGAACAAAACACATTTTCTTACCATGAAATATTCAGATTCCTAAATTCTTTTTTTTCTTTTCAGGGTGCCTCAACACAAGCCATTCTGCCCTTCCTCTTCCTTCTGCTAGGTGTAATAGTCTTGCAACTTAATTCCGTTGTTTTCTGTTTCGCATTTCAATTGTAACTGAAATGGTACAGTGCGAATATTTTAACTACAGCATTGATTTTCTTCCTGTTTTCCTAAGAGTTTTCTTCCTACCTAAAAGTTACAAATACTGGAGCCAGCTCAGTAAGCATTCCTAACAATTAAAGCATAACAAATGAAAATTGTTCCAAGAAAGATGCCATTAAAGAGCAATTATTCAGTATTACTAGTGTGTGTGAAATTATAAACAGGCTTTTGCGTTATTTATTCTTTTATTTACAGAACATAGCAGGGAACTTGTATGCTGCATTGCTCCATGTCATAAAATTTAAAGTTATAGTCTCCATTTCTCATATTAATTGCCCAATTAAGAGCTCAGAGGCTGGCTCAGTACTACCTGATCTACAGTGAAGAGCAGATTATTTCATTTTGAGTTCATCAGTGGAAACACAACCACATGGGCAAGGCTGGCTGCTTTGCTTTTGAAAAGAAAGAGGCCCCCAAAGCAACCAGAAGTATATAATTTAATTTCAGGCTATTTTTTCAACTTTCTAACTGACTAACTGACTAACTGACTAACTAACTAACTAACATACCCACAGACAATTGCCTTTCTCCCCAGTCGGTACAAAAACACCTCACACCCAACATTAATTCTAAACTATTATAAGTCTTACATTATATACTACAGCTAGATTTTCGAGTGAATTGATTAAAACTCTACCTTTTATTTATATGACTACCTCCTCTTTGCCTAATAATATGAAACATTTTACCATGTTGTATTCTTTCCAAAGCTGAAAGCTTCATATAATTATAACAGGATTCATCACAATCCATCAGCGATAGTCGTTTCAAACAGTGGAACAAATTGAAGTTACTTTAATGAGGATTTCTGGTGAACATAAATGATGATTTTCTTGGATACAAGACCACCAGGTATGAGCATCCACTAGATATACTAGAGGTCTTTTTCTGCCAGGTTTTCTCAATTTAGTGAAGTAAAAAAAGCAGACTTCAAATATAGCTGTTGCATGCCAAGTTAATTTGCTTAATTTACAATTTTAATATCCAACAATTGGCCAAACTAAGTTCCATCTTGTCAAAAATCATTTTGTTTTATGAAAGCATGATTGACCTTGAGATAACTTGAGCAGCTACACTTGTTCTTGAAATGCTTCAGCCAGAATGGATGTCCTGGCGGGAGCAGCACTAGCATGGGAGTCCGTAAAGTCATATGGAATAGACCACATCTCAGTTCACAAACATCCAACAGCCATCTCAAAGACCATGTTTTTCATTTGATGCAAAAGTTGGGTGCAAAGTAGTAATATAGATTCTAACCAATAGCATCCATGAAAAGGAAGTTTGCAATAAATCCAGAAACTAATCCTCATGCTCTTAAAAATAGAACCTCTGTCAGTTTCCAAACATTTTTAAAAGGACTAAAAACACTTGAATACATCAAAGACCAGTTCTGCTTAATTTGTTTAAATTCAGAGCTCAGGCCAAAGTTGTTGTGTTTCAATGATGCTATGTATTAATTTTTCTGTATTACACCTTAAAAATCTTTCAGTCACTTTTAACGGATGCTTTTGACTAAAGATACTAGGTTTCTTAAACTGTTAACACATTTATTGGTTGCAGCTGTTATTCTTTTGTTCACAATGTTTCATTGGTTGCACAATGTTATTCTTTTAGAATGTCTTTTTAATTAAATCCCTCATGACAAATAACTCACATTAGTAAGATGGTTCCACAAAATGATCGACAACATACTTAATGATGACATTTAAAGTTGATTTCACTTGAAAACCGTTGTCACATTTTATATATTCTGTCTACAGAGGATTTCCACATTAGGTGTCCTCAGCTTTCAAGTGTAATTACTTTTCTCTTGTTGCTAATAACAATAAGCTCCCAAATTCAAACTTAATCTAAAGGATATCTTCTGCTTTAGAAGATAAAAACAAGTAACATCTAAGGTCCTAGAAAATATAGAACAGCTATTCTTTTTTTATTTTTTTATGTATGGCTGTTTTATATATAGGACAATGAATGTTGCCAGTAGGAAAACCTATCCTCCACTGTTTTGTATAAAAGCCAAACTACCTAGAGCTAAGGAAATTACTCAGTATTCTGGGGAAAAAGTTTGTATTTCCCTCCCCAGCATTACCAGTGGGGCTAAACACTTGCAGTATGTCTATTGATATCAGCAAGACTTCATTTCCTTTTCTTAGAACTGTAGAATCATTTACTCATAGTAGTAAGTCTTTTCCTTTAGGAGCCTAATGTCTGACTGTAGATACTGAAGTGTTGGTATTTTGGATGTATACTAAAATAAAAAGTCCTTAAAACATGTAGGTAGGTATTTAAGCAGTTTATGCAAATTTTTAAACTACCCACAATGGGTAGGCAGTGAGTTAAACCTATGTTCAAACATAAAGTTTGTATGAACAAACACTACTTTAAAACTTAATCTCCCTTTACTGCATTGTCTCACAGTTCAGGGAATTAATACATGAAGTGGATATAAAGCTACTCATTTTTGCAGATGTGCAACAATGAAGGCACAGAACCTATAGCACATGTCAGGCCCAGGTGTGTATCCCAAAGGGAGCTAAAATGGGACCCCTGCTCTTATGGGTCCAGTGGGAATCCTTGGTGAGGCTGTTCAGGACAATTAATGCTCATTAGTGAGTGCTCTCAGGGCTCTCATCTTCAGCTGTGTACCTATATATCAAGTAGGGTTTTTTTCTACTAGGGAGTTTTATAAGACACACTTCTGTGTTTCCTTGTCATAATTTTTTTTTTTTGTTTAATTCATAGCTTCCTATCTTTGCTAAAGGGGAAAATGGAGTTTCTGCTAAAGTAAAAAATAAGCCCAAAATACAACACACTAAGCATACTACATCTTTATCATACACAGAGTGATATAAACCTTATTGCTTTCCAGAAAAATGTCATAACACAAAAATTAAATTCACCACAGCAGTTATAATGTAATCACACAGTGTAATAAATTTCAGATGCTACACAAAACAACTCTGGTCATTAGATCAATAATTTTTCACAGCTGTAATTGCATTTTTTCATTTAGTCCAGAAGATAACTATTCACCTTTTTTACAAATGAGCTTCTTCTACTGAAAGTAGATGGCTCAGGGTTGAGATTGGACTTTTTTCACCTTCTGGATAAATCCATTGTTTCTCCATGCATGCCTGAGCCACTGCCTGCCTGTCCCTCGGTAGGCATTTCCAAATGAAATCAAAGACACCAAGGAATGAAAGGCTGATGAGCCTTTTGGTTAGCCTGAGAACCATTACTGAGCTCCTCTTCTGTTGGTTCCTGCTCAGTCTGACTTAGTGCTGTTACAGCTGGTGAATAATGACTGATTTATGAATAATAACCTTGCTAATCTTCACAACAACTGATAGTAAAAGGTCACTTTAGCTCTGAAAATGTTCGTGATTCCCTTTTCTCTGTTGTAATGAAATCTTGAACTATTGAAGCACACAATTTAAAATTCTTTCTTTCTTTTTTTGTTACATAAGTTGGAATCAAAATGTGATTTGTTTTACTGTGTAATGTTTTTCTCACTAGATGAGAAAAGTAATTCTACCTAATCTAATATAAAAGTGACATGCTCTTATAGCTTATGTAGTACATTTTAATTATGTGTATTTTCAGAGAAAGAACAGAAGAATAAGCAGTAGGTAAGAGGTGACCTTTCAGAGTAAAAGTGTGAACAGGTATATATAAATGTATATAACATATGGAAATTGCTGCATGAGGATGGTGTGCTGCAGTAAATCTCCTAGGTTCTGTATAGTTTCTACATCTTTAATTTTTTCACCTTTGAATGTCATGGCTATGTCATTTTTTTTATCTTCTTTTGTACCTCTTTTTTTATTTTTCCCAAGAGTAGTTCAGAGTTGCTAACTCTTTTTACATGAACTAGAGATACTAACGAGTGCTGTTCCTATAAAGAGTGAACTGTAGACACATCAAATTCTGGCACAAGTTAATTACACATTTTTAAAGAATGGACACTTGAAAAGTAGGTGGTCTCAAAAATGGGGAAAGTTACATATGTATGAGGAAAAAAATAAATTTAAGATCAAAATACTTAAGGTTACTTCTGCGGTAAATGGAATTACAGACAAAATAAAGAATTAGGTATAAAAGAATTCAAAACAAAAGTAATTTTGGCAAATATTTTAACAGAAAAAAAATTACCAGGTGCTATAAAACTTGCTTCAAGGCATATTTATGCTTTGGCAAAGTTATTCATAGTAGAATGTAGGTCACCACACTAGCTGACATAATAAAGGTTAACAGCATAGAAGTTCAGCATTGCAGTGCACAAAATGTAAAGTAAGGATATTTCCATGCAATCTGCAAAATTTTCATGCTTTGCGTTAGTCTTCACCCATGCAGCTGCCTTCCTATCTCATGTCTATGTTCGATATGGGGGCTTTCTATGAAATGTCATTAAAAAGTAATTGCTCAGTAAAACATCACTGTTCATGTTCTTCAACACAAGGTTTTTCTTGCAGAGACAGGTAAAGACAAAACTGTTTTAAAACTGAAGAAAAAAGCTACAGATCTTGTGTGAGGTACAAGAAAAGAGAAACAGAGAAGAGAAAGAAAGAGAGAGAAAGAGAGAGAAAAGAGAAAGAGAAAGAGAAAGAGAAAGAGAAAGAGAAAGAGAAAGAGAAAGAGAAAGAGAAAGAGAAAGAGAAAGAGAAAGAGAAAGAGAAAGAGAAAGAGAAAGAGAGAGAAAGCCAACATTATATTGTTTTTATTAGCCCTGAGCATAAAATCAGGTATACATATTTTAAATTTTTCCCTGTAAGGATACATGTGACTGTAACAACTTCATAAGCACAAGAAGGTGCCAAAGTCTCATTGAGTCTGGCTGTTGTTGCTTCTGACTTGAAAAGATATCTAAATCCTTTTTCAAAATGTTGATGAATTTTCCATGCCTGCCAGCTTTCTCCTCCTCTATGGCAATGCTTCTACTGTAGTAACAATGTAATAATGCTGCTCCCAGTCTCACAAGATTAAAAAAACCACTCTTTTTATTCATTAGTGTGCTATAAGACCAAAGAAACACTTTGGGAAAGATTTCGTAATGCTTATGCAAACCATGCCAGCCTGGGATATCCACACCCTCTGGAAGTACCTGAATAAAAACAGTGCACAGTGCTCTCACGTTTTTTTCCCATTGTAAAAGCAAACTCCACAACACCTCGTGCTCCCAGCCCACACTGAACCTATGAATCAGGCAAGCTTATTTGGGACCCTTAATTAGTCCTGAACTTTAGAGTTGCAGTATGAAGGGAATTAGCCTGACCTTGAGAAGAGCATCCCAAGAAGGTGGCACATCTCCCAGCAGGCAGCTCTTATACCTTTGGTGCACCAACCTTAATTCTCAGTAATAAGTCAGATTCCTTTTTTATGAGACATGGAAATACAGCTAAACATAAGCTTGTGTTCACGTAGCCCGTCTTCATTTATATAAATCTCTTTTCCCCTCTAAGAGGTGGCTGTGTTTTCTGCAACATCAACACTACAATTTCCCAGAGAGCCCATGAAAGTTGAAGTAGGTGGTCTCATGACAAAGCTGTTGGTGTCTGGCTTTGATAATAAAATTGCTGTCCCTCTTTCATCCTGCCTGAAAAACTATCCTTACATATTATCAGTCATTTGATACAGTTTTAAAGCATATTAGAATGATATTTCTTTTAATTCCAAAAGCTTTTATTTGGTATCAGAGACAGAAAAAATTAATAAATTCCTTCTATTAGAGTACTGAGAAACATATTTCTTCCTTTCAAAACAATGGAGTGAACTACTTCCTACTGCAAAAGACAAACATAAGTCTTACTTTTCCCACTGGAATTTTGAACACTGGAATTTTGAATTAGTTTGCTATTCACCCAGGAATCACCTCTGGTTATGCATCCTCCATTCTATTTTTTCAAGTAGAAATGATGAAACATTGGTAATAAATACATACCAAAAAGGCAGTTTATTGTTGTTAAAATAATTGGAAATCTACATTTCATCACTCATTGACATGTTTCTTATTTTCTGTCATAGAATTCAGGAAGTTACATATTTATGACCAAACCTGGCAGTGCTCTTCAGATTTATATACCAAACACAATCTCTTCCAATTTACAGCTTCAGTCAACACATTTAATGCAGTGCACACAATTCCAATTATTCTTCCACTGTAGCAAGGCAAATACAAGCTAAGGTGCAAATTAGCTGCTAAACATACAGCCCAACCCTGCACCCAGAACTTTCATTAGATCACTCTAGAGAGAAATTTATAGACCAAGTTAGCTGACTAGTAATTTACTTATTTTCATTTTTTACAGGTTAATTTTGCCAAGACCAGGAACACATCTGTTTCAGTTAATTCAAGGTAATTCACTTAAATTATTACCCACTCCGAAATGAGTCAGCAGTTTCAATGAGTGTTCCTTATGTGTGCTGTCTGTGGGAGTAACCCCATAATCAACATCAGAAAACTCAACAATTTAACAACCAAACTGTTAAGGCACTGACAATTTTTGAAAGTCTGGTCTCAGACTGAACTGAAACCTATTGGGAGTTGGGGGAGGCATTCTTTCAAATCTTCACTTAATCAGTCTGTGAATACACGCATATTTTCTGTAAAACACATATGAGAGTATATCTATCAATATACCATTTAATATGAGCACCTAAGAGAACTTTTGTGTAAAATATTAATATATACATAAGATAGTTGAACTGCTCCACAATTCTCTCTGGTTTTCCTCTCCCAGAGTAATATTTTATCACTTATGTCTATCATATTCTAAAAATGTGGTTTCCTGAAAAATACCTGAAATCCTGTTCACTTCAGTATCAGTTCACAGAGCTGACAGCATGACTAGAAATGTGAGGGTAAGAACAGAAGCAGCATTTAAGTAACCTGGAGATTTCAGTTCATTACATCCTAGTATAATTTTCTTAGGATTATATGATTTTTATAAATAATACGTAATTAAAAATTAGTAAGGTGAAGGAAATACAAGACCTTGCATGGCAACCAACCCAGGATGATTGCCATTCTCAAAATAATATTGCATTTTTTCATGTTCAGAACTAAACAAAAAAAAAACCATATGGGGTTTTCCCAATCATTCCTCTTCACGGAAATTTCTTCCCCAATACATACAATATTTTTGAGCTTCTTTCGAACCAGAACTTCCAGGGTTCTGAAGCAGATCAGATAATTTTAGCAGCCTAAAGATGTTTCTAACAAAGAAGCAGTATTAATTAACCCCATTAAAACCTGAAAGCTGTTTTTATTTGCCAGACATTTCAAGATATATTTCCATTGATAGATTGCAATTATCCTCATGTAAGAATCAAAGCAACTCAAACTTATATAAATGTCTCATACTTAAACTTCATTCCAATTCACACCATTTCCTTCAAAGATTTCAGCTATATTGCATGGCAAATCCTTCATAAATCTAGTTCAACCTTTTTCAGCATTTGTATGATAATCTGCCTTTTATTACTCAGGGATGTTTTGTCTTGACTGTTTCACTGACAATGAAAATGACATTTTGAGGTGCCTACAAAAATTGAATTCCAGTTATAAGAGTAGCAACCCATGAGTCAGAACAGTTGCATTTTATTCCCAATTCTTTCAGTCACTTTCCCTGCAAACTAGGGCAAGTCACATCAAATCTCTCCTTCCTTTTGTTTGCTCTCTTTATTTACCCTGCTGGAAGCTCCTCTGAGAACAGACTTTCCAAGTACCTACCAGTGTCCAAGGAGGCCTCACTCTCACTGAAGTCTTCTGGGTCTTTCATGTTAGATCCTGCATATTAAATTATGAATAGAAAATAGTATTTTTTTGTGGTTTACAAATACACATGGGTAAAGTGTTAACTTTTCTCTCTAAAAAAGCCAGATTTTCAGAATCTGATGCTGTGGGACTGCCACAGACAAAAAGAGTACTCAGTGTGGAGGAATGATACTCAAACATGAGCACTTAATTTTACTACTCTAAAGAAGAGGTCCTTGCAAGAAAATTACAGATCTAGAGAAAGAAAGAAAAAAATAAATAAACTTATTTACATCTTCTCTTCCTGTTCTTGATGGTGTAAATAAGTCCCACAGAGTAAGGACCAGATATGAGAATCTGATTATTTTCTGTCATTGGATAAGAAATCTAGCTTTAATTTTCGTTTACAAAGCAGTGAAGCTTACTTTTCACCCCCCCCCAAAAAAAAGGAGTATAATGAATCCTGTTCAAAAAGATATGTATTGCTGTACAATGTTTTCATCTCAAATATGGAATATGCTGACTGTTCACTCATATTATAACAACTTCAATTTTTGCTTTACTCGACCCTCAGATTACAATTTCCAAGGAAATTCTCAGCTCATCTGCATTAAGGCAAACTGTGTTGCTCTTTTTTTTCCCCAAATTATTTGTTTTACCATGATGCCTTCTCCAGCCACCTAGAAACAGAGACTAGACAAGAGTAAGGGAATAAAGATAGGTATTTATTTGAAGGGCCTTCAAGGTACACCCTGGGGGAGCCAGAGGCTGCTTCCATAAAATGGACCCCAAGATGGACAACAGGTCATGAGTTCTTCACACCTTTATAGGTTTGGTTCATTTGCATATCAGGGTTAATTCTCCAATTAAAACCCCAGTTAAATGATGTAATTCCCCTCAGCTTGCTCCCCCCTTAGAGGCTTTGGTTTACACATTTTGGGCCTAGAATAGCCTGGCTGTCCTAAAAGGCAAAGCCTGGAGAGGCTTTGTTCTGTCTATCTTGCACGAGAGAGCAGAAATTACAGGCTACAAGGAACTTCAGAGTTACACTCTAAGCAGTACAGAATTTGAAAAATATAAAAGTTAAAACCTAAGGCATCAACCAAGGCTAAATGTCATTTAAGCATCTCTTGAGATAGTGGTGGGGGAGAAGAATCATGGGCAGAGAAATAATAGAAGATATGAGAGAAAAATAATTAACTCTGTCCACAGAAAAGCTCTGAAAACAGTTATATTCTAATCTAGACTGGGAAGGAAATATTACTTTTTATATGCAACACAATAAAGCAGTAAAATTTTTAAATGCACTTGGCAGCTCAGTGGTGTATTTTCTCTTACCAGGTACAGTTCAAAGAGCTGAACTGTTTGCCTAAGGGACATACCAGGGGGTTTTGCAACAACATTTGAGGCATTTTTTTTCCACTCTGTATGGGAGATCTGGTATAGAAATAGTGTCAGAATCCCCTTAATTCTTAGGCTCAAAATAAGCAAACCCCTGAAGACACATTTAATTAATGGGTTCAAGAACATTTAGATTAATGTAATAAAAAGAAACTACCAAAAGCAAGCTGTAAAGACAAGTTTTAAGATAACAAAAACGAAAGGTTAGAAATCTTGGATATTTTCTAAAAATAAAAGAAAAATATTTTCTGTGAACAGCTCAAATATCAAAACTTAGCAATAATTTAAAATAATAAATTCCTCTTCCAGTGTAAATTCAGTGTTCAGACTTCACAAAAATGAGCTCTGTCAGACTGAATAAATGGTGTTCACCTGACATCTGATGTAGAAAAAGATTTGTAAAATGGTACTCATTGGTAGGTCTAAACCATTTCAAAATGCTGTACCAACAGAAGCATTTTTGTTAATAAATAAGCTCTGTTATGAAAATGGAGGATATTTCACTAATGTGAAATTTAATTTGTAAACCTGGGCTGACCAAAAGTGAAGAGCTGTGGCTCAGGCAACTGCTCAAAGTAAAAAGATAGGAACCTAGGAAAGGAGACTGGGAAAGACTGCTTTGGGAGTATCTAGTTAGCAAGGAACTACCCAGAGGTTTCTGCTCAGATAGCAGAAATACACATTGAAAAGGCAAGAAAAAAGTTTCTCCAGGGCAGCCAAGAGCTGGGACAGCAAGATGAAGCACCACAAGCATGCCAAGTGCAGGATGAAGCAGAGTCAGACTGCCTGTGGGAGCAGAGGCTCGAACTGCAGAAAGCAGCTGCCAGTGTCTGGCCTGGGGTGAGCAGGCAGGGACCTGAAAATCACAAACTGAAAGAAGATTGCGGCAGAAGCAGTGGGAAGCAAAGAGCAGCCCCACTAATAGCCTTGCCAAGGAAAGGACTATATGTAGTTTTAGATTTCAGGAAAGCAATTTTAAGGATGGCAAATCATCTCATTGTACTCTAAATTTTCCTGTTGCTTTTACCCCTTGATAAATTACTTTTCATCAAATCAATCGATTCACATCTTAAAGTGAAAAAAACAAGCAGCAACCTTGCAGAGCTCCAGAGAGACCAGTTTCATTTCCCCAAGGTTCTGGGGAAGGCTGAAGCTGACATTTATCAGTGATCCACAAAGTTTCAGTTGGGTATTTTTGCTGCCAATCAAGTCCTAGACTAACTGCATTTATTCCCAAATCCACACAGTGAAACAGAATATTTGATTCCTTCTTCAAACTAAAAATAATGCCATTTCATTGAAAAACAAATATTAAGCCAATCTAGGCAGAATTTGAACATTTTTACTTTTTAATCTTATTGTTCCTGGCCACTTAAATTTTCTCTACTTGCAGCTATGCACTTTGGAGTGGAACTGCCCATGGTGTTTTCTTGCATCCAAGTTTGCCTGAGTTCTAAAATAATACAGTGGGGGGTTTTGGTTTTGCTTTTAAGCAAAATGCTAATGTGCATAGAAGCCCTGGTAAGGATTTTTAGACTAAGACTAGAATATCAGTTCAATAATAAATGCAACACATAAGAACCTGCTGCTGTTTCTCGAAACAAAAGTATACTTGCCCTACTTTTAGCATCTACCCTGAAAGGTAGAGGGGAAAAGGTGTTTCCCTGGAGAGTACCTAGCAACCTTTCCTGACCTAGGCAGGCACTTTCCATTATCATTTTTAGTATTTCCCAGGGCAGATAAAAAGTTGGTGCCCAGCTGAGTGCAGGTCTCTTTCTCTAGCCCTTATGACCAAGAACAGAGAATTTTTTTGCTACAGATCCCTTCGTTAAATTAATGTGAGCAAATGAAACTAAAGCAAATTACAGTAACTTCAACAGGTGAAATGGAAATTGCCTCCAAAATATTCTATATTTCTGTGCAGATGACGAGAAAGATTCTGCAGCAAAATAAATTGATTTTGGATCTGTTTCTCTTGCTTGACAAACTTTTTAATCAGACTATGGGGAAAGAAAAGAAATGGCTATCTGACATTTCCTCTTCCACTCACATTTTAGATGATACATCCTTTTATTTAGATTATGGTGATAGTTGCTGACTTTGTATTCAGCAGTTGCTGACAGGTATTCACAGGCTGTGAGTTCTTGCAGTATAACTGAGATTTCAAAGCCCAAAGGAATGAGCTTCAAAAGAAATCCAAGGAAAAGCACATGCATTGTCCTACAGACCTTGAGCACCTTGTGGCACTGGAAGAACATGGGTTTTGTTTCTGCATCAGATAGCTATCAATTAAAGGCTGCAGTTCTCTCCTTTCCTAGCACTAAACATTTATTTTCTTTAGGTTTTGATTAAGTGTGGCAGGAAACAGAATGAGCAGGCTGCTTCACAGTGGAGGCTGAGCTGGGAGCTGAGAGTGACTCAAGCTCAGGCCATGCCCTCCCTGATGGAGCACCATCTTGGCCAATGGTGGTGGCAGAGCCTGCCAATAGTCCAAGGATCATCACATTCCTTACTACCATCGTTTAGGAAGGAGAGAGAGAGAGAGAAGAATGTATGGTAAGACACTGTTCCCCAACCCAGTTATGATGAATTAGCAATCAGGTGATGCACATGAATGTGTATAAAACCTGTACAGGAAGTTCACACTGACTGGATCTGTATTGCTGAGCAGAAGTGGAGGTGGTGTTTTCTGTCCTGGCTGGATATAAGGAAATTCCAACAATTTTCCCAACACACAAAAGCTTGAGTTGAAAATTAAGGCAGAATAGGTAATAACAATAGTAAATGGGGTTTGGAATTAGTAAGCTACTTGCTAACCTAAGCACCAAAATAATCTTTTCTCACAGTAGTTATTTATAATCCTCTGTGAGTCTTTAAGAGCATTTCAATATCTTCCATTATTTACACATTTTTTCTTGTAAAAGTTGGGTATAGGAATAAACTATAGATAAAATGTAAGCATATGGAACATTTTTAAGGCTCAAGTTTCTTCTACAGACCCCATAGAGCACTGATAAACTGCTATACTGAGGAAAGCAGGTCCTTTTCAGCCATTTGCAACTGCCCTTATTCTAGATAACAATATTGTTCCTAAAAATGGGACGTAAAATGAGAAAACAAAACATAGAGGGACAACACAGACTAAAGAGAGAGGCATGTGAAGAAATTACAAATGTTCTTATAATTGTATTCATTTGCAATCATGAGATGTAGGAGTGCTCTCTACTGCAGAAAAAAAGAAAAGCCAGTGAAAGTCATAATTGTAGAGATTCTCTTGCTGGGGTTGGGGAAAGAAAGGCTTTCAACATAACAGAATCAAACCTTGACAAATTACATAGTTCAAATGACAATCTGGAAACAATAACTCCAGGAGAAATCATCCTGGGCTGAGGTACTGCAGTCTTTTTAATAGCTACTGGATAAACAGATACAAACACCAAAAATAAAGGACTACATTGTCATGACAGCATTTCATCACTCTTTTGCAGATATCTACATCAAAGAACTGTGAAAATGGCTTCAAAACTTCTTAGTACAAATCACACAGTAAGGAACATACATACAAAATGGATTTTAAAATATTTGGAGGGCCAACAAAACAAACACTGAAAATGTAAGGGGGTTTTATATGCAAAAACAATGACTTGAAAATGGAGGTAAAGGAATGAAAAGCTTGTGTATTTTTTAATTCAAATCAAAAATAGCTCATAATATTTTGGCTTGCTCAGTTGAAACTTTAACAACTGTGTATTTTGGCTATAGGAAAAACTCTGTATTTTTTCTTTTCTATATTTTTTGTTTTAATCACAACTGCCCTGGTAGAATTGTGTGTAATCTGTTACTGGTCTTTGAGAGAACGGCCAAGGCTAAGGGTATTTTGTAATTTGTGCACTGGCTAAAGCATAAGTATCAAAGTTCATGGACCACAAAAACCACAAATATCTCAAAAAAGTTCTTATATTTCAGCTTAGAGAGATTGATAAAGAGACTCATAGATTAAAAATACATCCTTAAGCAAAAATTGAGGATTGCATTGTTTTATGTAAGTGTTGGAAACAAAGAGGTTTTGAATAACTGACTGTGCTTTGGAGGTTATCCACACGCAAACAGCATCAGTAATATTTTTGTCTTCTTGCATAGCCTGTGAGAGAAAGTTTGTAGGCATATCTTTCTTCAGACCAGTGACACACCATGTCACATAAAGACAACCTGGTGGTTACAATGCTGGTAGTCATTTTTGCAATATAATAGCACTGATTTTAAATATTTTCTATAACAATAATGGATTACACACATAGAAAGCAACAAGAATAAAATGAAGACATACTCCAGAACTCAAATTTTTACTAAATACACACGTACAAAAAAGTCCAAATTATTATTATTATAACATATATTTTTCTTTTTTCACTGTTTTATTACAGTAGTTTTTCTTACTAGAATTATGTTATTAGTTGACATCATAACTTATCTCAAGTTCTGTATCAGTATAAACTACAACGCTAACTTAAATGAGACTTAAGCCCTGCTTACTTACCACTTACACGGGCTATAATTTAATGAAAGACTAGCAAAATGAGGCCTAGATTTTATAAAATACCAGAATTTGTTGAAAGGAACTCATAGCCATTTCTGAAGATTCAGATTTTTTTTTTCTAGATTAGGCAGTTTATTCCCAATAGAGAAAACAAAGTTAAAAAAAAAAAAACAAAACTGAGAGTTTGTTTTTTTACTAAAAATGTAGTTATGATGCAAACATGACAAGCTAAATTCTACTAGTTAAAAAATCTTGAATTGCACAGAGTAGACACAGATTTTTGGCTTAATAAAGCACTGTCACTTGTCACTGATAAACACTTTTAATAACTGCTGCATATTCATGCTTAATTAATTTTTATTCAAATAGTAGCTTACTGACATTTTTTTTAATTTCCATTGTCATCTTAATTCAACACAATGTAAGAACTAAATACAACTTCTGAAAATTACAAGCATTGGAATTCCCTCATAATATAAAATCAAGAATTATTAAAAACAAAAAGGTTATTGGGTTAGGTTGTTTTAGTGTATCTGTACATATTTGGGGAAAAAAATGTACCAGCTTTTTTTAAACTTTGTATGCAACTCTTCATCAATTTAGTAATACTGTTTCCTTGGTGGAAGAAAAGGGAGCAAAAACTAAAACTAAAAAGTTGTGTGAATCACAACTTTGCATGTTCACTAATGTGTGGGTGAAGTAGATGGTTTAAGCTACTTGGACTAAGTCAGTCCTCAGTAATGATCTATTTACTCTTGGGTTTAGGCTATGCTAGTGGCACACATTTCAGCCTCTGTGAGGTAAATCCCAACTACACCTTTGTCATATATAAAATAATGTGCTCTGCTGCTCATTGCTTAGTACTTTATTTCATTCTGTTTAGCCTCAGCTTTTCAACAAATATAAACTGTTTGAATTCCATAAAGTGTCGGAACATGCTGCCACATGTCACACTCAAAGAATTCAATTTTTTTAGTCAAATATTCCTTTACATAAGGGACTTTTTATGCTTAGTTGCAACATCCTGTGTGGAGACAATGTTGCTTAGAGGAGGATATATGTGAGCAGTAGGGTAGCTGTCTTTGTGATTAAAATCAGTTCCTGAGAATGAGTCACTCCTTTGGCTTAAGACATCTGAAATGAAAGCTGCTGTGTATGCTGCCTGTTTCCCTGGATTGTATTTTCACTGCCTGGTTTCTATAGTGGAAAGGAATCCATTTCATCTGCAGTCACAGATAGCCTGAACCTCTCTGAAAGGCCATGTTTGCCTTATACCTTGCAAACCCCTTGTTTCAAATCTGCCACACCCACTACCAAAGGCATAAAAACTCTTTTTACCTTTGTTGTGCTAAATCTCAGTCACTTTATCAAGAACCGTTTTTATTTATCAACATCATTTTGGAAAATGCAGATGTACAGCACTATCTCTTAGTAACTTTCACAAAGGAAAAGACAGAGATTTCCCAGATGATTACTTCGTAAAGTACTGAAAATACCTTAATCTTGAAAGATTTAATATACTTGCAGACTGGAGTAGAGAGGTTGAAATTTTGTTAATATAAAAATTAACCTCCTTGGCAGCCCCACCCAACTTTATACGGTCTATTTGTATTCTGTGAATACAGGGGAAAATATGTGCAAGTGAAATGGCCTCTGAATTTTATACTGTGCCTTTCATATGTGTGTCTTCATCTAATGGCAACTAAATGTACACCTGAGTGCATCACCTGACGTCTTTCGCCAGTCTTCTAAAAACCTCACCTGCAAGCATTTTGCATTGTATCATTTATATGCACTTTTCTTAAACAGAGGAAGTTTAATGGCCTGTTGACCGTTTTACTTCCATATGCATCCAAAGAAATGTATTATAGAAATTAAATTGTACTTGTCAGGCCTGGTTCCTAACTAGATTTCTGAGTTGATCTAAAGATATGTGAACAACATGAAATAAATAAATTATAAATACTAAGTTATTGGTTTATTATAATTAATATAATTACAGATTGGTTTTTCCTCAGCTATGTCTCTGGTTTTCACGAGTCTCACCTACAAAAGAAATCACCTGCGATCTTTCCATCAGTTTGAGAGGATGATCCATCTTATCCTACTGCCATGTGTCAAAGTGCCTTAATATTGACTAACTTCCCCAGGCAAGGGCTGAAATAACTATGTTAAATATTCTTGTCTGAAATTCAAGAGCTTCTATTCCAATTGCCTTAAAAAAAAAAAAAAGAAAAAAGAAAAAAAAAGAAGGGGAAAGGAGTAAGGGAAAGGAAAAAGGAAATAGGAAGAGGGAAAAAAGGAAATTTGCTTTCTAAAAGATACCAGAACACAAGGAAGGCACTATTTCTTTGGCCAGCTTTCAAACTCCGAGCTTTATCAAATGCTGTAGAATTGGGCAATCTAATCAAGACCTAAATATGTACGAGGGGAGAACATCTAGCTAACTGCAGCTGAAGTCACCAAGAGAACATTTGTTTAGAAGACATCAGGAAGCATGGGAGTGGGGCTGGCCCTCAGGCAGGTCAGCAGAGGCCCCTGGGGACACAAGGCCAGTGGACAGGCACTGACCCCTGCACTGCTGCCCTGTGACACCCAGCTGGGTGAATGGTGTGGGCTGAGCAGCCCCTGAGCAAGGGGAGAGTCCCTCTCAGCCTGCTCCTCTCACATCTCTCCTTCCCAGGGAGAGATCCAGAACCTATAGCTGACCAGCTGGTCAGGGATCACGGTCCTGCAGAAAACTTCTTAAAGAAGAATCCTCTTTATAATAAAAATAGAAAAATTAATGACTAACAGAAAGGCCTCATGATGTCACCCAACACTTTTTTTCTCCTCTTTACAGAATTATATTGAATACACAAAGTTTTGCTATGAATTTTCTTTACAAAATCCAGAATTGGAAAACTCTGTGTAAGAGATACAACAGGAAAAATTAGCAAAAAGGTAACAGAGTAGGCTTCTGACTCAGAGCAACATGTAGGGGTCCTTGCATTTATGTGTTGTCTTTGTCTTTGATTCCTTTTGACCACATGAGAAGGTGTGGCACCTCTCTGGGTATGGTACTTTCACCAGATGTGTGTCTCCTTCTTTGACAGGGTGCCTGCCTTTCCTTCCTCTGCAGCAAAAATACAGTATATGAATTATATATATAAAAACATATATATATAACTAATTCTTTAATAACTTCATATCCTCATTGATACATAGATTTCTCTAGAGAACAGTACCACATCCAACTCCATGAAACTGTATCACCCTTAATGCAGAGCTATGTCAGGGCTGTCATGGGTAAAGTATGCATTTTGCTTTACATTAAATTAGTTGTGTGAGACAAAATGTAAATTTGGTGCTGTATTTATATTCTCTCTCTTCAAAAATAATGAGTAAATGATCAATAAACTCAAAAATTATATACACAGAGGAAATATTTTTTACATTTTGCTTATGAACTTTTTAAATTACCAAGACATGTAAATTGATTTCAAGATCTTATAAGGATTCTAAAAGTATTAGCCATGTATATCAATAATGAATACATCCAGAAGTGTAATAAACCAAACATGAAGGCAGCAATAAATAGCAATCATAAAATCTAGCAATTTTCACCCAGGTCTCCTCACCTTTCAAACTTCAACTCTTCTGCAAAACAGATTTCAGAGTTATTTTAAACAAACAAAGAGATAACAATGTTTTTATGTATGCTGATAGGCTTTGAAAAATTGTTTCCAGACTACAGTAGTATTGTAATAAACTGGTTTATTAAGTGAGTATTCTTTCTTCATGCAGTTCATCTCATCTGCATTTTAATCTTCCAATAGAACCAAAGTTGTTTTATTAAGACAGTAAATATATTAGCCAGAATTCTACACTAGAAAGTAATTTCAGAATGTTTAATTCACTAAGAAAAGTAGTGGTATAATAAAATATAAAAGGTGAAATAATAAACCTAGAAGTTACTGAATCTGCTTTGGTTAAACTAAAACAAATACAGGCTTAGAAGGAGAGTGGTATTTATTATACTTCACTCTTGCATGGTCTTTTCAACAAGCAAGTCCCAAAACACTATGGAAAGTAAGTCAGCATCATTACCTTTGCTTTTCAGATAAACAAAGAGGCTCAGAAAGGGAAAAGTGGTTTCATAAAGTTGCCCCAGAAGATGCACAGAACTGGGTGCACTAAGGAATATCTTGAGTGTGAGTGTAGTGGCAAATTAAAGAGGCCACACTGCTTTGCCGAAGGTATGTTTGAGAAAAAGCAAACAGAAGCAGCTATAACTTTCAGAGTCAGCTTGTCACACTGAGTTTTAACTCATTTCACTGTACACAATAAAAGTAACAATCTGAGTCTTTTTTACTGAAGACATTGTGAGGATACTTCCCTCTTATAGGAGAACTTGCTTCACACACAGCTACATGGAGGGACACATAAAGACAGACTGAAGTCAAAGATACCATTAAGTTACTCACTTTATTCTGAATAGATTGTGCTGTGAAACACAAGGTACTATAATCAAAGAGATCACTGAGGCTGACAATTGTAGTGATAAAATACTGGTAAGATTTCGCCACAGAAAAGCTAATCATTATTCTCAGAGCTACATGGAAACTATCAGAAGTTCTCTAGGCATTACATACAGTTCCCAGTTGCAGCGAATCCCTTATTATTATGACTACATTTATTAAAGAAAATGGACAAAGTTTATACAGGATACTGAATTCAGATAAAGTATCAACATAAAGCAAGGGGTTTGCTTGTGTTATGCTTCAGCTTCCATTTGGGGAATCTTAGTCCTTATTTCCTATAGCAATTTGTTACACTTGAGGTGGTGATCAAGTCTCCATTCAAGTTCTCCTCAACATCTCTATCCTATTTCTTTACACATACAATATAGAATCAATTAACATAATGCATGTTCTATAAAATATGTACACTGCTACAGTACCTTTAGTTTTGGCTAACTGTATTTTAGAATCATATAACCTTTTAGACTGGAAAAAAACCTTTAGGATCATTGAGTCCAACTGCAAACCCAGCACTGCCATTTTGAGCAGCCTTCTGACAAGTGTTGTCTGGGAGGATATTTTAATGGCTTTGGAAATGACAACTTGATGTCATCAACTTTGGAAATGACAACACAGATGAAATGTTCCAGAGAGTGATAGACATACTTCTTAAAAATAAAATTGAAAAAAAAACCAAACCCAAAACCCAACCAAACCAGAAAAACCAGAAAACAACAACAACAGCAACTAAAAAACCCCAAAAGAATCCGCCAAAAATCCCAACCAAAAAACCCAAACAAACAAAATATCACACAAAATCCCCAAAACAAACAAACAAACAAAAATGCACACCACCACCACCACCACCAACAAAAAATACAAAAAACAACCGATGGCTTTCAGGAAGAAAGAATATCATATCATAGTCTTTTATTCCAGACTTCCCCTAGTTCCATCTCAGTGAAATCATTGGAAAGAAGAAAAAGCAGATGATATGTCACTGTCATTTCATACAAAATCAAGACTGAGGCCTTCAGACAAGAGAAATCTCTGTGAGCAGAGGGACACTTATGCTGGACTTCTGACACATGCATTAAATCACACTGCCCACAGAGAACAGATGCTGAAATTTGATGATGAAGCCATGGCTTGTCTCACACATTTTGTAGTACAGAGTGAGAACTGTTCCCATCAGTTTTCAGAAGTCTTTCTGCACCATAACCATAAAGTTAAGGCTGTTTGAGAGACTTAGTAAGGCATTTCCTAAGAACAGCTCCCCACCAGGTTTTGGAAAGGGAATATAAAGTCAAATGTACAAATTGTCCACTTGTCTGAGATGCAAATATCTCCTCTTGGCATGGCCTGCACTTCTTCTTTCTTATCTACTACCAAGAAGTTTCTTCCAGAAAACACCATATTACAGTAACAGTAGTTGACCAGTAACAGGGAATTTTTTTTCATGTGGTCACTCTAATTACAGATGAGTAACATCGCATGGCTTGTGTTTTTCTGTCATCCAATTAACTTTTATTTTATAGGAGATCAATAGGGGTCTTCTTATTCACCACAGTAACAAACACCAAGCTGATAGAAAACAGAGGTCCAGAGTGATATTCCCTGGTTATGGTATCATTTATGTGACAACTGTAGCAGTTGTTACTTTCTTGCCATTAATAGAGAAATGGTAAGAGTTTAAGGAACTTCTGCCATTTCCAGAGACTTAACAAGTTAATTATGAAGCAATATAGAGATATATTACAGCAAATTCATGTACCATAGCAAAGGCATATAATCTGTTTCGTTTATCTCTGCATGGAGACAGAAAGAAAACAAAAACAAATGTAAAAGAGGAAGAGTAGGCAGGTAAAATGAGAGATAATGGTTACTTTGGGGAAATACTAATAAAGAAATTGTCTATAATTGCAGAAATCTTACCCACTTACTAGTTCATTTTCTCCTATTTTATAACTGCTACTTCCCATATACAATGTTAAGTGTTATTTTATGATAAAGACCACAATAATTAAACCAGCTAGTATTAAATTGCACATTGAACATATTCCATTTAGGAAAACTGTCCAGCATATTAATTGCAATGAAATTTAATGTAAGGGGTATTGCTGCATTCAATGCTAGACTTCAAGAGTGGGAGAGGAGAACCAAGCCCTATACAGGAAAACCCCATCATTTCATCCATACACTACTGTGTGTGCTCATCTCCCCTAGGCTTTGTGACTCACCCCAAAGACACTCAGATACTCTAGAGCACAGGACCCAGCTCTCTAAGCCAAGGCTCCTAAGTGGAATTCAGGCCACCTCTACATATTGTCATGGCTCAATCACAGTGTGTATCTTGGTCAGGTTTAGTAATGCTGCATGACAACCTTGCTGATAAGCAGGTAGCCTAAAAATGAGTTTCATATTATAAAGCTACTCTAATTAATAACATACAAAGAGATAATGCATTATTTCATTTAAATACTGAGTATATTGTTCTTCAGAAAAGTAATCTTCCCTCTTTTTCTCAACCTCTCTACTTTTTATATTAATTCTTCGCAGGAAAAGTGAGAAAAGGATTTTTTCTCACTAGGATTTTTAAAAATACCTATGGCTATTAGGTGCCCAGTCTCCTTTAGCCAATTTTGAAGCACTCCATTACAACTTTTGCCAAGCCAAATCCAGAATATCATGAAAATAAAAAGGTATTTTAAGTCATTATCCACCAGTTGCTGAAAGAGAGTATTTGTATTTGATGATTCCATTACCTCTTCATTTTGTGTGAAAACATATTTTTATTTACGTAATTTTAGCCCATTAGATTATGACAGATCTCTAGCTCTTGCAAAAATTTTGCTTCACGACCAAACCATATCTTTAGTCAGTGCTGAAGAAATAGTGAGAGATTCCTCTTGGAATCCCATATAAAACAGACATGACAAACTGGAGAATTATTACTCTCTTTCATTCTTGACTTTCTTCAAGGCCTCAGGGAATACACTCATTCAAAATCATCTGCTGCTAATAGGATATTAGTGCCTCATTTTCTCAAATGTACATACTCTGTCTCTGCTCTCAAGTGTTTTCCTGCACAGTACCATACATTTACAACATACAACATCTCACCAGCTACCATAACACAGAAATAATGTTCCTGTGCAACAGTGTCATGGAAAGTCAAAATCTACTAAGCCTCAGAGCAGCCTTTAAATTCCTGGCATAATTTTTCATTAGCAAATTGTTGTATATGTCTTTCTGGCTCTCAAAAAGACTAAAATTTCCTTTAAGCGATACCTTTATTGTTTAAATTTAAATACATCCCACTTCCAAAATGGATGAAACCCTTATCAGAGAAAAAAGCTGCACAAGTCATTCCTATTACTTGTGCTAGACAAAGACCAAGGGTTACATGCAATGAACAATAATTACCATTGTTAGATCACTGTGCTGACCTCTTTGCCTAGACCCTTGCTGTTTGCTGTGCATGAGATGGTTTCTCTTCTCCTCCTTGATTCCTGCCTGGAAACTGGAGTGATCCTACTGCTGTCAATTCAGTGCTCCATCAGCAAAAGAGTAGATTTTTGCACTCCTGATATTGCACTTTTTTTCCCCTTACCAGTAGTTCTTCTCCTTCTCTGACAGTAACAAATGCGAAGTTGGTGAAGGGGCCCTGTGAGAGAAAGAGCTGTGCTGAGATGTAGCCCCAAGTCGTTATCTTTGATCTTATAAACTTTTACCTTAAAGGAGTTCAATAGAACACTTCACAGTATTCACAGCAGCAAATACCAAGATGTTAAAAAATAGGAATCCAAGGTGATATTCCCAGATAAAGCCTTAATAACTACTATTTCCTGTTAAATCTCATGGGAGCTGAAAGCAAACTCACTAGTCAGAGCTTTCTTTTCTCTTTAAATATATATATATATATATAAAATTACTTTAGGAAATGTGATTATGTTCTTAGAGATAAAAGACAGCTGGTATATTCAATATACAAATTTAGCTATTCTTTAGTTTCAGTCTGAGACTAGACTTTATTGAATGCTGCAGAAATTAAAGTGATAATAAAAAGTATAAATTAAATGATTGAAGGAGATGAAAAACATAAGCTAACTGTAGAAGGTATATAATTCATATTTCTTAACTGGAACTATCTGACCAAGAACTCCACAATTCTTATATTCTTGCATCCAAAAGTTTAGAAATCATGGATAAAATACTTGTAATATCTGCAAATAGCTGCAAAATAAATGGAGATCTGAGGTCACTTGGCTTGTTCAGCCTGGAGAAGAGGAGATTGAGGGGAGACCTAATTGTGGTCTACAAATACCTTATGAGGAGAAGCCAAGGGTAATGACCTCTTCTCTCTCATGATCAATGACAGGACCTGAGGGAATGGCCTGAAGCTGTGTCAGGGGACTTTTAGGTTGCATGTTAGAAAAGGTTCTTCACCCAGAGTGTGTTTGGGCACTGGAATAGCTCCCCAGGGAAGTAGTCACAAGCACCGAGCCTGACAGAGTTCAAGTGTTTGGACAATGCTCTCAGGCACATGGTGTGATTCTTGGCATGGTCCTGTACAGGGCCAGGAGTTAAACTTCAGTGATCCTTGTGGATTCCTTCCAACTCAGGATATTATATGATTCTGTGATAAACAGTTGCAAGTATCCCCTAAAAGGTTATACAGTGCTTGGTCTCTCTCCAGGCCTGACTGCAGTTTGAATGCTCAGCACCATCAGGTCTTCTGAAATAATTTTTCTGGATCTCATACGTAGCAGCACATCCACACTTCATTCCTCAGCCCTTCCTTCACATGCAGGTGGCATAAGAATTTTCAAGGGACTTGCTATAGATACAGAGGTCTTTAACCACTGAGAAAAAGACCATACTGGGGTCCTAAGTTTTTCACAGGCTTCTGCAAGGCACAGCTAACTTTGACTTTAACATTTCAAAACTTCTGCTGATGATCAAACAGCATTAAAAATTTCCAACCTTATCACTTTTTCATGATGCATTTGCATAAATCTAGTGGATTAGAAAAGCCACACAAAAATTACCTCACCAGGTATAATTCTAGCCTTAACTTTTTTAAGGACTTTAAATCATTCTTAACTCTTCCAGAAAGTCCTTCAGAATCTCTAGGCACTAAAGACCTGTAGAATGATATGTAAAACAAAGACGACTTTTCCTATCCATCCTACTAAAGCCATTTCAGAAAAAAACTTGGGGTTTTTTGAAAGAGAGCTTGCAGCTCTCACTGATACACGCACAGTTTTTTTCCCTTCAAGGCTGCCTTTGCTACTAATGTATCTAAAGTTATCTAGGTGATTTTATAACCAAAAAAAAAGATTGTACTAAGGCTTGGAGGCCTGCCACAAGGGAGAAAAGAAACGCATTTTCCATGGATACATCAGGGCTAGACATCTGAAATAGTACATTGTGCACAGAAGGTACAAGGTTACACTGCCAGCATTTTTACATTCTTACCCCTCCCTTTTCCCCCTTAATTTAAAGTGAAAAAGGTCAGTTTGAAATGGTTGGTAAATCCAAACCAGATGCTAAATTTCCCTGACTAGAGCAGCTGGCAGACTTGAGCTACTGGCAGTCCTCACCACTTCTAGAGAGATAATGCTCTAAATTCAAGGGTAAAATGCTACCTGTGATGTGGCAGCCTTCGTTTCTTCTGGGTTGTTCTTTGTTCTTGGAAAAAAAGGAGAAAAACACTAAAAAGAAATTCTTCCATCTTCCCTTGCCCTACCCTGCATAAATTCCATGTTTCTAATTTACTATATAATGTTATTAAGTTCTTCTAACATGGAGGAATACTACATATATATATGTGTATATATATATATAAACACATGCATATATATGTATATATATATGTGTGTGTGTTTATCCTATGAAACTGTGAGCATTAGCACAGCTTCAGTGGTGAATGGTGCCCCATTTAGCTGGAAGACAGTAACTATTTGATTTCCCCACGGCTCAGTATTGGGTCCAGTCCTATTGATGATCTGGATCAGACAACTGAGTGCACCCTCAGTAAGTTAACAGACAACACCAAGCTGGGTGGCAGCGTTGTTCTGCTGGAGGACAGGAAGGCTCTGCAGAGAGATCTGGACAGGCTGGATCCATGGGATGAGGCCGACTCATCTGGTCTCTACCTGAAGGAAGGCCATAGCCAGGTGGGTGTTGGCCTCTTCTCCCAGGAAATTAGCATACTCCATCCCTGGAGGTGTACAAAAAATGACTGGATGTGGTACTTACTTCCATGCCCTAGTTGACCAGGTGGTGACCAGTCACAGGTTGGATTCAAAGATCCTGGAGGTCCTGTCTAACCTAAATGATTTTTTGATTCTGTGATTCTGTGTAGACAATGTTTTTATGGCATCACCTTTTCAATAACAAAAACATTGCTTTGTCCTTTTTCCTTCCCACTACTGGCATTCTCCATGTATTCCTACAGAGGAATAATGGCCACTAGAAAGGCAATGCTGTCAAAATACCACACCCAAATCTTGCAAGTAGCTAAATCCCAAGTAAGTTTAAAGGAGAAGAGGATGCAGTGCCAGGGGCGAGATTCATTTGTCCTCAGTTCAATCTCCCAATATATTTATCAGGTCTGAGCTGGTCTCTTCACGCTCCTCTGAGACTCAGTGGAAAGACCTTTAGATATAACTACCTTCGGAGTAGTCAAGTACATTTTCTGCAAGCCCCTCCTGCTGATCTGGAAAGGAAGCCTGGAGCAACCAGCTCAGATTTCACCATCTCATCTTAGGCAGACCATCATGTCACAGCCAACAAGTCATCCACAAAATCTGTTCATCCTTTCTCAGACTCATCCTCTTCTGCCAGGGTCCACTGAACCTGCGGTTGTGCTCCTGAACTGAAAGACCAGGTTTCCTATACAGAGAATTATGCCATGCTCCCACTATCTAGAAGGCCCTTGAGACATTTGGGTCTCTGGAACCTATAGGTCTCTACAAACATTGACTCAAGACACCTATTTAGGCTGCAGAGGTTGTAGAGAAAGGTTAAATGTGGTCTGGGTGTGTCACCTGTAACTTCACAAAGGGGCAATGAAGTTTCTCTGCTTATCAAAAGCAGGGCCCAATTAATTTCTTCCACAACCTTACTTTAACCCCTCTCTTGCAGCTGAAGACATGCAAGGTATTTCACTTTAAGCAGCTGGTTTTACACAGAACCTGTCCTGACAGTATGGTAGTGGGAAACAGTATGAAACTAGACGGGGAAAGGAAAAGTGATGATTTAATGGATACTGGTGCTATTATCACTATCCTCGTTGACAGAAGAGACATATGATAGTGTAAGAAAGAAGTAATTCTTTTTATTCTCTTCAAGCAAAAGTTTTATCCTTTATTTATAAACCACTCACTCAATATCCTGAATGCCACATAATATAATAAAGGAATACTGCCTGTTAAATAATCTGTTCAGAATAAGATGACAAAATATATACCTTTTAAAAATGGGAGAATGAAGCTGCTGAAGAAATGTTATCCTAACTAAAGGACATACAGCATATCATTATTTATGCCAGAAGAAATAGGTGATATGATAGAATTCATTCATTTGCTCTATGATTAATAGCCCCTGCTATATGTCTTCTGTTAATTCTTCTTGTTGTGAAAAATCCTATCTAATTCTCTTCCATTTTCTTAAAAATAAACAATTTTCAACCTGAGGTGAGATTTTCTTAGTGGAAGAATATTTAATAGCTTCTCTGTATGGAACTGAGGGCCAGAATTCAATGTCTGGCCTTTTAATAAATCATACCAGAGCAGTGTGAATGACTTTCAATACTTTCAGAGGTACCAAATAAATACAAAGTCATACTGGTTTTCATCAAACAAAAAATAGTATATTGAAAGCTGATTGAAAGCTGATTGAAAGTCTCATTTTGTAATATCATACTAAATAATGCAATATTCAAAGTAGAAAAAGAGTAAATCTTACACAAGCATTGCAAAGACAGATTTTTGCAGCATAAAATTAACCTTCACAATATTAAAAAATGGGCAAAAGATTAGAATAAAAATTAATGAACATTAACCTAACTCAATCTATACTGACAAAATATTTACAAAGAAAAAGATCAATTAAGTAATTTGAAAATCTAATATAATCTCAGTTTTTAATATTTTTGCCAGTTTTTAAGTACATGTGGAGAAGTAGTTAGCTTCACTGTTAGTTTTGAAAGAATCCTTAATTCCTGAGAAGTATGAAAATATGTGTTTGTTCTTTTCTTCATCCTATCAAAACACACGTTTATGGCTCAAGAGGGAGGAAAAGGTCCTTCCTTACACATCTACTGAATGAATATTTTTCACAGAGGACTGAAAAGAAGCTGGTCCAGAAATGGTCCACCCGATGTTATTCAGTTTGCCCCACTTTTCAGAATCGTTGACTGTTGGTGATGGTGTCTTTGATTAGTCACCCTTCCCACAAGGAGCATTCGGTATTATTAAGCATCTGATTTATTTTACTTTCTCAGCCTGCAGCAAGATTGCTGAGGTAGCTTCAACCAGCAAAAACTCAACCCAGAACATGGCGTTTGTTGGTTCTGGACCACATTTGTTCTGTTTGCGTGGCAAGAAGCCACAGTCACATGCCAAAGAGCAGCAAGCCTTGGGGACACTAGGGCAGGCACGTAGGTTGTGCTATCTAGACTTAGGCCTGCTAAACAGATCAAATGTGCTGAAGGCAGGAAATCTGATGCACAGAAGTTTTTCAGCAGAAAGGGAGAGCAACCTCTCCTCATGCAGAGGACAGCTAACCCCAAAAGCCAAGCAACACTTTCTTTGGAATTAGGACAAACAGAACCATTTGTGCGCTGAGTTAGCATACATTTCTTCCAGTTTTCATCGGTATTTTTCCAATAGGTAACTTGGGAAACTAACAGGTGTCTTCCAGAAAGCCCTAAGACATGTCTGCCACGGTATAATGAAATCTAGAGGTCTGAATTCAAAGGGCTTACTATCAACCAGCATGTACACAGATAGCATCCTTTAAAAGGGGGTATGATAACCTACTACTCTATATTCACTCACATCTTGAAAACACGTCAATTTTATTTCTTGCTACATACAAATGAAGAAATTAATTTCTCTAAGAAAGAGGGGATTTTTATCTTGTATTTTTAGGCAATATCTCTAATGACGGATGAACTTTATATAATAGCACTATTTATCCATATGCCAGCTTTCTCCAAATAGTTTTTACTCCCTTTGCCAATTTCAATAAATTGAATTGAGGCAGAAGTCTCAGGAGATGAGAAACAGGGAGAAGGCAGAGAACTGAATTAATGTCCTAAGGAAAAGGGAAGGCAACAGGAAGAGGAAGGGAAGGTGTGAGCTCTGTGATTCCCCACCTCACTGTAGGCAGGGCAGGCAGAAGCATCACCCAGCAACACCCCCTGTAGCACAGATTCAGGCACAGGACCTTCAGCCAATGATACAGCTGGACAGGGAAGGCAACTCGGTGGGAAGGAGGAGAAATATTAACAGTAGTGGCAGGACGTATGGCAAGGGGACATGTAGGTATGCCAAGAAGGGTTGAAAGAGGGCAAAACAGATGGCTGGATTTATAAGGGGGAAGGCAAAGGACAGAACACAAATCCAACAAAAGCCATGAATTCTGCTGCTCTTGAAATGATTGAGCTTTTAGCAAGATGAGGAGGGGAATTGATTTCACTCTCAAGCTGACTACACATCATAAGGGATGTTTGTCTATTAAGGAATTAACAGATAAGGATTAAGAGCACAGGAAGTTTACCACAGAATTGAAAAGAAGTTGGGAGAAGTCTCACTGGATAAACTCTTTCTTCTCTGCAGAGCACACTCACTATTCCACTGGTGTCCTCTGTAGAAACCAAACAATTGCATCCCCTGCTCAAGCACATAAAAATATAATTAATCTTTTCTTTTCCCAATTGCCTTCTTCTCTGATGAACAGAACTATCACCTCTGGATAAAGAATAGGGATTTTCTGAAATATGTCCTTGAGGTAATAAATGTCATCCTCTCTGAAAAGTAATCTCACCTCAAGATAACTAAATCTTTTTTCCATTTATCAAATATCAGAAAGATAACTATCCTTGCTCACTATTTAAATTCTTCTGCAGAAATTGAATTCTTACCTCACAAATAAAGATTGTTGCAATCATTTTCTCAAACGGTAAGCAACATTCCAGCTTAAAAAAAAAAAAAGCGGTGGAGGTATAGTGGAACAGCATAACCTGCAGGACTGGGGGAACAAAGCCATTTGTGTCCCTATTTCATACCCTGGAAGATCTCAGATCTAATTTCTTTTCTTCTCCTCTTTAGTTTTCTTAGTGGGGCTTTTGGGGTGGGGGGAGGAGGGAGGAAGGGGAAGGTCATGGCATTTTTATTGTTTTCTTTTTCTTTTGGGAAGGAAATAACTTTTCCATTAACTGAATATATTAATTAATAGCAAATTTTAAATAAGGTTCTGTGGTCTACCAAAATTCAGATCAAAACAAAACAGGCTTATTTATAGCTCTGGTCTGCATCTGCATGTCACAGATGCATATATGTGCTGAACTTGCATCATGTATACATCATTCTAAAGCAAAGCACTGATTTGATTCCCTCTAAAACTCCACACGAAAAAATCAAAGTGACTGGAGTTATAAAAGCACTGTGGTGGTCTGAGCACCATAAATCCAACCCTATGACAATTTTCTCCGACAGGAAACAAAGTAAGACTTTCCTTTTTCTACAGTCAGTTGTTTTAGAGAAAACAGTGATAAATCATCTCTAATTCAACTGACATAAATCATTAAAAGCAATCTACCTTCATTGTCTGAAGTCTCAACAACAGGTGTGCTTCAGAATATGCTGTCTCAGAAAAATGTAAATAGAAAGGATGTGTGTTTCTGCCCTTATATATATTTGTCAAATCATTTTTCTTAAGTGATGTGAAAGAGCTCTTTGTTCGGTTAAGATCGAAGCTTGATATAACTTCATACTTATAGTCTTCTACAAAACAGAAACAATGGCCACACAGTTTGCCACTGTTTTTTTCCTTGTTTGTTCAGCTTTACTAGTATTGACTATACCATTTTCAATGAATTATTTTAACAGTAAGGTAGCAACTGATGAAGGCACCATACGAATTGACCAAAATTTCTCTTTTTTTATTCTCCATTATTTTTTTATTCTCTTTTCCCCCCTCTGTTTTAATAATCTCAAAGTCTGAAAGGAATATAAGTTCTGCCCCATAAGCCACTATTTGCTCAAACAAGCCTGTTTCAGAGCTGTGGCTAGCCAAGGCTTAGGCTACTTAGGCCATGCAGCCTCTCCCAGTAGGTAAGATTTTTCCAGACAGACAAGAAATCCTGGGTTTTTCAAAGATATGCCTATACCTCATGTCTCTTGTTTTAAAACAATGCTGTCACATTTTCTACTTAGTTGCATAACTGCATTTGAAAAAAGAAATCTTTCTATGTATCTATAGAACATTTCTATAATGATGACAACATCTAACCAGGTTGCATTACAGAGACTGGGATTATATGGCAACAAAACAGACAAGGCATTCCAGGAAGGATGCTTCTTCCCTCATACACAGGGAGGATCCTAACTGGATAGGTCTGAGAGTAGGCCTGTATTCTCTAGCAGTTCTAAGACTGGTCTTTAATTACATTTGAGCTAAAGAATAAGATAATCACAAATATCTCGTAAATAATGTCTGTGTCATTCTTCAGGTGTGCTAAGATTGTGAGTTTTTTTCAGGTTTCTAGGATAGTTTTTTTTTGTTGTTGTTTTTCTGTTTTGCATACATTACCATTATCTCAAAGAGCATATTGGCTTCATCTCTGAAGTTTCAGTCAGCTCCTGGGGCGATATCAGCAGCACACAAGTGCTTATAATAAGCTTTTGGAAAATGTAATGAGGAGGATGATTTCTCTTGGCTCATTGCTAGAACACAACAATGGGATGTCGTCAGAATAAAAGTTTGAATCACGACGTCTCATTTTCTTCCTTTCATTGAAGTTTGGGGAGGAGAGGGTTGTTGTGACAGCTGGTCAGCAGTGATTCAATTATATGCTCCATTCTCTGGACTTTAGTTCAAGACATCCTTTGGCAAGCTGAGCAACTGCTTGATGACAGTTTTAATAGCTAGGATTTGATAGAGTATGAAAAAGGACATGACTAATTTTGATAAACTTCTCATGCAGCATACTTTTGAAGTTGTATTACTAGCTATGTAATACATTTCCCATTAAGTTTTGTTCTCCTCTATCCTATGCCGTGAATGCAACTTTTAACACATGCACACACCCCTTGGCATGTGAAGTTTTATAGGTCAAAATGAGGGGAAAACCAGGCACACAAGGGCTAGGTACTCAGAGTTGAAACTGTCCTGATATAATGTTACTTTGGTAATGGCCAAATCTCAAGAAAGAGGGAACATTTCACTAAGGATGTCACATAAGGCCTACAACTGTACAGGAAAGGTCACAAGGGACCCCCCAAGAGCTTCAGTAACACCACTAAGCTCAGCTGCCTTTGGGTGCCTAAGGCAGGTGAGCTTTCTCTTTCTGTATCTGAGCATATTTGACTGTGCAGGAAAATGACTTATTTCGGCCTTTAGAGTTCAAAGGACCTTGGCTGAGAGCTTTCCCACCCATCTCAAATGCAGAGCAACTGAAGTCAGTCTTCTAAAAAATGAAGGCAGTGGAACAAATCATCAGTCCACAGAATCAGTGAATATGCCTAGCTGGAAAGGACCTAAAGGATCAAGTCCAAATCCAGGCCCTGCACACCATCCCCAAGAGTCACACCATAGGTGCAAGAGTATTGTCCAAATGTTTCTTGAACTCTGTCAAGCTTGGTGCTGTGACCACTTCCCTGGGGAGCCTGTTCCAGTGCCTGACCACTCTCTGGGTGAGGACCCTTTCTCCTAGTATCTGACACAAACCTCCCCTGACTCAGCTCCAGGCCATTCCCTCGGGTCGTGTCACTGGTCACCACAGAGAAAAGATCAGTGCCAGCTCCTCCTCTTCCCCTCACAAGGAAGTTGTAACTGCAATGGGGTGTCCCCTCTGTCTCCTCCAGGCTGAACAGACCAAGTGCCCTCAGCTGCTCCTCATACAGTTTCCCCTCAAGGCCCTTCACCGTCTTTGTTGCCCTCCTTTGGACACTCTCTAATAGTTTAATGTCTTTTTTACATTGTGGCACTCAAAACTGCCCCCAGCACTCGAGGTGAGGCTGCCCCAGTGCAGAGCAGAGTGGGACAATCCCCTCCCTTGCCCGGCTGATGATGCTGTGCCTGATGCCCCCCAGGACACGCTATGCCCTCTTGGTTGCCAGGGCACTGCTGATTCCCACTCAACTGTCCATCAACGAGGAGCCCCAGGTCCCTTTCCATGGCACTATTTTCCAGCATCTCATTCCCCAGGCTGTCCGTATATCCGGGGTTGACCCATCCCAGGTACAGAATCCGACACTTTCTCTTGTTGAATTTCATATGGTGGGTGGCCCAGCATATTACCTGAGTAATGTGAAGAGTTTTTGGTCCCAAAGTTTTGTACATTGGAAAACATTCCTTCAGCCTTCTCGACAAAACTTAAATCAGAGCTCGAATAAATTAAAAAGACTTTTAAAAAGGTTTGTTTCCCTAGAGAAGGTATGTGCCCTGCATTACTGAAAGAATTATTATACATAGTTACCGCACTGGAGGATTTCTGCTTTATACTTGACTATTTCATAACTTTGTCTTCAGTATCAAAAAGTAGCTCAAAACTAGGTATGATAAAGTAAAAACTTTAGATGAAGCCTTCTGCTTATAAAGCAGAAGATGCAGAGATGAAACACTATTGTCTCACTTTAAAAATTAATGTCTGCAATATTACACAAGCACATCATGCCAAAGTGAACACCTAACAGGTGTCGGCTTCCCTGAGGAGTCATCAGAATGATATGAAAATAATGAACTAAACTGCAATGATTAAAGAGACATTTTGATAAGACTCTAACCAATCCAGAGGAAATAATGCCATGTAAAGAAAAATCAGTTATATAAAGCTTTATACCATAAAGATGGTATTAATGTAACACTGAGGTACACTGAGTAAACTGAGTTAAAAAGGCAATCTTTATGTAAGAAAGTAAGAGCAATAAAACTGAATATTTATAACTGACAGACGTTTAATAAAAATAAAGACTCTGAGTCTCTGTTTAAAAAGGAAACTAGCATTTTCACAATGTGGAGTTAGATTTCCCTATGATATACTTTTCTATCCTTACTTTTAGAAATGCTTTGTAACAAGAATTAAAAATAAATACATCAAAAAAGTTTTGGAAAAACTGCCATTTTCTAGCAGATTTCACGCTAAAAATACTCCTAGGCGACTGCTACCATAAGACAGAGTCATAACAAAGTATATTTAAATAGCAATTGACATAATACTGTGACGAGGTATGTTAGATATCACAATTTGCTGTCCTTACTCAATTGTATCTCATTATTTGCCATTTTTCAAATTTATCTATTAGTACACAACCAATGATTGTGACTTCATGAAAATACACAGTAATTTTCCCTCAGTAAGTCAAGGTCCCCAAGAAATCTCACTGAAATATGTATATAACTTCAGGGCATCAAGTAGATAAGAATGATATACTCTAAATATCTTCAGGGGTGTTTTGCAAAATTATGAGCTCATGGTAGCAAAATTCTTTTGTAGCCTTCAAGCACTGTGATTCCTAATTCCCTTACACTTCTTCTAATAGCTTCTATATTAAAATAAGATTTTATTAAATTGGTTATATTCATTAATAGTGTCAGAAAAAGATCTGTCAGTCTTAGGTGGTTATGGTTACACACAAGCATGAGTGTACTTTTTTCTGGATCTTTTACACTAGTTACATTACAGTATAGTCAGTACACTTGTTACTATGGTATTTTTATACTATAATGTCTAAATTATACCTCTCCTGGTAAATGTTGTGCTTAGGGTGCGGCCAAAGGAAGTGAAGTGGTTGGAACTCACAGAATGAAGTCACTAACAGAGCTCTTGAGCCATCCCTTGAGGCTGCTTACAGGCATACTGTCTCGAGCAGCAAAAACAACTGCAAAAGCTTTCTCAGAAAAGGTTGATCAAATGTCCTCAGCAAATTTTAGATTCTAAACAGCTCATCTCCTAACAGGAAATCAGTCTTCTTGCACCAGAATCAGGGAGGGATTTCTTCACTGTTTCCGTATTTATGGCTGGTCATATCATAAACAGATGCAAATGTTGCAGTATTGAATACTAAAGCCGTAGTTTGAAAAGGACATGACCCCAAAATGATGTGGCACATTGTTTGCACTCGGCAGGAAGTTTGTGGAATGAAAACCTGATATGCAGTTCATCTGCTTCTGCTGATTCACAGAACTCCTCAACAGTCATCATAGGTTCCCTCTTCTCCATGCCAGGGCTGGTGTGTTCTAGATCACAATTGATGATATGAAAGATACCCAAAACCTGAGGGTAATGTCACTCTTTTACTGTCACACTCAACTGATGGTAACAGGATAAAACCCAGAAGATGGTAGAATAATTTTCAAACAAAATTAATCAAAATGCTGGGTTTCATTAGAGTGCTTTTGATGGAGCATGTTTGTGGGAAGGGGAGTTGATAACCCATGATAATTTATAAAGAATTAGATTCCTTGCTCTGGATCTACAAAAAGCCATCAAAGATGCATAGAAAGACATTCCTTCTGAAATGTATAGTTTTTTACATGAACTTATTTACAGTTCCTTCCAAGTATATCCTACAAACTGCCACACAAGGAACAAAATCATATAACTAGATGATTCCTTTAATCTGCCAGAAATTTAACTTAATTTATGTATTAGTAAATGGCAACTAACAGCTTCATGGTGATCTCAGCTGCTCTGCCCACATTCTGTACTGTCTAATGCTTGGAAACTGCTGCCTCTTTTTACCCGTTATACAGATATAAACACACAGAACAAAATATGGTTTATTAAACTTTCACTTACACAAATCAAGGACTCAGCTAAGCATGCAACACAACAAGTCATTCTTATTATAGTCATTGTTTCAGTCAAATCAGACAAAGAAGGATTTACCCTGTTATAGAGGCAGGAAAATATTCTACACCTGCTTTTAAGTATTTTTCTTCAAAAACAGCACTCAAGCACAGGAACATACTCCTTTCCAAAAAAACAATCCATCATGACTACTGAAGAGGAAAATAACCTTTCCTGTGAAACATGTTTTCTTACAAGTCTTTGCTCTCAAAATAATCTGTTGCTGTTCATTTTTTCCAAAAACTTCTGAAACAGATATGTAAAATATTCACTGTAATTGCTTGAAACAGTTTGTAAGGCCTAACTGAGTTTAAAAATAGATGTAATTGGAAGAATATCAAGCTAAATGCAAAAAATATTAAAATCTCTAAATTCAGTCTTTTTCAAGGGGTGAAGGACTCTAGAAATTGGAATCAGTAGCTTAGAATGGCATGAAGTACTACATTTTTGTAATAATTTATGCTTAAATAAAAGTGTACAAGAACTGTAAAAAAAGAATTCTCCCACCCTAATCCATTTATTTTCTTAGTCATTTCCCTTCACGAGGCAGGAGTCGTATGCCCACAGCGCTTCATCTTTGTTATAGCAACATTCAGTTTTTGCCTGTACTGCTGAGAAGACACAAGCCAAATCCAAAAAGCAGTAAGACCTTGACAGATCTAGATTGGATGCACGTGTAAAGCACTGAGAGAACGAGGAACAGCCCCTTTGACAACAGTCCTTAGGACTTGCAGGAACCAGAACAGGACTCCTCTAATTTCATGCTCAGAAAAGCCTTCATCCATGATTCCTTGTTGGACTGATGCTGTATTTTGGTCTGCCATGAACACACAAAACTCTCCCTGTCTAGAAGTGCAAGCAACTCCTGGTTGAAACAGCAGCTAAATTACACACAGCTTTCACAGTTTTTCATATTTCCATTGGAGAAAGATTACAGGTGGGAAACAGTGAGACAGGATGTCAAAAAACAGGGAAAAGTCTTTCTAGATATGACCCAGCTCTGCAGAGAGAGTCTGATTTTATAGAGATGGGCCAATAACTTTCCTGTGGACGGCTGTGAGCCTTTGACTCAGGAGTCCTCTGCATTGCCTTGGAGGAAAGAAGCCTGAGGGCCAAAGGGCTCAGAGATAAAACCTCTCTCTAGGTTATGGTGAGAGACTGAACCACCTCCAGCCTGCCTTGTTTCTATATGGTAACACCTTGTATTCAGTTGGTAAATTGGGTTCTACCCCACCCCCTGCCTTTCCCATAAAAAGGCCCTGGATCTGCCCTGAATCAGGGGGTGCTGTCCCTGGCCTCCCCTTCCCAAGGACTGCTGGACAATAAAGCTGCCTCTGTGGCACTGCCACACACGGCTCCTGTCTCTCTGTCCCCGAGTTTGCCTCGGGTGATCTCACACAGAGCTGAACCACAAGAGCTGGAATCACTTGTAGCTGAGAAATGGCTACACTTGCTGAGATCACCGCTGTGCAGGGAGGCTGCCTTGGCCCCTAGAAAAGGTGCTCTTTGCTGGACACTTTTTCTAGGAAGGTCCTGGCTTTTGGTGCTTAACCAAGCATCAAACCTCTCTGCTACGCTTTCCAACCTCTAATACATGCCTGTAACTTCCATGCAAAACTGCAACCAAGGGCTAGAAATTCTTTCTGTAGTTCATGTAACAGATAAAATTCCAGACTATATGAGAGTACAGGAAACATAACATTTACTTCAGCATTTTCCAGTGAAAGGATACTAGAGTCCTCCCGTATTTTTTCTCGTACATCATTTCATCAGGCAAAGTCTTAGCAGGAGCATTCAGTATTCTTCTAACCTGTGGATTACCCGTATCAGGTGGGACATTCATTCTATCATGATTGAGGTGAAATTTTTATATTAACAGGAAGACAGTCAAAACAAACACAAAAGCCCACCTAAAGTTTCTGAAAATAACCCAAACCCCCTTTCATTTTTAGCAATAACAATGCTAGGAAGTGTCGCTGAGTTTTAAAGAGGTTTAAACTCTTAAATGCTTTACCACATTTGAAAAAAGGACCTCAATTTCTAATTGACTCAAATACATTAGGAAATTGCGCACAGGGCTAAGATAGATATCCAATTTTTTTTTTTTTTTTTTTGTAATTGACTTGCTCCTCAGAACCATTTTAAAACATACACCTCTTGGGTTTTGACTGAATATTTTTTGTATAGCATTGTTGTGAGCCCATTGATCATCATTTTTGCTCTATTGCTTCCACCTGAAAAGAATGAGCCTGTAATTGAAAGTGCAAATTTAGCATTTATATTGGTAATAACACAGTTTCATTGCCAGTCTCCCCAAAAATAATTTGAACATTATGGTGAGCCATATCTCATTGATAAGTGAATGGAAGGGAAGTAAAGCTTTTCAAGTACCAGGTCCCCATGAGCCAAGTCATTTGTTTTTTGAGCAGAGTCTTGTATTGTGTTCTAACAATTACTTTTGCTCCCAGATATGATAACTCTTTGAAGCAGTACCTGGGAGACACGTGATCTGCATTAGCAGAGGAGAAACACAGTGTTGGCTGATAAACTAATCTCATTTGCTGTGCACCTGATATTTCATTGTTTTGGGGATTTTTTCCTTCTAATGGTGAAAGCCATCGAGTCTGATTTGAATAATTTAACCAGAGGAATAAATTACTTAAATACAAAACACAGTTTGAGATTATAAATTTCTTTTAGAAACTTCTGTTCAAGACTTAGTACCTTGACACTTTTTAGATAGCTAGAGATTAGAACAGACTTTGAATAGAGTCTTGTTATGCCAGCAGGTTTGTATTTATGTTATGTGTTTTATTCCAGGACACCTTTTCAGACTAAAATCACTCAGTAAGCTCCTGAATCACACTGTGATTAGAAGAATGGAATGGATATATGCCACAGCAAGGCAGTGAAACTCTCTTCATTTACCATAAATTACAGCTAACATTCGAAGAGAAGATACATGAAATACAGGATGAGAGAATAATTTCCAAGAAATTATTAATATCATAAAGTCAACAAAATTACAGACTGTCACAAAGTGGTTTTGCTACTTTTCAATATTCTATCTACAGAGCAAATGTGCACGTATACCTAAATTAGAAAAACAACACACTCTATGTACCTCTAGCTAGTATTTTCTGAGGTAGCATGAATTTTAAAATATCTTGTTGGCTAGGATTATGCTTGAGTGATTTTTAAATTTTTTTATTGACCAATATGTATTTGTGATTGGTAAAACACTTTATTATTTTGTAAAGCAACAGTTTTTTTCTACAGTTGTACCAGAGTACCCAAATATCTCATGAGTTCAGAGCCAAGTAACACATGTTGCAGGAGAATGGGGAAAAAAAAATTAAGAAGTAATTTTAAAGCTTCTACATTCAAACAAAAAATTCCATGCAGATTCCAGTACAAATCTCTGTTTTGCTGAGCCATCCTCTGGTTTTATTCATTGAATAGGTAAAAGTGGGCCCACTGAATTCAGACATTGATCAATATGCCAATATACTTGATGAAAAAACTCGTGCCTTGAATATTAAATAAAATGATCCTGACAAAGACAGGAACAGATTACACTGTTATACAACTCCTTGGTACTAAAGAACATAAAAGCTTTTATTTCTTTCCTTTTCCCTGGAGAAAATGAATAAAATAGAGCAATATGTTATGCATACAATGCTTAACTTTGACACATTTGTCTGCTCAGAGAAGCAAGAAGTGGAAACGCTTCTTTCACTAGCCATGGTTATCTAGCCTGCAGAACAGTATTCTAAGGTGCAGAGACAAAAAAATACTCAGATAAGTAAATGGAGTCTTCCAGCCTCTTCCATATCCACTGACTTGTTTTAGGCAACAGAGCTTTTGATGTACTCATGGCCACTAAATGATCTCTCTTGGATGCATCTGGCAGGTACCCCATTTATCTGCATAAAACTTTTTTAGTGCTGTCCAGTTCATTCCTGCCTCACTTTCCTGGGTACTGAAAATCTGAAGGACAAATACTGAAAAGCTATTCACATGCCAGTATTCAAGCTGTGCCATTTGTTGATCATCTTCTCCATCAGCTGTCATTCTGACTTTTATTTGCCTGGGCAAGGTGGCTGCACACTGGACAGCAGATATCAGTTTTTTTAAGAGCTTCCCGTGAGTCTACTTTCTTTCTGAATGCTTTGTACTGGCACATCCTTAAAACAGACACTCACATATCCCAAGGAGAAGCCAATAAGCCAATAAATCCTGCATATGGCACCTTTTCTCAGCTTTGCCTCAGAGGGCACTGCATGATGCCACACATCGGTTGCCTTTGCTGATTTTATGGCCCTGCTGGGCAGTGCTCACCACTCTACTCACAGACACCTTTATGCATTTCACAGTACTGAGGGTCGGCAACAACCCTGGCAATGATGGTATCTACAGCCTGATTCCTCTTTCTTTGGGACTTTTAGGACCAGCAGCTCTTTTCAGCCTCCTCTCTTTTTCTGTCAGGCAAGCCAATCATTTTGAGTCTCCTGTTATAATTTATATGACCCAGCATTTACAGTTTTCTAAAATTTTCCATTCATTTCATACTCATTCTCCTCTGATCACTACCGGAAGAGAAAAGAACATTCCCCATCCCACACAGCTAAAGGTCTGAGCATCATAGGGGGTTGTGTACAATGTGAAAGACAAAGAATAGTAGGAAAGAATAAATCAATAGTTCCGTGAAAGAAAATACATGCTCATCCTGACACCATCTTGTGTCATCCTAGGCTGCATGCTTCAGACTCTGCCCTAAGTTGGTAATTGCCCTAAGTTCAGTACCAATGTAGTATGACAAACAAGAACAGGCAGCCTGAGAGCTGCAGCAGTGCAAAATGTGGTCTGAATATGGTTTGAAAATATCTCTCATGTTTCCAGACCTCTTTAATGAAGTTTTCAGTCTTAATGGTTGTTCTCTTTGCGCACTACTGAGTCTAGATTTCTAAATTACATTACTGACATTCATACTTCTGATAGGAACAGTAAATCACTAGTAGTTATCTTGTGAGAGCTGCTAAATCAGGCACTGTCATTATACTCCACGTGCCACTCCCATCAAACTCTACGTACTAGAGGCTGATACCAGGCTTTATAGTTTGGCTTAATCAGAAAGAACCTTTCTGTTTTAGAAAAAATTCCTCTGTGGGTTTCTCTCCATGTTTCCTGGACAAAACCAGAATTTCTTAATCACATTTACGAATATCTGTAAATTACCAGTAAACATCAGGTGTGACAGCCCTTCCACAAGTGTGCAGAGATCTTCAGTATGCAGATAAGTGGATTAAAATGTAACTTGTCCTTCCCGAAGTACCAGAGAATATTCTCTGTAAACTCACAGAAGGAAATATTAGCAATCTGTTTGCAGGTGATGATTGCAATTAAACATTATTCCACTTGTTCCAGGTAAGAATCATCATCTTCAAGGAAAATTCAGACAGAAGCACATTGCCACCCAAGAGGTGTCTTTTAAGCACAGAAGCAGAATCCTGCAAGAGAATTTTGCCCTACAAGAGCAGTTACAATATTAAATTGCTCACAGGGAGGTAAAAGTCATCACATCTACAGATGTGGACAAAGATACTGATATCCATGTGATTTCCAAAGTATTCCTCATTAGCCTGTAAGGCATACCAAACTGACAAGATGACTGCAAAAGAATAATTTTTATGCCAGAACCATATGGTCTTTGGAAAAACTGTCCAATTCTTGGTTTTCATATGCCTTTAATAACTTTGGTGATCCGTTCAAAAGTAAATCTGTGAAACAAGTTTATTTCATAACTTAAAGATTGAAATATGATTTGATGAAAAAAAACTCCCCTGGCCTTCTAAGGTTTGCAGTGAAAATTTTGTCTTCTTACATAGATCACAAGATAATGAACCTACAAACAAAAATTACCCCATGAAGGGCAGTACTCCTTAAGGAATCAAACTCATGCAATTCATAGGCAGGTATGCTGAAAAATGCTTACAAATCAAGCCAACAAAGTGTTGTAAGGAAATCTTAGGGTTCCTTCCCAAACAACAGCACCAAAGGGGGAGTGACTGCACATATTTTTGTAAGGCATTGCACATTACAAGTGTTCTGCCCAATATGGGATTAGATTTTTGTGCTCTTGTATCTTATTTACTCTCTGTGGTGGAGATACTTCATACAGGGTGTTCACTTGATGTTTATAAAACAGTACACACACTATGCTACTTTCATTTCAAAGAATGTATTTCACTGCTGCTATAAGGAAAGAAACTGGTTTTTGTCCTTGAAGAGATTCCAAAATACCTATTTTTGGAAATATTTGCTAACAAAAAAAGATTATGACAATCCAAATCAGTCATTCCAGCCCCCAAAGTTCCCTTGCCTATGTAAGGCACTGATTGCAAAATCTTCTAAGAGGAGGAAGTGTCTTTCTAGGCTACTGGGTCAGTTTTGACACTTAAAAAGATAATCCAGGCAGATCCTCAAGGGAACTGGGGAGGAAGCCAACAAGCTGATCCTCCTTTGGAAGGGAAATAACAGCAATTCTTTCCAATAGCAAAAAATCTCCTTCTTGGAAGATTCTCAAAGGGGATAATCCTCAGCTAACCTAAGATTAGTGTGCTTAGTATTTAAAGCACACCACGAGAAAAGAGCTACTCTGAAATAGTGCTGTGGTAGAGTGTATCAATCCAGAAAGCTGAAACCTGCAAACATATTATAATTACAAGAGGAATACAGCTAAATGTTGGTACTAAAGGCTACCTGTAAATAATTGTTGTAATATATACTCGGGGGAATTCAGCATTCCAAGCAGCCATAAAACAGAGTTCTAATATTCTTACAGCAATTAAAACCATGTACACTGCCTACATAAAATGCTGGAAAATAAACAAATTTTTTTCTGTCAGCAGTGTGCAGCCTGCATTTGATTACAGATAAGTCAATTCCTTTAAATAAGTACTGAAGCAATGTCACTGTTGTTGATCCTTTCTGAGGGACTCCATTAGAAACCATATTAGTGAGTGAAGAAGTACTGACCTGTACCAGTCAACTCAATGGGAGCTGATAGACATCACAGAAAAGATGATGCCTTGACTTTTGTCACCTTGAAGTCTGCAAGTGGTCTAGATTATACTTAGCTTCTGATTACTGAATATAATCTTATTTGCTTTACTTTCTTCAATAAACCTGTTGCAAAATAGGACAAGCGGGGAAAAATTATTGCATGTTAATGATATTCCAAGTGGTTCTTTAAAGTCATTTAAAAAAGCGCAAGCATTTCATAGATAACATTGATTCAGGAAACTAATTTTCACAAATCATTTTCTCTTTGCTCTTTTAGCTTTAATCAATACTTAATAACGAAAACATGGAGTTTCAAAATTATTTCTGATTCACGTATAATTTTATTCCTTACTGTAGAAGACATAAAGAATTATTTTAAAATAAATAATTCAGCATATATTCTTCATTTATATGTCAGTATTCACTAATGCTGTGGATACAAACCCATCTTTTTTCTCTTACAAGGTTTCTCATATAGTACCCCAAAGAGCTGACTCACTTGCAGAGAAATTACCAAAATTTTTTCTGTTTGCCTTATGCTACAGCTCTTCAGTACTTCTGGGAACAGTTAGTTAGTGCTTTTCTTTCACTCCAATTTTCCTGAATCCAACTGAAATAGCAAAGCTGCTAGATACGGAAACCATGCAATTCAGTTGCCTTGCCTAATAACAACATTGCTAATTATTATATGGTGTCATTTCTAGTACCTGTTTAGAATGGCCAACCTTTTTGGGAAAATTTTAGTATTAAAAAGCCTAACTGTAAATTTCTTCAAAAGAACAATTTCCCTCTGTTTATTTTGGTTGAGTAGTAAAATATTTTGCACCTGACATAGGCATCTATAAATTTTACATCCTAAACTTAGTAATGTAGTCAAAAATGAACATTCACACATTTTTGAGGAATAAACCCCACTCATTGGGGAAAAATATATTTTAAAAAATCACCTTTTACTTATCAGCATCATGAACAGTGACATGAATTGTCTTTCACACACACACACCTTTACTCGTGCTACTGTTTGGGGTTTTATTTTTCCTTTATTTCTTGATGAACTGACAGCAGTTGGCTGTTGTTCCAAGCTGTTGTTCACTTGACAGGTTGGTTTTCTTGTCTGTTTAAATTAAAAATGAATAACTGGTTTCTAGCTGGACTAAAAACTAGATTAAGATATCCCCAGTCATATTTATTGTTTCTAACTCTTCAGAGAGTTCCTTGTGACAGAAGCTGAACTTTCATTCATGTAGGTGCAATAGCTTCAACCAGCCACATACCTCGAACATTCATTTCATTGTGATTTGGCACTAAACAACACAAAGATGTTCATTGTTCAAAGCTAAAGTATTAATGTGCCTGTAAATTACACCACCTTCACGTGTACAAGCATGAGGCCCTCCTGTAATCTTCCTTGCCTTCCTGTTCCACACTGGAAAGGAAAATATAGAAATGTTCCATCATGGAAGTACACAGCATGTGAAGTTGGCTCAAAAAAGTGCAGGTTTCAAGTAATATCTGAGCATATTAAGGAACTCCAGTCACATTATCTCATCAGGTTATTTTTCAAGAGGAAAAGCCCACTTGGAGAAGAACTCTAGGCAGGATGGCACAGAAGCTGAGAATAAAAACTCAGGCACATGGCAGAGACGGCGGGACAATGGGATCAGAACTACTGGGCACATGAAAGACAGCTTGAGATTTGACTGCAGGCCATCCTTTCCCATTCAAACTTGAATTTCCCTCCTGGCGTAGCCAGTTGAAGCATGTCAAAGCAGAATCCATCTCCTCCTAGTTTAGACGGTGTGGATGAACTCGTAAAAGGGAAAGTATTACTGCCCATGTAGATCCATGGTCACTCCAGAACCTTTTGCACTATAGCTTCCTAAAATTGCAGCCCTAGAAATATCTAGGGAAAAAAAGAAAAGTAAGATCTAGGATTGGGAGTGATCTGCTTCCCTTTCCTCTTCTTCCTTTGATCAAAAAGCTGAAATTTTAAATAGGATTTGGGAAATGAATGTTTGACTAAATTATAAAGGCTCACAGTTTCAGTTCAACATCTGTTGCTTCCTTTGAGAGGTCTGGGGAGTTGTCAAGGGTTTTATTTTTTTAATTGAGCAGTTTAAATTTTTTTTTAATTGCTATTGCTTTATGATATTGGTATAATTTAACATATTAGGATGGTATAATGACCAGACACCGCACTGCTGCTTCACAGAAGAATAGCACGCAGCTGCCTGTGCTTTGTGCAAGTAAAGCATTCAAAATAATAGCCTTGTGATGAAAGCACATTGAGCTGTTAATCACTTTCTAATATTCTGTGCACAGAAATATTCTTGAGATATCTGAAATTAGACACAAGATGCAAGAGAAGGCATCATTTTGAATGGCCATGTGACAACTATGGCTATCTAACGAAATGTATGTGCGTAGAAATTGCTCTACTTAAATCCGCAGCAGAAAGAATACCTATCTTTCCTTCTTTGACACATATGTCTAATCCATAATTTTACTTTCTGAAAAGCAAGTCCCAAATAGCACAGAAAATGATGATCCAGATGAGCCAGATGATTCAGATGTGTTTAAATTATATAAGTTATTTGGATCACTCCAGATTCTGCGGAAAGTACAAAAATGTAATATGAGATATGTAGCCCAGAAAAGACAGCTAAAGACAAAAAACAAGCAAAAAACCCAAAAGGCTCTGAAGAGATTCAGAAACACAAAAGTGCATTTTCTCTCTATGGCTCTACTGTGAAATATTTCAATCATTAAGTCATTTCCAGGTAATTTAACCTTCTTTAAGAATGTTAAGCCAGCTTTTATCTTACACTGATCAGTGTCTTGTGTGCATTAAAAAGAATGATTTGGAAAAAGAGTAAAAAGCAAGCTTTCTATAAAGGACAAGCATTCATTAAAATACATCTGTTTATTGGAATAATCTCAAGATTTAAGATAGAGAACATTACAAATGTTCTACTGGATCAGTCCTATGGTCCATCCTTCACCTGTACTTGCTCTCCAGTAATGGCAGATGCCCTGTACTAAAAGCCCACTCTCTGTTTTCTGTCCCCTCCACACTTTCCTAGTATCCAAGATGTGGGTTTGGTTTTTAAGTGAGGCTTGTTAAAGGGCACCCTTCCTGCTTACTTCTGGCAGTTTAGAAACCTACTGCATGTGATTATCGATCCCATCTTTTTCTCCAGCCTGCCAATACATCCTGCCTCCTGATCTTCCTGTCACATGACATTCACGAAGCTCACTGCTACAGAGGGACAACAGTTTCTCTTATCCATCCTGAACTGCTCCACTAGTTTCCTCAAGTGGCCCCTGGCTGCAGTACTGTGGGAGCTGACCAACAGCAGTTCAGCATTCATCACTGCCCTTGTGGGTTTTGAGCTTCAGCCACATGGCCTTTCCTCAGGACTCTCCACTCATAAACTAAGCTCTCTTTTCTTTTCCTTATAGCATAGCTATTCCAAGCTCTTAAACCAATTTAGCTGCCCTTCTCTACCTTCTTTACCTGTGCTACATCCTTCTTTCAGTCACAGGCAACACAAGGTCATACTAGCAGACTCAGGACTCAGGTGAGGGCCAGCAGACAGCATGTTTGCAGAATAGCAGCAAGCCAGGAGGCAGCAACACAGGGGCACTTGGAGCATGCTACATCCCATGCCTTCCAAACACCAGATTTCCAAGAGCAAAGGAAGGGAAACTTTTTTTTGAAGAAATATGCATATTTTCCTATTTTATTATATAAAATAAACTTAAGGCTGGGGCTGTACAGGTTTCCCGTCCTTTCCCAATGAATTACCAATTCTGGACTTTAACACATCAGGTGTCTGCATGCATTGTGCACTGTTAATTCCTGTCCCTCACAAGTTTTCCTGCTGTTTTGATTCTGAAATCATGATGAGATGAAGTAGGAAAAAATAATGTCTCAAATTAAAATGTTACGCATCCAAACTTGTCTTGCCTGGTAGGTGAATGCCAGCTCAGCTCTGTAACTTGCTGTCACACTCTCACTTGATAAGTTTTCTATAACAAGTCAGATGGTTAACTTTACAAAAGTATTTCCTCAGAACAGCCTCTCTACTTGCTATTATCCATGACTTCCAAAGTTAGTAAGACAAATTCATTGGGGGCACAAAAGTCAAGTCCCACAGTATGGTATCTTTTCTGATACTTCATTCTTAAGTCTTAGCTTACCCTTCTTTATGGGTGTCTCTAAAAGATATAATACAGTAATATCAACTTTTCCAAAAAATTAGAAATTAAATTGACTAGCACACAATCATTTGCAAATTATTCAAATGCATTTGTAATACACGGCTTGAAATTCATGCTGCATTACTCAGTCACCCAGCTTATTCATACGGGAGTAATGAAACTATCATCTGACTTGCATATTAACTAGTCCAATAGAGATCAAAGTATACATCTGACTTTCACCTTACAGTTTTAGATTGAGCTGCAAGTTTCAAGATTATGACCAATTTAAGAGGAAGGTGATTTGCAAAACTAGCCACCAGAGCCCTACTTGTAAACTTTTATAGTGTGCATGTAATTAAAAATTTGCTTCCAGCTTTGAGCATTCATGCTTCAAAAATGTGTTTTCCACACTTTTTGTTACAAAAAAAATTAAGCAGTTTTGAACAAAGGTTATTACAGTCAAATTAAGACTAGTTTTAATTCAAAATCCACTGGGTATATTGTAATAAATCTGAAGTATTATTGAAATTTGGGTTTCTTTTAGAACATAAGTTTCATACTTAATTTGACTAGGGTATTCTTCCATGTTGACTACCACACAAAGAAACACAAATAAATTTGAAGTAAGCTGAAGAATGGCCAATCTTTATTGGTTTTTTATCAAACTTGAAGTTTGGTCAGACTGTACAGACTTTTTGAACGGACAGCTATCTGCTATGTGACAGACAGCTTACTTTTACATTGCTGTTGGCTGTAGGTGTCACCCAGAGAGAGTGTGCAGTCACGCATGCAGGCCATTTTCTGCAAGTGTCTTAACAGCAGTACTTGATTCAAAGAAGAGTACACAAGAGAAGTTGTAAATATATACAAATAATGAAAAAGCAATTAGGTTTTGCATATTTTTGGCTTTTAGAACATTTTTTAGGTTCCTTAAAATGACAACATAAATGCAAGACAGCTGAGTCACCTTCTTAAAAGGCTAGTAGAATTGTATTTGGCTACTGCAGACTGTACCACTGTATTCCAAATACTTGTTCTCCTCTACTTCCATCTAATAAAACTGATATCAGCATTTCAATACAAAACACATGATGGATTTGGGAGGAAATAAAAGAACACATCATGAGATCTTAGTGTATCAGTCCCCAATTTACAGTTTACTGGACACAATTCTGCTTGCAAGATCTTCTGATAGTCTCAACTACAGGAAATTAAATGGCAGAAAACAAAGCTAATAGCATTTCCCAGAGTGTTAGTGGCTCAGCATTTCAGCTTGTGAAACAAAGGAGCACAAAAATAATATTGCAGGGAGCATTAACTCATATACTCACCAGGCATCTAATATGTGTGATCAGGTAGAGAAAAACAATATCCAGCTATAATTCTTTTGTTAATGTTTCACTGTTGTAATTCGGTACAATTTGGTGCCAAAATGCTTTGCAGTGAAAAAGCAAATCACTGTTAATAACAGTAGAGGAGAGTTTACTTGTGAAAGATGAGCCAGGATATTGCCTGAAACAATGACTCACAAAATTGATGTCAAAGGCAATATTATTTACATCAAAGGCATCAAAGATCCCTCTTTCCTTTCTAATTCTTTCTTTTGTTCTGCATGACACCTTTAATAGACTGAAAGACGTGCTTCATCCTTGTGGGGGTGGGAAGTGCACTGGGACAGACACGAAAGACACAACACTTCAGAGCAGGGAGAAATAAATAGGAGTTTTCATAAGTCCTGTGTTTTCATGACAACTGCCCAAAGCAATCACCTACGAAGAAGACACTGAGGATATTTGAAATTTCAATCCGCAATTGTAGCTGGGCTTCTATGTCAAAACTGGTCACAAAGTTGGATTTTGCTCTAAAATATGACTGAATAAATGCCAAACTCGTCATAGAGGAAGTAACTCTAGAATGTGAGAGTCAATCTCTGCTGCTGGAGACTATGCACGGAGACTGGAGGCTACATAAGTAACAGGCAACAGTGGTAAGGGACTTGTTTCTGCTCTATTCCGTATTTAACAGGGATAGTGCAGAATGTCACCATCTCTTTGCATCTAAGCATTTGCGTATGTATTAGTCAACTGGCTAGTTATGATACAAGCATGGAATTACAAAAAAGTATAAGGAGAAGGGTTTACCCTAAATGAACTAAAAACCCCAGGGCAGCAAAGAAAACCAACTCTAAATGAAGAATTTATCTTTGCTACTATATGCAATGAAGTCCATCATCCATTCGTTACAGACAAATATCACTTTTATTTAGTCTGTCTAGCCAACAAAACCAAACAAATACATTTTGTGGTGATGGTTTATAACTCCGTGGAAAAATATAAGACTGTATACTCCTGCTCAGACGAAGCCTGGACAGGGCAACTCTCAACAGACATACCAGATTTTTCCTTTTTTTCTGCCCAGAATCAATTAAGGTTTTCCTTATTCATCATTAAAAAAAAACCAGAAAGTTATGCCTTGTTAAAAAAGGGTGTCCAGGCAGTAAGAAAGTTTACTAACTGCTTTGTGCAGTCCTCTGTGCCTTGAGACAAAAGGAATATGAGAGATTGTAGCTCCAAATTTAATTTATCATAGCAAGATTAAGGAGAGTGTGTGAGTGAAGAATGGGGCTTAAAACCCAACTTTTGTCAAACAGGTCAGGCACCTCTAGCAGAAGCAGAGACCAACTAATTTCTGAGCAGCCAGGAAACACCAAGCTATACCTTAGAGGTTATGGAGAAGAGATTTTGTCTGGAGATCTGAGTTACATTTATTCTTTATTTTAAAAATTGCCAGACATAGCACAAGTCTGAAAGGATACATTGAAAGCAGCTTATATAAAACCCCTTTTTATTTTATTGGCTTGCCTGGCAGAAATGCAGTTTCTGCATTTTCAGTTTTATCTTAGTTTTTGTTGAAATAAAACCCAGTTTTAGATACTTAAAGCTTCCCTGTGGTTTTTGACAAGGCAAACCAGTCTTTGGGCTATGTGGGAAGCTTTTCACCCAATCCCAAATGCGTAGCTACACAAGAGGTCATAAAGGAATCATGCACTTTGAGTGAAAGAGTCAATAGAAAACACACTTCCAAGAGAAGACAGTGGTGCAGTGGGAGACTCTCAATTTGGCATCCTCTTCATCAGGACATTCATACAAGTATACTCCATTTTGCAGTCTCTAAATCTCACCTCCATTCTTGCATAGCAGTAAAATGTTACAAGAGAAGCCCAACCACAGCAAGGATCTCCAGCCTGATGCAGCTGCGGTCTTCTCCCTTGAAAATGACATGGACTAGGTAACAAGTTCTACAGCATATAACCTGAAATTTAAAAAAATAATAATAACACCTGCAAACCTATCAGGTAGAGGAAATTAAAATTGCAGTGGCATTTCTTAGTTTCTCTGCTGCTGTTGTTTACTCCTACACCTGGCATTCAGAAGAAAATGGACATCAGGCACAGCCCTGGCCATTGGATCAGGCTCCCAGCCCCAGATGGAGCTGGAGTGGGGATGGGCAAAGACTGTAGGGGCAGGGTGTGCGCTCAGGGCACTGCCATTCCCCTGTCCCACTCTGCCCCAGTAACAAACTGCAGGGATGGCACGGCTCTGACCAAGGTGAGGTGAGGGAACTGGGGTTTTTCTGACACCTATGGGTCCTGGATCTCTATTTGACCTCTGCCAGGAAGCCTCCACTTCTTGTCTGAGCTGTATCGGAAGACTGATGGACATGTCTGGCTCAGCTGTAGTCCTGCCTGGCCATGGAGCACTTTGATCCTGGCCTGGACTTCAGCCTGGCCCTGCAGGCCTGCAGGGGATGGCAGGTCCAGACCCAGACCTGTGGGTTGATTTCCAGCCTGGTCTCACACTGGCTTCATGGCCGCTGTATTTTCTTACAATCTAGGCTTGTGGTTCAATCTCATTGTTGTTTCCAGGTCTGTCTTGCTTTCTGTGCTAGGAGTGGTGGGACAGGCCTGAGCAGGTGAGCCCTGTGCTCTACAGGCCTTGAGGTGCCCCTCAGCTCCTGACTTGCCTTGCCTTAGGCAGTAGCCAAACTGTCCCTGCTTCCGGGAGGCAACCTTCTGTACAAACCTTCTATTTCCTATTTCCACATATTGCTTCCTGGTGTGGCACAAGAGAGTATTCCACTCACAGCTGGAGCTTAGATGGTAGCCACCTATTCTATTACAGGAGGGTGATTTTCTTACTGTTTGGTTGGGGGAAGACTATGTTTATTATGTTTGTTATGTTTATTCCCTGCTTCTTTTCTTTACGCAACGCACTACAGTAAAACAAATTTTACTGAGGGTGTGTGCTTATACATATATTCACTTGAAAAAAAACTCCACAATTCCCATGGCCTTCTTAAATACTTTGCAATTTCAAATTCTAATGGTTGAGATCAGATCATGCATTTATACTGTTCCACTTAGCCAAATAGGAGAGCAATAATAGTTATAGAAAATAAAATTTTGTGTGTCAAGGACCAATATGTATATCCAGGACAGTTGCCATAAGGATAGTCCAGACTACCTCAGTCAACAGTTATTGCTAGCTGGGTCTAGAATGGCAGGTGGAAAAAATCCCTCTCTTAGTATCAGGCCTCAAACAGGAAAAATAGTGGAAGACTATCATGGCAATTCCCCAAAAATACTCTGCAGGCCTTGGTTTGTGTGAACACATACCACAGCAGTAATGCTAATACTTTTAATACACCTTTACTTTTAAAAAGGGATTTAATAGTAGCAGCATGCTGCATCTGCCCTGGCAACAAAATACTTTTGTATACTGAATACCTACTTGTCAAAAAAAAAAATTAATCATGGTTGTATATAATATGACCACATATTAATTTCATAATTTTCATACACATTCTCTAGTGCATTGCAGTTGAACAAACGTTTCAACATCTATCAATACATAGCCTTCAGTTTTTCGTAACATTAGCAACATATTTCTCATTCTGGGCAGCTGGCCCTTACTGTTTTGTGCAAATCTTGTCCCAAGACTGTCAGCTAGAGCTGCACAGCCTTTGCATAGCTTTACAACATCTGCTTGGGTCAGCTTTAATGTCAGCAGAAGCTAGTCCTGTGCCATTTTATTAAATTCTTCAAGGCAAGTGGTTAACATGTCTTCTAGACCAGATGGAACATGGCATGATAGCCCTCACATTTAAACCTCATCCTTTTGATAGACTCCAGCATAACAACCAGCATGTGAGGCCCATTGTTAGTTCTGTATCTGTGGATTTTTTGGCACACTATACCAGCTGAAGAGGGAGCTGGTTAATGGAACTCAATGGATCTTTAATTTTCTGCATCGAACAGCAGGAATCCTTCCCCACCCCCATTCATTTATCCAGGTAAGAGAACAACATAGCTGTAGTGTTCAGCAGTGCGCCTCAGGGGCAGGCAGGCTCACCTGAGCAAATAGAGATGAAGAATAAGCACTCCACTTAGCTTGTTTAAGATGAGTTGGATTAAAACTTTGCTTTAGCCTTCATCCTCAGTCCTGTAGCAGCAAACTCAGTCCCCATGGATACTTAGTCTTAATGCTGTTAGAGGCTAATTCAGTCACAAAGGAGCATCATAGCTGGACCATGCTTATCTGTTGCTTCTCAAAGTCGGTGCCGGTGCTGGAATCCTGGCACAGGTTCTGGTTTCTGGCCATCACTCTGTGCTCATGTGGATTCTCAGGCAAAAAACTATTAACCTTGCATTTCACAGGCTAAAATATTTTTTCCCTCTTATTATTAAACCCTGACTGTAACTGCAAGTGATGCCTTTTCTTGGTCTTAAAATCAAGACTCAAACACGTTTAGAAGGGAAAAAGGGATTTTACCTCTGTATTTATTTTAAGGATCCTTAGGTGCATCACGTCCAGGTCAAATGCACCTCAATGCACACTACAATGCACCCCTCCCAAAAGATCTGGTATAACATTGTAGATCTTACTAATTAGCATATCTATCAAAGATTCCCCAATGAGAGGCTTGCGTGAGCCCCCCTCCCCAGGGAACCTTCCCCTGGATGGTTCTAACTTAGTCTACAAAATACGTTCTGAAGAGGACCTTGGTGTCTGGGGCATATTGATCCCTAACTATGAAGCTTCTAAAATGTTGTCTCCTAGCTTAACAAACAAGTCCAAGAATGTAGGCAAAAAGCATTAAGAATACAGAAGTTGTAAAAAGTTATAAAAGGGGTATAAAAGAAATGGCAAAAAATCATCATGGCATCACAGGTATATAAAGCAGATGTACAGATTCTGCAGGTGTTGAATTTGAGAAAAACCTCTACCATTCCCATTGCAGAAAGTTCCCATGTGCCTCAGGGTAGGTGAGACTAAGATGAGCCCATTTAACTTTTACTGCCTATACTTGCTATCCTACACTGCTTCGTGGGTGCAGAGTGTGGAAGGGTAGCGTGCATTTAGTCTTGCCAGGCTGATATATGAGAGGTTTTGACTAACTTTCACAAATTCTGTCTGGCTGAGCCCACTGAACCAGGTTTGGACCTGCCTTGCATTATGTGCACCTCAGTGAAAGAGAATTTTCCAGACCACAGGGGACATGGAATCAGGCCTTTGACCTGTGAAATAAAAAATGCACATTGGTATGAGAGCGGCTGACTATTCCACCTCAGACTAATAGAAGCAATTTTGACCTCCAACTGATTCAAGCTAAAACTTTAGACACAAAAGGATTAACATTCAGACACCAGAAAATGCCATACAGACAGAACTATAGGAATGGTATCCTTTCATTTTTAGAATTAGTCATCTAGTTCTTATGGATTTCTGAGTGTTACCATAGTATTCATGTCTCAGGGCACATTTTCTGTGGGTGAGGGAAATGCATTTGTCCAAACTGGCCTTCTTTGTGCTAACTTGGAGGTTACTCAGCAGCTCACCTTTGATAAATGAATACAGGGAAGCTCTTGCAATATCACTCTGGTCCAGAAATGTCAGATGCTATTTTCCATAGATTCAACGACCCTAAATAATATTGCACCTTCTGCATGGTAAATAATTGATATGTGTCTGATAAAGCAAATGGAGCAGGAAGATTTCTGTTGCATGACTCTTCAGGCTGCTGTATATTTTCTGAGTTTTCGGCAACACTAAACCAATTAAAAAATATATATTCACTACAAGCTCAAGCAAGTCTTACATTCCACACATGAAAGAAAATTAATTATACTCTCAGAATGAAGCAATTCAGAAGGTTAATTTGCCGTTGTGAGCCTTATGATTCTAAAAAGCCAGCAGACTACAATGATTTTAACAGGAGATTTCATTTTTGACATTTCTCAAGGCTTTGGTAATAAACAAATAAAACAAACACTGAAAGCATTACCTTGCAGCTAATCAGAGTTCTGAAGTGTGTTGCAATCTTAACCTAGTAACAATAATGAAGTTATTCCCTTAGTTTCTCAGCACTTTTATTATAAAATTGAGATAATCAGTTGCCCTTGCAACGTAAGGAGGCATAAACAAGGGTTAGTAAATATCCCTCTGTAGAAGAACTTCCTATTGTTATACCTACAACCAAAGTTTTAAACACTTCTGAGTGCCGCAGCCAGAACGTGCAGAGATTCACCACTCTTTTGCTTATTTTCTGTCTTGAAGATGTATTGTAGAATTTAAACTCAACACAGGAAATCTATGACATTGTAATTTCAGCAGTTAGTTAAACCCAGGAGAACTACTTCTTCATGAAAAATTAGCATAGATTTGAAAAATAATATAAGGTGAAGTTGCCAGTTTAAAATGCAGGACTGGACAGCTCAAATTCTATGCTGGTTTCTCTGGAACCCAGTTCTGCTGGTCTTAAATCTTGCAGCACTTTTCTTTCTTTAACAGACTTACAAGGACTAAATATGTATGTTGCTCAGACTGAAGAGCAAATTATTATATGCCATTCCAAAATTTCCCAGAACATCATTGTCACTTCCTGTGTTCGTTACCTGCCAGACAGATCTGAGGGATCTCTGTCAGACCAAAACTTCTTAATTCCCATGCTTCTGTGACTTTTGCACAGGACTGCTGTATCTCTGCTCTAGTACTTCAGCATCACAGATATATTTACTACTTTGCTTTAAAGAAAGTATTCTGGGATATATTTGTGGCAATCTGAAAATTCAGATGGTGGTGGCTACAAAAATCATGTAGTTTCCATCCTCAATTCAAAACATCTCATTTAAAACAATTACTAAACTGTATGTAATGGAACTTTCAAGTGAACTTCATGTGTTATATAATATAAAGTACTGAATTCTACCATTCTATTCTTTTACCTTATTTTAATTCATCTTTAGTCTTTACTAGTCCAAGTCAATGTTATTTCATAGAATCATAGAATTTTCTGAGTTGGAAGGGACTTACAAGGATCATTGATGTCCAGCTCCTCATTGAGACAGCACATTAACAACTATTCTCACAAAGAGAATATTCTATACCAATTCAATTTTTCATTTTCACCACTGAAAATCCAGTAATTGGAGTAAATGCTGTGGTGAGAACTTAGAAAATCATCCAGTTTTATAGCAAAAGTAAAATGATCTGAAGATTTTTACTTGTTTATATGAAATCTATGCTTTGACAGATATTTATGTTATACATTACTATGCGAGTTCTGTCTAAATTGGGATTATCTCAATTGGTTAGAGAATGGTGATAATAATGCCAAGGTGGCAGATTTGATCCCTGCATGCACCATTCACTGAAGAGATGGACTTGCTGATCTCTGTGGATCCCTTCCAACTCATAATATTCTGTGTTTCTCTGATTAAATAATCAACACAGATTGAATTCTGAATGAAAATCAGCAAACTTTGCTTGCAGCTGTTTTTATGGGGTCAGGTTCTCAGCAATGCAATAAAAACATGTTCATAAGTGATGTTCTGATTATCAGTTTCAAAATCCACTCTAGATAGATGTCCATGCTAATAGTGCCTAAGTACATAAGTAACCATTATAAAAGAGCAGTCAAAATTATCTCTGAAATTTGGACAAATATTTCAATTAAAACATTTTCTGCCATTCCCTAACCTGTAGACATCCACATACTTGGAAGTGGTTAAAACTCCTGAAGCCAGGCAATGTGTTATGTGATCTGTTTCTATATTGAGCTAATTTGAGCTTATAATAAGGGAGTTTTGTTCATTTTTTAAAACCAAAGTATTTTTTACATTATTTCAGTGTTCCTTCAGAATCCTTCTGAGGGATTGCCATGCAGTCTGTTCTGAAATTATTAACATTACATAAATTCAAAGAGCACGACTCCCATCTTCTTTCTTTTGTATTTTTTCAGGCAGATTTTAAAAAATAAATCTTCAAATACATAAGCCAATAATATCTTTATATCTTTGCACAAAGTGACAAACTGTCCTTTTCCCTGCACAGATATGAAAAGATGTGGTCTTCCTGCTGGTGGTATTTGCTCTGTGGGAAAGAAGCTGAAATAATGTTCTAAATGCAAATAGGGTAGAGATGTCTTAGGCCTTTTGAAAATGACTCTCTGTATTGATTCACTTCGGGAATAAAAGCCTATATAGGACTGATAGAAAGTCAGTAATGGGAACAGAGGAACCACTGCAGATTTTTTGCACAAATGGCTTGAAGTCTCTAAAAAATGTCAGCTGTAGATGGAAGGTAGTGGAGAATTACCCAGCAGCAGTGTATCTCCCCACCCTCAAACCTTTTTAATTCCATCTCTTGAAGACATTCATTTCAAAAACAACCTCTTTCTGTTATAGGTGAAGATTTTTAAAGTGAGGATGAAATAATTATTTAATGAAGTCATAGTCCAAGTGAGATAAAAAGAGAATGGTGACAGGCATTTTAAGAAAACTTTTATCAGTGTTAAGGGGTAGATGCTTGTACTGCTTAAATGCAGACAGCAGATTACATACTTTGGTTCCTTGAACATAGCTCTAGTGGAGAAAATGTTTTTTTTAAAAAAGACTAAGAGTGAACCTCATTGTCTTTCTCATCACTTTAGAGAGAGCACATTGCCTTCAGAGCTTTTTGTAGAAAGGTTAATTTATTTTAGTTAATATTTAGTATGAAATCATATCATTTTAATTTCCATTTGCTAGCCTGTTTGCTTTTCACAGTGTAGGCACAGTTAACATTTATCCACACAATTTCACAGTGTGAGTATACACACCTCCGGGACCTGCGCATTTCTGTCCAACTGGGAGTCATGTCTAAAGACTGCTAAATACGAGTGGCCACATATAGATTTAATAGCTATTAATAAATAAAAGGGTCAGATCCAACTAGAATACTTTTCAGCAATCCAAGCAGTCCACTACTGGGAAAGATCCAGAACCCAACAGGAAACTTTTTCTTGGAAGGAGACAATAGCAAGAGGACACATGGTATAATTTCTTTCTGACTGAATTTTAAATGTTGAGGTATCCTGCTTCTTTGAGTCAAGTTTGATCAAGATTTTAGTATTTTTCATGATCAAGTTCAATTTGGGATCTTACATAAAAGACTGAGTACATTGTCTGCTCATCTCTGATAGTCATGATTGGTGAAAAGTACCCTGTAGATTGGTACTGATGTCTTCCTTAGCAGGGGGAGAAACTGAAAGGCATCTTAGACCTTAGAGTTTAGCTGCAGATTAAAACTCAGAAGCTATTTTGAGGGACCCAGTGCTTCCTAACTGATGCAGGCCCTCACAGACTATTTTAAATTAAAGACCACAGTCAAATGCTTCCAATTTAGGAAACTAAAGCAAAGATGATGGATTTCTTAAGCTATTCATTTTGTCTTTAAGGAAGAGTTATATTGTATCATGTAGGAAGTATTTTCAGTAAAATACTGCACTGAATTATTTCAAACCCGGCCTATACAGTTCCTCTAGTTCCTGGTAGGAATATTCTTTTCGTGATTTGTAGATCTGAGTGACTACTGGTACCCTCAAAATCTCCAACCACAAAATGAAGCAGTGCTTATGCCTTTCTGATAGGGCACATCTCCCATTCTGAAACAGGAAAAATATCTCTGTGCAAAAGCCTGACAACAGCATTGTTTCACCCCTCAACAGACATTAATCTGGGAGCAGCAGCGTTACGGCTCACAGCCACCTGACAGATGGCCAGCAGCTGAGAGGAGAGGCTGTCTCTTGGTAAAGGGATGGAAGCTGCAGGACTGAGAAGTGCCCTGGTGGGATTTATCATCAATAAGAAACTGGTAGGGTCCTGCCAGATCATGACTTTGAGAAGCAATAAATAGGAGGATTGCAAGAGCAGGCTGTGAATATCCCATTTTGTGCCTATTAGGTAAAATAGGAGAGCTTTCCTTTTTGCTGTGAAACTTAGCTGGTAGCTCAGGGCATTCAGAAGATATTCGAGCCACTAGAAATTGCATTAGAGGAACAAGGAAGGGCTAAAAAGCAGAAGCAATGGCAATTGCTGATCACCATGCTGCTTGTGCAGTGATTGGAGAACAAGACACATTCTGTGGTGTGACAACATTACTAGCAGGTGGTGCAAGAGCAGTGTAAAAGCAGGATACCTGACAGACCTTATAGAAGGTATGAGAGCATTCTGGCTAACTGCAGAGCACTGAGGTGGTGTTATTAAAGGGGAAAAGTGACTTTATTCTTGCATACAACATGTTTTAATGTGCATGTTCTTATTGCTTATTTGAGAGAGGGAGGCTTGTAAATGAAAGAAATGTTCAAGGAGAGTAAAGAAAGCTCTCAATGATGAAGCCACTACCCATGTAATGTAGCAAGTTGGCTGACTAATAACAACTGATCAGAAAATAATGGCTGGCAGAGGCCATCCACAAACTGTGAGCTCCAGACTGTGGGAACAATTTAAGCAGAAAAATTATATGACCAAGTACTGACTGTGAAAGAGAGGACAGTACTCTTCATTACCTTCTTTTCTAACAGAGTACCTGCATGTTTAGCAATTGCTTTTTTAAAGGACCTTTATAATCATCAGAACCATGTACACCATCCACCAATGAAGATAAAACTGGAGATCTGATCTTCTCTGGCCTTATGTGGGAAGGTTCTCCTCCCTATCCATTTCTCATGAACAGTAATTTTGCTTAAAATTCAACACACACATACTAAAGCTTTATTAAAATGTAGCTGTCTGAGCAGAGCATCAAAAAGCTGCAAAATATAAGGCTGACAGAAGGAAAAGATCCAAATATGAGCCAGTGACAGTAATTCTCAGGTTTAGCAAGGATGAAGGGTTATATATTATATTCTTCATTTGCAAAGAAAGTAATAATCTGTGCTGGTTTTGTTGATCATTACATTTATGTATTTTTCTAAGTTCTTAAGAGAGTTCTCAGAACCATTTTTTTGTTTCCCTGACAATATAAATTAAATGCCTCTGATGTACAGCGTTCTATGATTTTAACAAGGATGATTTGTTTTTGTACAACTTCTTTTTCACGTTATAGATTTTGTCACAAGTGTGATGTATCCATATTTGGATACATGCTTTAGTTTAGGAAAGACAACAATAAACATACAAGCTTTTGCTTTCTGATATTCTTGTATTTGTTTTCCCTCCAAGTTACCATCTTCCTGAGGACTAAATGCAGTAACATTCTAAAAAATCTGTTACCTGGGGCAGAGGCTTGTTTATGATGTATCAAATATTAAAATAATGAAGCTACCTTGCTAAACAAAAACTGTGGCATTGTATTTCAATGAGGGGGAAAAATAAACAAACACCCCTGTTAATTAGACTAATGTCAAGAGTAAAACTGCTTCAAAGCAAGGAGGTTTTGTTGTTGAAGTTGTAGTTTTTCTTTATTTTAAAGGTAGAAGTAGGTTTTCCCATCCCTGCTGACATTCAATAGCACCAAGCACCGTGAGTAGGTCCACTGATCTTCTCTGTATTGTTTACCTTGACTGTTTTAGTGCTCTCTGTGTGTCACAAGAACGTGCACACAAGCTGGTGCCACAGAGCAGGTGATGCCACACAGGCTTTCATCCCTGCTTGTTCCCCCGGCAACTTGTAGCAGCAGGCAGAGGGCCGGCTGTTTTCCCAAGGTTTCAATTTTTAACTGTCTGCCTTGTGGTAGTAAATGGATGACACAGGCACAGATGTTTTTGTAACCATGAAAGGCTTGTGATTCTAAAGATTTCTTCTGTTTCTTTTTTCCCTTTCTTAGGAACGATTTGCCATCTGAGAAGCAGAAACTTCTGTGAGCAGTTCAATTGCAACACCAGAAAAATGAAGCATATGCAACACCAGGTGGGCTGGACAGTTTCTTAGTTAGCTGTTTCATCTGTTGGTCTTCTTCCTGACTTGATATATTTACTGTATCTGCTATTCCTTATTCTTTACTCTCTACATTTACAGATTTTTACTAACCTTCATTAAATTCTCCTTTTCTAAGACAGGTCAAATTTGTTCATGTGGATTTTCTCCCTATGTATATGTTACAAAACTAAATAAATCCATTCTTCACGTATCAGTTATATTTACAAATATCTGATACATGCACTTCTTTTAAGTGCCTTTAATATGGAACAACACAGCCTTGTGCTGAAATCAGTTTAGCGAATCCCAGTAATAGCAACACAACTTCTCTTAAGAAATTGAAACACATCAGTTCACAAACTTTTTCTCCTACATGTTTTGAACATTTGCTGTCACAGCACATATCTGTGAGTCAAAAATGGGTTAAAGGCCAATGCTTTATACTGTCAGTGAATTTAACAAGTCTAGCGTTAATTACAATCTTGACATTCTTGGACAGATTTAAAAAAAGGGATATATGGTTGGTAAAATTGAAGAAATGTTGAACATAACCCCAATTCACAGACATTTACATCATTATTTCAATAAAAGTAGATTCAATCGGGAAGTAAATTGTGCTAAGGACGCTGGGGAAGAAATAAGAATTTGTTAACATTACTCTAGTTGTTTTATAATCGTAAGATGGAATTTCAGGAATAATTCCCTTCTGACACCAGAAAAGAACTTCACTGGAGAAAAGATATCTCATCCTATTCTTTCTTTAACTCCAGTAGCTTGTCTGCTTTGTATTTAATCCAAAACCAGTCTGAACATATAGAATCAACTCTCCCTGAGAGAATTTCAGGCCAGAATCTAAACTGACTACAAAAAAAATAATGATAACATAAAATTAGCTCATTTTTAGGAATATATTGCAAATGGCTTTTTGTTTCTTAGATGTATGTTTTTCAAATTTGTGAACCTATTAAATAGAAGTACAGAATTTAGCATATTTTTATACTTAAAACCTGTAAAATATTTCCAAATTACATTGATTTCTTTATTCACTTTGCACATCTTTCTCAAGCATTGGGCTCCACATATATGGGTGTTATATTATAGGATTAATTTACCAGTATATAACCAGTGTTGTATATTTAAGTCAGTAAATTTTTGTTTCTCTTTATTTCACTGAGTTATACCAGCATTAAATTGATATAATGTAGCCATGGATGTGGCTCAGAGATTATGCAGAGTTTATTGTGACTTTATGCTAGATAAAAATGAGGGATTCGAAACATTTATATTCAGAAGAAAGCAGCTTAACTCTGATAAAATGAAACTCAGCAACTTTACTTTTGTAAGAAAGCATTCGTTCCTTTCAAAAATGCCAAAAAGTAAATTACACTTAATTAATCAAACTCTGAGTGATTTCCAATTAGTTTCCTACAGTTCTTCTATGACAGCTCTTTCCATTATTACAGTGTGAAAAAAATAAGCAAAAGAGAATGACAATACATAATAACCAGGAGAAATTCAAACATTCTCACTTCGTAAAACACTCTCTTTTTCATGCTCTGAATGCTTACTTATAAGTAAAGAAAAAAATCGTGTAAAATCCAAAATTAAGTTTGTGTACACAGCCCAAGTAACATTTATTCATAATATCTCTGGCACCTTCTACAGTGACGGGACTGTCCCAGGTAGTTACACAGAGTGCTCCTTTGCACCTGTGATTTACTATAGGATGAGAAAGATAAAACACGTCTCATTTTAACTAAAATCTTAATTTCAATGTGTTCCAATTTCCCTAAGCAAAACTAACTCCAGGATGGAATTCTGTTCTTGTTCTTGTTCATCCTTGTCTTGCTGTTAAAGAAAGTAGAATCAGAAATTGACCCTCAATGTTTTTCTTTCTATCTAAACCAAGACATTTAATCTGAGAAAACAAAACCAGACAGGAAATAAATATAAAAATATAACTCCCAAGACAGTACTTCCACAAACGAGAGCTAAGCTGAAAAAGATAAAGAGATTTGTAATATCAGGCTCATTCTTCCTACTGCATAAACTGAATTTGTAGTTATTCTTTATAGAATGTCAGCTCTGCCAGTGTAGGAGAAACATTTCCAGAAAGAACTATAATTTCTTTGTCCGTGTCAAATATTATTGGTGTCTCTCACACAAGTAGATCACTGATGCACTCATTTTCAATTGCATCTCCCTGACTATGAGATTTCTCTGTAGATATTTTAACAAGTGCTTCAGCAAATGATGAGGAGAAATCAGTTTGCTTTAAACAGTATAGAGTGCTATCATATTTTCATGCATTTACTGCTTATTTTTCTAAAAGCCAAGCCGAAGTAATTCTCAATGGTTCTGACCTGTTTCTCTCTGCTTTTGTTCTTAAAAATAAAACCGCTTAAAATTATATTATCTTGAATACAACCTATTTGCAGAGTATTTCTGATTCTCAATGCTTAATCTTTGCCTTCTTGACCCTTAGATGATTTTAACAGTAGCATCCTTTGCAATATTGTTCTGGTTCCTGTCTTGGAACAGCTAATTACTATATGGACTTCACATGTGCTTGCAACCATCTCAACTAAAAGTAGCATCTGGAAATTCAGTTTTAGTTTTTACTTTGTTCTTTTACAGTGAATATTTTATATCACACCCTTATGTGCTGGCAATTTTCAAATCTCTATGTCATTGACAGCTGCTAAGCCTAGGGAGGAGGCTGCTGAAAACACGTGCGTTGTAAGACATGAACAGCTTCTTTACAAAGCACAGCTGCTTGCTGAACAGCGTCTTTTCAGGGGGCAGAATAGAAGGACATGGAAAATTACTTGGGAGAAAATGGACAAGAGAAGGCATGTGGTGGAAACTCACAGTTACCAGAGAAAATACTTCACGAGAGGTAGAGGGCTGGTAAAATGTCTGGCAAGTTTCTCGGATGGATAGCAACACAATAATATTTATCTGCTGCTTTTTGCTGAAGCAGATTTTCTATCATCTCTCTACCAAGGATAAACATCGAAACCATGGTAATTGAAGTGGTCTAAAACTTTCAGCCCTGGAATTTTCCAAAATTTTCATCTCAGCTTAGGATGGGACAAGTTAGGTAGCAACCCCCAAAGAACAAAAATGCTGTGGAGTCATAATATGAACAGGCAGACATAGAGGCAAGAGTAACAGCACATCCCTCATGAAAGGTAGGGAGCCCCTTCATACGGGAAATAGAGCAGGTATGGTGAGAGGCAGGAATATAAGTGAGCTGAACCTACAAAAATAATGATATCTTCAGTGAAAAAAAAAAAAAAGTGATTTATAAAATATTAGGCTTTGACCATTGTAAAATATGCATTCAAGGAAAATACCATTCAGTCTCCAAGCCAAAAATGACATAAAGTCATAGTGGCTGCATTTTACTATAAAATTTGTTTGCACTTCAGTGCAGTGCTTGTTGCAAAACTGAGGTAGTTCTGTACATTTTTTCCTGCTTGAAAATGGTAAGAAAGGCATATCTGACTAACATAGATTCAAACTGATAATACAAATTATGATCAGTCTTAAGGGAGAACCTCTGTAAAGAGCCATGATTTCTGCAAAATTTGTGTGAGCCATTCTTCACACTTTTGCACTGGAGATGTTAGGTGCAAATTGGGATCACACAGTAGTGAGATCAGTCCTTCCAATGGTTGTAAGCTGGGAGGAAAAGTGTCTGTCTCTTTTCTCAAGTAAAAAAGTGATAGACAAGAGGAAATGGCCTGAACTGGCTTCAGGGAAGTTTAGTCTGGATATTACGAATAATTTCAGTACTGAAATAGTCACAGCGCTGGAAAAGGCTGCCCAGAGAAGTGGTTGAGTCACCATCCCTGGAGATATTTAAAAGATGTGTAGATATGGCACTTGGGGACGTGGTTTAGTGGTATTTTTGGCAGTGTTAGGTTTCTGGTTGAACTTGATCTTAAAGGTCTTTTCCAACCTAAATTATTTTATAGTTCTACTCTGATGCCACTGCTGGTGCACTCATGTGAGTGAGTTGGAACCTCCTCAGGCAGAAGAGAGAACAGAATGATCTGAAGTTTCACCTTATGGCTTCAAATCTGACACTGAGGTATTCTTTCATCCAACAGGCAAAATCACAGAAACAGCTTGGAGATGAAGTCGGGAAGTAGTGAGGGTCTATATTTAATTTGCAGCAAAAAATGAGGGCAACTCATACAATACAGGACATAAAGGTTTCATCTCTGGGATACTGTGAATAACACTGGACTTCCTTCAGACCCAGCTATTCCTAGTAGTATTCTCTATGAAAATCTTTGTCTAGATTAACCTAATGGTGTTATCCTTCTGTTTCATACTTTGCAATAAGCTCGCCAAGGATGTTTAAACTGAATCTCAGAGCTCACAAAATTTAACTACTGTAAAGAATCACAGACCTTCACAATTAATAGAAAATCTCTCCTTTCCCCAGGAGCTCAGGGATTTGAAGTTGTCACAGTGCAGCTTTTTGGGCCTCCTAGAGTCCCAAGAGGTGGTACTTACCTGCAGTCATCTTAAACAGGATAAACAAGTTGATATAATCATGAGGCCTGTTTTGTCTGATATTCTTTCTCCCCTCTCCCTATCACTGGCTCCAGGAAGTGGGGAAACCCCTTTCATACTGTATCTTTATTATGTGAAACTGTTAAAAAGGTATTTTTGATCAATGGGTTCACCTCTATTAATGAAAATATAAATTGTTTTAAAAACATAATCCTGAGAACTTTTTATATATAGTATTTTCATAAAACACATTGTAAAGCAAGGCTTTGGCCCTATATTCTAAGAAGAAAACAATTGACCTTTATGCAAGTGTCTGTTGGAGAGCAAACCCCTTTGGGAAAACGATTTTGTGGCCTTCCTAGCTGACACTGGTCAAGGATGTGCCCACCTGAAAGAAGGTTTTAGGCGGGGGGCTGGCCTCTTCTCCCAGGCAGCTAGTGACAGAACAAGAGGAAGTGTCCTCAAGCTGTGCCAGTGGAGGTTTAGATTTAATATTTGGAAACATTTCTTCAGCAAAAGGATTATTGGAAGCATTGGAACAGGTTACTCAGGGAAATTGTTGACTCACCATCCCTGGAGGTGTTTAAGGGAAGACTGGACATAGCACTTAGTGCCATGGTCTAATTGACATGGTGGTGTTCAGGCATAGGTTGCACTCAATGATCCCAGAGGTCTTTTCCAACCTAACTGGTTCTGTGATTCAGTGAAACAGATCAAATATAATTCCCCAGAAAAATTTAAAAAGCAGAAAATACTGCTAAACTTCTGATTCCTCTGGAATTTCTAGAAGCCATCATAGAAACAATAGTGAGCATGAAAGGGACACTGTAAACACCATCAGTCTGAGGAGTTCCTGTAGCTGGTGCTCCGAAGCCGGTAGTCATGTATGGTTTTCAGGGTAGAACATACAAGATCTAACCAAGTTTATATTTTTACATTTTTAATTTCTTTGAGTGGCTCAATAGAGTTGAAAATGTAAAGCAGATCTGAACACTGAAGATTCAGCATGGATTTAACCTAATTATCAAAGTGCTTCTGAATCCCTACAAGCTGGGCAAACTTAGAATCCTAGGAACATGAAGTCCTAGACATCACCTTCAGTGTGTGTTTAGTAGGGATGATTTCTTCATTCAGCTAAAAAACCTGTTGGGTTCTCCATCTGACTTAGGAGGCAGACCCTGTGCCACCACATATTTCCATTGCAGTTTAATCCAGTCAAGCAAAACAAATAAAATCAGGATATTTGGTAGTAATTTTTCAAAAAGAAAACTGTTAGGAGACATAAAATACTGGAAAATCTCCTTTAAATTAATAGCATTGGGGATGGAAAAAATATCTAAAATAATTTCAGTCAGATCTAGGCCTACCATGTAGAGGATTTAGTACTCAAATACTAGGACACTGCAGGGTGAGAAACAAAGCATTCAAAGGGTCTTTTCACATGTCTGGAGTCTAAAATGTCCCTCTCCAAAAATGAAAACTCTGGGCAGGAATGAAACTATTGGATATTTTTGACTACCAACCAAACTGTAGATGATGAAAAGGAGAAAGAAGAGGAAAAAAAAGAAAGATAATAGATTTGGAACAATATGCTAGTCTGTGCTTAGCAGATAATAATGTCAGAAACACTTTTAAAAGAAATCTTTAAAAAGTGAAGTTATTTTTTTCTGTGCCTCTTTTAGAAAACACCTAATTCTTTCAATTAATTGGTTTGAATGACAGTTGTAAACTAATGAGCTACAGATGTCCAACTCTATAAGCTGCAGTCAGGAAAACATGGTTTATTTATCAGTTCTTTACAAGGGGAAAGAAAACCCAAAAACTTTTTATCTCTCCTTTTTATTTCTGTTTAGTTCCTTCTAACTTTGCAAAAATCTCTAGCTCCATCTTCAGAGCAGTAATGTGTCTGCACCTTGAAAGCAGAGGCGTTGGAATCTGTTAAACATATCACAGTGCTCTGGAAAGTAACGCTGCACAAATGCTTTGAAATAAGACTAAAAACGAGAGAGAATTTAAACCAAGCGTGAAGCAAAAAGCCTTAAACTACAACAGCTCCCATGGATTGGTCCTGATTGTGGAAGCTGCTTGTCCTAAGTTGGTTTGAGGAGTTCTTGTATGGCTCAAACATATGTTTGAGTAAATACTTGCCTGAACAAGGGTATATTTTACTAACATGCACCTGAAAGATCACTGAAAAGCTCTTGGCTGGTTTAGGAGAAAAGAGTAAGGAATGCAGTAAAAAATGCTGATGTATTTAACCCAGTAAATTAGTGAGCACTGTGCTTAGGGACTTAAACCTGCTGCTGAAAGTTGATACTGAGCTGTTGATAACAGAGGCTGAATATTTAAGAGCCTACCATGTTTGAAAATAGGAAAGCCATCATTTGGCAGAGTTAATGGGCCTGTTGTCAGCTGCATGACAGTTGGATTTTAGAGTAGTAAGGCTAAGGAAGTCAGAGGACTACAGAATAAACTAATTCTCAACGGAGATTATGGTTGCTTTAAATGTCAGTACTTTAAAGCCATTTCATCACTTGGAAGTGCCGGATATGCTTTTAGCAAGGAGTTTTTTTCCCCCCATCCCACCAGTACAGCTTCTGTCTGAGATCAGGTAGGGCTATGACCTCTGCTGCTGAGAACTTTGCATCTTCCTGAACAGCCAGTAAATGTGAGCAAGCTTATTTGCTTTATTACTGTTTAGGTTACTCAGCTTGCAGTGTTTTCAGCACCCACTTCATGCAAAGAACTCTTGCAGCTCAATAACATATTTGGGATCCAATTTTACTGTAACCACGTGGGTTTTGAAGAACAGACTTAAATCCTTACAGGTTTGATGTAAATATACACATTCAGTTGAAAATTCTTCAAGTCCATCTTTAATAAAACAGGCTTCCTCATCTCAAATTCAGCAAAGTATTACATACTGTAATTAAAAAGCCACTAATATTACGAACATTAATGTTTGCATTGCTTTTTTAATAAAGGCCAATTAAAGCAAATTTAAGTTTTTATAATAGCTAGGAGAATTGTACTTAAGACAATTCAAATTAATCTGGACACTTTATGTCCAAGACAAGTGTCCCAAAGCAACCCTTACTAATTGCCAATTGTCCACATTTCTGCAGAATGTAATCCTTTCAGACTTAGGAAGATTCGTGTGTCCCTGGTATTCACTTATTATCTCCATCTCTCCCTCAAAGTCAGGCTGCAAAAAGAATAGCTTTAGCACTTTTGGAACTTGCTCTTGCTCCCATTGATTCAGGGTTGTGCAAAGAATAGTTGGACTGGTTCAGCCAAACCTTAAAAGCTGCTAAAACCATAACAAGTTTCTCAGTTACCTAGTAAAATCTGCTCCCTGAGGTGCCTCTTGCCATTGATCTTTTTCTTCATGGGTCGCAAGCAGGATGTTCAGCTCAGGTGGTACTTTCTTCTTTACCTGTCAAATGCAAGTCTGCCTATCAATGGGCGGACTGATAAGGTGACTCAGTTTCTCTAATACCAAATAAATAGTTAAAATAGAAAGTGGAGAAGGAATGTGCATGATGTGAAAAAACAGCAGCAGCTCTGGTCCCTCAAATTTCTCTCTCTATAGATGCTGGCTTCTGCCAGATACTGTAGGGACTACGTTAACCCGTCCCTAAAAGTAAGCAGTACCCCACCAATGAAAAAAGGCAGCAAACACGTGTGGTTGTTCTCCTCTAGTCAGCAAAAAGATGTTTTCTGAATACATTCCAAGTAATCTTGTCTGCCGGTTATTCAAGGAACTAAAGGGTCTTAAGCAGAGGATTGAAGGTCACTTTTCACAGCCTTAAGGGACAAAGTTAGAATAGGAAATACAGCTGCTCTCCCAGTCTTACACTAACATGAAGAAAAAGCACAATCTTTTAGGAAAACACAAATTCATGTGACAGAAGACCTGGAAATACCAGGAAGTTGTAAGATAGCCTTCAGACTTCCCTGCCCTGAAACTGAAGTCAAACCATAGATTGTCCTGGCCAGCAGAGAGAGCATTTCCCAGGATCTACTCATTCTCATCTCCTGCTAACATTCTCCACACTGTACTCTAAGTTAAGGTGTGTGTATAGTAATATTGGCCCTTCAAACACGCCTAGAAACCTGAAATTAAACAACTCTTCCCATATGTAAAATGAAGTAAAGGAAATAAGAGTGATTGAAAGAGGGGTCAGCTAGGCAAATTATTTATATTCTGTGTACATAAGTGTGATACTCTTAATTTTACCTAGGCTTTGTAGTTGTATTTATTTCTTAGTCTGTGCAATGTTTTTTTCTTAGTAATTGTCAGTCATTGTTTCTACTTTATTTCTGTTTATTTTTAAGAATATTCTTTCTAGAAGAAATTTGGTCTTCTCTAATTCTTAATCTGGTTTTAATTAATCTGAGCTGCCAATCTGATTGTGTTAGCATATTGATGTAAAGCAAATGGGACACACAAGTTAGAACTTTCAGCTTGATGGCTGGTGGGCATTAATACATAAAATTATGGATGTATTAATTCTACTGGGATCTAGTTCATGCCCAGTGCATTACAACTGTCTGCTCATACTCTTCCAAGAGCTATTAGAATTTCATGTCAGAAACATCATATGAATGGCTGAAATAAGACAGTTATTTTATACATTTTGCTGACTAGTGGATTTTGGTTGGGAGGAACATCCTGTAAGTATACTAGAGACACAAGGGTGTAAACAGTGGGGTTCAAATTGCTAAAAAAAATGCTTGTCTGGGACAAACACTGCAAAATACAGCATGCCAGGTGTTGGACTCAATGCCCATTCCAACTCAGGATGCTCTATGATTCTATGATTCTGTGGTTCCATGACTCTATGCAAACTCAGGCTCAATCAGACTAATTGAACAAGTCATTTTTATCTTTTCTCCTAGATAACAAATCAAAACAGGGAGCAGAAACTTCATGGTGTCACCTTTCCGTATCCTGTGCAATGAGCCAGCCTGCGAGCTCTCCTCTACAGAGATGTTTTCATATGGTCTCAAATTTTCACCATTGCAAAAGCCTACCTTCTCTAGTACCTAAGATACATGGCACACAAGCACAATCACAAAAAGGGAAAGCAGTGACTCGCTGTCCTGCTGAATTTCACTGCATTTGGGCTCCTGCAAAACTGCAGTCTCTTTCAACATAGACATTGGTAATTTGAAAATTAGCTCCAAAATCTCTGACAGACTATACTGATGATGCAGCTCAGTACAATGGCTTGATAAGACAGTTTTGAAGAGTGCAGAAAAAGCTTGTTAGCATTAGAAAATATCAAAATACAAATATTTGTACCCTTCACCCCCTTGATGTTCCAGGATAAAAGCAAAATAAAATCTAACTCTTCAGTGGGTTATTTCTGTTTTGTACGACCACAAGTTCACTTTTACTTGCATATCAGACAGCATTTGCTCTCTGTTGGTTTGAGTACTTTGAACAGGAGATGCAAATAACTATCCTCACCCATGTACAGAAGAAACAGAAATCAAAAGTTGTGAATCAATCTGGGAAAATTCATGATGGAAATCACTCTAATAAACAGGAATGGAATATTGGTTTAGAAGAAGAGAGGTTCCCTATTTAGCAAGGCATGTCACCTTTCATTAAAAGTCCTTTTAGAAAGTATGTCCTAATTCATTCGTTCAAGGTGACTATGACAATATTCTGTGTTTAAACAATGCATCTACCTCATAATATATTATCCATACTAAGCACAAAAGGGTGACATTATTTCCTATCCACATGTAAGAATAAACTGATTTTACATACACAGCTCTAGTGTCCATTTCCCTGAGGGGAGCTGTAAGCTGTGATGGTAAAAATTAATAGAAGCTAGACAGTGCATAGTTTTATCCATGCTGCTCTTCTACATATCGTAATGTGTATATATAGAAGATTTTGTCCTTTTTTTCCCCTGGTAAGGACACGAAAATAGGTGTTTTTACTAGGGTTCTCAGAACCGTCTTGTTCTACTAAGAAGCAGAAGTTGCAACAAGTGCATAATTGCTCTTTACCCTGCTGAATTTATCTTTAGAGATTTCACAAAGCTCAGCTTGCTTGCAAATGTGGAACTCCTTTTGTTGTTTTCCCTTGTTCTTACATTGTACCATGCATCATTCCATTAGTCCACAGCTTAGTGCTCATTGACTATCATCATTCTTTTTGTGCTTAATAATGTTTACTAAGATTTTAGCAGCTTTCCTGCACACAATAACTATAGCTAACAGATGAAAAACACAGCCATTTCAGTGCAAAACAATTAGCTTACATATCCTTGAGATACTGCTTGTGTTATAAAGTGCAAGTTAAGAAGGAAGAAACCATGCATGATAATTGGAAATAAACAAAAAATACATTACTGGCATGTATTCAGATGCAGCAAAATGTAGCACTTAAGCACTGCAATTAATAGGTTCACTTCATAGGGAATATTTTAGTGCTTTATAGTCTTGCTTTAGAGGTCTGCATAAGTAATTCTGATCATCACACGTAATTCAGGATACTCTTGCAGTACCCAGGGGACTGACAGAATATGTACATGCTCCTTCTTCCTCATTGTACCCAAGCTTCCCAGAGCATCGCTGTTCTCTGCGTCCATGCAGGCAGTCTTCCAAGGAACCCAGCAATATGTGGCTGGGCATCACCAGGAGTTGTCCACCAAGCTTTCTTTGAAGTCTAGTAGAAAACCTTTTCAGAAGAGTCAAAGCTCCTTTCTGCAGAAATACAGAACAAATCCAGGAGGCAAAATGTCATTTATGTGGCCAGAAAGTGTTGCCTGTGAACTCAGAGGAGGCTGGAAGCGTGACAAACTGCTGCCACCTGCTGCTGGTTCATTTTCAGTCACCGAAGCTCCAGCAAACCAAATTCACAGCAGCCAGCAGAAATTGCAGATCATCTCTTTCTTTAGAGGAAAAGGGAAGAAACAACCTGCTATATTTATCCCAAGAGTAGGAAAGCACTGATTAGACCTAGGGCACCAGTGCCAGTGCTGTGGTTGCTAGCATTCAGTACCTTGGCTTTTCTACCCTGCAATTGCCACTCTGACAGTAACTTAAATGTGTGACCTTGAGAAAGCAAATTAAGCTCTTTAACGCTATTTTCCAAACAGTAAAAGGGAAATAAAATTTCTGAAGTTCTTTCAAGTGTTTCTAAAGGTGATGAATATATTCATGGTGTTGCTTAGCAGTGTGATTTTTATTAATATCTTTACCTCTTAATTATTTCAGAAGGCTATTTTAATAAAGCTCCCATTGTAATAAAATCTTCAGGCTTTATTAATAAGCAAGAATTAATATTGAACTGTAAGGCAGTTAGTCTGCTCCAGTTGTTTATGTAGTAGGGAAAAAAGGGAACAGCCTGGATTAAAAGGGTGAAGTTAGATAATATAATGTTCTTGTGAAGGTTTACATCCATGCATTGTATGTGGCTCTGTGCAGTTGTCAGTGAGGTCATGAAAAAAATGACGGGATGTATCTGGAGACCTGCTTCCTAAATATATCAGCAATCATTGAATTTCAAATCAAACTCAGACCTCAAGTTACCCTCCTCCATGTTTACTAATAGGTGCCTATTCATGAAGTCCCACAGTCTACTAGAGGCAATGAGTGTAATATATTCTAGCCAGATAGCTAAGAGCTCTGACTATTTTTGCTACCTGTGGGTATCACATACTTTTGAAGGAAATCCTACCCTGCTGGTGACACTGTAATGCAAATTGTCCTGATCTCACTGCCAAGAGTGAGCCACAGAACTGGAACTGCCAGCATTTGATTTTCTGTGATCAAGATGAGTGTCTCCATGAGGACTTTGATGGCCCTGGGTGAAGATGAAGGGAACTGGTTCCCAAGCTGGCAGCTCTCTCAGGGGCAGGAGCAAAATCCTGAAGTTCTCAATGTTGGGGATGGCTTGGAGCCTGATCATAGAATCATAGAATCATTAAGGTTGAGAAATACTTTCTAGCATCATACAGTCCAACCATTAACCCAGCACCACTATATTCACCACTATATTCATATTCCCAAGCATCACATCGCATGTATTTTGAACACTTCTAGGGATGGTGACTCTACCACTTCCCAGAGCAGCCTGTTCCATTGCCTGACCACCCTTTCAGTGAAGAAATTTTTCCTAGTACCTAATCTAAACCTGGCCTGGTGCAACTTGAGGCCATTTGCCTCTTGTATTGAGGGGCCCAGAAATAAACACATTTGTATCAGGTCTAGCTGGAGTGCAGTTAATTCTTCCCACAGCAGCCCTCGCAGCACTGTGCTTGGCATTGGTGGCTATAAAGGTATTGATAACACACCGGTGTTTTGGGTACTGCTGAGCAGGGCTGCCACAGCGTGGGCGATGCCTCCAACATTCTGCCCCTCCATCAGCAGGCTTAGGGTGGGCAAGATCTTGGGAGGGGACATCACTAGGCCAACTGAGCGAAACTGGCCAGAGGGATATTCCATACCATGTGACATCTGCTCAGATATAAAAGTTAAGAAAAGGGAGGAGAAAGGAGGAACATTAGTTTTTATGTTCATCTTGTAGAGCAACTACTAGGTGTCCTGAATCTCTGCTTCCCAGGAAGTGGCAGAACATTGCCTGCTAAGGGGAGTCAGATCATAAAATCTCTAGCTCCTTCCTTAGCTTGCATGCATGCAACTTTTCATTTTTGCTTTAGGAAACGGCCTTATATAGACCTACACGTTTTTTACCATTGCATTTTCTTCTCCTGTCTTGCTGAGGAGGGGGAGTGTTAGAGCAGCCTGGTGGCACCTGGTGTCCAGCCAAGATCAACTCACTGTGACAGCATTTGAGGTGCTGTTTCACCTGTGCTGAGTATGGGGGACAGTCACTGCCCTGGTCCTTCTGGCCACACTATTGCTGATACAAACCAGGATGACATTGTCCTTCTTGGTCACCTGGACACACTCTGGTTCAGCTGGATATCAACAGCACTCCCAGATCCTTTTCTGATGGGCAGCTTTACATGTACTTTTCCCAAAGCCTGGAGCAATACATGGGGTTGTTGTGACCCAAGGGCAGGACCCAACGCTGACTTTGTGGAACCTCACACCATTGGCCTCGGCCCATGAACCCAGCCTGTGTAAATACCTCTGCAGAGCCTTCCTACACTGTAGCAGATCAACACTTCCTTCCAGCTTGGTGTATTCTACAAATATGCTGAGGGTGCCCTTGATCCCCTTTTCCGGATCATTGTAAAAGATATTAAACAGGACTGGACCCCGGAGAACACCACGTGTGACCCGTCAACACCTGGATTTAATTCCATTCATCATCACTTTCTGGATGCCTCCATCTAGACAGTATTTACCCAGGGAACAGTGCACCAATCCAGACCATGAAGCTTTTATTTAGTTATGCTTCTGAAGGCTGCACATGTTCACTGCAAGGCAAGTATTCTCCTGATCTGAAAAAGACCAAAAATATCATGAAGCATAATAATTTTATCTACACATTGTCCACCCATTTTTAATCATTATTTTAAACCCAAATGTTTCTAAGGTCAGGACCATTGGAAGATGCTCATATACGTCTGTTATACATAAAACAAGCTGCGCATACAAGACATTCAGTGACTGATTATGTGTGTGATTTTTGTATTAGTTTAGGCAAATGAGCAAGTTTGACCATGCAGTGAGTACTCAATAGCATTGGAGAAAGCACCCTGGGGATAAACTGCCCACTGGCAATGTGCAGTATGCAGCTACTTCAGGGAGCTGTTTCTTATTTCCCATCTCTGTATCAAAAAACAAGGCCTGTGCCTCTGTTGCTCCTTTCATTACTTCAATTCTCAGATACTCAGATACAAAATTGTATTTGAATGGTGGTATTTCTCCCATGTGTTTTTTGTTTCAGCATAATCAAAAGGAATACATGGAAGTTGCTGACTGTGATAATCTTATCTTGGAGACTCTTGGCTTTTTGGATCAAAATTAAGTCCAGGAAATTCCAGGGACATTCATCATGTAGCATCAAACTCTGACACTCTTCAAGGACTAGTTATACATTTCTCAGTATGACAAATTCTGCTGTAACTGACTTCTTACTTCCTTAAAAAAATATGAGTTTATTTTAAGAAAAGAAACAAACAACATGTGCTTCTTCTTTCTACTGTGAAAGAAGTACATCCCCTATGTACAAACAAGTGATAGCAGTGCATCTTTACTTTCAGTCAGAAAAGTTTCCATTAGTCAGTTCAGTACAACAAGCTAGAAATTTTATCTTTATTTGAAGAACGGCTGGGGTGTGAAAAACTTCATGATGCTGGTTTTAATAATGGTTTTTGTTATCTATAATTGTTGGCCTGACTGTAAAACAAAAACCTTATCCAAGATCTTCATTAATATAGAGATTTTTAAATTAGGACAAGGTCATTAATTTTTAATGCTTGAATGTAAACCAAAGTGGACATGCCATAGTTTTGTTTTCAGCTTGAAGCATAAACACAAAAAAATAAGAGAGAAACGCTCCTTCTGTCCGCTGGACTAAGTCATAGCCTCTCTTTGCAGTCAGCCACCTTCCTTACCTTGGATGAGTCACATGATTTTTCAGTAAAAGAGACAAGCCTGCATCACTTTGCACGTAAATCTCTCAGAGAACTAAATAAATACTCAAGATTCCCTGGTTAATATGTGAAATGTTCTATGTCCTGTTCATGTGATACTTTCACCTCAGCTGAACATTAATAAAAACCAGAAATTCTAAGAAAATACAATCCATTGAGATTTTCATGGAAACTGGTACTCACATGCCCAAATGACTTGTAGAGTAGTCAGCTAAGACAATAATATATCTCTAGTTTCTCATTTGTAATCTTATTATGGTATAGTTAGAATAGTTCATGTCCTCAACTTGTAGGTCCATAGAAGAACATACTTGTCTGCTCCCTCTGGAGCTGGAAATGGTACTTTCCAGAGGGAAGGTATACACTTACCAGTTGTTAGAAAGTTGTGCTGGGTCTCATTTTTTATTTTTCCTTTCTTCTTTCCACAAATCTTACTGATAATGTTGTGATACAGATTTTTTAATTTCTGTTCCCACTACAAAATTATTGAATGATGCAAATTCATGAGAGGAGCAGCAGAACAGGAGGCAGTGTTGACATTAGGCTAGCCTACTACAAGAAATGTGAAGATCTCTGGACAGCTGCAGGTGGGTAGATTAACTGGAGTAAATTGGATATCACCTCCTTCTGTTCGAGTCCTATCACAATGAGTTACCACACAATCAGTCACTGAGGTTGAATGGCACATCTGGAAATGTTCTGGTCAAACCCCTCTGCTCAGAGCAGGCTCACCAAGAGCAGGTTGCTCAGGGCCATGTCCACTTGGGTTTTGAACTGCTTAAAGGATGGAAGAGAGTTTTGTTCAGTGTTGAACCACCTACACAGTTTAGATTTTTTCTTTATGCTTAAGTTGGGATTTTCATAATTCATTTTGTGCTTATTGTTTCTCTTGTCCTGCCACCGATTCTGTCTAGTTTCATCCTTTTTTACCACTTCTCACATCAGGTTCCAGCTCACTCAGCATTTTCTCATACAACACATTTGCAGTGCCTTAATCATCTTTCTGACCCTTTTCCAAATTTTTCCAGTACATCCATGTCTTCCTTGCACTGGACCAAGACTCCAGATGTGTCTCACTGCTGCTGTGTCGAAGGGGAGTCTCACCTCCCTTGACCTATTGGCAACAATTTTCCCATCACAGGCCAGGGTACCATTGTTACCCTTTACACCACCAGGGAATTGCTTGCTCATGTTTAACTCTGTGTCCACAAGGATACCCAGGTCCTCTCCTGCCAAGCTGCTTTTCAGTCACTCTGTCCAAACTGTGCTGTTGCACGAGACTGTTCCCTCAGGAACAGAACCGGGCATTTTCTTTTGTTGAACTTCATGAGGCTTCTCTCAGCTCATTTCTGCAGACTGTAAGTGTTCCTCTGAGTGGCAATGTAACTGAAGTGCACCAGCCACTGCTCCAAAGTTTCATCTCATCTACAAACATACCACAGCTGCCTTCAGTCCCATTATTCTGGTAGTCAATGATGCTGTTAAATAATACTGGTCTCAGCATCAGCCCCTGGGGTACGCCACTACAGACAAATCTCCAGCTGGAGGTCTTGTGACAGATAACAATCCTCTGAGCTTGGCAGGTCAGGGAGTTCTGAGCCCATCTGGTGATCCACTTATCTAGCCTGTTTTTCTCAGTTTGTCCGTGAAGAACCTTTGAGAGACAGTGTCTTAAAAAATTTGAGATAGATGACATCCACTTATTACCTAATTATTTCAGTGTACTAAATTTGAAATACAAAAATATATGAGATGCCAAAGGGGAAAGCATAATAAAATATCATGAATTGAGATGCATGACCTTTCTTAGATTTGTTCACTACAACACAGAGTGTGTTTTGGGATAGTCCAACTAGCTTTACTGGTATGCAAGAAATTTGCCTGATTACAGCAGATGAAAAATATTGCTTAGGCAATTGGAAGTGAGAGCTGTCAAGGTCACAGTGCTGATTATGGAATGCTTTTCAATGTCTCTCGCCTTATGTGTTAAGTTGCTATAGTGATTATCCATCTGCCTTTACAGCAACTTCATAAACATCAAGGAAAACTAATCCATTTGCCTGTAATATTCATTCTGAATATTAAACTGTTATATGAAATAGGGTGATACTTGACACTTCTAGTTCATTAAAGGTTTCCCTAGACACATCTAAAATGATATTACAGGGCATTTTTGAGCTGTAGGCAAAAGTTTTTCAAATCTGATAAGCAAAGTAAGGAAGTTACCCATGTAAAGAAGAACAGCAACTTGTACTGATAAATCTTAATAAGAATTTCTGAATGAAATTGTAGTCTGTAGTACATATACAGCCAAAGGAAACACCACAGTGTAGTGTTTGTCTTGTTCGTGGTAAGGGTGCTATCATAATATAGCATCAATGCGTAATTTGAGGATCATGTCTCTGTGCTAATTTAGTTAAGGAGCTCTGCATATTAAGGCCTGCCATGTATTAACTGCATAAAAGGTGTAGTGACCTAGAAGATCCTGTAGTTCACATTTGTCTTAGTGGACAGGGATATTTTTCCCTTACCCTGTTGTGTTTCTGTTCCCTTTATTTTTAACAAAGCATTGACAATAAAATAATAACTTTCTCAAGCTCTTGCAGATCACTTTAGTCAGCAGATATCCACAGAGTTTGCAAGCAAACACCTCTCTATTTTTGCAAACACAGTAAGGTAGATCCCCAAATTATGTTTAATTTCATGGCATATAGGTAGGGGTTTGTAGGTAGTCATGCAGATAAGAATATTATTTGTTTCTTTTAGAACATTAGCAGATTTCCTTTTAGTTCCTACTAGCTATATATTTTAACTTGAAATTACTTTGCATGGGACTTTGGAAATAATAGTAAGATTTTCAGATAACTCTTAGAAAAATAAATCGTGCTGTGATACATAATTTCAATCACAAGGAGACTTTCTGGTTTGCATTGTGGCTTCTTGCACAGCAGGGTAAATTTCCAGAGCTGGAGATCCTGAACATCCCTGGGATGCAATGAATAAATAATAGTGCCTGGTCTAAAACCAATTAAAAGCAACTCAGCTTTAAGTCATGCTTAAGCACAGATGATAAACTGGGGAGAGATCTTAGCATCTTGCAAGATATCCAGCTGTTAGGTCTTGATAAACACATTTCTTCCTAGCCAGGCACTTTGTGTCTTATAAGTTCACTTCAAGCTCTTTAAAAACATTGACAAGGGACCTCTCAGAAAGCAAATAACTTCTCCCAGTCCCTGAAATGAAAGGGAAAACAAACCAGACTCTCTTTTTTGGCAAGTTGACAACAGCAGCTTGATATTTTGCAGCCTACTCTGAGGAATGTAAAACTAATGAAAATGTTTAAAACTGTACATCTTCCCCTGATGCAGGAAGGCATCCACAGAGGAACTATGTAAAACAGGATGATGTTAATTTATTAAAACACTTAAAATACTAAAAATATCATGATCCTTTCTTACAGATAAGGACTTTTTAAGAAGAGATTTAAACCACTCAAGTGATTTGAATTTTTACATTGCATAGCAAGAACCCCATTGGAACCAGGATAGTGTAATGCAAGGACATGTATACATAAGAGCAAATCTAAAAAGTGAATCCATTTACGGGGAAATTGTGGACCCTAAGGTCATATTCATCTTTTTCTTTAAACAGTACTGAAAACAGAAGTGGGAATGAGAGAGAAATGTCAGAGCTTCTCACTCACCCAGTCAACCCCTTCTTTACTTTAGAAAAAAAAAAAAAAAAAAGGCAGTGCAAATGCACACAGAGAAATAAGTATGGTGGTGTGAATGATGTTGTGTGATGTTTGCATGTTAGGGAGTAGGCAACTGGCAACCAGAACAGTAGAATACTTGGACGTACTTGGACAAGTATCCTACGTACAAGACTGAGGATTTGTTTATGATAGATGGTCTAAGGGCTGATAAACTCAGGAATGTGCAGCCATCTAGCAAAGATATCTAAGTGCTCATGTTCTAACATTAGCAGAAAGAAGATGCTTGCAGGAGATAGGAAGAAAGAGAATAAGGGAAGAAGGGCTTTTAATAGCTCTGTAGCTTGTGTGACATCTGGTAAAGCATCTGGAGGCCCAGTAGAGAGAATATTTAGAAATAAGTGCAAAGAAGTTAGAAAATCAGAGACCCAAGTGTCAGCACTGAGTTTTGTGATGCCTGCATATGCCTGCTTGGGAATGATGTCAACCAAGCCCTATAATAAAACATACCATCGGCATATGATGATTATTTTATTCACTGAGTTTGCTAACTGAAAAGCACTACAACCCAAAGGTGGTATAGATGACCTGAAGTTTACCTCAGCATGGATTTATACGTTTTCTTCAGATAGAAATTGAGTAAACTTAACAGCTTAACAATAGGACTCAATGGAGCAACTAAGCTCTCTTCAGGCAGTTGATAGACAACTGGGCAGAAAACTTCCTTATAACCACTCCATGGCAACTCTTTTCTCCAGAGAATCAATATGGAAGAATATCCATCCTATTATTCTAGAATGAGGTATTTACTAACCCATCCTGTAATTCAAACATTTCAAGCAGGGACTAAGAGACAGTGGCTTATCCTTATCCTTTAGGAAGAAAGATAAAGATTAAATGAACCTATGTCAGAAAGTCTAACTAATTTTCTGGGTTTGGCACTCTTTGTAGAGTGAAGTCCCCTAAGGCAAGTAAGAAATAAAGCAAAATGCTCTGTTTGGGTTCACACTGGAAATCTGAGTACTACACAGGCAAAATTCCTCAGACACAGTTCAGAAAACATGGTTTGTTTTGGTTTTTTTCCTATCCATATGAAGGAAGTGGGTTTTTATGCCTCAGTGCTTTGTTGTGGGCTGTTACGCTCCTGAGCTGTACTACAGGCACAGCTGTTGCCAGTAAACAGCCTGAGCCTCAGTCTCACAGTCAGATGAGTACCATTAAACTCTTACCTTTCACATAGTTTGCAAGCTCCTTGCATTTCATGTTCATGAAAATAACAGGTATTTGTAGGTACCAGGCACTTCAAAAAGCCTATTTGAATTTACAAACATGTGAATTTTAATTCACAAAGAAAATTTAGATGGTTACAAATATGCTTTCAGTTATAAAATCTACCTCTGAAAATTAGTTATATTAGATAAATAAAAGATGATAAAGGTTTGTATTGGCAGGAATAATGCATGGTGGGGTGTGAACTTTAACAACTTTAAGAGCATGCAGGCCTCAGATACATTGATGACTGGAAACCTGTGAGTTCACTTGCACTAGAGAAGAGAACCTAACTCATTGTCGTGGTTTAACCCCAGCCAGCAGCCAAACCCCACACAGCCATTTGCTCACTCTCTCACCAGCAGGGTCAGGGAGAGAATCAGAAGGATAAAAGGTAAAAAAACTCATGTGTGGAATTAAAGACAGTTTAATAGGGAAAGCAAAAGCCACACATGCAAGGAAATCAAAATAAGAAATTAAGTCACTTCTTCCTATGGCAGGCAGCTGTTCATCTAGGAGAGCAGGGCCCCATCACACATAATGGTTCTTGGGAACACAAACACCATCACTCCAAACCTTCTACCTCCTCCTTCCCTCCACTTCATATACTGAGCAGGATGTCATATGGTCTGGAACATCCCTTTGGTCAGTTTGGGTCACTTGTCCTGTCTGTGTCTCCTTCCAACCTTCCATGTACCCCCGACTTCCTTGCCAGCCTGGCAATACAAAAAGCAGAAAAGGCCTTGGCTCTGAGCAAGCCCTGCTCAGCAACAGCAAAAACATCTCTTTATTATCAACCCTGTGTTCAGCACAAATCAAAAACACAGCCCCATACTGTAAAGACATTTAACTCTACCCCAGCCCAAACCAGCACACATATTGGCCCCACAGACACTCACTGTGGCTACTTACAAGCTGTTTCCACTGTATTGACCCTTTCAAGAAGTGTAGGCTTAACATCCCATCTTCTGGTCCCTAAAATGTTAAGACCTTGTGAGAAAATATGTCATAGAGAAAATCCACCGATATTGCTTTCCTTGAAAATATCACCCTGCCAGGAACTAATAGCCACCTTAAACTCAGCAGCAGTGAGCCTGTGAGAGCCCGCCTGTGTCAGCACATGGCCCCAGGGACCTCAGCAGCACACGTTAGGGCAGGGAGCAATCCAGCAAAATGACTTTGAATCACAAGAGGAGCTAACAATATCTGTGTGGTATGGTCCTGTCTAGCTGCAAGAACGTCAGGGGTCATTGACAGCAATTTTGTGGGCTCTGAGGTCCTTTCACGGACAAGACCAGATGAGCAACAGGTCACATCACAGTTCCTGCTTGTAACAGAAAGCAAGCAATACAAGTGTATCAGCTTTGTATCAGCTTATCCCATTTATAGTGAATCTAATCTAGGAGAGGGACTTTTTCAGCTTCCTATCCAAGCAAGTGAGATGCTGAATAATATGAAATATTGTTTACTGTAGGAAACAGTATTATGTAATCATTGGTCATGCAGTTTGCAAAAACAAATAACTGGTCTATTGTGATCAATTTCTTACTTCTTTCAGGCCTAGCCTGTATTTCTGCAGTGGAAAGATGAACAAATTAAGCTATTCAGCTGACAACTTTGAGCTTGGCCAGGTCATCTCCCAGTCTCTCTGGTACTCAAAGGAGAGACAAACACTTTTTCCTAGCAACAAGTGAGTACCAAAATCTATTTTCTTCACTGAATTGCCTCTGGGAGACACCCATTTTAAGTCTGGTTGCTCAAATTTGCTGGTCTTGGTCATTGAATCATAGAATCATTAAGGATGGAAAAATCTCCAAGAGCATCAAGTCTGCCCTTTAACCAAATACCACCATACCCACTTGACCATACCACAGAGTGTCACATCTATTCTTTTTTTGAACTTCATTCACTTCCATGGATGGTGAATCCACCCTTTCCCTGGGAAGCCCATTCCAATCTTCAACCTCTCTTTCAGTGACGAAATTTGTTTGACCCTGGTGCAACTTGAATCCATTAACCTTTGTCCTATCGCTACTTGCCTGGGAAAATAGGCTGACCCTTTATGATCTCAAATTTCCCTATATTAAATTACACTTAAAATTGGACATCATCTCAGTGAATACCCACTGGTACTTTTGTCACCTGTTTTAGATTAACTCCCTTCCAAAAGATGTGCACTGTGTTGAGGTTTGATGCTAGAATCCTGGCAGTCAATTCCATGTTCAAAAAAATGTGGAGGATGAACTTTCACGATGGCAGTCTAAGCAAGGAAGTCTCTCTTTCTGTAGTCCCCAGCTGTCAGAATACCACTCACTAAAGGAACAGAGCAGGAAATGTTGAAATTGTATCCCTTAAACTGGCAGATACTCGCTTGAAACCTGAACATATTCTACTGTCAATCACAATGTTTAAAAAATCTTTTTTTAAATCATAGGACTGCTAACTCACCTTTCTTGCAAGGTCACTTTCTATAAATAGTTAAATATTTTAAGAATGCTATATTTTAGGTTGAGCAAAAAAGGAAATGTTTGCCATTTGCTTTGCATGGAACACAGAAATACTGTTTGATTCAAAGTCTTACCTGGACTTAGACTCATGAGTCACACATGTCAAGGCTTTTTTAAATTTCTCCAGGGGCTGACTAGGAGGTTTTTTGGGCTGCAGATATTCTGGACCATAAGTGGAAATAGCTAGGGACTGATGAGAGCTACTAAGCTTGAAGGCTGCAGACAGAGGGCAAGTCAGCACAGAATTACTGCTTCTTTTGTGTAGGGTTTGAAACAGTCTGCTCTGTCCCCAGTGCCTCTAGTCACTGGCTGTACGTGTAGCCTGTGTACAGGCCTGAAGCTAACAAAGCATTTAAGCATGTTGTCAGAGAAGGTTGAGACTGCACATAATTCACAGCTGATGACAGCATAAAAAGAAGTTACTTGCAGACTCAACCTGCAGTGCTGACAGTCTGAGCCGAGAGGGTCAGAGAGGGGATTACTTTAATCAGTTTCAAGTTATTCACCTTTTCCCCTCTGCTGTTACTAAGCAGTGAAGTTGGTAGTCAGGTAGATTTCAAGGAGTATAAATGAGTCAGCAGTTCCATGTTAAGACTGCTTTCAAATGAATCTTCTTTCTTACTAGCATTGCCATTTTCCCAGAGCTTTCAGTGGGATATTATTACTTTTTTTTTCTTTAAACACTCCAGAATCATCTAAGCAGAGAAACTAAGGGCTGTCTGCTGTCACAGATAAGATGAGTGGAGGAAAGTATCCCACACTAAGGGTCTGGGCTTTTGTCCAGCTGCTAGTAGAAAAATCCTAAGTTTCCCCCCAAACAATAAAAATTAAGGTTGAAAATACCCCAGTAGTACTGCATTTATGTTCCCTGCCTTATCCCAGATTTTCAAACTAATCTCAGCAAGTGACTGAGCCTAGATACTTTAAAGTGTTCATAAGTATCCAATTCCCACGAATTTCAGCAGGAGTAGTCTTTCACTGCTTTGTGGTTCTGGGATTTAACTTCTCTATACCTTACATCTTCATTTGTGAAATGGAATAGAGAATTGATTTCCCACTGTAGCCTCCCCTTCCCAGCATGGCCTTATGAGGCAGAGCAGTGCAAAGCTAGTTTGCTGCTCCTCTGCAGCAGAGGAAATTTCCCTGGCCTCAGCTCCTTCCCTGCCTAACCTACACTTCCACCAAAGCACTTAAAGAACATGTTCAAGTACATTTCTAAATCATAGCCTCTGGTACAAATTAGGAGGAGCAGCTTTCATTACCTTCTTCAGACTCCCAAGAAAAACAAGAGGCAATACCAAGATGAAGTGATTCAAATGAGGAGATAACTAATCAATACCAAACGGTCCCAGATTACTCCCATCTGGAATTAATACTCATGGCAATCATTTGAAAGCAGAGAAGCTGGAGGTTGAAGCAGTGGAAGGGAAAGAGGAGAGAGTATTTTTCTATCTTTGAGATCATGGAATGCAGCGACACAGAAGATGTGAAAGCTTAATTCACAAATAAAAAAATAATAATGTGCCTGCAAGTAAACTGCACATTAATCAGCACTGTGCTTCTCTTTAGCAGAACATTGTTCTTTTAGTCACTGAGGTTTTTCTACACTTGACAATGATATACAACTACTGGGTAAAACCCTTAAGTACTGTTTTCTAAATCTATATTTATATTGGAACAGATAATTTATCTTTTTGACAATATTAATCACCAAAAATATAATCTGTAAATTAAAAATTGTATAATATTGTTACCCAGAAATACTCCATCCAGCTGAGAACATTTGTTTTCTGTGTTGCTCTTCTAGTAGAAAAGTTATCATCTTATTCACTTAACTATAGCTGTATTAATTGTCATAATTTTCCTGTAGTTTTCACAGCTTCTGTAAATTAAATGAAAAAGTTGACTCCTCAAGAGCCTCTTCAGATTCTATTTTTTGAAGACTTATATATTTTGCAAAGTGTTAGAATATATTTTGTCAGACATTTTAAAGTCTAAAAGTCTTTACTAAGCTGGACAAAACAATCTAATATAAAGCACATAGCTTAAAGCTCCTGAGTAGCTCTGCTAATTTGTACAGTTGTGGGCCACTTGCACACCAAGAGCCTGGTATAAACTGTTGCAGTAATAGATGCTGTTGTTATTTTGCACAGAATCTCCATTTTCTCCATTTCTGCCACCAAAGAAAATGTTCTGTAGTTGGGTCCAAGGAATTACCATCTGTTGCCCTAGAGCAGTCAGCCATCGCAGGTTCCTTCCTAGGCATCTGTAGTTCTACCACACCAAAATCCATGAAAATATCAATGGGAAAGCAAAAGAATTACTTAAATTTTCAAGCTCCTACCTTATCTCCAGAATCACCTGGTAGAAACCTTGAAAGATTTTCCTTTAAGCCTTTAAAAAAATTAAAAAGACAAGAGACCGAAGGAAACACACCCCTTAAAAAACTTCACTGTATTAACACTCTCCGAATCAGTGAGAATTTTATATGTAGCTGCACAGTAGAATTTGATGTCTTTGTCAACCTAATTGCAAATTAGATTACAGAGAGAAAGTATGATTCATAGTAATCCTCAGGCCTATTGGACTAGATAAATCCTGATTACTTTAAATTTTTTCCTTTTCTTTCATTTTAGTAGTAGTTTTTGGCTGACAGATACCAAAGCCCTCTGAAAATTTTGCAAAATAAGAATTATCTCTAGCTCATATAATATGTTATGCCTATAGGCCAAAAATTTTTATCAAGTGCCATGTAAGGTGACACATTCTATTTTTCTGTACTTTTAAAGTACCAGCCTCCCTTTTCAGATAATTTACTATCAATATGGACATATTAATTCTCTAGCATAAGGAATCTGTTAGCACTGGAAAACATTGTTCACTAAGTCAGTTCTTTTTAATTTTTAACCCATTAGGACCATCATTTGGAGTGCTTCTTTCTAATAAAATAGTGTCTCTGCTTTTCAGATAAAGTTCAAAGACCAAGTAGGAAGCAAATCAAGAGAAGCCAGGTTTCATTTGTTTTTCTACTGAGAAAGTGAGGTGGTGCTTTTCATATATATTCACATCTATATATGTATATCACATATATATATCACACATATATATTACATCTATATAACATACAGGTGTATTCACATATTCAGCTCTATCTCAAGCTTTTTCGAAGTTCAGTATCTGGTTTTAAAAGATATTTTGTCTTTGTTCCTGGTGTTTTGCCAATTGGCAAATGTGTGATCTTCCTGTTCTGCAAGTTTTCTCTAGGTTCACAGAAGTCAACAGAATTTTTTCACCCATTAAGGCTGTGTCAGATTTCAGAGTTTGGTAAAAAAGCCTCTCTAAAAGACTTATGTCTCTTTTTCCATTCAAGGTTTTGTCTTTCTCTAAAAGCTGATAAAGAAGATATTCTCCATTGAAAGCCTAAATAAACCAATATTTGAATACTTAGCAGGCCGTAAAACATGAATGATGCTAATACCTTTCCATCACTACTCGGGTGCATTTTTGACAGAGCCTGCTGAATGGGACATAAAGGCCCTCTACCCAGTAATCCCAATACTATATTTTCATAGCATGCTCTACAGATGAGAAATTGAGCTCAGTAGTCTCTCTGAAGTTCACAGGATGTGTTTCAAAGAACTGAAAGCACATCTCAACCAGATTGTTGAGAAACAATTCCAAAGCTACCTGTAGCTGTCAACTTTTTCCCCTTTTTAAATCACTTCTTTCTTCATTTTGTGAAACAAACAAACAGTAAATGTCTATTTCATTAATTACCTACATTAGGCTTGATGAAATCAGTAATCATTTTACTCTGATTTTTCTGCCCCCTTTGGTCTATCTTTGTCCAACCTAAGGTTCACCTCTTTCTCACTGTACACCTTTGGTCTGTACTCAAGAATTTTATTTTGATGTGAGACTCAAGATGATTCAATTATATCAAATCATTATTTTATTATATTTGCTCCCCATGAGAGACTACAGTATTACTCACATGACTAGTTCTGCAAATCAGCAGTTCTCAAAATTTAAGACCTTATGAGATCAGAAGTAATTTATGTATACTTCATTTTATAAAGTACAGTCACAAAATCTTTTTTTTACACTAGGCAAGTTTTTAGCATGTATGTGTGAGACAATTGGGTTCTGAATATGGGTCAATCAAAAGTCTTGCCCAAAAATTCCCCAGTAAATTCAATATCAATTTTACCTAGAGCCATCATAATTACACAGAACACCAGACAATCTAATCAGCATTATAAAATGTGACTTTATCTTTTTTCCTCAGATGTTAAAAAGTTCCTACTTAACTTGGACCAAAAGAAAAAGAAATCCAACCACTGCAATAAAAAACAGTATCTGTGCACATATTTGTCCCATCTTCTGTCAATATTTGTGAGAGAGATTTTTGCATATACACATATATATGTATATATATATACACACATTTAAAAATGAGGTGTCTAGTGCACCGTGGTTTCATTTCACAGCTCAGCTAAACTGCAGAAAAGAAAATTTCCTACTTGCAATTACCTAGTCAGTGTGAAAAGCTTTTAGTTACCCTTGTAGTTACAGAAGATCATACTAGAAGAGATTCTTCTTGAATGCTCCAGAGATGTGTATCCATAATTCAATATGATCACAGAACTGTGAAATTATTGTGTAGGGAAGATTTATATACAAGCAATCTATGGCAAATGTAGTCACAACTGCCTTAAACATGAAATGCCAGGAAATGTCAGGAAAAACAAACAGAATAAGCACTTGTGCACTTGAACATCTCATGGCTGGATTTTCAGAAAACTGTTTCGTTTGGTTTGTTATTGTCAGAGTATTTTCAGCACTGTGTCAATAATAACTGTCATGAGAAGGTGTTCCAAAATACAATTTTTCAGAACCTTTCAAAATTAGTACTAAGGGGAAAGAATTCTCTTTTTTTCCAAGATTTTATTATAGAGAATAACAGCTAAATACAGACAAAGAAAATCTGTCTGCAGCTACCAGTGGGAAGCTCAACATAGTTTTGTGACAGAAGGGCACAGACCTGCCTTTGCCCCCATGGATATAAAGGGGAGTAAAAGTCAGCTAAAAGACAGCTATATGGAATAAAATTTCAGCAACAGTCCTTACTCCCTACTGTCTCTGTGTACGGTAGGGAGTAAGATACTTTGGGGAAAAAAGATTGTATAAAATCACCAGTTCTCCCTGTAAATCAAGAGTCAGGGAGAATGAGTAAACATATGTTCTCTGGTCTGCTGCTCAGATGGATTTCAAATTCTTACAACAGGCCTTAAAGCTTGAAGGAATGTGACAAGGTAGCCCCACTTGACGGCAGGAATATCTCAAAAATATGTGGGGTAAATGCAATGGATATTTGGATTTTTCAGAAGCTCATGTGTTTCTTAATTGGACACTTGGGCATGCATCCACAGACCATTCAGCCACCTAACAAAAAGAAATTAAGCTGCTAAGTATGTCTGATGCTGTACACACAGAGCAGGTACTAATAAATGCAGTGGCATATTAATAAATGAAGTGTCACTCTGCTTACAAGGAGTGGCTCCTGTTTAAATTAAATGGGATGTACTTGATCAGAAGTAAGTAAATGAAAGAGCAATGTCTAGGGCACATTAAAATGAGTTAGAGAGATGAGAAGAAGACATGAATCTGAGATAACCATGTCTCCTTGGTTACGTGGAATGTGGATGAGAGAGAACAGTCAATTAGATAGATTTGCTGATTTGGGATTGATTTTAATAACGTGCAAGCTTACTCATTCATGTGAAGATTCTGACCTGTGTAGGGTTTGTTAGAAATTGTTAACTGTATATTGTTAACTGTTTCAGAAAGTTGTATCTAAGATAAGTAAATAATTTGTAACTTTGGATACTGTGAAGCAGGGATTGGATTTTCCTGAGCTTCAAATTAGTGAAACTTTCTTTTGAATTCACAGCTACCACCAAAATTTGTAGCCTAGCTGTTATGAAAAGTCTGGAGAAAAAGGCAGGTGTTTACTCTTAATTGAATTCCACTTTGAATTATAGATTTTTTTTTTATGCCAGTTGATTAAACTGGACTGATTTCCACTGCTGGGGTCTGCATAATACCACCAATTTACCTTTCCAATCAAGCCACATTTTTTTTTTGTTGGACTGAATTAAACATTCTGTAGACCTGTCAGAATAATCAGTGTGATCAGCAGATGGCAGAAATGTAGTCCAGGATTTTCTTTTAGACTGGTCATCTGGAGACCAAGTAACACCTTTGACATGGTTTATAGATTTACACTGTGGAGGAACAGTTTCATCCAATATTTTTGATTTTGTGGATACTACTTAAAAACTGTACAGTTTGGCATGTACGTTTTTCTTTTACCCTTTCCTTCTGTTGGCACTAACTGACAACAACAAATTTTATGAAGGTGTCAGTTCATAATAGACCCAATTTTTATCCTTGTAAATATTTTAGTCACCAAAATTCCAGTTTGATTCCAAGCTCTTTCATTTCCACAACTGATAGAACATAGTTTGAAATCTGATTGGACAAAGTGAGGAAAGAAATCCCTTTATTCCAATTGTTTAAAAAGCTTAAATTATGGGAGACACTGCAAAGCTGGGAAAATCCCTTCCTCTACTCAAAATTTCTTGAAACCCAGGACCGGTTTCAGCTACAAAGCTGAGCAGGTAATAAGACATCATGGGACATATCTAACACAAATGGAAAGATGTCAGACTCCTCTACCTCCTAGTAAATCCTTTGCTCGTTAAATTGTCATTTCTCATGAGAGTCATTTTTCCAGTATGCTAGGTTGACAAGTGGGGCAAGAGGTCAGAGATATGCTCTGTGTTGCTTTGCTGATGCTGTCTTAAATTTCAATATAAAAAAAGTAAATATTTTCTCAAGGTGATAGTCAGTGAATTATCTTAACCCTCCAGGCTAAGGAGAGATATCTTTCTTAACTCACTCTGCTCTCACAGATTGTCCTTTGCTACATTCCTTTCTGTGTAAGGTTAACTAAGTTTTAAAAATATTTAAAATTAATTTAATGTTGTAATACCTAGTATTTTAAATTAATTGTAGAATAACAAAGTCGTTTTTTCATAGCGATTTGATCAAAAGTAACTCAAATTGGCATGAAAAAATGTGTTGAAAGGCATACCAAAGTTTCTCAGTGCTGAACACTGATTCAGGGAAGCATGACACAAAACAAAAGATATCCACAACAGTCACATTTTGTTATATCTCATTGTATGGTGTGGCCACACACTGAGGAGCAAGGATATACAATACTGGTAGGCAAGCACAAGACAGTGCACAGATATCCCAGCTCCTGGGCAGAAAGATAGGGAGGCCATTTTTCTTAGGTGAAAGTAGAACACAAATGCCAGTCATGTAACCACAGAATCATTTGCCAAATCCACAAGACCAGACAGATCTGCGCTCATCTCTTCGTCACTGCTTAAAAATCAGGAGTTTTTCAGCTGCAGTGTCTGTATGTGATTTGTCAAGGTGTTTTTTAAGGCCTGGCTAAAGGTCAGTCTTCACAAATCCATTATCACATCAAAGGGACTGATTGCTGTCAAGCTGGCCTGAGTCAAGAGTCAGCAATGAGCTGTGTTTATTTATCATGACAAGGGGTGTGTGTAAGAGGTGAGGCACCAACATACATGGAAAGTGAACTCAAAAGAGTGTATTGGCTTCAAACTGTGACAAACGTTTTGCCAATTAAGAAAACTCACCCCTCTACAGGCCAATGTCTTGATGATTCAATCAATCATGGAGACATTCAAAAGAGTCTTTAGTAATTGCAGAAAGAGATAATATATGATAGCCAGAAAACAGGAATATCCTATTACTTTCTGCAGATCTTGAGGAACAAGCCCTCTTAAGAAAAGGGAGGAGAGACTTGCTGGTTTAGATCTTGACATAATTAGATGTAACTACTCTTCTGCATGTTCCATCTAAGTATTTTGTAACTATAATGTCCATATTTGGAATTTGTCACCAACTTTTCTGGTCAACTTAATCCAGCTTGTGCTGCAAATGATTTCAAGGTCCCAACAACGTGACAGTGTCCATTCTGGCAGGTCAGTGATCCTTGTATCAGGACACTGGACAGGATGGCAGTGCTGTAGAGCACTCCAACAGATCCAACAGGCAGTGCCTCCATGTACCTGGTGGATCAGGGAGATAATAAACTTGGAGTTTTATGCAGTAGAAGTGACCTGTGGCACTTCTGGAGTCAGCCTGGTGAACATAGAGTTAGCAATAGGACAGTGGTCCAAGCGTCCTTGAATCCCAGCTACCCTAATGAGTTCATTTCACTGGGAAAGTGTGTGAAACAGCTGCTCTATAAATTAAAGCAGTAGAAGATTTTTAACAGTGATAATACTTCTAAGTACTACCATTTTAGAGTTAGATGTCCTTTCAGAAAGTGTTTTAAGAGTGTGCTGGACAATTTCTCCTTGAACTCCTCTCCTTTTAGATTAGTATTAATCCAGGTATTTTAGAACTATACACCCATTATTACCTACCACATATGAAAGTCTAAACTATAGAGATAAATCTTCAGCAGCTGCCTATAAACAAATGGATTAGGGACAGAGGTCGGTAGGTAAGGATTGTGCTGTGCACAAAGGGGCTGAAACATCAGTCAAGAAGTGCTATGAGACATAGCTCTCTTTACTGCAGAAAGGCAAGTGATGTAAGAAACCCTTGGGACCCATCCACATCGTTAAGTACAGATTGAAAGTATGATTTTTCATTTCCTTATTTTGAACCTCCCATCATCTTAGTTGCTTCACACGCAATAACTTCAAAGATTATAACCTAGGAATTGTCACAGAAAAAAAAAGTCGTGGAGCAAAGCTGTGTGCTTATATTACAAACCTGACTCTCATCAATTAATACTTATATATGCATGCATATGTGCATATCTATGTGTGTATGAGAGAGAGAGGGTTTTAAAATTATGTATGTACTATAGTTTTAAGTACCATACTTTAAAATAAAATTCCATCTTTTAAAATACTTCACATAGTATAATACAGAAGTATGCATATATATGTTTTATTCTGTTCCTCTGGTTAATATTACTCTTGAATTATACCATCTGAAATTAGAGGATTGAGTCTCTTGAGTGATCAAAGAGGGTGAAAAGGTGGTTGCTTATTTATTTTCTACATCAAACAGAGCTTTGTTTTTCTAAAATTTAGCTGGATTAATTTAGCTATTTATTCTCCCTGTGAAAGCTGCTAACCACTTCTTTTACTATTTAAGCAGGAACTGCTTGCCATTTTCATTTACACTCATCAGTAATGGTAGCAAACTCTCTATTCAGTGCAATAACCTTATTGCATTAGCCTCCCTTCTCTTTTGCATGGTTCTGCTCTTTCAAGTATTTGTGTATCAAAAGGAATTTTCTTTTACTTCATACCTGAACCTCCTATAAATGTCATTTTTTGTTGGTGGCATCATAATTACACTCAAAAGGGAAAAGTTTTCACGAAGGGTTATGGTCTTCACATTAATAAAACCTAGATTTAGGTATGCACAAGGAAAGAGCATCCATTTGCAATCACCCGTCTTCACTAATTAGCCACTTACAGGAAAACCAACCCTTAAATAAATGATAGACCCAAATGTTTTTGAAACTTGACTGAGTTCATAAGTTCACTTCTAAACTATTCATTCTGATGTCAAAATGGTAATGATACCAAGAAATTGCTTTCAGTATCTATACCACAAATATTGTATTTTCTTTCTTTCTTTCTTTCTCTTTCTTTCTTTCTCTTTCTTTTTTTCTTTCTTTCTCTTTCTTTCTTTCTTTCTTTCTTTCTTTCTTTCTTTCTCTCTCTTTTTTTTTTTCAAGAATAAGCACAGAATTTGAATTTTGGATGGTTATCTGCAGACCATTAACAGGACAACACACGCATTCAGAGGGTCACATTATTGCAGTAATTTTTCAGTGACTGTAGGGATAGGACTTTTATTTAGTTCCTGTGACAAAAGTTGTAGCAATAAAGATTGATTGAAGACACTGATGATATTGGAACAGGACTTCAGCTAGAATAAATCAAAGCAGCTGAACTGAGGACCTAGCCCATTATTTCAAAGTCTTTGTTCACTTTCTGTACCTTTGGTCTACTGCCAAATACACTTAAGATTGCACTGATAATGGTTTAAGTTCAGCCAAACAGCTACACAATACCAAAGCACAACAGGTGACATAGAAGAGGCAAACAAGAATATCTGTAGAGTTCATGTGTGTCTGCCAAGTATGAATTTAGCTATAAAATAACAGCCATGGCTGCTATCAGGATGTTACATGATTGCAAGCATGTGATGATGTGTATGCTCAATCATAGTGTGTAGAAACTCAAAAGCAGCAGTTTTCCTAAAACACACTCCTACTGGCTTTAATAAGGTCTTACAGAATTACCACAGAGGAATGTGAACAACAGTGTAAAATTCCTTGTAGTGCAGATGTGGTGTTACGGATGCTTCCTTTCCCCTTTGCTCTGGGCACATCCTCGTCCGCTGGCAACCACAACACATTAATGATAACACAAACATCTTTTGTGCAGTAATGTTGTAAGTAGGAGTCATTGTTTTGCTAAGTTTAAAATGCTTAGATACCATAGAGAATGTACAAACTGAAGAGATTTTCATATCACTGAAATGAATAGAGCCTGTATATCCAGTTTCTCTAAAAGTTTCAGCTTTGTTTTCAAATACATGGTTATGACCTATACATTTACTAGGAGTACTATTTGTTCTTTAAGTATTACTGTGAGTGGTAAGGTACACTATTCTTTGATTATTACATTTTAGTATATTGAAGCTAACAAATAAAAATAAATTCTCTGGAAAATATAGATCAGTTATTCTACATGTATTTTGAATTTACATTGTATTTCTTGAATATTTTCTGCTCAAAAAAGATATTACATCATAGAAAATTGACTGAGGAGGAAATGTGTGAAAACTTTGATGATTGTGTGAAGCCTTGATGATTGTATACAATGGGGGAGGAACAGAAAGGGATGCAAACAGAATCGAATGGCAGTATCGGGAAGACTCAGCTCAGACTTATTCTATGAAACTTGTTACATTTTTCCAGCAAGGCCATAAAATCCATCACAGAAGCATGTGATTAGGATAAGCAATTAAACCTTGTTATAAGAGCAAGCATTTCTGAGTAACTTCTGAGAGAGAAGTGTGCTCCAGTGCACATTTAAATGCTAGTATCAAGCTCTGCAACATCAAGACAGAGAAAGAGAATGCAGGGGATCAGCAGAACAAATTACTGCACTGATTTTCAGAGTATTTCACTTGTCCCCCGTGTTACAATGTATGTGTGCCAAGGCTGCTTCTATGTTCACTTTTTTCTTCCTTGTGGTTTCCAACAAGAAAATATTTGAGAATACTTGTTTTACCAACTGGTTTAGAGGAGCAGATCTGCTGTCCTTTATAAACTGCTTTGCAGATCAATCAATAATATATGCAGTCAGCATCCCAGTAACTAAAAGGGGGTAATCATTTTTGCTTCAGCGACAATTAGAGGCAAAAGTACTATATTTGCAGCAATGAAATATTTATTAGTAAGTAACCTTGCTCATGTAAGTCCATTTTTCAGATTAAATACTTGCACATTGGACATAAACATACAGACATCAATAAATACAATGTAGGATGAAATAACTGTCCTATTGGTGTTCTTACAGCAGCACATGATGTATTTATGAAGCAATTTCAGCAAGGCTAAACTACAAAATGACCACTTCAACTACTATTTCATTATGACTGCAAAGTCATTATTGCAAACCATGGGCCCAACCCTTCTGTTATGCCAAGACTATCAAACATTTCCATGATAGCTGCTTCAGGCTGACAGTGATGCACCTGTCAGACAAATGAGAGCTTCTTTCTCTCTGGCAGGTTCCTGCACTACACCATGGTATGCCAAAGCCCAGTAACAGCTATGAGCACAGAGCAGCAGCAGTGATGTAAATGGGGAGCTGCACAGCCCTGCAGCCTTTGCTGACAGCTTAAAATCATATTGATTGCTCCAGGGTAGTAACAACTTGAAAGCATAGCTGTATTCCCCTCTACCCCTCTTGCTGTATATCTTTTTCTGGCTTTTGAAAGCTAAAACTAGCTCTTTATAGGACCTGATTCTCATTGAGGCATTGAATTCAACCGGAATATAAATATCTAGTAAAAGTAATTTTAAAACCGCTATGAGAAAAACCTCCTGTAGGTACAAAACACATTTAACTTAATCCTTCTTATAATTCTGTAGTCAGTGAAGAATTTTACTGGCACTCAATTTAAAGTTTTATGCAGAGACATAGTTCAGCTTCATCTTGGCCTTTCATACCTGTGAGATTTCAAGCAAACTGCAGACTATCAGCCACAGAATCTTGAAGCTTGTTAATCAAGGTATTAGCATATTCCAACAGATTGTTAACAAAGCAGAGACTGAAAAATGCAAACCAACACTAGAAAGGAGAGATTTCAGCATACTTATGTTCTGCAAGTGCTAAATAGCACTCAGAAAGTAATTGCAGATCTCGGACATAATCCACACATCTTGTTCTAGTATTAGAAGTGAATTGTGGTTAGTCTTAATCTCAGGAACAGGCTGATTAGGATTTTCTTGCTAAAAAATGAAAGACTCATCACCTGTTGCAGCTGTCTTGTGCTTATTCGGCAGCTGCTAATCCTTTATATAAATTTCAAGTGAAAGGAATTTAGCAGCAAGAAAGGGTCTGTGCAGCTGAGACTGGTGGAAATGTTTATTAAAGACACTCCAGAAGGTTTCCAGCTGTTTCTTCCACCTGCTTTACTCTAAAGCCTGGTGCAGAAAAATGGAAACAGCTGAGTCCAGATGCCCATTCTGGCATTCATTTCAGTGTAGATCAGCACAAAAACTTTTTGGACATATGAAAACTTTGTGGCCAGTGTAAAGTGGCTGCCAGTCACTCATTTGTGTCCTTTAGATGGCACATTCTGATGTTCCTGCAGGGAACAGTGAGTGGAAATCTTAGCTGCTGGTACCAAAATCTTCACCACATTGGCCAACTTTAACATGGTCTCGATATTGCAGATGAATATCCTCGTAGTGTAGTCTGGAGGGTAAATTTTGTTTCCCGATATGACAAGAACAAGAATGTAAGTGGCATATTATCTTTTTAAGGACATAAGTAAATAAACGGTCCTGCTGAATACAAGACCTGCAGAATAGAGAAAGAGCTAAAGAGTGTATGCAACTCCTTAGAGCCAGTTATAAAGCCATGAGTTCTGAGTGAGGTTCTTTCTGATGAAAACTGTCAAAAGTAGCTAAACTTAACAGGGCTTTCCTGGGTGCAGAGAACACCTTTCTCTAGAAATTAAAATACCTGAAAGTGACTCCCATTCAGTATAAGGAAAAGTGGCAGCATCCTTATTTCAGCAGTCTAGATTGTGTGATTCTTCTCTCAATGAAATCAAGTCAATTAGTGAAACTTTTAATTAGAATGGCTATTGGGCTAGATCATAACCAGGTTGCTGCAGAAAGCAATCACAATTACTTAATCTAAGGAGAATTATTAAATAGGAGTATAACATCTGGAGCTTCTTGGCAAGAGAATAATATTAACCTAAAATACAGGGGACTAGAAATATGGAGGAGAGTAAAACAAAGGTCATCACCTGATAGAAATCATTTTTCATTATGTCATAGCAGGCATATATCATATTAAGGTAAAAAAGGAAAAAGCCATCCTTGCGCTCATGTCACGGTTTAACCCCAGCTGGCAACTACCACACAGTCACTCTCTCACATCCCCACCAGCAGCCCAACCAGCCCAAACCAGCATAATTTATCTTTCCTATCAGCAGGAAAGATACCTCACTGCTACCACCAGTAGAGCATGGCAAAAGTTGTCCTTTATCCTAGGAATGAAGAGACTCTTTCTCCCTCATATCTACTCTCTCCTGCTTGACAATTTCTTTCTTTCGGTTTGTTATTTTACTTCTAACTTTTTTTCATTCTCCATTATTATCTGTTTGCTGAATTTTCCTTTTTCCATCACCTTCTGTTTCAATGCCTGGTATTTTCACACTCTCCTTTTGATTCAGCATCTTTCTCTTTGATCTTACAGTTTTATTTTGCTTTCTGATCTCAGCCTTCTCTCCAGTGCAAAGTAATCCTTTCTGTATATAGAGAAAGATGGCTTTAAACTAAAGTTGCTGGAGGAGGGGAACCTCATTCCATCCCACTCTTACCAGTTAGATGCCATTGCCAGAAAGAGATGCCCAGAGCTTGGAAAGGGATCACATGTCAGGGGGGAGCACCTGAAGACCAACACAGAGGAATTCCAGCTACTAGGTCGGCCTCTCGGGGGGTCCAACTCAGATGCCTCTATGCAAACACAGGCAGCATGGGGAGTAAACAAAAGAAGTTTAGAGACGTGCACACACCTGCAGGGCTATCATCTCACTGACATCAGGAAGATATGGTGGGAGGGCTGCTGTGACTGAAGTGTTGGAATGGAAGGATGCAGGCTCTTTAGGAGGGACAGGCCGGGCAGAAAAGGAGAGAGTGTCAATGACCAACTGGAGGGCATAGGGATAGATGAGGAACTGACAGAGACCTTATGTGTCAGGGACAGGTGACATTGTACTGGGGCTCCACTACGGGTCACCCCAACAGGAAAACTGAGCAGATGACAAATATAGACAGACAGGAGCAGCTTCACATTCACAAGTCCTGACCCTCATGGAGGTCTTCAATAACCCCAATATCTGTTGGAAGAACAGTCCAGGAGGTTCCTGGAATTCACTGGTGTTAACTTTCTTCTGCAAGTGAGAGGAGCCAATGCAGAGGTGCTGTTCTGGACCTTGTTCTCACAAACAGGGAGGGTCTGGTGGGGAATGTGAAGCTCAAGGGCAGCCTGGACTGCGGTGGCCATGACATGGTGGAGTTCAAGATCCTAAGAGAAGCTAAGATGGCACTCAGCAAGCTCCCTACCCTGGACTTCAGAAGAGCAGACTCTTCAGAGATCCGCTTGGTAGACTACCGTGGAATATAGGCTTCATTCCTATGGAGGGAGGAGAGGCCCAAGAAAATGGGTTAATATTCAAGGATCATCTCCAAGCCCAGAAGCTATGACAATAAAGAGGAAGTCAAACAAAAATGCCAGAAGACTTGTGTGAATGAACAAGGAGGTCCTGGACAAACTCAAACATGAAAAAAAAGATCCTACAGAGGGCAGAAGCAAGGAAAGGTAGGAATACAGAGAAATTGTCCAAGAAGCCAGTGATGAGATTAGGAAAGCTAAAGCCCAGATAGAATTGAATATGGCCAGTCATGCCAAGGGCAACAAGAAAAGATTCTATAGGCGCATTGATGATAAAAAGAAGGCTAAGGAAAGTGTGGGTCCTCTCTGGAAGGGAACAGGAGACGTGGTAACCCAGGATATAGAGAAGGCTGAGGCATTTTTGTCTGTCTTCTCTGGGAAACGTTCCAGCCATACCACCCAAGTCACAGATGGAAAAGACAGGGACTGGGAGAATGAGGAACTGCCTGGTATAGGAAAAGACCAGTTCCAAGTCTATTTAGGGAACCTGAAGGTGCACAAGTCCATGGAACCTGGTGAGATGCATCTGTGAGTCTGGAGGAAAATGGTGGATGAAGTAGCTAAGCCACCATCCACTATACTTGAGAAGTCGTGGCAATCTAGTGAAGTTCCCACTGACTGGAAAAGGGGAAACACAACTCCCATTTTTTAAAAAGGGAAAAAAAGAAAGAACCAGGAAACTGTAGGCCATCTCACCTCAGTGCCCATCCAGGTCATGAGCAGATGCTACTAAAAACACTAAGGCATATGGAAAATAAGGCAATTTGTGACAGCCAAGAGTGGCTTCACTAAGTTCCAATGAAGACAGGCTGAGAGAGCTGGGGCTGTTCAGCCTGGAGAAGGGCAGGCTCTGGGGAGTCCTTACTGCAGCCTTACAGTAACTAAAGGGGGCCTACATGAGAGCTGGAGAGCACTGCAAGAGCCTGTAGTGACAGGACAAGAGAGAATGGCTTTAAACTGGAAGAGAATGGGTTCAGATTAGGTATTAGAAAGACATTCTTTACTGTGAAGGTGATGAGGCACTGGAACAGGTTGCCCAGGGAAGTTGTGGATGCCCCATCTCTGGAAGTGTTCAAGGGCAGTCTGGATAAGGCCCTGGTCTAGTTGAAGATGTCCCTACATTGAAGGTTTGGAAGAAAATGAACTGTAAGGTCCCTTCCAACCCAAATCACTCTACAAGTCTATGATAACCACTCTGTAACTTATACATCTTGTTTCCTATTCCGTCTCATTTCCTTCTGTCTCATACATTATTTTAATGTTTTCTCCTCATTGTATTATTTTTATTGTTTTCTCCTCTATTTTCCTCCATACTACTCAGAGCTCTTTCTATCCAGGGCATTTACTTTAACCTTAACATGGGAAAGGGTTGACCAAAACTTACTGATTTTTACTTGCAGATAAAATTGTGTCCCTTATTAACTTGTTTTATTTAAGAACAAGTTGTAACAAGACTTCAGATGTAATGAAAATGAAGATATTCTAGTAAGCATAGCAATTTTATTAAATAATATTCTGTCTTCCCACTTCTTTAAATATTTAAAATCATTTTGCAACTCTTTCCACATAGTACACCAGCAGAAAGCAATTGGGCAAAAATAGCAGCCATTAACTTTGTAGATGCACTAAGCACAGCAGGTAGTATATGGGATTCAAATTCAAACCACCACTTTTCAGAAGCAAAGTCTGGAGGGGTTCTGCTTTCTGCAGTAGACAGAGAGAATATCATCTGAATGCTCATTAAAATAAAACATAAGGACTCATCCTTATATCTTTGTTGCTATGAATAGACAAAATTTATTTGGAACTCAGGACAATTATGCATAAGAGGAGAAAAAATCCTTAAACAAAACTTATGTAAAAAATCTAGATTAATTAAATAAACAAAATAAACTGTATTACTGTATTACAGACTCTAAAGGATGGAAACCTGACTTTTGCAAATGTGTGAGTATGGTAGGTAGAAGTCCATAAAAGTTATTTGGTACTTTTCAGCATGCAGAAATGCAGTATGTAGTAATCCAATATTGCTCTTAACGTTTGTTATCTCTAGGGGAGAAGGTACATAGGTCATATTTGTAACAGAACATAAAGAAAATAATGCTATTGATTGGTCTCGCTGGCTGTGCACTCTGCTTTTGGTATGTTAATTACAGCCACCTTCCTTTTCCACCTACTCCATGAAGGTCAAAAGTCAAATTCCTGTCCAACAGTTGTAAACTGTAAATAGACCCCACTGAAAACCAAAAAATAATTTTCTGTGGACGTTAAGTTTGAGTCCCTTGTACCAGCAGACATAACCACACTATAGATCACCAAAGCTGCTCCCAGCAACCACAGGATTTTTGGCAGGAGTACAGTGACTCCATATAGTTTCAGAATCAGTGGTGCCATTCTTAATCTCTCTGCAACCTCCAAGACACAGAACCTCCCAAGTTTCCTAAGTTTGTTGCTTTATTGAGTGAGAAAACCAAGCAGGTTTTACTGCATTTCATATCCCTTAATGTAATATAATTTCTATATTTGTAAATTTAAAAGCAACCACCATTGAAAATTTGTATCCACTGTGAAAGTAATCATGGCAATGTTAATGAGACAGTACAGGCTGCACCACAGGCACAGGTTGATGCTTTACAGAGGTGCACATGTCATTCAAAAGAGATTTTTGCAAAGCATTTAGAGACTTCTCATTGGGGTCTGTGAGTTCCTCCTGTCCACAAGCATAGGAAGAATGCTGTTTTTTGCAGTGCTACTTCAGCTGGTCAAAAGATTATCTACTACCCTGGGCTGAAATAGAATGTGAGAAAGGGCAGGTTATCTTAAAGCTGCTTGGTATCCAGGGAGTTAAAAAAATGTGCTGACTATCAATCGTTGGAAACTTTCCTGCTAACAAGACCTTTGTAATGTCCTCTGTTATATATGAAGAGTTGCTGGTTTCAGTCTCCAGCTTTGTAGACAGCTTTCAGAAGGAAAGAAACCAACATAAAACTACTTCAGTTGGTCGCAGCCTCAATAAAATGTCAAGGATTAAAGGAAGAAAAAACAGAACTAACCTTCTTTTTGCAAAGGTGTCACGGCTATATACGGGCAAAAGGATGGTAGAGAGGCACTGGGAGAAAGTTCACTGATCCTTACCCCATTTCTGCAGAAATAACTGTCCCAAGGAGAAGGCTGAAGGACTTCCATGCGCAGGGACTTCAAGCATTCCCCTTGCCTCTTAGTGAGTTTTATAATTAATTAAAAACATGCCATTAGCTATGGCATCATACAGTAGACTTCACCAAGTCAGGTCTTTCCATCCATATCAAGCAGGATAATATATTTCAAAGTCGAAAGGAAAAACGCATTAGGTAACATGATGGCAACTGTAACCCTTCTGGATCTATTACACCATAAATACTATGAACCACTACGGTAAAGCTTTTATCAAATCCTGGCCCTGGATGTAAGACACTGAGGCTTCCACAAATCAGAAAAGTGATAAAATAAATCAATCTTCCTGATGTCATATTATTGCAAGCTGCCGTCCCTAAAGAACACAAGAGAGTCAATAGTTGGTGTGACAAATGGACCAGCCACTGCTGCAGCTTTGAGACATACAGTCATCGCAGGTAAATCAATGTAAAGGAAATAAAATACCCGATTTTTTGATCCTGTTATTCAAAGCTCCTGTTTGGCAGAGTACTAAAATATATATGGCTAATTTGGAATTCAGATTGCCTTCACCAGCAGCCCTTCTATGCTTAAAAGTAGGCATGTATTTAAATGCCTTACAGAAATGGTACTTAAAAGGGAAAATGGGCTAATAAAGATTCAGTAGTCTGAGATGACAAACCAACCAATTTTTAATTCAGACAGGGATAGTGCTTTTCATGTTATAAGGAAGGCACCTACTATTCCTGTTAGCTACTTTATAAACCATCATACTTGCTCTGTTGGCACTGGCATCCCATAATTATTTCCCCTATCCAATTAAAGCTGAAGCTGAAATTCCACTCATAAATCTTTCTTCCCCAAACAATTCAATTGGGTTTACTCACCTCCACTATGATTAGCTGAGCATGCATTTCCAAATCCTTTTTCTTCCCCCCCATTCAAATGTGGGGTCATGTGCTGACTTCAAAATTGATTTTCAAGGAAAATGTGCTTTCCTGAGCACCTCAACTTCCATGAACAGGGTGGGACAGGATGTAAACCTGCATGGGAAAGCCTGTAACCAAGGACACAGAATGGTAGTGATATGAGAAAAAGCAAGAGGGAGAGCTAACACCTACTCTGGTATGAGCACTGTGTGACTATAGCTGGCTGCCTCCTCCATGGGCAGAGATGAAGCTCCTGCAGGAGAAGGCTTAGAAATAGGTGTTGTATGTTGCCTGAAACAGAATTGCCTCTGCATATGTGCAGCCTATTAAAGATAAATAAATAAATTAAATTTTGGCCTAGAAGCTGAGAACCATCATCTTCATGTAACCATAACTAAATTCATGCCAGCTGTTTTACCACATCAGAGCTACCACTCTTCAAATTGCTGGCATAATACCAAAATATGGTCCAAAACACACTGAATCTATTTTGGTGTTATTTTGGTGCAAAGCTTATCCATAAATATCATTTAGCATAAATTCCAAAGACAATGCATTTGGGAGGGTCTAAGTGAAGTTTTGTTTAATATAAAGCAAACTGTGAAATTGCAGGAGTCTGTGCAAAAGTAAAAAACCATTCTGTTTCATTTTTAGGAGCCAGATAGGATTGGAGGCAGGAAGAAAAAACATTTGTATTTTTATACGTAGAAAAAAAACATTTTTATAGAGTAAAATGTGCATGAGGTAAGATGATATTGGTTTTGGTGCTTTTAAAAACAGACCCCAGCTGAAGGGACAGATTATGTAAAGGCACATACATTGCAGCACCAATATTTTATATATGCTGTTGTACAAAATGTAGTATCACTGGCTGATTTTTCTGAATTTAATAATAGAGTAGGAACATGCCTACTTGAAGGAGTCTCCAACTCAGTAAGGAAAATGAAGAGGTGCTGAGACAAAACATCAAATCTTGTGTTTCAATGACAGCTCCTCCTGGTTTCAGGCACCACCACAGCTGTGCTAATACTAGCCCCTACAAATAGGAAGACTTATTTTTTTGCTCTTTTTCTAGCAGGGAAACTTAGATAGACAAGAGAGGGTCTTATCAGGCTTTAAAAAAATAAAAAAGAGAGGGAGATATTTCTACTTTGTTTCAAAACATGAAGTAAACTAAAAATTTTTAGAAGAAATGGTACTAATTCTAAATAAGCTTTTAAAATACATTCTTCTTCAAAACACAGCTGGAAAAATAGCTGTTGCTAGCAGTAATTCCCACTTCATTATGTTCCTACTGATGTTGAGACATCTTTACCTAGTGTGAGGTAATGCTCTCATTGAAGAATTAGGAAGGATGGACTGGAGAGCAATGTGCTTTGCACTGGGCTACAGTATATCTTCTAGTCTTCAATTCTTCCAGCATTTTGTTCAAACGGCTCTACTTTCTTGCTATTTATGTGTGCTTCATTCCCATATTGAATTGGCCAGTCCTTAACTTTTTTTTTCCTTCATTCATTCATTAAAAGGAAAAAAACAAAGTCAAATAGTTCTGTCTTTGAATAGGGTTTTTTTGTGAACCTGTAGTTCTGAAATTAATTGTTTTATTGATAAGGGGTGTTATCCTGTTTAAATATCTCAAGCAATTACATAAATTTTGTAAACATAGGCAAATATTTGTAATTAATCAGTGACCATTATTTTTTTAAATTACTTTAAAAGCTAGTCAAGTATTTTATGGGATTATGCCAAAGTATTCTTCCTGTAAGAAAAACAATGTTGTCAACATTGAAATCCCTGGTGACACTTCAAATCTGATACAACCAAACCTTTAAGTAGTCATTGAGGATGAATGTGATAATAGGGAAAAGAACAGAATGTATTCCTTGAAAGATCATAGGAGCACAGAAAAGGAGAGAAAAACGTTACACTAGAAACTATAAAAGATTTCATTGTGGCCATGACAGAAATATTGCATCTGGTTTTGGAGTCCATAGTCGAAGAAAGGATTTTAAGAAAAAGTAATAAACAAACACACATGAAAATAATGAGTTGGTAAATTGATCCATGCTAACAAATTCAAGTGGTCAAATATCAGATGCAGATGGGAAAACTTAGGGAGTAAAACAAGCAAAGTCCAAAAGGGGAACATAAAAGTGGTAGCTCAAGGGGTTCTTTTTATGAATTTAACAATATAGAGAAGCAAGACCATATGTAGTGTAACTAGATAAATATGCAGATTATAATAATTACTCTTAAAATGTTACTGAGATTGTAGTGAATTCTTTGACTGGCAGTTTTTCCACCAAGACTGTGTTTACTATAACTTCTATTCTGCTTCATGCAGTGTCCTCTGGCTCTTTGTGGTATCTGTTCTTTAGAATAGTGTTCCTTAAACATATGTTAGTGCCAAAAAGCCTGAACTGGAAACATTTAAGGTGAACTGGTTTTTAGTAAATGTTTTTCAAGAAATCTGTTTTCTTGACTTGAATTCTTTGTATTTGCAAAGAAAAATTTCTGAAAATTTTAAATTTCCTATGAAACTAGAGTGTCGGTTTCCCTGTTTTTGATAAGCCCTTTGAAGGAAATGTCCATTAAAAGCTGTATACTGAAGACATCTTGAAAAACATAGATCTTCAGAACCAAATTGAAGCAGTCAACCATTACATATTCAAAGAATGTATCTTGTCTTTACTTGTGTTTACTGCATTTATTGGTGCTCTAAGACTTGCAAGAGTAATTTCAAGTATGTTTGCACTATACCTACAGCTTTATGATGCTGGATCTGTTGGTCTTAGGAGATTTCTTCTAATTCATTCTGATATAACCTTGGCCATATTTATTGTATTTGCAAGGATTAATGGAGGGAAGCCAATTTGAAGGATTAGAATTTTCAGTCCTCAATACATTCAAATATATTCCTACTGAATACGTAATCTCAGCCCATCGTTATTGTGGGGAATTTCCTGTCTTGAGGGTTCTCTCTTATTTCACCACACAAACCTTGGCACTTTCCCTTTTGCTTATTTTACAGATATTTCTATCATGTCATCAGATTCTGTGATTTTCTACAAACTTAATTGATCATATGTATTCTGCAAACCTCAACCCTTTATCTGCTCCCTAGTTTATGTGCTGGAGTTCAGAGACTTTTTCCATATTTGTTATCTATTCAATCACTACATCTTACCAGTCTGTGTTGCTTCTTGTTGAAATAGTTTCTTTCTTCCACTGCAAGGTACTCACCCACAGTAACACCAGTCCAGATTCAGCGGAACTCTTGATTTTGATCAGATTCCCAGATCCAGATACTCTTTGGAGAAAATTTAGGTTAGGATCTGCAGAGTTGAGCTTGGTTATATTTGGGTTTCAAGTTCAATTTATAAAAGCAATTTATATTCTAAATAATATTTGAATCTTGTTATATTCTACACTGATTTTCCTGCCGCTTCCTTTCCAGTCATCCAGGTGCAAATATCCATGGGTTTGCCTGTTTAGGCCAGAATCTAACAGAAGGGACACAATAGCTGTTCCCTGCCAATTACTTGCTATCCAAGTAAATTATTCCTCTTCTGTTTGAGAGTCTGTGAATGAGCTGATAGAGAAGTCTTCTGGAAAAGAGATCTGTATCCTCTCTGAGAAGTACTGAAATACTCTCTAAGCTTTATGTGAGTTTTGATTTGAGCACTCACAGCTATGGAGGTTCTTGGGGCTTTGTGAGTTAGCTAGGGGCTGCAACTTTCTCAGCAAAGCAGCAGTGCTGAATACTGAAATAAGTGATGTGTACAAGAGGAAAATAAAATTAAATGAAAGGGGCTCAGAGAAACCAGAGCTGACTTTTCTGGAGCAATTGGTCCTACTGTTAGAATATGGAGTAATATGCTGTCTTTAGCTGTGAATCAAGACATTATGCAACACAAGACAGGACAAAAAAAGGGCAAAAAACTCATTGCCCAGTTTTAAAAATGAGTAACAGTACTACCCTGTGATGTTCCAGAAACTGAATGGGCATCTTTGCCACTGATGCAGACCATCAAGGAAGGAACTGGATCTAGTTACAGTACTGCTAGCACTAAACCTTCAATAATGAGATACAGGCTGTTACTTGTGTGTTAATTGGAATTTTAGAAAGACTATTAATATGAGAAGAGATTCCTTTCTTTTGAGCAGGATTTCAAGGTTATGAAATTAATTTCATTCCAATTAAACTTTAAATTCTGAAATTAAAAAAAATTGAAAGAAGGTATAGGACAATGAGAAATTGGGGAGGTAGGGGGAGTGTTACTGATTTTTTCCTTAATTACACTTTTGGCATCATCGGGGCTTTAAATACCCCAAGATCATGAAGCAATGCTGTTATAATGCATTGATGCATAGCACTTTAAATTGACAATTAACATTTTTCTTAGCATGTATTTTCTGTCATGTATATTATGTCAATAAATCCATTGACTGGGTGAAACTACAACTACAGTCAGGCTAAGTTCAAATTACCACTGTAACTGAAGATTTTCCTTTCAGGTTGCAGGATCAGCCCCCATTCTCTGGCAAGTGTTTGAATTATGCCTAAGAAAAATCAGAGTCCATAAATGGAAACAACAATACCACATATCTTTAAGGCTTTTACATTTCCATTTGTTTGTATTCAGAATTTCTATCCTTTTTTCAAAATATTTGTGCCCTAGTAAGCTGATAATCTGAAGAGAGTTAAAAACATCAAGAAAGGGCGAATTATTTCAGTTAATACAAACATCCTTTTTTTTCCCTCCTGCCTCAGTGCCATTGTATTCAAAAACTCTCCCGATGACTTACTGCAACATAGCATTTTATATTTTATAAGCTTCCAGAAAAATAAGCTAGTCTAAACAAATTAGATATTTCAAAGATAGCATTTTGCAAGCACAGTAGAAAGGTTTTCTTGGAACTTCTGATACTAATAACAAATGCTGTTTCTTGAACAGCAATTAAGCATTTTCCCAGTGAAAATACTGCAACTACTCAGAGCTGTTGCAGGTTATTTTTAGTCCTCTCGGACCTCTGTAAACATCTATAACACCAAAAGGCAGTCAAGCAGTGACACCCAGTGGTTTCAGAATTCTGTCTTCAGTCTCTATTGCAGAGAAATCTTTTATCTCTTGCTTTCAAATCCAGTGTTACTCAAAATGGGTAAAAAATTTCCTGTTGAAGAGGTAGTCAGAATCCAGTAGTTATCCATGGTAATCCAGACTTCTCCACCTCACTAGGGTACTCTAGATTAAATGATGGAACTACCACCAGTATGGATATTAGGCAGTTCCGAGTATTCAAGGAGTTACTGAAGAAATGCATAGAAAGAAACTCTGCAAATAAGCTATGAAGTTAGCCTTTGAACAATCAAGGCTAAAAAATTCTGTGCTTAAAATCATTTAACTGTCAGAAAGAAAGAGCATTTTTAACCATTTTTAAAGCCTTTGAAACTCATGAATGGAAAACAATTTTCTATTAAAAAGTTCTATTAATATTTATGATATTAGTAAAAATAAATAGGATGTGATGTTGGTACTGGCATTGGGAAGACACCTTGACATTCTCAAAGTCACCTGAAATTTAAACTGCAAAGTAAACCAAAATTCTGCCAAAACAACTTTTCCTGTCAAACGTGACTGAACTGCAATTTTGTCAGAGACATATCTTGACAAGAAATTGTCTGCCCAACACAAGGAGTGAATTCAAGAAGTCTCATTTTTTTACTGCTGTCTCAGAGATAAACAAATACGATATTTTTGAGTTTTAAATTAATAGCTTTGCTTTATCAAAACAAGCAAAATATCTTAGTCATGTAGTACAGATGACCATAAAAACAAATCAGATCACCTAACGTTTTAAAATGTTCCAAGAGCCGTTCTCAGGGTATGTCTCTACCAATCTCGCAGACCCTGCAGAAGAAGAATCCTAGCAGAATTCCTTGTTTTGCTTCTCTACCAGTCCAGTGTAACTGGCTGCATGTATGGGAATAAAGAGTGTGGAACTTCATTATGGCTATTTCAGAATAAAGGCTCTGTGATTTAACACAGGTTTTATTAACTGAGCCCAGGAAGAAGATACGGAAGTCCATGTCCATCACTCTCACATACCTCAGTATTCTCTCAAGTTGTTGACTGCCCACTGCAGGAGATGATGCAAGACAGGCATGCACCACATCATTCCTGAAAACATCAATGCATGTCTATTTCAGTGGAAATTCTGTAAGCAGCAGTTATGATCCAAAGTCTGTACTCCCACAGCAATGGGAAGGTGTAGTGGCATCTACTTAGAAATTCATAACAACTCCCAAGCCAAGGTGTTACTGAAGATCCAGCCAGACCCTATGTGGCATGAGAAACAGCAACAGATGAGGAAAGAAAGTCAGAGAGAGTTGTTCCTCTGGAAAAGGAGGACACTGCAGTTCTGCCAGGAAGAGCTGGCCTTCAGCACCAAGGTTCCCCCCTATATCTGCTTCATTAGGAATTCTTTTCAAAATTGGACAATAAACCATTTCAAATACAATAAAACAAGGAAAAACAGTAAAAGTGCTCAGGGGCTTGTTAGATAACAGCTCCAAGGTCAGAGATGTTTCAGGCTAGGTAAACTATTTGCTGACTACATTCTTCTTCTTTCTCCTTTTCTCTTCTCATAGCTAAAGGCCAAGGGACCTGGGCCTGTTTAGCATGCAGAAGATGTAGGGAGAACATTATCAATGTATCTAAGTATTTGAAGGGAGAGTGTCAGGAGGATGGAGCCAGGCTCTGCTAGGTGGTGACAAGCATTAGGACAAAAGTCAGTGGGCAGAAACTGATGGACAGGAGGTTCCACCTGAACATGAGGAAGAACTTCTTTACTGTGCAGGTGACCGAGCACTGGAACAGACTGCCAAGGAAGGTTGTAGAGTCTCTGTCTCTGGGGATGTTCAAAAGGTCTTTGGACACAATCGTGCATGACGTGCTCTAAGGAACCCTGCTTGAGAATGGGTGTTGCACTAGTTGATCTTCAATGGTCCCTTCCAATCTTACCCATTTTGTGATTCTGTGAAATGGCAGAGGAGAGTGGATTGTGTTTCTGTAGCAAGGTTTTGGCATCTGGGGAGCTGCAGGTGAGAAAACACCAAAAGCTGCCCCCATGTTGGACAGAGCCAGGACCAACTGGCTCCAAGACAGACCCACCTCTGGCCAAAGCTGAGCCCAGAAGGAACTTTGGTGGCACCCTAATAGCAATGGGAGGGAGTTATGAATTTGGAAAGTCATAACAACTCCCAAGACAGAGATCTGAATAAAAGAGACCTTGTTGAGGTTTTTCCCAGGATATTTCACTCCCTTTTCTTATTTTGTTCTTTAAAATATACAGTGAAGTATTTGTTTTGGATAACAGATGCTGCTATGGCTTATTTTATACTGAGGTGCCAGCTATCCCTTATGTTCCAAAAACAATGCCAAACCTGCTGGCAAGAGACTTATTATAGTGTCTTTCTTACAGTGTTAAGTTGTTCCAAGTGGGCAACTCTTCCTGTTAAAGTTTTCCCTCTTTTTAATAGACATTAGTTTTTATGGTGGAGGTCACCACTGTTCTCATTACCTGTAGTGACTGGATATTTAGAGTAATAAGCCATATGGGAGAACTACAAATGATGACTAAACAGAGAATGGAGCAAAGAGGGAAGTAGGTATTTCCATAATTGTGCCTACATTTTCAGCTGTATTGATTCTACAAAGGTGGGGATTGTTGTGCAAACACTGCTTTTAGGGAAAATCAGTTTGGCTTAGCAGAAGTGAAAGTTTTTCCCCCTGTTCAGGAGTGCTCTTCTACCAGAGTAGTAAGACAGAACTTGTGACCTTGCAAGCAAAGCATCAGTGCTCACTGCCTAAATCTTCATGAACAAGCATATTGGAGAAAGACTTCACAGAAACATTTAAATGATCCCATCTCTCATTGCTAACCCACCCCCTGCCCCCATATCATTTATCTTAAACAACCACTTTTGGGTGTGAGTTCAGTTATCTAACAGCAAGAGCTTGGGCCCCTTCACAATATCTATACTAGTATGATCCACAGCAACTGCCAAGTACCTGGAACCCTCAAATGTCTATCCACAGTCTGGCCACTCCATGAACAGGTACCACAAAAGCCAGGTCCTTATCTAGAGGCACATAAAAATCTCCCCAAACCAAAGGTCATAATTGTGTCTCTTTTGCAGGAGTTCAAAACATCTTTATATGTATGCAGCTCTTCTAGGAAAGACAGCTTTTGCACCATTTTTGGTTTTCAAACTTGTTCCTATCAGACCGTTCATGATATTTCAGGAGTTTCCCAATAGATTTGCTTTCTCTATTTCCCCATTTAAAAACTTTGTTTTCAAATGGAGAGAATGTATTTTCTCTAGGGATTAAACCAGTGAAATACCAGCATAGCAGACCCTAATATTTAAGAAGTCAATATTGTTGGTGCACATTTTTCTGTAACACCTGGGCACAAATGTAGGGTAACCATGCAGATGTTTATTTTAACAAAACACAGCCCAGCAAATATATGATCCTGATCTGCACAGCTCTCTAAAGGAAATGACTTGGAAATACTGCTGTGACAAAGACTGTAAATAGATAGCAAGCCATGGAATTAGCAGAGTATAAAACCAGATATAATCACTGGAATTTCTCCTGCTTAAACCCTGCTGCGCTCAACCAATTTCATTTGATGTCTTCTCTCCTCAGGTTACAACATGAAATGCTGTCACTGAAAAGACTCAACTAGCTAAGGGTACAGTTAAGACCATTTCTCTGAGGTTTCATGAGAAAGCTTAGGTACGACCTAATTGCAGTCTTCCTGTACCTGAAGAGAGCCTACAGGAAAGACAGAGAGGGACAGTTTACAAGAACATGTAGGGACACGACAAGGGGGAATGGATTCAAACTGAGAGTAGGTTTAGTTATGGAAGAAATTCTTTGCAGTGAAACTGGTGAGGCACTGGAACAGGTTGCCCAGAGAAGTTTTGGATGTCCCAGCCCTGAAAGTGTTCAAAGCCAGGCTGGATGAAACTCTGAGCAACCTGGTCTAGTGGAAGGCATCCCTGCCCAGGGGCAGGGGGTTGGAATGAGGTGATCTTTAAGATCCCTTCCAGACCATTCTATGATTCATGACTAATAAAATATTCTCCATGTTTGTGCAATATAGTTTCTCCTTCCTTCAAACATGAATATTTGAGAGTTGCTGTATCATTTTAGAATATAATACATATATAATTAGTATGATCACTAGCAGTCTCTGCTTTCAAGTTAGCATTCATTATTCATACACTTTTCTTCTGTAAGACAACTGCACTGACATTCAATTCTTACCTTATGGTATGCTTGCAAGAAAATGGATCAAAACAGAAAACAAGTGCATGTTCTGAAAAGAGACAAACCCCATTATTGTCAGGCAATTCACCATCACTTCTTTTTAACTTCACTTCCTTTCCGTTGCTAATGTAAATCCTACAAACCCCACATTCCTGTGGGCAGCAAAAGACTTCAGGAATTGTAGGGTCTGTATGCAAACACACACCAACCCTTTCCTGAACAATCTCTTCTGGCAACACAGAATATATAAAAAAAAACCCCCAGCTTTAACATATAAATATAAATATCCCACATATGACTCATTTACTTTGTATTAACTTGGCATTCAGTGATGAGGAAAATATTTTTTTAAGGTCATGTTCCCTCCTCAAACAGTAAGGTTTTTGTTTCCTGCAAAATGGGAAGGCTGCACAGCAGTACATGATTTACTGAGGGACATCTACAACATGAAGAAGGGACAGTTAAAATGATATTGCCTCTAATCCGTGGGCATTCTCAGGTTGCTGGAGCAGGCAGCAATCGATCTGGGTTTAAATACACCCCTAAAGTGAATGCTGTTAATTAGGTCAACTGGTTATGACTGAGATGACCAAGATCCTAAGCTCTTTCTGAGCAGCAAGCACCAGTCAATATGAATTATGAAGCAGTGATGCAAGTTTGTTTGCTGGTAGATTGTTTAACAAATGAGTCAATAGCTCATGCATTTAAAATCATGTTTTCTTTGTCATAATAAGTCACAGCCTCAGATACAGTGTGCTACAGCAGCATAAGCTGAAAACACACAGATGTGTCCAAGTGTAAGGAAAGAAGTTCTACAACTCAGAAGAGAAAGTTTCACTGGACATTCAGTGTGCTCACAATTATTTTCTCAAAGTCTAGTAGAAGGAATCTACACTGATGGAAAAACAAAGAGGTAGGTAAAGGAAATTATATATGAAATCTTTTCCGGTTTCTCCAGGCGAATGGTACCGGTGTCCCTGACAAAGCAAGTTATGTTCTGTTAACATAATGTAAACTCCACCTTCAAGCCTAAACTGGAATTGCTACATTTAAGTCATGTCCTTGTGTCGCCTGGGTGTCCCAAGGACAGTGCTGCTAAATGTTTTCAGCTGTGTACTCTGCACATCCTTGTTAAATTAATTAATGGCTTTACTTCATCCAATTTCTGCCAAAAAGACATAAAAATGCTTATGAACAGGAACAGTGTTGCCTCTGGTTATAAAGAGCTTTCAGATGAAAACCCTCATCCTTGCTATGACAAGGCTCTCAAATATGTCTGTTGTCCTCCATGCTGTGCTGAATGTGGGTCAAGAGAAGCTTCATTATCACAGAACTTCTGATACTGAATGCAGAGTTTGAAAAAAGACCATGCAACTGTTAAGTAGATTAAAAAGGAAAATACAGAGTCTTATAGGGTGCTCAGCCCCTGATAGTGAGACCTTTTAATCTCAGTATATGGATTTCTGGAGTTTATATATCACAGCACACAGTGAAAGCCCCACGAATTATCTGGAAAATTATGAGTTGCATTTGAGAAAGGCCTTAGAAATGGGATATTCTGGAGAAACCTTTTTTTTGTTGTGTATCACAGTGATTTAAAAGGCCATCATTTAGAAGTAAGAAAATCTCAATCTTTTATGTAAAACAAAATATTACTTTAAAAATAAGTTGTTCTCTTTTTTCTTTTTGTCTTAATTTCTTTTTTTTTTGGTTGAAAAATATATAAAATAAGCTAGAAGGCCTGCTTGTTCCATCTGAATAGAAAAGAGAGAAAAAAAGTCTAATTGGAAAAAAAATAAGACAGAAGGGTATTTCAGAGAAACCATCTTAGAGAAATTGCTGAATCTTTGTTCTCTGGTACTTTGTAGGTCAGAGTTTCAGGTGGCTGTTTCCTAATATTAGCTAGAAAATGCTACATAATAAAACCTAACAACAGTGCTATTTACTTGCATGGTCTCCCTTGTGGGTAGCATGTAGACTTTTTTTGTCTTCATTTTTGCTTAATCTAACTCTAAAATATCTTAGATTAAGTACATCACACAGGCAGTGATTTTTTATAGTGTCTGTTGCTGTTTTGTAATGGCCTTTGCTCTCTGTAGCAAAAAAATGGCCATCTTTATCTAACAAGAGTTCACTTACTAAATTTCCTCTTCATTCTTTTCACTTCTAGTACTTCTAATTATTCTTGAAATGTCTTCTGTTCATTATTCCGAAGCATAACCTCCTGTACCAGTTTAAAAACAACTGTTTCTAATGCCTTGTGTTCTTTTATTGGCTGCGTTATGAAATCGTGGGGATTAAAAAAAAAAAAAGGAGGAAAACCAGTTTATATAAACAGCTTGATATTTTTAAAGCACAGGGTCAAGCCGATCAGCTTTTAATTAGAAACAGATTAAACTTTGATCACTCTTGCAGAGCTCTACAGCATTGACTGAAGGTAATCCCCACAAGCTTTGGAGTGAGCGTAGCTGAGATATCTTGCCAGTGACTTTGCATTTAAAAACTGAAGGTCAGAAAGTCAAAGCAGCACGCTAAAGCTCGGAAGATTCTAAATCCTACTGGGGCATTGGCACAAATTATGTGCTACTGGGGACCACAAAAGAAGAGCAGTCCAAGCTACAAATCAAGTGCTAAAGTTCTCCTAAGTTCTCCAGTTCATTGATTTATGGTAATGTATTAATATCTTTTTCAGCAAAACTTATATAAAATAGATAGTATTGTAGCTCATATCTGAGGAATGGAAATAATAATTTTTGTTTCTATAGGTTTTGGCCACAGAAGCTAATGGTAGCTTCAAAATGCAATGGCAAGGCTCATGAGATTTGAGTAACAGTGTATAACCACAGAGCTGTTTATGTCATTTCTATAATGATCAACCTGTTTAAACTGCTACATCCCAAATGTTTAAACATTCTCTGTGCTCATGTAGATGTGCCTCTCTTAATATTGCTGACTATTGTGAAATTTCACCAAAGTTCTCTTCAAAGCAGTGCAGCCCCACGAGCAAGTCAGCAGACTAAGATTCTCTATCCAGCTCTGGAGAACTCAGCTGAAAACCCTTTATTTCTTATTTTACTTACACTTTTAGGGGAATATCCCTATAGGAGTACCACAAGTATTTAACTTATTGGAATAATCTTATTCCTTGCTGGTATATGTTACAGTGGCTTATTTGGCTCTAAATAGGGCAGAGGCACTGGTGACTGCCATAACCCTCTGGGCATCTGCAGAAATACAATCAGGGAAAAACTAACCTTATGGGAAGCTTTTCACTTACCTCTTCAGACTGAAGTGTGTTCAAATATTTGAGATTAAAAGAAATTACTTTTGGAAGCAGCCTGTTTTTTATTAATTAATTGGAGGTGCGTCTTGTCAAAGTACCATGAGTCTTAGGTAAGGGTACAACTCTGTGTGTGTGCTACAAGAACATCCTAAGACCAGTTTGGTTTCCAACCTTTTTCAATCTAGTGTTGATCTTTTATGTCTAATTTTTTCCATGCTAAATTGGAGTGAATTTATGGGGTTTTATTGTGGTTTGTTTTGTTTCTTACTGTCAGGGTATCAATCTGGGAATGCATAGCAAATGAGTTAGTATAAGGAACATTTACTCTCTGTATTCCCATACGGAAAATGACTATGTCAAAAATGTGGAAATGAAGACATATTGATTTCTGTGAAAACATTTTCTGGAGGAACAAATAAATATAAGTTTTATAATTTAAATTTTAAGCATAATATTCATAATTTCCTAAGTGATTGGATTGAATGCAGTGGAAATTTGAATTGAACTCAATTGAAACTAAAAATCTCAGACTTCAAGGCAGCCACATGGCCTGATTAATAAGAACTTTATTTTCTAGGATTTCTTAAACCTAACTTTTCAGGAAAAGTTGAGAGAGTCTAACCAGAGTAAATGCACTCTGTTCCAACTTAGTTTTTCAGTACACATTATAGAAAAACTTTGGATGGGTAGATGGATGAGCTGGATTTTTTTCACCCTTTTGCAGCTCTCAGGTGTCTCTGGTCTCTTGTTGAAGCTGGTGACTGAGCAATGACTGGCTCTTTGTGCTTCACGTTTGTGTTTTTAACAGGCTTTCCCGGCCCTACGGCTTTGCCCCCTCCGCAGCACCAAGCCTTGACCGAGCCATTTGTGGCGGCAGGTGACTGTCACTAGAGGGCGATGCACATCCAGAGTTCTAGGAATTTTTGTCCCTCCAAAGGAACCGATAGGTAGCCCTGTGGGTTGTGGTTGATCCAACACAACTTGCTGTTGTTGTGCTTCTGAACTTTCTGATTAGTTGTTAGATATGTATGATAACCCTGATAAGAAAATACAAGACTTTAGGAAATGGCTAGGAGATCTCTGCCTGGAGTTTAACTGGAGATGCTGTGTCATTTTTATGAGCACTTTTCTTATTTAGCTTTGCTTAAATATTTCTTTGCTTGTGGCACCTCTTGGCCTTTTATTCTTTCCTTTTTCTCAATACAGTCATGGTTCTTTTTTTCCAGTTACTTTTTCTTTAAGTTATTTTAACATAAATGGGTTGATATTTTTAATTACATACGTTGGTATTTTCTTCCAATGAACTCAGTAAATAACTTTTGCAGCGGTCTAACCTATCTGGTAATATGCAATGGGTGGGCAAAGCAACAGCTTATGCTAATTGTAATGACCTGTAAGTGTAACTATTTTTTACTTAATTGCTATGAACACCTACTGACACTTTACAGCAAAAGCTGTTGTATCAGAATAATGTGAGGTACAGTGCTGTGAAGCAAAACAAGCATGAAGCTAGAAAAACACCAAAACCTCAGTATTGTTTTATTCCTTTTCTGATGCCATTTAAAGTGAACATTTGCTCTTTCAAGCAGACCTCAGCAGCAGCATTAACACGGCCTGTGCAGCACAGCGTTACAAGGACACACAAGCCAGCTGTGAAAGGAGCTGGGCTGGACAAGACAGGAGATCCTGATGAGCCATTTATGGGAAATTTAATGTAATTTCCTATGGCTGGTATGAACTTGGCTTCTAGTAAGATTTATCACTTGTCTGCAATTAGCTTTATGTTGGGAAACAATTGCCATACTGCAAGGGTAGAAGTGATGGCACTCAGGTTTCCACAGCTGCGGTCTGTTTTTCATTTTTAGGTTAAACTGCTCAGAAGTTAGGGAGGTATCTGACTTGGAAATGGTACCCAACTACTTCAGAGCTTTTGCCACCATTTGAGAATTAAGAGTACGTTGTTATCACAGGGCTCATCAGGAAGTCAGGCAAGGGTTTTATTTCCTGTTTTGCCCATTATCCTAACCAAGGAACTGAAGGGATAGGCCTGCCCAATGCTGACTTGAGAAGATGTACCTTTTCTACCCTCCAGTTCCCCCAAATGGAATAGAGAATTTGTTTTTTCTGACACTTAACGGCTTTTCAAGGAAGTTTATTTTGATGTCAGTATTAAGCGTCTTTGTGAAACTTTCTAAATGAGGACAATAGCAGTGACAAGCTCACAGCTGTTACCAGAGAGAGATGACGTGGGATAGTGGGTTTGCTGGTATATTCTCCCTAAGGGACCATACTGCACCACCAGCCAAGAGATTTGGTGACTTCATGCTGACTGGTGCAGTGGGATTACCAAAGCTCAGATCCTGGTACCCTGCCTTACACTGGGCCACTCTGGGGTGCACCATCACTGTCAGGTGCTAGAGATAAAACAGTGGATTTTTCTCCAGCTCTTCTCTTTTTGGATATGTTCTTTTCCAAAGACTCAACTTGGCCGGAGAGCCATGTTTGGGAAAATACTACTCCCAGTATAATCAGAAGAGATATGTTTCCTTTTGGTATATACATGAAATGAGCATTTATCCAGTGAACTTCATGCACAATTATTCCACTGGTGAGGCACAACCATGTCAAGGTGTATCACAGATCGTCTCCCTGCTCACCAGTTACTTCTGCCTGGTCCCCCTGACAGGTGTGTTCAAGATGAGAGAAAGCTGTTCCTGCACAGATAAATGCTTCTAAGTTGATTAGTTCTCACACAAAATAAACAGAGATCCTTTTTGGTGGGGCCCTGGTTCTTCCCCCTTCTGAGGGCCTCACATTCTGTATATCTGTTGTGTACCCACACACAATCTGTGAGACGTCCACATAATGAACAATAAATGCCAGAAGATGTTTGCTTACTTTCTCCTCTTCAACCTCAATGTGGAGTCCCTGCTTTACAGAGATTATTGTATCCTGTTTCCATGAGGTCTGTGGTATGCAAAGCAGTCAGGTGATGACCTTGAATCAGAGCAGATGTCATAGCACCATGTACTTGTTTCCAGTGCTCTTTCACATTCGCTGTTTGCCGTAAGATAGCAAGTTGGCTTTTCTTATGGTAGTTTTCTTTTCGAAGCTGGTCTGCAAGAAGTTCCAGTTTAAACTGGATCTGATGCAAAGAAGTAAGTAAACCATGAAGAGATTGCAGATGAAATTAATTCATTTTTGGTGCCAAGAACAGCTTTGACAGGATCCACATACCAAATCTTCTTGTACCCTCGTGGCTGGAAGGGAGAAAAATAGGTATTTTGTGTTAGTAAGATTTGTCTTTGAAAAACTGCCTCAGAAAACAGGGTCACCTCTTTTTGCTTTTGCAATGTGAATTCTGAGGAGATTATCATCTAATGGTGTAGTCTCTGAATAACTGGGCAAAACTTAATCATGGAGGAGAAAAAGTAGGAGCTACTCATGGTGTGCAGGATTTTGGTACTTGTCTTTGAGCATCCTGTTCTAGGAACTCACATTTGCTAAGGTTCAAGACCCGTCTTCTCATGTACTTTTTTCCCCCAGCAGGAGTGCATGCATGACATAGCTAATTACCTTTTCCCCTGAGCTTGGATTTGGGGTGAAGTGGTATGTCCTGTCTACTTCCACAGCTTGTTGTGATATTCACATTTGGGAGAAATAAATTGGGGTTAAGGAATAACTATTGAGGCAAATCTCTGATTTGTACAGCTGAAACTGGCAGAAATTTTTTGCTTAAGGTTAGGGATTTTGACAATTACTGATCTTCATTACTTAAATTTTTCCTCAAATGCTTGAGGATCTTAGTGATCTTGTTAATGAAGTTTTAGCTGGATTTGTTATTGGTTGGTTTTTGTTACCCTCAGTATAACAATTTTTGTCTACTTAAGATTTTATCTCAAACAGAGGCTTTTAAGTCCTAGGCCTCAGATCTCATTCAACTATATTTGATTTGAACTGGTTTCTCATCTTTCTCATTCCTCTTTTGCTAAAAAAATAAAATCTGGGGAAAGTGACTTTCCTCAATACTCTCTATAATGTTGTAATCTGTCAGTAGTCTGTAAACATCATAACAAACCCACATCACAGTGGCTAAAACATTACACCTGAAACAGTGGCATTCCATAATTGAAAACATGAGCTGCTAGAGTGTAGGTCAGGTCAGTCTTTTTGCTCCAATAGTGTGCCTGCTTCTGCTCTTCAGTTTTCTCACCCAAAAAATAGCTATTTCTTCTGGTCATTAGGGTACTTGCAGAAATGCAGAAGGAATGGTTTTAAATTCTGCTATAATTGACATATTTAAGTGTCAAACCTGTCTCTGCATTTCCCCAGACAGGTATGTTTGGGATTGCTTTGCTCTGAATTGAAACCTACTAAGAAAAAGTGTCACATCCATGGCTAGAATTACAAATCCTTACCAAAAAAATTCCTCATTATAAAAAATTATCTCACCTAAGGGAAAAAAAATTAATTGACCAGATGTTCTTGTGAGCACTGTAAGATGAAGCACCTACTTTCTTTCATGAGTTTCAATGTATTTTGATATTCTTTGATTTCAGTATTAAGACCATTAAAATAGCCAATTTACAGTAAAATTAAACAATCCCTATCCAATTTTTTTTCTGTTCTGGTACATGAACAAAGAAAAACATTTGGGAAGTATTTATTGGTGTCTTTGTCAGGAATTCAGATTAGTGGTACATGTTTCAAGGAATACCTTTATTTCTTGTGTACTTCAAATAGTTGGCATTTTCATGATGCCTTATGACAGCATGTTACCTTACTGACCTCTTTTGGCACAACACACTGCAATTCCTTAATTATTTTTAATCTCTTTTTAATGTCATTAGTGCAACTAGCACATTTTCTACTGGCAGTGGAAGTGACCAGTGATAATCCTAAGATAGGGTGGCCAGACTGTGCCTGCTGCCTTCTTTTATCATCCATTCTTTTTTGTGGAGCTCTAAAATTTGGGACAGGTAAGTGTCACACCTGTCTGTCAGCTGGCATGGGAAGAGTCGAGTTGCTCATCACAATTACAAAGAGTGAAATTGGCCATGCCTTGAGAAATGTCGCCTGCTCTGTGAGTGGTTAATTTTGCAGCTTCACCCTGCAAAGGCAGGGAGTAGTCTTATGTGCATGAGGCAGATGAAGGTTTTTGTTTCAATGTGTAAGTGCTTTAATTTCTTTTAATTTAAAGCTGAGACATAACAGGTTTTGCCAATCTGTAGGAGGAAATAAAAATGCAGTTAATACTTTTCTGTCATTCAAACTTGCCACTTCAGATATTTACTATGTATGAGAGCAGGCTCATTTTGATCAAACTTCATATAATTTCTTTTACAGAATATACTTGGACACCTCAGTGAAAAGTGCTTTCTTACATTTTTTTAAACAGCAACTGCTGCTTTCTTGTGGTTTTGGGTTGGTGTATATTTTGTTTCTCTCTTTAAACTGCAACTTTTACAAGAATGACAGAGCTGAGGGTTTGGATCACCTCCAGATCACATCAGAAAACCTCAGGATCAATGCTCTATTTAGCACCTCTCTAGAGGGGGTGACTGGCCAAAATACACTCTGCCATCACCTTTATTGGTTTGGTTACCGAAGGTTGATGATAAAGCTGTTTTCCATCATTAGGCCGAAAATAACAAAGGGAAACAACCATCTCAGAGTAATTCACTTTAGAACAAAAAAGACTATCTCTTCTGAGATGCCTGCTGCATCTACACTTTTAAGATACTTTGGTTTCTTTCTTCATGATAAGATTGCCTTATAGGGAGGGACTGGGTCAAATTAGACTCTGCTCTACCCATGTGTGCTCTATCTTTTTCAGTGTGATAGGCTTTGGTTCAAAGTGATCTTTAGATAAAGGGTGACAAACTGAAGAGGAGAAAGTATGGAAATGAAAACCTTGTACTGGGAAAGTATGGCAAGGAGGTTTGATGCTGGTTAGGCACCAAAAGCCAGGACCTTCCTAGCAAGAGTGTCCAGCAAAGAACAGCTCTTCTAGGGGCCAAGGCAGCCTCCCTGCACAGCGGTGATCTCAGCAAGTGTAGCCATTTCTCAGCTACAAGTGATTCCAGCCCTTGTGATTCAGCTCCGTGTGAGATCACCCGAGGCAAACTCGGGGACAGAAAGACAGGAGCCGTGTGTGGCAGTGCCACAGAGGCAGCTTCATTGTCCAGCAGTCCTTCTGAAGGGAAGTCCACGAACAACTCCCTGATTCAGGGCAGATCCAGGGCCCTTTTTATGGGAAAGGCAGGGGGTGGGGTAGGAACCAATTCACCAACTGGGTACAAGGTATTACCATACAGAAACAAGGCATGCTGGGGGTGGTTCACTTTGTCACTGTAACCTAGAGAGGTTTCTCTCTGAGTCCTTTTGCCCTCAGGCTTCTCTCACTTTAGACAGTGCAGAAGACTGCTCAGTGAAAGGCTCACAGCCCTCCACAGGGAAGGAATTACTTTGCCTGCTTTAGTTCTGTGGACTTCTCTGAAAGGGAAGAATCAAAAATCTGCTGTTCCAGCTTTGGTATCTGAAGCAGTGGCAAGGATACCGTGCCCTCCCTTTCCCCTGCCATCCCCCTGTCCCCAGTTTACACATGTATACATTTATGATGGCACATAACAGCAAGAAAGCAAGCTGTGAAAATGAGATCCTTACATAAAATGAAACTTGTAAATTCATCTCTTCCAGAAATCCAGAGCATGATGATGTAATGCTGATCACTTCACTGTCCTGTGAAAAGATATCTTTGTTCTTCATAGCGCTCTGGAAGTCAAAGGTTAAAGGCTGAATTCCTCCTTTGCTTTTTCTCAGGCTGAATCTTACCCAAGAGATCAACCAGATCTAGGCGTTGTGTCAGAAGCCCATGCAATACAGGATGAGCTCAATTTGGGAATATGTGAGAAGAGCCATGAGATAAATGATGGGTAGGAAAAATAGTAGAGAGAAAGAAAATTTCTTTTTAGCGTCTATTACATGTTATCCCACCTCTTGGGAAATGTGCCCAGAGTACAATATAAGTCCTGGGTCTTTGAAGTTCTTTGTGCATTACCTTGTTTATTAGATAAAGCTGCCTTTTTTTTCTTTTTTGGTTTCTCACAGGAATGGCACCTGTGCCACTTAAATGTGCTAGAATTGCTGCTTAACTGAAAGGAAGACATAATGATGGGAGTTGGTCACCATCACTTGATTTCTGCTATTTTTGGGCTTCACACTCAGCCTTTCTGGAAGACACTTTATGTGTGCCTAGGTAAATTAGCTGCAGGTAATTAGAAATGCAAGATTTAAATTTAGAGCTCAGCTAATATTTGAATTTCGATAAGTTGCCTGTACTGTGCGTGTCTTCAAGGCCAATCTTTATTTTAGGTAATAGCAAGTGAAATTTGAAGGTGAAACTTTGCATAATAGCATTTATTAGTAACTGTTCTTGTATTAAGCTCATCTTTATTTGTATTATTGTAGAGTTTCAGCCTTGGGCCAAAATAATAAATCAGCCCCATCCTTTGAAAACACTTTAGTGTATTTGACTAGATAATGTTTAAGGCCCCTTCCAACCCTAACCATTCTATTATTTCTGGAAGTGGTCCATGGGGTAACCCTGTAATGAAGGCACTCTAATTTTCTGCCCATATGGCTTTCTGTCATGAAATAAAAATAAAAGCTCTTCTAGAATGTTCAAATTGCATTTAGGGAAAGGTCTTTTACATCTCAGAAACAGGACCCTTGCCAACTGCATCCACCAACAGCTGCTCAGAACTTTTTATACAGCATTTTCTGAAAATGGTGTACTAGGTTATGTAGGACTATGTATTCTTATCCAAATTCTGATTTTCAGAGCCAAAGTAAATGGTGAGATTCAGAGTACTATTAGCAAATAGAGTAGTACTCCATGAGCTAGCCATGCAGCCCCTTTGTATTAAGCCCAGAGCTGGAACTCAATGAAAAATTGCAATTAAAAGGACAGTTTGGAAGAGGTAATGGTTTTATATTTGAATATTTCCCTTTGCCTTGTGAAATTGTATATTATGAGCAGCTTACCTGCATTGAAGCAGCTGCCCACATTGGAAAGAAACTGTGAAATGGTGTTTATTGATGGAGTTGGGCCCTTTCTAAGGAAAAGTGAAGTTGTGCCTATATTTTAAAAAACACGTTTATATGTTATATTTACAGGCCTCAGCTGTCATATCACTCCCAAAAGTCTAACTTGAAAAGTTTAGCTGAATTGAATCTGTCTGGAAGTTCATTATTCAGTAAGTCCAGATGCTATTGTCAATCTGTACCTGAACCAAATGTGCTTGAACCTCATGAGTTTTTGAAAACTGAATCTCTAGCAAAGTTCATAGTCTCACTTTCTCTTAATGAGAGCAAGAGAGTACACAGCACTCTGAGACCAGAAGGCATTCAGTGCACCTTCTGGAGTGTCCAAATAACAGATAATTATTCAGGGCAGCAGTAAGCCAAGGGCTTTTAGTTAGCACTTAAAAACAGAATCATACAATAGTTTGGGTTGGAAGTGACTCTACAGATCATCGCCATGTCTGGGGCAGGGACACCTCCCATTAGAACAGGCTCCTCAAGGGCCAACTTGACCTTGAATATTTGCAGGGATGAGGTACCCACAATTTCTCTGGGTAATCTGCTCCAGTGCCTCACCACCCTCACAGTACTCTCATTAAAAACTGCTTCCTGATATCTAATCTAAATCTGCCCTCTTTCCATTTAAAGCCGTTCCCCTTTGTCTTACCACTACACGCCTTTGTCAAGTCCTTTTCCAGCTTTCTTGTACTCCCTTTAAGTACTGGAAGGTGTTCTGATAAGGTTTCCCTGGAGCCTGCTTTTTTCTAGGTTGAACAGCCCCAACTTTCTCAGCCTATCTATACAGGTCAGAGGTGCTCCAGCCCTCTGACCATTTTCATGACCCTCCTCTGCACTAGCTCCAGCAGGTCCATGTCCTTCTTAAGCTGGTATAAATAATAGTAAGGATGATATCAACACAAAGTGAGAGGCACTGTTTGTGCTGGTTTCCAACTCTTAAGCTCATTGGTTCAAACCTATGAAAATATATAGTTTAATTTTCTTTCTTTTGAAGTCTTTTGGTAGGAAATATATTTAATAAGCATGATAGTTTGAAAAGTCTCTGCAGTTAGGAAGACATGATTATTGAAGTCAGGGAAATAGAAACAAAAACTGTACTGAGTCTTACGAAAAGTTCAAATAGCCTTTGTGTGAGTTTTAGGGTGGTTTATGTTGTTTGGTTTTTTTTAAGCTTCTCAGGCTCGCCTTGTTGGGGTGCACTTTCCATCAGAATCTTGTGCTGTGTATACAGCACAGCAAACAAGGTAGCTTGAGGCCTGACAGCAGCCTGGTGTTTCATCTTGGCTGAAAAGATCTGCATCTCTTAAAGATGTCCTATGGTGTGAGCACAATATCACGATTTCAGATACCTGTATACCTGTGCTAGTTAGGAAATAAGTTATTTCAACATTTCTGTACACGGAAGGGTACAGAAGACACAGTGTGAAAAATATGCTGAGAATATCTCTGGTTTCTTACTACTCCTTTTCTATGAAGCAGCTCTTTTATGTAGATAACCTCCCTGGCTATCAAATGGACCTAGTTTTTAATTACTGTTTATTAATATTCTCTGGGCTTTTTAATCTAATGAATTAAATATGCTATGGAAAATCAAGCAGCATTTTTCTCCTTAGCCCAGAAAAACGTTGCAAGCTTACGACAGAGCTGGCCCAGCAATAGATAAATAATATATTGGGCAGATACTTGTCAACAGCCTTTATTAGCAGTCATGAGTTTCCACATAAGTCATAAGTTGCTCTATGCTGTAATTTGTGGCTGTTGTATGTTTATAAGCCTTGGGGCAAGGTCTTGTGTCTAGGACAAATACTGCTTTATGTCCTTGCTGATGTCTGTCATTTGATTAACCTACAGTGTTTAATCAATCTTGGCTTGAAGGACAGGTTCTGGTCAGGTGATGTGTTCAAACTTACAGGCAGAGAGTCCTCTGGGAAGAAAGAGAAAGAGAATGCCACGGTCTTCATTGTTTCTCTCCTACCAACAGACACAGGGAAAATATAGAGAACAAAACACGTGAAAGTCTTGGGCCTGTTCTCTGTCACCCTTGCTCCACAAATGTTTAAACAAGTCCTTTACTCCCTAAGCATTTGTGCTAGACACTTAATTTCCTTTGAAAGCAAGACTTCAGTTATCTTCCATCCTCAGAAGAGACCAGAGATTTGTTTTCAATGTCTTTGCTGAGGCATGCTCGCTGCCAGTTAGTCTTCAGGTACCTGGTATAAGCAGAAAAGACAAAAGATTATGTGAGCTCATACACCACTTCATATTGGCTGCAAAGTGTAAAACGAAACAGGGAAAACATTCAGAAACAAGCTGTGGAAAAATGTATTCAAGACAGAAAATTACCTGTAATAGACAAGTATTCTTTAAAAACAAGCAAATGAGAACAAAAAATGCTGCTTTAGTGTATTACTATAGTCTAGGTACTTTGATATATGTTTTAGAACTTCAGACCTGCGATAAGAACAGACTCCACATTTTTTCAGTCAGGGAGAGTATCCCACTGGAAAGGGGGTGTCCCCCTTGGGCCGCTGCCTGCTCCTGCAGCCTGCCAGCAGTGCTGAACAGCAGTGTTGGCAGAGTGGTACTCATCTGCCAGGGCCAACACTGAAAAAGTGCATGGACAGTTCTTGTCAACAAATTAGATAATATCACCATTGAAATTTAGGAAAGACCAGCATGTACCTGTAGGAGCTGTCAAAAAGGTTTGCGTTGACAGCTCCAGAGCCTTGAAGCAATGACACCAAGAGTTAATGGTCTGGGCAAACTCCCAGTTTGCTGCCTAAAGGGAATTTCATCTTTTACTCTGGTGTCCCTTACTTTTTCCTCACTATTTACCCAATTTCTGTCTGACAATGCTTAAATAACCAACTATTGAATCATAAATACATTTCAATGAGTCTTGCTATTTAGAACAACTATGTCTAGAGCCTGAAGGCAAGTATCCATTGAAATAATGAGGCAATATCTCATTTCATTAAAATTTACACATTTAAAAGAAAAACAACAAAACCTGACTTTGAGGTTGTACTAGTATGGGTAACTTTTATGAAGGTGACTTCTAGGAAGCAGAAGATAACAAATGGAATGGAAAAAGCTGTCAAAATTTTAAAGGGTAACTTTCTATTTGAAGAACCTTGTTTTTGATCCTTGCTTGAGACAGTCTTTGGAAAACTGTACTATGAAGAATGTTAAATTGTCTGCATCCAAATGTTTAAGGAGATATGAAACTTCACTGAATCACTAGTTGTTCTTGAAATATCTGTGCATGTAATGTGTGGACAGGATTTGGAATAACCTGGAGAGTGGATTGTTTGCACAGTAGTAGGGAAGAAGTGATCCAGACCAGAATAAAAAGCAAAACTGAGACATGCATGAAATTGTTAGACATGATGAGATCAAAAATGCCATGCAAATGAAACAAAATATCTTGTTTACTTATAGCTCAGAGTTATGTAGATGGTGAATTAGTTGGGCTAACATAGGCTCATTTTGCAAGATACCACGAAATAACTCACCTTGGGTGTTTCTTTTGTACCTGTAAGGGATTGTAACAGCTTGTCTTCACAGGACATGTGAAAATCACAACGCAGTAGATTTTTTTTTTTTTTTATCTTCTGGTCTATTGAGTGCTGTGGTATAAACTAGTAGTCATGCATATGGAGTCAGTGAAATGGAGACATATCATTCTTCTCTGTGGATTATACTCTCTTGCCTTGAGTTTGTTTGTTTTTTTCTTGGCATGAAATCTTCAGAAGAAATATAATAATGTACATAGGTGAGGCACTAACAGTAACCTAAGCTTGTCTCCTGGATTGAAAATGCAGAATACCTTTGACAGCTCTCCAAGTGTTATGCTATCAGCCAAGTTAGTAATGTTCCAATTAAATCTTCTTCAGGAAGAATTTCTTCACTGAGAGGGTGGCCAGGTATTGGAATGGGTTGCCCAGGGAGTTGCCAGCCCTGGAACTGTTAAAAAAAACCAGATGGACATGGCACTCTGAAATATGGTCTAGTGGGAGTGGTGCTGTTTTGTCAAAGGTTGGAATCAATGACCTTGGAGGTCTTTCCAATCTTAATGATTCTATCAAGGCAAAAAACTACATAGACTAGCACACTTCACATTTTTGTGAACCTACCCCACAACTTAGAAGTTTCTCCACAGCTGCCACTGGCTTGTTCAGTGGCCTGAACAAGCCAATGTGCTGTAGACAGTGAGGAGAAATGGTGACTCCTCCAACCCTTTGCCACTGACCCTGTTTTCCCTATGGACCTTCCCTCCTAGGGCCAAGAAAAGTTCTCTGGTTAAGGGGCTTCTGGGGTTTTTTTCCTGTGGGTTTTTTGGGTATTGGGGTTTTTTTCTTTCTTCCAGCAGAGATGATGCCCCATAATTTCTGCAGTTTAACATTTGAAGGCAGAGACATAGTTCTGATTATCCAGACAGAAGGAAAGTGCTGCCTTTGGACACCCGAACTTCACTGTGTTGAAGCAAAACAACATCTTCCTTAAGCCTTATGATGTGACCTGAACACTTACTGATCGTAGGGACACATAGCCTGACAAACAAATCTTTCCACAAATACATTTCTGAATACTTGTGGGCTTTGTACTCGAGTTCTGTTTGTCGTTCCTTCCAGCAAGCACTCAAGCTAGCAGTATTACTTGGGAAGTTTTAATTTTAAAGCAGTGATTGGAAGGAGTTCACAGAAAGCAAGACTTGAGCTCAGAAATGCAGCATGTATAAAGCAAAAAAAAAGAAAAGGTTGGTTGATCAACTTGTGCTTGTGTGCATTTTCAAAATATTTGGCATTTTAAGTATGGTTCCTGAAATAATGGCTGGACAATTATTATATATTATTTTAGTTTAAAAAATATTTAATATGTAAAAAATCTACAAAGAAGCAATTTACAAGAAGATGGTGTTCTTAAATTATCCATATAGTAATTAAATCCACCACTTAATCTGTGGATGACTTGAAATATCAATGCCATTTTCCCGAGGTGAGAAAAGCTATCTCTGCATAAGCTGAATACCTGTTTGCAGATGTTAGTAGCAATTTGATACAGTTTTCATTATGATTCCAAGACATCAGTGCACCAAAAGCCACAAGAGGGCAACACTTTTGCATAGCTTGCACAGCGAGCTGGGGTTTGGATGATTTCCCTGATCAGTCTCCATTCCAAAAACTACAGGGCAGTGCATGTTTCTTTGGGATGAGATTGAGCTCCTTCTCCATTAGTAATGCACCTAAAAAGAGTAGTTTTTCAGACTTCCCACCTACACTTCAGAACCATTTACAGTTCCAGTAGCAACCACTGAAACTACTGACAAAAATGTCTGATTGGAGAAATATTCAATTATGCTTTAATTTTCAAGTGGAAAATTAGTAAAATGAGTTCAAATGAACAGTGTATCCTATTCAAACACCCAGCATGGGAGCAGCCTTGGCAAAAAAATGAATACGTAATTAAAGGTGGGTTTGCCCTCCAGATTGGTCCAGATTTCAGCTAATTTTCTGCCTTAAACACTGCTTTAGACCTCTTACTTTTTCTTTTTTTTTAATTGTTTTGATTCGAAATCACCGCACTTGCTGAAAGGATGTATTCTTTTCAAAGATTTCAGAGGTTAGTCTTATTTTCTATCTGCACGTTATTTGGTTGAATTATTTTGAACAAAAACTGTCAGAAAATAGCCTCAGTTCTCAAAAGAATTCTTGACTTTCCAGTATCTTACATGTTTTCATACTTTTTTCCTTTTTCTGTAAATCTGCAGATGAGGATCCTGGCTCCAGAAAGAACCTAAGCTTTCTCTTAATGAAAACAATTTGGTTGGCTTTTTGGATTAGATTTGATTTTGCCTAATCTAGTCATAAGGCCTTTTGAAAAATAAGAGTTAAACTACAGGCCTTCCCATGTTAAAAAGCAATTTTTTCTGAGTTCTTTGCATTTAAATAAAGTGTAGCTTAATTGAACCTTGTCTCTATAATATATTGGGGGGAAAAAACACAGTGATGGCTTTTTTTTTTGTTCTTGGAAAGAAGAGGCTGGGATTTTTTGTCAGAATCTCTATCACCTTGGTCAATGGGATGGGGGAGGCAGTGGTGTAACAACTGTTGAGCTTTGTGAAATTGTATCCATTTACAAATCTTAGTAATTGAATGATTTACATGCAGCAAAAGAATTGCTAACTGTAAGAACTCAAAAAGGGTGGAGGAGGATTGGGGGGAATCAGTGGGAAACAAAGACTCTTTGTGGGATTTACAAGAGCCAAACATAGTTTCTTTAAACCAGTTGGGCAGGTTAAATGTAGAAATGTCTTTCAACAAGAAATCCTCTGGAATTGTCAATTACTCTTCGACCTAGACAGTGATTCATTGTCCACTGAATAAACGAAGTAAAAAAGCAGCTGTGAATATCATGATAAAAACACCTTTGAGAAATGTCTAGAGCCTTGAGGGCTGAGACCTCAGTGACAAATTGTGATCCACCTCCAACCTTATCTTTCCCATAGCTCCCAGTTTGTTCCTAAAAGGGTGCAGGAGTTCTCTTCACCAAGCACCATATTTTAGCATCTACCCGACTAGCACTGAATCAGTATGCCTTGGGAGAAAAAAATGACTGGGGAGAACACTTTTTAAATTGAATGGAAGGTTTTACAATTATTCCAGCTCTGTATTCACTAACTAGGTTCCTGATATTGACTCAGTGAAAACAATTTGTATTGTATATTAGCACAATGGTGCTGACTGGAAAAAAAATATCTCCAAATGAAATTTCCATCTCAAAAGCAGTCTACTCTTATCTGAACTTAGCTGTTTCCTATTAGTTGATTAGTATTTAAATCTGGTGATAAAAATGAGATGGAAAGAATGCGCTGTGCCTTAGCAGTCTTGATAGAGCTCCTGTTAGGTGTTCTAACTGAGTAAACACAGAGTACATTAAAAAATCACTTTAAAACTTCTGCCACCTCTCGGGTAGAGACCACTTCTTGACAAAAGGAGGAAATATTCTTACTCAGGGGCTGGGTTTATTAAGGGCACTTAATAGATTACAAGGAGAAAGGTTATTTCTAGTCCAAATTACGCTGTCTCTTTGTAATCTATACTGATGGATCTAGAAGAAATGAAAACATCTGTCAAAAGAGCTGTTATACTGGGAAAATAGGAATATGTACGTTTATTTCTCTGCAAACTTTTCAAAGACTTCGGCTTATTACTTCAATAGAGAGAGAAAAGAAAGAAAACAAAAACAAAAAATACCTCCCAACCCAAAAAGCCTTCTGACTGGACCAGATGCCAGCATAGCATGTGAATTCACTCCTGCCTTGATATGAAATAGTCTTCTAGTACTTACAGCTCCTGCCAGTGTTTTAAAGCATCTGTTGAAAACAAATGCTGCAGTAATCCAGTGGACAGGATCTGTGCATGTAGTCTAACCAAATTTTCCAGTAAACAGCCACCTCCTAGGCAGGACCCATTATCAATGAGGTGACCTTACTACTGATAATAGTAGCAAAACTATCAGAAAGGTTTAGGGTGAAAATTGTGACAGGACTGGAAAAGATCTAATTGTCTCATCTTATGATAACAGTAAATCATAATGTGCATGGAAGTGCAAATATTGTCAACCAAAATTTCTTAGAAATTACTGGTGGCAAAAAGAATGAAGAAGCTGGTAAAATAAGTGAAAAGAAGTGTTGTTGAAATACTCCAAACTTGTGTTGGGAAGCAAGACTATTATCTCTCAATTCCTGATTCATCAGTTGCCTTGAGACAAAGAGCTCAGAAATATGCATTTGACCTGTATATTTACTTTAACTTTTATAATAAATCCAACCCTGAAAAGAAAGTTGGAGCAGAAGTTTGAGCAACTACTATAGTGAGATTTTGCTCAAGGTATGTGATTGTGTTGATGGAACACTACTTTAATAAATCCTGCCAATGAATAACAGAATAATGGCAATAAAAACTCAGTATGAAAAGCTGCTTCAATTTCCAGACATGAGAGACTTTTGATGAAACAAACTCCTTCTCTACCTTACCCAAATTGTATAGTGCCATTAAAAATTTATGTCTTCTTGTGACTAGGTTTTAAATTATAAAGAGAAGGCTGGAAGATATTATATAAAGACTGAAGCTACTGTTTCAGTGTCTTGTTCAGGCACTGCTTACCAGCTGATTTACTTATGGCTTGTGCCAAATTATGTAAGAGTGTGTTGAAGAAACAAGAATGTTTTTTCTTGGCACTCGTGACTGGTTACAAATACACCCAAAAAAGTTTCTTAAGACCCAGAGCTGTACTAGTTTCTCTTTGACATTTCTTATTTGCAGCTCAGGTGAAGAGCTTTTATTTTAAAGGGTGAAATAGCAATGGTAAACTGTTTGAGGGGATGCAACTTTTTTCTTTGGTGGAGGCAGAAGACACTTAATGCTTTTAGTAGTTTTCTCCTTGTCTGCAGAGTAGCTAATAGGAACCCATACAATAATGGGCTTTATAAAAATCATCACCTTCAGTAGCCGATGTTTTCTTCATCCTTGAAGGGGAAAAAAAGTTAAATATTTAATATGTGCATACAGGGAGACATGTCCCTCCCCCACAAAACCTCAAAACCTAAAACAAAATCCCAAACCAAAACCACTGCACCCCTAAAAAACCTTTCTGAATTTTTTTTTTTTTACTGGCTTGAGAACCTGAGTTCTCTGCTGGCATCATTGGTAACTGTAACAATTAAAGCAGTGCAAAAAAGTAAGTTATTGTTTTCAGATGCTGATGCCAAGGGAAGACCACAGAACACATCAATCAGATGTTTCCAGGCGCAAGCAGTGGTTTAGATGCCAGACTCAATTAAACCCTAATTTAAGATCATTCACCTTATTGAAAGCTGCTAGCTCAGAAAATCCTAACGAGAGACTACTTTACAGAGGTAGCTAAGTATGGATGCTGTAGGCAGTTAGAATTGGTTCAGTGCAAGCCATCTCTGGCCAATGCATAAGAGAAGCATTACTGGAGTTGCAGGATTGATTATAAAAAGGGCAGAACAGCAGCATGTTTGGGATTTTTTCTTTCAGTCTTTGTATTCCTTAAAGTCCGCTCTCCTTCCACAGTTCTATTTCAATTTCAGGATACAGGATATATACTTCCAGTATATATACAGTATATATACACTCCTTAAATTGCAATTTTTTTCCATTTTTCTGCCACTTGTGTTTGGAAAATGTACTAATTGCCTCTCCTAACAGAAACAGCTAAGAATTCATGTTGCTTGATGCCATTTTTGCTGGTATTTCTTGTGGGGTGATTAACCTATTTTTGCTGGGTCACTCTCCACTTCTGTAAAGCAGGCAGAATTCTCAATACCTGTATTATTCCATAAGGATGTCCTAAAACTTGGGTAAAGTGTTAATTGAGGTGACCTGCAAAGCATATTTAAAGATTTACCAGTGAGAAGTGCTATATTCATGCTAACATTTTGAAGACTACCTGTGCTTACAAAGATAACAAGCCAGTGAGTTGAAGATTAAAAACTAGGAACAGAGGTCCCATTGACATGTGTTTGTGTAAATTAGTAGGAAGGAATAGAACAACTAAGGAAAACACTTAGATAAAACCAGATTTATCATTCCCTAGTGTTTCACTAGATATCAGCATCTACTAACAGCTTCTATTAGGGTAACTTTTCTGCAAAATTGTGACATTTTCAAAGGTTGTAGGAAGAATTAAGTTATCATAAGATGAGATGGATCTTTGCCTCTAAAACTGCATTTTTATGTGGGTGAATAGTAGTTCCTTTCTTGCTGCTCTACCAGGAAATAATTGCTGACATTTCTGGCAGTTTTAAACTGTTTCTGTTTGTGACCCAAGTTTCCATCCAAAAGTTTACCTGAGTGCTATTATTCCAATACAGAACTGCGAGTTAGGTTTTTTTCCAGAGCCTTTCACAGTATTTTGTATTTTGGCTCTCTTTTTTGTCACCACTTAAAAACCATTAGTTGGTTTGAAACAGCCACTCTTCCAGCTGAACAGATGTGAACCAGCACATGAAAGCTCTGAGGAATGTTCCATGGCAGCATCTGCTGCTTCACTTTAAAGTTTATTTTTAACATGAAAAATGTGAGCTTTCATTTGTAGCTGAGATGCTGTTTTCTCAAAGCAATGCAATTAGGTCTGACCCTTCAGCACAAGGGAAAAAGGTATGATGATATGTGGTTTTAAGGCAGAGCTGTTGCAGGCAAACCTGCAAGTGACTTTGCTTTGTTATTCATCACGTTTGTGCAGATCTATGTATCTTATATGCTAAAATTTCCTTTGAAGTCAGGCTGTGTCCTAAGAACTGCATCTTCAGAACAAAATCTTATCAAAAGATTTGGCAAACTGTTTTTGGGGTTTTTGAAAGTGGTTCTTATTCTAATTTACAGTCTCCTTATTGAAATTTTGTTGTTTTTAATAGGAAATTATCTCCTTAATTTTTGTGTGACATCACATTGGAATCCTTGCTGCTATTTCTGTGCATAAGACTGATGTCAAAGTGGTAGGTATGAGGCATAAGATGAGTTTTGAGATTGCGGGAGGCAGAGGGGGGCAATAGCAACTGCTTTGCTGCAGTTTATAGCCCCTGGGGAGTCAGTGTGGGCCTCAGCACGGCCGGAGCACTGGGGGAATGAACCACTGGGGCTGCCAGGGTAGCACAGAGATGCTCCCTGTTCTGCTCACTCAGGCTTTGGAGAGAGAGGGGGGTCATTCTACTGCCCAGAGCCAAGCGGCAGCTCACATCACTCAAAGGGGAATCCCAGATATTCTGGCTTACAGCAGTTTTCCACTCATTTGGTGCCAGGACTGGTGGAGTAGGAGAGAATCTCTAGCCCATTATTTCCAGCCATGCAAAAGGACTGGCAGGAAACATATTTAAGCAGATGTCTTGTGTTTTAACAGAATTTCAGTGAGTCATCTGCATGCCCTGAGGCACTCAGTGCACCAGACAGCTTTCTAATGGCTGTGGCATCTTGCTCACAATCTAATATTATGCACACATTCCACATAATAAAACCCCACATCTTCAGCTGGGGAAGGTCCATAATACTTTGCTAACCTTGGTAAATTTGCTGTGCAGTTGAGGACCTGGCACAGGAATGCAAAGCCCAACACAACCTCAGTCTGATTTGGTGTTAAGAGCCAGAACCTGGCCCTGGCCTGTAAGTTGCATTGCTGTAGCAAAGTTTGGGGAGACCAGCATTTGTCATCTTCAGACAGCCCATGCAGACAAAAGGGGTTTTGTGAGCTGGCTGGCAGCCTGAGAGGTACATACAAGGATGTGTGCTACCTTAATTTTCCCCTTCTTTGTCCCGACATGCCGCTTGGGGACTGACTCAAAAAAAGTGAATTAAAAGAGAAGAAAGATATTTCAGCTTTTAACAGCAGCAAGCTCTTTTTCATCTATGGGTGAAAAAATGAATGTCTTAAATCACGTTAATCAAGATCTTGTTACATGTGACAACATGGTGTAGCAGCGACTGAAGGCAGTAGGGAAGTTTATATTTTCCTCTGTCCTTTTGATACTCACCTGCATGTCCCTTCTACCCCTAGCAAAAGAAATAAAGCCCCATGTCCTGTAGTCCTTAATTAATAGTATCTCATTAATCAATTTGATTGCTGAATGGAAGCAGTAGAGGAGGACATGTATCCAGGTAATGATTTACTTACTGCAAGGTCAAGGAAAATACTTGCATATCACCATGGCCTGCACAGCTGATAATGAACAACCCTGTCTACTTGGTCCCACATTTCTGGCCTGCCAGTAAGCCTGGATGTGAAGAAGTGATTTCTATATCAGCAATAGCAAAGCAAATCTTCATCACTTGCTTGAATGATTGCAAAATGTTTGCACACATGCTATGTGTTTCATACATCTAATTACTTGATGTCATGAATTGACATGAAACCTTCCCTTGGTATAAAATCTAGGTAAATCAAAACATGTTACAGAACCACAAAGAAATTATTTAACAGTGACAGCTAGTGTGGGAAATAAACAGAGAAATTTATAGCAATATGTTGTCTAAACTGAATCTTACATTGTTGCAGAGCTGACCTTGTATTAGTATAATTTGGAGTTTCTTATATCTGTTTCACACAAACAATTCAGTCATTTCCTTTTAAAAGACAAATTAATGTTTTTTCCACTCAGTCTCTCCACTTATTCTGTAAAAATAGTTCTCATCAAATGTCATTTTTACTTATGATTATCATACCAGATTGTCTAAAGACACTTTTAATTATGCTATGCTGGAGGGGGAGGGATAAGTTTAGAGACTGCTTTGCAAGTGCTGCTGTTTGGTTTTGCTTCTTACGTGGTCTCAAGCAATGCATATTGCCTTTTTGACTAAGGTGCATCCTTTTTATCAATGTATTCCATGTACCACATATAGTTGGCTCAGCAGCCCCAAAACTGGGAGTTATTTCAGGTGAATCAAGCAGCAGCAGTGTTTCTTCTCCTGAGGAAAAAATGCCTCTTAGTTTCTCCCTTTGATTAATTTCAGGCTAATTTTAGTCGATCTTGAGCTTTGAATACAGTGTTCTCTGAACTGTGTGAAAACACTTCACTGACTTAGTGTTGCTGAATTTCTGGCATTTGCTTTCTCAGATTCTCTAATGTCCCACAGAGAATTCACATTGAATCCTAAACTGATGAAGAAGTGATCTCACTTTCACTTACGGCGGTATCAGACCTTTTCTCTTTGAAGTCTCATACTGCTGCAGCCTGTTCCGAATAGCTTTGACTTGCAAGTTCTGTTCCTATATTGGAAACTGACATCTTGTCATGCAGAGGATGGTTTGTCCTGCTATGCATACTTTAATTTGCATTGCTATCACTGAGAGGCTGAAAAGCACAAAATCAATGTAAAGAACCTGGCTTCTGGAAATCTAATTTATTGCTGTTCAGTGAAACCAAAGAGAAATCATGTCATACATCTCTGCTTTTGCAAAGTTTAATACAACATAACATCTGAGGTTACCTGCATGAATGCCTCATGCCAGTGTCCTGTACCAACAGCAATGGGAAATGAATTAGTGTGACTCTTTTAATAACAACATTGGTAGAAAATGAAGCTTTCATTGCTGTTGAATTGATTTGCTACGGAAGTGGGCACAACAATTCTTCCCTGCCTCTTGCTTGTGAGTTGTTCTCTGGCTATGAGAAAGAGAGTGTGTTCATGTTGTAATTAGTAAACAGGCAGCGTAACTTCTTCTGTGTAGTGGATTCCTTCAGCTTCATTCTCTGGTATGGAGCTAAAGGAAGTACAAAAGCTCCTACAGACTGCAGTAAGCAAATGTGACAGAGACAGTGATGTACGTGACTATTTAAAAGATGAACCTGAATGCACCGGAATGTGACAAGTCCACATTGTAGCTAATCAAGACCTTCATTACATCCTATGCCATAATTTTAAATACCTTAGCTTACCCTAAACATATTTAAATTGAAACTTTTTGCATTGACAGCAATCCATATCAAGTTTTTATTCTGACTCTGAAGATAATCAGGAAACTTGGGTTTGTAGGTTTTTGGCTAGGACTTATTTTCTGTTCATTCAACACATAAATTGCATTTATTCTGAATAGAAGCCTGCTTAGTGAGGTTCTTGAGGACACTGTGGTTATTCATTGAGTAGGGTGATACTTTGAATGTGTAACCCCATCTTTTTCATATCAAATGTGGTAAAGAGAGATTGGCATCTAGCCCACTAACATCCTTAATCACTGAGCTCCTGCTAAAGAAAACTACAGCTGATGGAAACAGGGTCTTTGTTGTGAAAACAGAACAAAGTGGCCACACAACCACACATGCAAACAAATACTGGACTAGTTCAGCAATTAAAAGATATATTCGAAGCCTAAGGTACCAGCAAAAGGGATATGAATGAGGACAAGCTTCCTAAGGCATCTGTAAACTCCTGTCTTAACAGTAATGATATATAAAGTTCACACAAATAATATAGCATGTAAGTGTATCTAACATTTAGGAGACATTTCTCAAAGAAAACTCTTCCAGTAAGTGACATGAAAATATCAATAGGGATAGTAGTGTGCTTTAACAATGCTAAGAGAACAATGAAAAGATTGCCAAGTTTCAGGAAAAACTGGATGATATAAAGACATTAGTAAATTCTGCCCTGTGTTTGAGTTCAGATGTTTTTGTTCACACAATGTTTAGTGGAAAATAACTAATGCAAGATGCACCACGCTAACTTCATCTGTTACATAAATTACATTCCCTATGGAATCTGTTAACAGCGTTGCAGTGAAGAGTGGTATTATCCACAACAATTATTCTTGAACTGTTAGGAAATTAGCTGCTGCTGGAAAATGTTGACTGGGAAAGAAATTTTGTGCTGGTTTTGATGTATGAAAATGCAATAGAATCTTGACTGTAGAATAAACGATATAAACAAAACTTGCCATGAAAGGCTGACAAAGCCAGTGCCAGAAAGAATGTAAAAAACCCCCCAAATCTAGTTATTTGGGAGTGAACAAGTACACTTTATTTGGGTAGATTGGAGCTTACAATCAAGGTTTCCTACAATACTCCACTGCTTTAAGAAAAGAGCTGGTGAATTGTATGGTGGAATATGTCCCTCTGAAGTTTTTCCTCCAAAGTTGAAAAGGATTAAGTTTCTAACTAATGTAGAACATGAACACCTTTGATAAGTGAATATGAATAAGATAGAAGTATTTAATCTCTAACACTACAATGAGGACCAAAGAATTGTATGCTATATGCTTGCAAATCAATTGGAAGCTTTGCTCATTGAAATTAAGACTATTTTGTTTATGAGCAGGACTTGAGTGACAATTGTGCTCAAATACCATCAGTTTTTAAATACCCTTTAGCTTTTGATCTGGTGTCACAGTTTACCAGAAAGACATGTAACTGGAAGTATCCATCTCATCTCATACACACAACAGTAAAATTTGAACAGCATTAAGATGTAGCATGTACATTACATGTCCATAGAACCAAGGATCCCAGATATATAAGACAGATGTCTATCTCCTATATGATGTGTTATAACGGCAGGCTGGAAATTAATCTACTTCCATTGTGTGAATAACAATAGCACCTATGTATATGTATTTAATATATAAATTTTGTAAAGATTGTCTTGAGATTAGCAGAAGGTTTTTTCCTGAAATGCACACCTGTGATGCTGTTAGTGAATATTAGCAAAGTCCAAGTGCCAGGTCCTGCACTTCAGACACAACAACCCCATGCAGTGCTACAGGCTGGGGGCAGAGTGGCTGGAAAGCTGCCCAGCAGGAAAGGGCCTGGGGGTGCTGGTGACAGCAGCTGAACATGAGCCAGCAGTGCCCAGGTGGCCAAGAAGGCCAAGAGCATCCTGGCCTGTATCAGCAATAATGTGGCCAGGGAAATGATCATCCCCCTGCTGTCAGCATGGCTGAGGCCACACCTCAAATCCTGTGTTCAGTTTTGGGCCCCTCACTTCAAGAAAGACACTGAGTGCTGGAGCATGTCCGAAGAAGGGCAGCGGAGCTGGTGAAGGGTCCAGAGCATAAGTCCTATGAGGAGAAGCTGAGGGAGCTGCAGTCATTTAGCCTGAAGAAAAGGAGGCTCAGAGGAGACCTTATCACTCTCTACAACGGCCTGAAAGGAGGCTGCAGCAAAGTAGGGGTTGGTCTCTTCTCCCAGGCAAACAATGACAGGACAAGAAAGAATGGCCTAAGTAGCACCAGGGGAGGTTCAGGCTGGACATCAGGAGGAATTTCTTGCCTGAGTGGTTGCTAAACACTGGAATGCGTTATCTGGGAAGGTAGTGGAGTGGACATCCTTGGAGGTGTTCAAGAAACAATTGGACATGGCACTTAGTGCCCTGGTTCTGGTTGACAAGGTGGTGATCAGTCAAAGGTTGACTTGATCTCAGAAGTCTTTTCCAACCTAAATAATTCTGTGATTCTGGGACATGGTGTCAAGAAGCTCTGCCTGTGTGAATTTGCATTAGAAAACTCTCTTTTGTTTTTCCTTTTTTTTTTTTCCTGCTTGAGTATGTTCAGCAATTGCTGTACAGACTTTTCTTCTTTTGTATTATTTGAATAAGTCTGATTTTTGTGGATCCTAATACTCAACAATAACCTATTAATTTTGTGGAGGGGTACATATTTATATTTTGATATTCCCTGTTTTTGTAGCAGAACTTCTGATAGTCATCCTTGAATTAGCATTTGTTGAATTCATGAGGGAACGTTGATGTTTGCTAAACAGCAGATTTGGTTAAGAATTCAGTTCTATTCAAGTCTTTTAAAACATGATTCTCATACTTTCAAGTGTGATTTTTTTGCAAATTAGGCAAGCTGATGAAGAGTGTCTTTTGTCAAGAAAACTTGCAATTTAACAGCAAGGAAGGGAATTAATTGAAAGATTAGAAGCTGAGGTAGAAGACTGCAACATTCAGGTTGTAGACTTGAAGGAACTTGCTTCTCTTTCTAATGGTCTAAAAATTTTTTTGCCCTTCATTTATCTTGCACTATTTGGATTGTCTTCCTTCCCATTTGATATGACTGAAATTCCAAGGACATTAGGAACTGCTGCATTTGGCAAGTGGCTTGCCAAGAACTTTTCTCTGTTCTTCACAATCTACATCAATACTATGTGGACTAAATTTTATTTGTCAACTACAAAGAGGTCTTGATGCAGGTTTCCACCTGGTCTGACAAATACTTTCTCAGCTATCAGAATAAAATCTCCCTTTATACTTAAGGGAGAAGGAAAGAGGGATTCATATTTCTCTACAAATCAAGAAACTGCAGTGCTCTGAACTCAGTTCCCCTGGAGGCAATGTCTAAAGTAAGAGCAGATGAACTTAGATACACAAGTTAAATGCCTGAAGGTAACAATCTCAGTTGAGAGTATTTATTAGCGCCAAAGAAGCATTCAAGTCTTTGAGAGCTCCATCTGCTACCGAATAACAAAGATAACCAGTAACTATCCTACCAAAGTAAACAAGCGAACAAAGTAAACAAGACTCACTTTCAGAGCACTTGTGCTTTACAGATACATTCTTTTTCCTATAGGAAGTACAACTTATTTCACAAGAACAACATGAGCTAGATTTAACGCAAAGGCCAAGGCAATCAAGTATCAGTTCTGCAGCCACTGTCAAGCCATAAGTAGGGCTACAGGGCAAGGTCACGAAGGGCATTGCTTCTCTCTGTTTCCTCCTTCTCTCTCTTATGCAGTAACATTGGAAAGACTTTTTGCAAGGATATTATACAGTCTTATTTTAATGTGCTACAGACCAGACTGTAGTGTTTAAAACTGCTCTTTGTGTCCACCGTAAATTTTACCTTATACATCACTTTATCTAAAGATTTTTTCTGTTCAAAGAAGGAACAGGAGTAAAATGGGATTATATGCAACTAAACTAGCCTTGCAGGCTGCCTGAAAGAGTAACAGCAAGCAAAGGAAAATGAAAACAGTATTTTATAGCTGTTATAAAAAATATTTCTGTGAGAAAAACATTTTTTAAAAAAATATACCTCTTGCCTAAAAGTGACATGTTGGGCTTCATTCTGTTATTGGATGCTTGTTAAAAATCCTTCTCTGCTATTGCTTTTTTGGGTTACAGCATTTAGGTTACAAGAGGGACTTTTCACAAGAGCTTGTAGTGATAGGACAAGGGGGAATGGCTTTAAACTGAAAGAGGGTAGGTTTAGATTTGATATTAGAAGCAATTCTCTACTGTAAGGGTGATAAGGCACTGGAACAGGTTGTTCAGAGAAGCTGTGGATATCCCATTCCTGAAAGTATGCAAAGCCAGGCTGTATGGGACTTTGAGTAACTTGGTCTAATGGAAAGCGTCCCTGCCCATGGCAGAGGGATTGGACTATAGATGATCTTTTAGGCCCTTTCCAACCCAAACCATTCTGCGAATCTAAATTAATCACTGAAAATGAAGTTTAGGCTAATAATGCAAATGATCCCACCCTGATGTCTGAGAGTTGATCAACACTTTACCTGTACACAGATTTCTGTGTTCGGTAAGTGGTCATATGCCTAGAGGCATACAAGTGATCATTGTTTCTGTGAGCATGTTACACAGAGCTTACTGGATTGTTCTGTTATTTGACTGTTTTCCCCAGTAAGGGTTTCCCCACCGGAAGAAAAAAGATAGCTGTCTTATTGTCTGAGAGCACAAGACAGGGAGCAGCTGCCTGCATAGAGATGATAGAGCTGGGCTTGAATTGTAGAGCTTGAAGTGATTCTGTCCTGACAGTACAGGCAACCTTCCTACTTACTAGGGCAGTGCCCTACTGATGCTCTTGAGTTCAGACGTGGTATCTTAAGGGTTTGCCTGCATGGAGAAAAATTGAAGGAGAAATGGCACTTGCCAAGAGAGTGTAACGCTTGGACTCAGCTAACATGCCTGGGAACCCAAGGATGAATAATTTCAGGAACAATATGAGTACTTCAGAACTAAACACACAGACATGAGCACAGTGTGATGTGATGTCTGCACATGATCTTATCTCAATGCTCTTGGAAAAAATGGGGGATTTTTTTCAGTTGATGGGAATTTGATAGCTAAGTATCATGAGTATTTGTTGGAAATCTTACTGTGAGGCTTATCTGTTTAGGCATGCATTCAGCAAAAATTATTTTTGTTTGGGGGGTTTTTGGGTGGGATTTTATCTGAATAAGGATAGGAGAGGGCTAGGTTCCAAGTTTCAAACAGTTTGGTTTTTTTTTAATGTTCTAACAGATTCACTCTACTTATTAGAAAATGTAAAGAAGTGCATTTTAATGTACTTTAAATGAATAGCTGCCTCTCTGCATAATTCTGACGCCAATTACAAAAGAGGGCTACTTATCTTGTGTACACCTAAGACATGAGGAAATCATGTGGCATGGCCATAGAACATTTTCTCATAGTGGACAATGTTTTTCTTTTGCCAGGGGGCAAAAAGTGCATCTGTTTGCATAAGTCAAAATGGAAGTATATCCACTGGACATGTAAAATATCATATATATACTGTGGCCAAATACGCAGTCCATATTCAAGTAACTAAACCTAAGAGATTGGTACTACTTCTGTGAATACAGCAATAATAAATATTTTGTATGTTTGTGTTTTCCCCCCATTTGCTTCTGATCCTCTCTTTCTTGTTCAAAGCATAACTTACTGAAATATGTGTATGTGTTTTCCTACTATGTAGAGAATGAAGACATAGAGACCCTTGAGCCCCATCCAGCAAACAGCTTTTAGATTCTGAAATAGAAATAAGGATTTTTTTCTAGCCATCTCTGCAGCTTTTGAATGAGGCAAAAGGACTGAAAAGTGCATGGTAAAAGGCAAGCATCTCAGTTTTTCAGTTGCATTGGTTGCCCAGACACCAGACAAGACTGGCATATGCAGGACTGTTATGACAAGGCTCCAGTTTAAATTTTGTACGGGTTTTTTTTTCAGAGTATTCCTGGTGATGGACAGGATATTTTTCCTTGAAATATAAATCTCCTGGCTAGATGGGTTCCATTTATCTTTAAATGACATGAAACATATGTTGAGAATGTTATCAGTCATAGGAGATTATATTTTTAATTGAACTTAATATTTTCAGAATGCTTGAGTATTCTGTGATGCTCTCAAGTGCTAATGTTTGTGTAAAGACACCGTATTAGCACATATGCAATGTGCTCCAAGCCATCCATCATACCATCAGGGCATCCATCTGCCTGGTAACCCTTCTCGAAGGGGGCAGCTGAGCAGCGTTTAAATTCAGATCTCATTTCTGCCTGAAAACACACAAGTACAAGATGGTCATGTGCAGGGATTTTAAAAACAAAATCCCCTTTGGATCAGACTTTCCACCTTTGTGGAGATTTACCTCCTTGCAGAAAATAGTGAGCAGCAGCATGAACTCTTGTCTGCAGAATGGAAATATCAAGCTGATCAACATTTCCGCATTGCTAGCAAGATAATCCTTCATTTGAGCTGCTTATCTGAAATCTGTCTCATGAATCTGATGGGAGGATTTGCCCTAAGTAGTTAATTATGGTGTTGCTAAATTTCCTCCTCTCTACTTATTCCTTCACTTTAAGAAAAATCATGCAGCTATAAAGACTGTAGACTTCAATTAAAACAAATGAAACATTATCTAGCTGAAAACTTATTGAAGCACCTGAAATTATCTTTTTAACTTTCGTTCTGATCTTACTTTCCCAGATGCTCACTGTAGGTGGATTTTTAGTTGGAGCTAATCTGGCTGTTCTGACAAAATTTTGGGGCTGGAGGGTTTTGGTTGGTTGGTTGGTTTTTAGTAGGTTTGGAGGTTTTTTATTTGCTTGGGTCTTCAGGTTGTCGTTGATCTGACTTAGAGCATTTAAATGGAGAATTCTTCTACGTCAGGCTAAGCCCTGTCTGTTGTCCTGGCCTGAACCTGGCTGTTAACGAATTGCAAAGACAGAATAAAGACATTGCCAGATTAATTATTTCTAGGGCATGTGATACTCTCACAATCTTCCAGTCTAACTTATACTGCAGAGAGGTACCATGGTTTTGGTTTTTAAGGTATTTTGTACCTAACTGAGATTTATGAGAAAAATATAATATGTTTTGCAATTAAAGTGCCACTTCTGACCCCTGATGTGATGGTGATAAGGAATTGCAAAGACATGTTAACATGGATGATGAAAAAGTACCATGGTAGTACAGGATATTGTTGGGTCATTTCCCACACACAGAATACATTTTGTCCAGGAGGAAACATTTTGCTGGTTATTCAGATTTCTCACCCAATCTCCTTAGGAAGATCCTATTTAGGTTCTGTTTGCACAAAAACTTTCTTTTCCATCTGGATGAGGTCAGTATATTTTTCCTGGTGCAGACACTGAAGGGAACTGGACGTTCTCTGTGCAAGTGGATCTGCCTTAGGGTGGAATTTCTTATGCTGTTCAGCAAAACATGAATCTTGTGAGACACATGAGAAAAGGACTTGAATTCAAGTAATAAATGGTATTTTCCTATCAGAGAAGAGATACCTTTAAGATTTAAGTTTCACTCAAAAAGTTATAAAAGCTCTCATTCTCCTTTTACTGAGCTGCTAAACAGGACAGGCCTGGATTTCATGTGGTGCCGCCTTGGCCTCCTGGGAAGCTGCTGGGCACAGCCTTTGTACTGGAGAGCTCTCCTGCCCAGAGCTGGGTGTGTTGCTTTCTGCAACAACCCAGTCCCTAGAGAAAATGGAGCAAAATGTACTTAATTGTTCTTGCCATGAAAAATGACAATCTTGGAGGGAGAAATGGCTCCTGTCCAACCTCTTTTATGAATTCCTAAAAGAGGCTAATGTTTCTCCCTGGAAAGTTTAAGATTTTGGGGATGTTGTCAAATTGCCTTTCATTAGCTTTCCATAGCTTAATTCTGGATGAATCCCAGAAGTTCCCACTAAATCCTCAGGAAGTTTTGGTCTCTAGTATTTCAAGAGCAGAGGCATAAGTAAGTATTTTATGAAGATACCTCCTTAAGCCTTTTTACGATTTTTTTTTTCTCTTTATATTCCCTTCACACATTGACCAGGACAGGTGTTACCTTATATTTTTCTCATGTTTGTGGCTGTTGAAAAATTTTTCAGAGCCTTTTGGTATGTGAGCTCTAGAAACTTGCCAAATGTGAACTTATTTGAACCAATAAATGCTTCCTGCTTATTACTCCAACCAGGCATTCTCCAGGACATGCTGAAGTGTTACAAGAGTTGTGCTTAAACCATGACCATAAGCTCTTTTCTTCTCTCCCATGGATTTTAGCTATTTTCTTGCACAGCATGCAGAGTAACTGTGTGAGAATCCTGGTCATTTACGTCACCATGGACAAATGACCAAGTACTGAATTATAACAGATTTAATATGAGACACAGCTTCAAATTTTGTTTTGCACTTGGTTTCTGCTGAGACCTGTGCTCAGAAGCCTTACCAGCCTTGAGGCAGTAGGATTCTCCATGTGTGCCCAGTCGTTTGGAGCCCAAAGAAACTCATCGATTCATGGAAGACTGTGTAGGACTTCCATGAAATGCAGTTTTGGGGTTTTTTAAACTTCTTTAGGCCCTTGCTACACAGGGTTGGTTTTTATTGTTACATTTCATACGAATTTTGTAACTTGAGCAACAGAGCCTGCAAAAAGAATGTGAGGAAATAAAATGACTTTTGTCCTGCTTTCTTGTATTAAGAAGCTATTTCCTAAGGCTATCTACTTAACTGCAGCTGCTGTCTGTGCCTGCAGATATTAGAAAAAATGACATTATAGCTCAGAACAGCAGCTTGCTCTGGTTTTGATTTCTTCTGTGTTTACTACCAGACTCATTGGGGCCCTTACACTACTGAGATTGAGTAGATTGTTAAAAACCCATGTGGTGGATGGCTTGTTTCCCCTTAACTGTTTTCATGGTTGGTGGCAGGAAAGTTTCTTGCCACTCCCTTATCTGAGGTTTATGTAATGAATTGATCATAGGCAGTGCTCCCTTTGAACTTGTTCCAGTTTGGCAAAGCTCGGCTGTTCCTGAGTCACTGTGACTCCCAGAGGAATTTTTCCTGATTTTAGATGTAGGTAGGTGATTTATCCCTACCATGGGCCTTTTTTACAATTGTCCCGAGTGAGAAATCAGGCTTTTAAAGAGATACTGAAATGGCACCATTGTACAGGCACACTCTGATTTAGAGTCTAAAAATACAGACCAGCTCTGACTCCAGGACACATGATGAACTCTCTGCTCTGTGTGCTGTCCTTCACTGAATGAGATACTCTAAGTGCATATTCTAGATACCTCTGCCTACTAGGGTCAGTTTGAATCTCCTTACATGAGTGTTTTAACACATGTTGTCATTTCTGCACTCTGTGTGTGTGTGCTTTCTCATGGTCACTGACTTGTTTTCCCACAGACAAGATCTAAGTGTATCCCCATTATCCCAGGAAATAGCAAACTAAACCTTTCACCAAGAAGTACTGATACTAGATGTAATACTTCCTGACAGATAACTCTACTTTTCCTGGAAGCCTCTAGATACTGAACAGAGCAACCCAGAATTACACTGGCAAATAGCCAGTCAGCAAATTGGAAGTTTTTCTCAGTGGTTACAACCTTAGGTAAGCAAAAAGCAGAACATACCATAAAATAGCAAGGAGTAGGTCCTCGCAGCTGCTAGGAGGATGTTGTACCCAGCTGACAGTCTGGTGGGCTGCCTTCACAGTTAATGGGTTTTATAATGACAGTAGCGAGACACTGGAACAGGATGCCCAGAGAAGTGATAGATGCCCAATCCCTGGAAACATTCAAAGCCAGGCTGGATGGGGCTCTGTGCAACCTGGTCTAGTTAAGGTATCCCTGCTTACTGCAGGTAGGTTGGATCAGATGACCTTTAAAGGTCAATTTAAACCCAAACTATTTTATGATTCTATGAAAACGCTCCAAAGTAACATAGCTTGATCAAACTGCAAAATCACTCCCACCCCAAAAAAACTCCACCCAAAATCTCTCTGTGTGGTGTGTATGAGGTGCATTTGTTCAAGCATCTCTTCCAAACTGTCACTGTAGGCCAGGCAGAATTGCCTGCTGACAAGCAGTTAAATCCTCTTTTTTTCCGCCTTCAGTCTCTTTAGGAGTTTCCGATTCACTTCCTTATCCTCTAAGACACACAGAAAACTCTGAAACTGTGACTATTGCTTCAGAATCCCTGGCAAACAGGAGTGTTCTCTCTCTGCTCTCTCCACAGAATTTTCCTTTTTCTTCTTCACCAATAGGTGGAGCAGAGATGTTTCACCGCTGCCACTCTCTACAGGATCCTTGCAGTAAAAATAGTGAGCTTGCTTGTTTGTCTCCCCAGAAATGATCCCAAATCTTGATATTATTTCCCTAGCCTTTTTTGCCAACTCACTTTTACCACTTGTGTGCCTTTTCTCCTCTGCTGGCAGAATGCAAATACACCAGGTGCTACCAACTGTCAAGGTCTTTTGGGCTCTCCTAAATATTCACTGGCTGTAAAACAAACTTCAGAGCACCTTTACTAAATAAATAAATAAATAAAATAAAAAAAATTGCTTACTCCTTAAAGTATTTATTCCTATATTTTGTGCAGGAAACTCTCCCAAACCTGTGCTCTGCTCCTAAAATACTGAAAGTGTCCTTTCAGATTGCTACCAGAGCCAAATAGCATGTGTAAATGTTGCACAACATATACATAAGAATTAATGTTTAACAATTGAGTGCCACTGCTGAGAAGGTATCTGTAAACAGTGCTTGTTTATATGAGAACCCTTGGCATATCTCTAGTGGTGAAGAGCAGATCTCAAAAAAGTTTGCACCTGAGTGACTGACTTACAGTTGTTCAACTCCTCTACTGAAGAAGAAAGCCACCTTCCTGCAAAATGAGCACATGACCTCAGAAATTATCCCAGGGGACCTTTTGTTCACTGCTCCCCTATTCGTAATTTGTTTATAAGAATTCTAAATGAGGCTGCTGCATTTGAGTCATATTTTGTCTTGTGCCATTACCTTTAAACAAGCATAGATATTCAGCTGTGGCATTGAGGTTGCACTTCAGGAAAAGCAGAATTAGGTGTACACATGCAGGCACCTACTGTGGCTATGTTTGCTGAGTTCAGCTTGGGCTCCCTGACACAGGATTAATGACTCCAAAGTATTAATTGATGCAAACATCTCATTACAGTATTCTAATGGGGATAAAAGGGTGTTGATATCTTAATGGGACAAACAATTTGAAAAAAATACATAGGGGGGAAAAAGCCCTTTTTTCCTCAATGGCTAGAATAAATAGCATTTTGCTTGCCTATATTTACTTGGACAAGTCACCAGAGGATCAGGGCTGATGGGCTGTGACCTCTAGAAGTTAATATGTTACACAGCAACAATATAAAACAGTGTTAAGGTAGCAAGTGCTGGAATTAGTGCCTGCTCTAGGGCATTTCAAGTCCACGTATCTTGGCTGCTGCCTTGTGTCACAGTACTCGAGGTATGTCACTGTACTGTCATCACAGCTTGAAGACATCACTGCACCAACCTCCCACCCACCTATCTGGCTTAACAAAAGCTTTCCCTGTTGTAGTCAGGATGGCTGTAACCTGGATGGGGGCATGGGCAGGCTGAAAGTGTGTTTGGGAGCAGCAGGGTTGACCCTCTGGGCAAGCTGCCTGCCCCACTCTATGCCACACAGAAACAAATAAAGCTGCTCTGTGTGTGAAGGGGTGGGAAGAGGGGAAAAGACAGGGAATAGCTTTGCTGGGGACAGACAGGCAGGCGAGATTCCTCCTTTCATAATCTGTGCCAACTTAGATTAGCTTGAAGTGACTATGAAACTGCAGTCTAAATTAAGTTTCATCCCATGTACCCAGCATTATTCATAATTGCTCAGAGACAAGGAGCCTGTTGAGTCTGGGATGGTATTTAGTTATTTTAATACACTGTCCTTTTTTTTTTTTTTGCTAGAATCTCTTTGTTCACTTTGTTTTCAAACTAATGAGATAGACTACACTGACTTAGTATATCCTCACACTTCATATCCTCCATCCTACATACCAGTGGTAGCAGGAATCCTCTGGAAAAAGAGAAGTTTAGTCATTTCATTGAAACACTGCTGCTGTTGTTCCAAAGTAACCCTCCTGCCAGGATGTGACTGGCAGCAACAAGGTTTGGGTTCAAACTGAAGGGAGTTGCTCCAAATGTAGTGACTTGAGGCCACACCTGGACAACTGGAAAAATTATACTGAACTCTAGCATTTCAAAAGCAGAGGCATAAGTAAGAAGCAAACATTAATCAAACAGTTCAAAAAGATTTTGTTGCTTTTTTGGGGTTTTTTTGGTAAGAGAGAACAAAAATCTGACCAGGTAAATAAACAGTGATAGTAGCTGACTGATACAGTTATTCTTTAACTATAACAGTTCGTAGCCTTTTTTCTCTAAGGAAGTAATTTCCAGGGTAGACTTTTTCCCATCACCTGCAGTAAGTGAAAGTGAAGATTTGTTGGGCGATAAACTGCCCTGTGAAGCAATGCTCTGGTAGCTGCTTGGCTCCCTAAGGGCTGTGCCTCTGGCTGCTCCATCTTCATTTGTGGGCCCTGGCAGCTCTGCCGAGAGCCCTTTGCTCTTGGCTGGCTGCTCTCAACCTGGCACAGCTGCCTGTATGACTCCAGTGGCTGCTGGATTTCCAGTGCTTTAATGCTCAGAACTACCCACAGCCAGCTGGCTGAACTGAACCAAATGAGAAGCTGCACATGGATCTTCAAGGAGGCAGAAAAATGGTTTTTTTTCTCCCTCCTATGTATATTCAGTCTGCAGCACAAAATCTTGTGAACCCCCTGCCCAAGCTGTCTAAACATGACCACTAACCTTCCACTCAAAGCACAACATTAGCTGCTGCCTTAGGCTGGGACAGCCATTTGCCCAGACACATTTTCACAAAGCTTCAAATAAATCCAAAGACTCTGAATATCATTGTTACAGCTGCAAACTTTTCCCCAGTCTTTAAACTCCATTTCTCAGCAATGACTCTCAAGCGTAGTTACACAATGTACGAAAGAAGTATTTAGGGCACATCTATTGGGGTGTTCTGTTTACGTCTGCCTCACTCCTCTGGAGAGGAAAAGAATCTCCTCTGGTGGGGTCCAGAGGTGTCTAGGGGGAAGGCTGTTCTTAAATTTTTGGAGCAAGACATCAGGTTCAGGACTCACAGGGACTGAGTTAAAGATCATTCTGCTGCCTAAGTGACTTTCCTTTCTTTTTTTTTTTTTTTTGTTTTTTTTTCGTTTTAAACATAGAATATCTGAGAATACAAGAGACAAAAATATGAATCCTTCACAAGTGGCTGAAATCATTGTCCCACTGATGGTGGGTTCAACCTGACCTCTTCAGCTCTTCAGAGCAGCCATGAGCTCAGAAACTCAAAATCCTTTGTCTTATTTTTGTACCTCTCTCTCATCAGAACTGGAAGCTCTGATAGCAAATCTACCCAGGGCGTCCTTTCAGCTTCCTGCTGCAGCTTCACTTTTATGATGATGTTAGCAGGATCTTTCATCATCCACCTCCTCAGAGCATCCCCTTTATGCCCACGCATTTCACTCCCACTTTAAGAAAAAAGTAAAAGCTGTTCGGCTTTGCTCAGAGCATAGAAGGATTACAAAAGCAGATATCATTATTAAAATAAAGCCAGCCTGTTCTCTTTTCCAGGAGGTAGTAACACCCTATTTCGCCACCTTAGGAAAGGAGTTGACCCCTCCTCCCACAGATTCACATTGCAACTATCAGCCTCAAGTCCCCAGGGAGCAGTGAGAGAGGCTTCCCAGTGGAGAGTTGCTGGATACAAACATTTAAAAGCCTAATTTTGCAATAAGACCTTGGGGAATTTTTGTTGGTTTGTTTTGGGTTTGTTTTCTTGCTGATTGCTCTCTTCCCTTTCTTAACCATTAGTCTTTTCCAAGACTTAATCTAATAATTGAAATGTTATTAAGACTTTCATTGGTCATTTTCTTGTAACAGACTGTCACAAGTCTGTTGAAAAAGTCATGCTCATTAAAATTTCCTTCCCTGAGCTTTCCACAGCACGTTTTCTGATCATACTGCTAGGCCACTGCAGAACCACTGATTTAATTTTGAGCTTCTACAGTAAAAATTAAACTAGGGCTGCATTCCTTTCTGTTTTGTTGTCTTAGCTGCTGGATTCTGTTTCCCTTCAAAGAAACTCCATTTAGGAACAAGGGTTCTGAATCCTGGAGTTTTGTTATCAGTTGACATCAAATATCCTTAGCTGGCCAGCAATGAATCCTATATTCTCACTTGAGTCCACTAACACAGACGCCCGAATCCTCACTTGGGCACTCAAGAATCAAAGAGCAGTTTGGGTTGGGAAGGGCCTTTAAAGATTATCTATAGTCCAGCCCCCATGGCATTGGAAAGGACATATATCACTAAGCCAGGTTACTCTTCCCTTATCCAATCTAACCTTGAACATTCCCAATGATGAGGCATCCATAATTTCTCTGAGCAACCTGTTCCAGCCTCTCACCACTCTCATTGTAAATAATTTATTCCTTATGTCTGATCTAAATCTACTTGTAGTTTAAACTGTTACCCCTGTCTTCTATCACTACACGGCCCTGGTAAAAAGTCTGTCCACATCTTCCTTTTATGCCCCCTTTAATTATTGAAAGACTGCAGGAGCTTTCACTTCTCCAGGCTGAACAACATAAATTCTCTCATCCTTTCTTCATAAGCGAGGTGATGCAGCCCTCTGATGACATTTTGTGGCTCTCCCCGGAACCCACTCCAACAGTTCCGTGGCTTTCTTGTGGCCCCAGAGTTGGATGCCATTCTTCAGGTGGGGTCTCAGATGAAGCCACAGGCATCTGGACCTTCCAAGTAAGTCAGTATGCAGAAAAAAAAACCCCAGAACGTAAAACCTTACCACAAACAAAACAAAAATCTAGAATCATACAATAATATATATATACGGATAAATATATGTATTTTACATTCTATATTACATCCATCTGAAAATTCCAGGTTTAGCCATTCTTAGTGCTCATCCATCAGGAAGGAATGAGGAATTCATAAACCAGTAAGGTAACAAATGTGGTTTTCAAGATCTGCATTAGACAGCAGTTTGGCAGTTTGGAAGTGCAATCATAATGTATAAACGAACTATATTTTGTAATTTTATAGGAAATCACCTTAAAACTGAAAACATGGTAGCAAAGTACTGTGGATTTTCAGTGTCACTCTTGCCCACACCACTCCTTTCCAAAGGGTTAAAAATGTCACACCTCAAGTTGCGCAAATATTCTCCTATGTTATGACATTGAACTCTCCGAGAAGGGGAAGGTTATACCTGCACGGGGTGACTGTGCACTGGAGGTGTACCTCCTGTTTAAGATTGGCAATAGCTCAGCTGGGATTGGGCAACCTGACAGCGGTGGTTTCAGTAGCCACGAGCCGAGGCAGCAGTGGGGGAGGGCACAGAAGCCTTCTGTCTGTGGCATGGCCAAGTGTCTGCAGGTGGGAGCCCTCCTGTTCCCACATCTGGACAGGACACAAAGTTATCTCTGGCACATGAAAGGACAAGAACAAGCAGGGGCTGCTCACACCAAGCACCCTGAGAAACCTTCATGTAAGCAATAGCTTAGGCTGCAGAGGTTGCTCCAAGACTCACAGCTGGTTACTCTTGTGTGCACACACGGTCTAACCCAAGCAGACACTTCCTTCAAGCTCAAAAAGTGTTTAGACAATGCTCTCAGACACATGATGTGATTCTGCTCGTCCAGTGCAGAGCCAGAAGTTTGACTTGATGGTCCTTGTGCGTCCCTTCCAACTCAGGATATTCTGTGATTCTAGGAACCACTGGGGTGGTATGGCACATCAAATGCAAAGAACACTTGAACAGTTATTATGTCACTCTCTGACTTTTAGTTTTCCCATGCAAGCTGTAGACAGGTTTCAAAATACATTATCAGTGAAAGTTTGCAAAGATTTCCATGTGCATTTTGGTTCATTACTGATCAATAATGTTAATATGGCTTTTGTGACAGACTTAAAACACAGGCCAATGCTGTGAAAGCACCTCCATAGTTATTTCAGGGGTTAGTCTAATGCATTTTAAAAGGATTTAAACCCTCATTTGTCATCTTCTAGTAAAAGAAAAAATTGCATATAAATCTGTGGGTTCCTTTATTATTGTATCAAATTATGAACAATATAGAACCAATCTATTCCTTCAAATCTCTATGGACACGTGCCTATTCACTGAAAAGTTTGTGGTCTTTATCCTAGACCCTTCGTGGCCACTAAGGCCTTTCTGTGATAGATAGAGAAAAGATGGGTTTCTGTGGGATTGTTGTTTTCCTCCCTTGTCATCCATCTCTGCTGAGAGAGTAGAATGTGGAGAAAAGGTGGGGCTCTGGCTTGCCGCCCACTCTGCTGGAAAGATAAACTGTGCCAACAGGCTGGGCAGCAAGCAAGTGCTGATCCAGACACCAGCTGCTGCCAGCAGAGCTCTTGCCATAGGGGCAGAGGAGGAACCAAGCACAGATCTTGTCATCACAGTTTGTTTTCTGGGCGGTCCCTGAAGCGGCACAGTAGTGCACCACCCTGTGTAGCAAATTCACAGGAAGTCTTGAAATTCTCCTAGTTTGCAACTGAGAACAGCGAGAAAGTATTCTCTCTATCTGTAAGTTGGTGCTCCATATCTATTTTTCCTAAGGACATCTAACGAGCTACTTTTGTATTCTTAATGCCCTGAACCTGAGGTAGTTCTTATGCTGTACATTTTCTGGATACCTGCAGATGACTCACTTGAAGAAAGGGAGTGTTGTTTCATTTTAATTATGTAATAATTTATACCCCTGCCCTAGACTGAGATTGCAGGGTGAAGAGAGCTGGCAAGCCAGGAGAAGACAGAAAAATAAAAAGGTTCCAAAGGTCCATCAACCACATTACACCATGTCAAGTACAAGGTGTTCAAAGGGTGTTTAAAGAACGTGGCAGACTTTTTATCTACATGTTGTCTTTTAGGGGACAGTAAAAGCAGACCTTTGGGAAGATTCACATAGCAGCAGTACAACTGGCCAGAGGTAGGATTAAGACATGATCAACTTCACATTCAAAAGAAAGAGGGAAACAAATGAGAGAAGAAAAGTTGTGTAGAACAGTCAGTCATTACTGCCTGTGTTTGCAAGTGATATGAAAGACTTGGTAAATGCAGTTGGAACAGTAGAAAGCCTCTCAATGTCAGTCAGCTTTGGATCATTACAGTGATATTGTCCAGCTAATTCATACTTCCTCCACCCCTCTTTCATTCTCCAATCCCTTCTTTGATAATTCAAGGACAGTTTTTCTGGTTTCTAATTATACATATTGCTCACAGGAGCAGGGTGAGAAAGGTGACCACATCCCTTTCTAAAAAGAGAAGCTCTACTCTGTCTTGTTGCTGTGTGACCGCATCGGTTCAATGATTCTGTGGTGAAACAACTGTGTACTTCATCTCAGACCAAGATCTCCTGGATTTGTACCATCAGACATCTTTGGAGGACATCCCTTCCTCTTCTTTAGCCATATCCAAAAGCATACTCCTTTAGCTAACCCAAATCTGGAAAAAGGCATAAGCAGCAGGATTGGTCTCAAGGTATGTTAGCAAAGAGAAAAGTATTATTGTTTTGTCACTTATTGATATTAGGGTGTAAAGTTTATGAAATCTGCAATGGGAGAGTTAAGAAACCTTTGCTGGCCTCAGAGGCTCAGGTGATGGGAAAGCCACCCTTTGCACCACTGATCGTATCATGACATGATGGTGACTAGAAAAATTTTATTGTACATTTTGTCAATCTAAATAAGCTCACAGAGAATTCCTCAAGGTAAGGAGGTAAGTTGTTTTCTCATTTCTCATACTTGTAATCTAAATCTGAATTATATATAAGGCTTTATGTACGTCAGATTTCATCTGCTTTTTTCAGATGCTTTCCTGACAATAGCATCAGTTAAGACTCATTCTTTCATGGCTACGAGTCTCACATTAATATAATTTAGTGATTTCAGCAGGTTCATGATGTCTGTATTTGGGGTAGGAATGAGTAAAAGGTAGGCCTTTGGGAGTGCATGTAGTAATTTAACAGAATGCAGCTATTCAAGTTCTGTTCCATTTATGGAGAATTGTAGAGATTGTATGACATGTCAAAGGGTCTTTTGTTCCCAAAGAATTAAGGAATATGGTGATAAAACATTGGTGAGCTTTCTTTTCAAATCTTTGTGCGCTTTGAGTTGTCGTTGAACTAAGGCAATCACAAATTAGGTAACTCAATAGAAACAGGAGCAGCACCAAGCCTGCTACTTTTGTATCTTTGCATGAGTACATATGTATTTGTCTTTATCTGCAGTGTATTGGTTTTGACTCAAACACAGAACCAAAACCTCTTTTCATCTATGTTGCTATCAATCAGGATTAACAGAAAGACGCATCAGAGGATGCAAGCGTGAAACGAGAATTATGTAACTTTGAAATTCTATAAAATCTATGTTGTAATTTATCCATTCTGAAACTTGAAAATGAAACCACCTCCTAACCATGGAAAATTTCTAAATTTCAGTGAATTACTGTCCTGAAAAAAAAATATTTAAATGTAGAAGTTTAACCCAATCTGTGAGCTAGAAGATAGTTGTGGACAATGTTTTTCTTCTCCCATACAGTGTTAAATATTTACACAGAGGACTGTGAGTGTATATAATTCTTCTGATTATAGCATGACTATATTTTTGTATCAAAATAGAAATAGTCTTCTTGAAATAGAAACCCTGGTATTCAGTATTCACTACAGACACGGCTCATGAGAATTGTTTTCTAAGGGCATTTGGGACTAACTTACTCCAAGAACAACTCCAGGATTTAGTAGCTGCAGCCCCACCTGACAGTCAGGGTTTCAAAGGCAGGAGGTGCTCCTGACTGCCATCCCTCCCAGCTCCAGCCGTGCTGCTGGCTGGAGAGCTGGCTGTGATACATAGGAAGGGTGCAGGCTGGTTGCAGCGGCGAACAAGTGATGTTGTGTACGCAGCGTGCTGCACAAGAACCACCGGGAATGTGCCACATCCACAGCTTACAGAGAGGAGCTTTCTGTTTTATTGTGTCTCTAGACCATGCAGGGAGCGTCCCTTCTGCAGTCTGCTTGTCAGTCCTGCCCAACTCTACGAAACCTTGGCCTGTCTGTGCCCCACTAATTGGAAAAGCATCAGTCAAGTGATGTGCTACAGCTTCACACCACTTCTAAATGAACTGTTTCGGATCCGTGGAAAGTTATTTATGCAGAAGGCTCATTAAGTTTCCCTTTCTGATAGTTCTGCTGGGCTGGGTAGCCTGAGACCTTTACTTCTGTTTCACAAAAAATCTTCAAGAGAGGATAATTCTAAGAATATAACATACTTGCATTACAGGAAGAGGTAAGGATAAAGTGAATTTTAATGGCACAAGCACCTCTGAGGTGGTGAGTCGCATCTCTGAAATGCTACTTTCACAACCTCAGACTCTCTTTGGCATGGCAAACAATAAGCAAAAACCTCCCAGAGAGAAATGGCTGTAGCTGGGTCACTCTGACCAGCAGGCCAAGCAGGATTACCCAGCCCATTACAATAAGGTAATTTTACATAAATTACCTGGTGTTTTGCTTCAACTTTGTTTTGTTAGGTACCCAAGATTACCAAAAGGCTTTTATCAGTCACAAAATATGACATGGTCTTGAAAATTGATTTTTTATTTTCTCTGGATAGTACTATTGCCTTCTCTGACAGTGTTCAGAGAAGTATGCTCTCACTGTTCAGATGAGTATGAGTCATGTAACTACTAATTTTGGGAAGCATCTTATATTATCATGTTGCCTAGGAAGGTTCTCACCACGGCTGGGCCCAGGAACATAAACTTTGGCCCACTGGGTCTGTCCCAGTAAATATACTTCCATTAATGTCAGTTCAATTGTAGACTATACCTCGGATTTCAAATCAGAAAAAAAGTTCACGTAAGAGGAATAGTAGAAAGAAAGGAAATTGAAGGCTACTTGCCCAAAACATATAGAACAAAATGGTAGGGAAAACAAATGTTGGGGGAAAAAAAGACAGCATGGAAGAATAAGCATGGAAGAATAAGCATGTAATCAATACCTGATCTTTAAAACAAAATCCCCAAAGTTCTACAGTTCTTACACTCAAGACTGTGTCAGTGTATTAAAGAGATCAGCTTCAGTCTGGGTTATGTGGCTGTCTGCTGTGTCCCTTTTTAGCCACATTTAAAATAACCCACTTTTAATGTCCTGATGGCTGTGCTGTTCACAGAAATTCCTCTTGCTCTATTCACATCCTGGGTTTAAACCATTTCCCCATCCCTTTTAATGTACATCATGTTCCTTGTCCTGCACACATGCTCTGAAATACTCTCTTAGGTAAAAGGACCCTCCCTTTCCAGAGTGTTTTTACATGGCATGATGGTGCTCAATCTGCCCTGTGGCTCCTGATTGTCGGTGCTGGGCCAGGACTGTATCATGCACCCGCTCGTCAGCAGTGCTGCCCCATCCCTCCCTCCACCACTTTCCAGACCACACCACAGTTTTAAGGCAGAAGTGAATGGTCAAGCAGGGCTTTCTTCAGCAGTCTTTTCCATGCAGGGAGTGGGAAAGAGTCTCTAGTTTTCTTTACCACACTCACAATGCTTTTTTCTAGGTCTTAAGACCAAAAACCCACTAAACTCTTCCCTGACTTCAGTAAGTTTTGAGAGATAAAAGGAAAAAATCTCTGAAGAGATCTGTCTTCCAAAACAGAATGGGTTGAGGGATAGCAAGACAAAGGAAAAGCTTCAGTATCTCTATGTACACAGAGGACAATTACCCAATAATTCAGAAACAGGATGAACTATCTCAGCAAAAGCTACACACACCTGTATCCGTATCCATATCCACATGCTCTTTCAGATGGCTTGTCATGTTTTTGTATGATTAGTATCTTTTTCGGTTCTTTCTTTGTGATCCTCAATTGACATCAGAGATGTTTTACACAAACGTCTCTAAAACAATGAAGAAAACCAAAATCACTGTTCCAAAACCCCCAGGTTCTCCAGGGCAGGGTCTGTCTTTGCTCTCTTGTTGATGCTGCGCAAGTGCAGTTTGGCACAGAGTCTCAAAGGAGGCTTCTCGGCAGCACACAAGACAAGGAGAACAAAAGATGAAGCAGAAACTCGTGGGCAATTTGCTGTGACTAAGGGCAGATCCAAGCACCCTTGTTCCTTGTTCCCCCTTGACTACCCCACTTATCAAGCCACGGTGCCTTTCTGAAGCAAATTCAGCCTCTTCAGTGGTATTTGATAATGTGTTAGGCTGTTATGAACCAGCAATGACATGGTATTTGTTCAAAACTACTAAATGTTTTTATCTGTTATTTTGACATGTTCCTCTAAAATGCAGATCATTTGCTCTCAGCTATTTTAGGTTCCTAACAAAAACAATAGGGCATGTAGGGTCTAAAGAAATAGCTCCCAAAACAAATTTCTGAAGAATGGGTGCTCTAGGACTTAAGGAAAAGGCCTAGCAAGCCCTGAAAATCTAACTTACTGCCTCTTTTTTCCCTTTTCACTATGCATAGCAAAGTAGAAGAGTTTTGTGAGCTTGAGGCTACACAACTCCAATTGCTATAATTACATAGCAAGGAATTTTACAATTGTACAGTAAGTCAACTCTCTTACAGGGACTAATGTTTAAATTGCAACTTCTAGATTGCTTAAAATGGGAAAAATACTTTTGTGGTTAAAAAAATGTTTGCTATTAGCTGAACCTAACCACAATAACTAACTTCTATTCACAATTTTTTCCTGTTATAAATTTTGGGTTGTTATTTTTGCTTTGGTTTTTAGGCTCAAACCTGGTTTCTGATTTTAGGATAGTCCCCAAACAGCTAAATCATAAAAAAGAGATTATGTGTTAGACTAGAGAAAAGGCTTGGTTAACTGGTGCATGTTCGCTAGTGCTGAGCTAATTTTAAGCTCTTTTTGCTACCTTATAAACAAATTCCTTGGTATTAGACTTGTCTTACTAGATTCCTTACGTGTTCAGTTACGTTTATACTACAAACTCAAATTCCTGAAATATTGCAGGCCAGTTTTAGCAGAAGAAAAATGTAGCCTTAAAGGTTTGATTCAGTAATACTACTAGCAGTGAAGGTGAAGAAAAATAGGAATAGGGTTCTGAAAACAGTACAAAGGAATAAATGTGAAATTGCACTGGTGAATAATCGATTTTTATTTTTCATTTGTAAAGGCCTGAACTATTTTACAGCAAGGATTTTGTCATCTAAATGACTTGATTTTCTTAGAAAATATGTTGAAGAGGCTCAACAGAGATGAAGCTCTACAAACAGGAAAGGGTTAAAGCAGCCTGGAGGAGGCTGAACATGCCACTCTCACAGACATTTTATGAGATTGGCAAATACTCATATAGCCCCTCTCCAAACTAATGCCCTTTGCCCAAACAAAGGAGCATAGCACCCTGATTGTGGGGATTACAATGCACACTAGAAATAGCCCCTCTGCCCTTTTTCAGAGGGACACGCAGTGCCAAGCAGCCTAGAGAAAAACAGATTCCCAAGTTGTATCACACAGCGTGCTCCTCACATTTCACCCAGCTTTTCCATCAGATATATGCGACTAAAGAATGGGGCACATGGGCACTTGGTCCTGCTGGTGCTCTGGAGACACAAGGCCATGAGTTTGGTAATTAATAGGCTTTCACTCTTTTGATGTGCTATACAAAAAGGAAGGAACATAATAAGCAAATACTAGTTTGATGTTTTGTACTTTACACCCCTGCTCATGTATATAAGGGTAGAGTAGAATTTACAGCTGAGGCGAGGGAAGTTCTTTTGGTGTAGTTTGCTAATGATGCAGATGGGGAAAGGTTTTGGTGTTTCTGCAGAGGTTTTTGTGCCTGTGCAGCTTTAGCAACTGTCCTAGAATAGGGAAGAGTTCATTAAGATTTAGGAGTAAAAAGGGGAGATGAAAAATGGCTGAACACACGATGAGCAGAGCTGTGAAATCAAGTTCCCATGATTTAATAGATGACCATTCATTCCTGGAGCTATGGAAACTAGCATGCAGTGACTGAAACAATCCACTTGCAAAATAAGGTATGTAACCTAGCCTATTTATTTTCATAAAGGTGAAAATTAAGATCATGCATGTGGCTCATTACCATGGCATGTGGCTCAGATGACCGGGGTAATTACTGAACTGCGGTGACTCAGTCAACTTCTACCCACGGTAACAGGGAAATGAGAGATCAATGTTTTGCTTTACAAATGAGTATTTTTGTTTCCCTACATACAGCTAGGGCAGGCAGCTGCCTTCCATAGGCCATCAGCACATGAGGGGTTGGAGAAAAGGAAACAGAAGCCAGCATTCTTGAATCTCTGCTGAGGAGTTGGGAGTTAAGGGGAGACTTCAGGTTGTCAAAGTGAGAGAAGATAAAGTTAAGGATGACCATAGCACAAGAAGTATTCTGTTATACACTGGGGTAAATATATAGAAACTGGTATTTTGATCATAATGCAAAAGTCTTGGTGAACAAAGGTGGGCATTTACAGTGATCTTCCACTCACGTAGTACAAAAAAGATAAGTGTGTCTTTTACTCTTCTTTTACTCGAAAATTAATCCAATGTCTGAATGATTCAAAGTCTTTTCAGTCTGCCTGGGATGGGGTTTTCTTGCATACGGCAATGCCATCAGCCACATGTAACTCCTGACCCAGATTTGCCAAGTCTTGCTTGCTGAGGAAGAAACTCACTTTTGGAGCCAGAGAAGCTGCTTGCATTTACTCAGTGTGGTTACTGAGCTGGGCAAGACACTTCTGATGGGCAGAATATGCAGAAATACGAGCTCAAGACTGAAGGGATAGAAGGGTTTGAGGAAAGGGGAGACCAAAAAGCAGAACCTGTGTGACTATTGCCAAGGCAGCCAGGTAAAAAGCCAAGCTAGGCAGCAACTCAGTTCCTCACTCGAGTTTCGTCCTGTAACTTCACTCAGCCTGCTTACTCCTGTCTCCTGGTCCCTGTGTTGGCTGCTGGCCTGACCCGTCTGTTGTCTCTGCCGTCCTCCCACCGTGCCCAGGAAAGCAAGGTGGCACAAATGGAGAGGAGCAGAGACACTCCTGAAATACCTGGAGAAGCCAGGCTGCGCAACGCCAGGCGCGCCGGGCTGCGGACACCCGCAGCAGTAGTGACAGTCAGATTCCCCCGCCTCCAGCCTTGTTCTGCTTTCACACACAGGTGTAGCAGCCGACATTCTGGGCAAAAGGGCTGAGAGGGAATATTCCTGAAACAGCACACACAGATTATAACGCGATGCCCACGTTTCCACGAAGACTGTGCGGCTGGGCGCCCCGCACCGCCCGGAGAGTGGGGCTGCCCTCTCCGTGCTGGGCTCGTTCCGCAGCAGGAAAACCTCGGGAGAAGCTTGCCTTGCCGTGCCACGGCCCTCCAGCCTCTCTCCCTGACCAAAGCCGCTCGTAGTTTTAAAAGTTGTTTGTGCCGCCTCCGAGAGAAGAAAAAAATATCTGTATGAACAGAGGTGACGAGAAACAGGCCGTAGGTGGCAGAGCCAGGGCTGGGCAGGGTGTGAGGCTGAGGGAAAGCCTCCGCTCTCCGCAGGGCTCAGTCTCGGGCACAGTTGCCTGAGAAGCACTGGGTTTGCCAAGTTGGTGGCAAAAGAGACGCAGGAGGGTCCTGGGAGCTGGCGCTGGAGGGGGTGTTTATCGCTCCTCTCCCCCGCCTGTTACCCCATCCCCTCCTCTCCCTCCCACGCCGTGGCGTGGGCGGCCGCCCTGGCAGTGCCCGCGGGGGCAGCCGCCGTGTTTGCGTTTGTGCCGGGCAGTCACATGGAAACCGGCAGGCAGCGGCCCCGCACCCCCGCGCTGCCCGGGCAGCGGCCAGCCCAGCCCAGCCCCGCTGCGCCGGGAGCTTCGCCGCCGGACCCCCGCCCCGCCGAGCCCGGCTGCGCTCTGCCCGGGAGGCGCGGCTGCCGGCCCGGTAAGGCGGGCGGGGGCCGCCGGGGCAGCGCCGCACATCCCCGCCCGCGGCCGGGCCGGGCAGCGTGGGCGGCGGCGGCGGCCCGGGCAGTGCCGCCCGGCGGCGGGGCGGGGAGCGGGGGAGGAGGGGGCGAGGGTGAGGGCGGCTCTCACTCCTGTGCTCTCCTCTCTTCCCTCCCTCTCGGTACCCCCGCCTCCGACCTTCGCCGCTGTCGGGATCGCGTCTTGCACCGGTCCGTCCTCTGAGAAGCGCCGAGGGGGACCCGGCCATGGAGACCCTCGTGCGCCCCGGGGCCAGCAAGCCCCCCACCGGGTAAGCTCCCGCCGGGACCCGGGCCGGGCCGGCCGCCGCTCCCCTGCACGGGCGGGAGCGGCTCCGGACGGCGACAGCGGCCGTGCCGGCCGGCGGGCCGCGCTGCCTTCCCTCCGTCCCGCCTGCCTCGCTTCCCTCCGCGGCGCCCAGCTCGGAGCGGCGCGCAGGTGTCGGCGCCCGGCCCGCTCGGAGCGGGCACGGCGGGGAGCGGGGGGCGGCAGGGCGGGGAGCCCGGGTGCAGAAAGGTCAGGAGCGGGAGAAAGTGCCTGTTTCGCCTTTGCCCTGCGGCACGGGCGCCTCGGCCCGTCTGCCGGCGCTGCCCCTCCGGCTGCGAGACCGGGGAGCCGGTTCGGTTCGGGGCTTGTTCCCTCCAGGGGCTGATTCGGAGCGGCCCTGCAGGACGAAGGGCAGCCGCTGCTTGCGGCTCCCGACCCGGGCCACCGGGGCTGGAAGGGACACTGGCGGGGAGGGAGCGGGGCCGCGGCGGGGCTCGGGGCGGACCCGTCCGGCGGAGGGTCCGGGGAGCACCCGCGGCCGCAGAGGTTCTCGCCCATACCCCCGTCTGCCCGAGCGCCAGGACGCCGCTGCCAAAAGCCTTTGAAAGGTTTATTCAGCCGTCCCAGCCGTGGGTCTCAGCCCCACCGCACGGCCGCGGCAGAGGAAGGAAGAGCGCTGCCAACCGCGAATTAAAAGTGTCCAAAATTGTCCGAGGTTGGTGGGAGACTGCTGTGCGTACTCCCAGTGCCTCCTGCCTTTGGAGACAGGCACCGCTCTCGCAGCACTATTGCTAAGTAGCGGTCAGCCCGAGTGCAAACCGCGGGAGGGTTTGGGGTTTTTCAGGGGAAGAGACCCAAGAGAAGATATGCCAACAGTGGAATTTATTAGTCCGTTAATTAAACGACGAGAACAGCAACACGATGAGGTCCTAAGTGATCTCTTTTGTCAGAGCAGAAGCTGGGCAAGTTTTAAGAGCTGTGCTGTCTGCTCACTGCAATTTACTGCTCTACTTCACACTGTCTGCACAGACTGAAAGAGACTGATTGCTTCAGCAGCTTTTTTATTTTTAGTTCTAATGTTTATGTCATAAATTTATTTTCAACAAAGTAGGAAACAGCTCTAAAGTGCTTGCTAGTGGGCTACAGTAGTTCTGTTCAGTTTCGTTTCCTTAGTTTGTGTTTAATAGGGAACCTCGTAGTGCCTAACACAGAAAGTAGTACAGGGAGCAATGAGTGAAGAAAAGATGTCATTGCTAGTGCTGTCATAATGAAACAATGTGTGCCATGTTTTTTTGACTTGCAGAGTATGATACAGCTTGCTGCTCTTTTTGTAAATAAAATGCTTAATTCCAGCTGAAAATGAGCCTGTTTGACCGTGACCTTCTAGGCTAACCTTCCAGGAAAAGTGGTAGATGTAAGGTGCCTCCCCTCGCTGTATTTAGTTGATGTAAAAGTACAGCTGCTTTCTAAAATCATGACGAAGAGGAGATCTATGGTGCCAATTTACATGTGTGTTTTGAAGAGTAATTCAAATGCAGTGCTGATTAAAAATTTGTCTCAAGTGCAAGGTTTCCAGGGATTCATTAAAAATTTTTAATTTGCAATGGGAACGCATGTCATTGGTGCATCTCAGAGATGACCACTGGGATCTGGGGGCATTTCTGAACAAAACTCCTAAATCCTTTGTAACCAGTTTCATCTGTGTAAACTTGTCCTCAGCCAGACTGGGATATCACATACACGAACAGAGGTTACAGTAACTGTGTTAACTTCAGTCATATTGCTGCGGACACAGCTCAAGGAGATGAGTCCAATCATAGGGTGCAGATGCACTGGTGATATTGTGTAACAAAGTGTGTGGGTGCTAATCTGCTCATGTGGAAGCCGATGGCCGCACTGTCGTGTGCACCAAGGGGTGACTGGCTGTTTCATCTGAGCTCATTTCAGCCGTGAATTACTTCATGCTGCCTTTTCTTGTAAGTCAGACCTTCCCAGCCTGGATGTGTCTGTGCTGTTAGCAGGGGACTTCACTGGATGGTTCATAATTCCCTGAATTGCTATCATCCCCATTGGACACCAGTGGATGTTTGGTCCCTAACCAGATTTTACTCACTCAGTGATGAAATCTGCTAGAGTCAGGAAGGTGCAGTGAGAGCACAGCTTTGTCTGTCTTTTTTGGTTTCCATATGAATCCAGACATGAGCTGCATCTATGGAGCGTGACTAGGGACCACTGGCTGTTAAGCCAGTTGTGACAGAAATACCTTCCTTTCATGGCAGAAGACGTGCTATACACGTTTCCAGCTTATTGATTGGCTTAGCCTGAGGTTATGAAAGGGAGGTTAAAATGACCATAACTTCACAATTTTTAACAAAATTTAGGCAGAGCTGTTTTGTCTCTATGTAAATCATTAACAGCAACATTATGACCTTCCCTTGTTAAACAGTGAACAAATTTAACGTGTCATTTGGTGCAGGGTAGAGCAGCTCTGCTGTGTGCTTACACACATAAATTGACTATGTGTGTTCCGTGGAACAGTTCCTTGAAAATTACGCATTTAAAAGTAGGATACTGTTGTGGGTTTTTTTGTTTTAAATGGCAAAGGAAAAACTGCAGTTTTTGCTGATGTTGCAAGGGTTTTCCCATTTTTCAGTTTAAAAAATAATTGTAGACTTCAGAACCAATAATTTTATTATTACTAATTGCTAGGTATGAGTTTTTTAAAAGCTTTACCAAGTTCATAATGCTTTATTTAATGAACATTTATTTTAGTTTACAGAAGTGAATTTAAGACAATCAGTAGCACCAGAAACTAGGATTTACTCTGTGATTGTGGAATGGATACTAAAAGACAGAAATACACCTGTTTAGTATCTAGTATCTTTGTGTCTGTGTCTGCTCTTACTTCATTAGGGAGAGCAGACAGAAGCTTCTCTGAGTGTCCGGTTGGTTTCTTTTTTGACCACAATATGGCATAACAGACATACACTGGTCATAAACTGCACTGCAGGCACAAGCCTAAAGTAAGAACTTGCAGGATCAGTTCTGTCTTCTCTGTTAGGGGCTTTGCAAAGAGCAGAGCATCTTCCCTGGCTGCTGAAGGCATCTCCATCTCCCACAGAAGCCAGTAGTTTATGGGTCCATCTCCATGCCAATGTCTGAGCACAGAAAAGCTTCCTCTGGAGCCTGGCAAATATGGGGAAAGCCTCTATGTTAAACTGGATGTATGAGTGCTTTCTTTTAGTAGGACCTTTATTTTCTGTGCTTCAACTTCCTTCCTTATCTCACAGGGCGTGATAGTACTAACAAATACTGGCACATCTTAGCACACCTACTTTGGAGTGACTTGCCTGCCGGATTGAAGTGTCCCTGGAAGTCAGATAATGGATGTGAAACATCAGTAATGTTTACATGCGGAACCTGGGAAAGCAAACCCCCAGCTACAGAGCAAGTTGCACATCTCAGCTTGTTGAAACCATTTCTTACTATTTTATGACTACTACACATAGTTAAGCAGGTTACTTTGTGAAACTGCATAAACAGCTTTAAAAAGTATAATATTATTGTGTTTAGGGTTTTAGTTTCTTGTCTAGAAAAGCTGGGAGAGCACTGTTGTGTACAGAACACCTATTAGTCTGTGTAATACTAGTTATTGTACTCTAGCTCACCTCCAGGTGTTGTAAGATTTAGGGTAAAAAGAATCAACAGTGTAATTAATTATTGATTGTAAAACTGAGAAGTTCGTATGTTTTCTTGCTTTGTATTTATATGAGATTTCTGTGTAATGTGCAGAGTAGTGGATGGCAAAGGGCAGTGACTTCAACTAGAAATGTAGAGTAGCAGTGTGGTAAAATCCCAAAGTGGTTTGGGTTGAAAGGGGCCTTAAAGATCAGCTCTTCTGCTTTAGGCAGGGACACCTTCCACTGGACCAGGTTGCTCAAAGTCCCATCCAGTCTGACCTTGAACACTGACAGGGATGGGGTATGCACAGCTTCTCTGGGCAACTTGTTGCCCTGTCTCATCACCCTCATGGTAAAAAGTTTCTTCCTAACACCTTATCTAAACCTATGCTCTTTAAGCTTAAAGCCATTCCCCCATGTTCTATCCCTGCATGGTAGCAACTTTCAAGATTGCTGCCTTGACCAGTTGCAAGACTGGCACTTTTGCTTTTGGCTTTGGCCTTCACATTGTGTCCCTATTCGTATCTGCAGCACTCCTGCACAATTCCATCCACATTTCGGATGTGCCCACCTGAGACAAGGAGCTTCCCTGTGATGCGTTTTTCTGGCACCACAGTCAACATTAACCTACCTTCCTCTCAGTCTGGGTCCAAAGTATTTCTTTCTGTGTCAGTGGAGATACATCACATTAAATAAAACCCTGTTATAATGACAGAAGAATTGTGCTTGCTATTGCGTAGAATGAAACAGGGCATTTTTTTTCTGTGTTCTCCACCTCCATATGAATGTAACTATTGAGCTAATATACTGTAACAGATTTGTATTTTCAGTCATGACTAATATCTCGGGATTGCTGAAGATAAGGATACTAATTGTAAGAGTAAGCCAAATGGTGAGATAAATGCAATGCAGTCCAGTCCTGACAGCTGTTCTTTATGAAGTCCAGGTTCTGATTTCTCGTATCTTACTTTTCCTTTTTTTTTTTCACCTTTTCCTTTCTTTCAGAAATCTGCCAGAGTAGAGAATGAAGGTGTTATAAAATCGCTTTAATTTCTGGACTGTGTAGAATATTCAGGATTTGTTTTGACTTTCCCCATCTCCCAGCTGTCTCTCACTATATTCTTCCTATGGAATCCTTCATATTTTTTCATCTTGGTATTTTATGCCACTCCTGCCACTGTTACATGAAATTGAACCTTCTCTTTTTTACTGTCACCTGTCTCAGTTGTTGTTCATATTCTTTCCCTTGTAATTGCAGATTCATTTTTCTTCAGGTTTTGCTCCTGTAAATTTACATCTTGGTCAAATTGGTAGTCCTCATGTAATCACTTCTCTGCTCTGCAGGAGGTAGCACTACATTTTGATAGGACGGATTTTACTTCCCACCCCATCTGGGCTGGATACACCAGTAACAGTCAATTTCAGGAGACTGCACTAGAGAAGGGGGTGTTAATTACAGTTTCAAGTGTTCTCATGGGTACGCTTTTGGATGATGTTGACTCTTAAAGAAAAACAACTTCAGTTCAGTAAATACATGGCTGGTTTGTGTGTAGGTAATCTTGCTGCAGAAGTGGTATATTTCTTTTTGCCAAGTTATTCAGATCCCAATGCATGCTTATGGCCAGAATGAAAGGAATTTACTTTCCCTTCAAAGGAATGAGAGTTCTCTTGAATACGTGTATTTATTCTTAATCATCTGTCCTTATGTAGACTTCTGTTGTCACAGACTTGAATTATATTACAAGTATTTACAAAGACTTCCTAACAATATTCATTTGGCTTAAGGAAATTCGTGTAGAAAACCCCACAGTATTTTTATAGGCAAAACTGTGAACACATTTACATGACCAGATCCAAAAGCAGCCAGGAGGCCTGTGACAGAGTTAGGGAAGTACCTCACTTCTCCTGAATCGCAATTCAGTGCCTTAACAAGTATTCCCCTGTGTCTGGGCTTCAGCTACTCTGTTACCATCAGCAAACACTTGATTTTCTGGCAATGACTGTGTTCTGTATACTGCAGCTTTTTATGTTGCTCTGGCACTGTGATTTCCATGAAAATTGACAGTTTTCACACTTTAATGCTGCTTCTAAAAGACTGTCAGGCCTTTAGAAATTGTTTTTTCCGTAGTGGGTTAAGCCAGTTTCTGCATGAGAAACTGGGAATTGAAAAAGATTTATAATCTGCATTTCCAGCTAAAATTATGATTTAAGGGTCTTTTAAAAATGGCTGCTTTTACAGGTAATGGAAATTACAACCCTTAGTAATGTATTAATCCTCTTAATATAGGGAGTCTTTCCAGAGCTGTTAGTTGCCCAGTGAGCCAAGCTGCTTATCATTAAATAAATGATGCTGGGAATAGTGTATTGTTGTCATAGTTTCAGTGTGAGAGTGTCAATGATGAGGCAGGGACTTAACCCATGCTAAGGAGCAAGTCACAAAGCTGTGTGGCAGGGCTGTGCTCTGATGGCATTGATGCACAGCATCTCATACCCATTTAAGTCCCCTCGTACCAGAAACTATGTCTTTTCAGTTTTTTTAATCCCTCAGCTAACAGGCTGCCTCAGGTGCTGTGCATTTGTGCAGAGGAGTTGCCATAACCAGAGAAATGGGAAAGAAAATGGATTGAGAATGGGTTTTCTGTCTATGTTCTTTTGTTCTTACTATAGCTTCCAGATTCAGAGTGTCTATGGGACCAAAAATTTAATTTCTTATTCCTGTAAATTCAACCTGATATTTGCAAGTTAAGATGTGTTTTGTGTGTTCCTTGGGATGTGTTGTATGGAAGAGAGTTGTCAGTCTCCTTTACAGTTTCAGAAATGAAATGTGAGTTACAAAACCTTCTCTAGTAGTCAAAAAATGATGCAACCTGGGTACACTTTTTTTTTTTGACATGGTGAGCATCATTAAAGCAGGTAGGAAAGGTGGAAATGAAGTGGTGTAGTCTGGCCTGAGGTACTTGCAGATGTGCAGTAGACAGACTGCGTTTTTGGGTTTGGTTCTGTGTTCTTCAGTGTCTTGTTTCTATTAAAGGTGGTTGACCTGTGCCTAAGTATTTAAGGCTGGTCTGTGAGCTATTCTGCCTATTTCTCTCTCAATGTTGCTGTGCTGTATGCAAAGTGGAATAGCTCAGTAAGGTGTGATGGAGAGTCTCACCTAAGTAATCATCAGCCATGTAATTAGGGAACTCTCCTACAGAAAACCTGTGTTACTTGGCAAAGGAAGGGCTGAGGATTTAACCTACAGTAGCTTTTACTACACTGTATTGCCAGGACCACCCCACAGCCTGGAGTCTTCCTTTTTCCTTTATGTGAGAAGCCAGACAGATGTAAGCCTCAGTATTCCTGAAGCTGCTGTGTTCTAGTTGGTGTTTCTGTAGCAAGCTCTTACTAGTGACTCAAAGGCTAGAGAAAATATGATCTTCCTCAGCCGTGCTGGTGTTGTGGTGATAACAGTGAAAACTTCCTTTGTTCAAAAAAGTAAACAGGTAACATGCAAAATCATCCCTCTGACATGGAGCTTGAGCAAGAAAATTACGTTTTATATTATCAATGTTCTAAATACAGTCATACTGTAAGGTTCCAACAGCAAGTACCAATCCAAAAGTACTTAATCGGATAAGTGTTACTTAACATTTTCACCAAGAATGACTAGCAAACAGTGATTCTCTGTTTGCCATGCCTGCTTTCCTTTCCTGTGAGTTGGGCTTTATTTAAGTAAATGCCTGCTGATCTCATTGACTGTTACTGAGGTGTTATTGTGAAGTTGTGCCAAAACTGTTGGTTTTCAGTAATCAAAGATTAATGACTTTTTTTTTTTTTGAAGACCACACAAATAGAGATTTAAAATGGGTAACATTAATAATTGATGAGATGCATTGCGAATTTTCAAACATTGTTCCAATAAACGTATCTGTTACCTTTCATGGTAAGATGATATAAAACCTCTTTATATTAGTGCTTTTTGGTAAATATTTCAGTGAGTTAGTTAGACTAAAGAGCAATAAAATTCAAGGGCCTGAGTACAAACACACCATTGATGATCAGTTGTTGCCATCTCTGAAGTCTGACGGTCATTCCTGTTAGTCCGCTGGTCCCCTTTTCTCTGAAAAGGCAGGGGGTGTTTTTTATGTGGAGGGGAGGGTGGGGTGGGGTGGTGGGGCAGTGTTTCTTCTTGGTGTTTGTGTTACATGATGCCAGGAGATGGTGTGGTGGTGGTGTGAGCAGGAGTTTGTCCTTTGAGGTTGTGTGGAGGTCTCCCTGCTGTAGTATATGTAAATCCAGAATCATCTCAGTCAAGGCTGGCATCTCCAGGGACACAAGAGGAAGGCTTTGCTTTAAATTACCTAGATGACTTTTGTTTTAAAAGCTCGTTTCTTCCTTCTTGCCTCATGCATCCCACAGTGGGCATTCTCCAGTGCTCACCCTGGAGATTTGTTGGGTGCAGCAGTTTTCTGACGTAAGAGAAAATAAACTAGTGAATTCTGCTCAAACCCTTTAAAACAGTCATCTTTTACTTTTGTTGTGTAGAGTTATTTTGTGTATGACAACAACTAGTTTTTCCCTGCATTAGTAGGTTCCAAAAGATAAATAAAAACTCAAAGTTACTTTACAAAAACCCTTATTATTTAATTTTTTTCTTACTTCTGTGCTTAGATGACTTTCCTTTCTTCATTTTTCTTTTTATGTTTGAGGTCGGTATCTTGCATAGGCAGCAAAAATACTGCCTAGGAAAATACATCAAGTATGGCATGTGTGATCTAACTGTGCACAGGACATGTATTTTCCCTCCTGTTTTTGTCTGAGTTTGCCAGGAGGGGAGTCTCCAAAATCAATAAACAGTTTCAGACAAACTGAAAAAAAAACCAAACATTTTCTGTGCTTTTCTTCAATGTCTGCTCCTGTGGCAGTGCTTTGTTTCTGAACGTCTCAGCAATGGTTCAGGATGTTGAGGAGGCAATATCTTGGTGCGAATCCAGATTCCTTCTGTTTCTCTTTGTGGTTTGGAGTTTGGTTTTATTTTTCTGTTTTTTTCTTTTGAATAACTTCTCATGGTACTTTTGGAACCAAGCCTACACTTTTATGGATAATAAATAAATTACTGCTGGGTTCCCTGGGGGTACAGCTCACGTTTCAGTGTCAACACAGCTTTCTCTGCTCTAAGGGGGCTGGTCATGTTTCTTGTGGTCGTTCTGAGGAACGCTTGCTTCTTGCCACTCCTTTGAGACAGGGCTTTCTTCTTGGGAAGGAGGTCAGCCTTTGGCTTCTGCTGTGATTAAATCTTGGTACTGTGACACCTCCAAGTGCTCCTGACTCTCCCAATTCATTAAATACAGCTGCAATTAGGCCAGATCATGTTGCTAAACTGACGGAGTTGTAATTAACAAAGTTATTTATTTTGGTTGCTTTTAAATACCTGTTGCTTTTCCTCAGCCGAACTGGAGAGTCACTCGGTCATGTCACAGCAGCACAGAGCAGCGTCACGCACCAAAATAATGTTACATTGCCAGATGTGCATAACCTTGTGCTTTCTGAGATGTGTCGTCTTTTTGCTGTCTTGTTTCATGGCTGCTCCTTAAGGTCTGGTTTGCAGCCTAATGCCTTGGGTAGTGACTTGTTCTGCGGGGGACAGATTGGACCATTGTCTGCTCAGTGAGTCCCCAGCCCTTCATTTACCCAGGGAAGGAAGCTGCAAATTGTCCAACACTGGGCTGTGTGTCAGAGTAGATTTGCCTGAGCCCAGGCTGACACAGGAATGATAGGGACCAACCAGAGTGTGACAGGAAATAATCCTCCAACTCCATCATGTCTCTTGTAAACCAGAAGATATTTTTGTTCCTGCTCTTACACTAGCAAGTCAAGGATTGCTATCTTCTGAGCAAGTCTGTAATTCCTAAATATAATGCGTTACTGCAGAATCGCTTCTTTTTATTAAGTCTACCTTTTCTGTTGTGAGACAAACACAGACGTATCCATGTCTGATGGATGGAGGGTCCAGGATCAAACTTAAAAGTATAATAGAATGAAGTCACCTTTTACATGAGTCATTACCTAACAAAATTTTATCTTAAGTTCAGAGTTCTGTGGATTTTCCAAATTACTGTGCAGGTAGGAAAAGGATAAAAATTTACACTGCAGTTTTAAATAATAAATTTAATTGTTTCATTTTTTCCCTTCACCCCAAGTCTTATAGATTGTACCAACTTTATAAAACATTTCAGAAACTACTACCTAAGCAGAGCCCTAAAACTCTATGTTGATGATTAAAGCATGCCATGATGACAGTAAAGTTGCTTTTCTTCCTAACTTCTAAGCAAATACTGTTAATTGAATTCTTCTTCCAACTTTTACATGGATTTGTAAGAAACAAGAGAATACCTTCCTGAAAGAGCAGTTAGTTATTCTGCAATAAGTATTTACCCAGTTTTCAACTTTACAGGTGTCAGGAAATACTACTCTTCTACAGAACATTGATTCTGTAGAATTCTTTCTGAAGAGGACAAATTGTGACTTTTGGAACTATTTGAGTATCAGTGGGTGCAGCTGTTCTTTGATTTCTTTGCTTTTAGTAGTTCTGTTTCACAAACAATAATGTCTCAGGTGATTTTAGCACTTGATGTCAGGGTGAAAATCCAGGGTCTTCCCTCTCCTGGCTCAGATGTACTATTTCTTCCTACTTTTTGTAATGTTTACTATCCTCCAGCCCCATATAAAACAAACCAGGAATTTAATTTTTTTCTTAGAAACACCTTTATTAATTTTTTTTAAAATTTTATTTTATTTTGTTAAGGCTGTTAGTGTAGTATTGTACAAAATGACTGCTAGGAACTGGGCAGGCTCAGTGTCTGTCTGTCCCCATGGTCTATTGGACTCTGTTGGGACAGAGTCGGAGAGTCTGCTTGTACTTGCCCAAGAATGAAGAGCAGCAAAAGCACTGGCTAATTGTTTAATGCAATATTGGAAATGGGACTTTAATCAGCTGCTCTGAAGCAGCATGAATTTATTTGACCTGTTCAGCATGGAGGAGACTGCGCATGGCTACACTCCCATTGCCTTGATATTCAGGTTTTGAGCTGAAGAGCCCTTTGGGTTTGGTCTTGCTCTGCTTCATTTGCCAGGCTGAGGTGTACAAATCTCAAGCAGCGTGATTGAAGTCTCTGGGTCTGCTCCTGCATCATTCAAGTGTGAGAGAGACCAACGTGGTCTTCAGTTGGGCAGATCAGGGGCAGATCCGAGAAATACTCGTGGATACACACTGATCTTGTTGCATTACAGGGGTTTAAGTATATGTTTTATATTAAAGTAACAAAAATTTGGTATCTCATAAAAGGACAGGGGGTGTTTAGGTAAAGATGGGAGAGAGCAGTCTGTACATTCCCCTATGTGTTTCTTCTCTGGCTGATTTTCTTTACATGCTGGTAAATTTTATCTTTCCACAAGTATTCTACAACTAAAGGCCTCTTGGACAGTAATAATATATTGTTCCTACTGGTTAAGTATATGGAGGTCACTTGTTCCTGTTCTCACTTGTTCTTTTTGTAAGACCACAGAATCACAGAATTACCAGGTTGGAAGAGACCTTCAAGATCATCGAGTCCAACCTCTGTCCTAACAGATATTGCTTATATTTTTTTATAAAGCCTACAGCTTGTTTTGCCATTGCAGTAGTCTTATTTAAGAGTACTGCTCAAGTATATAGTTGTTTGTTGTTTATTATTGTGTATCCTCAAATTAGCCATAGTTATTTTGGAATGAAATCTCTTTGCATTCAAGTGGTTAAATACCACACTTTCTCCTATTAAAAATGAGATCCAGGTCTACTGGAAAATATTTTACACATATAAAACTGCCTGAAGTGTAAAACCTGTTTATACAGATACCATGGATTTCTTGCCATAAAAAGCACCGTAAATTCCCCCTGCTGCTTCATTTTCATAAGGAGTTACTTGAAAAGAAATACTGCTTGCGGTGAGTTGCCAATTACTTATATACTAATTTGCTACCTGAGAATAATTTCAGATTTTTAAATTCAGTTTGGTATTGAAGTGATAGAGAGGAAAAAATGTCTGAAACAACTTCATACTTTACAGTTTAGCTTAAATTTACCTGGAAAGAAACTGACCGTATTGATTTATTATTTTTTTAAATTTTATTTTATTTTATTTTTTTATGGGCATGAGTTTATCTTTTAACAAAAGTGGTGTATCTGTGAAGAGTTTTTTTAATATAATTTTTTTTTAATATAAATTCCCACTCACCTGTATTGTTACAGGAAAAAACAACTCTGTGTTGTAAATAGAATATTAAGCTGTCTTTGTGTAAGTACCTGTGTGCAAAACTGGTGCCAGATATGAATAGGAGGCTACATACAATGGCTGGGAGCAGAGAGCTCTGTTCTGCCATCATTTGAGAGGACATGCACATCAGCCTGCAGTACAGATCAACCCTTCAAGTGAATGAGCCAAACAGTTGAATTCTCCTGCTTCTCTTTGAAAGGATACCATTGCTGTGTGTAGGAAAAAAAATAAGTTCAGTGGCATTCAGCTGTACTATAATGATGCAGTTAAGCGACTAAAAATAGTATTGCTTTATCTTCCAGCAATGAGATAGTTTTTCTTACAAAATTCAGGGAATTAGGTGAATTGGAGACTTTGTGTTCCTTTTGTGCCTACTGAGGTACCTGTGATTTATTCCATAGTGCTTATCAGAAAAGACCTCAATTCTTCAGAAGTAAATTACGTGGGTGTAGAGGGGTCCACAGAGGAAGCTGTTTTGCAGGCTTCTTTGCGTGACGTTTGTGAGTAGTACATGTACAAGGGCTTGGGAGGGATGTGAGGAAGGGCTGGGCTGCAGATGCTCTTGCACAGCTCTAGTCCTTGCATACAGGCTAGCAAACCTTCTTACCAATGGGTAGCACAAGGGAGAGCAAGCACGTGGCTTACTGCTTGTAGAAAGAAACAGATTTTTCTTTTATCCTGCTGGTTTGTCAGGCTCTCTCGGCATTTAAAAGGAAACGTGTAATTATTTTAGGAATCTTTGAAAATGGCAGCGTATCTCTGAATTAATGTGTTCGTATTTCTCACTGAGTTGCAGATGGAAGATTCAAAACTGTGGTTTGGGCAACATATGTTGATTAATACTGGAAATAAATGCTACCCTATGGGACCTTGCTTCTGGAGCCAGCATGTCCACTGACTCGTACAGCTGTGCCATTCCTTCCAGGATTGTTCTGCAATCTATTTACTTCGAACAAATGTTGCAGTCATGGATAGACTTATAAGGATAATGGTCTGACAGACCATGCAGGCTTATAGATTATAAAATTTTCTGTACACAGGGAAACCAAGTGTTCACCAATTAAACTCTCTTTATATAGAGGAGCGATACTGTTGTGTTCCTCACAATATGTGCAGAAGACGAGAGGTGAGGAGTATAATTTTTACTGCTGCACAGTAGGGTGCAGGCCTGTTGACACCTGATGCAGACTCAAAATTGCCCAAAATTCTCTATTGGCTTGTGTAGCACAGTCAGCCTGTTTCTGTGGTTTAGCAATGTTGCCTGCAGATTTCACAAGTGGTGGAGTTTGGGTCTTCATGGGTTTCTTTTTAAATTGTTGGAAAGTACGTGTACGTTCCTGGGAGCTCAGAGTAAATAGATCTCACTTGGAAAAACACTTGGAAAAAATGAAACTGTCCCTTGATAGTGAAGTCTATTCCTCCTGGCCTTTTTCATTAATTCTCTGTGGCAAGTTTCTAATTTTATGGCGTGATGGAAGAGGAGAACCACGTCCTTGAATTTGTATCTGGAGTAAAGTTATCTTTGCTTGGGGGCTACGTTATACAAGCCCTGGAAGGAGCTCTCTTTGCCATGGCTTGTCATCTGACAGCCACATTCTGCTTGGTCTTGTGCTTTTGGTCTTTTCAGGTCTCGTCTGCAAGCCTGCGTCTCTCAGCAGAGCCGAGGCTCCCCAGATAGGCTTCAAGAAGCACTTTGGTTTTCTAACATTTTTCTTAAAATGACAGTGGGCCAGAAAGTCACAAGCTGAGTAGACCCAGGGAGTATGTGTAAAGACACAGCAGGGCGTGTGGTAAAGGGAAGTTTTAGAAGTCCACAGCTACATAAATTGCTTTCCTCAAGCCACTTGTCTTTGTTTTCAGTTCTCTCTGCTATCTTCTTTCATTGAGTATTACTGCGCTGCTGAAAGAAAAAAAAGGGGGGAAAAATGTTATCCATGAAATAGCAAGTTAAATTTTGCAAGCATAATAATAATCATAAAGTTTTACATGTTTAGATACCAATTTTATAACCAGTGTGTTATAAGAAACAGCTAAACCTCAGTAATTTATGCTTATAGGTAGGATTTCGGCAGAAATAGAATTACTATTTTTTTTCACTTAATCTAATTCCAGCTATTTTCATGCTCAGACAATACCAGTGTATTCTGCTATACACCTTTGTAATTACATAAAACGGATAACAAGCTGTATGACCTCTGTATGACAGATCTAAATATTGCCATCAATCCTTTTATTATGTCTGAATATGTCTCTGTGCTTAGATCAGTCTGCAATTCATAGTTACTTTTTACATAAAGAAATGTGATAGAACAGTATGTCAATGAACACTTAAATGAGAGAACTGAGTATGTCATAATGCACTTATTTTTTACAGTGAAAATGTTTTCCTTTTTCAGTAGTGTTTAATACTTCATTCCATTAAATTATTTTTATCACAAAGTGAAATTTGCATGTGCATTGTCAAAATGTGACAAAATTTGTATGATTTGACAGATAGAGTAGACAGAGTTCTATTGGTTTAGTACTTCAGTATATTACCTTTTTCACTCCATCTCAATTTCTTAATAATCAAAACAAGTGAATGCTGTGTAACTTTTATGATGTGGTTATATAAGTCAGGAAGTTCAGTTTTAATAACGAAATTAAATGCAATATACAAACAGCAGGGACCTTTTTATCTACGAAGCTGACTTAGTCTTGAGTGAAAGTTCAGAACTTTACTGCTGGCAGTTCACTTTCAGCTTTGCTGGAAAATTAATGTTTTAATGCCTGAATCCAGTTTTGAAAAAAGTACCCTTGTGAAAATAGGAGATTTTTCACTTTATACAACACACATATGTGTCATATCTTTCAAGTTTTGGTTTCTTAGTGAAAAAATTCTAGTTTAAATAAACTGCAGCAAGTTATCTTTTAGGGAAAAGGGAGGGTAAAAAAATTATTTTTTTTCCTTACAGGTAATGTTTTAAAGCTTTTTTCCCTCTTCCAAATTTCCCCTGAAATGACCAAATCAAAAAGACTTTTGTTTAATGAAACCTGCTTTTGATTAAGTTGATTGGGTTTTATTTACCTACTTAATCTGAACCATGCTTCTTCCTTATCGTGTAAAGTCGCTTACTGTTGCTAAATATACCCGTGTATTTTAAAGCAGCAAAGCTGTGCGTGAGTACGACCCATTCAGAGCAGGGTTGTAGGGTAGGGAGGGACCTGCTGGTAACCTGAGAGCAAGAGCAGATGCTAAATTAGCAGCTGGATCGTTAGTAACGAGTCCACAAATGTCTGCTGGGAAATGATCTTTGAGCACATGTAGCGTGGGTGTGTGGGTTATTCAGAGTTTCTAGCATCTAGTTGCTCTTTACCCGTGACTCAAAGGAAAGTCATGGAGCCATGAGGATTTTTATCTGTGAAGCAACTGGCAACTTGTTTTTATTGAAAGTACAGGCTGCATCTATAAATTGTCATTATAGTGCAGCATTTTTTATTAGGACATGCAGTTGGAAAATGATTGGAAGGGCAAGGAGATTGCTGGCAATATTTAGTTAGAGTTAAGTGAAAACCACAAAAGATCTGTGGAAAAGCAAATTACATTATAAGGGCATCATTAATAATCCCAGGGTTACATTCCATTTTCACCTTTAATATAAATAGATATCAACCACTGACTGTAGTCAAAAGTAGTTGAGATTACAACTGGATGGGACTCTAAATTGTGACCAGGAACTATCAGATGATGTGATTTAAGTGGTAGCCAAGCAGGAAATCCAAATAAAAGATCATGAGGAAACAAGGTAAGTAAGAGAGCTGGAAGAAAAGTGCTGAGGAGTCTGGCTTTACTTCATATTGAAAATCAATGTATTTCTTTATATCTTAAGCTAGTGATTATGTAAATATGTGCTTTGCAAGTCACCATTTCTCCATATTGAGGAGCATGTTACAGTTGGGGTTTTTTAAGCTTATCAATTTGGTGAAGATGATTCAATTTTGTAGTATAAACAGATACAGAAATGATACAGATAGAAACATGGCATATGCATATCATGGCCCTAATGTCACCAAAAGGTTTTGTGACTTTTTTTTTTTTTTGATCAGGGCAGAAAAGCCCAATTGGGCTTCTTTTTCCCCTTCCCTATTATGGAAGGGAAACTAGCCTTCTAGCTGATGAGTGTGATTCTGCCTACCAGTGACAGCCTTATCCTGGGCACAGAGTTTGTGGTGTTTTGAGGCAGTGACTATGATCTAATCCCCCCCAAAAAAGCCAACCAAAAAAATCCTCAGATGGCCTCCTTCCAGACTCATGTCCAGACGCCCACGCAGCAGTGATTTAACGTATGGAGGTGCTGTATCCTACTCAGTTATCCTCCTCTGGTAATTCCACTCCAGTACCAGGTCTGACTGAAGGTCAGTCAAAAGTTAAGGCTTTGGGGCTGGCAGTGAGGTTTTCAGTTAGGTGTCAGGAAGGGTTGGAAAGACGAACAGAAGCCCCCCTCCAGACACAAACTTCTTGGCTATTTCAGAGAGGGACGTGCAAGACAGGTCTACAGCTCTGACTTTCTTACTCTGGGAAAGGATGAAGAAGAAACATCCAAACAACTGTTTTCATTTGAGAATCATTTTCTGCTCAACAACCCAGCAACTAGACTAGATCTTTCCTCCTTTTTTTTTTCTGAAGAGTTAAGCATCCGTGTGAAAGACAGGGAGCAAGTTGCAGTCAGTGGGTTTTTGGGTGAGTACAGAAGTGCCCTCCCCCACCCCCCCAAAAAGCATATCCAGTCTTGGATTGTGGAGTGGCTATTAGCCTAAATATGGAAGAATGTTTATTTCATGTAACTGGTCACAAAAAGACATATATTGCTTGTATTTGCATGTGTATGTCTATACAGACATTATATTATCAAGTTTTAATTAACATCTTAATGCCTTGGTAGAATAGTGCGTATGTGTGAAGACCATATAATGTTACCCAGTTCCAAGTAGAAGCATGGGGGTGGATTTATTTTGGGAAGAGAAAAAACAGAGGTTACTCTCTGGTAGCTCTTTTTCAGGGAAATTAAGGAGTGTGAGTCTTCAGTTGCCTTTTGGCAAGGAATTGCTTTTCCATCTTTGTACACAATGGCAATTTAGCATTAATGGAAAAACAGAGTAGTTTGGTGTAACTCCTCCAGATAATACATCCCATTCTAGTGGGGATTTAAAAATATTCTGCTGCACAGCTGATGTGTTGGTTGAGACTGCTGCTGTGAAGCAGCTGGGATGGAAAAGGAAGAGTTAGGCAATTCTTTGTGATCAGCAGGCAAAGAGCAGCTACAGGTTTGGTGTTTGGGATAATTTTTAATTTTTAAAAGATCTGTTACGCAATATAACACATTTTTAAAAGAAATGAGTGTCTCCCCTACACAGGAGTTTACTGTGAGCCTTTGTCACTAGCAAAGTCACTAGCTTGTCTAACAATTATGTTCTCTTTATAAACAGGACTTAGCTATTTGGGCCCTATTTGCTTTAGTTCTCCTCAACTTGTTGTTTGTACCAGTGTGCCTCATTTTCTAGTGCTTCCTGATATTGTGGATAGTGTATGGGAATGACAACATGAATGATCTGCAAAGCTTCAGATTGCTCTCATGTACAGAGTACAAAGCATGTATAGGGAAGAAATCAACCATAAGCTTCACTCTTTGCTAATTTATGTAACTGTAAATCAGGAGTATTTCAGTCTAAATTGGTGATTTTTGAGACAAGTAGCCACTGTTTTTTATGAGATGTGAACCTTTAATACAGCATTTTAATATAAATTGTATAGTAATTTTAAAAAAGCTGATTAATGGAGAGAAAATGTTTATAATTTATGATAACTGACTATCTGTGGGGATTGTGGGAGCTAGCCTGGAAGGGCTAACCTGTCTGAGGCTTTGGTCTCCAACCCTGAGCTGGCATTGTGTACAAGAGCCAGTGAGGTCAGTTCAGAAGTCTGCAGAAATGACCTTTTAAGATCGTGTAGGCATGAACTTAAACAGCATTTGGGATTAAACTGTTTTCTCAGGTGTATGCATATTCTGTCAAATTTTGTGTCCTTTGAAACTGTGGTTAAAACAGACTCTTTCTTGGAAGTGGCTGATTGAAATAAAGTACGTCTGTGGATTTCTGTGTAAAGACCTGGAGGCTGCTTTGGTGCAGCGTCTTCTGGGAGAGAAGCAGCCCAGAAATCATTGCAAATGTGTGATTTGATGCCTTCTATATCCTTATTCTAGTTCTCTGCTGTAGAAGCTAAAATACCTCAGGTACAAGTTAGAGAAGCCCCTTGAAAAACTTCATTTGTACATCCAAACTTCATATATATCTCAATCGTCTTTTGTTATTTTTTTCAGCAAACCATTTGTGTTGGATTTGCAGTGAGAAATATCTTCCCTTACTGTATGGCCTAACATGTTGATATAAAACTTCTTTGCAGATCAGAATTAGTAGACTGAGAAGTGCAGTCAGTTCATGTCCCTGTGACAGGTAAATTCTTCAAATGCAGGTGTAACTGCAGTTGTCCCAAATGTGTGAAGTCAGGTCCTGCACAGAGAACACCTTCCTGTGTCTGTGTTGCATCTTGCTGGTTGTGGGTAGGGCATGGGTGATGCAGTCACACAGTTCTGTGGCTGCAAGGCTAAAATAAAATACAACAATACCAAGCAAAATTCAGTCCAGTTCCCCCCCGCTATAAAAAAAAAAGCAGAAAGAGTTGCTCCTGCATGTCTTTTGGTTTATGTATTAGTCTCATCCTGGACCCTGACCACACAGTAGACATTGGTAACAGATGAGCAAAGTTGATGTTTTTTGACATTGACAGTGGCTTTTTCCAACACATCCAGCTGTTGGGAAATACGGTTTAAACAATCATACAAAATCCTTGTGTTTTTTTAACTCATGTGATTGGAGGTATTGAAGATTGAAGTAAAAATTGGAGGATTTATGCTATCTCTGAGTCTGAGTTCTGTTCAGGTTTTCGTGGCATAGGACAAAGAGCTTTGGTGAGGAGGAAGGATATAAAGAAATGCTTGTTAAAAGGTGTTGTAAGTCTTTGGTCTGTAAGGGAGCCCCTGCAGACAGTCCCTCCCTCACGGTGTTTCACTGCGTGTTTTAACACAGATCAAGTTCGATGGAGCCTTTCTCCTCCTCTTCCACTCCCATCCATGCCTTTCAAATGCTTTCAAGTCTGCCTTTTCCACTGTGTTTCTCCTGCTGGCTACACCTGCCTCTCAAGGCTCTGTCCCGCCTGTGCAGAGCTGAATGTCTGTCAGGCTGCACTCTGCCAAGTCCCTGCTTTGACTCGGCTGCCTTAGAGGAAAGCCCACTGCTGCTGGCTCCAGACCACTCGGGCAGGTTACATGTGTGTCTGGGCTTGGCAGGCAGGTGTAAAAAGAGTCTGATTCTGTGTGCTGGATTATTCTTGGCCAAAGCGTTTCAAAGATAACACAGGTGTTCCCACAAATAAACCCACTTCAGAGGGGAGGGTGTGAGCAGGTTTAAAAGAAACAGGGCATAAGCAAGGCAAATCCTGTGCATTTCTGTGGCATTGGGATCCCATGAAACCTGACCAAAAGAGAAGCATTGATTCATGTTGTGTAAGCTGAGGTTTGGCTCTGAGAGAGAATTTTTTTTTTCTTTTTTCCTTCTTTCTTTTTCTTCTTCTGGAGAGGGAGAAGGCAGCAGTAGGGGCATTTTCCTTTCATATCCTTGCTGACTGCATACAGAGGAGCTGTTGTAATTTAGCTACCACGACTCACTTGATGATCAGCTGCAAATATAAATCCAAGATCAAGAAAAGCAAAACAGGGCTCTGGTCCCTCTGCGGAAATTGTTTCTCCTTCATTGCCCTAGGAGGATAAATGAAGGAGGCGAGACACTTAGCAGCTTGAATTAGGCTACTGTTTGGAGTGATTTCACACAAAACCCCCCCATAGGTAGATCACACGGTGAACTGAATCTGAAAATGGAAATACTATTATAGAGTGAGTGTCATAAATATACAACTACATACAGGTTGTTTTAGAAAAGAAAGGTGGCATAACTGTTTGGATTTTATATTTGAAAAAATATGTAGTGATACAACCAAGGTAATAAGAGAAGGAAATCTGTCTTTCTACTTTCTCACTCACAGTTCAGTTGTGATTTTCAGCTTTCGGATTCCTACCTCTTTTTGTGCCAGTTTCTGTAGCAGATAGCGGGGTACAGATGCTGACTTATAGGTTTGTGTTGAAATAAAGTGGTGAAGGCATGGAGAGAGGGGTTCAAAAACAGGCTGCTGCTTATAACAACGGGTGTGCCTTGTACATCTTAGGTCCTCGAAGGATGTGGAATTTTGATTTGACTGGAAAGGGTAGTTAGAAGCAGAGACTTTACAGGTGGTGTCACTTGACAGCCTTGATTTGATAAGAAGTGAAAGTAGATGGATAATTAGCACTAGAAACGGGACACTACCACGAAACACAGAGGTAATTTTTGTCCAGTGTCTCCTGGTGACGCTGCTATGAAAAGCTAGGGATTTTATTTTTTGATGTTGAATCTTTTTACAAGACAAATACCACTTCCTTAACTTTTTTAGATATGAGTTGTTTTCAAACAAAGTACATGTTTTGTGTGTTTAGTAATGTATGATATTGAGTTGTCTGTCCTTAATGCCAAATTTTCATCATGAGATACAGAAGTGCAGATTATCTTTGAGATTATGACAGCTGGGGACTACAAACTTTATATAGAAACACAAACTTTAGGAGCATTTCTAAAGTGGCAGTTTCCTCTATTTAGTCTTGAGACCAAACTGGTAATGGGATGGAATGTAGAGCTCATTTCCAGGGATTAAATCAGACTAACAGGAGAAAGGTTACTTTGCCCGTAACAGAATATCAGTGTCTATTCTGTAATAAATTTAAAATGATATCATGTATATTAAAAACATACTTCAGTGGGATTCCTTTTTGGCTCCAGCAATTGCTCATTCATTATGATCTGGGAATCCTCCTTTTAGCATATGGTGTCCTTGGGGGCTTGCATGTGCTTCACTTTCTATGTGTTTTCTTGGTGAATTTGCAGTCTAGTAGCTGTTACTGTGGAAAAGCAATTGCTACTTTTTTTTTTTTTTTTAATGAATATTTCAACATACCAACAAGGTTCTTGAGTTTTCAGGAACATTGTCTTGTCCTGGGCAGATCTCTTCCCTTCTGTTAGACAATCTCTCAGCTCCTCTGCTAGTACAGTGTCTTAAGTTTTCTTAAATGCCAGATCCAACAGTAGAATGGGAAAGAGCAGTTTGTTTAAGGATATCCCTGAGTGCAGAAAGTATTAATGTGCATGCTTTTTTTTTCCTCTTCTTCGAAGCTCATGTTCAAAGTTGAGTATTCTCTTTGTTTTCTGTCATAGTAGCTGGCATCAGATAGATTGTGATAAATCGTGGGATATGATACTGATTGACTTCAGGTCAACCAGTGGCACTGCCAGGATGTTCTGCTTATCTAGAACAGAAGTTCTTATCTAGAAAAGGAGTTCACAGTATCTAGTCAAGAATTAAACAGAGATGAGTAAATTGATGTGAGGAAAACGTACAGCCACTGCTTCGGGATCTCTGCATCAAACCATAGAATAATTGATGCTATAGTAAGCATTTTTCTGTCAGGAAGTTGAATATGCCTAAGGCATCTGGTTTTAATTGGTCAATTTATTATTTTCTGCAACATGGTGCATAATCCCACTATAGTGTCTATAAAAAAACTGCTTCCGCTTTTCTTTCTTGTTCCAAAATGGGGTACTGTAGAATATTTGTTGTATATGCAACAGGAGTAGAGACAGTGATCTGTTTTGTTTTTGGTTTGGTGTTTTTTTTTTTTTTTTTGCAGACAATGGCTTACTTGTGATACTGAAGATTAGCTTTCAATGAAGATTAGCTTTCAACAGATTACTGAAAAAAAAGAACAGATACACTGGGTATCTGGCAGTACTAGATTTCTCTGCAGACCCTTTTCAGCTGGAAAGCACAGCCCTTTAGACAGCCTTTGGATAAGTCTGGGTAGAGTGTCGCTGCCATTCTTAAAAAATAATTAATACCATTAGTGAGTTGTTTTAAACTGAGGGCTGAGTTGCAGAATGACAGATTTTTCAGTATTAACTAATTCAAATATCTGTAGGTTAGGTTCAGAAAACCTCAACTCTTCATCCCTCTACATGCAGAAAGCAGCAAAAGCTAGTAGTTCATACATCGAATTCTTCCAGCAGCCCTGCTCTTGCTTTTTGGAGGGAGGATGCATTTGCTCCCTGCTCTTCTCAATTTCTAAACAACTTGCCTACCTGTTCTTAATGGTTATGAATTTTGCTGAAAATGTTAAATGTTACTCCTTATTTGAACACAGGTAATTAATAGAAGTAGTGTGATGAGAGTGAGTTGTTAAGTAGCAACGGATAGTGTAAAATAATGAACTTTTTCAGAAGAAGGGGTGTATATCCTCTTCCTGGTTTCCCTGCTGGATTTAGGCTTTTTCATCCTTTTATCAGTGTGTTAGCTTTGTAGTACTCCAATTTTTAAGCATACCTTCTTACCAGCAGTTGCTAAGATAGGATCGATCTGGCAGGCCACGTGTCTGTATCTTCCTTCTCCTTTTGGTAGTTTCTTTCTTTAATTTTTATTTTCTTTGTTTCTGCAAGTTAATTTTTTCTTTTTTTTACAGTTTATACAAATATGGCTTTCATATTCTTTCTTTTTCTCCTTATGCCTTCCACCCTGAAGATGCTATTCATGTGCTACTATTCTGTTCCAGGCTAGTAGATTTTAGAAGGGTAACGTTGCTGCTGTTGTGTCCTGGATTTACTGTGTAATCAGGAAATGATCATGAGAAATTATCCAGTTGTTTCCCATTTTCTAAGTTAAAATAAAATTATATCAATACTTGTAATACATATTTGCCTACTTTTTTTTAATTGTAGACATTTTAGTTCTGTTGGTGTAATGGTAAGTGGAAACACTTTAAAATCTCCATTTTCATTACTAAATTTTCTGATTTTTTTTTAATAGAAAAATGTAAAAGCTCTCAATTTCACTGATAGTTTGCCACACAGATGTTGTGCTCAGAAATAAACTTTGGTAATAGGATATGTATGTTAAAGACATCTCGGGAGCAGGTTGTTTCACTGGTTAAGGAAGGGTTATCCCGTTAATGTAATGGACAATGCTGATTCACACACCAAGGGAATTAAACATTTATCAGTTTTATGTCTCTAGGGATTGTTACAAAATCAGCCAGACAGTTGTTCCCCTCGGCCCACAGAGGCAGCCCAGCTGCCTTTTGTGATTCGATTAAGTTCGTTCTCTAACGATGGCGTAATTACCGCAGTTTTGCCAGAGGCAAGGGGATTTCTCTTTTGGCTCCTGTATTTGTTTTCCATCGTGAACAATAAGAAGGCAGGAGCTAAAAATAGTGTTCAAAAGCACTGTTTAAACAAGCAGTGGGAGCAGTGTGACAGGCCGGAGCAGCGCGGGGCGCGGGCAGCTGCTGCCCGACTACCGCAGCTCGGGCTGGGCTCGGGCCCTCCGAGGGGAGGGAGGGAGGAGGCTCCGGAGGAGGGAGGAAGGCTCGGGAGGAGGGAGGAAGGCTCCGGCAGCCGCGGGCAGCAGCGCTCCCCCGGGCGGCGCCTGGGCCGCTCTGCCCGCTCTGCTCCCCTGGTGCGCTCCCTGAGCGCTGCGGGCAAGCACCCGGCCCGGCTCATTCCGGAAAAATGCCGGCATCGGCAAGCAAATGTTTGCTAGCGATATGAAATAGCACTTTTTTTTTCCCCCTCCCGCTCTCCTTTTCTTCCCTCCCAAGAGAAACGTAACAGGTTTTAAAGATCTGAAAACAGAAGCGATGCTATAAACTGAGCATTGAAGAGAGCTGGAGCGCCTCCCCTGTGGAGACAGCTGGGGCTGTTCAGCCGAGGGAAGAGATGGCTCCAGGAAGCCCTTACAGCACCCTCAGTGCCTAAAGAGGATTTACAGGAGATCTGGAGAGGGAATTTTTACGTGGGCGTGCAGTCATACATAGTACAAGGAGAAACGGGTTCAAATGGAAAGAGAGTAGGTTTAGATTGGATATTATGAAAAGTTCATTGCTGTGAGGGTGGTGAGGCACTGAAACAGGTTGCCCAAAGAAGTTATGATTGCCCCATCCCAGAAAGTGTTCAAGGCAAGGCTGGATGGAGCTCTGTGCTTCCTGGTTTAGTGGAAGGTGTCCCTGCTCATGGCAGGATGGTTGGAGGAATCATAGAATCATCACGTTTGGAAGAGACTGTCAAGCTCAGCCAGTCCAACTGTCCACCCAGCCCTATCACTGTAACCCCTAAACCACGTCACCCAGTACCAGATCCAGACACCTGTTGAACACCTGCAGGAAAGGTGACTCCACCACCTCTCTGGGCAACCTATTCCAATGCCTGACCATCCTAACAGTGAATATTTAATTTTAATCTCTCTTGTCACATTTTAAGGCCATTTCCTCTTGTCTTCTCCCTGTAGTCGTGGCAGAAGAAACAACGACAATCTTTAAGGTCCCTGCCAACCCTAAATCATTTTGTGATTCCAGAAGTGAGTCTTTTAAATAGATACATATTCCTTGATGACATTTTACACACCCATTTTACCAACAGGTGGGCACGGCAAATGATCAGGAAGCTCTTGAACTCAAAGTTGTGTTCGCACCACTGTAGTTCTCTTGGAACTCAAAAAAACGGGTGTGAAGGTGTGAGCAGAAGAAAGTCAGCAACCGTGCAGATACCTTACTAACAGTAACAGGTGTCTCTATGACATGAGTTGCTTTTTTGCTTTTTTTTGGAAGTGTTGTGTTTTTGAAAATTCTGTGTTTACTAGGACTATTAGAATTTGGCTAATTTTGCTCTTTGTTTTTAAGACCACTGCTGCTAGTGTAGCCTGTGCGAGGAGTTAATATTTTAATGATTTCAATTCTTGGCTTACTGGCATGTATTGAGTAACAAGGCGATTGAAAACCTGAAGTAAAAATGCAGCGATGGGGTTTTGTGTTTCAGACAGCACACAGAGCTTGTCTGCCACAATCCATATGTGTTGCTGCATCCCTGTGCTGTGATAAGAGTGTGTAAGAGGACGCTGCTGTTGCTTTGCTTCAGCATTTGACATTGAAGGAGCATTCCCTGAGGTGGATTTAAGAAACTGCTATTCATTTCTTTAAATATTTGATTTTACTGGATGCTTGTGTGGTTTATTTTATCTTTGTGTTCATGGAATTTTTGTGAGTTCATTTTAATTAAAGAAGGTCTAGCTTGTTTGAATGGTAGACTTTCAAAGTTTGATTGAAGTTTCTCCTGGTGTACTGCCAGCCAAAGCTGCAGGACAAAGGTAATACTGAAGCCCTCTTGCCAAAACCTGAGGCAGCACATGATCCTGTGTTGCTGGCCTTACAACAAGGAATTTTGCCATCTCTGTGCTGCAGGTGAAGCTTCTCATTGGCCTTCATAGTTTTCTTGTGTAGTTGCGTAAGGCACATCCCGTGTTCGACATGGAGTGGCTCAGGGCTGGGAGAGATGTACTTGCCTGAGAGTTTTGCACTGTTTTCCTGTGCAGCCTTTTAGGTCTGGCTTGAAACTGGAGTTTAGTGAGATCTGCTGATGTTGGCTTCCACACCTTGTTGGTTGGTGTTCTTCTATAGCCAGAGGCTGTATTTTCTCACACAAGGCTTCTTGCACTCAGCCTGGTGCTTAAGTCACTTTTGGGTCTCAGACAGCCCAGGTCACTGGGCATGTTGTCAAAACACTTCTCCTCTTCCACGGTGTCTGAGCACTCTGCTGTAGTACACGTTTTCAAAGAAAGACAAACTGGCTGAGCTTGAAGAGGTGGAGGGATCTGTCTGGGTTATGGAGAGATCTGCCTGCAGCAGAGGAACGAATGGAACCTTACTGTCCCAAAGCCTCTGCTTGTGCCTCAGCTGCGGATTCCCAGGCAGTGTTTCTGAACTGGAGAAGGCAAGGAAGTTACATTTCTTCTCAGCATCTTCACTTTTGCCAGTGTTGTTGATTTTTAACGGTATTATGCATCACTGTCAGGGTGGTGGGGCAGCCCCAGTGAGGAGTGGCACAGCCTTTCCAGCTGGCTCCACAGCAGGGCACGACTGAGCCCCTCTGCAGGACCAGGATGAACCCAGCTGGCTGCTGCCAGTCGGGCACTGGGAGGAACATCCACCTTTGTGCTAGATGTGCTGCAAACCTGTATACCTGTCCTTTAAATAGTCTTTCCCTTGCCTCATCTCCCTCCCCCCTTCCCCAGTTTATATCAAGAGGTTATCTAGGAAAATACTTGGAAGTGTTTGGGCTCTGTATGTCTGTGGCTTTTCTTCAGAGTAGCTGAAGAAGAGACTGCAAAGTGATAAAAATAATTACCTGTAAAAGTTACTTGTTAATACAAATGAAGTCAGAATAGGATTTCCTTTAACATTACTTGTTTCTGTTTTCAACAGTGAAGATGTTTCAGAAATTTCCTTTTGTATATACACGTAATGAAAATGCAAAAACACATTGCTTGTCTACTTGACAGCAGTTCTTTGTGGGTGTAAGTTTGCTGATTCAAGGGAGAAACTGCTAAGTGAGGTTAGGGTTAGGCTATTTAATTGTTATGATGTATTTTTTCTATTCATGCTAGCACCGATTCTTCAATATTAATATCATACATAGAGGGTTTTTTCCATTCTAAGCCTGTTCTATCCTGCTCTGGAGCAGAAATGAAAAGCAATATTATGCTACATTCTATTTTTACATTGGTATCCTGGGTATAGGAAGCTTTTCCTTTTTTTCTTTGGTTTTTTTTTTCTTTCTGCAAATTTCTTCTGAATCTTCAGATTTCTTTTTTTCTTTTCAGTGCCACCTACTTCTACCAGCCATGCAGACTGAGTGCCCAAAAAGGGTGTGTGGAATTTGTAAGCCCAACCCAGATATTTTCAATTGCTCAAACTCTTCCAAGTTTAAAAATAAGCTGTTAAACTTGTTATGTGACACTATTCATATATGTTTAATTTAGCTGTCATTTGCCAAGACTATCAACATGCCAGGTATTCAGTCAAAGATTAAACTTTTAAGTTATTATTTGCTTTGAGAGAAGAGGTGGTGAAATGAAATTCTTCTTCCTCCCCTGTCTCTCTGGACCTAATCCTGTGGCCAAGGACATCTGTGATAAAGCATAGCTTGCTTTTATCAGTAGCATGGTCAGGATAATTGGAATAAGGTTGATGCATTAATAAGTCTTTGGATATTAACAGGGAAATGGGACTGTGTGCAAATAATACTTTCAGTAATGCCTGCATGCATGGCATGAGTACGTGGAAGTGTTTGATTCACTTGAGGTAGACTTTTTTTGTTGCTGCTTATGTCAGGCATATGTCAGGAGACATCTGCTTCTGGGTTATATTTGCTGCTTCATAAAAAGCACAAAGAATATGTGATTTTTGATATCGGGGGCATGGTTTTTCACACTCACAGGGAAAACCTTCAGTGTACTCAGTTACTGTGCTTCTGGACCTAGCAGACCAACTGCTCTGTCAAAATAGTGCATCCTCTTGGGAGGAAGAGATATTTACATTATAGCCAGCAAATGACACCATCAGAATCACAGAATGAGCTAGGTTGGAAAATCAAGTCCAGATCCAAGACCTTGGAGATCATCAAGTCCAGCCTATGACCTGAGACCACCTTATCAATTAAACCTGTGCCACGTCCAGTCTTTTTTGAAACACCTCCAGGGATGGTGACTCCACCACCTCCCTGGACAGCCCATTCCAATGCCCAACCACTCTTTCTGTGAAGAAAGCCTGAACTTCCCCTGGTGCAGCTTAGGACCATGGTGCACAAATGCCTGCATGTCTGTTTCTCTGGCTCTGAACGTGGGCAGTGATGCTACACAGATGGTTATGGATCTCTTACGTCTTCCATTATAGCATGGTAGTATCTTTATCATATAATTTTGTCATCCCCTGCTCAGGGTGGGGCAAAAAAATGTTTGGTCAAGCAGTTTCCTAAACACATTCATCTTGTGCTGGCTGATCCTGTTTCCGGATGCTGAGATTGAACTTAGCTTGCTAGGAGGCCTGGGGTGACTGCAGTCTGAGTAGGAAATGTCCTTGCTTTGAAGTCAGCATTTGGTGGCATCCTTCCACAGAGCAACAAGGAATGATCAATCAGATCTGCTTGTGCCTGTGTCAGTAGATGTCCCTTAAAATTTCTTTATTCATGGTGTTGCAGAGGAGGTTGGTAGAAGGTAAAGCAACGCTGTACAGAAGTAGCTGAATCTGAATAGTGAATTGAATTTATGTACTATGTAGTCCTATTTCTCATATATTACTGACTAAGAAGGAGAAGTGATGGCTTATAGCCTGATAGCGTTCTTACTACATCAGATATATGTGCATGATACCATTTGGTTAAGGGGAGAGCAGCCTTTACATGCTGTATGTCATGTGAAGGTGTGAAGCAGGCCTGTGCTTGTGTCGATTATGATGTGCAGCAGCTGTGGCTGTGGAAATGCTTCTGTGTTCCTGGCAGAAGAGTGCACCCTTCCTTCCCATGCTGTTGAGAATAGCCCATGCTAATTCAGCAGCATTTATCCTGAAGTTCAGGGGTCAGGTGAGCTTGCAGGAATGACTTGGATTGCACCACTGTTGTTTCTTCAGGGCTACAATTAGATCACAAGGGAGATAAGTGCCTTCCGCTTTTGTTTTGGTAGGTGTAACTCTGTGTTTCTCCTGCCTTGTTACCTTGCTTGTTGCCTTGCATTTTATGTTGGGCTCAGCAGAAGAGAATTATTTGGAGGAACTTGGCTCTGTAAGCTGCATGCAGGATTTTCCTGTCTGGGAAGTCAAATAAACAAGAGAGGGGGTGCTGGGTCTGCTTGCTAGCAGTTGAGTGTTCTCATCTCTCTTTGGGAAGCACAGTGCCAGCATGTGTCAAGTGAGCAACTGTTAGGCCCTGGCTCAGGGTGTGCTCTCTGTATGCTGGTAATTTCACCAATTATCACTATGCCACTGGCCTTCCTATTTCAGAGGAGGTGACCAAAGGAGTTGTGGTGTGGCAGGTCTGACTTTATCTGGTGTCCTCAGATTTCCTTGACCTCTCTGACTCATTTTAGAATTGGAAATGATAAAAAGTCAGGGTGGTAACACATGAAGATAGCCTTGCTTGCTTTTTTAATGGTTTTTTTTTTCTGCCACCCCCCCTTTTTTTTAACGCATTAGTTGTATTTGATACTTCTGGTTTTCCGTAAGATGTAGTAAGAACATACAAGAGAACCGTGCCTTTGCATGGCTAAAAGGCAGCTGGTTGGATGCCCAGGGCAGTACTATGCAGTCACTGTCCACATCCCAAAGCTTCTCTAGGTGCCATGCTGGTGATGTTCCATGTCCTCCTGGTACTTGAAAGTTGCATTCTTACTGGGAGAGCCATCAAGTGGGGCTGCCAACACAGAGGTGAAACTGAGCTGTGCTGAGCTTCTGCCAGACTTAGAACTTGGCTTTCTGCAACATCAGTGGCAGAGGTCCTATTGACTTCACTGAGTCCAGCATGCCTTTGTTCTGGTTTTCATCAGTTATGAGGAGGAAACTCTGTAGTCAATCACTTCCAAACTCTTCTTTTCATTCATTGTTGCCAGGTGGGGGCTTTCAGATGGGACAGACACCCTTGCTTCAGCAGAGCCTGCCAACAGCTCATGTGACCAGACAGTGCTAGATATAAGATGAAGTTTGTTTCATTATGTTCTTTGCCTGTATCTCTGTATTTTCTTGAAAAATATTTGTTTCTTCCCCAGTTAGTTTGGTTTCAGTTTAACTGTCGAGAGAAAGAAAAGCCTAATGTACTAGCTTTTCATCAGTATCTAGTAAGTTGGTGGCTGACAGGGAGAAGAGGCCTTGTAACCACCTTGTAATCAGTCAGGTGACAGCTAAAGGATAAGGTCCAGAGTTGAAGACAGTTATTAATTGCCCCAGCACTGAAAAGAGCTTGTGAGACTTGTCGTCCTTTTTGATATGAAAAGCAGTTCAGACAAGACAAGGAATTTGGAGGAAATTGGATGTCATTAATGCCGCTGTTTCTTTGTCTTTGACAAGGAGATGGAGGTTTTTTTTCTCTTGGTTAAAAGACCAGCTTAAATTACCATGCTTTTTTTGCTTGCATTTGAGGTATTTGTACCTCTTGCCACTTCTAGTATAACTATGGCAGTTCGTTTTATAAGGTAGTCAAATATATCCTATTTCTTCCTGTGTGGGTTTTGTAGGCTCTGCTGAGTGTGCAGCTGGCTCAGGCATGTCTACAAAATCTTGCAATCACTGTTGTGATGTCCCATCAGTACTTACAGAGCAGCCTCAAGCATGTTTGCCTTGAGTTATCTCTGAGTAGCATTTAAAGCTCCCAAGCAGCAGATGCCTTCATTCTCTTGGTGATGTTTTCTCATGGATAACAGGTAACACCATTCCCATGGTTTCCAGTCTGCTGACAGGAAGGTCTTGGTTTTACTCTGTAAAGTCCATAATGGTCCTGACTCCTGCCTGTTTCCTGTGTCCTGAGCCAGTGCCACACATCAGTAAAATGCCCACAATAATCATCCCTGATTTCAATGCGTGTGATAAAGAGGGAGGGTATTTGGCTGCTTCCTCTCTCATCTGATACTGTCTGGGTGTGTTGACATGCCTGATTTATCAAGATTTTCTTCATAATGTGCTCTAGTTTGCATTGCATGAGTCCTATTCCTTTTTGGTTTTGAGAGATTTAAAATCCTTTAAGTATCACATATGCCTACAGGATACATTAAACAGAATTTTAAATGGAAAGTAACTAAACAAATGGGGTTTGCTGGCATATAAAATCATTAAAACACTTCTGTTCTTACTTGATAAATCAGGATCACTCTACAGAGGCCTCCTAATCAGCTGTTTGAGGTTGTAAGTGTATTTATCTGTGCTAACATCTGCAGTATTATTTTTGGTCAGACTTTCTGGTTTCTGTATTAATGTAGGTCTCTCACCTCCACAGCAGAATTGGAGTAGGTTTTATTACTTAAATTTATGATTTGCTTTTAATGAACCAAAATACTTGAGTTTTAGTTTAAACCAAGAATTACTTGATTCCTGTGCTATTTTGAAAGAAGAGAATATCATAAAATTGAAAGCAAAATACTTGTGATCTCATAAGAAATTTAATTAAGCAAATCAGCACCAGAAAAATACACAGAAAGTCAGCTGAAGCTATGAGATTTCCTGATAAAAGCATGTGTGGCATCCCAGAAGTACAGGGTCTGACAACAGTTTAGACTGTTGTGTTGAAGTTGGGTATTTCTTTATTTCATTGACACTGCATTTTTGCTTCATTAACCTTCATTTAATATGCTGCTGTATGTGATTTCTTGCTGTGTGATGGGGTGTGTATTAAGACCGAATTATAAATGCTAATTAAGATGATTAGGGAGGGTAAGGAATGTCCTGGCACCCCTGATTCTTTTTCTTTGTGAGTGAATGTAAACTGTGTCTTAAAAAAGTGCGTTGTTAGATGTTTTCGGGGATTTTTTCCTAACTCTAAAGAGAAGCTTATCAGCCCTGTAGTTCAGGTGCTGGTTTCTTCTATGACATGCAGTTTTCTACAGTTAAAATTTACAGAATAACTGTAGATTTAAAAACAAGGGTAGCTTGACACATTCTGTCTTCTAGATCAGGCAATCCAAAGTAAATTGTCTTCTTGTTTATCTTCCAATACGTCACCAGATGTGGATTTTTGAATATATAGGGAACAGTGGGTGCTGGACTTGGATACAGCCTTCCCCTCTCTGTCCCAGGAAATTTGATGTAAGGTCAGCCATGATAAGATCACGAGTGTTTCTCCAAGGGCAAGTGAGCTTGAGAGGAAGCACGGAGGCGCTTCCCCTTTTAGGAGAGCTCAGTGCAGCTGGAAAATAAATGGCTTTTGTAGTCCTGACTGTCGTGCCTTGTGTCTTTCCTGCCTGGGTTCTTGTAGCTGAAGAAGTTAACTGGGTTTCAGAAGCACAAATGCCTTCTAGCTGCAACATATAAAGACATTGGGGTAGTTGCCATTGATTAATTTAATTTCTGCCTAGAAATACGTTTGTAGTGTTTTGAGAAGCCTTTTGGGTCTAAGGGGTGCTTTGGAGCTGGGCCAAGATGCCTCTACTCTGGTCAGAGCCTTTAACTTTTTGTCTGTGTCCTTTTCTTTGCTACGTTAAGGTTTTCTGAAATATCTGTGATCTTGCCACCATTTGCAGACAGATGAGTGGAGGTAGGTGGAATAACACGGGTCTAATTCTGCAAATTCTCCCTTAATGACCATTGCCTGTCTATTTTTGTGGATTCTGTTTGTATCAGGGTGATTAGGTGAAATGAGCTTCAGTGGTGTATTCCTAGAGCGTTGTCACTGAATGAGGAATGATGATCTGTCAGCTGACACTTACAGGTGTTAATGTTCACCATGTGTGTACTTATTTAATCAGGTAATCATGCTAAACAATTCTTCCCCATCTGCTCCATCAGATGGAGACTGTTTTAAGGCTGTTTCTAGTTGAAACAGGTATTGGTAGGACTAATATTCTGTATTAATGTTAGTGGTATTCCACTGAATTGCCCACTGGCTTCTAAGCATATTATAAAACTTAGGAATTATCCAGCCCAGTAAATCACATCAGAATTCCATTAACAATATATGTTGTTTCTCTCTTGATTCTTTCAAAACTATTCCATCTTCTGTGAGAATAAGGCAAGCACTTTACTGCGAGGAGCACTAATCTACAGTCTTCAAGCCACTAGAAAGCGATTCTCAGTAAATGGTAGTGAGGTTAAAAGCCTGTGGACATAAAAATAGAGCACAATCTCGGATACCTTTGCTCAGCAATATGGTGCAAATGCACCTTGAATTTGCATCTTAGTTGACAGTGCAAATCACCACAGGAGAGTTTATAAATCAGTGTTGCTAAGCAATAAACTTTTATATTTGTTTATTTAAACAAGCCTTATTGAAGGTGGTTGTTGAGAAGAGATTAAGAAAGGACAACCACACTGAAATCTGAATAGCACCTATAGTTTCAGGGGACACAACATGCAGTTCAGGGGTTTCTGTGATAGCCTCAGGCTTGAGAAACCATACCTTTAGCCATTTACCCCTCTAGAAACAAATCATCGGCTCATTACTGTCATAATTCACTGTTAAAAAACATGATAAAGACTACTGTTGTTATTGTGTGATAATAAAGCCTATTTGAACTGACAAGGTACCTTTCCAGACCTAGAGAGCTCATCATGGAGTTGTGGCATCCTCACAAAACCACAGCTGACAGGTAGTAGAGTGAGTGTATCTGAAGGATGCCTGTTTGCTCACAACACACAGAAGGCCGGCAGTGCTGGGAAATACTCTTGCCTTGTTTCATGACAGTGTTTTCCACAGCTGAGCATGGTTAGTAAGAGTGCACTTAGCCAACATGAACCTGACTATCACTGCATGGATAATGCTGAGAAATCTCATTAGTTTTCTTGCCAGAGATCTTAACCCTGTGTTTTTTGCAGTTCAGCCATAGTATTTGCCCTCTGCAGAGAATTCTGTGTGCAAGTGGCTCGTCTGCATGGTTGTAGCCTGCTATCTGCTTAACTGAGCATCTTTAACAGCTCAGTGAACATTTGAGAGCAAAGAGAACAGAACAGAGTGCCCTGGCAATAGGGCTTGGGCATTTTACAGTATAAGCATCAGTATTTTGGTTTTCTCTCTTAAGTACATTTGGGATGTTAGCATGGATGGCTTTGGTGTATTGTTTGTTTGGTTTGGTTTTTTAACTAACCAGTGCCATTATGCTTAAGCATCAATAACATAAAAATAGTATAGTTCTCTTTTCCCACTGAAGCATGCCATGCAAAGTAGCCTGTTTAGGCACAGATGAAGGAACTGGATGATATTTCAGATGAGCATGAGCAATGTGATGTTTTCCTCTATGTTTTCTTTATTTTAATATTATTGTTGCTTGGAATGAGATTAATAGCTCAGTACTTGGGAAAAGGGGGAAAAACATTGTGAGTTTGTGGATAATGAAGGAAGAAGTCAAAAATACTGGTAGGGGTAGGATTGGATGGCTGTTCACTGAATGCTTTGCTCTACTGCATTACCTTTTTCCCTGAAAGTCAGTTTAAGAGCAATCTTTTGTTTTGACAGCATGAAACTGGCAGGCAATTTTAGCTGAGGTGCTGGTGGTTAAACATATTTGAGTCCTAAAGCCTAAATGTTTATTGCCTTTATTCATATTTTGGTTCATCTGCAGCTTCTCTTCTGGCAGATGTCATTGTGAAAAGAGCAGGGCTTCACTATCCCTACATAGAGTGCTGTTTTTCTACTTTGCTTTTCCGGACCACATTTTTTTGAAGATTAAGGTTCTTACCCGTCCTCCAGCATGAATTGTTGGTGGCATTTTGTTTTGATCACATCTCCCAAGCTAAGGAGTTAAAACTATTTGTGTATCTCTTACTGGGAGATGTGATATCACTGCATTTTAGATTGCAGAATTTTACCTTTCCAAAACAGAATTTATCTGTGCTTTCTTGCCTTTAACCTCCAAAGACTTCTGTTTATTTTCAGCATGTGATTCAGCAGATGAGGCAAATAATTAAATAATGTTAAGTGCTCTCCCATTTCATTCCTCTTTACTGATATGCAACCCGGTGGAGTTGTACAGCATGGCTCCAGCTCATAGTGTGGTCTTTGAATGTGTGGGTGGTATCTTGAAAGTCCTGTGATACAGCTATTAGTGATATAGACCTTGCAGTGCTTATTCATACAGTGTTTTCATTAACTGCAGCGGGCATGTACCCAAATCTTGGGATTTGGCTGCTTTTTAAAAGATTTTCTTTAGGGCTTGTCTTCTGCTTTGTTTTGGGAACTGATACAGGTAGATCTATTGGGCTCCCTAGTGTGGCAGTGGTTACTAAGTGAAAAAGCTTTTGCAGGCTCCGGTGTTATCCCTTGATCAGGTAAAGCCCACCCCAGTACAGGTCCATGTCTGCTTTCCCTCCGAGAGAGGGCTTTCTAGAGTAGCAGTGGGGAGCACTGCGTGGCCCATGCCCTGCAGGAGGTCAGGTTAGAGTCTGTCTGGCTTCTTCTGGCCCTAAAAATGACTCTGTTATGAAACTGGTGTGTCAACTGCTCTGTTCCAGGGCTTGAGGGAATGCCTTACTGACTGGAAGGAGAATTAGGCTTTTGTTGGAGGATAGCACACTATGATTCTTAATCAAAAGTGTGGGTGATGTATAAAAACAAGATTATTTGAGGATACCAGCCATAGGCTAACAAATCCTTTGGTCTTCCTGTCAGAGGGTGAGCCCTCAGGAGCTCATCTACGTTGTGTCAGTGCAGGAGTCTGAGTCCTGGCTGGGCAGAAACCGGTTCTCTCATTTGGCAGCTATGCAGTGTTTCACGAGGACCAGAGTGGGCAGGCCTCTGCTCTGTGTTGGGACACATTTCAGCCTCTCAGGAAATGGGTCATATATGGGGAGATTCCCCTGGTAGCAAGTTTTATAACAGCTTGTTCACTGGCACATCTGAGACTGGGAAACTGCAGCCCAACACTTTTTAATGATTGGTTAAGTTTGTGAAAAGTGATTGGTTAAGTGGTTGGTTTAGTGATTGGTTAAGTTAGTGAAAAGTTTGAAATTAGATTATGGTAGGAACGACTTACATTAGACTGTATCATCTCACATTGACTTTTGTTTATTTTTCTTTAACTCCACCCTTGGGCAACCATGATCGTGTACTTCCATCCCTGCTTCCTCCTCTGCAGATGTGCTCATTCTATTTCCTTCTGGTCTTTTTTTTTCTTTTCTCCTGGCAAAGAAACTTTATTTTTAAAATACTTAAAGCTGTAGGGTTTCTCATGAGTAGAATCAAATGGAAGATCAAAAATATAATTAAATAACTTTCATTTCTTTGCCAGAAACAAATTATTTTTTCTTGTCTATTTTGGGTGACTTTATCATGCCCGCAAGGAAATAAATTTCATTGTGTCTGTCAGTGTGATCCTGCCTTAAAAACTGAATGATCTTTTAGAAGTAATATGAAATCCAAGTAAATGTTTGAAAAGAAAAAAGCATAGGATAATTACATACTGTAACAGCCACGGAATTCTGAGTCAAGACTGCTAAATCAAAGCAGCAATTTATGTAAAAAAATAACTTAGAGAACCTCAGTTGTTATATGAGCCATATCTGCTAGTAATCTAGTTCATTGCATCTTAGTATCTGCTGAAGATTTCAGCTCTTTAGAAAGTATAATATTTGTGTAATATTGTTACCACAATGTTTATAATAATAATACTGGAAACAAGTTACTACAATAGTAACACATTTTAGACCCGTTACTTACTTACTGTAAGAGACATTTAAAGGTTTAGGTTACCTTTGTTGCACATAATTGTAACGAATCGGTATATTTAGCCTGTGATAGGCAAAGTACACTTGAGAATGTTCTTTGATATTTTGGTTTTGTTTTTCATTTGTTGAATTGGTTACTTTAAAGGTTATATATAGCAAAGTGGAATGGAGTTCTAGTTATGATGTAAGGCCATCTGGGTGAATTCCTGCCTCTTTAGTAGTTACGGACATTATCACACTCTTCTGGTGTCTGTTCTCAATCTCTCCAGGATTTGTTTGACTTTCGGTTTCCATTTTCAGAATTCTTGAGGTGCCTTTGTCTTGCTGCTCATCTGTCTGTATTTCCTTTACATTTGTGTTGTGTTACAATTTTTCTGAGCTGCTGCATCTAGAAGCTGAAAGGATTGTACTTACATAGAGGGAACTTGGCATGCTGTTACTTCTGATATCGTGGTTGTCTCTTTCCTAGCTTGTGATCTGGGTTTTCTTTGCTTTGCCATAAGCAACAAACAAAGAATGAAAAGGAAATGTTCTCTGAAAGGTATCTCCTTCACAAGTTAGATCACTGAGCAGGAGTGACTTCTACCCTGCTGTGACTTAGTGGTTTGGAATATGAGGTGTGTGCCTCAGGGCTGGGCTTCTGGCTTTGCTGTGCAAGTTGCTGGGGTGAAGGAAGCAAGTGAATGAACATACTCATCTGCATTTTTTTTTCTTGCCTATGTGCACAGATTTCCCCTCAAAAGACTGTAGGAGTGCAATCACCTGAAAATCAAGAATGTTTTTTCCCATGTTTCCTGTTTTTCACCCAAAGGACGCTGTGTCTCTATTCGCTCATCACTGAGCACTCACATGTTGGTTTATTTCTCCTAATTATGAGATGGAATGTACACAACTGCCACAGGAAAACCCTTTGCACCTGTTCAAGCCTCTTGACCAGACTGCAAATTGACTTGACCAAACTGAGCTAGTTGTCCATTGTATCAAAAATGAATGCTTTCCATAATTCTGCTATGTGCAGAGTTGGTTGATTTTTTGGTTTGTTTTGGGTTGGATTATTCTTTGTTTTGTTGTTGGGTGGGGTTTTTAGGGTTTCTTGGTGGGGTTTTTTTCTCCTTTTTTTTTCTTAATTTTTTCCCTGCTGGAGGGTGGGGATGTGTGTGTGTGTGTTTCTGCTTTTGTTGTTTTTCTTGCTTGTTTGAAATGAATGATTAGAGAAAGACTTGGCATAGAAAGGAACAGATTCTACAAACTGGTGGATTATGGAGTACTTGCCAAAGTCCTGCTGACATGCATGGAATGAAGTTTGTCCTGTACCTGTTAAGTGGCCTTTGTTTTACAGGGCATAGAGGATTATTTATTGGGAGTGGTGGAAATGGGTTCGACTTCGCTGTTTCACTTTCAGTTTTTTCTTTTTTTTTTTCTTTTTTTTTTTTTTGTGTGTGTGTGTTGGACCTTATCTGAACAAAGGCAATCTGCATAGCTTTGCCATGGGCGTGGAAGTCTCAGAACCAGAGCTGTTCAAAACAGAGATCACGTTTTTCTAGGGTGGGATTGTAAAGTCCAGGTTACATCCTGTTTCTTGGCAGTTATATATTAATAAATTCTAGGTCCAAAGGGCTTGTGTTACCTTGTCTTGAAGTTCATAATCTGATGAAACTTTTTTCATTTCTCTTGCACTTATTCTGTGCTGAACTACAGAAACACTGGACTTGTTGGTCAGTTACCTTGTTTTTCCTTTATCATTTTGAAAAACCTGCTGCTTTAACTGAGAACAGTGCTAGTAGGTTATTTATATATTCTGCCTAATTGTTTCATGATTATATGCATTTTTTCCAACTTAGAGTTAGGTGAGAAGAACTAGTTCAAGCCTCGGCAAAAGCCACTGTACATTTGTGTATTAGAATCAGCTGCTTGTTTTCACTGTCTCAAGGACTGAATGGAAGCATTCATGTAACCATGAGTTAAACTTGATCATGGATCTGAAGTGTTCCCACTTGTAACTTCTGCAGACTACAAGCAGGTACAGGGTCTTAACAGGTATTTCAGTAGTGAGCGCAGTGAAAGATGTTTGTGGAGAGAAGATGGCTGTTGAACTAAATTTAGGTTGAATTTATCTCACACTGGAGAATGGTATGCAACTTTTTTTATGGTATGTTGTGTTTATAGCATGGAAAGTACCCTTGCTTCCCATGCTTAAAACAGGCTTTTCAGTCACTCACTTTCTTTGTGCATTATTTTACAAGGGTAACAATAAGGCTTTTATTACAGAGTGCTTTTGTATTGTCCTTTGTAACCATTGTTACTCTGACAGAGAAAGATGAATTCTTTTTCTCACTCACATTCAATAGTATTTACAGGCTTCTAGACACTTTCTGACTGCAGTTGCTGGAGCCTGTCAGAAAAAGCAGCTGCTCATGTCAAATCCAAGGTAGAGCTAGATCTGTGGATTTCAGTCTGTGATTCATGGAGCTACATTTTACTACTGAGATGTTTCAGAAAGTTGGCTAGGAAATGCAAATCTGTGCCACATATCACTCCACAAATGTGAACTGCAGAGGGATCTGCTTCCACTGAAATAGTTTGAGATCTGTCATTTGGAAAATAATGTAACCCAGACATTTCAAGCAGTCTCAGTGAGAATATGTAAGTCACTATTGTGGAAAAGTTCGTATGAGGTCACCTGAACTGTTGCTAGGTTAGAGAGACTGCAGTGGGAATGTTTTCTCTTTCCCTTTCTCTGATGTCTCTGAAGGAAGCAGACCTGCCCTGTCCTTTCTGCACAAAAGAAAAGGAGGATTGTAGTATCTGAAAGGCCCTGTCTGCAAAATGCCAAAAAGAATATGCACTGTTACATGAAGTGAACATCTCTGGTCAATGTATGGCTGATGCTTTTGTTGGTGCGATGCCTGATTTGCTGACAGACTGCTCCCCCCTCACCCCTGGCCCCAAGCAGTTTTATACAAGATCTGTAACTGCAGAATTGGCTGCGGAATACTTAAAAAGTTTTTAAAAATATTAAAAAAATTAAAATCACACTCTCATTAAGGTGTCTGACCTTGCTTGTCTCTTCCCATAGAAAACCAAGGCAAGTTTGTTATCGCCAGGGAACAGACAGATACCTTTTGTAGCATGCTCCCAATTTACTTCCAGCTCTTTCTCTAGCTTCAAAACTCAGTCTTTCTTCACTTCTTCCCTAAAGTTTCAAATGTTTACTGCTTCAGTTGATTTCAGTTTCATGATTATTTTATTACCATTGCTTTATTTCTTCTACCTTTGTTCACTGTGAGATCTGGAATTTACAAGGTAAATTAATTACAGCTAGTTCTTCCAGGCTTAGAACACTTGCCTGCTTCTTTTCTTCCTACCCCCTTTGGTACTTTGTCAGGAGCACTGTGTTGGAATTATCTCCCACATTATGGAACAAGCTTTAAAAACAAAAAATAAAAGCTTATTTTAAGAAGGAAGTTAAACTCTATAGCTACTTATATTGATGCAGTTGGTATTATTAAGGGCAAGAATTACATGATTTGTAAATTGATGTGAAGTTCTTAAACAGCACAATTATAAGTCTGTGTTGGAATGAATCTGGATGTATGCAAAATTCCCCTTTCTCTCTCCACCTGCTTTCAAATAACAACTGTGGCTAAACGTAAAGGGATCTGAGCAGAAGATGAATCCCAATTTCGTTTTTTTCTTTTTTCTTCAACAGACAAATAAATTAAGAGTTTGGTTCATGGAGAGTCAAGGTAGTCAACTACTTGTCAAAGGCCTGAACTTAACATCACTGCAAAATTTCTGTATACTAGTAAATAAGGCAGTACCTCTCCCTGCATATCTGTAGAGAATGCTATTTTTTAGGCACACATGAAAGGAAAGGCAGTATCTTCATCACTGCTGATTTACACTGCCTTGCTGAGGTTTCACTGAAATGTGCATTTTCAAGGAAGTGTAAAGAATTTTTGCAAGTTGAGACATGTCACAGAGATTGTTGGTCAAATGCAAATACTGATTAAAAAGTATGGAGGGTTTGGATTGCTTCTGAACACTTTTTTTTTGTTTGTTTGGTTTGGGGTTTTTTTTGTTAATGTGATATAACTATTACTTTTTTCCTCTGCCAGGAGCTTACAGTGGTAATCCAAACTCTGTTTAGTCCTTTTATCTGTGAGAATAGAGGTTATCTCTTATTAAAGAAGAGTTTGATTTGGTATTTCAGTTCAGTTTTTAATTTTTTTTCCCCCTTAACACAGTTTTGCCCTTGGCTGATTTGACCACTAAGCTTTTCCGGCTTTTAAGACTTAGAGCGCATTTTCTATGCTCTTCCTTTCTGGACCTCAGTTTATGTTGTTTGCAGGGTGAAAATCGTGTGAAGAATCATAATCTCATCCTGCACCCTAAAAACAGGCAGATTAAAAAATGCCGGCAGTAGGCCTCCATAATAATTTCTGAGTAAATATTTTACTGCTTTTTCCATCTGTTACACTAAAATCTGACTTAAACTAAGCATAAATCTAGTCAGAAGAGGTCACTGGAGTATTAATCATCAGACTTAATCCTCTTAGACATGTGTTTGGTACGAGGCCAGCTATTCAGAAGTTTAACAGCACACATATGTTGCTTATCTGTCTGGCAGCTTGCCAGTGAAGTAAACTTCAAATCTGTGGTGGGTTTGTATCTCTGTAAAGTACACTGCTTGTTTGGTGCAAGCTGATGCAGTTTTTCTGTATATCACACATGGTGCATAGCCTGCTACTGAAGAATGAGTTCCTTTCAGGGCGCTTTCAAAGAGCAGTAGTGTTGGTGTTGTATGGTTAGAAGTGATATCATTCACAGTTGACCTTTTCATGGTGCTTCCCTATGAAGTATGATGAGCCAGATTTAATACTACTAACTCTGAGCAGAGGAAGAGACAATATTTCAAGTAGAGTAATACTGTGGAGCCCAAATATAGCTGAATGAAACCTCACCCTGCCTCCACTGCTGCCATTCTGACTTGGAGGAAACATTCATGTACGTAAATACAACTCTTTCTTGAGTCAGGTCTGGACTGGACCCAGCATTTCTGTTTCTCACTTCATAGGAGTATGCTTCACACTTGACAGAAAAACGATTATATCATATCCTAATTATGGAACTGATTCATCCCCTGGGGCATGGAAAGCAAACAGTAGGAGTGAGTGCATCATTAAAAAATTAGCATAATTTTAGAGAGGAGGTAAGAAATAGAAGTACAACTCCACTGAAAAGTTTAATGATATAGAAAAAATGACTTGCATTAGAGGAACTTTTTAGAACAATCTGAGATTATGGCCAAAAGAAAATATATTTCATAGTAACGTGTTTGTATTTTCTTGTGAGAAATTATAGATTTTCTTCTTACCTTTCTTTCTCAAGGAAAAGAATGAAAGCTCGTGCTCCCCCTCCACCAAATCAACCTTCTGCAGCAAGTAGAATTCACAGTGAGCACAAGTCACCTGCAGAAGCAGCTGCAATTTCTGATCAGAACCTTGTGAGCATGAAGGAGAACATGATAAACAGACTGGTGGACTTCACAGTCATTTTACCCAGCGGGTTGGAGCAGAAGTGCACAGTGCAAGGAAGGTAAGGCTTTGATTAGCTCCCACTTTTTGAAGCCTTTTGTTCACTGTGGGACGCTTACTGATGCTGTCTTTCTGAGTTTGTGGGGCTTCTCTGTCATGCTTTTCTCTGCATTTTAAGCGGCTGTTGCACCAGAGAGTCCTGACAGCCGTGTATAAAGGACCCTCTCTTCTGGGGCAGGAAGGATTTAGCAGCTATTGTGTCACTGTTTCCCTGTGGATCAGCACGTGTACGGATCTGTCCCTTTCATGTTGTGTCACTGGGCTTAGGTTGTATCTCATAAGCCAGAGAGGGCTCGGTGCAGTGGAAGAAGGTGCTGCTGGCAAACAGTCCTGACAGTTTGAGTGCCTGGAGTCATGCCAAGAAGCAGGCTCGGAAGATGGATGATTCATCGCATTCAGAGATCCCGCCTTCACAAATACGTTGCAGTTGTGTAGACAGAAAAGCATCTGCTCGTATTTAGGAAGCATTTTATATATAAAAGCGTTTTTTTTTTTTCCTATGGAAAGAGAGGGATTCTCCTTGTTACTTACTGGGTACAATCAAGGGCAATTGGAAAGGCAATTTTGAGACAATTTTCTTTATTATGGGAGCTCTTCTTTATCCTCATTCTTTCTATGTAAATTGTTTTGAAAGAGGGGCAAATCACTTTAAGAAATAACATGGAGAAGTTTCCAAGATATTATCAATACTATGATGAAACTGTAGGAAACAATTTTGTGGTCAGGAATAGTCAAGAAACTGTAGAAAGTAACATCACATGCAGAGGGTATGTAGGTGCCTGTTGATAAATCAGATTCTGTGTTTATTTTACATTTGGCGTTTTCAGTAATTAGCCTGCGTTCCAGAAGAGCTACTTTCTGGTCTGATATATTAGTCTGTTTTGACTGTTTCCCTCATAGCACATTTCGATGGCCGAGGAGGATGTGTAAAACAATGTTTGGTGTCTGGGACTTCCTTCTTCCCCCTACTTTTCTCATAGAAACTAACATTCACATATCCACTCTCAGGAGACGAGTGCAACTTGTGTGTGTCCAACCCAAAGCCAGAGTGATGTTAAAGGTTTGAAAGGAAAGCAGTGCTTATCAGAGCTCTCAGATTAGACACGTAGTGGTAAGAGTTTTTATGGGGAGATTTGGACTTAATGAGAGAAAGAAGATAACAGGCCTGGTAAGTGGAACAGGACATGAAACTCACTGGCCATTGGATCCCAAAGGAAGGTGATATTTCATTGGCAAAGGCAAGCCACCTGAGAGCTGACTAGAGGTTAATGTTCATGCAGCATATTGTATTGAGACATAGATAATTGCCATATGGTTAGAAACTTTTTTCTCTCAAGAAAGTATAGTCCCAAAACAAGCAGTCCAAGAGCACTATAGAAGTGGTCTTTTAATGTGACTTTTTCAAGAATGTAAATACTACAGGAGCAAAGAACAAGTAGAAAGTCCCCGTGCAGTAAATATTTTGTGTCTCACACAGGTGTTTATCACTATGTATCACATACACTGAGACTGAGTGTTTCGTTTATTAGAGTCTTTAGTCTGTGGTCTAAAACCTGAAAGAAATGGCAAAAATTAAACGTCACATATTTCTGTGGGGTTATTTATATCATCTTCATTAAGCATTCTAAGCAACCGAAATGTTCTCTTTGTTGTCTGTGAAGGTGCTCACTTCTCTCCAGTGTCTGCAGGACAGGTCCAGGCCTCTGATTTAGGTGGCAATTAAATTTCTGCTTGTGTTAATGTGCTAATCTGCACATCACTGGTGCCTAGCCTAGGCAGTGGCTGTTCTCCCTCAATGCTGTCTTGAAGACTTGGAGTAGAGAAGTGATAGCCACACCAATAGCCAGCTGTGGGAAGTGGAAGATGATAGAAATGGAGGAAGGGGAATTAATCATCCTAACAAGCTATGAAATAAGAAAAGGATATTCTGTAATAAGCCCTGTGTTACAGTGGCATCGGTCTGTGAACAGACCTCATGTGTGCTACTGGTCTTTCTAATCACTGGAAGATGCAATTTTCTGTACATTAGCACTGGTTCTGTTTTTAGGTATGTGGAATAGTAAAAAATAATAATGTCAAGAGTATCTGAAATTTTTAGGGGTTGAACTGTCCTAAGTCTCCAGGTTTGGGTGAAAGCCCAGGCTTTTTCAACTTTTTTCATTTCTCTGATATTGTGGGTTTTTTTTTTTTTTAGTTTGAGGCAAGTATAAGGGCCAGTGCGGGTAATGAATTATTTTCCCTGTTCACTCTTTTTATCTGTGGTGATATCATGGGTGGACATTTCAGAAAAAATCTGCTGTTGCTTATACTGCTATAAATCTTCAGTATTTTTTGCCATCATTAGAACTATAGTCTGCAAAATCTCCTTTTGGCTACCCTGGGGAAATAGCTTTTCTGTTTCAAAAAAATTTGCAAATCCTTGCCCTGGGCATATTCATAATGAAAAATGATTCTGTAATTTCAGGAAAGCAGTTCACGGAACAGTGAAGCACACTAGATTATATTTGAAAATATAAATACTGTAGTTAATTAGTATCACTTAAGGTTATTATAAATGAACTATAAGTAAAAATTATGTCTTTCAATTTGTTCATTATATGTGAGCAAAGCAACATGTTAATTTAACTTTGTTCTTTATGTAAAAAGTTCCTGTAAATATCAGCAAGAGGGCAGAAAATGCTCATTAAATTTTCTTGAAAGACACTTTAAGAAAAAAAGTGTGTGCTATTTAAAGATTTTTTTGGGGAATCTGGAGCCTTCAAATTGTTTTATTTATGTAGGTTAACTCAAGCTGATAATCTCTCTGTAAGAGTTTATTGCCATCTTGTAATACACAATTTATTTGAGATTTTGGAAATATGTAGTGCAGATTTTGGTACAAAGCTGAATCCTTAGGGAGTGTGCAGCAATAAAATAGTATTAAAACAGTTTTCTTTTTGAAATAATTGATCCCTGGGAACTCTACTGTAAAACATACAGAAGTATTCATGAAAAACTGTTGGCCTATTTCCCCCTGGAAAGGATTATAAAATATTCCCACAACTATTCTGTGTTTGTACTCGTGCATGAACACTAACTGATGTGCTGAAAGGATAGGTAAGTGTTGGCCACTTACATGTTTTATGCATATAGATTTGTAGGACATCCACACAAACTGTTAACAGGTCTGAGAGAGGTGATGGGCAGACATTTAGAAAACAAGTGGAAAAGTTCCCAAGCTATCAGTTTTCTGTTTGTGATTCTCACAGGTAATACTTTCAATTGGTAACCTGTAAATAAAGGGATCATGCGTCTGTCTCTGCTCACACTGAGTGGCGCTGAGGAGCCCTTCCTGATTAACACAGATACAGACATTAAGTGTCAGCAGCTTGAGACCTCAGTAGTAATGGAAATGCATTGCAGAAAAATGGGGATCTTTGAAGCTAAATGAGGTTTGGTTTGGAGTTGTCAACACATCGATGACCAATAGGCAGAAAAGTAAACTGGACAGTTGTTGCTCCTGCTGTTGTCTTACATGTTACACAAATTCTCTTATACATAGGAAGCACAGAGAGCAGGACACTAGAAGAAATAATAAACCAGCTGAAGCTGTAGTTCCATTCTGCAAATACTGGAGGACAGAGTTCAGTACAGAGTATGCATTACATGGAGCATAAAGCTAATGTCATCACAGAAAGACTGTTCGCACATAGTTCTCAGTAACAGACTCTTTGTTGTGGGCTTATAGCTCAACATGCAGAACAGTGTCTCAGGAAAGATTGAAGGTGTGAAATCAGCCCAGGCTGGTAAAACATTAGAGGCATGTTTGAAGAAGATAAACAGGACACATGGCAAAACGATTAAAAATTAGTTTAACTAAACACTAAATAAGAGTCAGGTCAAAACTACAGTAGTTCAGTGTAGGCTAAGGGGGAAAGAAATGTACTAGGATAATACACGTTGGAAGGGGCCAACAGTCTCTAGGCAAGTTGGAATACCTTCAGGGAGGAGGTTTCTGGATTTCTCTGCACCTCTTTTCCCGAGCTGGAACCATCTTTATGGAGACAATATGTTGACTTGTACCTAAATGGGATTTCCTGTACAGCACTTGTCTTTTGCCACTTGTCCTCTTGCTGTTCACTGGCAAGAGGAGTCTGGCTCTGTAACCCTGCAGTTCATACTTGCAGACAGTAGCAAGGTCTTCACCTTTCTTGCCCTAAGGCCTCTGCCTCTTCTTGTGTGTCATCTTGATGTTCCTTCTGTGGATTTGCTCAGTTACGGAAAACAGGAGTCAAATGTATGTGAGCAAGCTAAGAAAAGAAACAGAAAACATTTATGAGTGTCTTATTTATCAGGCTTCCTGAAATTTTTTGGATACAGCTTTCTTCTTAGTGCATACATTTTTAGTTGTGTAGAAAAAGTTGTAATCTTTTCATGAAGTACCTGCTCTACTTTGGAGCATGAGAAAATAATGACTAATGCTATTCTTTGGTTTAAATGAAAATAGTGAAAGAATTAGAGACTTTGGGTCATCCATCCCCTTTACACTATCATGTTTCTTTTCCAGTCAATTTCCACTGTAGATTCTTAATGCATATTTGACATTGACCTAAATAAAAAATACTCTTTCTTCTAGTTTTCAGATTTTAATTTTTTTTTTTTTTTTAAATCAAAGAATCACAGAATGGTTTGTGTTGGAAAGGACCTTAAAGATCATCTAGTTCCAGTTCCCCTGCCACGCACCGGGGACTTGGTCAGAGCCTCATCCAACCTGGCCTTCAGATCTTCAGTGTGATAAATATTGCTGATAAAGTAGTTATTCTTTACTGTACAGAATTGGTGTTAAATGTCAAACAGCTTAGTAATAGAATATCAAAACAGAACCAAAGTACTCTCCTTTGCTAAGAATAGTCATATGGACCTTCTTGTCTGAGTCTTAAATTGGGTTTGCTCTCCAAATTTGTTTCTGTGCGTTAGTGTTTGCTTGTCAGTCATTAACCTTTGATGTCTGTTATGTAGAGTTTGGTCACTCCACCAAAAATGTCAGCAACGTCTTACTAAAATGAAAAAGTAAGGTGTTTCTTGGCTGAGTAGTTGGAAAGACAGGAGATATTTAACTGCATTTCAGCTTTAGATTTAAGACTTGCCTGAATTTCAAAACAGAGTATGCTCTGTACCAGATATAAAAGTAGGTTAAAATGAAGTACAGATATGTGTGGAACAAGATGGAAGCAAAGGAAGGATTGACTCTTTGCATCTTCCAAGAGCCATATTCAGCCCAAAGTTAGAAAGAAAAGTTGGTATAGATTAACAGATGACCATTCTCTTGCTGTGTTTAGGGACTTTCTTCTGTGTATAGCATATACATGGAGTTACTTGAAGTAAAATTCCCATTTAAAATCAAGATGAACTGTTTAGAAGGAAAAATTTTCAAGTTGGTGCCATTGAAATCTGATATAAGAATAACTTCATTGCAAAGATTTCCTAGCTCTCTTACTTCACTTGAAACACAAGGATTTTGATTTTTTTTTTGTGGAATTCCTAACCTTTCCTCCTTTCCTAGTTTCCTCTCCACTCTCCCCTCTTTTCTTTTTTTTTCTTTACACTTCAGAAGTTTTCTGAAAAATGTTTTCCAAATTTACATTTTTTTAAGAGCATACTATTTTCTTTGAAGTTGTTTCAAAAGCTTCAACCGTACTTTCAAATGGAACAGATGAAGGCTGGGGATGCCTTTCATGGAACAATTGTGTATTCTGAGCATCATGGCACAGGTTGGGATGTTGCAGACTTCCTTAAGTGTTATGTTTAATTCATGCCTGCTCATAATCAGCAATAAGATGAAATCTCAGATTCGGCTGGATTTTTTAATTGTCCATTGTCCAGACAAATTTGTTCAAGTTGCATGATTGTCTGTAACTTGTTTTTTCAGATGGCAGGTGTGGATTCTGATCTTGTTGTAGTTGTGGGGCTGTTGCTGCTAAATATATTTTATAATTTCAGGGGTACATGTATGGAGTCATAAACTGTTATTTTGATGAACTATATTCCCTTCTAAAGTCCTTTTTCAAGAGGGCAAGATAAGTGTCCAAAGTTGAATGAATTATCACAGTGTTATGCATTACAGAAATATATTAGTGTTCCACTTTAAATAGAAATGTCTAGCACATAGGACACCACATACTGTGATTCTGCCAGGTTATTTACTTTTCTCTGAAACAATAGTAATAAGGCTGAGGGAAAACAAATGCATGCAAATTTTAGTTTAAAAGAAATATGTCTGTAAACAGACAAGTTGAGATCTGTATCAGGAGAACTGATAAGCATTTTTAAAAAGTGCTCGCTGCTGCACAGTTTAATGAATATTCATATAAATACTGATGTAGGTGGGATTCTCCTATAGTTTGGGCTTAGTGGGTGTAAATGTCTGTTGGTTTGTGGTGTGTAGCACAGGAATTGAACATGATTGTGAAACACAGATGTTTTCAACTTGGGGACAGCATCAGAATGAGTCATCATGAAGTGACCTGATACAGTTTTGATTTGGGTGCTACACATTTGTATTTGTGCTCTCTATGTTAGCAGTTGCCACACTGCTCTGTATTTCTGAAGCATCTTATACATATTAATGGCATCTGTTTTGCTTATTTGATCTTCAGTCATCATCTTCTCACTGTGTTCTTCCCTTTTCAGCGAGATCATGTATTTCAAATTTTCCACACATGCCACTTTTCCAGCTCACACTGTGTAACTCAGTTAAACTTGAAAAAGGTTGCTGTAAAGAAGGTTCTTCCTCTACCCTTGCATGGGAAGAGCTGTCACCTGCCTGTTAATAAGGAATTGCTCTAGTTTTCCATGTTTGTGGTCTTTGCCATTAGCTCTCCAGGGTTCTTCACTAACTTCTTGAGCAGTTGTTGGCCAACAACATACCTATAGGAAGAAGATGGATGGCCCTCCACAGAGTAGTTTCTCAGATGCCAACAGCTTGCAGTTTGAAGGGTAATTCTTGAGCTACAGACGTAATGTTGCTGGCTAATAACCTGTGGAGGATTTTATTTTCTTCAAATTTGCTTGCATTTTGAATCTGTATAAAGTTTTTCCAGTTTAAACATTAGAAGAGGTGCCAGTTCTTTTGGTAAATGTGCTGTCTATGCCTTTGTTTTCACTTCTGCTAGAAGACAAATACCCACTGTATATTACAGGTTTCAGCTACAGGTGGTAATTTTTTTTTCAGCTTACCTTGTTTAGTTGGTGGCAGACACTGGTTTATGTAACCAAAGCTTTTTGGAAAAGTGACCAGTTTAAATAAACCTATTTTCTCTGATCCTGTACAGAATTTTTGAGGGGAAGGCTGGGAAAATAAAAGAACCCTTCAGTACCATGGTAGAAGAGGATTTCTGGGGTGTGGGGGAGCACAGTTCATATCTGCTGTATTAGGCAATATCAAGCTGCAGTGAATATTGAGTTCTTGACACACAATGGAGCACCTCTGTGCAGAGGCACTAAATGAGAGGGAGAGTTGCTGACTTTTAAAACCTCATGGTTTAAGAATCATACTACACTAAGAGTAACTGATAATGCAGACACTCAAAACCAGATGATTTTGTACAGGGTTAATATCTTCACAGAAATAAATATGGACAGGATCTCTTGTACTGGAAAGTATTGCTGGTGTCAAATGGATTTGCAGAACTCAAAGTTGTAAACTGGAAAAATAAACCCTATCTACCATTTGTTCCGGATTTTAGTGCTCCATTTTGGGTTATGTGATTGTTCAAATCTAGGTAAAGTTTACTGGACTGTGAGTTCATAAGTTATTCATGTCTTGTCTTCATGTTATAGAACAGAATTTGAACTGGAGTGTTTAATGTATGGATTTAGTACGTTATAACCCCCAGGTTAGCTCAGTTGGTCAGGGCATGGTGCTAATGACACCAAGGTTGTGGGTTCAATCCCTATATGGGCTGTTCACTTAAGAGTTGGACTTGATCCTTGTAGGTCCCTTCCAGCTCAGAATATTCTGAGATCTGTGGTCTGGAAATAAATAAAATGAACTTTGTCTTCTCTTGACTTACATTTGTTAGTGCTATGATTGGTGCTGTTGTCTGCCTCATTGTGAGTGTTAGTTGTGAGCTCATAAACAGACACTGAAGTGTGAATATATATAATTCCTATCATTTTATCTGATCCATTTAACATTTCAAAGCACTAGCACTGTTCCATCCCAGAGATGGTTAACTAGTGACACATCCACAGCTTGTGTTGTCTTTTATCCCCCATCTTAAAACTGAGGTAAATTTTGTAGCAACTGTTTTTTCTCATGCTAATAGTGAATGTCTTCTTCCTTGTAGTAAAGCTGTGATGGATGTATTGGTTGATTTATGCAGCCAGTATCGCTTAAATCCATCCCAACATAGTCTTGAACTAAAGTCTTCGGGAACTCAACAAGTTCTGAGTTACAAGCCAAACACTTTGATAGGAGCACTGGATGTACAGACAGTACTTCTGAAAGAGAAGATTCCCGAAGAGAAAGCAAAGCGACCTCTGCCAAGGGTCCCTGAGGTCAGTACTCTGTAGGGCTAAAATGGTACCATGAAACATCATTTCTTTCCTATTATTTCAGTTCTTGCAATCTTTTCATTTTTAAACCAGGTGGGAATTACTTGAGATTGACTATAACCTCCTTTATTAGCTTAATTGTTTTGCATGTGGATTGACAGATGCTAGTCTAGATATTTAGACAAAATGTTATTTTGCATGTAGTTGGATAGATGGAAATCTGAAGATTGGGGTGATTGAAAATTGCAGTAATTGCTGAAATGAGTGTTGTGAGGTTGTGTGGAGATAGTGTTTTGGTGATATTTTGTGTACCGTCTTCACTGAAGATATGGGAGAAGACTGATCATTAATTAATATATTTCACAGTATAGTGATGATTGAGAAGTAGTCATTTTCCAAATGTCGGCTGAAATTTTTTGTTATTCTTAATAGCTATATCTATTTATATGCTCCCACCTTTCAGAGTGGGACTTGTTAACATTTACATTACATCTGCCTCTGATTCCTTTTCCTTCTTTGCTTGTTCTTGTGAATGTCTCCTTAGTGGAATGGGAGCTCTGCGGTTTTATTTTTTTACTATTTTCTGCAATGTGGGGAAAATTTGCCTAGGGATAGTCAAGACAATATGGAAATCCCCAGTGCCTTTTTCATTGTAAGAGGGTCTGTCCATCACAGAAGGGAGACTGAGAGTTTGTGTTTGTTTCTGCAGAAATCTGTGAGGCTGGTAGTGAACTACCTGAAGACACAGAAGGCTGTGGTTCGAGTTAGTCCAGAGGTGCCTCTCCACAACATCATCCCAGCTATTTGTGAGAAGTGTGAAGTCAGTCAAGAGCACATCGTTCTTCTGCGAGATGGCATAACTGGGGAAGAGCTGGAGCTTACCAAGTCCTTGGAGGAGCTAGGGATAAAGGAGCTGTATGCCTGGGACAGAAAAAAAGGTGAGCCAAGACTGAAAGCAGTCACTGCAGTGTTATATGATGTGACAACAACATTGTGGGCAACTTAAAAGCATTTGTGCTACCATTCTTTTGGGGTCCGGCTGACACAGCAGAGTGAGATCTCAGTCCGGAGAGCAGCACGGGTTTGTTCCGTGAGCTGTGCCCAGAGCAGCAGCCAGGTCAGCAACGTGCCCAGCCGTCCTTGGTTGCTCTTGGGCCTTGTGCCAGGCTGGGCTGGACTCTGGCGGGGTGCAGGTTGGCCTGGGCAGGGCAAAAGGAGGAGCTTTGCCATGTCCCAGAGCTGCTGTCAGTAGAGTGTGTAATACAAGGGGCCTCGTCCAGGCAGAGTCCATCACCTACCTGTGGTGTGGGTTGGAGAGGAGGAAAGAAGAGACATGCCATAGTCATGGCAGCTGTGAAAGCTGAGAGGCAGAGGCGACAGAGCAGGGCTTTTGAGAAACAGACTGGATAGGATCAGAGACGGTTCCTCCAAAGAGCAAAGTTATTGGCGGTTTAGTGAAGAAGAGCTAAGAGGTATTTGTATTTAAAGTTTTGTTCTTATGTTTACCTATCCTCACTTTCTGTTCTCATAGACAGAATTGTAATTGCAGGTTCTTGGAGTTGAGTTTTATCAGCCTGATTGTGTATTCAAATAACATAATTCTCTGATGTGCTTTAAAATACAACTGCTTTAAAAATACACATTGTCAAGCCCTACTTCCTTTGCGGTCAGAAAGTGATATTCATTAAAATTGTCTCCTGCAGTTTGTCTAAATCGCTATCACTTCCAGTACAGTAAATGTCCTTATTTATTGTTTAGATAACGTCATTCTTGTAGGTGCTGAGCTGTAGGCTTATTTTTTATTTATAAAATTATTTATTTATGTCGACATTCTGTCTCTTCTTTCCAACTCTTTGGTAAGTGACAGTTCTACCTCTGTGCGAATCAAATTTCAGTGAGTTTAGACTTCTAAGTAAACTAAATATCTCCTTTTCTTTTGAATTGGTAGGTTGTTCCAAAAAGAGGCTGACAACATGTCATAACTCAGTTGCATGTTTGTTTTTTTCAAGACATGTTTACTGTAATTAAGCTAACCATTTTGGAGCAACATATTGAACGTGGAGTGTATTCAACAGGATTCAATCAGCATGCTTCAGGGACAGCTTGTAGAGTAATTATCATAAGCCTTCATTAAAGTCTTTCCTTTCACATGAAAGCGGTGGTGTGTATGCTGGTGCAGTGTTGGTCCTCAAATTTGGTTGTAGCCTATACAGTCAAAACCAAGACTTTACTACAGGGCTGGGATTATAGCAGCAAATTATCACAGAATCACAGAATATGCTTAGCTGGAAGGGACCCACAAAGATCTACATGTCATAGTTTGCTGCTCTCTACATCAGCTTGGGTTTCTTTTTTGTATTCTATTCTTTTTTAACCTTTCAGTATTCCTTTCCTGTCATTATGATAAAGTCCCCCTGATCCTGAGTATAATTCAGTTTTTTTGCCTTCCTCTTACTCTGCATCGTGGTGTCTGAGAAAACCCGTAAATGCGCAGTAAATGTAAATTTACAAGAATTTTTCCTTTGTTTCAGGAAATTTCTTCTTCAATGTTCTCATTTGTAATCTCCAAGAGGAATAAACCCACAGGTTTCAATAGCAGTTGGTCTGTGACTTGTGCATTGAGTGGGTATCTAGCCTGTTTAGTTAACAGGAAATAGGTCTTTTAAACACATTCCCACTAACAAGTAAGGCATCAGAGGTGCTGAAAGCCATAGGATGTGCTTGTAAGAGCAGATTCTAGAAAAACTCCTCACTCTTTCCTTGCCTGAAACAGAAAACACCAAGAGCTGAAGGATTATTAAAAGGGGAGCTCTGCTGCCACCTGCTTACTTAATTTGATTTAGCAGTTGAAGCAGCTTCATGAGCAAATCATGAATTAATACAAATGCAGGTAAACTGCTTCAGTAGCAGCTCCACATCTCTGTTGTCGGTCAACAATTTTTTCTGTAATGCTTAGGAAAAAAGGTGCTAGGATTAATTAATGACTATTGTGCCTTACAAGGCTATATTAGAACTTTAATGTGTTTTCTCTTATCCTTTCATTGCCTGCCTTTTCCAGTTCCTCCATCAAAAACTCAGTCTGAACCTTCTCTGAACTATAGAGGTACTGTACAATGCTGCTGAGGGAAAACTTCATTCTGTGTTTAACTCTTTCACTTCACTGTATGTTTAATGTGGGTTTGGTAAATAGATCTTTAAGGATGTCGAGTAAAATGCTGCAGAGAAACAAGCTATTTTTGATCTGTGTTGTCTTTCCAAAGTGTTGCTTATATGTCTTGTGCTTCTGCTAAGAACAAGCACACTCTGTGCATACTGTCTCTTCAGTAATAGCCATTAAAATGCCAGCAAGTAACAAATTCTGCCATTTAACTCTTTTGTGGTGTTGTATGTCTCTATACACATCCTAAGCCTGTTCAGTTTACCTAAATCATGATTAGTTAAATTTCACAGTTGCTAACATTTCAGAGGTCTCTTGGGATCAAAATTTATTTAGTATCAAAGGCAGAATATTTTGATGTCTGTGAGATCTTCCACTGATTTCAATTTACTTGCAGCAAAGCATTTTAATATCAGATGTATACATTCACATTGGGTAACTGAAAAGATGCTGACTTCTGAATTGTTATGGTAGTTGGGGTTGGATTAGATTGTATTTGTGCTTCTGTTTCCAGTCAAATAGAAAATGTATGTATGTAGTATATCCTTTCTCTGTTGAGTCTGTTTTAATATATTGCTTAAATTAATTATCCTCAAGAAAGGTGTGGTTGGTTTCTAAGCAGGTTTAATTCTTTGCATTACTGGTAGACACAGCATAAAAGTAAAACTGGATAACTTATTTAAATTTTTATGACGGAAGCCCGCGTCCAGTAGGTGACAGCCATTGAGCAAATCTTAGTCCATGGCCTCTTGGCCTCACTCATCCCAGCACTATTCCCCCTTATCCTCTGTCATTACGTGCTGTGGCTTCCTCTTACATGGCGATCAATAGTAGATGGAATATCTATTGTATTTATTTAAGGATAAGCTATACAGATTAATAAAGACTCATTATTTTGATATTGTATACTTTACTTAATTCCCAGTTTATTGGTATTGCACGATGTTCAATGACAATGTTGGTGAGCAGGTGCTACGTTTCCCTTTTCACAGCATTGTTTATGGTTGAAGACTATGGGAGTGAAGGGATCATAATCCATATCTAGTCACAGCCCAGCCCCAAGCAAGAAACCAGCATACAAGCATGGGTAGTGCTTAGTATTTAAGAAAAGCATTAATTCATTTCTGTATTTGTTTGCAGTGCAGTTGCAGCCTTTCTTAAGGATAGTTTCTCCCTGTTTTCCTTTTTGTTCATTGTATGTGTTTAACACCTTCTGACATGTGAGATTGTTTGTTTATATGCAAAAGTGATGTGTGTGAAAATCACTTTGTATGTTATGCAAATAAGTTCACAGGAGTTCTGGGATGAGGATTTGTTGGTGAAGTAAACCTTTATTTTGTGTTAAGAAGCAAGTCATTTTGAATTTTAGTTTTAATTGTTATTAAATAATTATTTACAAGAGAAAGTTGGGGTTTTTTTTCCTGTGAATTAAACTTTTTGAATGCTAGTGGAATACTGTGATGTACCTGGAATCAGGAGGAAATATTTATAGCATTATGCAGAGTCCTTTTAAACAAGTGAGAGGGCTTTATCATCTGTGTATTAAATGGGTAGTATTTCCTGTAATGCATGAGTGTGTCCTTTTGCTCATCCAGTTTGTGGATGAGAAACTGAAGGAGGAAGTTGAAGGACTACTAAATGGTATGAGAACTCATACAATTTCTTAAGCATGTTCAAGGCAGACACATTTGAGCTCTTACAGCCTGAAATACATATAAACTTCCCTCTTTCCCCACCCAAAGTAAAAGCACCAAGATAAAAAGGTGACCACAACCAGCTAGTTTAAGTTCCAAGGAGAGCCCTATTTCCAAGGGGAAGGTCTTCTTTCCTCTTTACAGAGCTTTATCCAAATTACACATTGAGAATCTGTCATTTAACTTCACAGCATTAAGTCACACCTGTGAATTGCTAAAGATACTTACCATTATATCTTTTATTAAGTGTTTGGGGTTTTTAGTATTACAGTACTCTATGAGATTTAAGTGATATATCTAGCAAGCCTATGTGAAGTCATAAGCAATTTGCTCATATTTGCCTTTAATAAGGGTTACTGAATTGTAATTGAAAACTTAGTGCAGTTTGTTGAATTATTACATTTGTCTCCATTAGATTTTGGAGCATACTCAGAACAAATAAACGTTTGGTGACTAAGTGCAGGATCTGGCAGTTACTTAGGTAATCCAGTCCATAACATCTCCAGCTCATAAAAACCCAGAATTAAACCAGGATGTTTTAAAATACTAGTGTTCTGAATCTTTATTTCAAAAGTGTAACAACTATTCCATTAAAATTGTTTCAGAACCAAATCGAAAGGCTTCAGTAAGCAGTGATGCAATAGAGAAAGAAAAGACAAGACTTCTGGGATTGTTTAATGCTGATAGAAGAAGCAGCAAGGTAAGTGTTCAGCAGTGTACTGCTCACTAAAGAGCATTAATTCCTTTCCAGATCTGTTATGTCTGTGGGTGGCAGCATTTGTTTGGCCAGCCTTCCTTTTCCTTCCAGAAAGTAATCTGTTAACAGGTGCATAAGCTCTGTGTGATCAGTGCAGTGTGATGGAGATATCACCTGCTTATTGAAGGAGTCAAGCACATTGACCATTTACTTTTTTCTTCTTTTTTTTTTAATGCTGTGAGTTCAGTAGGTGTTAAAAAAGGGCAGTAGTTTCAAGCAACCTGTGTCTGCTTATTAGTAGTGCTCATATTGTAAAATGCATTTATGAAAGGACTGATGTAGTACAGAACAATTTAATTATCCAGTAGATGTGTCTTATGACCTCTTCTGTGCATGGGTGATAATCTCTTTTAAAGCATTTATACCTCTTGGAAGTCTGTGCAGTGACACTGTTGCCATCTCCAAGTCTGTAAAGCCAATGAATCAGGTGTAGAAGAAATAACTTGCAATACTGAACTGAAGGATCAGTGTCTGCTGGGGTACATGTTAGCCATTTTTAACTTTGTTTGTATTCTTGGACTGGAAAATTTAGGAAGGAAATATTGTACAAAATAATTCTGTTGAGATGCATTTATGAGGAATATTTCATTTATCACAGGAATAAAATACAGAAGAACTTTCTGACTCAAGAACATATGGAAAATAGTGGGCTTTTAACTTCATACTTTTTGCATCCTTTGCTAAAAATATTAGTGTTAACTGATTTTGATTGTAAAGTATTTAATACTCTAGGATGTCAGAGGAAAAATAGATTTTCTTTTATCTAGTTTGAAGAACCCTCCAAGGCTTCTGGAGTGGAATTATAAAATGTGTATCTGATTAACTGGCAGTAAGAAACATTTGCTTGTTAATGGGCAGTGTTTTACTTACCCAGTCTTCTCAGTCACATTCTCAAAACTATCAAAGCTATTCAAAATCTCTCATAGTTCTCTGCCTTTTTGTTCATGATCAAATTTGTAGGGCTTTTGCTAGGGAGTAGATTCCTTTATGGACATTGTGAATTACTGTGTTGGAAAACCTTATTTTTGTCATAAATGCGGAACTATTCTTAATATCTCACAAGGGACACACGGAAACTGTATTTTATGAGATAAGAACCCTAAACACACTTTTAGAGTGTTTTTGCACTGCAAGAAAATAGTTCCTATTTAGAAGGGAACAAAAGTATAACTGGAGCGATAATGCTCTATCTGCTCAGAAGAATCAAGAAAACAGGGGAGCTCAGCCTGAGCCTCTAGAGCACGCTGTGAGGCTGAAATTCCTCTGGAAGAACCAAACACATTACAGCATGCAGTTTATGCACCATACTTTGTCCTCTCATTCCTTTTTACTGAACTTGGGTGTGAAGTCTGTGTTCTTGGAGTTCTAACTCCCGAAGCAGATCAGTTTTAACTTTTAAAGTATTAATGCTTACAGACTTAGAAAAAGTTGCTATGAAGCATCCTAATTCAGGGGTTACTGCAGTGAGTTTCTCACAGCAGAGTCGAAAATGTGTTCAAAGATTGCAAGCGCCTCTTTTTTTTTCTGTTCTCTTTCTCTTGGTTGTTAATCAAAGCAAAGCAGGTGATACTCTGAGGTTTTTAAAATACTGATTTTAATAGATGCTAAGGATATTGCAGATGAATTAAATTCAGAAATAGTATTTGACCTGGGAAAAAGTAGGAACTGTACAAACAAGTATGAGAAACAGCTTCTAAATCTGAAGAAAAGGTCTAAGTCTTTCTTGCCTCTAGTACCAACCTCAACTGACAAGTTAATTGATTTTTCTTGGTCATTTCTTTATTGGACACTTACTTTCAAATGGCAATTACTATGTAGGAAAAGAAACTAAATCAGTTACTTTGTTTAGTCGAGCAAGAAAGCCACTGTTGCCTTTTTAATACAAACCTCTGGGAATTTGAAACACGGTAGATGGAAGAATTACTGAAAACTGAAGAACGGCACAGCACACAGGAGCAAGCAGGTGTTAACATGACATAATATATCTGACTTGGTATTGTGAAAGATTTCTAACGAAAACAGCAGTGAAACTGCTGAATAGACTTAGCAGGATGAGGGCACATTAATAAAGGTCTTTTAATAAAGGATGTGGTAGGTTTATGAAGGGATTAGATGATGGGATGCCTTGTGATTTGAGGGAACTGGAATCAAAACCCCAGGGTGCCTAAACTCCTCTCTTTATGGCTATTTTTATATTTTCACTCCCCCGCAAGGCTTATGGGGTAGTAAATACCACAAATACCCCATGGTTCTGCATATTTATTTATTTTTGTTTGTTTGCATTATGATTTGTAGTGGTGAGGAGTGTGTGTGTGGTCATGCATAGTCTCTATTTTAGAACTATTTGATAGGAAGAATTGTTCAAAGTCCTGCACAGTAGTAGGACTGCAGACTTGCAGGCATTTGCAAGGGGAAGGCAATTTCTTTTGCAAGGGAAGGAGAGTGTTAGCCTGGGTTGCAAACTGTCCTGTATCAGGTGTCACTGCACACTACAGGCCTACGCTCAGATTTCCATGCCCACGCACATGCTTTCTTTCTCAGCTGGCTCACTGAGAGCAGTAATTGTGGTATGACAATACACCAGATCTAACTTTTCTAAAAAAAACCTTTCCGTTATATTGAAAACACTGTGACACAGAATGAAAGCAAAGTCCTATTCTCGTGGCTGGTACAAATTTGTTCAAAGTATTTCTTTGGTTAACTTTGTACTGGCAGGCTTAATTCCAGATCAGGTATCATCTTGTTCTCTCCATTCTAATTTTATGCTGGATCAGTTACCCTCTGTTCTCCTGCAGCTGGCATAAAAAACATAAAGGTGGCATGAACTTCATTTCTTTTTGATGTAGTGTAGTCGTTTGCCTGAGGCTAAATCCAGATCAAATTGGCACTGCTAAGCAATCCAGTGGAGCAGAGGTGCTATGCAGACAATCATGGGATCTAGGCTTAAGTAAGTTATGTGCTAGTGCACAGAAACAGTTCCTTCATGGAGAAATGGCAAGGAAGGAGCTCCCTGCTTGTTCCCTTGTGTCTGTGGGTACAGCAGAGACCAGCAGTCTGGTCCCTGATATTACAGGAATTAGTTACTCCCTATTTTTATCCTAGCCTAAGAATTTTTTCTTTGTATTCTTTCTTGTTCTTAAATCTTTCTGCTGGTGGCTTTCTTAGCCACTTGCCTACATCAGAGAATTTTGCAGACTACTTCAGACTTTCTCAGCAGTCAGATCCAGCACTACTGAGACAGTTTGTCTTGGTTCTGTGATGGGGTTTGGTACTTTGCTCTGGCATGTTTTTGCAGTTTTGTTTCCTTTGCTGCTGCTGTGTAGGACACTTGTTTGTGTTGCAGACCGAAGAATACTTGAGGATGAACAGAGATTGTGGTGAGGAGGATGTTTTTAGTTCTGCATCTACAAGTGAAGGCAGCTTGGATGTAAGTACTAACACAGCTTGTAGATGCTATTGCATTCTTCTTAGATCCCGCAGTTTGAAATAACCAGAAACTGCTGCTGTTCCTGATGCTTAGCCAAGTAGAAGTAGAAATAGCTTGTGCTTTAGCAGGCTTCATTATGTGAGTGCACAGTTCACATATCTTCGTGAAGTTAAAATGTAATGTGTTGTCTTCAAATAAAACTTGCTAGCTTCACTATAAATGAAGTTTCTTTCAAGGTTGGATTCTAAGCAGTTGTGAGAAAGAGGAACAGAGGTGTTGTGACATGCAGTGACAGTATTGCATGATGTAAGAGAATGTTTGCCTTACCAACAATATTTAAAGGGGGCTTTTCTTATAAAACCACACCTTTCCTTTTCATCCCTTTATCTGACTTCTGCAGCATGGCAGCATTCTGTTTGTTTCATACGGAGCTTGGGGTGAAGAGTAAACACTGGAAAAAACAAATAGGATTTTTGTGAAGTACCTCAGTAGGCTTTGGGGTGTTAAAATCCTGTGAATCACATTTAGAAACATTTTTAAGTGACTGGCAGCCTACCAATTTATGATCATCTAAATAGGAAGGTATCAAATTAGGAAGTGTGAATCCTAAATATTTTATAAGATGGTTCTGGTGGTATAGTAATCGTAATAAATGGAACATCTTTTTATTACTTTTGAAAATTACTTGGCTTTTTTTTATCATATTTTCAAAACCTGGAGAAGACTGATGGTGTGATAGAAGTCTGAAATGTGAGGTTCAGCTCTGAATCCCCCTTTCATAAACAGATCTTTGGAAAAGGAGTGCAGATATGCACTCAGTAGCCACAGGGAAGGGTGATCGGAAATTACAGAAAAAATGGAGGAGTAGGAGAAAAAATCCCAGATGAAAAGAGTAATATAAAAGGAGTCCAAAAGGAGAAATAGATAGAAAATTGATTGGCTGTGAAGTGTAAAAACACCATACTCTGCAAATCTGTGAAGACTTCATAATGAAAGATTACTGAAATGGGAAATCTGCTTATGATACTAAAAATTTGGGCAACACTATAAAGATTAATAGATTAATAGATCTGTCTTACTAAAAGAAAGTCCTAGAAGAAGGTGACTGTGTAATTGAAATAGACTAAGTAAAAGTATAGAAAAAGTATCACAAGCTCTGCCAAAATAAAATAATTTTGTGTTTTGTATTCACTACCATTGTAAATTAATTTTAATATCTTGATACCCAAGTACTAGAAAAGAAGGAGGAGGAAGAGTAGGAATTACAAGCGACATTATGATGATAAAGGTGTGTGGTGCTTTCCCCAGAAGACAGGCATCACCTTATTTTTCTAGGGAATATGATAGGGCAAATTGTAAATTACTATTTTTTTTTCCTCTGACATTGATGAAAAAAGTTTTTAAGCCTGTTTTGAACATGTAACTCTCTTCTAAAGGTACAGGCTATAGGGAGGAAAAGGCTCTTGAAGAGGTAAAAATGTTTTCTTTTTATTCAGTTAAATGGGCATATCAGGGATTTAACTTTTTCCCATTTTCTTCTTAAGAGGAATTAATCTTGAAGAACAATGTAGTCCTTGTTCAGTGTTTATGTCTTTCGCTTCTGGTTTGACACCTGCATTTGTATGAGCACCAATCCTGCTAAGGCATGAGCACATAGTTAAGTGAATGTGTTAACCTTGTTGAATTGAATTTGGTAGTATTCTGTTCAAACTTGTAGAAGGTGTATTAAATAAGTCTAACAGATTCACTCAGCAGCACAGAAGGTCCATCCTTTCAAGATGCTAGATGGGCTTCAGGAAAAAGTTGAACAATTGTGATGCCTTAGGTGAAAAATTCTATAATGTTGCAAACTTGCTATAGATAGTTGGTATAGATAACTTGTATTAAGATAAAATTCAAATGGAAACACCAGCAAAGGCACATCATAATTTTAAAAGTTCACCTTCGCAGTTTCATATGGACTAGATTTGAGACCCTCAATCAATCTGAGTAATTTGTTATTCTGCTTGCTCAAAAGATATCTCATTTACTTCATAAGTATCTTTATTCCAATTAAGTGGTATCTTACATGACCAAATACGTGAAATATGTATTTAGAGATCATTATATAGAATGAGATTTTATTTTATTGCTGAGATAGGATTGTTGGCAAAATGTCATCCAGTAGAGGCTTCCTCTTTTGCAGTTACCTCAGGTCTGCTTTCTAGTACTGTTTTGGGTGATTTGAAAGTATTTTGCTTTTGCTGTATGGGAACCAAAGGCAGTTTCAGTTTTATTTCTGAAAGAAAAATATCTTGCCATTGCTTTTGGTACAGTACCAGGAGTTACACTGACTGGATCAAGAAAATTTTTCTTGGAAAAAAAAAAAATCTAGAAAATAATAGTTAACTTTTGAAGTACTACCAATGGTGCCTTGAAGTGGCTACCTGAAAACAGAGGCTAGACAAGATTAAGAGAATAAAAGCAGGTATTTATCGAAGGGCCTTCAATAAAAGTACACTACAGGTACAGAGCCCTAGCACTCCACCCAAGATGGATGCTGGGTCACAGGTTTTTCACACTTTCATAAGTTTGGTTCACTTGAATATCAGGGTTAATTCTTCAATTACAATTTCAGGTAATGATGTCATTACCCCAAGTTTGCTCCCCCTGTCCAGAGGCTTAGTTTACATATTTCAGGGCATGGGACAGCAAGGTGTCCTTGAGTTCAGGCCCAGAGAGGATTTGTTATGTTTAACCAGAATGTGAGAACAGTAATTGACAGGCTATGGAGTTTTAGAGTTACAGGCTAAAGCAGTACAGGATCTGAAAAACACAAAAGCTAAATCCTAAGGCATCACCAAGGTAAAAGCATGAACTTTCATATGCTTAGTTTAAATCCTTTTCTCACTATTACATGGTGGTCATGTGCACTGAATTCTTGGGGGAAAAAAGTAATGATCCTATTTTGGGTATTGATTTGGAGTTTGTTTATTTCTTTGTTTAAACTGAGCAGTATGAAGTAATGGAATAAAAGTGTAAGAAATAAGAGACTCTCAAGTGTTTATTCAAGCACAAGTTATATTCACTTTTTAACAACCAAACCATTCTCCATGCCATATTTATCTAATTATTATTGGAATTATTAATGCCTCTAAAAATACTTTTGAGTTGTTGATGAAGAAGCAGATTTTCAAAGTCAAGATGGCAAAGTCAACACTTATGCTTGAGGTGAAAGGACATTTTTTCAAAGTATCAGCAAAAATAAAGGTGAAAAGAATTTGTTAACAGCTTAGAGAGAGGATGTAGAAATGCAAGAAAAAACTTCTCCATGAAAAAACTTCTCCATGAAAATCCTCAAAGTGCAGCAGTTCATTACACCACACACCAGTAAAGGACACGAAATCCAACTGTGTATTGTAAATGAAGCAGCAATACTTTCCCTTAATCTGGGAAGAGAAAAAAAAACAGTTTTGTGCTAAGAAGATGAGTTTTATGTCCAAGTTAACTTTTCACAAATCAAGTGCTATTGAAACACACAACATACAGATAAAGCAGTTGGAAGCTGCAGCGCCGTTAGCTTCTATTCAGCTTTTCTGTGCCAAAGGCAGACTGTCAGAGCTGGAGTTCAGAACAGCTGGGAAAAAAAGGGAGCTTGAGTCCTCTCTGCCGCTTGATGTCACTGTCCTCATATAAACAGTTGATCAAGATAAAACACAGTATTTGGAACACAGTACTAAAATTAGGTGGTTTTATTTTTGGGGCCTTTGTGTTTTCATAAATCAAGAGTGAAAAAACACATCCCAAGTGCTGAACGATGTGTAGCTCTGATGTGGACTTTGTTTATGTAATATATCAGCTTGGGAAAAAATATTTAGAAGTACAGCCAGGAACACTTATCAGAGGTTTTGAAACTTCAGCACAAAGTCTTATCACACAAGGTTTCTCTAGTTCAAACAGGACTTCAGCGGTGCGATGTTGGAGGATTTTCATCAGCACTTCATCAGCACCATTTTTAAAATACTTAATCTTCAGTGTATGTCAGAATGTAAGTTTTGCCCATAACAGAATCAACTCATTAAATGAAGCACATAGTCCAGTAGTTCTCTGCTTGATGAGTCTGTCATGCTGATTATATATGTTCATATGCAAAACTACAAGAGGAAAAGAAACATGCCATTTAAAATATCAAACAGTTATCAGTTGTGTTTAGGATGTGTGTGTGGGATTTTGTTTTTATTTTTATTTCATAGTATGTGTGTAATTGCAAGATTGTGCTCCAGAAGAAAAGTACTGTGCTAATATTTGATAAAAGTCATCAAGAATTTTGGTGCATTAGTGATCTTGGCAATCACTTCTTAGGTGATGGAAACAACTCTTTTTTCCATATAAAGGCTTTTAAAACATATATTATTTACCTTTTCAGAGCCTTGTACTCTTAACTGTAACTTTATGCCCTTGATGGCAGGAGTTGTACCATTCATGATGCACTTTCTCAGTTCAGAATGGTTGGAAAGAAGGATCAGGTATGGTTAACTTCATGTTATTTCTCTTCAACCATGTCAGGTCCCAGGTGATCAGGTACTATCCTTTCCTGTCAAGGATTTCATGTCACACAGGCAGGTGCTGTTTCAGGTAATAGGAATGAGAATACTGCCCATGTCATCTAAATGGAAGTTAACACTCATCTGCTTTTAATATTTCCTTGTGTTTGGCAATCACATTTGCTTTAAATTCCTGGTCTCAGGTTCTCCGTTCTTGGTCTCCTGACAGTACTTAGGATGTGTTTATTTGTTATGAGCAAGGACAAATCCTGGCATTTTGTAGAATTGGAGCTATGTGCACTGTCCAAGATGCAGATTGTGATCTGACCTTGAAACAATTCTGCTAAGTGTGATTTTGTTTGCATAATACTAAACTCAACAAACTTGAGTATGGAAAGTTGTCTAAATACTGCAGCACACAGGTCTGTTCCCCCCAGTCTTTCATTAAAGGGTGCTTGTAAGCTAGTAGTTAGATGCCAGAGGATGACACTAGGGAAGAAATAGTTATAAATACTTCCATTTATGCATCCGTTCATATGATCAGAAGAAAAAGAGATCTAATAAATACCATATATCTCAGCATAAGGTTCACCATCACAGTAGAGTTAGTTTTATTTTGATAGCCTGTGATACACCATGGAAAAAAAAAACCATTACGGTTAACTTGCCTTGGTAAGACGAAAGGTTTGCCCAAGGCTTAAGCTGGCATTGAGAGAATTTCAGTAGGTAGTAATGATGCCAGTGATCAGCTCTATATGTCCTTGTCTACTGAGAGCAGGACAGGAAGCAATGTGCTTTACATATAGCAATAGAAATTTAACTTGGATACAAGAGGGAGAAAAATTTGACTGCATGGAAATTTCACAGGGGAGCATGCTATTAAAATGTCTGTGAAATCCTTATCATCACCTAATCTGCAAAACCTCCAAAAATGTCTAGAGGATGAGCTACAAGTACTTTATTCTGTCTCAGAGAAGAGTTATAGATTAAACCTTTCAGCCAGACTATGGCTGCTGGAGAGATGCAGCTGTACCCACCTCTTTTTGTGGTGTGCACTTTTACAGCATATTAACTGTCTTCGCTCATGTGAACCATAGATGGTTTTGCATATTATAGTATCTTTAGATTTTTCTTACAGTATGTGATAGCAGACAGCAAGAGCTTGAAACAGTGGCTGCCTGCCACCATCAGACTTCAAGTTTTTGCTCCAAAATGTGGTGTTACTAGACCTCTTCAAAGAAAAGGTCCTTGGAGTTAGTGCAAAAAAAATCATCTTGGAACCAGCTGAACTACTCTGGCTCAAAAAAAAAAAAAAAATAGCCTGAGGCAGACACCTGGAATGGAAAGTCTCAGCATCCATGGTTAAAGCATGGTGAAGTTACAAGCTATTAAAAACAGTATCTGGTGAAGAGACATGTCGGCTGACCCCTGTTCTGTCTGTGCTGCTTAGCTTGTACTTGCCAACTTCATGCATTCAAAAATCACTTGTCAGCTCTTGCCCTCACCACACAAAAGTGGCTTAAGATCATGAGATTTGAAAAGAAATCATTAAGGGTGGACTTCCCTCCATTTGACTTCTGGGTGTTAGGTTTGTAGAAGTCACATTTAAGCTTGTTTTGTGACCATAAATAAAGGTTTTATTAAAAAAAAATATTATCAGGTAGTCAGTGGTTACCAGTTACCAGAACCTGTATCTTTATTTAGATTTGCATGGTTCAGAGTTAAATCATCACAACTCATGGTATTCAAGTTGTTGCTTTTAAAAAGATAACTCATAATCTTCAGTTCCTGCAGTGGTTTTAGCAGGACATTTTGAAGGAAATATTGTCAAGAAACTTGGTGAGATGAACACGGAGAAATTAATTAAGTCAAATCAGAAGGGCTTGAGTAGGGTCATATCTACAAAAGGAATTAGGTACAACTATGCCTGGAGGTGCCTGTTTTAAATACCTGACAGTGTGGGTGTCTGGACTCTGAATCTAAGCAGCCGAGAGTCAGATTTCCCAAGTTTTGAATCCACTGAAATCTTCACAGTAGGAGTTGCTTGTTAAACTCTGCCCATCTGTGTCTGTTACCTGCCTCTGCTTAAGATTCAAACCTTGAATTAGCTGTTAGATTCAGGTCTTTAAAGCTTTTACTCTAGAACATTACCACCTACCACTGTTATCCAAAATGTAAGTGAACTAAGTTCTCTTTTTTGACTTTAGAGATATCAGCATCAGAGAATTATTTCCTCCTGTGCAAAAAAAACCCAAAATACTTACTGGGCTGGAGACTGCCTGGAACAAAGCTGTGAGGTATTCTTGATGTGGGAAGCACCCTTTTGTAAAAATACCCAAAGATTCAATGACTCAGAGAGCAAGAGCAAGCTTAACTATTCAGACCAGTAATGAAATAACTTAAGTGCCGTGGCAGCTCTGGGTTCCAGTGCCAGCGCCAGAGATGTTTTTCTGTGTTTTATGCTAAGCAGGTGTTACATCTAGCAAGTAAGTAGTCACTAAAGCTAGAACTGGTGGAGCCAAATGGCTTCCTGCCCAGATGAATGCCCTAATCTCCGTCTCTTTTTAGCTAAACTCATGTTCGTGTCCTTGAAAAGAGAATAGTCTTGCTTTCCTCACAAGAGGGGAAAGTTTGTTTCTTCTCAACTAGACAACAGTTTTGGACCTGGATTTACCATGCTTTTACTGAATCCCCGAACTTGGGGCAGGGGTTCGGACAGGACAAAAGGTAAATGCCACAGCTGCCTCTTCAGGCAGTTGCATTTTTGTGAAGCCCAGTTGCTTAGTTGTGCTTTGAACACACCTATTGGATCAGGTCCCTTGGCTGACAAAGAAGGAGATTTGCACATTTTATGGATCCTGTTGGAATTTAGGCAGGAGGTTATAAGCATAGTTTCTCCACAGTTTTTATGCTCATCATGCCCAGAAGCAGAATTCAGGTACCAAAATGGAAGTAAGCACATCAGAGGGATATGTGTCGGGCTTATTGATGGGAAAGCACAAACTTTTAGGGATTTAGGTAGGCATAACCTAACAGGAGTGCACTAAGTTAGGCTTGTGTGTGGCAATTCCAGACCGGGGCTGTATGGCATCATTCTCTACATGGTGATGTACCCAGTCAGTCTGGTGTAAATTGGCTCAGATATCTCCCTCGGATGTTTAATTAAGGCCTGGTGACACACCCTTAACCACCCAAATCCTTTTATGTCTGATTCATCTTTTGTAACTGATTTCACTGAAAAGTTCTGAAGTTAACTCACTGAAAAAAAAAAAAAATAGAATAAAGCAGCAGCTAATAAGACCAATGGCTTTTAATTTGCATTAATAAAAGCACATTAAAAAATATCCAAAGACAAACTCAAATTCCATTTGAGATTTTTCTAGTGACATGTCAACCACTCAGGCTTTGCTTTCTTGGTAATTAATATTACCAGAACCCCTTAATAGTCTATAATAGCCTTGTAATTCACTTTTGGTCATAACACATTCAGCATATTATTCTTCTGGCAAACATGCAGTGGTGTGGAAAATACCACCTTTAAAAAAAAGCTTATACCAGAATCAGGCTTTTCACAATTGGATAAGCAGAGATGCAGTTCCTTAAAAAATCCTTTCACATATTTCTGTGTAGACAAAATACTTTTTTGTTTAAGTTTGGGATGGTGTGGGAGTTAGTTAGGGAATTATTTACTCCACTGAAAAGTAAATTTCTTTTTGATTTCATGGTAGTTATCCAAAATATTTCTTGTCAAGCTTTCCAGTGGTAACTACTGTAGTGAAAGGATTAGTGTGTATTTATGCCAGTGCCCTTTACTAGATGAAATCAGAAATGGCTAGTAGCATGTCATTGATTCCATATTTCTAGTATACAATGGAAGTTTTTTTAGAGAGTAAAACCTGTTTTTGTAGTGGCATAATCTGAATCCCATGTAACCGTAGATTCATTATATTAGTCTAAAATACCCTATTTGCATATGTAGATTTTAGATACAGCAAAAATTTTCAACACCAGTTAACGTATAATTTCTTTTCTTTTGCAAACAATTTCTGAGGCATTAGCGCTAATAGGATTTGGTTTCTTTCCACCCTCTTCTGTGGACAGTGAAGACTCGATTTCATTAAAAGTAGTGGCATACAATAACATTTCTTTTAATTAGATGATCTCATGATTTCCACACATATTTGTTCTGTGCATTATTGTTCGTTGGCAAAACTGAGCTGCTTGGTAGCGTGTGAAACCATATGTCTCAATAACATCTTATGGCAGGTGAGGGAGGATTTGCAAAACACTTGCTGACAGGACACAATGCTTTTTACTTTGATGCGGAAGTTTTCCTAAGTGAACTTTATGGCTTAGTTTTCTCATGCAAAGTCAAACCTACAGGAGGCTTAGTGGCCCTTGCAGGTCTTCCTTTAACTCAAAGAGTTGTCTGGATGAAGCAAAGACTGTTCAGCACCGAGTGAGCTTCTCAATGTGTGCTTCTCAGTTGTTCATCACTACAAAAAGAGACCTTCTAAAGCCTGTAGTTGGTGTAAATGTTTCATATTCTTTCTTCCTTTTTTTTAAAGACCGCTGTTGAATTAGGTTTTGTAAGTCTTTTACGTGTAGCTGCAATACTGATCTTCCCCTCTGAGCTTAGCAGAAAGGGCTACAAATTATTTCAGCCATTGCTTTTGCTCTTACTCTGTTTAAATTAATTAATACTGTTTAATACTTCATTTGAATTCCAAGAAACATTTTGGGATGCAAACTGAAGCAGGGAAAGAGTGTGGCAAATAGTAGTCAGTCTTTTTAAAGGATTTTACAACTGTATGAAGTAGTAATACCATCAGTCAGTTAGACTTTCTTGAATTGTTTTTTTCAGTGTCATTTGCATCTTTAAGCAGATCTCAAAACATTCAGGTGAACTAAGGAAAATATTTCTAGTTTTGTACGTGGTCAGCTGGAAGGGCAGGAGAGAGCAGATCAAGGCAAATAGCAAGCACGTAGCCATACAGAGTTCTTAAATAGTTGAGTAGCTGCAGGCATTGGCCCCACTGACTTGTTCAGTGCCATACCAAGCACCTGTTCAGGTGTTTTGCTGGTTCAGTCCCTCGGTGACCTGGTGTGAGCCAGGTGTGACCAGTGTGTAGCTCATGAGCTGTGTAGGCAGTCTCTGAAGTGCACTGACATAGCGAGATGGAGAGATTACCAGTAGATTTATGTTGTTGATGTTAGATTCCCCACACCCCCCTTCTCTAATTGTAACATTTTCTTCTTTCCATCCCAGCAAATGCTCAGGTACGCATCTTGATTTCAGTCTCTCCAAGTTTCAGCACAGAGATGGTGTGATTTCATTGACTCTAAATGGAGCTTGTTCTGATTTACAGTTGTTTGCATAGGACAAGAGTCAGGCCAGTAAAGTGCACTGTGGAGGTTTGCCTTGTAAAAACCTAATGGCAATGGATTTGACAGATGGGGGAAGGGAAGAAGAAACATTTAAGACTATTTATTAATCAAGAATTCCAGCAGGGAGGCTTTTCTTGCCTTGATTCTGGCAAATGTACAGATGAGAGATACTGTGCAGAGACTGTTTCTGCACAAACAGAGAAAGCCCTTCAGATGTAAACATTTGAGCAGCTGGCATGGGAGATTAGTGCAGCAGCAGTGGGGGGGGAGGTAATAGTGGATAGTGGTGCTGTCTAAATTTAACAAATGTTAAACAAGGTCCTTGTTCTAGTTTAAGGGTTACAGGTCAGAAAGACAATATCAACTAAAAGTACTGGCAATTGTACAAGTCAGACAAAGTTATTAACTAGTATTTAATGAAAAGCAACTTGCCTATCCCAAGCTGTGACACCTTCTTACTCCATTGCCCAAAAAGGGGGGAAAAAAGGGAGCTGGGAAAATATATTCTATGTAACCTGTTTGAGTTAGGAAAAAAAAAAAATTATCCTCCATCTATGGAAAGGCAACTCTTTGGGATTTCTTAATGTTTTTGGTTTTGATTGTGAACTTAATATATTGTTCTACTTTTAATGTCCTGTGGCTGCATATTACATCAAAAGAAAGCATCATGCTAAAGGTGAAAGTAGTGTAGAGTCAGTTAGCTTTGTGGACGTCTTCATATGCTGTTTAACATCGTGTTTTGGTTTTTTAAACCCTTGCCAATTAGTTACACAACTAGTCTATATATCAGTGTAGGGTATCTGATCATGCATTGGGTTCTTTGGATTTTGGTTTTAATCTGTTTTGATCGTGCTTTTAAAACATCACCGTGCCTATTTGTTGGGATCCAGTTCACACATGTTCTCTTGGAGGTCCTTTACTTTCTTCAACAGAAGAGAGTAAAGTATGGATATCTGGAACCAAATTTTATGTTTAAAAAATCAGAGCTATGCTTTCTCAGCTGTCATTGTTATGATTTTCACTGAGGTTGAAAGTATTCTGAGGAAAAGATTTTCTGGGGAAATGACAGTGGCAGCATAGTTTAGAGTGTTACTGTTTTTTGGCATCATACAGTTAGATTGACCATCGGAGACTCAAGACAGAACTCACAAGAGCCAATGGAAAAATTCCTGCTGGCTTAAACTGGCTTTGGACCATGTCCTTTGTGAGTTGCTAGCCATTACCTACACCCATCCATTTAAAAATCATTACTTCTTGTGCTACTTCGGGTTCTCAAAAATCTTCTGACACTTTCACTGTCGTCTCTAAAAACATAAGATCTTCATTCCTTTTTGATGGACAGTTGACGCAGATAAACCCCTTGAAGTTGCTTAATTTATAGAGCGTTTTCTCACTGGGGAAGGAGAAAACCCCAAAGTAAACATGTTAAGTCTTGTTGAAGATGAATTGCAAACAGTGGCAAAGTAAGGGAGTGGCTTTCACCAACCAATAATTTGTTGCAAAAGCAGGTTTTTCTTTGTTATCTGAAGCAGTGCATACCCACGAGTGAGGAGAATTCCCAGCACTGGTAGCCCTATTTAAGCTGTAATTGTGCCAGTTGAAGTCCAAGTGTAGGTATATGTTGTATCTATTTCCACAAGTTTTTAACTTCTGTGTCAGTTAAATTTGGGACTGTACTTGAAAAGTTTCTGCCAAAACTGAGCAGTGGGCAGTTCACTCCAGTGAACTGGTGTACGCCAGTCTGTGGAGCTAAATAGGCTCTAGAGATGTGATTTCTTAGTATTTCACACTAAATTCACAAAGAAACAAGGCTATACACAATAGGAAGATTCATTTCTTGGGAATAATAAACATTCACAAGTCAAGCTCTGGTTTCCCAAGGATATACCACTTATTTTTTGACTTGGAGAAACTTTGTAGGCTACAGTATACTGCAAAGGAAGATAAAATTATGAATTTTTTTATATATATATATATATATATATATATACACAAAGTGGGAAAAGGCTGAAGTAGCCTGGTCTCCAGCACAGCTGTGCTTCCAGCCCCGTTGTGGTATCCTATATTATCACCTCATGTTTATTTAGGGGATGGAGTGGTCTAGACAAAGTTAGAGTTGAAAGAATAGCAGTGAATGCTCACAACAGGAAAATAATTAAAGGCCAATGATACTAGAATAGTGTTCAAAAGAGAATTCAAAGGGAGGGTCTGCTTCTTTATTCTTAGCCTGTTCCTGTGAACCCAATTAATGAACTTGCGTGTTTTTTGCCAGCATAATCAGGGTATTGATTATTCTCCAAAGAGGATAGTCTTTGGAGCCTCCTTCAGGATGGAGAAGAAGCTCGGGTTTGAATTTCATTGTCTTGGAAGATTCAGATCCTGAAATTAATTCACTTGACTTCTTCAAAGTATAAGCATACGTATTTTTCCATCCAAACTGATCAACTCCTTTAATAAGACAAGCTTAATTTCTACAGGTATCAATCTGTAGGTATTATGAAACAGAAGGTGGCTGTGTACCACACCTGGATGTGCTCTATCCATTGTCCAGCAGGAGAGTGTTGTCTTTAAACCTTCTCTTCACCCCTGTACTCTCACATGATGTCCTCCTGACTCCTTCTCTTCACTCCTGACCACTGATGCTGATCTGGGACTAAATATTCAGCTCTTAGAATTCAAAGTGGTTTTTTGGCATCAGTACTCGAACATCAAGCTGTAAGCACCATGTGAGTTTGTCTTTTGATTTTATCTTCTGCAGAAAGCTGTCATATCTCGTTAAAGGGTTGGTCTGCTCCATTGCAGTAGTTTCCAGTCAGAAGTTCTCATGAAACTCCTGAAACTCTTGAAAGCGTGAAAGACACAGAGACTTAGGGAGCTTGCTTAGGCTGGCCCTTAGGGCTTCAGACTCAGCATATTGTGCTCAGTGTGTAGTAAGTATGTGTGCATTCAGGCACAAACATGCATGCAGATATCAGGAAGAGCTAACTGAAGTGGTGAGCTCTGTGTTTATACATCCCTGTGTTTGTGTGTAGATACATCTATGTATGCAGAGACATTATGTACACGCACACCTGCACATCCAGACATCTGAAAGAGCTAATTGAAACAGTAAAATTCCTGGCTGCAGACTCCTGATTCATGTTGCTAGAATCCTCTTAGTGACTCAGTAATTAGGATTTGTTTAAAGATTTGCACGAATTTCAGAGTTCAAAAGCTGATTTGTTCTTCTAATTTAAGTTTTAAAGTCTTCAGAGATTATATTGTTTTTCAGTAATGTCTTTGGCAGTGTTTTATCATTGCAAAGTGTAAAGCTTCCTTTTTGAAAATTTAGTTTGACAGTGGGATGATTGTATTTGTCTCCCTCTAGCTAACCACCTATAGTCACTACATGCTTCAAAGGGAAAAGTTGTTGCAGTACTGCATTCTAAGTTAATAAAATATTTGTGTCAGAATTGGATTATAAGGACTGGAGCTAGAAGCCAGATCCCTGAGCTTGAGTAAATCAGAGCAACTCATTCGACTTCAGAGAAGTTCTGCAGATCTTGGTGAAAATTTGCCTTTGAATCTCAGTAGGTTTTCTTCATTCGTCAACAGCTTAATAAGTAGAGATTTTCAGAGGCCAATAGTTGTGTCAGAATTTCAGCACGGAAAGTTTTTGAGGATTGATCATTCATGTTTCTTGTGTCTGGAAAACTTGCGTAAGGACAACACCTTCATTAAAATGTGAAGAAAACACTTTTTAATTCAACTGGAATAAAAATACTTTCAGTAAAACCCAGAAATTATTTCTCCAAAACCAAACAAATACACACCCAAAAAACCTCATGCCAGGAACTATTCCATTCGTAATTTTGGTCATCATAAAAATTGGTTATGCAGACGTTAAAGCAGATATTTTTAAAATTGTATGTTTTATGTAAAGTTTCCGTCTCCTCCTCCAGTATAAACTGGCATATCTACAATGAAAATATATTGAAGATGATCAACTCTAGTGGTTTATAGTTTCTATATGTTAAAAGAATTTGCTGAGAAGAATTTTTCTGCAATAGTTTTTAAATATTTTGAATTTCAGAAGGACATATATTGCAGATGTAAGAACTCCTATCTTCCATGAACCAAAAACATAAAAACATTGGCTGATTGATTTAAAAGAATTAGTAATTCTAGAGAAATAAATTCATATTGCAATGATAAATTAATTTTGCTCAAGACTTCTGATCCTTTTTGTGGTTATTTATGATTGATGAATGCTTAACACCAGTGGAAAATTGTCCTTTTTTTTTCTATTGTCAGTCTTTGACCTTTTGAACTCCCTAGTTCCTGAAGTCTGTTGCCAGACCATTAGTAAAGACAGATTTTGATTTTTGGCTTCGTTGTTCAACACTATTGGATTGAGCTAATCTATTTTCATGTAGTGCAAAAGTATAAGTGAAAGGAGAAACCAACTTTTTCAAGCTTACAAAAATGTGCCTTTTTCCATCCTCAGTCTTCCAAGATTGCTCTCACTATATCTACTAATGGCCTTCCAAGACAAAGAGTAAATAGCCTCTTTTCTAATGTTCTTTCCTTGTTTTCCTTCCGGCTTAATGTTTTTCTGTCTTCTTTCTATACTGGGATTGAATTGAATTTTGGAGTCCATGTGAATTTTCCTCTGTAATGCTTTCTTCAGGTTCCTTTAAAATGTGTTTTTTCATTGGGGTCTGTTATTGACCTTTGGACCTCTCTTGGTAGGTTTCAAAATGTTTCTTTCGTTATTTTCTTCTGTTCTCCCTCATTCCATGTCTTAATAGGCATTAAATCCTTACCACAGAAATATTTATTATACTTTTACCAATCTATATGTATCAGTCCCCTTTTCTTTCAGTGCTAAATCTTTCCTGGTTTGAGTTCTGTTCATGTGACTTTTCCTCCACTGCCTTCATGACAAGTGAACATGAACATCACCATCTTTCTGTATGGTCAGTCATGGAGTTTCCTTACAAAGTATGATTTCTGTCCTGCACAGTCTCCTTAGTTCATTGTTCCTTCCCCAGGATATAAGACAGTACTCTTATTGTCACATTCACTGAACTTTTCTGCTTTTTGCTATGCTCCTCTCCTCTTCCAAACTTTCATCTTTGAATTTCTTCAAGGACTTACTTTCTGGTCAAATCTCGTGAACATGTTCACTTTGTTTTTTGCCACAGTTACTGTGTTTTTGTTTCCATCCTCACTTCATGTGTTCTTTCCTACTTCTTTCACGTCTGCTTTTGTTCCACTTGGACAAATACCCAAAAAGAGACTTGTAATGTTTTCCACGTTTTTTTCGTATTTCCTTTTATGATTCACCAATTCTTTTATGATTCCCTGCACATCTCTCATTACAAGCACGTAGTTATCAAAAAAAAAAAGATATGTGAGTAGCTGAATATGCTGACTCTCTCTCTTTTGTTAGATATTCCTTTCTGGGAATCTTTTGAAATTAATATTTCTTCCCACAGTGGCTTTACATACTGGTATTTTTGACAGTTATAAAAAATATATTTTCAAAATACGGTGGTTTTTTATAGGCTGACATATTTTGACAGTGCATTGTGACAAAAAGTGTTGGACTTGTGGAAGATAAATTTTGAGCAGTCTAGCCAGAAAGATGTAAATCAGCCCCGAGAGTGTACATTTTAGATGTAAATTGATTCTGGTATTTTCCCAATACGATATTAAAAGAAAGAAGGAAAAGAAAAAAAGAGAACATTCTATCAAATGAGACACAAAGTTGTCCACACACTTCTGAAAGTCAAGATAAATCATTTTACACTTGTATGGAAGGCAAACAAACCTTACCCTAAGCATCTGGCAGCACCCCAGTCATCCGCAGTTCAGCTTGATTTCGGAATTCACTTCAGATTGTGCCTGCAGACTGCAATCCCTACCTCCCACCTGAGTGATGGGTAGCAATGTTTCCTTTAAACTGCCAAGGAGCACTGGAACATTTGATCCCAAAATGTTTTGTGTGCTATGTTAATGATGGTTTTTTCTCACTGGGGTTTACGTATACAAAACAAAAGCAAAAGTATTTGCATTTTAGGGGTATTTAAAATGCACCTCACGTCCAGAAAGTTAAAAAAGAACCCACATGCTTTGTGTGCTGTCACTAAGCCTGATGGTCTCAGTTGCATAGCACAATAAGGGCACAAAGGAGCTTAGCATGTTTTGGAAGCTTGTGGATATATGTCCATGTTTTCTCTATGACGTGTCTGGCACTACAGAGTGGCATTTTAAGGGACTGGACATGCATGTCTCTTTTTTAAAAAATGTGCTGGATTTTGTGTATCTTCGTACAAAGATAGCGGTAATGGACACATGCTGAAGCCTGTGGCTGTTTCATGGTTGTCATTAAATTTATACCAATGTTGAAGTATCTCCCATTTATTTTGTGTCTCATCATCCTTAGCTGCATTTTTGTAAACTGAGAATCTGGAGAAAAATGGAATATTAAGTGTAAAATATATCAGTTTGTGTGGTTCGAGCTGAGGTTTGCTTTGTTGAACATACCCTTCCTTGCTTTGCTGATCGCATTTGTTCAGAAAAGATTTTTTAGCAACCTGAGTTTCTTTCATTTGTGGCTAAATATCTTTAGATGTTAGCAGAACAATGTTTTATTTCTTCACAGAACACAGTGACTGAAATTAAATTAATTATGCATTAGAAAGATTTGTAGCAAGTGTATTTTCACTGCATCAAGTTGAGAGTGACTTGTCAACGCTAACCACTCTGAGTCAAAGAAATTATGTTTCTCTTCTTTTTAACAAGTTCCTCAGCTGTGATTCACAAGGCCCACAGGATACGAGCTTGCTGGTTACTGCAATGAGTTCAGTGTCCAGACTGGTAGGAGAGGACACAAATGATTTATATGTGTGTGCCTTCCAAACACCCATTTATACACTTGAGTCTTCCCATTAGTACCAGGCAGCATTCTGCCTGCTCCCACCTTCTGGGTTATTGAAACATGGCGACCCTCTTCTCTCAAGAAAGGTTATTTTTTGCTAAATCTGTTCAGATGCTACTTTTTTTAATATTATGAGTTTGTTTGAAACACACTGTCACTTATAGAAAAGCTGATACAGAGACACAAATGTGAATCAAGTTAGCCTGATTGCTGCAAAATTAATGAAATTAATGAAAAAAAATTATTGCCTCCATTTCTCTTGATACTGATTGACTTCTTCAGATTGATATGAAGGAATTTGGGTAGCAGTAATAGACAAAGGTTTTATTAAGCATGAAGGGTATTCTGACTTGAGAAAATCTGAAGAGTGAAACAGGGAACAGGAGAATCTATTTGGAGAAAATACATTGCATTTTAAATCACAAGAAGTGATTTAAAAGCTTCAATTCTCAAAGCATTTATCTGTATAAAAACTTGAAAAATATAACTGATTTGACAATCTCTGAGTTGCTTGATTAATAGACATTGTTGAATTCCTACACTTGTATCCCACTGCTTTATATGTGCCGTGGTACTTTCTTCAGTCTGGGGGAGCTCAGATTAAATTTGTGGTCTCAGACTGGCAGAAGACTGAGGGAGGTGGTAGTAGTGGGTGATGCAGCTACGGTTGGTCTTACTGCATCTGTTTCTTTATATTTGCAAGAGTTTACAGGCATGTTTATGTTTAGCTGGAATTCATGTATTCCCAACCCATGTTTTCTAACCTAATGATTTCAGTAAAATGTTTATATTCCTAAACTCCAAAATAAAATATTTGACAGTCCACAAAAAAAAAGTAAGCAGCTTACTTGTGTTTTTTGCCATATTCATTCAGTATCCATGTGATTTTTCAAATGGAAAATGAGCTTTGAATATTGCTTTGCTTCTTATATATATACTATGTGCAAGAAGTATAACAAAAACTAAAGAAGGTTCTTGGAAATTCTCTGTGGTTGTGCAACCTTGTTGTCCTCAGTGTAGTGCAAGGGGCCAGAGTTAATACCCACACTTGTTCCCTACTGAGAAATTCACAGTGAATCTAAGCCTCTTGGTGTGTTTTGGAAAGCCTTTCTCCTGGAGGCTTCCATTTTTCTGGATCCCTTCCTTGGGTGGTTGTTCTTTCAGCTTTTCTGCTGGAAAAGAACTTGGACACCATAGGAGTTGCAAAGTGAACATAAATCAGTTGGAGCTGGAAACCAAGGCTGTACTCTTATATGTAATGACACTTTCCATCACATGTGCTTACCCTAAGTGAAGGCAAGAAGGGATCAGATAAGCTTCTAGGAAGGGAAATTATAGTTAAGGTATAATGAAAAAAAAATTATAAAGATAGTTAAGAAAAAAAAACAGCATAATTGCAGATGATGTGGACCTGTGTCATAGGAAAATTTTAGTAACCTCTGCAGTGACAGATTGGTCACTAGCATTGGGAGATAAAGTGGATGATTTTGTATGGGAGGTGACCGCCTTGCACCTGGCACTGCTAGGATTTCTGATCTAAAAACTCTGTACTAAAACAAGAGGAATGTGGTCAGCCACACTGAGGGAGAACTGGCAGGGGCACAGGAGACAGAATGTTCTCAGACATTTCTGGTTCTGGCTGTGTAAGTTCTGGTGTCTACCAAGTGGGCCCTGACCACAGGATCTGGAACTGCTATCTAGATGCTCTGATAGACTCATACAAGTGTAAGGTAGCATTAGTTGTACAGACTTCAAACTATAACTCAGACCTTTTACAGTAAGAACTTGAGAGGCTACTTGCCGGGCAAATAAAATCATCACAGTACAGCTTGTGTAAATAACTGTTGTGGGAATGAAATAGTTGCTTCACTTTTATTATTGTAATGTGTGATCAGATAATTGCCTACCAGCAGCAAAATGCAATGAGATAATAAAGCAGCACAAAGTAAATTGCATTAAAATGCTTTTTGCCTTTTTTTTTTTTTCCTTGCTCAGAAAAGGAAAAGGTTAACTTTTTTTTCCTTCTGACTGCAGACTGTCAGCACAAGTGCTTCAGGGAGTACAAAAAAAAAAACTGTATTCAGTGTGGCTGGTTAGAAAGGAAAATCTGAGTAGTCACAATTTTTTTGTTTTGTTGGGTTTTTTAACTGTGTCTCCCACCAATCTCCTGACTGCAGTGTAATGCTTTAGTTTTGAAGCAGGAGCTTGGATTAATTCAGTTTCAGTGTTGTCAATTTTAGTGCTAGTATAAGTAATACAGTATCATGTCAGGGAAAGCAGTCTCTAAGTTCAGTTTGTGCAGTAGGTCTGACATAACCTGTCTGGCATTTTATATGGCCAGTTGTAATCACTTCTGGTGTCATTCAGCTAATCAATAAAAGTTTGCATTAATTGAGCTTAAATGTCCAACAGGTATAAATATTCTTGCTGTCACTGAGTAGATGGATTTTTGCCTGCTCTAAATCTTACCTTCTGTATTTACCCATGGTACTCTTGTAAAAAAAAATTATATCCTTTATGATACTTTTTTCTCTGTATTTTGGAAAAAGTAAAACCCTTACTTTTTGCTGATACATCTGGTACTCTGAGTGCTTCCAAACAGCTCAATTGATTACTTCTAATTTAGAAACTCCTGAGAAGGAAGTTACATAACAAGACTGGGAGCTCAAGTATGTGAGTTTTGGCAAAGAGCTGCGGAAGAAAGGCTTGTCTGTAGCAACCTTGCAAGAAAAGAACTTGACATTTTGAAAAATTTTTATTGACCGGTGTGAACAGGGAACGGGAAGTCAAATCACTCTCACAGGCAATCTGCAGTCTTTTCCTTGCTGACCTTTAAATGCCACTTAGTGTCATCAGAAAGTCAAGAAAATGCTAATAACAGGGCTTTGGGTGAGAAAGTTATATATAAGGGACATCTTTTAAAAACAATCATAAGCTGATTTCCATTTCTATACACATCGGTTTTTGTAAAATGGAATTCTCACAGCAGTACAGTTATATTTTTAATCAATTAATCTTACTCTTATTTATGTATGACTTTAAAATTTTCCAAGTATCCATAAGATACCAGAACTTCTGTTTATTATTGAAAAGGAGGTAGTTTGAAAAAGATATTTTACAATTGCATTCTAGGTTGATGACCTTGGAACAGAGACTGGCCTCAGCTCTAGGCTCTTAATCTATCTTGTGTTGAGTTCAGCATGCTATGGGACTTTAGAAGTCTTGTGGAAAGCTGACTGCTCAGTGTCTTTTGAAAATGGGAGTGGTTTGCCTACCTCACCAGGCTACTCTTAGCCTTCATACTTCTGTGTTTTTAGCAGTTCCTATTTGCCTTCAAAAATATCTTTTTTTGATATTTCATTTAGAAGAACTGGTAGGAAAAAAATCTTAAAATTAAATTGCTGAACCCAAAAGAAAACACCTGGTACATTAGGAAAAAAGGGAAGTTCCTTGAATTTCAGAAGTTTAATGAGAGGGAAAAAAACTAGCTGGCAAGTTTAACATGAAACAGTGTTGGAACCTCGTGACACCATAGGTAGGTATGGCAGCTTTTTCTGCCTCCTTCCAATATCTACTTCATGGAATTGAAATGTACTCTAGTCCATAGTTGTGCTTCAGTACATATTCCAAACCCTTGCTCAGCTAGTGTCTAACCTGACTGCTGACCTATGCTGGTCTATCTGGTTTTGTGTTGGGTTTGCTTTAATTCAGGGGGGAAAAACAACCCCAAACCAAACTGTTTCATTTTCTTGCTAGTTTGCGTTAATTAATTGCTGTTTGAACCAGTAGCAAAGTGCTTGAACACTAGTGGTTTAACAAAGACTCTGATTTTACAAGTTGGGAGACATTTTTGAAAGCTCTTTATATAATTAGTTTCCATACATTTTCTTTTTATTAATTGATTTTTCTTTTTTTTCCTTTTTTCCTTTTTTTTTTGTTTGCTTTTCTTATGAAGCACAGGTTCTGTGAACTGATTTGGATTCTGAGCAGAGTATTCATGCTAACCTGTTTGTCAAATGAAACGGAGGATAAGGGCCGACTTTTTAAAGCCAGCAACGTTGGCTGCAATTCCTGAGCTTGGCTTTCCTCAGTTACACTGCTGTAATTTGAGTATTTCAATCGGTTCTTTGATAACAAATTAGAAAAACAAGAAATGAGAGATGGTTGGAGTATTTGGCATCTACATATCATGTCCCTGTAATTTTGCTTGATTAATGTTGTATGCTCTTAATAGTTGCCTTGCTAAACTGCCTGAAAAACATTCCTCTAAAATCTCGTGATTTGGAAAGAAACTGCATTGCTTCTAACCCAACATAAAATATAAGAGCTGGGTCAGGTGTTGTCTCTGTATTAGTTTTATGATAAAAGACAAGTCATGCCACAACCACTTGTCCAGGGTTGGTTTTTTTTTTCTCTTAAAGCTAATGAAAATGACTACACACATGGGAGAGTTTGAAGGTCTGCCTCTAGTTGGCAAAGCTCTTGTTGCTGCATGAGAGGGCTTTCAAAACTAGTTTGAAATTGTCCTCATTCCATTCCTCTGGAAGCTGTGGCAAGTTTTTATTGTAGGGCAAGCATCTTTACATGAGCATTCTTGAAATGCTCAGTAAGGGAATAACGGGCTTGATATAAAGGTTGGACTTGGAAAAGAAAATGTATATGAATTTGCAAGGTGGTGTTTTTTTGGGTTTGTTTTTTTTTTTTTTTTTTTCTCTACCAGTAAAGTCTTTTCATTATAAACTACTTATAGTGTCATGGAAGTAATACCCTTTTCCCCCCTGTATCTTCTGTTAGGAAATCTGAGCTTAAAAACAGAACAAACCAGCTTTAAACTGTTTAGTTGTTAAACTGTTTAAACTGTTTAGTTGTTCATCACTGTATTCCTTCACAATGACCTGTAGCTTGGAAAAGGATTCTGATACCTCTTCAGCCACAAGATCTTGTGATAGAATTGGATATTCATTTAAAACTGGTTATGGCCTATAGTCTTACCAGCATCCTGTATTTGTAGTGCTAGGAGGGAAGTCTTAGGGCTTTTTTTATTATTTTCATAAATCTTTGTCTAAAATTTCTCAACACCTATACTCAGAAGGCTAAAGAATTAATACAGTCACTAAAGCATACCAGCAGAATCCACTTTGAAATTGTTCTGTTCAGTTGTTTTATAAATGTGTGAAAAGAGGAAACTGCTTTGTATTTCACTCTGTGAACCCTGTCATTTCTGTAGGAGTTAACAAACTTTATTTGATAGGACCTTGTACAATATGCACTGATAATGACTTAAAACTTGTAGCTTACAGATGAGATCATTATTTTTTCCACTCCCCAAGATAGAGGGCCAAGACAAGACTATTTCTTTATAAGATTATACCTAATCTTTTAAACGCTACCTTCTACTTCAAAGTTTTTTCTTTATTTGCTAGAAGGGTAAAGATGCTATTGATGCCATTCAATTCAGAGAAATTGGTGATGAAAAAGGTGTGGCAAACACTGCTTTCAGTCAGAAAAGACTGGTATCATGCCCCACTTGTGCTAAATACATTATTCCAAAATGAAGTGTGCTGAGCAGTGTGCAACATAAAAGTTAACAAAAGCATCTAAGTCAGTAATTGGTATCACATGCGCAGTAAATGCAGGACAAGGCACGAATCTATTTGAATTTCAGTTGCTTTCACGGGAATCTACAGAACATGGAACTTTAACAGGCAGTAAAGGAGCCTGTATTATATATATTTCTGCACTGCTCCATTTTTTAGCTCCTTATGCTTTATCAGTGCTTCCTCAATGGTCCTAAAACTAAATGAATTGTGATTTTAAGCTTGCTGCCCTGTGTTTTTAATTTTTACCTAAGCTTGGACTTGGCACTTCTGGAAAGAAATTATCCTTTTTTAAAAAAGTAATGGCATTTGGGGTGGCCTTTAGTTTCCTGCCAGTATATATTCTGTGGTTTTGGACAAAATTCCACAAGAGAGCTTTATGTCCTTGATGGGAGAGTTTTGTAAGTGTGGTAGCATGTTCTGTTGTGATAAGAACAGCATTATCAACCATGCTCATCAGCCTATGTTTCCAGAACTGCTATTCAGCTCCAGGTCATGGTGAAGTGGTATCAGTGGTGATTCCACAAGGAGATATTTCTGGGAAGAAGTTACAGTCAAATAACTTAATTAAAAAGTAAAATCTTCAATTTAATATGGAAGGTTCTCTTAATTAAAAAAAGGAGAAGGTGACTCAGATTTTAAAGTAAAAGTTTTTGCAAGATTTTTATTAGCAGTATAAAAAAAAGGTATTGAATTTAAGAGTAAAAACTAAAGTTAAAATGGGCATTCTCAAGCAATCCTACTTCTAATCTTTAGTATTTGTAGATTTGCTGCTATCTAACTGGGTATGTTTCTAGTTGTATATTGATATAAAAATGTATTAAGATTCTGAAATCCATTAAACTTTTTCCATTTATTTTATTTAGTTTTCAGTGAGAACTAAATTAATTTTTAACAGTAAGGTATTACTGAAATAGTTTTCTGTTTCTCCTTTCATCTGGGTCTGTTAGAATCCAGAGTGGTGCCTGTCAGTAGGAGTTCTTTTCACCAAGTTAAATGGTTGTTTTCAGTAAGTTGTAAGTGATTATGCTTGATTGTGCATATAAATTGGGAATAGTTTAATGGTAGCAGAATTTCTTTTATGTAAATCTGCAGAGAAGACTCAGGTAAATCAGAGAGATTGATAATAAAATAGACAAGCCTGAGACACTGACAGCATTTTATTAATACAGAGTTCTCATTTAAAAGTAAATCTTGCTTCCAGAAATGTGTAACACTTGTAATTTAAATGCGACTGCAAATGCATTTGGATAACTGTAATTATGTGTCTTGATGTGAACTTTATATTTTAAATAGCAAGCAGCAGCAGTGTTCCCATCCATACTACTGTTAAACCGCAGTAGGTGCTTATCGTGCCTCCTGTCTTATTAATGCTGCCTGTAAGTTTTGTTCCAGTTGACCTTTGGAAGTTTCCAAAAGTTAGAGTTTGCAATTCAGCAGGTTTGGCAGAGGAACATACATGATTATTCATATCATTGTTTAAACGGTAACCAGATGTGTCTTGTTTTTCTTCTTTCTTTCCCATTGTTTTTAAAGAGTGATGTTAATCCAAGATGTTAATCCATTTACAGGGTTTTTCCACGGCACCAAATTCCCCTTCGGTGAATTCTCGTTCCAGTAGCCTGGGTTCATCACTGTCCCTTGGTAACATCTCTGGAATGACAGCAAACCCAGAAGTGAAAAAGCGCAGAGCACCTCCTCCACCAGTTGCGACACCGGTGTTGCCGAACGCGGAGGCGAGGGGACAGGAAAGGACAGCAGCACAGGTAACAGCACCACCACTGAATGGGCTCCTTGGTTTGGTGTGCTGGGTACCTTCAGTTCTTTCAGCAGTCCTAAAGCCATTCACAGGTATTCTGGTTAGCCATTAGCTACAGCTGACCAAAACTCCATCTTGCAAGACAAAATTACCGAAAGTCTTAATGTTTTGTACACATTTACTGAGCTCTCTTGAGACTGCCCTGACCTTTCTCCCCTGTCAAGAATCGTTCTAAATCATAAAAGTTTTGTGAGGCATTATGCTAAGAGAAGGAGGGTAAAGAAAAAGTAAGGCAGAAAATCTGGAAATTGTATAAGGTCACCACGTACCCTTACTGGCCATGGCAGTCCTGGAGAACAGGTGAAGTTCTGAGAGACGGAAACCTTCAGCGTATTGTTTTGTCCAGATACTTGTCTAGCTCTTGCCTGTATCCCTGTTTCCAGTGCTGCCATGGGATACCAGAATATCTGCTCTGTTTTCTGAATTGTGCCATGTGACCTTTTAAAGCAGTGCTCTGGTTTTGCTTTTATAAAAGGTCACTGTTCCGCAGTACATTATCGAGAATTAAACAGAAATGGGGGGAAACCTTTCTGAGGACCTGAGCCTTTAAAAAGAATAGAGCTAAGGGAAGAGGAAATTGCTCTTGCTTTTATAGTGACCCTCAGGTGTGTGTTACTAAACCTGCGCAAGCACATGAAGTCTTCTGGTTCCACCAGCAGCTGACAGTAATACTGTCTAAATGTAAACTGTAGAAATCAGCTAAATATGGTGCCAAAGAAGAATGTAAGGAACCAATATCATCAAAGCTGTGAAATGTGGACTGTCTCTTACCTGTTTAGGGCTTGTCACCTCTACAGCAGACTGATCTTTAGAAAGCAAGCTGTCCTAATGCAAAATAGAGTCAGAAAGGAATCTTTGAGTTCTCTATAGAGAGGAAGAGGAGGAGCAGCCTGATGCTGAGTCTCACTCCCTGTCACTCACTTATTTATGTGCATTAAGACATATGTTAAATGCCTTCTCAAGTGAAATGTTGTGTAAGAGAAGTTGATGCACACTTCTTGGTAGAGGATTGTGGATTTTTATTTTCCCATTCTTAGGATATCTAAGTGTGATTGCTGGAACATAGTAGTGTTTCATCATTCAAAATTGGAATATATGCCTTTGAAATAGCACTCATTTATATCCAGCTGAAGAGAAATAACAGTGTTTTTCTTGCAACATTTGTGCACTTTTTTTCTTAAAATTCCCTCTTGAAATTCCTATGTAAATATTTTTATGAGGTTTCTTACATCCCCCACAGTTAAAGATTTAATGTGTTTAGGATAAATAGATCTTCTAATACAAAAATACTATGATATTGTATCTCTTAAGTTTATACAAGTGTGGTAATCACAGACTACATTATTCTGCCATTCTCTTTGGCTGATCTCCCTGCAGTATGGCATGGAGATCTTAAATTTTGATGCACAGTAACACTGCAAATCTAAACTCTCTTTAAGCATATTAACATTTCTATTTTCAGTATTGTTGCAAATAGGTTGAAGTGTTGGTTTTGTGAAGCCATTGGGAGAAAAATATGTATTTTATTTATTACAAGTAGTATTCAGTACAGAATCAACTTCGAATTCTCTTAGTCTGAAGGGAAAGCTACGTTGAAGAAGGGAAACAGATAAAGGTTGTGTCAGAGGGATTTCCATAACAAAGTTCATTTTGGGCAAAAGAAATGTCCTGTGTAGCTGACTAAGTCAGTGCAGACCACAGTAGAGGTGCTGGAGTACATTTGGCAGCATTTGTTGAGTAAAGGACATCTTCCTGGAGGTGATGGCATAGGTCATAATGTTAGAGAGTTACAGTGTGTTTCTGAAGCTCCCAGGCTGAAAGTTGTTCAAAGGCTGCCATGTAGTTTTAACAGCAATGGAGTAGAATTGAAATAAAGCACAAGTTCCATGAAGCAATCAAAACCTGAGGGAAGAAATTAATTATTCAGTATTATGGGGCAAGGTAGCAACAGAGATATTGTTTATAAGAAAACCCAAACGGTTCCATTTTATCTACGTGCAGACAAGCCAGTTTGCTGTGAAAATAGAGTAAAAAATCTCAGGGTGTAAGTTTATTTCTTTAGTTTATGGGAAAGAATTAGCACTGATCTTTTTTTTCAGGGAAGGACGTCAATTCCTTATTAATGGACTTCCTTCCATAAAAAGATAAGATGTTTGTTTAGAAAACTTTATTTATGTGCAACTGTTACTAACAGGAAGATCCTGCAGAAGGGGAACATTTTTATTTCCAGTGAAGCTAGCACACTAATAGAAAATGAAAAAGGTGGCATTCCGAACTTTCAGAGGGTTTTTTCTTTTTTAGCTGTCTGGTTCCATAAAATTGTGTAGGAAATAAAATCCTGTAGCTGTTATGAACACCTGTAACTTTCCAACCCAATAAGCCTGTTATTTTTAACCCATTGTTGTGTTCCAGGCATAGTTGATTCTTTAGTGTTACATATATCTCATCTCCCTGTCTAGTGGTTCCAAACAGAAATTTCCATGTGTATGAAGACTGGGGTGTTCTAGTTTATGCTATACATTTAGATTTTCTCTGCTCACTTTTCTGGATAGGTGACTTATTTCAATATAATTTTACCATCTTGCAGCTTTTGTTCCTGTAGGGCTTAGAATAATTTATCTCCTTGTGGATAAGGCCCCAGCATTAACTTTATTTACTTTTTAGTACAGCAGCATAAGTTTTCCATGTCTATTTAAAGGTAGTGTTCCCTCTGTAACTGTTTTAAATCTCCCCTAGAAAATATTCATGTCTGTTCAGAGTGTGCTGAACATGTTGAACAAGTAGTTTGCAATGGAATGCAGAGTCAAAGGAGTCTACAGATTTCTTCCCTGGAGAATTCACCCCTGTTTTTTTTTCAAACATCTTCCAAATGATGCTATTATAGAATGAGAAGTCACTTGAAAAAATAATCTTCAAAAGGTTGGGATATATAACAATTCCAGGACAAAATCCAGTAGGTTTGATGCTTACAAAGCAAGGAGGTCCTCTCCTTTCTTAGGTTGCAACACAGAGCCCACACTATCCAAAGAGTGGAGCAGAACAAGGTAGGGATGAATTAAAACTGAACACCCTGTGCAGTCTTTGTTGTCTGTCACAGCACTCCAGAAGAAGTGCTAGCAAAATTTGGGGCCATCATCAGTAAGCATAGTGTAAACTGATTCTGCCCCTCCCCATGCCCCCAAAAAAGCATGCACCGTGTAAACAAAATATAAGAGAAGATGTATATGAATATGACATTGTAGACAGAGTACACAGGGAAAAGCCACACATGAAATCTGACAGAATTACAGGCATCTCCTTAGAGGCTTATTCAGTGATCTCTCTTTAAAAGAAACATGTAAAAGAAGTGTGTTTTTATTGGAAAAAACACCCTTTTGGAAGAATCTGAAAGAACTGTGAAATTGAGCATTTGAGTCTTTAGGAAGTCAAGAGTATTGTGCACTGGCAAATTAGTTTATGGGAATAATTACAATTTTTTTTTTATCATGTATGGAGAAACAGAAATTGGAGTGAGGGAGATAACAAAGTTGGCCTCGGGCTTTTCTTCAAGAGCTTTGTCTATGAAATGCAGTGGTTTATTCAGAAAAAGTTCATGGGTTTTTTTAGAGACAACATAGAGTTAGATGAGGACTCTTCAGTACCTTCATGAGTATAAAAGCTCTGATAACTTCAGAAGTCAGAAATGCAATTTGTAGACTGTGATAAAGGAGCTGTGTGTAACTTCAGCTGCTATCATTTTCAGAACAGAAGCACTGTAATATAATAGGGAAATGTAACAGGAGGCATCGGGGATTTTTTACTAGCCAGTCAAATTCCTGTACTAATGGAATGGAATAGTATATCAGATACAGTAGTCTAACATTTGTTTCACAGGCTTTAATTCTGGTTGTTACCTGGCAAGACAGTGGGCTTACATAAAAAATGTATTGATGTTTTTAGTGCAGGTGAAGAACTGGAATCACACTTTTAGAAGGTTACATTATAAACCAACACAACTTTCAGGTTTATTTCCATTTTTATGTAGTCTCCTGTGTGTTGCTATAGACAAACTAATGTACATAGCATACTCTTGTGGGGTTTTTGCCCTGCTTCTTACATTCCTCTCATCTCTATTTAGATCTCAAACTTGGGTTACTGAGGGTAGTTGTTGACTCTGAATTAGGGGTCAAGGCCACATTTTAGAGCAGAATACTTGCACCCAGTTTGATGAAGGCTGATATTTTCTCCCCAGTTATAACTCATTCCTTGAAGAGTCTTACTCACCTGAATAAAAAAGCCAGAGAGCCAAAAGAGAGCCACAGGCTTACTCGCATCGTTCTGGAAGTTTTCATTCTCACTGTCCACAGTTAAAATAAAACCATTTTATACCTAAATAAGAAGTTTGGCTTTAAGAAAATCATCATAATGTGAACAAATGTAAATGAGATTTTCATATATTTTATGGAGAAAATAAGATACACTAAAACTCTGCCAAATGTCTTGCTTGTATAAAAGATATTTTCAGTAATTGCTATGCTTTTGTCATCTTAGGGGATGATCATCTTATACTGACCACCATGTAGGGTGGTCCTCCCCTCTTTCCCCTCCCCTCCCCCCCCCTCCCCCTCCCCTCCCTCCCTCCCCTCCCCTCCCCCTCCCCTCCCCTCCCCTCCCCTCCCCTCCCCTCCCCTCCCCTCCCCTCCCCTCCCCTCCCCTCCCCTCCCCTCCCCTCCCTTCCCTCTCCTCTCCTCTCCTCCCTCTCCTCTCCTCTCCTCTCCTCTCCTCTCCTCTCTGTTTGAGTACTCCTGTTGGACACAGCAGCCTCCTGCAAAGCATGCACCCCAGTTCCAGTGCATGTTGCACTTGAAACGAGTCATGATTCTGCTGGCAGTCATTGATAGGAGTGCTGCAGAGCTGGCAGGACCCTGGGTTAGGCATCCCATTCCTTTAGTAGCATTTTCATGCTTTTGGTGGGGTTGTCTTTCTCACAGCAGCATTTACTGTCCTTTTATATGTAAACCAATACACATAGAATACACCAGGGGTTGAAACCTTAGGTCCCCCTGTTTGGTTGAGGATATTAGCGAGTGTGTCAAAAGAAGGAAAAATACGCCAGTGAAATGTCCTTTCTGGAAGCCATTGAGTTTGTACCCATCTGTAGGCAACCCTGAAATACTTGGAATGACACCGCAAATGGGCACAGCATACAGGGAAAACATACCTGGAATTCATTCTGCCAGCAAGAGCCACAGAATAATCTTCAAGCAGTAAAAATAAAGGAGAGGCAGTAAAGGAAATGTATGATTAATTTAATATTGAAATCATAACTAACATACTAATTTTTTCAAAGTGTTATTAAACTGTAGACTCATCCAAATTTTTAGAATCAGTCCCTGAATTTGCAGTTCTTAAATTTCCCATGTGTATGTGTGTATGCTACAGGCATGGACTTGGAACCTATTTGGAACTGTGACTCATTATCTTCTTTAGAAGTAAGATGTATTTTAAAACAGTGGCCAAGATTTTTAGAAATTGTTAGCTCAGCTGTCCATAATTAGGAAGCTGATTTTGGAGCTTGATGTTTTCTGAACTTTTAAGATGTCAGAAGCTACGTCTGGTTGCTCAGCAACTCAGTATCTGGCCACTCTGATTTTAATATCATATTATTTTTCAGTGTACCACCTTCTGTCACCAAAGGAGTTTAAATTGAGGTTGTTAATACAAAAATCTGAGCAAAGTAAGCATTTCTTCCACTAATATCCCCCCAGCACAGCAGGGGTTTTTGCACAGCTATCTTTCGTGCATATTTGCACAAAGTGATACCACCTTACTTCTTTATCATCTAATGCCACAGATTTCTGGTTAGCTGGCTACAAGGATAATCTTGATTGATATGAAATTACGCAGTTACTGTTGTTCTCCTCAGGTTTTCAAAATGATGTGTTTCCCTGTGGCTGCAAATTAAGCCTTAAAGCCATGAACACACATCCTGTAGAACAGTGTAGAGTAAGTTCTTGCTATGTACATCTCTGTCAGTGTGGATGCCCCCAGTAGAGCTCTCTGTCTGTGTGCCCTGTGAGTCTTGAATCTGCTTTGTCCCTGGGTACTTCCAATAAATCTGATATTTCAAATAATAATACTCCTGCAGTTGGCTTTCCCTCTGAGAAGCAGCTGAGTTTTTAGGAAGACCCTGTGTTTGTGTGGATGACAGCCTTTTTTTCTCACAAATTTTCTTGGACTTTGAGAATCGTCATTTTATAAGAGAAGCAGGATACCAGCAGGCACTGCAGTTGTGGGAAGTTGAGGGACAGAAGAATAACAGCTGAATGAGAACACCCACCATGGCTTCTTATGGAACTGAGATTTATTGTAGGCAGCTGTCTAAAACCCATGTAATTAGCATCACCTCTAGAAGCACAGTACTCTTATCAGCTTATTTTCTTCTACTTCTTCCTTTGTGCATCTGCTGTAATTTATTGTTGTCTAAGTTTCACTCTGATCAGAGTCCTGTGTCCTGGGAGGAAAAGTTTCAAATTAGTTTAGATTTACCTGGTTGGTTGAGCCTACTCTTTGTAGAAATTATTGTGGTCATACTTGAAGGAGGGGTTTGTTTTTTGTGCTGCAACAAGATACATTTATGCTATAGGTATTTACTTCCCTTCTACCTTGTACTTTATTTCACGACTTCTGTAGAAGGTGCAAGGTAATGAGCAATTCATGGGGGACATGTGACAGATGTATTCTGTTTTAATAAGAAGCCCAGAATTCAACAAAAGGGTGGATGGATTCAGATTACTTATCTCCCTTTTGTGGGTTACACCTAAACCAGAAATGTCTACTAGAAGTCAACAAGATATGAATGCATGCTTTTTTTATCATCTTTTAGAGAGGAAGGGAGGTTTCTCTTGACTCAAAAGTCTTCTGGGTGAGGTCTTCTCAACCTTTTTCTTATGACACATTTCCTTTCTCCCTTAAGTGTTCTGTGAATGTATTTTCATTTTGCTTTGTGTTTTTTTTTCTTCTGTGGAGCATCCAGAAGTCTCCTTTGGGAATAAGAGATACATTTTTTCACATTCTGAGGAAGGATGCAATGAATCAGTTTTTGCTGTAGGAAAAAGCTGTTTCTCAAAATGTGTCTTTTATTTCTAGAACCTACTGCATCTTCTAGGTCACTTCTCAGGTTTTTATAAGTTCCCTGAGGGTATGAAAGCAGGATTAATTCAGAAGGAGGAGGGAGAACACTTGACTGACCTTTAAATTTGTTTAAAATGTTGATTTAAAGTTAATTAATGACTGGGTTTATATGCCTTTTTAATTGTTCGGATTTAGATTTTCTTTTTGTGCACGGAGGCCTGAAATGTGAATGCTGCATGTTATTTTTAGAAGTGTCTTTGCCTTTGTTCATTAGCTGAGGATGTCACGAGTGTTAGCTGTGATTTTCTCCAATCTTTGTGGCAGACTTGTTAGAATTCTCAGGCAATATGTGATATCTCTCAACAGCATTTTTGTGATGAGGGCAGGGACATTGAATTTTTATTAAAGAAGCTCTTTGTCTGGAACACTGTTCAAATGCCCAAGTTATGTAAGCCTTAAAGAAGGAAGCTAGTTTTTTGTATTAGAGCTTGGATATTGGGTGCTGGAGTGCACATATTACTGCTGTAGGATGCCAAATTAAGAGGCTAAGGACTTCTTAGACAATTGGTATGGGGCAGTAATTTGATAAGGTCAAAGAGTAGCTGTGTGTCTCTCTCTCTTTCTCTCTGCTGATACAGATAGATAATTATTGATAAACCAAATAAGAATGGAGATTATATTGTTTTTAATTGTTTCTGTGTTTCACATCAAATTCATGTAGCAATTGCTTATTTTGTATGTGCCAGGCTGTAAATACTGCATGGCAATTACAAAAATTTTCCATTAGGCTTTTAGTGTCTGTCATTTTTTGTGCTTTTCTTCCAGTCATTTTACCTGACATTTTATTTAGAAGCTAAATTATTTCATTTATGCATTTCTGTAGATATCGAGAGTTTATGGGTGTCATGGGGTCTTTTTCCTTTATTCATAGAATCATATAGAAATAATCTGTTTTTTCTTACTCTTTGGTCAGAGAGTTGCCTGTTATTCTGGGATGGTAGAGCAGTTAAACTTGGCTTAACATATTTCACAGGTTAAGGCTACTGGCACAGACAGATAGTGACCATCAAGCTTGTCCACTAAGAGATAAGGAGTGCACTTCAGTTCTTTGTCTAAGGAGTGCGCTGTAGTTCCTTTGTCTGAGCAGCAGCTCTGTGAAGTATTCTCAAGATGGTGCACCAGAGACTGCAGTGCTATCTGAAATAGGAAAGATTGTATAAAATAACTGTGTCTGTATTAAGTCTCTTTCTATTATTTGGAGCAAAGAAATAGAGAAAAAAATTACTGAATAATGCTGTTTAATACTGCCAGTGCCACATTCTAGGTTGCCATCAAGAAATTCAGAGAAGATAGGTGAAAGGTAGAGTTGGTGTTTGGAAAGTATAAGAGATATAAAAAACCCCCCAAGCCTCCTTATCTGGCTTATATACTGGAAAAATTACTAGAAATATAGTAGAGAATTTAACCAGTTGGCATCCTTGTGAAGATAATGAATAGGGTAAATGTAGCTTTAGTAGAAAAGAAATCCTGCTTTACAACTCCTTTACAGTGCTCTTGGATTCAGCAAACAGATGGGTGTGATCTGGTTGATGCAGTCTGTCTGGGTTTCCACAAAGCTTCCAAGTTCCCTCATCAAGAATTTCATAAGGAAACCAAGTCTCAGTTCCATAATAAGGAAGGTCATCTTACTTTCTTTAGTGTCTTAAATAACAGACAGTAAAGAAAAGAAAAGTTGCAGCTTAGGACTAAATGATCTGCTCATCTAGTGGTGAAATGTTGCAGCAGCCTTGGAGTATTTGAACATCCATGTTGATCATATTAAGAAGTGACCTGAAAAATAAGCAGTAAAGTGAAGAAGTTTGTTGCTCCTACTTGAGTTATCTGGATAGCAAAGACCAAGGCTGAGTATGACACTAAAAGTTTACATGGGCTTAGGAGGAGATTGAACAAATGCTGCAAGGATGACAAATCCATTATGCATTTTGAAAGATAAATCACACCGGGAAGTCCTTGAAATGAAGATGGCTGGTGGCAGCACAACTATTTGGGAGAAGGTGGTATTGAACATACCTTTCCTCTTCTGCTGCTGTCCTGTAGGTACCTGCTGCAGTCTAATAAAGAAGCCTGAGCAGAACCCTTGATCTAACCCATGCATCTATTTTTGGAGCATACTGAAGAGAGTTGTACCCAAATAACTGTCTAATATGATCTGATATCACTCCAGAAAAGTCACTGGCAGCATTCATAATGACTTCACTAGGTCCTCTTATCAGTGGTAATTTGATGACCAGAAAAACATGTTTCTCATTAAACACAGAAAGAGCTGCCTTTGATTACTATTGCCAGACATCAGTCTCTTTGTTTTGTACTCCTAAGTGCAAAACTGCATTTGCAGAACGAAGCTGGAAGTTTTGCCAGTAAATCGTAGGACCAATAAGAATTTTGCACCATGAACCCTAAAGCAACTTGCCTGGTATCCATTTTACAACTTGATAGTGCAACTGCAGTACCAAAGAGCCCCGCAGAGCTCTGAGGGTCATATTTGCAGGCCCCTTGGGCTGCATCTCAAAATATTGAGATGTACTTATGTAGCTCATGTTACAGGTGGCTGTCTGGGTGATGTTCAGTGTACTCTACAGGACATGTGCCTTTCACTGACAACATAAAGAGCAGCATGAAAGATGTGATCCCTTTGCATCTGAAATCAGTATCAGATCCAGGTGCATGCCAGATATATTCTCGAGGTTACAGGTCCTCTGAGGAAGGAACTGTTGGGACACTTCTGTCTTGTGCAGCGACGGGGCTATTTACTTAGAAAATGGTGATATTTCTACCTTTCAGGAGATAGAAAGTCAATCTTTTTGGGTGTTTCCTCCATCTATCCACTTTTGCTTGAAGGACCAGAAGATATTTTTTTTTAGAGTGTATAAGGGTGGCGCTTTTTGTAATGACTTTCACTTAATTGCCTTGTTGAAAAAGCCAATACAAACTGTTGCCCTTCACAGACATAAAATTCTGTGATGACATACATTAAGTTTTATAGAAACAATGGTCTCTGTAACCAGTCATAAACCTGGAAATTTTTATGTATTTCATATTTCCACTGGAGCTGAACCTGGCTAGTGCTGTCCTATTGTAGAAACCATTATCAAGGTGTACCAGAACCAATTAGTAGAAACAAGAGTGAGTAGTAAAAGAAATCTCTGGTCTTTAAAATGCCCTATACCATGGTAAATTACTAAGGAATTAAAACTCAACTACTAATTTCCAATTTGAAGGTGATTTGTTCATTTTTTAAAGAGCTTTTAAAGAGCTTTTAAACATAACATTCAGTTATCTGAATGAGAAATATTCAGACTTGTTCATGTCTTACAAAACAATAATGAGATGGCAAACATGAAGCCAGCTGACAGCACATCAGATAATGTTTGCTGTGCAGTTTGGATGCTTAATTTAACTAACAGCTGCACTTTGGTTTGGATAAATGATGCAGGCCCAAATTAAAAGAAAAGGGTAAAGTGCAATGATGGCTGAAGGCTTATCTTGCTGTCATGCAAAGCATGAAATTTAGGAAGGCTAAAAAAAGCTGCTAGAGAAAGGGAGTAATTTGTACTTCTTTTTATGATAGAAACAGCTCCAAAAATTAATTCTGGTGTATGCGCACTTAAACACATTAATTCTTTTAAAGTAGTTATTAAAAACTACAGCTAAATGATACATGCAGTGTAGTGACTACTTCCTCAACATCTCCAAAGAGTATCAGTTAAAGGTATCTTGTATTTTAGTACTGTATTACAGAATTTTCTTCTCTATACCTCTAAAGAAATTCTGTTGTTTCGGTCCAAATTGCCACCCATCCTCCATATTGCTTCTAATGCTCAACTTCGTGTTGCTGCACATTTATTTACTAATAGCATGTGTCTCATTAAAAAAAAAAAAGGCAGAAAGCATTTTAATAACTTTAGGCAACACATTTTTTAAGCAGCCAACTTCTTTTCCAGCAGCTTTTTTGTCCCTCCTTATCTTCCAACTCTTTTTTCCTGTAATTTTAAATAGAGTAAGGTGTCGCAGTGTGATGAATTATTTAAAAAGAATCTAAGCTTTCTCAGTCAAGAAGCGATTAACTACAATTGGTCATATTTTTTCCTGAAGTTTGGCCAGTATGAGCTAGGATGTTAGTTCAGAATTTCAGTGGAGGTTTTCATGTTAGCAAGAAGGTAGAGCCTCTCAGAAGTGCAGTTGGAGATAAAACTCATTTTGGAGTGTCCCTTTGAGAATCTGTCTTTACTCAGATAATGTTCACAGTCAATTAATAGGTTTTGCACCAGAAAAATTTAAAATTTTGAGATCTGCTGTAAAACTTTGTCTTTTTACAATGTAAGAGGAATCCATTGTGTGGCTTTTTTGCAGTTTTAGAAATACGTTTTCTGAACCTTTGTCCAGGAAATAGTAGCAGTGTCAGTTCAGTGGTGGTTTAAATTGCTTACCTGCTTTAACTGAAGGCTGGAATTTGTGAAATGCTGAGTATTTCACAGTGTGTCTTGGATAGGCTGTTACTTTAGAGGGGTGGAGAATGTAATTATAAAATTTTGTAAGGTTCCTCCATGGTCTACTTTCCTGTTGTTTTCTGAAAAATAGTCCAGTCCTGCACTATAACCTGTGCAGATATAACCTCTGAGTTGACATCAAAGTTGGAGTGACCTGGTGATGGCTAATATATATGCAAGGACACAAGCAAGGTGAGCTTACAGTGTCTTTATATTACAATTTAACATACATAACATAATAACTATGCAAAAATGCAAGATTTGTTTGGCAGGAGGACTTCTATTTTTTTGCAAGAAAACATATGTCTTGAGAGTTGAATCCTTGAATTATGTGCAAGAAAATTTCTTGGAACAGTCTTTTTGCCAACATCAATAGCATTCTTGATCTTTTGCAATAATCCAGTTGCTTCTGGCTGTGAGTTCATGGTTCACCTGCCAACTGATTCTGAGCAGACTGTACTACCTGCCTTGGGAATGATACCACAATTTACCATCTGGTGAGATCATGATAGTATCACTTGACCTCCACATGTGGTCTCTGTCAAGCACTTCATTGAAAACTGGCAAGACATTAGGGCCGGAACATACTGTTCTATGCAGCCTGAATTTTGGCAGGGTTGCAACGCTCAGTAAGTAAACTTCATCTGGCTTGTGAGTCTCAGACAAATAGAACAGGCTGATGTCATCGTAAGCTCTAACTCTCATTAAAGAAGAAAGTATGTGTCAAGTAATTATAAGGCTTTGTTGGGCACAGTATTTAGGGGAAGTTAATAGACAAAGATCATTTTGAGCAGCAAGACTTCTGAAGAGCTGGCATTCAGTGAGTGATGAAAAATGACCTTAACACTGTGCTTAATTTAGAAACTGGGTTTGCATCACTTTTCAGACTTTGCTTCTATCTCCACCTTACATAGATCCTAAATTAAACAGGTAAAAAATTACAGAATAGGAAAATTACTGAAGTAAATGTGTGCTTCATTTTATGGCTTAATAGCATAGTCATTATTTAGCCAAATAAAAAAAAAACAAGGGAAAACATCACAAATATATTTAAAAAAAAATGTTTTCTGCTACTTCATTGTTAGGGTTGGAAGGGACCTCTGGAGATCATCCAGTCGAACCCCCCCTGCGAAGGCAGGGTCACCTAGAGCAAGTTACACAGGGACACATCCAGGTGGGTTTTGTCCCAGACAGGGAGACTCCATGACCTCTCTAGGCAGCCTGTTCTCAATGAAAAGAAATTCTTCCTCATGTTGAGGTGCAACCTGTTGTGTTTTAGTTTATGGCCATTGCTCCTCATCTTGTCGCTGGGCACAACAGAAGAGTCTGGCACCATCCTCTTTATAGCTGGCATCGGTCACTTAGAGAAACAGACACCTCGTTTTCAGTGTGCCTGTCTTAATGAGAATATAACTTTCCAACTCCTGAGACCCAGTAGACAACTCTTGAGTCCTGCTCAGCTCCATGTTGCTGACGCTTCCAGGTGTGGATAACAAGCAGTGTGCCATGATGGGTTCCTCAAACAAATCTTCATAGCAGAGTGGATTTGTAATTTTGGGTAATAGAATCTTACTCTTACGGGGGGTATATTGTTATGCTGCAGTCCTAGTGATATATCTAATGGACACTGTGGTACCACTCTGCTATTCTCCCCTCTTCTTGCTTTCAGAAGATTGTGGAAATACAGGAGCTTTTGGCTGGCATTCATAAGTGCTGGCAAGAACTAGTCTTGAGTAGGAATTTGAAGGGCGCAGTGGGAAGGTGTGGCACAAACTCGGTAATTGTTAAGGGTCCCTTCTGACCCAAACTGTTCTATGGTCCTATCAAATTGGAAAGGAAACAGAATCTATCACTTGACTTACTGCCTAAACTGTGTTTCCCTGATATCCCAGTGTGCCTGTGGAAGGAGAAGGCTGATCAAAGGGGGTAGAACACTGGAAATAATCAGATATGTTTTTCTCTAAATTGAGAAGACTGCCAAGGTGATTGCCACAGGACTTAGTGCTAAGCACTAGAAATACAACTTGGCTATCTCTACAGAAGGAAATTTTAAGTCTAGAGGGGAACCTAAGCTCCAGGGAAGTATGTCGCTTATCAGAAGTAGAAAGGATAGTGTTCTCCTTGCTCCTTGTCATATGTTTGTGTGAATTCCCTTCCACTTTCTAGCCCTAACAGATTTTAGGCTACAGCCCATCCTTTCAGCAGAAAATTTGACAAAGATGCAAAGTAACTTTTGCAAATCTTTGGGATATCTCTGAGATTTTTAAGGACAGACAAGCAGCCAATCATCCAGCCTATAATCCAGGATGTGAGACTGTGAAAGAAAAGGTAATGTATAAAATCCTTAGTCTAGTGCTTTTCCAAAAGGCAGTCACTTCAGAAGATTACATTGATCATATCAAATTCATTGACAAAGTTGTCAGAATAAATATGAACTGCACTGCTACTGTGCATCTTACACTCTTATTAATGTACATTTGTTCTGTTAATTGTATAGTTCTAACTAAAAAGATGAGCACAAATATGAAATTAAAATCTGGAGGTTGATTTTGCCTTTTTTGCTTAACTTCTCTAGAGGAGAAATGAATCTTGAGAGCAAATTAATTTGTGGTGGTTTTAAAATGTGATTTTTAAGTGTTTGAGGGGTTTTTTGTTGGTTTCCACCCCCCCCACATGAAGACATAAATAAGGAGGATTACATTGTATTCAGAGAAACAGAGGAAATTCAATTCTTTGCCAAAGCAAACATCCGCAGGCTTGTGTAGTCTACATGTTTCAATGCATGTGAAAATATTTGGTGTTGTAGAGTGATTTCCTTGAGTGGAAATAATACTGCAGCTAGAAATGAGATTTTGCAAAGAAGGAAATCACAGCTATCTTAGTAATTTAACATCTCAGATTTGTTTATGGATAGTTTCCTGTCTGACACATTTAACTGAACAAGTTAAAGTGTTTAAAGATTAGAATGACTTTAATTTTTAACTGCCCTTGACTGTGACATTTCACAAAGGGTGTGTTCTATAAAAACAGATGGAAAAATGAGCTTGCCCCTTCACCTTGTACTGGCTTTCTCCTGTTAACTGATTTAGCTCTCTGTTGCCAATCAGCCAAGTACTCAAGGACATCCTTGGCTTTTGTCTTCTTCATTTTATGAATAAAATAGCACAAGAATATAGAAATTTCTGTAAAATCCAGTAATGCTAAGCTTTTATCTGTTATTGACACCAAGGTGTTTTTGCAGTCGAAACTTGATTTTTGATACCCAATACTAAATTTTGTTTAAAAATTCTGTTTAACACCAATAAAATAAGAAAAAACTAATCTGAAATTAGGCATCATAGGCAAAATGATGCAAAATATTGTGATATCTGGTTAAAATATTAATGGTAGGGATATTTTCAGAAGATGGATGCAGTTTGCACTCTAGTTCTAAGCCAGATTTCCAGTGCCTGAGCGCTTCCAGCAGCAAAGCAGCTTGGAAGCTGAGGCAGGGAGTACAGCTGATGGTGCAGGAGTACAGCTGGGATGCAGCCATCAGGTGGGACAGACACCTGCACAGCACAAGGTAGCACGATGCCGAGTTTCAAAGTCAGGAGGAAGCCCCCTAATAGAGAGTGGTGTTGTCAGGACTGAAACATGGTTATCCTGTTCCAAGAGCTGCTTGCTATTAGTGTGGACTTGAACTCACGTTGGCAGTAGCTTGGGAGTCTCCCATCTACATCTGTTCCCCAGGAGAGTGATGTGTCCAGAGTTACACAAGCTATCATGTCTGGTCAGTCCAAATATCAGCCCTGCTACCCCAGCATACTTACTCATATGGCTTACTTAAAACTAATTCATTTTATTGTCAGGCTTGTGAGACCCAAGACTGAAAAATCAACATGTACAGAAGTAAAATGATCAATGCAGAGAAACTGCTTGCTAATTTCTAAAGTGTAGTTATTTCTATGCATTTTATCAAGATGACAAGTTTTCCAGATAACACCCTCTTTAAAAGTGTTTCCTTGTGCTAGACTTTTTAGTATCTCTGGTTTTTTGGGGGTTTTTTTTGTAATATGTTTCTTGTATTGCATGGGATCCTAGTAAGTACTTTAAATAACCCACACAAATGCATTCTGCAAGGTAAGGACACATTTCTGGGAGACATCAGGCTGCTGCTTTTGAACTCAGATTTTAATATACTTGTGTCTTACTGCATTTGTGTACTTACAGATTAAACATTCATTTCTTGATCAAATGAAACAGGATACCACCCAGTAAAGAAAGAAGGTAGAGAAGTTCAGTGCTGAATAGACAATTTTATTCATGTAGCTTATAGTAGTCAGCCTCATGAGTTGTACATACACACCGTTTTAAGCATTCACTGAATTTTCCTTTGTCAGTATATGCCAGTGAAAAGACTAATAATGTATGACCTGTCCGGGGAATATTAGACATATGAGTAAATGTTGTTTAAGACACATTAATGGTCAGTTGGGACTTCTTGTGGTTTCTAGTGCTAGACATGTTGAAGCATCTGTTGCCCTGTGAAAATGCAGAATCAGCTGGGCTGAATAGCTTTTATATCATCAAGTTTAGTTGACAGATTTATGTCTCCATTCTGTAGCTGAAAGATTTATCTCTCTGATTTTCCTAGAACAACTCCTCTTGGATCAAAATATTTACTTCTCAACTGCTTTAAGTTATGTCCTAGGAAAATATCTTTAAATCTAAACCCATAAATCTTACTTACATACCAATCTACCACTTGTCTTTCCTAGAATATTATAAAGGATTAATGCAGTTATGGTTATATCAAGAGTTTAAAGCCTATTAATAAAACGTATCTTATTTTTCTTTTAGAACTTCTTGTAAAATGGCTCTTAATTATTTCAAGATTTCTTAAAATTCTTTGTGAGGGGAAGAGGTTTGGGATGGTCCCACACATAGTTTGGGATGATACTATCATTTGTTCAGTTACAGGTCAGCTCTGGATTTTTTTCCTTTGGATTGCATTTGAACATTTTTATAATTCAGAGGGCATTCTGTCCCCACACATTATCATCACCAGCAGGTGTATCAGAATCTGGCTCACTTAAATCAGAGTGTGTGTCTAGTCAGTGTGGGATGATGGAACAAGTTAGTAATGAGGGCATGCTGGTGTTTGAATCCATGTGTCCTTTTTCCAATCCTTTTTCTTTAATTCTAAAAATAATTTCTACAGCCAGTCACTGTTTCCACGAATAAGACAAATTAGCCAATTCCTCCACAAAACAATTAAAGGTCCTGATGTATAGCATTGCATAAAAAGGAGAAAGAAGCAAGAGAATATAAGGGATTTCTTCACACATATCATATGCTATACAATTTTTTATTTGCATATGCTCAACAGTCATTTGACATTCCTTAAAAGCAATCTTTATTCCAAACATGATTCTGTTGCTGATACATCTGTGTCATCTGTAGCTATGTTGTTTGAGCAGGAAGAAAATTGCTTTAAGGAGAATTTTGTTAAATATCAAGACTGGAAAATTCTTAGGTTTTCAATATTTTTCCTTTTCTATGGCAAAATGATAGGAGTGATAGTAAAAGGAAAAATCTGTTGCCATAAGACAAATGTTTCTTGTAATGTTTATAAAAATACTGGGAAGACTGGTGTGGATTTTGAAACACAAACCATGCAAATTAATGGTACAGTTTCTGGCTTACTGAAGTAGGCTCAGTTTTGGGAGCCATAAACCTGCAGTGAATTTGGGCTTATTTGGGTCTGTGGATAAAAGAAAGTTGGCATTTGTCAGATGACTTAGTAATTTTATAGATAAATATTTCTGTTAGAAAATTTAAAAGGGAACAGCTGACAAGTACAAAACCAGTGTCTGGCCTGTAAGTAGAGGACAGGCAAGGCAATGGAGTGGAGCTCACACTGGAAATTTATGAGAACCTTCTTGTCTTTGAATGCTTGATGAATTTTCAGTAGTGGTGACTTGTTTCCTTGGGCCTCCTTTAGTATTTTTCATTACTTCATATTCAGTGCAGCCTGACCCAAAGAAAAGACTAGACTTTTACACATGAGAAAACTTAAACTCAATTTACGCATCCACTCTTACAGTATCCACAGATTGTTTGCAAGTAAGGTGACTGTGAAATACTGCTGATTGAAAATTTCAAGCATTGGCCTTGTAGGATCCTTTTCCATACAGTTTTGACAAATAACCTCCTCATGATGATGTTGTTGTTATGCTCTAAATATATTCTAAAATCTTATCTAGAGCCCTCAAATTTTGAAAAGTATGTTGAGCTTTCTCAGAAGGAAAACACATTCAGCACATTGCTCAGATATTTTGTCTGCAATATTGGAAGAGTTTTTCAAAGAGCATGTGAGCCCTGAATGTGAAGGAATTTTTTTTTTAATTGTGTGTGGTCTTATCAATATGGGAAGAGAAATTACACTATTTTTCAGACTTAGGTCCTTCTGACCTTTTTTATTCATCTCTAGCTCAGTTCATGGTATTAATTATAGTCAGAGAACACTTAATGAACATCTTATAAAATTATGTCTTTGTCATAACAGGAACGGATTTAATAATTTCTGGTTTATAAATATAGGTGAAGCACAAGTGCTAAGACTAGGAAATATTCTGTTAGACTCAGAGAGGGGCTCCTGTAACAAAGTTTCAATGGAAAATTACTCTAAATAATGTTGTTAAGGCTTGATTTCTTTATAAAGGAAGCAGCCAGCCATGACAAATTATTTTCAAGTTCTATTGGTTTTGTATATACAATTGGAAGAAAGAAACAGAATGTTCTTTGTGCTTTTTCCATTTATGTTTAGCCTCATAGGTTTACCGAAACTGGGATTAAAGAAAAGCTACTTTTTGCAATTTTTATGACCTATTCTTGAACTAGATTCTTCTTATATACATTGTAGCTTGACTGGCTTTAAACAAGCTTTTCATCTTCTTTATGGTGTTTGTGAAGAATACTGCACTTAGCTGACAGTATAATAAAAGCATTTTTGTGCGTATATTTCACCAAACCTGCATTATTGCAGTCGTGCACTAGCTATTTCCTAGCCTATTCTTTAACTGTAGCAGTGTGTTCATCCATACATCTATCTAATGTTCCTCAGGAGATTCGACCTAAGCAAGAATACATAGAACTGAAAAAGATAAGCTGACTTCTAACAAGGATCCTTTCTTCATAGGAAAGCAGTTATGTGTCTTTGAGGAATTTGACTACACCAAGCTAACATCCTTCACTCATCTGGTACTTGGGGAAGGGCGATTAGTGATCTGTATCATTTTAAGTGGGAAGACTTTTCCTTACTTCCTGCCTTGATTCTCAAGATTTCCTAGCTTTAGCTTTTAAATCACCAGCCCAACCATTTTTTGTCCTAAATAAAATGACCTTTCTGTCTGGAGAGAGAGGACTGAACGTGGAAGCTGCAAAATGCCATTAAACAACTGCAAAAGTCAAGCTTGTACTTGTGAAGTATTGGGAAAGTTTGGATGCTGCGTGTCTCCCAGATGATTCAAGTTCTCCATAGCTACTGGATTTTGCAGTCTTTGTAGTAATCAAAATCCCCACTTTGATAATTTTCTTTTTTTTTCCTGTAAGGTAGTATCCTGAAGAATCAAGACACAGTATTAAGTGCCTACATGTTTTTAGTTATTTAAAATGCAGCGCAGAAGAAAGAAATTTTTTTTTCAAAGTGTGTATTTGCCAATTTCTTCAATAGAGAAGAATGAGGCATTAGATAGCTGTTCTTCATGTAATTCTCCTTTAAACCAAAGCCTGATGAGTCTGTTTCACTGAACAGTTTCCCATGTTCAGCTCAATATTGGGCATTCTGTTTAAACCTCAGTTCCTAATCACCACAGTCAGTTTCTTTGTCAGGGGATGTGTCCCATCTTAATACAGAGCTACACATTAACACTGGGCAAAAGTTTTTCAGTGGAGCTCTAAAATTTTGCTGTATCCATTCCTGAGCATTTGCTGTGGTGTTCTTTTCTGGGTGTAAGTCCAGTGTTTTTTAAAGTCTGTGAATTTTGGTGACCAAAATTTAGGTTTACAAAATCTTAACATTGTTTCCCACTTACTATGCCTAATTTTGTCTACGTTGGCCTCACTGGCTTTAGTCATGCACTGTGTCTGGTGGAAATTTCGTATAAAATGCTGAAATAATCTGTGATAGTAGGAAGTAGGACCAGGACACCTTTCTTTTCCACCCTTGTTTGGTGCAAAGCTGCAGTTCATCCTGGTTGCTGTGCTCTATGTCCAGTGCAGTTACTGCCAAGTTTCTCCCATGCAGGATGCAGGTTCACCAAGGGGTGGAGAGTGTCCAATTGCCGTGTGGCATGGTAGTTAAAGCATCATCCTGAAAGGTGGGAACAAAAGGGGTTTTTTTTGTAATGTAAGACCCTCCTGAGTGCTTTTAAAAAGGAAGGCTAAGTGTAGGAGACTATTCATATCCTAATCTTAGTAAAATTCATTTATTCTCAGATTTTTTACTCAACGTAGGAAAGGAAACCTGTAAATGAGTGCCGTTCCTCTGAACTCTGATGGTAGATTTAAGCAGTGTGAAGCTACTATTTGTTCAATTAAATCTCCCACAACAATTGTCTTTTAAGGGTCCATTCATCCTCTGGATTAAATGAAATATTATGAATATGACTGTTGGTATTTTTATTTTTATTAGTTAGGCCTTTGAGATAGTAGAAAACCACCCAGAGGTTTTGTATATTAGATACAGGAGTATCAGGACAGACAGAGCAGTTAGGCCAAAGAAGTGAAGGCTTCTTTGGAGGAATGCCAGCAGCATGTCCCATGGGGGCAGCCATCACTGCTCTCCTCCTCAGCGAAGCCTGGTACTGACTGCTCTTGTTAGTACCTTTCAAATATAAAAATTCCACAGACTTTCCTACATGGTTTTATTATTATTATTATTTTTCTGGAAAAAGGAAATAGAGCTAAGTTCCAGCAAGCTACAGAAAATATTATGCTACCCAGCGAAACCCAAGTCATTTGTAACAACATTTTTCATATTTTTAAAAGCGGCATAAATGGTAATGAAGTCTTGGCATATCAACCAGCGTGTTGCAATTATTGGAAGCCAAGGTGTTACAGATCTTCAAAAGTATGTCTGTGAAGTCCAGTAGGCATGAATAGAGTACAGTATGACCTCATATCTTCATGCAAGCAAACTGTCAATTCTGATTCTTCTCTCAGAAGTCCTTAGACAAGAATTTGAGAGGAAAATAAAAGAAATGAGAAAGAGTTTATGCACTACGCATGCCAATTGGAGTATTTAACCATAATTTAAGGTTTGAAGAAACCAATGGAAAAAGCAGATCATGTTATGGCTCAAGTTTAATGACACACACTGTCATACTCTGCTTTGCTGAGTGTTGGGCTCCCTAGTTTACTTTTTCCAAAACCATCAAATGCCTACCAGACTGGTATTTCTGCTGTGACACTCATCTGCAGTTCTTGTCTCTTTCCTTTTCTAAGTGCAATATTACTGTACTTCTTTACCTGTTGTCACTATAAATGCTCATTATAAATATATTGTGCTGAGAAATTAGGTCATATGGAAAACACTTCTTTTTTGCTTATTGACAATTTACAGCATCAACAAAATATATCCTTTATTGTGTTTATTTTTCAACTTTGCTAGATATCACAAGGAGCATCCCTAAATGATTTAAGGAAAAAGAAGAGGCGTGCCCCTCTTCCACCAGCTGCATCTGCTCCACCCACTCCTGCCATGCCAAACAGGACAGAAGACAGGGAAGACAAGAGGAAGAGCACAATGGGTGAGAGGCGTTTTCTCCTGAATAATCCTATTCATGTGCTTTCCCTGCTCACTGTTTGAAGTTGCCTTAATTCTGTTATGGTGTGAGTTTGGAAACTTCTGTAACCTGGGGAAAAAAAAAACTATTTCTCTGCAGAATGAAAGTCTGGAAATAAGTGTTTGTATATTATCTTTTTTTTTTTTTTTTTTTTAATGGCACCATACAGAGTACTACAGGGTAGTAAAATGTAGAAAACACTCATCAGATCGTTTGAATATTTGGCACCAACTTTATATACAAAAGCACTAGCCCTGGGCCTTTTCTGTGCCTTGAAGGTCATGACTGGTTTGGTAGTAAATGGAAATACAGAAATAGTAAATGGAAATGCTAATAAATGGAGATTGGCCAAGCAAAACTGAATGCATCTGAAACCATGAAATTCTGCTAGAACCAAAGTACAGTCAGGTTGGTTCAGTGTCTCCTCATGTTTCTAAAACCTGAAGATATTTGATTTTCATATAGTCCTCCAACAGTTTGACTTCAACTGCCTATACAGAGTAAAGTTGTTTTTTTTAATTTCATCCTCACTTTCATTATAAATCAATACCTGTTGAGTCTTTAGCTAATCAGTAGAAGAAAAGAACTGATGCTCTCAAAGGAATGCCGTACATACCTAGCAACAACAAAAGAAACTGTAGCTTCACCTGCATGTGGCACCACATTTACTCATACAGGAAAACTAAAAAACATTCTTCCAGACCTCTGTTGTTACCTGCCTGGTAGCTTGTTCAGTTTGGTGAGAGCTTTGCCTGAGTGAGGACACCAGGATTATGCTTCTAGCAAGCAAAGTGATTTTATAATGGGTAAAGATATGAGATAATGACCCCGCATATTGCAACTCATTTTTCAGTACATTAAGAGAATCATTCTTCAAATGCTGTAATGCACTCAGTGCACTTCAGTTCATGCCTTTGACCTCATGTTTCATCAAAATGCCTAAGACATACAGATATGACATTCTGTCATACATAATTGCTTACATTACAAATGCCTTACAGTTTAGAAAGAAACCTCTTGGCTTTGTTCCAACATTTATTTTCAGTAAATGCTTCACATTTAATGCCTCAGCATTTACGTAGCAGCAGGAGTCCATTATCATGTGACATTTTCGACTCCATTGACATCTCTTATTTAAACTCTCTAAGGGCAATGGAATTGCTGGGCCATATAACAGAAGTTTTCAGCAAATTGGCTTACTTTTAACCACTACAGATGTCACACTCTACTGCTTCTCACGCTTTGCCCTACTGCTGGTCACTTTTTGATGACATTTGTTGCTTTAACTTTTTATGAGTGTTCTTTTTTTTTGTATTGCTGCTCAAATGTTGCAGATGAGATATAGCAGAGGTACTTCTAGTCTGTTCAATACTGTGTTCATAAGTGCCTGCTGGCCACACTCTGCTCATGTGGGATTCTGTAGTATCGTTTGCTTTAATGGAGCCTTATTATTTTACACTGACAAAGAACTCCTCCCACAGTAGCCCTGTCTTCAGTGCATTTCGTTTTCTGCTACTTTCTTGAATGAATGTGTTCATTAAAAAGAAAAAATGTTACAGCCAGAGCGGGTTGGTAAAACAGCCTCTCTTCAGGGCCCTTGCAAGAAAACAATGAGAAAGCACAGATGGCTTTGAAAGCATGAGAGAAAAGCTGTGAAAAAAGCAAGACTCCAGTGAGGGGAAAAACGTGCTGCAAGAAATAGACAGCCACATGATGGAAAAAGTATTAAAGGTATCTATGTAGCTCTCAAGTTAGCCATGTGAATCAAAGCAGAAGATCCTATCAAAAATGTTCTCAAACTGGCAAATTCACTGTAGTATTCAATACTGAATCATTCATTATGATACCAAAGTATTGTGCCAAATTTCCTCAAAGCAGTAAAAAAAGGGCTTGCACGTTTGCCAGTGTTAAAATGTGTGTCTGGAAGATACTCCTCTGGAAGCTAGTGACTCCTAAGTAGAAAATCGTAATGGTTTAATCTTTTTTCTTCCCCCTTGGTGCTGCTTCCCTTCTCAGCAGCCCCAAAGCACAAGCCTGAGAGTGTAGGAAGGGATCAGACCACAGATCTGTCTCTGCTGGTATCCATCTTTAGCAATGACCACATGCTTGAGGCAGGGCATGAGAGCAGAACGAGCAGGTAGTCATGGTTCCTCAGTGCATTTTCAGCCTCTAAGGACTTTCCAACAGTAGCTCAAGTTCTGTACCCTACAAACTGGCAGCAGCTTTTTAACTTTGTGGGTGGTTCACAGAGTACAGTGCAAAGACACATGTATTTGTTTAGTTACTGCACATAGTGTTGAAATAATCTCCCAGACAAAGTTATGGGCATTTCCTTTGATAGCTTCAAACACTGTTTTGCAAAAAAACAACTTAATCATCTGCTTCTCTACAATGTCAAAATAATGAAAACCAACTCAAAAAAAAAAAAGAACAGAAAAACCTGTAAGATGCCTACTTCAAAATACTGACCTAAGGCATCTTCCTCTTTCTCTCAGGAAGAGTCAGGAAAATAGTCATGTGAAGTATCTGAGAGGTCAGCAAATTCAGGCAGTTTGACACTTCAGAAGATAAAAATAAAACGTATTTTTCACATTTTCTTACACAGCTTTTTTTCAGTTTTTTTAATTTTATTCAACTGCTTTTCTCCTTCCCTATGTCTGCCAAAACTGGTGATTTTAACTGTTAGTTGTAATGTACATATATGTACTGGGCTCAATTCTGGTCCCACTGCTGTTGGTTTAAGACCCACCTTTTCCTTCTGCCTTAATTATTTGGATGTAAATAAGAGCAGAAGTAGATCCAGAGAGACTTTGGATGTGGGTAAGGGGAAAATCAATGTGTATTTTTTAAAAAATAACAATAAACAGAGCGATCATTATCTTGCAATGAAGTAACAAGTTAATTGATCCCCCTGTAGGTGATGGACGGCAGGTGCCACAAAAGCCTCCTAGGGGCACCACTCGTGGTCCCCCCCAGTTAGTGATCCCCCCACCCCCACCTTACCCTCCTCCTGGCAGTGACATTGTGGATCCAACAGTGTGTTACAGAGAAGCAGATGTTACAGCACCAACAGAGCTGGTACCTAAACGTATGTTTGAAAATATCTGTATTTGCATTTCCATTCTTTTGATGATTACTCTCAGGGGTAGCTTTTCCAGACTTTCCTCTCTGCTCTCGAGACATCCATGTCTGTTTTTCCCCCTTTTTCCAGCCTGTTGTCTTTCAAAATGCCCAATGCAGTGTAACTAACTAATATCAAGTAAACAAAACACTTGTTTGGAGAGAGTTTTGCATGTGATACCTGGTCATTGTACAGAAAATAACCATCAAGCTTTTTTGCTTTGTTCAACTGAAAAAAAAAAAAAAAAAATCTGTTGTCTTGTATTAATTCCCCAAGTTTGTTTTTCTGTACTTAAAATTTTTTTGTCTCCAGAGACAAGTTCTGTCGAGAGTCAAAGGGTCTATCAGTCTGGGTTGAAAACTACAGTGTCTTCCTTAGGAAAATTAAACCATTTACAGGAGCTGTATATTGTTAAAGGCCATCCTGTCCTAATGGGTACATCTTTCTTGGCATCTCTGGGTAGTCCTTTGTGTGCTCTTCACCCTGGGGCATAACAGTTATCAGACAAAGGAACTATGGTATTTTCCACATCCCCGTGTACTTGTGAAAAGCATGTTTTCATGCTACTTTTTCGTTCTTATCCATTGACTGCCTTTAAATCTTTGTACACAATCCAAGTCTTTGATCATGTATTATGTTCCCTGTGGGATTGGCCTGCACACCCATGTAGAGCCGATAAAAGCAGCAAAGCTCTGCACGTTATGACATCTCATGGATGCACTTCCTTTGAAGACTAGGAGGGTGTCTCCTAACCATGGGATAGAGAAATGTCTCCATTAGCTACTGATCTGACAGGTCTCTTTCCAGGACCTTACGTTTACCAAAAGTACTCTGCAGGTTGCAGCTACTCTGATACCTTATTGTGGGTGTGTTTGCTGTTGATTACCAGCTAAATCTAAAGCAATATTTTTCAAATCTGTGCTGAGGAAGTACAATTGATGAGTTTTACTGGAGCTAGTGATGGAAATTAAGGAGATCATACTAACAGAAAACTTGAATCTTCTTGAGGATTAGCCCTAAGACATCTTTACCAGCTTATGCACAGAAATCATAACATACTTAAAATCTTCTTTTTGTTCTAGATACCATCAGCTTGCCTACAATGTTTTCTTCATTAAAAATCCATTGTGGCCTTCTTTGCATTAATATTTCTGCTTCATTTGAGTTTCTATCACTGTTATTTTGCAATGCTTTCCTGATCTACCTTGCTGATCAAATACCCTTTAATCAATGCAGCCCTGATTTAATCAGTGTGATCATTTGCTCTTAAACAAACACAGTATCTCAGCCAAAAGGATTTGATTAAGCTTGTACATAGAAACGAAACATGAGTTTTTATTATCCTCAATTTACTGAGAAGCAAGAGCTTAGTGGGTACTTATTTTAGACTTAAAGCATCAATGTCGGAGAGGGACAAGTTTTAGCTCTGTAATTATGCTGTGTCCTAGCTAGATAAAGATAAGTGTGTAGATTTACACAAGAGAAGTGTGTATAGATGTACCCATGAGAGACAGCAGCATGTAGGACAGATGCTAATTACCATTGCCTAATGCCACTCTGAAAGGTGCTTAGATACCATACCAATTGAGCTGTGTAAGAACAAGGTTTTGCAATGATGTATTTTATTGCCTGAGAATGCCTCAAGCAGTGCAAATAAGATTTGGGTGGTAGATTCAAAGAACAACAAAATTTTTAATCTTCCCAACTCTAACCTCAGTAAATGTGTTTTCTCATAGAACAAGGTGGGGAGGAGGATGTTCTGAAATCATTCTCAAAACAGCTTTCTGTGATGAGGATTGTGGTCTTCCTTTGCTGGGTGGGTGACTGTCAACAGCAGTATGTCTTCCGCAAGAAAAAATTCTCATTTAGAAATTCTGTGATCATGTGGAGTTTAAATTCTCACTCCTTATGGATCTGCCACTGTCTGTGAAGGACTGTCCCTCCCTCCCTCCCTCCCTCCCTCCCTCCCTTCCTTCCTTCCTTCCTTCCTTCCTTCCTTCCTTCCTTCCTTCCTTCCTTCCTTCCTTCCTTCCTTCCTTCCTTCCTTCCTTCCTTCCTTCCTTCCTTCCTTCCTCCCTTCCTCCCTTCCTCCCTCCCTTCCTCAACAGTTGTCTCCTTGAGCTCTGGGAAACCCCTGTTGAGGGATTTTTCCTTTCATAGAGAGTGGTGGCAATCACTCTTCACTGAGTTTTCCAAACCTATGTGGAGTGTAAGTAATTCATGAGTGTAAGTAAGATACTTCAGCTTTTCTGTATCAAATGGTAAGAATCTCTTCCATAAACAAGAGTACAAAAGTTCCTCACAGTTTTTGCTCTTAAATCTTTTTATTCCAATTACATGACCTTGTCTCTAACTTTTGGTCCAGTAGAACCTTGGCTGCATGTTGTGTGCAGGCTTAAATCCGTGTGTTTATGGAACCCTTTCTCCTTCCTTATCTTACTAATCAGATTGTTCACTGCCTGATTCTAAGATGGAGTGTACTTTGGGAATGCAGGGATGGAGACTGTTGCATGGTGTTTGGTTATGTCACATTGCCTGTGAAGTTCCCAGTATGTGAGGTGATGGTAAGCTCTGTGCTACTTACCTGAGGTAAAGAATGCACATAGTGAAAGGCTGCTGCACCTAGACAAGCAACTGAAACATGCTGCCTTGAAATGTCAGCCAGCTCGTTAGAGTAAATTCAGTGTTCCTGTGAAACTCCACGATTAGCTCTTTATTTGGCTAGTTATGAGCTATCATTATGACATGCCATGAGAAATTAAAAGCTCTATGAAAAAGAATATACAATTCACCTCCCTGTAGAGTGAGATCCTGAAGTTAAAGTTTTCACTCTGGCACTGGATAAGGTACTAGTGCTCTCAGGGTTCACACTGGGTAAGGGCTGGACAACTGAGTGATTTGTAGATTGCAGAAAGCGCTCTGTCTTTGAAGAAATGAAATCTTGATTTGAACCTGTCCTTGTCTGTAACTATATATCAAAATAGTCAATCATCACTTAATTGGAAGGTTTTTAAGGGGTGAAGGAGTGGGTACAAGCATTTTATTTTCTGTAAATGACAGACATACTTCCAGTTGAATAAAACCAGGTTAATTTTAAGGAACCAGGAGAACAGAAAAGAGCCTTATCCCTGTATCTAATTTTTAATTTTTTTTCATTATATCACTGATAAATGAACAGGTAATACAAGCCAGTTGGCAAAGGCAATGACAGTTTCACAAGCAGTTCAGTCATATTTCTTCAGTCACCTTAGATATATATCTAGTCTTTCACAGGGCTAGATTCTAAGACTTGGGTTTTGTTAGCTTGAACCAAGAATGGGTAGAAACACAGAGGAAACTTCACTCTCTTACATGAGACTTTAAACCAGTTGAGAGCTGAGGGCTGCTGTGCAGGGAGTTTTTCTGGCTTGTCATGGCACACTGCTTCATAAGGCACGTGTCAAGTGACCCAGCCTTTTCTTCCTGAGAGGTGGTCTTTAAAGCAAGAACACCTGCAGGGGTGGCTCAGGAGGCTTTTATTGCCGTCACTGTTCTTACTCATTCAGGCAATCTGAGGCTAAAGAATGAAGTTGAATCTCCAATCTCATCTGTCTTGCACCTTCTGGAGAATTAAAATTCAGGCCAGGTAAAGGAGAATTCGTAGATGTACTGCATATCAGTAGGTCTTGTGCTGTTAGGATTGAGTTAGCTTATACATGAACCTGGGGAGTTAGAGCATCTGTGGGATTCCAAATTTTAACACACGTGCCCATGCACCTACACCTCCTTTGGGAATCTGATTTTTTAATGTTACTGAGCATGCTAGCCATTCTGCTGACTGATCTACATAATACTTATAATTTTATTCTTTTACTCTTTTCCCCCGACAGTTTACTGTTGTGCATCATTCCCTTCATACTCCAAGCGTGTCTGACAGACCTTCCCTCTCTTCCTATGACCTTCATACTTCTGAACCTCCTGTTGCCTCTGCCATCCTGATTCTTCTGTTGCCTTCCTTCCTCCCCTGCGGGAAAAAAAAAAACCTTTTTTTCTGACTGAGATTTTGGCTTATTTTCTTTTTAAATACGCACATTCTCTTTTAATTACTATTGATTATTTTTGGCTGTGGTTCATACTCATTTGTGAGATGTATGCTCCAGAACTGAATGGTGTGTTATAGAAATCTATATACCAGCCTCAGAAAGATTATCTGTCATTCTTTTCCAAAAGATTCTCTTTATTTTGAGCCATGGTTCAATTTGATTTGATGTTGCAAAAGAGTGTGGGTTTGGGACAGGGTGTCTCACTTTTCATATTGTTAAAAATTTTAATGAAAAGTTTCTAAAAACATTTTTTTGGTTTTTTTCTTTCTGTTACTCTAGGTATAAAATTTTGTACTCTCTATTGTTCTGTTTTCCTCTTTCTGCATCTGTTTTGTTCCTTTGGAACAGAACTAGAATTGGGCATGGCCTAGTCAAGTTGAAGTGCAAGATTCTTTCTATATCTTGGCTATCAATCGAGCTGTCAGGAAAAAAAGAAACAGGAAGATCTGTATAAGGGGCTTAAAAGGAATACCAAGAACCAATACCAAATTCACTGATTCATATTCTTTACTTCTGCTTTCATCCTGATGCTTAATATGAGTAATTTTATCTTGATGCTGGAGACATCCTGTGGAAATCAAGGTGTGTGTTCTATTTCTGTAACAAAAGATGCAAACACTGTTTGCTCAAGATAAATCTCGTTCCACAAGTCTCCTTTTTGCACTTGTACTAGGAACAGTCAGTGAGTTTTAATTAAAATATCATGTTTAAGTTTGTACTTAGCAAAAAACTTCTTTGTGCTGAAGGAAGTTCTTCATGAGAACGGCCCATAAGACATGTATTTTTAATAATCCTGAACTACAAACATAGGCTTTATGAGTTGTAATGTAATGGTGCACACACCCAGAACTATTCTGACCTCGCATGTACTGTGCTTTAAGACATTCATGCTATTTAAATGAGTGACTTGCAATACATAACTCTAATTTAAATGATGAGAAATTATTGTTTTACCCTCAAGCAAATAATCATGTTAATCTTGAATCCTTTCCAGGTAGGCAAAATGGAGAATAAGAAAGTAAAGCATTACTACAGATAATATGAAATATGACTAAAATGGGGTTTGACAGTTTTTAATACAAATATGACATGTAGTTAATAAGTTTTAAGTGATTCTTTAGAAAGTATACTTTGTACCCTAAGGGTCTTCTAGTAAAAGTGGAGTAGATTTGAACTCTGAGTTGCCAGGTACTTTGTAATACCTTCTTAAGACAGGACAATGGTTTAATTGTAAGTCTTCTCTTTAAATAAAAACGAAAAACAAACAAGTAGGTGTTCACAGTGTGAAGATTAAGAACCTAATTTACCCATTCTCATTACTCTATTTACATCCTATTTGTAACTCTACAGAGTTACATGGCCCACGGAGTTCAGACTAGGGTAAAAGTAATGAAGTGGTGAAACGAAGTGTTTTATTTTGAGTACAACGTACTGTGTATTGACAAAGCAGTTCTTTCTACTGACACCATTTTTGCTGAAAGGTGGCACAAGTTTTCGACAAAATCACATTTTTAAAGGAAAAATTTCCTTGCTTTGAAAGGATACAGCTATGGCTCCTTTCCACATAGCTGGCATGTTTTCTATGAAAAACAGTCTCTTCAGGTAGCCTCCTCAAGCTCTTAAAAGCTGCAGGTGAAAACTCAAAAAGTTCATTATTTATGCTTAATTTACCTTTTCTTTTATTAAAATGCAAAATTTACCTCTAAAATATGTTTGTGTGAATTAACACTTCTTGTGAAATCCTAGGTAAAATATTTTAAAGACCAGGTTAAGCTAGCCAGCTCTGCCTTTCAGGATTTAAAAAAAAACATTGCTTATGTTCACTCATATCCTTTGTTTATTATGATTTTGTAAGTTATAGGTACATATATACTGTTAAACAACCAAAAAAAAAAAAATAGAAGAAAAATTCTTCCATCTTTACAAGAAATCATCCTAGTTGTAAGAAATTATACTATGACATTATCATAGTTTGAAACCTCCCGGTGCTGTACATGGTGTCAGAAAAAACTTTCAGTGACACTCATGCAATCCAAATCTGTGGAGTGGAATTGCACAGATACTCTGTCTCAGAGCTGTTAATTCATAATAGAATGTGTGCAAGGAGGTAACGGGGTTAAGCAAAGCATGATTGCAGGGCTGGAAACTCACTGGGAGTTCGTTCATGAGCACCAGCTCAGCCCTGAGGTGCAGCTGGGGAATTCCTGTTTGTTCCAAGCTTCAGATCAGGATTTGTAAGGGCTTCTCAACTTGGCTTCTGAAAACTAATGAGTTTTTCTGTCATTTGCAATAACAGGAAGGAGTATCAGTTTAGGTCTGTTTGATAGAGTCTTAGGTTAGCAGTGATATGAAAGGGCATTGGCTTGGTTTTACTCCTTTTATTTTAATCTTGGAGACATTAGAAGGGTAGTGAGAATGCTGTGGAGAAGTTGATAACAAATTGACCACTATAATACAATTTTTCACCAAAATGCTATTACCAGAGTTAGTAAGAAACACGTTTAATATACTCAGGATTTATCTGCATTGCCAAACAGCCTTGTTCAAATGCTGTCCTTCAAGTTGAGCTATCTGGAGTGAAAATCAAATAAGCAATCCAAAAAAATGGAAAATGTCATTGAGCCATTTCTGGAGGACAAATAAATGCAGAGGTAACTTATAAATCAAAACGAATTTCTGTTGTACTACTCCAGTGTCAGTGACATTCAGTGCTCTTAAGGAATAAGAACAGATATATAATTTATGATTAAACCTATTCTGATGAATTTTCTAAGTGCGTACGTAATCCAGTGAACTAGAAACAGATTAAGCTTCGTGGTGCTCAAGATTTTACTGAAATTCCTTTGTACATTGGCCACCAGAGGGAGCCGGCGTTGTCCCAGGTTCATGGTAGAGAGCAAGCAAGAATAACACTAAAAGTGAATTTTAACCTGATAGATCTCATACTACAAAACGTTTTTCAGTTTTTAGTTTTTTGGAGTTTTGGTTTTTTTTTTCTGCAAGTAAAAAGAAAAAATAAATTTTGTTTCTAGATTTTTTTTAAGATCAGTTTCATCACAAATAAGAAAATTAAGATAAAATTGTATTTTCAGGTGATGCCACTGTGATGGCATCTCCAAGATGCAAGCTCGAATCTTTACTCTAAAATTCTCAGAGGATGGTGGCATATTGGGTTGGCTATTATATAGCATAGATATTTCCTCTGCATCTATGGCAGCTGTGTCCAAATGGTAATTAGTGCATGTGGTTGGTATACATGCTTAAAACATGCATAAATGCATAGGAGCAGGTCAAGTTTAGTGCCAGTATAGAAAAGCTGTGTTCTGCCTGGTGGATTTTATCAGTCTTAGAATTTTAAAATCATGACCAGTTCAGTTTGGTACCCATCTTCTTTCACAGACAAATTACTTCATTACCAGCAATCCAGTCAGAGACTAAAATCTCTGATTCTCAAAACATCCTTAAATATCTTTTCTACATGTAATGCTTTCATTTTTTTTCTTACAGTTGGAATCTTTGAGGATTGAAATGAATGTTGTCTTTCTCACTGGGCAGATGGATTTTTTTTTTCCCTTTTCTAATGACAAGGCTGTAGAATAATACTTAACTTTTAACTCATTCCATTTTTGTCTTCAGAAAATGTGCTACTGGTCCAGCACTGAAAATTATTCTGGGCAGGTAAAATATGGAGAAAAATAGTCTAAATATATGAATGGAAAACAGAAATATCTCTCTTATTGTTGTTTTTCAACTGGAATTGTTTGAAGCTGTCCATGGCATCTAGAGTGGTCCAGTAAGTGCCAAGGGAGAATGATTGGTAGAGAAATCATCCAGTTCAAAATGTATGATGAATTGCAGACTCATAATGCATTTGTTTATTAAACATATGACCATCTAGTCTATCATATGCCCATCATCTGTCCCTTTATTATGTTTTTTTAAAGTAAACTCTGTGGTCATGATTCTCATACCCTCATCATTTATGTTTACAGCCCTCTTTATTGTTCTGTCCCAGTATAAAAGTGCCTTTTTTTGAGTGCTGGGCTCTGTGTGTGTATGTATGACAGCAGTTCTCTCTTCTGAGCTTGGCTTCCAGTCACTACCATGACTCTCAATATATATTTAGTACATGCAGTAGGCACCATTTAACGTTCCATACAAAAATACATGTTATTTTAGAAGACAGAATGGAACTTATTCCATCCCTCGAAAATTACAGCCATGTTGTTTTCTGATGTCATTGCAAAACTATGGACTCCCCCCTCAAGGACAGTGAAGCAAAATTGCTGTCTCTGTTTACACACTTCTTATTCATAAGCTTCTGCTATAGCAGCTCCTTGGGTGGGGAAGCCCACTGTTAAAATTCATAAGAAGTTGACAAAACAAAAAGTGACGTAATTAATTCTTTGTTTATCCAGAAGAGCTTACAGGTAATAAATGCTGATTTTTGCTGAGGTGGATGAGGGGAAATCTGATCTTGTACATTTCTCTGCAAGAATCCCCTGTTTTGTTCCTTTTTTATTGCATATTCTTCTGTAGTGCTCTGGCTCCACGTGGTAAATGACTTTTGAAAGCATCAAGCCTAAAGAAAGAATGAATGACTCCAGAAGCTGGTAACATAGGGAATAGGTATCAACCACTGAGTCCTTTATATTCCTTGAATGTACCTTAAACATGAAAGATTTTTTTTTTTCTGTTCACTTCTAATAAGAAAATTGTAAATTTGGGTCACCAGGTCTGCTTCATTTTGTCATGCCTTGGGAAGGTTCTAAGGAAGGAGTCTGAGTCCTGGGAAACACTGGTTGGCAAGTGGGGGTATTTTGTATTCCCTTACATTCCCTTACACTATGCTGCCTGCCTGTATTGGAAATAAAAGTTGTGATTTTGCAGACTTTGAGCCAGAGAAGTCAGTTTGACTGTAAGGGAGCACACTCACTTTGAATAACCGAAGAAAATATTTTCTGGTTACATAAGTATGGGACTGGACCCCAGTAAATCAAATAGTCTTTCTAGCCTCATATCCTGGTATTTAGATTTTTAACTGGCTATTTACCTATTTCATGTAGTTTAGAATAAACCTGAGCTTCCCTTTTCCCATCCTAACTGAATGTCAAGACATTTCTCCTCTAATTCTCTTGCAGACCAGCTTTGCAATCCAAGTGGTCTGTGGATAAACTGTGAATGTTTCTTTGAAATGAAACAGAATTCCCTGTTTTCTTCTTCCTTAGTCAAAATAAGAGCAGTTTTAACTACCAGAACTGTACTTTTAATAACTGAGTGGCATCTTAAACACGCTCTGCTGCCCTTGAATGGTGGAATGTGAGGAAGTCGTCATCACGCCCATACCCATAGAGCAACTTACACTTTATCAGCAACAAGCAGGTCTAAACATCTGTGTTCAACCAAATACGTGCGTGTGGTGCAAGTGTGTGTGAGAATGTTCATCCTGGGTGTGAATTTGAAGTTATGCCAGGTTCACACATAAGGTATGGGCCAAATCAAACTGGAAGGTTGGTATTGGAAGTGGCATTTGTAGTACCAGATCCTACTGATTCAAATGCAGGCAATGCTCAGGGAGATACAGCAAACAAACTGTTGAAAATTTTTCTCTGTTCCAGGTAGGTGATGATTCTCATACCAAAGTGCTTTTCCATCCTTAGAGATGCTCATACTCAGCTTTTCCTATTACCACTTCTAAGTCAGTAAACACTGACTAAAATGCCTGCCTACTTTCTTCTAAGAAACTGAGAATTCTGGCCATGCCCATTCACTTCTGGGTTTTCGGGCATGAGGAAAAAAAGGCTGAGAGCAGAGACAGCGTTTCTTTTGTCAGCTCCTTTTGTGGATTCTGTAATTGGTTCCTGGCATGGATAAAATAATTACTTTCTAACCATAAGCAAAGGTGGGGTGTGATGGAGGACAAAGACCTAAAACAAAAGAAGATGGAGGAAAGAATGAGAAAGGAGGACTATAATAGAGAAATACAATTTTTTCTTCTAAGACTGTTGTGATTGAAAGGTGAAAATAAAGTTGCTAAATATATGGTGCCCTCTCATAAACAGTGAAAGACTGGTAGGGGATTATCTGCATACTTGTTAGAGCAAACAAAACAACTAATTTTTCCACTTCAAACATCTAATAAAAATTGTTATTGATTTCTGATTTTTAAAACATGTAGGTAAGCATTTTTCTTTTCTCTTCCATGTTTGTTTTTTTTCTCAATTTTTTCACTTGACAAAAAGTTAAAAACTAAAAGGGAAATATTTTTGCCATTTGTAAAAGCATAAAACTTAATGGAGAAATAGTTTCAACATTTTTTTCTAAACTATGTGGAAACGTGACAGCTCTATTTTTAAGGTGTGTCTATGGATGAAACAGTCAGGACCTGAATGAATATACTTCTTAAAATGTAAGAATTATGATGAATTATGTAAGAATTATAAAGGTTGTATGAAAAAATAATTACCAGCATTAAGTTCAAGATAAGAGCTTTGTTTACTAAACTTTTACTTGTAAAAGATGGAGCATTTTGGAAGGCAAACGAAATCTTACATGGCTTGTTCTCCAGAAAACCTCACAGTGGACTGCCAAAAACTGTGGAAGAGCCACCCTATATAACTTCCTGATGTTGTTGGAAGTAGATGACACTTTGGGGTCTACTGCATGAATGTATTGGTATCTTGGTTTTGTTCTGAAACCCTTGTGGGTACTACCAGTCTCAGACGTGTTAAATCAATGCTTAGGAGTGACGCAATTCTTTTTTACCAAGTAAAACTTACGCCACTGTTCTCCCCTAAAATAAGAAACATCTTTTATTTTTTTTCCCAGAAGAGATCTTATCCCAATTAAACATAATGTATGTGAATATTTTATTGATTACTTATAGTTTAAAACTGTATTTTTTAACTTCTAAAACCCTTCCCTGCTTCACTTCAGAGTATTATAACAATATGCTGATTAACTGACCAGTCAGTTAAAGAAACTTAGAAGTTTAAGTGTCCAAGTTTTCCAAATGAAAACATTTGGGTAAAAAAAAAAAAAAAAAAAAGGCATGCCTATACTGTAATTTGCTTGTTTGCTCCACTCCTTTGTGGACATGCCCAGCTTTCTCTGTACCTGGCAGCTTTCCTGTTCTGTATTCATCATGCTAATCAATGGGATTCAGATGTTCCTGAAATAAAATCGTTTGTCTTCAGTCTGCTCTTACAGAGGACACAGACTGTACTAAAAAGGCTTTTCTTCACTTCCAGAGTACCTTAAATACATGTTCATAATACAAGGCTTTGGCAATGTATTGATTGCATTCTTTTACACAAAAAAAAATCCTTGCACAGGGAAACTCCTTGCGGTTTTTTCCACAGACTTAAATTAGTGCCTGTGAGAAAATTAGCAGGCTGAAAGCAATTGAGACAGAAATCTTTAAACTTGCATGCTGTAATGGCAAGAGTAATAACAAACCACCAGCTTGATTCTGTGCTGGTTTGATAGGGGCTGCTCTAAGGTGAGTGGAGAGTTGTATAATACCATGCTGAAATTATGAGCAATCAGGAAAATTAAGGTAATGTTTGAGCATTACTGTACAAACTGTACTGTACAAAGTAGAACGGTGACCAGTCACACCTGCTAAAAAATTTTCCAAATGCACTCCTTGTGTAGTGGTTTTAGGAAAAGAAATTAACTGGCTTTTTGGAGTTTGAAGGAGAAGGTGCCTTTTTTCTTTTTCTTAATTGCCGTTTTGGCTTTTTAATTAGGGATAAGGACAGGAAAGAAAGAGGGTAATAATGAATAAAAAAGGGAAAAAATAGATGAAGATGAAAATCACAGGAGCTTGAGGTTCTTGCTTTTCAAAACCAAAATGGATGCTAGGATTTGAGAATTTCTCCCTTTTTTCTTACTTTCTTCTTTGTTTTCTTATTTTCTTGCCCCAGACCCCATCAAGTAATTCCTTAAGCATTTCTTTTGAACTTCTGCATTAATGACTGAGTTCTTTGATATCTAAACCCCACCGTGCTTGTTGTTGAAGTTTTGGTATTGTTCATAACATCCTTCCCTCAGTGTCCCAGGTAGATTATAGAGAATGAGCTTTTATGTCAACACGTGAAGAAAGTCTCTGTGCTCTGTCCGACCTCTTTATTAAACTTTGGGAACTGAACGTCAGACTGCTACTCCTCCTGACTCATTCAGGAGAAGCTGGTAGTCAGTTTAAAAGTTACTGGAGAGTTTCACAGACAAACTTAAAACCTAAAACAGGATGACCTTCTCAGCCTAAATTGAGGAGGAACTGAGGCTAAAAAGAAAGAAACTCAAAGACATTTCCAAATTTCCCCCTTTTATGCTGATCCTATTTAAGCCCATTAACTCAGGTGAAAAATTTCCCAAACTAGCTTGCCTGTTTTGAGGGTGTGATCATAGCAAACCTTCAAATTCTAGAAATGGCCCTGCTCCAGCAAAGCACTTAAGCATGCTTAATCAGGTACCCCATTATACAGCATGCACATTATTATTGAATGAACTGTGTAAATGAAAGCCTTAAAATGCTTCACATGAATAAAAATGCAGACAAATTTTCCCTGTGGGGATTCATCCCATGCAGGAGATATCTGCAGCTTTGCATTTTAATCAGTGAACGGTCTGATCCTGCTGCCGTTGAAGTCAGGGGCAAAACCTAACTGCTGCAGTGGAAGCAGTATCTGATACTAACAGCATGTAATAGGAAAAATTTTTCGAGTGGGCGTTCAGATGATGACCCATTTCTTGCATCGGGCTATTGTTCACCAGAGCACCAGGGATGGCACTGCCATTAACATTTTACTATCCACAAATCAGTACAAAGCGTAACATCCAGTTACCACTCTTGCATGTTTGCATTTCTTCAAGTTAATAGGGAAAGAGAGCCCCAGGGCAAAGCATGATTGATGAGATAATTGACTTCACAAGAGAACTGTGGAAGAGCAGGCCAAATTCAGCTCTGACTTAAGTATTTCTATCTCTGCTTATGTCTGAAATAATCTGATGTAGTCCATCTGCTGTCAAAGAGGAGTGGTGGCATGAGAGCAGTGCTCTTCTGTGAGCACATTGTTCTCTACTTGTCCAATATTCCCCTTCTTACCAGGCTCTCAGGGAGAGCTTCAGTGTGCATCACCAGAAAAGGTAACTTCATGGATGGAGTTCATGGAATTCATGGAATCAAAGAACCATAAGATGGTTTGGATTGGAAGGGACCTTAAAGATCATCTAACACCCCTGCTGTGGGCAGGGATACATTCCATTAGACCAGGTTGCTCAAAGCCCCATCCAACCTGATGTTGAATGCTTCCAGGGATGGGGCATCCATAACTTCTCTGGACAACCTGTTGCAATGTCAAAATGAAGAATTTCTTCCCAATGTCTAATCTAAACCCACCCTCTTCCAGCTTAAAGTCATTCCCCCTTGTCCTATCACTGCATACCCTTGTAAAAAGTCCCTCTCCAGCTCTCTTGTAAGGTCCTTTTTCAAGGAGCTGAAAGGTGCTGTGAGGTCTCCCCAGAGCCTTCTCTGCTCCAGGCTGAACAAACCCAGCTCTTTCCGCCTGTCTCCACTGGAGAGGTGCTCCAGCCCTCTGATCATCTTCATGGCCCTCCTCTGGACTCATGATACCCTCCCTGCATTTGATTCTTGTCCCATGCTGTGGTTGCTTGGCCATGTCTGTGTCACTGAAGAAGTCTGTCTCTTGCTATAATTCCATAAAACCAATTGCCCTTATGGGCCTGTGCAGCATGTGTCTGCCTGCTTCCTGCTCGTGGAGATCCAGGGATGCCTGGCGAGGTGGTGAGTGTGATTGGCATGCACTCTCCTGGCCTCACTGCTCTAGGTTTGCCCTCATCCCAGCACGGGAGTCTGGTCTTCAAGGGCCTAGGAAACATCCTTTAAAAATGGGACAATGCCCTTGTGGAGGGTATCACACAAGAACTCAAGGGAGATACTTTAGGTACTCCAACCCTCAGTTTTCTTCACTGCAAGGATATTTTTTCTTCTTTACTGGGCAGACTGTTCAGAAGGCAGATGGTTTTAGTCGCAAGAAGTGTTCACATACTCAAAGTAGTCTCTCACCAGGTATATACTTTTATTGATATAATTGCATGTCTTACAGACCTGAGAAATATGATAGAAGAGGTGTATGTGAAATATGATTCAGGGTGTATGTGCAGTAAAATGTGTAATAAATAAACTCAGAAAAGAAACATGCTCTTCTAGGTTAAAATATTTCTGGACATATAATTGCCAAGGTAAACAACCAGCCCAAGTTTATTGAAAAAGCCTCTTGGAGAAGGAAGCAAATATTTCACTGATCAGAAGGTCCAAGAGGAGTCAGTTAATGTGCATCAAAAAAGGTCAGAGTAAAGCTTAGTGTCTTTATACTGTAGAGGTGTATGAAAATATTTTCGTATCTAAATCTGGAGCTAGCTGCTGAAAATCTTCTGTGTAGGTATTTACGTTATTGGTGGTTTGGCTGAAGTATGTTTTGGCCAATTAGATGGAGTTGTTTTGTGCTATTTTAATTGTAGGTTAGAGAGGTGGTTTGTTCACAAAACAATTTTCTCAGGGCTCTGTCTGACTTCAGATTATACTATAGGTACTATACTATAAAAAGAGAAAGAGATGTAAGGGAAAATTATGGATGCACTGATGGGGGAACTGGAGGGTTCTGCAAGAGTGATTAAATCCCATTTTGTTAACCATCACTCCATCCTGTAGTTCACTATTAGCTTTTGGTATTAAGCAAAACCATTATTTGTTGCCATTATTTCCTAGTAAGTCTGCATTGATAGGAAGTTTTTTTTCTCATTTGTGCAGCAGTTCTCAGTAGAAGTGCTTCTGTGCCCAACACAAGTATACTTTGTCCCCAAAAATAGAAGGCAACTGTTCAAAATTTTTTATTTGTGTGTGTGTAATACCTAATGGTTTCAGTAATAGATTATTACAGGTTGACCTGATTCTCTTCCACCCTTCCTAACTTCTAAATCACTTTTAATTAGAAATAAATATACAACTGTGAGTAGAGTGGTGTCTCTGTACTATGGAAAGAGCACTTAAATCCCACAAGGGTGCCTGTACATGTGTGTATGTGTACTCGGTTTAGGGTTGGGTTTTTGTGTCTCTTCTTTGCTGAGCTTGCTGGCAGCCAGTTGCTGGGGAATGAAAGGATAATTACAATGCAAAAGTGTTTTATGTTTTTCTCCTGTGGATTATGCTATAAATACGAAACTGCAGTAGAGATTTTATGAAATTGTTAACAAACTAAGGAAGAGAATGAATCGATACAGAGTGCACAAGGGGGAAAAGGTGGGAAAGTTTAAAAAGAAAAGTTGAGCAAATGGCCTTTTTTCTGTAGTCTTAAAAATCACCTAATAAAACATTGTTTTATTGCATAGGTACACTAATCATTTCTGGTTTTAATCATTGCACTGCATATGCTTTTCAAGCAATTTTATAGAGTGTGTTCTCTAAGGTGGCTCATGGAAATCACCTTCACAGTCCATTTGTTTAGATGCTGCAGCATGCTTGAGTGGAAGCTGACCACCTCTGAAAAGGATGTAGATTGCCCAAATCTATCACTTAAGACTAATAATTCCCAGTACAACAGGGAGAGTGGGTTATTTCTTCACCAGGCTCATTATATTGGGCAGTCTCTGGTTTTAGATCTAGATTTTCCTGTCCTGCAAACACCCCCAAAGAGCCCTGTTATTTAACGCAGCGTGTTACCAGTGTTACATGTGGTGATTTATGAAGTGCAAGTTTGAAGCTATCTGTAATTGCTCTTAAATATATTTCTGTGTTATCTCCCTCCTCTAACCTACGTTTTCTGCTTGTTGGTAGTCGTTTTGAACTGCGCGGATTAAGCACCCTGCCCCTCTCCTCACCTGAAGTAAGGGACCATCTAGAGCCCTGAAATCACCTTGTGAATCATTCTAGCTGGCTGTTAACCTCAGATAGTGAACACCAGGAACTGTTGTGAAGCTCTCCCCATCATACTTCATTTTGTATAAAAGGAAATGAAAAACACACACTACTGATTCATTTTCTAAAATCTGTCCTTCGCAAAGCCAAGTGACAATGTTCTCCAGTTAATCAGGGAAAGATCTACTTTGACACATGATCCTTTTTCTGTCAAAGAGCATTTTACTCTTTGTGTCACTTTTATGACATCTGATCCCTTTGAATAAGGAAGGCTAGTTACTGGCTACGATGTAGTTGTCAGAGAGTCCAAACAAGGCTTTTATAAAAGCAAGGAGCTAGTGGGTTCAAGAGGGTGCCAAAAAGGAGAAGATGAAAAGCAATTCAGCAATAGCAGCAGCATTCTAGGTCAAATGGGCTTTGCAGAGGTCAGAGAGTCTTTTTCAGTCACTGAAGAAAGGATTGTGGGAAAGAAATAGAAATAATAAAGTCCAATATGCTGATCTTCCCCTGTCTGAAAATCTGTGCTGCATTAGTTCAAAAATTTTTCTTTGCTTGTTTGGCAGGTAGTAAAAATAAAGGTCTGAAATGGGAGAGGGTAGCAGACATTTACCCGCAGGGGTAGTTTCCTCTGAGTCTTTCGAGAGCTGGCAGACATTTTAGGTAGTGTTGTTTTGAGAGAGAGAGACTTCACAATCGTTTTCAGTTTATGTATGAAAGGAAGAGCAAACATTAGTGCACAGATCTTCACAGCTGCTTGTACATGGAAAAAACAATGGAGGGACTGGAACACTCTTCAGTTCTCGTTCCCTGGCTTGATCCTATCTTGTATTGCCTTTGGTGTAGGAAACTCCATTGCCAAAAAAGCTTTGCGAAAGTTGCAATACTCTTCTGTTGTGATATCAACTAACAACAGTCAAGTTTAACATCAAGGGAAGTGCTTAACTACCTCAGATTTATAAGGAGGGTTAAATGAGTCCAGATTGCATTTATTTTTCAACCATAGGAGAGTATACCTAGGTAGCTATGGTAACTGTCATTAGTTTGGGATTGACTATGGAAATGCTGAAGATTCACAGGGTGTAATTAATAACACTCCATTTGTACCTTTCTGATGATGTGTCTGGTGAGACATGTCCTTTGTGAGTCTTTTAATTTTTGTTATTGGCGAGCATGTAAAGGAATGGATTTACTTCCGTTTGCAGAGTTTGCTGTGAGAATGACTTCAATTAAAGAGCCTAGTGGAAAACATGAGGATGGGGCATAAGACTAGGCAGGAGACTGAAAATACCTCATAATGTGAGTCTGGAAGTCCCATGCAGGGCTGTATGAGTCAGCAACGTGCCCTTGCAGTGATGAAGCACTAACCACAGGCTGGGTTGCACTACCAAGAGCACAGCCAGCAGATCAAAGGAAATGATTATTCCCCTTTACTTGGCTGCCATGAAGCCACATGAGAGTCCATTGTCCAGAGGTGAGTCCAGTTTTGAGTTCTGTGTAACAAGATACTGACACACCAGAGCAGAGGCAACAGAATCTGGCAGGAAGCATCAAAGATGTACATGAAGGTGCTGAGGCAAAAGGGCTTGTTCATCCCTCCCCTGCAGAAGGGAAGGGTAAAGAGAATTTGAATGCTGTCTTGCATCTAAAGAGGAAAGACTGAGACAGACTCTTCTCTGAGATTCACTGCAAAATGATAAGACTGCAACAGTGACAAGTTGCAGCTAGAAATTTTTTAGTTTGACATTAAAATAATATTCTTAAGTGGGAGAAGCATTAGACGTTGCCCGGGAATGATTCATGGTTTTTTCCAGAGAGGCTGTTGGGTCCTCATGCTTGGAGATTTTCAAAGCTAAGCTGTTCAAGGCCCTGAGCTACTTTGTCAAAGCTGGAAGATAGCCTTGCTTTGAGGAGGACATTGAACTAGGTGACCTCCAGAGGTTCTTTCCAAATGAAACTGTTCTGTGATTCTGTGACCTAAATAAACTGAGCCAACATTAAGCTGCTCTACATCCTGGTTTTGGAGGAGGGCTGGAGCTGCAGAGCATGGTACTTCAGCTCAGTATTTCCTGACCTCTTTTTCAGTTTCTGCAAGGCAGTTCCAGGATTTGGGAGAGGAGTGCTTTGGAATTGATCCATTCCCCCACTCCTCTAATACTATTGCTAAGGTATAACACTTATTTTCTCTTCATTTCTTTTAATTTTTTAAAAAAGAAGAAAGGATGCATGTAGGCTCAAATATGCTTAGAAGCATGCTGAATTAAAATAATTTTAATTACGATAGGGAGAAGACCACCCATTCTGTCTAGTACTTTATTGGCTCACTGAGTGATGTTTAACACTTATCTCTACATACAGGTTTTTGATCCATGAGCAAAACGAGTAAATTGTAACAAGAACGTATTGTACCTGTGTGAAAACTCTTAAGCTAATCCTCTGTTCTCCATTTTCATAATCTCTAAATAATTGCCATAACAAATGTTTTCTTTTCCCATTTCTTCCATCAGCCTTCTTTTCCGAGTGTATGAATAAAAATGCACAGTTTTTTAATACTGGTCTTTTGTGATGATCTTAACTTTTTACTGCCAGGACAAATAATTAGAGCAGTGTTTCCTTATCCTGCTAGAAGTTTTAAGTACTGTCAGTGAAAGAATTATGTTCTAATTTGGGGATCATTATAAGAATTAATATTCTTTAACATCATGAAGTTTGTGGTAATTTTTTACAACTTCATTATAATAGACCACTTGAACTACAGCAAAGCAATTTTATGAAAAGAAAGTTCTTTGGCAGTGGAACAAATGATGAAAGAAATTGTAAAACAATTACCAACCTCTGAGCAAGAATTAGATGAGTTAGAGAAACTCTGCATCTCTAAAATGATTGTGAACTTCAGGTTACTCATCATGTAGGGGCTGAATCAACTGTTACATCTTCTGTCTGTCCTTATTGAATGAAATAACAAAACATCAGCAGTGCTGTAAAACCAGAAGCTAACAGCACTTCCTGAACAGTTAGGATTTACACCATGTGCCCATTGGGCTCAGAAGTGATGACCTGGGCTTTGGTGACTGATTTTTTAAGTCCAGATGGGATAGGCATCTTTTGAACACTTACATCCATTTCTAATCTCATTCAAATTCGATGGTGGTTATTTTTCATAGTAGTAATCAAAGTGAGTATTTTACCCATGGAAGTCTTCACATATTGAATTAAATACTCATTTCTGAAAGTGCTGATTCGTGTTTAAACCAGGTGAGGTTTATCTGTCTCCCCATCCTTGGCATTCTGTATGAGTAATGTGTACATATATGTGATATCAAACTGCACAAGTGCAGATATGACTCCTCTAAACTCGGAGTTCAGTGTTTTCCTAATTACTTACAGGCTATTGAGATTAAAGCAACAAGATCTCTTTTGTGTTAAACAAGAAGCTCACATTCTTTACTCATGAGCTACTCTCCTCTTTCCCTCTTGATGATCACGGGCAGCATTCTTGCAAACAGACGTCCCAGTCCATCCCCCTCTGCAAGGAAGCCTTTGTAACTTGTGGTTGACCTAATTGCGCAGCGACTGCACTGCTGCTGCGAATCTGGGGAGATCCCTGCTACGGCACTCATGTGGGCTTAGCCGTGTCTGCAACCTGAAGCAGGATATAGGTAAGCAGCAACGCAAGGCTTCGAAGGACTCTCTCCAGTTTCACGTGGGGGTGAGATGTCCCACGGAAATTTTAGAATAGCCGTGACCATGGACCTACTTTTACACGCTTTTCAATATCACACCCCACCTGATGCCAGTGAATGGGGTCACGTTACTGAAAAAACAATCTTGGCATTGATATAAATTTGAAAACTCAGTCTTCTGTATAGAAACGTTTCAATAATATGTTATCTGTGGCAGTTGTTATTTGTGTGCTCAATCCTGAAGTACTTGCTGAATACTCTTTCTTAACCTGGATATGTCTGCATGAGGTCCTGAGGATCAGAGCCTGAATTTGTCTTAGTGTTATGACAGAGAAAAGAGACGAAAATGTTGCGATTTTTCTCTATTCAACCAACAAAAAACCTCAGTAGCGCCATCATTGTGGTCACATTGTGTTAGTGAGGGGTGATTTTCTGCATGTGCATCCCCTTAGAGAAAAAAAATGCAAAAATTGCACATTTACTACTAAATGTTACCCTGTTCTCCGTGTAGAATTAGAAAGTTTTATAAACTATTTTCTGACTCCTGAAGACAAGACCACTGAGTAATGTTCAGGTAGGCTTTTTTCATGTCATGTATCATTACTCAGTAATGCCCATCCCATCTTCAGTTTGCACCAGCGAAGACTTAATCAAGCATGTAGGAGGAAGAATAGTTCTTACTTAATCCATCCAAGAATGGGTCAAATTTGAAACAGGGGTGTTTTAGTGCTGCTCTTAGCTGAAACAAAGTTGTTAACATGACACAGAACCATCACAGTCATGTTTTATATGTGTGCTTTCACATTCAGACAAGTAGTAGTGGCAATCAAAATGGTTTGTCTCAGCCAATAACTCCGTTCAGTGCCACGCGTTAGCTGTGTTAAAAATTCATGAATCGTCTTGGTGAAGATAAAAGATAGCGAAGCACTTTGTCAAACTGATGGGCTTGAAGAAAGGGAGACATTTTGGTTTTGCTTGAACATTGGGAATTTAATCATTGAGTAGAAAGATGTCTATTTGTATTTCCTTGCTTTGGGATAAAACTGCTGTTAAATGAAGAGGTTCTTATTCTGGACTGGGTGATTCAGCTGCCAAGATCCAGATGTAACAGGCATCAATTCACCCGTGGACTCTGATTATAAGAGATTGGTTTTCATTTTGTTTATCAACATGTGAGGACAGTGGGCTGGGAGTGGGGATCCTGCTGCAGAGCTTGAGTGTTGTTATTACTGCAGTAGCAAGAAGGGCTCCGTGACCAAAAGGATCTAAATCCCTGAGCAGAAAGATGCAGGAAATAGTTGCAGGCAGGCAAGAAGAGGATGAGGAAATGCAAGAGACAGTGAGAGAGGAAAAGGCTGCCCCCCTCGTGTCAGGATGTGGGAGTAGGTACTTGGTTGTAAATTGGTATGCCAGCTATAGGGTGGAGGTCATTTATGGCATCCATGTGACAATAGATTTGTCACATATTACAGAGAGGTCTCTTTGCATCAAGGTATACTGCATTGTGCATTACTTCAAAATCTTCCCATGTGCTTTCACTCTTCAATTTCCACTCTTTAAATTGATTTCTTTGTTATCCTGCTTTGTCCTGGTTTTAACATATTGTAGCTTTTACTGACGTTTGTTACTGGGCCTTTTTTGTTTCTCTAAAAGCCAAGAAGCCGTATACTCGTACCTGTTTGTTCACTGTCTGGTTTTGTGGGGTTTTATTATTTGATATTCAATGTCAAATTATTCATATTTATCCTTCATGTTGGTGTTTTCCTAACTGTAGTTCTGTCATAAGCATACTCAAATCCATTCAGTGGCACATCCTTAGTTCCTGTAATTGCCATTTTAAAATGGAACAATCTTTGAGACTATATTCAGAATCTAGAACTAATGTTACAGAAAATAAGGTCAAAGAAATCAAATAACGTTGCTTCCAAAGTTGCAATAGAGTCTTTGGATCATCTTCCGTCATTAATATCAATGCTTGACAGCACTTAAAAGTTTAATCATGATTTGTAACCCTCTGAATTTTATTGCTTCTGCTGTCGGAAATCAATTTCAGTACTTAATGGCATCTTGTAACCTCAGTCAAGGAGAATGTTGGCTGGATTTTTATTCTAGTTTTACTTGAAGCTTCACTGCTAAGCTATATACTGACAAAATTATTTCAGTGACATTCTTTGACAAAGTTGTTTTCAGTTCTCTGGCTTACAGAAAATACTTTTGTCTGTACAACATAATTCAGAAGTATTTCTCTGTTGGTCATTTTATAGAGCTATATCTTCATGTATGCTTCAAAAAGTTGTAGATTCTGAGCCTAAAATACAGTGAAGTGTATGTTTAATCTTAGTCACACTTGTAGACCTGGGACTTCTCATGTAATTAACATCCACCACAGGTGTCTGGAAGATCAGACCATAAACTGTTGTTTAATCTTCCTTGTTGCTTACTGAGGTTCACTAAGAGAATGGAGCACACTTATAATTCCAAATTAAACATTTAGATTAGTCTTTATTGATTCCTTTTGATCAGAAGTGTGTTTAGACTTGATTCTGTGTTTCGTTACTGAGTAATTTCAGTCATTGAAATTATTGACCTGGTTGGGAGCTCTCCTTTGTGGCATAATTGGTAAGATGAAGTTGAGTACATTTCTTAAGGGAAATTAAAATTGTATTTTTTACCAAAAAGCACAAAAGGGAGTAGCTCATAGGAACTAAACTTAAACAGGGTACAAGAAACTGCACTGTGTCTAATCTCCTCTCAAAATTTGCAGTTTTTAATAGAATTAAACATGCAAAGGGCATCTCCCTTGATCTCCTTTATAAATAACTAAACATCGGAAAAGTTACTGCTTTAAGCATGGTACTGTCTACTGTTCTGTACACTTATTAGCAGATTTTGTATGCTTTGAAGAATAGAAAATTGTTATTCTCCCACTTAAAGCAAAATCGAAATTGAAGGGTGATAATATCAGTGACACCCACTGGGCCAGCAGTAGATCTAGTTTACCAATGAAGTGGCCTGACTGGGAAATGCTGCCTATTTTTATCTGTACATGGACTTCTTATTGGAAATGTCATCTGTTTGGCAGAATAGAAGAGAAATAAAAAAAATTATATTGCCATAAGGAATAACAGGAGTGATTTATTGAACCACGTCATTTAAACTTGAGTCTAATTCCTCAAAAAACTGTCCCTGGAAAATTGTTTCTTCAGAGAATTAAGGAAACTGATTTGCTATGAAATTTGTAAGACCCAAACTCCACAGGACCAGCATAGCAAACCACTTCTCTAAAAGCAAAGGACACAATTTTTGTCACTTTTCAAACCATCTTTATCTTCTATACAAATACTGAGCACCCTCCCACCACTTCTAATGTATTTCATGTGGGTTTTTCCAATTACAAAGGGACAGCTCTCTGATTTATGTACTGATGACTTCCAGCTAACTTTCCTTGTTATATTTCATTTAGAGAGCCTGCTGTCTGCACATGATAATGTTTATGTAGTGGATGACACGGTTCTGGAGCTATCGGAGGTGGAAGAGACGGCGTCAGAAAGCAGCTGTTTTGCATCAGAGGACACCACAGAGGACTCGGGTGTTGTGAGCTCCCCGTCTGACATTGTCTCTCTGGATTCCCAAAATGACAGTATGAAGTTGAGAGACATCAAGCTGGTCAATGGCTACGTGGAGCCAGCTGAGGCGGAGGCGATGTGTGGCACAGAGACGTGCCCTGTACGGAGCGCCTGCCGCGACAGCGTGGGACCTGACAGTGCTCCTCTGAGGTAAGATACTTGCCACCAGCCCTTGGAAAACATCTTGCATGTCCTTCTGGTAGGGACTCATTTAAGAAAACCAACTTATACTTTCTTCTGCTCTTTCATAAACCAGTACCAATGCCAAGTGACTCCTCCCAGGGAAAAGCTCACTGCCAAATCCCCTCCAGCGACATACTTGTAGCAACAGGCAAAGGTCACTTTTTTGTTTGAACTTGTAGTTACATTTCTTGCAAAATACCACTGCCCTCCAGAGTTGATTTCTTCAAGGAGTCTGAAATAATTTTGTTACAGTTTGGTTTATTTTGTACTTCTGATAGCACCTGAAGTGTTTAAAATATTACCATTTATTGATCCTGAAAAATGACATGCAGGCCATATAATGGAAAATTCAAGCCACCGAAAGCCAGGTGGAAAAGGACTGTATGCAGTGAACTTTGGAGATTGGTTTGGAAATGTTTGCATGCATATATATATGCATATATATATGTATATATATATATATCTGTTCACCTAATGCTAACCTCCACTGGTGTTGTACTTTGGGCTGGGGGTTTTTTTCAGCATATTTCCTTTTTTTTCCCTTTTTTTTTTTAGCATAAACAAACATTTTTCTGCAGTTTTTGCAAGAAAATACGAGAACCTGGAATTTAACTAGAAACTGCCTTCAAGCACAAATGACTCTGACACTGTTTGTTTGCCAAAACTCACATAGTTGGTGGCAGGGCTGCAAAGGGAACCCAAAATTTATAGGACTTTGCAAATACAAACTGGCCAAATAGGAAGCTGTGCCTCCAGCAAGGAGGGTGGCCTGGTAATACTGACAGGGATCCGCTCTGTGTGATGCTGCAGAGTCATGGGACAGGGGCCAGAAATTCCTCTGAATTCTCAGTTGACGCGAAGTCTGTGCTTTCTGGTCTCTCTCCATTCAGCTGCTAATCTGTAGCCCCTTCATAAAAGCGTGTATCATGACCTAGTTATTTCCATCCACACATTTTTGAGTGAGAACTTCATCTTGGATCGTGCAGTGAGTGATAACTTAGGGATAAATTAGACCAAAGTCAGTATTTAACCTACTGGAATGATCTTGGGGTTTTTCTTTATCCATCAGTATCAATGGCGACAAGGTCAAGCCCCGCTTAGATACTTGCTCGGCAACACCTTTTTCTTGTGATTTTTCCTTTTGCAGTGTCTTAGGTCCTGATGCAGTTTCTATTGGAAGGATTAGATGGATTAGATAGACTGGTATTGTAACTGCAATTAACATTCCAGACCTGATCCAAAAACGCAACCCATTAATTTCAGTAGGCTCAGATTGGTCCTTTTGAGGTAAATAGGCTATCCCAACTTTCCTCAAATTGCGGGAACTAAAGTGGTTTGAAAAACACACATGCACATTTGGTGGGGGAGGAAGAAGTTAGCATTTTGTTGACCAAAGACATCAAAGCAAAGCCCTGTACTAACAATACTAATCAGCTACAATTTGGGGGGAACTTCTTCTGGTTTTTTAATCAAATACAAGACTGACCACAGATCACTGTGATGCACTCCCTCTTGAAAGTCAGCATTCCCTCCATCTTGCACCTCAGCCAAAGATATATATTATGTCCATGGCATTTAGATTTACCTTTGCCACACACACAAATTTTTTATTAGTTGGAAAGAGTGCAAAGAGCAGGATGTTTCATAAACTGTCCAGTGGGACTGCTGTCCAGGGGTCTTGCTGAGCCAAAGGAGTGGAAGCTGGAAGGATAGAGTGATGCACTGCCCATTGCAGTCAGGGAGGTGCTGAGAGGCCAGTGCTGTAGTGTCCTGTATTGGGCCCCCAGTTCAAGAGAGAGACTGGTAAACTGGAGAGGGTCCAGAGGAGAGCCACTGAGGGGGCTGGGGCACTGGAGCATGCAGGGTATGAGAGGGATGGGAGGCAGCTGGGTTGTTCCCCTTGGGAAAGCAATGTTGGTAAGGAGGGACCTGGTTGCAGTCTTTCCCTAACAAAGGGAAGACTATGAGGCTTCTCAGGCATTGTGAAAGGACAAGAAGCAACTGTCACCAGCTGCTCTAAAGGAAATAAAAATTACATATGAGGAAATTCCTCAAAATGGGAATGGTTAAGCAGTGGAAGAGGCTCCCCAGAGAAGTCAAGGAATCTCCATGTCTGGAGATTCTCAGAACTCAGCCAGGCAAAACCTTGGGCAGCCTGTTCTGGCTTTGAAGTTAGCCTGACTTGGAGCAGGAGGTTGGGCTAGGCTTCCAACTTGCTTTTTTTCTGTGATTTTATCATGCTTAATATTCTCTATTTAGCTAATATATCTGTAATTTTAAAAATGTGCTTGGGACTGAAATAGGAGACAGTTGTTGTTGTTTGGGGAATGCAGTTATTTTTCATAAATACTATTTATTTTTTAGGTTCTGGGACAGCAAAATTACTCCAGATCTGTTTAAGGATATAGCAAAAAACATTTGTGATATATTTTAATCTTATGTCAGCAACCACTTAGATTGACACTACAGTGATGCTGGGAGTAATATCTTTTAAAATGCTATGCTCTGAATGTTCCAGTAATATTTGAAGGTAAATCCTATTCCACTCCTAACATATCTTTGTAAACAAAACAGCTTTGAAAATTGTGCTACTCTAAATCCTTTTGAGGTCAAGCTGCTAAGTTTTTAAAAGCCACTTCCTAAGTGTTTAGAAAAGGGAGAAAAAGTAGGTTTTTAAAACTATTTGCATGAAATTCTTGTTTTAATCAGATAGAAATCAATTCTTAGTACAGTTTTGAGTGCAGCCAAATTTGGAGAACATCAATTTCCATTTTCACTGTCAGAACAACTGCCACCCCACTTGTAAAATGTGTTGGGAACTCAGAAATTTTACATAGTTCTTTGATGAATGGGCTACTTTCAGGACCAAACAAGCCTCTTAAATCCCCAGACAAGTCAAAATGCACTTCATGTGAACAACTGATACCAAGCTATACAGAGTTTTAAGTACATTTCATAAGCGACAAAATTTAAAGGAAAATTTTACACAGAATTTACTCATTCCTTTCTATCTTCTACTTGGTACACTAGTGATCTAAACTCAATTCTAAAAGGAGGATAAGAACAAAGAAATTGGAAGAACATGCTGCTACTGTAAAGTAGTAGGGGTTAGCAGCAGTGAGACTGAGTTCTCCTTGAATCTGAGCTCCACTGAAGCCAGAAATTTTATTTAGTGACTAATTTGGCTAAGGCTTGGGAAAAAAAGGTTAATAAGAATAATGGAAACATTAAGGTTGTCATTTTAAATTGTAAAGCTGACTAAAAATTGTGCTTTTCACCCAATGAAATAACGAATTCCTAGGAACTAATAATGCTATGTACTAAAATCATTTTGTACTCTGTGGATTGTGAAAAGTACCCTTAAAGTGGAAGCAAATTATATTTGGAGTGTGAAGGGCTGTAAAAAAAGTCCAGGCAGTATTTTGCCCATTCATTGTGTAGAACTGCAATGAAGAGCAGAATCAAGTCCACAGTTCTTACCTAGGTTTGCTCCAGGAGATCAAGAATATTTTGCCATGTTGCTTCCTTTAATTAGTTGCATGGTTAGTTTTAAATTAATTTTTCTTAGAGTTTCTGGAGTTGTTTTGTGGATGTCCTGGGTGGTCTCTGTGTGGCTGTAATGCCTGATAGCATTAGAGTATCACAGCAGGGTCTTCATCTGCTGCTGAAGTCAAGGAAAGCTGTGAGCATTTAAGGGTACAGTCTCTGACACGGGATATGTTTGTCAGCACATTGCAGGGTAAGAGTGTGGCCAGGTCAGAAATTACACCAACCACGGGCTCTGCACAAACAAATATGACTGCACAGCAGAGCTCAAATCTCCTTCAGTTCCCAGAGCACAGAAACAGAAATTTCTAAAAGAAGGTACATGTATTCCAGGATTTCCGAGCTGGGGTCTCTCCTCCACGGTTTTGTTTTCCTGTACATGGGAGCAACTTGCAATGCACTCTTTTTTGTTTGGTTTGGTTTGGGGATTCTTGTTCAAGCAATCATAATCTAAATACACATACTAATTAGCAATTAGAATATCAAAACAAATGTCAAAACACTCTAGTTCTACTCTTAGCTCTGCCTCTAACCTGTTAAACCATCTTGGTCTCTCCTCCTGTGAGATCCCCTTCTGCCACTGACTGTTTTTTTACAGTGAAAACTATAACACAGCTATCATATCTCACAATACATTTGTACAGTGCCTGGTGGAGCAGAATCCAGACCTCAGCTGGCGGTGCCAAGGGCTAAACCCATATAAATAATTGACTACATGCAACGTTCAGCTGTGAATGTTTTAATATTAACTGCTGAGTCTGAACATTGTACTACATAGTTCTCTTTATTCATATCCTTTCTTACAGTTGATGTCTTTGTATTATGTATCTGTTAACCAAATTTTAATATATAGTGTTAAATGAGTAACAAGAAAACCACAGAGAAGCTGAAATGTTGCTTATGTAGCAGTAAGTACATCTCATGATCTCAGAGTGTTGCAACCCTGTCCTCCCATACCCCCTCTTTTCCCATCCCTTGTGTGGTGTCATCACGCAAGCTCCTAGGGGCAGGGATCAGACAGTTTTATATGCCTGTAAAGCATCATGCACACCTACTGTCTGGAGCTTTATAAATAATTACACATTAAAAATTATGTTAAAATAATATTATTAGGGATGCTAGGTCATGTGCTCAAAGTTAGGTAATTTCAACAGTAAGGCTCTATGTGTAATCTTAGATTCCCCCCTTTTAACCTCAATTCCCCCTCTTCTGTACAGTATGAGAATGTCTCCAGTTAAAGTGATGGGACTCAATTTTATTTTCTTTCTAAGTTTCAGAGCTCAATTAATAAAACAGACATGCCAATGTTCACTCAGTTCAAATTCTCTGCTGGAGACAGGACTACTTAATTTCCTTTGGCTCTTTTTATCTTACTCATTGCACTAGTATTCACATGCCATGCAGACTTTAATTCATTTCTCTGCACAGTGCTCATGCGATATGAAGAGGTGGCATTTTCCTGTTTTAGGGAAGGAGAGCTGATGAGCAGAGAGTAAAGGCAGAGTAGTGAACAGTTAGAGCATGAAGGGCCACCTTTTTTCAGAGGACTGAGCATTAAATAGAATTTCATGTATCAGAATGCAGCTCTCCTTTTCCTCCAAACTCTGTTCTTGGAAGAAATTTAAACATTTTGGTTGGAATAAAATAACAGTACAATGCCCGTGCATGTTATAAATTGTCCTGTGGGCTGTCACCTCACAGAGGTGTGTAGTTTCTCAAATTTATAAGCAACCAAAATCAGTGTTTTAAAGGGGGTCACTCTTAAGAGTGGTTCTGCTGGCCTGCCTCAGACAAGGAAAACACTTTAAAATACCAGACATTTTTTTAATTCTGAAAAGATTTTAAATGTATTGAAATGTTCAAGAAATAAAAGTATTTTAAAATGTGAAGGGAACTTCGTAGTTATAAAGATATAAATAAATACAGGCTTGTGTGGGACAAAAAGACAAAATACCTTCTAAATGTCTGAAAGGGATTTTCCCCTCCCTTGAGTGTCTGCTTCAGTAGCCATGAGAGAGGAATATTTTTTCACGTACAGCTAGTAGAGGACATAGGGTGGGGGTGGGGGAACCCTCCAGAGATCAGTTCGTGATGTGGGTCTGGACAGAGATAATCCCATTTCCTCCCTTTCTCTTGGAAGAATTTGTTACCTTTGGCTCTGGTCAGGGTAGCTGAAGCTACTGGGAGGACAGTCCTCTTAGTTACCAACCTGAGAAGTACTTGCTGTTTGCTACTAAACTGTTGGGGTTTTGAGGAGTTAGTTTAAAACAAAAGCTTGAAACGATAGGGGTGGGTGAACCTGTTCTGCTTAATTTTCACTCCATTCAAATTCAAATGTTACAGGGTTTTGTATTCCACTTGGGAAGGACAGGACAGAAGGAAAAGTCAGTAGCTGGAGAGAATTCAGCATGGGAGCTGGTCAGAGGAAATAAAAATAGTGAATGGCAGAAGGCAGGAAGGAAGGAGAAAAACTGCAGTGAAAAATAGCAGTGTGTGTATATATTATATATACCTCTGTGCACAAACACATTCTGTATAATTACTTGTCACTTGTAACTGTCTCTAAGAAACAGAAAAAAGTTTAGTTCTGTTATTTTTTATAGGATAGGTTTTATTTTAACTGAGTAGGCATGTTTTAAGGGGTAGGAAGGTAGAGAAAGGGTTAAAGTGACAGGGAGAACCTCAGGGATGAAAAATTATTTAATTAAGACCCAGATGTCTGACAGATTTGCAAGCCTCTGCTTCTTACATAGTTTTCCTTCCTTATCTCTGGCTTTCCCTTTCCCCTTGTTCCAGAAAACTCTTTAAATTTGGGATACTTTAGTGCACTTTTTTTGCTGGCAGATCTTCATGGAGAAAAGATATTATGGATATTATGGTTAAGTAATAGATACTCGCCGGCATTCTAGGGTGAGAATACTGATTAGCCTTTCTGTTAAACTCATCCACTGGAAAAATACTGTGTGCTTTGGAGCTGTAGAATATTTTAAATATTAGAGGGCAGCTTAGGTTGCTAAAGGCCTGGTACTAGCTTCCAGGAGAGAAAGGCTCTGGTCCTTTTCTGCTTCTATTTTTTTATGTAAATCAAGAGAAGTTATTTAACTGTGCCATCTTCTAACTTGCAATGTTACATTGCACAGGTAATGTGGCTGTATTAAGGTCTAAATCATGCTAGTCCACTTTCCTGACTATTTCTGGCAATGCTGTCTGCCTGCAGGCTTTCCTGTTGAGAAGCTGTTGCCAGAGGAGGGGGAGTGGGGGCATTCATCCAGCTGTATAGCAACTACAAGCTGCTGCTTATGCAGCAGGACCCTGGTACTGACATATGTCGGGGCACTCTGGAAGCTTAAATCACCCTGGTGTGTAACAAGCTTAGAGATTTCTAACATTAAAACACAAAATGATACTATGCAAAAGCATATTCATTTGCTTTCTGTTTAGATTCTTGACCAGTAACGATGGAGGAGAATTGTAAAAGGACCATAAACCCAGCTGCTGTTGAAAAATTGCTTCATTTTCCTCCTTGCCTCTATTTGCAAGTTCTTGTTCTTAATTGGGTGGCAGTATGTCTGAAGCCACCACTGGACCTGTGTATTACAGGACTGAAAAATCATTAAATTCAATATCTGGGACTGAAAAATCGTTAAATTCAATATCTGATTACTTTTATTCAGCACAGACATAAATGCAGCGTAAAGACTTTTGTTTGATGTAGTCCCACAGACCTAGAAACAGAACACAAACAAAAAATGGAATGCAAATGATACCTGTACCTTGCTCTCAAAAATATGCACAGCCTTTTTATATTGCCTATCTAAGAACATAAAAAAGAAGGTTATCTGGTATTCAACAGAATACAACCATGTGCTTTTTCCCTCTCCTAGCTGCCTGCCACTTTCACAACTCATGCTTCTAACACAAGTGATGACTTTGCTATCTAACCAGTCCTGAATTGGTTGTTCAGTCTACAACTCTTAAATTTTAACAGGCTTTGGTTAAAAATACATTCTCAAGTTCACAGGAGGCAATAGAAGTGGAAAATATCACTGGTCAGGTCATGGCTTAGGTGACTAGAAAGTCCAGCACTTACACTAGCTGCTCTCCTGCTGCAGTTATATTACCTCCTTGAAAAGAAAGGAAAAAAAATTACCTAACCTAAGAAATGCAAAGAATGGAAAAATGATCTCTAAGATTGTGGAAACCATTGGTTACTCCGGAAAACAGTTACCTCCACTTTTGAAGAGTACTTTGCTGCATCGCTCACAAAAATGAATACGTAAATACCCTGAGTTTACTAAAAGCCATCTTTCTGGCCTGATTGAATAGCAAGTTGTTTTCAAAAAACTTCTTTTAGCCATAGCCATAGCATTTAGCCATTTAACTTTTTAGCCATACTTTCTACAACTTAAAATACTTCAGTATCAGTCTCTTCTTTGACACCCACCTTGGTATATACAGAAGGTAGAAGCATTTCTCTTTGCAGCATTTGTGTGAGGTGAATATCATGGATTCATTTTGAAGAGGACAAATGTGTGCCTGTATGGATTTGACTAATTTGCAATGGCTCTATCTTCCCACCCCACCTAGTAACAGGTTCACAGGAGCCATTTCTCAAGTCTTTCAGTATAGCAAATATTGTGCATGAGACTGCAAATCACATTCAGTTAACCTGAGATATGTCTACTACTAAGTTTCTTCTTACCTGATACCATTCAGATAGGACACAAATTTCCCTGTCTTCCATGTTATGTCTAAGAGCCCTAGACAGACGTTTTGAATATCCTACAGCATTTAAAATGGCATCAAGTATCTGCCTGTGGATAATTGAATGTCTTCTGTCCCTTCTCTGCAGTTTACATGGGTCTGTGTTGTATTTAAACAGTTGTGATGGGATGTGTGGTCTGTACCTCTGGTACCTTACATGAGGCTCACCAGAACTCCCAAGAAGTGCTCAGAGAGACTTGGGTCAGTTTTACCATTTATGGACCCACGGGTAAAGCTGCTTTGAGTAAAACAAAATGGCAGCTTCTCTCATTGCAAATCCCTTGTCTTACCACCAGTTTGGGTTTATTTTAATGCAGCATTTCCAGTGAGTGTTATCAGAGACATTTCTCTCTTTCTTAGAATGTAAACCTTCTCATAAATGTATGTCTCCCATGGCACTAATTTGGTAAAATGCTGCTGTAAGTTTCATTTTGTCTCCAACTGCGCAAATGACTGCCAAGGAGTAATTAGGCGTTGTAGCCTGAGCTCAGTGGAACATTAAATGCTGTAGTTTAGTAGTCACTTTGCTTCGTTCTGTGCTCCTGCACAAATCTCTGCTAATCTACATAAGTAATATGTGCGCAGGCTTCCAGGAACTGTGCACATTTGCCATTTTGAGCTTAGGCTAAATGCTCACCAGTGCTGTATTTTTAGCACCTCATGTTTTAACCAGGAAGGCAACGTAAAGGTTATCAAGTTCTTCCCTAAGTCAAAAAAAAAAAGCATGTATGAGAAAATACCACTGGTAATGTTTATCCAGAATGTAAAACATGGTATCGGAATAAGCCATATTTTTCTTGGCCTATGGCCAGAATAGCTGTCAACAAAAGAAAAGTGTATGGGGTTAGAAGGGAAGAAGACTATGGAAAAAAAAAAATTTGAGGCCCTTTTGTTTTCCTTTTCCTGTGAGAAAGAGTCTTCTTAGACATATTTGTAAGTCGTGTGAGCTACTGGAAACTACCAGACTTTCACCTCACAAAACACATAGCCCATTCTAAATTCCCAGTGGTAACAATTTTAAGAAAATCCTTTGTGATTAGTCTATACCTTCTGGCTTGCTTTTGTAGGTGAGTTTGGAGATGCATTGAACAATAGCTCTTTTAGAGATTTAGAAAAGTAAAAGAAAATATCTGCTTTTTCTGAAGCTCCCTCTGTAGCAGCAAATAAGAATCCTTTCATTTGCACTGCATTGTTCTCTTTCCTTCAGATGAATTCTGTGAATTGGATAATATTATCCCAGTTGTCTAAGTAAGGAGATTGAAGCAGAGATTGAGAGACAAATTATGTATAGTCACTGCATAAGTGCACAGAGGATAATGAAAGAGACCACTGCTGAGTGTTGTGCCCAGCAAGGAGAGGATAATTTTGCTATGAGGAGTCATTGAAAGATTCCCACTGACAGACGTGAGAAAAGAACTGGTCAGTGCAGTGCAATGGACCTACACTCTGAGTTTGAAGCCCAGGAATGCTTGTTCCCAGCCCAAATCTGTTTTTCTAGATAAATTTCCCATACAATTCTCAACCCTATTATTTCCTGTAGAAATTCCTGCACAGACAACCTCAGTAATACAGATTTTGGCTATATTGTAGAACAGTCAGGCAACAGACAGCAAAATACAATCAGGTACCAAAAAGGTGATGAGCTGTCATAGCCTCCATGAAATTAGATCTCGTGAGTTTACAAATTTTTCTTCCAAGGCTTTGGAAACAACTTCTCCACAATAGGTCAGAGAAAGAGTCTCAGTGTGTGTCACTTACTTGCCTCCATCTGTGTAAACTATTCTGCAAGACCAGCTTTGTAAGGAAGAAACTGGTATTTGCTTTCCATGATGCATGGACCTGTTGCTTAGCTGGTGCACAGTTTGAATGATTCTCCCATTCAAAATGCTCTCTCTGAGTTTGCAAAGAAATGATTTTAAAATGCACTCAGAGGAGAGTATTTTTTAATAATTTTATGAAACTTTCCACTGCAAGAACAATACAAAATTCAATTAGTTCATTCTCTCTGCCATCTTCACACTGAGGGTTTTGTTTGCCAGTCTTCTCTCCCAATTCGAATGCTGCAGTAAGCGTAAATCTTTTTGTCAGATGGCTCAGATGAGTAATCTCATTGATTTATATGTCTGTGTGTGTTTGTGTACACCTCAGGGTACAGAGGGATTGCAGTTTTATAGCACCAGGTGCCTGCACTGGAGACTTTAACTGATTTGCACCACCATCCTCATAATCCATCAGGGGGAAAACTCAGTTCACCATGAGTCTTGAGGTGTGGATGTTGAGCCTGAGCACCATTAGATCACATTGGCTTGTGGGCATGTTCAGGGCCTGTCAAAGCTCACATCAGTGGCAGATACTGGAAAAAAAACATTATTCCTGTCACAGAGCATCCTGTCTCTTCCTCTGTATTTAAGAACAACCCATTCTGATTTCTGTCTTAGATTCCAGTTTAGGAAACCTCCTTAGTCATACATCAAGCCTCGCTGTCTTGAATTAATCCCAAGAATGTGTGTATCAGTTTTGGAAGGCTTCCTTGGAGGTGTACCTTGTTGTTTTCATTGATACCACATACATGAACTCAGCTTTGTAAGTGCAAGGCAGTTTAGGTAAAAGTAGAAGGATCAGGCTGCAGGACTACTACAAAAGGCATAAAGGAGAGTTGAATGCTAAATAAAGAATTAAGTAAAATAAAATAAAATACCTGATGTTTCAACATATGCTTTCAGTTGCTCCTGGTATGAGCAAGGGAAAAATCAAACAATAAAATAGCAAAAAATGAAGCTACATTGTTGGACAAAATTTAAATCAATGTCAGGAAATGTCCCTGAATTTTTATTCAGATTGCTGTCTTAAAGGGAAGAAGAAAAATGGCGTTTTTCAGGTAGTGTTTGGTGAACTAACAGAAAGATCTGTCATCTGTTACTGTATCTGTGCGATTGAGGGTATGATCTTGAAAAGGGCAAACCTGCTTCCCCCAGCCAGGGTTAGTTGTAAGTGTGGCTAGAACAGAAAGCCACTTTTTCTATAGGCTAATCACAAGGGCAAAACTTAGATACAGTGTCACAGACCACAAGGTCTTAAATTCGAGTGAGGTAACTGAAAGAAATAAATTGTCCAATGTGAAATTCTCATTTCAGTGATTTAGATAAAAATGTTTTGCTGATCAAGATTTTTCTCTCTAAGGAAAAGGAGGAGTGTTGTGTACCAGGTTGCCATACGGGTTGTTTTTTGGGGTTTTTTTTAGTAATTTTTGTTAGGATTTTAGTTTGTTTCATTTTCTTTTTCTTTTCTTCTTTTAATAGGCCAAAGCAACACTTGGCAGTATTCTGATTTTAGGCTTGTCTTAGGTCATTGTACAGCTTCATCAGTTTTCTGGCAAAATCAGCTCCCTTGACATGTTTCATTAGAAACTGCTCTCATTCCCTCCCACACCTCAAGATGCAGAGTGATTGTCTAACAGTACTTTGACTGTATTTATTTTTCATTACCATGCAATTTGTATTTAATTAAGGTACATATGTATTGTTACAGTGGGTGCACAGGATGGTTAGTGGTCTGCCTTAAAATTGTATGGATATGCAAAACCTTTGTCCTGGCATATGCTGTGTTTCTTCAGTCCAGCTGAAATGTGTACTTCACACTGAAGCCAGACCATTTCTTTGCAGGCTTTATTAATCGTAATCTTTTGATTGCCAGCACACTGAGTATGCTCAGGCACCCCAAGATCCTTCCTAGATGTGGATGTGTCAGTGTGGTGGTGTGTATCTGTAAGGCTACACATTTTCCATGCTTTGGGGAATGAGTTTCAGAACCTCAGTGGAAGCAAAGGGGCTGAAATGATAGTGTGTTTCAGAGCAGCAGTGCAAAGTGAAAGAAAGGGGAGAGACGCAGTGATTTTTCTCCTCTTTCCTTTAGCAGGCAAGATGAAGCAATGGCTTTGGCTAAGCCTGAGAATGAAGATCCATTCATTGCAGCACGGCTCCAGCAGACTTTGGCTGACCTGGATGAAGATTTAGAAGGTAAGAAAGCGTGTGTTACCTCTGAAGTACAAAAGACAGAGACACAGCTAGTAGATGCGGAATCAAACCATACTCTCGAGACATCACGTATGTTTCTCACTAAGATCACTGGGAGCAGCTCATGGTAGAATGTGGTCCCCCCAAAGTGGCTCCTTTGCTTCAGGAGCAGACACCCTTTATAGGCTCACAGTGAATATTTTTCAAACTGCATATCAGATTGTCATTGTATTTCAGTGTCCTCTACCAAAAAGAGATGAACAGCAGTCAATGGACTCATTTTATAGGCTAAATTTAGTATAATTTCATTGACTTCAGTGACGCCAGATCAGTTGTGAATTTAGCTCTGTGTTTAATGAAGAATCTCTCTGTTTTTATTTTATCATAATGAAGTGGAAAAGGATGGAACATTTTTGTACCCAGTGCCTCCTCTGTGTTAACAGGCATATTTAAAAGTTAAAAATGGAAAAACATGAAAGAGTGGGAAGAGATAAAATGTCATATTGTGTTCCTCTTTTTCCTACTGTGAATTAAAAATACTTCTCTATTACTGGTTTGTCAACAAGTGACATTGAATAGATTTTTTTTTTTTACTTCCCATCTTCATTTTAATACTTCTACAGTGGACTTGAGTCTGATTTGATTTCTTGTGAGTTCTCAGACACAGCCATTCCCTAGCTTCTGTGTTGTAACCTTTGGTTTATACCAGCAAATTTGAGAGGATATATAGCCCTCTTGCACAATGAGGCTTCTGGAGTCACTGGTAATAAAGGGTGAGAAGAATGGAGAAAAAATAAAAGTACTGTTTCTTTGTTTGCTTGCTCAAGGAAATCCTTCAGCTGTGCTGTTATTACTAACCAGGTCTGGGAAACATAATTTGGAGTTGCTTGCTGTTTCTCAGAAATGTTTCTGCTTTGGAGTCATGTGGTGAAATGTTTATCATTGAGATAAGTTAGTCAAAGATAAGGTATGAACAATAGATGAAATCCTGCTTTCAGCTGCATTTGTGTGTTTCCCACTGGCTGAAGCAAGAGTACTGCAGGAATATTTTGCTGATCCTAATCAGCAACCAGACAATAAGACAGACCCAGAAATCTCCTTTTTTTGTAATAAAGGCATAAAAAATGCCTGTTACTTTCAGTGTAACTAAAATAGCTGGTTTACTTAAGCTCGTACTTACTGGCTGTTTGTGTAACTTATAGTCACATTGCCTAAATACTGCCTATAATGTAACAATGTATGTGTATTTTGCAGCAGTGGATGGTGTCAGTAACTCTGACTCCGACTACACCAGTGAAGCCTTGAACCTACATATAAGAGAAGTTGAGGCCACCCAAGATGTTTCCATTTCTGTTCCAGTAACAATCATAGATGATGCTCCAGAAGTTAGCACCTCTAACTCAGATGAAAATCAAGAGGTGGAGATTAGGGTTTCACAGAATATCTCAGCTGACTCTGTTAATGCAAGAAACTTCACAAATAAAAACAACAATGCAGGTTCCTTTGATAAGGGGGACACAGACGGTGGAGCTGTATGCAAGGACCTAATTTATCAGCAACCATCTGAAAATGAATTCAGTCACTTGCCTGTGGAACAGAGGAGAGATATGTTTGAATCTCTCACATCCTCCTTTGAAAAAAGAAGTGAAAAGAACTTAAGACTGGAACTCTCTCCTAAACATGGTGTGAAGTCTGAGGAATGTAAATCTAAGCTGAGTCCATCTCACTCTAAGGCCACGACTGAAATCAGTACAGCAAAAGAGAAGCTAAATCCGTTTAATGAATGTAGTAGCAGGGAAAGATCTCTGAAAAAAAGTAAATCAGAATTAGAAATCAAATGGCCACCAGCAAAAAAAACTGAAGTAGAAGAAGTCCCATCAACACCCACATGGTGTCATCGTGCCCAGAATTCAGGATCAAGCTACGAACCTAAAATGGGTTTGACAACCTTTAAAGTTGTCCCTCCCAAACCTGAAGTAAGACATTTTGATAGAGGAGTTTCACTCTCCACTGGTGCCATTAAGATAGATGAATTAGGCAATCTTATAGGCCCAAACACCAGTGTTAGTAAGCAAGTACAAGGCTCTTCTTCTCCTGAAAGTGAGGAAATTCATATTGGGAAAGTGAAGGCATTCTGGAGGTCAAGTTCTATGGAAAAGCAAAGTGATGACCCTGCTGAGCTTTTTCCTAAAAAGTCAGCAGTCACCACAAACTCTAAGCCCTTTACTATAAAACATGAACAAAAACCTATCTGTCTTGCAGCTCCAAAACCTACAGCACCACAAACTGTTACTACCCAGGTAGCTGAAAGACAATCTGAGAATGAAAGGACCAAACCAGCTCTTTCAGTTGCACAGTCTCAGGTAACACCAGTAGCAGCCCCAACCATTAGTAAGGACAAGCTGGAACTCCCATTTGTAAAGCCACACAGGAGAACTTCAAGTCAGTATGTTGCCTCTGCCATTGCAAGACACATCAGTGCAACTACCTTTAAATCTGACACTACGGAATATCATGAGAAAGATGAAAACAAGCAAGGGGCAGGAGAGGTTAAGAATGAAGTGGAAGTTTCACCAAAAAGATGTATTATTGTGGCCAAATATAGCCCTGTGGAAACAGAATCAGCAGAAACAAGAGAAACACTTTCAAGTATTTTTGGTTCCAGTCAGAAAGCATCCCACAGATTTACACCAGGTGATAATTCTGGCATGGAAAACAAAGTAGTTAATATCAGGGCACCAAATCAAGCAACTCCTTTGAGTTTCTATAAAAAGAATGCCAGTGTCCCACTTACTAAATCCTCTTCAAAGGATAACAACAGTGCAGAAGATGATCATGGTCTAAACAGCAAACAAAGTATAGGAGAGAAGAAGACACGTCTTGTGTTTGACCAGAAATGTGAGACTTTGACCCACACTAATTCAGCCTCATCCCTCAAGTCTCCTGATCTCCAAGGAGTCCCATCCTCTTCCAGCTCATCTTTGCGAGTCACTAAATGGCGTCCTGCTAATGGTGTACAAGTTAGTTCACTTAAAGCTTCACCTGAACTAAATGGTGCAGCAGCAAATGTGGAGCCAGAACAGGAGGAGAAACCTGATGATTCAGATATTAATACTGTCAGTGAACTGGATGTTAACATGCAGACCAATATCTTTGGACCAAAGAAGAAGTTCAAGCCTGTCATCCAAAAGCCAGTTCCAAAAGACACATCATTGCACAGTGCCCTAATGGAAGCCATTCAAACAGGAGGGGGAAAGGAGAAACTCAGAAAGGTAAAGTGGAAACTTTTTTTAACCTGTTCAAGCTGCAGAGCCCTGTATTCATCCTGTCAGACACCAGAGGTTTGGTAACTTGTACAGTTGCTGGTGAGCTGGAGAACACCAAGCATTTGAAAAATATAATGGCAAAATTCAGACCCAGCTGCTGCTTATTCTGCACATCCCGTATATTATGCAACATCATGGCTACTGCACTAACTGGAAGAGGCAGAGGGTGCATAGACACAGGTAAAGGAAAGGTAATTGATGTTAGTCTAAGAGCCAAACCCTCATTTCAGTGTGTTGTGTAAAAAGAGGAACACACAGTATGGAGAAAACTTGTAAATACCTGCAGTGAAAGAAAATTGCATTTTATTTCACTAGGGGATAATAGTATGCCACTGACTTCATGCTCAGGGAATATGGACTGCATCTCTAAGTACAGCATTACTATCTGCACATACCCTCACTGTTCAGTGTGAATGAGGTTTTACAAGCAGGCCCCAAGAAAGACTAACTGATTAGTCTTCATAGTTTGCATTCTGGTACAGGTGCCAATAAAGTGTTTCCAAGTTATCTCTAAGTAAATATCTAATAACAATGTGATTATTCCCCTCATATTCTAGGTTTCAAACAGTGCACTAAATGGCAATCACAGGAAACCCTCGTATGCTGAGCCAGAGAATGAGCGTTCAGCCCTGCTGGCAGCAATTAGAGGCCACAGTGGCACCTCGAAGCTAAAAAAGGTAAGAAATCAAGATGGTAAGTGATCTTTCAAGTGCAGTCTGTTCCTACTGAGTGTTTTGAATAAACCCAAATATCCCACAAACGAAACATTATGCTGCAAAGAGAGAAGTTGAGGGAAGTAACCATATGACAGAAGACCAGATCTGACTTAGGCAGAGAGCATAGCAGGTTCAGTCCTATTCTCTGCCATAAAAATTTCTAAGCTTTTAGCTTAGAAAGAAGCACATAGAAATCCAAACCAGTTACAGGGAGTTTACATAGAAGATATCAAATGTTAATAATTTTCACATTTAGGTGGTGTCTTTCTGTAGAATGGTTTTGGTTGGAAAGGACTTAAGCATTATCTAGTTCCAACCCCTCTGCCTTGGGCAGGGACAGCTCGCATTAGACCAGGTTGCTCAAGGCCCCATCCAACCAGGCCTTGAACACCAACAGGGATGGGGCATCCACAGCTTCTCTGCACAGAGAAGCTGTGCTTTAGGAGTTTGCAGTTAGATTAATATATTTGCATTACCTGCCACATATATCCAATCCCAGTTTCCTGAAAACACACAAGGGCTTCTTCATATATGCTGTTTATCTGCTAACATGGTGCAAGTTGTATGCAAGTAGTCAATGTTGATGCTTCATCAACATTCACCACAGCAGGATGATTCCTTCTCTCTGAAAGATTTATCTAATCCTTAAAGTATCTCTTATTCCTAATAGCCAAAACCTGCATTGTTCTAGCCTTAGTTTTCATTCAGTTGACTAATCCAGCCAACGATGTGTCCTTGGCAAGGAGGTTCCCATTTCCCTGGTGCAATGACTCAGTTCATTAGCACATATCCAGATAGCTGGCATTAGATAGAAAAATTCTCATGTTAGGGAATTACTTCATCCCTCAAATATCCCACTGCCCTTGCTGCAGGTATGGCACAGCTTCCTCTGAGCCTTCACAGGATGTGCTAAGCAGCAGCAATCTTCACATGTACTTAACTGCATTCTGCATTCATTAGGAATAAATAGCAATTTGTGTAAAAGAGGCTCTGACAATGAAGTCATCACAGAGACTTTTTGGAATACTTTCCTCTGGCAGATAAGTTTTTGCCATGATTTTAAAGGAAGTTGCCTAGAACCCATATGCTTTTTTCACTCCGTGTCACCTGTGCTAGTTAAATCAGTTTGTGTGTGTGCAGAGCCCAATACAGATGTGCTGTGATGAAAGAGCTGTCCTTTCCACATTGTCTCAAATGTTCACCTTTTTATCTAATATGACATGATGTTCATATATATTGTGTATATATATAGGGAAGGAATATAATACAAGAGCTCTCTGTGGATTATTTGATGGGAGATGAATCCTTTAATTTTTCACCACAGAAGCTCTGTGCCTCAGTTTGTCTGAGAAATGAATTATAATGGATCTGCTTGGAAACCTCTTATTTGGCCCATAGTACTGAATTTCCTAATAATTGCTGAATCATTGTAATTACTAACAATTCATCATGATTATTACTAGTGATGGTATTAATGGCAAAAGTATCTCTTGACATAGTTGATGGAAAAGCTGGCTTAGTCTTAAAGGCTATCTTCTTTGCCTGCATGTATTTAAAGTAGGATGAGTTTCCAAGCTGGTAATTTGAGCAGAAATTTTAGTTTCAGAAATTCCACAGAAACACACTTGGAAGAATAATCAATTGATTTTTCTCTCAGTGCTTTCACATAGTTCTCCCTGGTCTTTTTTTTTTTTTCTTAAGTACGGCTGGAAACTTTAGGTTTAATGGCTTTTTTTTTCAGTGAAGCTATGTCTGAGAGCTCAGATCTGGAAGAGCTTCCCTGTCATCTGAGATTATTTCTGTGCAGCCCAGACTGCAAAATGTAATCATATTCCTGGGTGGCTACTGCAGCCTTAATATATCTTCCTGATTCCAAAACCCTTGTGGTTGTTTCCAAATTAATACCAAGTCCAACTTTCTCTCTTACCTTACATGCCAAGAAGAGTTACAGGATGCTGAAGCTCACAGTAAATAAAGATTGAGTTTCTGAGACAGACTCAATGCCAAGTCCTCGATGCTGGTAATCAGCCCAGCTGAGTGATGTGAGTGAGTAGTAACAGATGTTCAACCCCATGAGCAAACAAAAGTTCTGTGTGTTTTACATCATCCAAGAAAAGTGAAATCGGCATACTGAAAGTGCATCAAATGTCAAATAATTACAGTTTAGCCATGCTTGATGTTAACCACCTTCTTTCAACTGCATGATGAGCAGATCTCCTCGTTGGCCTCCGAAGAGCTGCAGCGTTTCAGGGATGCAGAACTGTCCTTGCAGAAGGCAGAAGATGTTCAGGAGGAGCAGCCGTGTATCCCACCTGCCCCTGCCCAGCCACCACCACCACCTCCCATTCAGCTGTCAGCAGCAGCTCCCAAATCCTCTGCCACAGCTACAGGTAACCCAGCAGAGGCAAGGCAAGCCCTAATGGAGGCCATTCGCTCTGGTGCTGGAGCAGCAAAGTTAAGAAAGGTAAATGTACTTTTATATTTTACTGGGAATGAAACAAGTTATGCTTGCTGTGCTTTCAGAACCATTTTTAAGCTGTTCTAGGCACACGTTTCTTTCTTCCATCAGAAGAAGCCACATGCACTATTTCCTCTAACTGAATCAAAGATCAGGAATATATTTGAAACCTTGGAACAGCTAATGAACCACACACCTGTGTGCATATGCAACCATGTGAACAGACAATACTTTTTATTAGAGACCATCAAGAGCATGACTATAATTGCAGAAAGCATTTTCATGACCTTTTCGTTCTGTTATCTGAGATAATACTGGATGTCCTTTAGACAAGGTGAGCCTAAGAAAGATCAGATATGAGACCCTGAAGCGAATTTATAAATAAATACTCCCTCCTAATTTCAGTATGGTGTCCTAGACCTTGATTCCCAACACTTAAACCTTGGTCACATGTGCTGAGAGCTGTCAGTAAAACTGTGAGGTCAATTTCATGTCTGCCTGAACTTTATTAATTGAATGATGCGTGTTTAACTTTTCTGGTTAGATGTGAATCGGTCAACTCCCAGATGGCAAAATGCTCAGTTGCCTGTGTGTGATTTTTGGAGTAACTTCATTTATCTCTTTGATCAAAGTTTGTTGTTCCCAATCTCAAGTTACACTGTGTTTCTTGGTAAAGAGAAGCAGATCAATTGTCCTTAGTGGAGGCATCCCAATTATACTGCAGTATCCAAGAATAGATTTTGATCCAAGGACTTAAGGGAATGTGGAAAAGCAGATGTAGTTTTCCCAATGCATGATTAAGCTGATGCCAACCATAAGTGTGTAAATAGACTTTAACTTTGCCCACTTGTCCTCTTTTAAATAATTTTAAAATGCACTCAAATTTTAACATTCAAAAGTTGTCCAAAAAATCTGCTTTCTGATAAACCAGAAATTCCACAGAATCGTACAAATGGCACAAACAAATCAGTGTTTCATGGAAATTTACATCAGCATGTTCTGATTACATCAGGAATCTGGATGTGCAGTTAATTTTTCATGTGAAAAATTACGTCTATGTTATGCATACGATTATGAGGAGCAGCTGAGTTCACACTTGGTTTGTTCAGCTTGGACAAGGCTGAGGAGCAAGCTCATTGCAGTCAATGCCTTCCTTGAGGAGGGCAGCTGAGGAGTGGGCATGGTTTCCTCTCTGTGGTGGCCAGCAATAGATCCCAAGGGAATGGAATGCAGCTGTGTCAGGGGAAGTTCATATGACTTTCCTTTTCAGTAGGAAAAAGTTCTTCACCCAGAGGGTGGTGAGGCACTGGAACAGCTCCCCAGGGAAGTGGTCAGAGCACCAAGCCTGACAGAGTTCAAGGAGCAGCTGGACAATGCTCTTAGTCATATGGTTTAGTTTTAGGCAGTCCTGGGAGGAGCAGGGAGTTGGACTCAGTGATGTTTATGGGTCCCTTCCAATCTGAGAAATTCTATGATTCAAAGACTACAAATTATGAAGAAGTCAGGCCTTTATTTCCCCACTTCATCAATTGACAGAAAAAAAATGGGACTTGGACATTCAAGGGTACTTCATGCAGTTGTTTTCTAGATACTTCCAAATTTCTTATTCTTCCAACTGCATTGCTCTTGCAGAAGTCTCTGAGGGGATCCATAGCTCTACTCATGAAAACAAGTCTTTATCATATCTTTGGGGGATTTATTTCAAAACACTTGGATAACCAGTGCAGGTCATGAAAGTACACCAGATATACTGATGTATTCTGCTAAATACTATGCCTGTCTTGTCTCATTTCCAAGGCAGAGTAATTTTTGCTAGTTTTGACATTGGAGCAACAGAAGAGTACATCTCATTATATAGGTCTCTTATGAAAATAAAAGAGAGCAGTGTTTTGTCCAAGACAGAGTATGATTTTCTTATTACTCTGCTGTCCTTCCAGATACTGGATATGCAAGCTAGTCTTGTATAAGCCAAAGTCATCATGACGCTTTGACATCTGAGATCTCATGCCCTTGATAACTGATTGAAGTAAAAATGTTCTGAGATTTCTGAAAAGACTTTCTACCCAGTCTGTTTTAATATATCTTCTAGTTTTCTGCATTATATTGAGAGCCAAATTCTGATCCTTCCCTGCAGTTAGACAAGTTGTGGCAGCAAAAGTTGAATCCACAGAGGAGAGAGAGTACATGGTAGCTAAATATCAGAGTTTCCTTCCTTTTCTCGTGTGTAAGGAACACTAAGTTTTGTAGGCAGTGGCTGACAGTTTGCTTTGTGCCAAGGCTGAAGCAAACTTTTTTCTTTGTTTTGCCTCCTCTGTCAAAGTTCTGTGATGTTGTGATTTTGAGCACAGGGCTGGTTTTGGATTTGCTTCCTGGAAGATTTTGGTTGCAGCACTAGACAGCAGAGTAGGTAGTTCAGTTCAGTAATGGCATCTGTTTCTCTTCCATTGTCTTCTCAAAGTCTTCTGGGACAAGGGCTTCTGACAGCAAAGTAATTTGTTTAGCTAATATTGTGGAGAACTGGGAAAAATCTGTGTTGCTGACAACAAAGTCATTTATTTAGCTAATATTGTAGAGAACTGGGAAGAATCTGTGTTGCACAGTTATGTGTGACTCGATGCTTATTTATGTGGGGTTAGTTGCAATGGAAGTAGATCAAACAGAGCTGTCAGGGGAAGCAAATGTAAAAATCAACCAATTGCCTAGATAAGGAGCATCCCAAGAAACATTTGAGCTCAAGTAATATCTGTGAAAAGGCAGCTCCTCCACTCCTCCCCTGATTACACAGCTGTTTGCTAAAGTCATGAACTTTAAGGTTAAAAGATTCACTGTGCAGGAAGTGAGGAGAGAAGTTGCTGAAGGCTGACCTTGCCTAGCTGAGAGTCAGGATCTGCACAGCACAGTCTCTAATTGGGTCAGCCAAAACAAACCAGAGCAGAAATAGATGCTTGAGGGAAATGCCAAGTATAGGTAAGGTAGTATATGCATAGCTCTCCTGACTCTTCCTTAATCCAATTTTTCAAGTACTATGCCTGTTTTGGCAAATAAATCACTCTTTGTTTTGAAGAAATGGTTTCTGTTTTATTGCACACTGTTGCTGTCCACAGGCTCCTGAAGAAAAATTCTTGCAGGTGCCAAGCCCAGTTGAGCCTGCTCAGCTGTGGTGTCAAGTAAAGCCACAGCCATGATGGCTGCCCTGGTGCCCTTGGTGGTTTCTTGTCTCGAGAAATGAACATGTCTCACTTGCGAGGAGGCTGCGTCCCAGCCATGGGGTCTGCTGCATGTGCAAAGGAGAATCAGTTGATCTAGGAAGTAAACAGCTCATCTGAAACCAAATTTTGGCTAATTCTGGTGGCCAAAACTCAGGTCCTAGAGCTGTACCATTTGACATTCTGATTTTAAAAGCAAGCTAGTGTTAAGATCTATATGTCCAGTTTTTAACTTCCTATTTGCCATCTCAGAAAATGCAAAATAACATAGCTAGATTTCTGAAATTCTGTATATCAATGCTTGAGTATTTTTGTGTTTGTGTAACTTGCCTTGGGATTTACCATGATTATCTGTGGAAAAAAACATAACTACACATGCAAATAACCTGTTAGATGTCTAGCTGTAGGTATAGTTGCAGCACAAGTCCATGCAGGATTAAAAATCTTACTCAACAAAGAGAAGCTATAAAAGTTGCTTTAGCTTATACACCATCCACTCACTTTAGGTAGAGTTGTACCCAGGGATTTGGTAGAAATATTGTAGGGGAAGGTGTCTGCACATGGTGGAGAAAGCAAGTTATATTTCTGAAGAACAGGCTGTTGCTCTTGGTAAAATCATTGCTTTAGACCATCCTTTTTAATGTACGTGCAAAGGAGATTCTGCAGATTCTGTGTATTTTCCAATAAGATTGGAGTTGCACCAAAGTAGTCCTTTCTGTTTGCTCACTGAGATTTTAAAAATGAATTTGGCTCCATCACAGTTCTCACAAGCATTCATGGCAATGTTTGGCATCAGCGTTAGGTCACATCAGCTCATGATACATGCAGGGTATCATTCTGTTGTCAATCAAAGGAGGCAGATAAGGTAATTACTGCACCAACTGCAATGAGTCCCTGGTGTTCTCTGGGATAATTTGGAGTTGGTTGTCAACAAGTAAGGCATCAATCAGAATTATGGCATGTTGAGTGTCTTCTAGGAAGCATGGCCTAGTTCCATACCTTTATGTCAAGCAGTGGACTGTTCTTCTCACATAAGCAGAGAAGCATAATTGCGAATGAGCAAATACATTTTGTTATCATCGGTGTCTGTGGGTCAATGACAGAAATTACAGACTCAAAGCCATAGTTGATGTAGGCTTTGGTATGCTGGAAATGGGGCAGGAGGCCCCACGATAAGGTTGGCCAAGCTTGATATACAGGTAGTAAAATGAGCCTATAAAGTGATTCTAGTTCCCATGCAGAGTGAGAGGCAGGCATTTGCATGCTGTTACTCTGTTTGAATTGGAAGATAAAACTCAATTTGAACTCTTCACCTTGCTAATAATTAATACCATGACCTATTTTTTTCCTCAAGAATAACGGCCAAAATGGAAAATTTAGACTTGATTAAATGCATTATTCCTGTTTAGCTTCTGTGGTGACCTTAATGTATATCTCTTTGATAGAATCAAAGCTCAGTAACTTTGAATTTGGAAGGGCACCTTAGCATATGTATTTAAAATTAAGCATATGCTTAGATGACCTGAGGACTGGAAAGGAAGATAAGCATTTGTTTAAGTGTTTTCCTGAATCAAAGCCATTGGGAGTTTCCTTCTTCCAATCAGGAAGCAAAGTACTCATCAATTGATTTTTATGGCCAATGGCAGCTAACCAATACAGAACAGGTTTTGACTGTCAGATGTTGCATACTTCCAGCCTGGGCTTCTGTTCATTCCACGAAATGAAGGAATTTCACAGAGAAATGCATCGCCTGTGCTCCAGAAACAACACAATTGCAACCATACTTCCTTAGGACTTTTGGGTGGGTTTTTTAGGGAAGGATAGCACTTTTCATTAAACCAAGTGTTACAGCTAGAAAAAAAAGCAGATAAGCTTAAGTAGTCTCAAGGAGCAGATGAAGAGACCGAACTTGGAAACAGCCCCACAGGAGAATGTTTGGTTAACAATGTCAACAGTTGGAGGTTTAAAAATATCTTGAATGATCATGTGCTTTTCTTTCTTACAGGTCCCTCTGCTCGTTTGAACAATGTAAAAAGAATAGGTAACTGGAAAATCTAACCTCGTATGCACCCATAATCATCATTCAGAGTCTGAAGTGGCAAAAAACATCAAGAAGTTTAGTTTATTCTCTTGACTACAAGCCAAAATAAGTTGTAGTTAATTTTCTGTGTGTTCCTGCATAATGGTTCTAAGGGGAAAATATGTTGCTCTGCTGTAAAGCTTCTGTGCCAAGGAATTGTGTTTTGCCTCTGAATATTTAAGGTTGCCAATAAACTATTCTTGTTGGCAGGTTAATAAGAATATAAACACTATGCAGTCCTGTGTTAATACTTAATTGTGTTTATGGGCAAAATTAAAAACTTTGCTAGCTATCTGAAAAGTAATACTCATTTCGAGCTGTTAAAAATATGTAAGTATTTCAAACTATTTACTTGCTTCTTTTTTGATTTCAAAAAGGGCTGTAAGTGATTTGGGTGAAACCAGAATAAAGGTCTATAAAAAACAATCACAAGAAAAAAGTTATGATACCTAAGTTGTCATATGCTGGGGTCATTGGTTTTTAAAATTAAATAAACTTTGTGTCTCTGCTGGAGCTCTGAGAAAGCAGGCAATCAATAATGAATGTGAGACAGTGTCTATTGAAAAGTTACTTATGGGATATGATGTATAGAATGCTAATGTGCAGAGATATGCTGAACCCTGGTAACATTCATGGCACTTCAAAAATATTGAGCCACCTTAAAGGATCTCTATTTGCAACAGACTGTGAAGGTTATAAACAAGAGTCAGAGTATGGAGGTCCAAGATGTAGAATTCATTCTGCATTGCAAAATGAAGTGAAGCTGCTTTCTGTCAGTAACCAGGACTTTTGTGGTCTATTGTTCAGGTCATGCATAATTTGGCCCTTGGTTTCTAATTCGTATGGCTGTTGTATGTTGTCTCACAAGTATTTATAGCAGCATCTTTTTCAAATGTTGACTACTTTGGTAGTTTTTGTTGTACATATTTTGAAAATATTTCATTAAATTGATTAACTTAAAAAGGAAAAATGAAAATGCTTTTTCATGTTTCCTATATTGTAATGAAACTGAAGAAGAGGAAGTTTGTACATTTACATTTTTATAATCACAGACTAGAGTGGTGGCAGATTCTTTTTTTTTTTTTGAGCTGGAATTTGAAATGTATAGCTATGGACTGTTGAAAGCACCAGAATATTTAGCCATCTGCATTTAATGTGACTATATATTATATATTGTAAAACACTGATGTCTGTTAGTGCCACGAATAAAAACAAAATCAAAACCTGACATGACTCTAAAGGCTCTCTTTTTGCCAACTATTTTCCATCTACTGAAAGAAATTAGAACTAGAGACAGACTGAAGCAAACCAGTATTCTGTGCTCAGTATCTCAAGTCTAAGGTAAAAGACCTCAAACCAGGAAAGTGCTCACAACTAACAGTTTAGAAATGCAGTAGAAATCACCAGCTAGGATCAATATGTGAGTTATATACATTTCAACAATAATGGAGTACTGATAATGTTCCATTTCCTCATTAGGGAAGCTTATATATTCTGAATTAAGGTGCTCTGTCACACCTTAGGATAAATAAGATCACCTTTTTTGATTGTGATTATCCTTCTTTTGCCTTCAAAGTCTTCTCAGTATGCTGAAGATCAGAAACACTCACATGTTGAAAATGCTGTCACAGGAAAGGATTCAGTCACTCGTAGGTTTGATGCTGTAAGATACTCCCACCAGCAGCAAATACTGCTTCCTTGGGTGGCTGCTGCAAGACAAAATTCAGTGCATCTCTCCTTCTTCTTGTTCCTAGTGTTGCCTGGAAGCCCTGGGTGTGTAGCCCTTCCTTACTAACAGCCTTTTAGTGTAATACGTTATATAAGTACTTACTTTTCAATGTAAGGGATTCAAAACTGGATTTTTGGACAATAACATCCTCTGGGTTTCACAATGCAAAGGTTCTGGTTCTGGGTGCTTGCGCTATATAGAACTAAAGTTTCTAAGTTTTATTCATGGATAAATTTCTGAGTAAAAGCTATCAAAAGCTGTAAAAACAGCTACAAGGTAAGATGTCATCTTGACTTTGACAGCAAAAATATTACAAAAAATCCTGATGGTTCAGTCACACCTCAAACTAAAAATGGAGGGGGGGTTCAGCTACCTACAGTAGGAAGCCTAGGCTGGGTGTTCATTCCTTTCTCATGTTAATGGGAGTTGTGTCTACTCTTAAACTCTCATCCAGGTGCTGTTGGACTCTTGGTAGGAGCTCAATTAAACCCCAGATGAATGCAGATTTTACTGTAAACCCATTTATAATGAAATCTAGTTACAGGCATGACCCTTCCATGTAGTAACTTTCTGTTCATGCTTTTAGTAGTAATATTGGTTAGCTCATCCTGAGTGAAATGAGAAATGCTGAAACATGTCTGGTAAAGACATGGTGTTCTCAGCACCAAGAACTTTCACCTGTATGGCTGCTCTTACTGTCCCACACTGTTTGCTAGTGCAGACACAACCTGTGTCTAGAGATGTTCATGTCACCCAGGTTTCACCCTGACATGTCCTGTGTAGCGCAGTCTGCAAGCTCCTTTCTTCTTCGAAACACTGCAAGAAGGACAGGGAGCTCCCTTTTTCCTTAGTGTCTCTCACCCTAGATTGTCCCCACATGTTCTTGCCTCAGTTCAACCAGAGGAAAGACTGAGATACATGCCTGATTCATCCAGCCCTTTATATTTTCTTTTTTAATAAGAGATTGAAATTAAGTGGAAAAATGGTATCACCACGGAAACTGAATTGAGAGTTTGGATTTGGTATCTTTATTTTTTGTACAGGTATAATTCCATGTTTAGGGCTTAGAAAAATATAATCTCATGTCTCAAAAATTTCTGCTTCTTCTCTCCCCTTTTTTTACATGTTTTCATTAACTTTTTTTTTTTTAACTTGAGTTCAGACCATTATTCAACCATTAAGTCAGCATTAAATCTCTATGATTAGATATTTAATTTTAAATAATACTGATTGTCTACATGAGCTATTTGACTTACAGGACTTCATTATAAACTTTTTTTTTTTTTTTTTGTAGAGACAGCCTGTTAACGTTAGTCATGCAAAGTATTGGACCAAAAGACCTCTTGACATGCACATCAATCTACGGAGTTCCAAACATGGCAGGGTTCAACTTCCCTAGCTCATACAAGAGATTTGCACTATTTATGCTACATTTGCCACAGCCAAAAATTGGCACTTCATCAGTGTGAAGGAGAAAGAAAGAAAGAGAACAAGAGATTAATTTATGAAACAATTGAAAGTGACACCCTGAGATAGTTTTCCCTCTAACCTCTCTAGAAAAGAAAGAAGCAGTTCTATTGTTGAGTGCTGCTTAGCTTTAAGCACAAGGTTTAATTTGAATCCAAAGATTTGCACAAATCTTGATGTGAATCAGTTTGTCTGAATGGAATGCTTATAAATTGGTTCTTTGTTGGTGCAATATGAAAAATAGTTGTCTTCTGCAACCGTTCATTAGCAACTTTTACATATTTAAAGTATTTATTTGTGTGTATTGTTTCTCATCTCTAATCCTCTGTTGGGTTACATATGTGTTATGTGTACCAACGTGCTTTGCCTGTGAGACTTCTGTTAAGATTTATTAGACTGTTCCCATTGTTGCTCCATTTGTTGCTGCTGAGCACACACAATAAAATACGCCATGCCCCTGCTGTAGCTTTAGCTGCCATAATGGTTGCATTTCCTTGCTTGCATAAAATGATCTTTGCAATAATGAAGTTCTTTTTTAAACATAAAATGAAAGAAATTCCTGATTTTTTAGCAATGTTCACCTGGATTTTGTGCATCACTGTTTTGATCTGCTTTTCTTTTTTGTTGCTGAGTAGGGCGTGGAGATTGATTCATAGCTGATATCTTCCTTTGGCTGGAGAAAGTTTTTGTGTAGATGCGTTCTCAGGGTTGTTCATCAAAATATGGTAAGATGGATGACCCTTTCTAAGAGCAGAAAGGTACTTTTTTATTATTGTTACCAAATATTATTAAATATTTATTAAATAAATATAATTTACTTAAGTACTAGCAGGTTACATGATACTGCACCAGATATCAAAGTCCCACTATCCTGTGTTTGTCTACCAACTTTTTGTTCTTGTTTAAACAGTTTCTGATTTATTGCAGTATTGAAGACTTCAAAAAGAGAGAGAAAATAGAACTACTTAACAGGAATATTGTGTTTTTCACACTTAAGGAGTTTAGGAACAAGCTTGCTTCCATAGTCTGTTCCCTCCCATCACTCATTCCATATGTACAGGAGCACGCGCGCACACAGAGTCTCCTTCGTCATTTCAGAAGGTCAGGAATAGTTAAAAAAGCATCTTTACCACGGGATCCTTTTCCATTTTTAACAGTAGCTTTTTTTGTCCTGTAAAATAGGAACTTCCAGAAAGTCAGGGACTAAGTTTTGACACAGTCACAGCAGCTATACGCAGTCCCTGCTGGAAGCAATGTCCAATCCAGGTCCAGATAATGCTGTCTTCAGCCAATTTCTTTTCCTTTGGGTTTTTTTTTTCTTTTTTGCTTTTTGTCTGTGAACTGATAAAAACATGTACGTGCCATGTCTCTTTTCTGAGGTCATTATTGTGCTTGAAGCCCTAAAAGATATTCCCCTGAACAAAGCATAGTGGTGTTGCAGTTGAACACCAGACTGAAAGAGGACATTTATTCATACACAAACACCACTGTCCAGTTTGCAAGTCAGGAGCTGGAAGAGGAAACCTTATTGAAAGAACAAGGCTGTGGAACATCATTGTCTTCTACATCAGAACCTGTGTTTACTGTAATAGGAACAAAGCAAACACAGTGCAAATAGGCATGGGCTTCCTTTGTCTCGTTCCATGCATTCAACAGAGGGGTTTCTGTCAGAAGCACTGGCATCTGTCCCTAGTAGTGCTTGGCACGGGTGAGTGGGTCACAACTTGAGGGTACTGATTTGGGGTGGCACCACTGCTGGGTTGTCTCTCTAGTTTGGGCTTTTTTTGCCTTGTGATAAGCCAAAATGTGGTTTGATTTAGCCAGTACTCAAGACTGCAAACCAAGTGCTTGTGCTGCTGCGATGAGCAAAGGCTCCCTCCACACGTGGACTGCAGCTGGGGTGGAGAGTGATCCATGATCCAGTGTTTGCCAACTACAGCACCCAGATGCCAGCAGCCAGTGCAATCTCATCATCTTAAACCAGAGGTAATGATAATGCTGAAGAGAGAAGGAAAGGGATGCATCTGCCCTCTGACAGAACCTAGAAGCGAGGCACATGTAATTCAAAGAGCTGCAGCCCTCCCTGCCCCAGCAACATCTAACAATGCAAAGGACATGCAGGAAGTGCCTCAGGAAGCTGCAGGTCCACCAAAACTACTGATAGATCTGAATGTTACCAACAAGATTCTGAGACTGCACGTATCTCTGCTGGTACAGCTACCTGGTGGGTTAACATGCTCAAAACCAGACTCCAACTCTCCCCAGTACAGACCCTTTGCTGATAAAATCCAGCCCTCAATCCTTCAGTCAGCCCAGGAGGTGGGTGTACCTGGCATGTTCCCAACCAGCAGCACCAAACACAGAGCAGTGGTTTGGCTGCCTGCACAGTGCATGCCTCCTCATTCATTAGCCTTACTGCTAATGTTCCAAACTTCCCAACTTATGGAAGGAACTGTCAGAGGCAATTTGCCGACAGCCAGTGCTGCAGAACTGCAAAGAGTTATATTTTTATGTGTTGATGAATAATTTAGCAACAATTCTGTGTTATGTAAAATTACTGCTTTTCTGCTACTGGGGCCAATGTTCGTACAAAGTGTTCTAAGCCCAGTTATACAAGTTAAAGCTTGCTAGTTTTATCCTATGCATCTGTCATTACAGATAATTTTTCCAGGTTCAAACTGGGAAGCAGAGCAAGTCTTTCATTCCAGGAGAGGGAAGTTCCACATCCTCATTCTCCTTTATAGTCCTGATCATCCTACCTATTTCCAAATAGTCAGTTTTGCACTAGGTTGTGCAGTAGTGCTGGTTTTCCCCACAGAGGAGGAGGCTATGTGATACATTTCCATATAAACTCCATGGAAATCATCAATCCTCCAGACCTTTGCTTTATATCACAGAGCAACCTAAGACATTTTCATGCAGAGTGGCCACAGGTTTCATCCCCCCTACCCTTGTGGATGAAGCCTCTACGCTTAATGTGGGCAGGGAACATGGAATATGGGCAGATGTAGATATATCTGGTTTTGGTTTCAGGTTGGAAATTGTGCCTTTGAGATTCCACCTTTTCTATACTCAGAGTAGGATTGAAAGTTTAGGGAAAGAAAGGAGTATTATTGCCACCCAAAAGCACACTTGTAAGGGTAAAGTGAGATTGAAAACCTGCAGTAACTCAATGTGGTCCTCATCCAGAAATGGAGAAAGTCACAGGCTTCCTTAGGACTCTGCATCTCAGTGGCTGCTTCTGCCGTAGTCTACAAGTGTTGCCAAGAGATGCTTAGTTGCAAATGCAAATATGTTCAAGGCTGAAGGATCAAAGAGCAATTAAATTAAAAACTGCTGACAGGTCAATCTTAATAGTCATTTCCATGCTGAAATAAGTCAATAAATCTTAGCATGCAATAAATCTTACCACATAAAGGTGGGCTTGCACAACAGGAAAATGTAGTAAAATATAGCAATATATTTTATGCAAATGCTTTTTAAAAGTAATGAGTAGGATGTTTTATTCATCTTGTCCTGGCATCAAAGTGGTCAAGAAGACATTGGACTTCTGGAATGGGTTAATCCTCTGCAGCAGCAGTATGCTGAGCAGGCAGAATGCCTTCTATTTATATTACTATTTACTTATATTTGTAAATACAAGCCTTAATTGAGCTCCTGAGTCCTGCTGTGTTTGGTACTGTGGAGTCACCACATAAGTGACTGTCCCTGCCCCAAAAACCTTTACAAACTAGAAAAGTCAGAAGAGGAGGATGGGAGCAAAGCAGTTGTGTGACTTGCCTGAGGTCACCCAAGTTGTTAGCGGCAGAGGCAGAACTGGAGCCCAGCGTTCCTGTGCCATTCTTCAGCCCTGTTTTCCAAGTCATACAGCTTCCTGGCCTATATACTAAATACAGTAAGTATGGCTCAAATAAGAAACAAACTCAACCTCTCTTGGTATCGTTCAAGCTGCAGGGAGGCAAAGAAAACAGCTGTTCCCCTGGCTTTCATACCAGACACCTTAACATGCACTTGTGTTTTTATCTGTTCTCCCAAATGCATTAAATATGAAATATCAGATAATGCTCCTAGGTACTTGTGTCTATAATGACACACATCTCCAACAAACACATAAAACAAGAGGGGTTTGGAATCCAGCTGCTAAATTAAAACAGATTTTCTGCGTGGTAGAAGTTCCCTGATAGTTAAATAGCCAGTATCTGCATTACAGCTTCCTGCCCACCTGTAGCTGTGCTGCCCACTATCCCCAAGGGAAGATCCAAGAGGAAAAGGTTCCTGATACTGCCGCTTCAGCAGTGCCCGAGTGCTTTAACAAGGATCTTTCTATTAGCCCCTGTATAAACACAGGATGGCAGCCCAGGCAGGCAACTCTGGGTGGAGGGAGCACGGATCGTTTTAAATCATTGGCACGTTCTAAATCACTGGGCGCGATCTGCAAAGAGTGGATCTTGTGTTACACACTGCACTTGGGAGGCAACGGAGACTATTCCCAGCTAATAAAATTCACAACAAATGACCCAGCACAGGAGAAGTCCTGTTCTCAAGGAAAAGCCTTACATCAGCACAGGCTCACAACTTGCCCTTCTTTTCACAGTGGAAAGACTGAGGATTTTAATCCCAATTCTAAAACAAGTCAGAACTTGGTGAGCACAGTAATTGCATAGACAAAAAAAAAGGGGGTTGGGGACAACCTGTACTTCCCTCCTTCCCCCCCTTTTTTTTACCTTGATTCAGAAGAGCTGTTCTTAGGCTTGTGTGGTCTATGGCAAGATGCAGTACAATTCCAGGGTGTTTTTCCTGGCCCTAACTGACAGCATAGAGCCCAACCCAGGGCAATAACATGCTGCATGTTCCCAAAACTGGGAACAAAAGGTGAGGATTCCTTCTTTTCCTCGGAATACAGATCTCATGTTACATGTCTAAGGATGTGATACAAATGAGATTTCAAAACTAATTTCAACCAATTCATTTTGCGTACCTTTAACCAGAAAAAGGTTTTCCACTGTTACCAAAAATGGCAAAAATTCCCTTTTGCCTTATATGCCCAGGACAGTAACTTGTCACCAATAATCAAAGGTAGCATTAGAAAAAGTTTAACTTTCCAAGGGAGGTTTCTTCCAAGAGCAGATAACGTTATTCTCCACAGCAGAAAACCAGTCCAGCACTGAAATCTGCCAGTGAAATACCAAATGGGGGACGTAAACCTGGTTTTACAAAAAAATACAACCCAGCTCTACCTGACCTGTGCCTAGGAGCAGATTTTATTTTTCAGTGTGTGAGGCAGAATTTTCAGAGATGAAGAATGATGAGTCAGACCCACAAAATCATGAGACCAGTATCCAGTATGATGAGGGTTGCATTTTTCTGTTTTTGAGGGAGCAGGTTCTGCCGTGTGGTTTGGTCTGCCTGATTTCTGAAACTCCTTTGTCTGTCTGTGGGGTGTGGATACAGCTGTCAGCACCATCCTCTCCTGCCTTGTCCCCCCAGCTGTGCTGCGGGGTCAGGCAGGGAAACACAAACTGGCCCCAAAGGCAATGAGCAGTTCCAGGAGAAGGGATATTGAGTCAGCAGAGTGCTCAGGCAGCCCTGATGAGCACAGCTTCTCACTCAGACCCTGTCCACACCAGTATCTCTACACAGGGCATTAATTGCTGCTTAAAAAGGAAAAGAATGAGAATAAGAAGGATTAAAACACAATATTCCCTGCAAGCACTGTCATTCATGCTATCAGACTACTGAATGTTTGACCCACATTTGCCAGTGAGTACTGAAAGGTAGTTCAAGCCAATGCTCAAAATATATCCAGCCAGATTACATATTAAGACAGTTTTTATAGTATTGAGGGGGGGGAAAGGAGGCTGTCTTTAAAGTTTTTGCTCAGGTCTGTTCGACTCAGGTTTTGTACTGATACAGCTATTTCCATTTGAGGTGTGATATTTTTTACTGAGATAGATAAACCAATAGAACCACTAGCTGGGGACACTTGTACTGGCACAGTGGTGCTTTATACTAGTACAGCTTATTCACCTGCTTGTATGGAAATAGAAATTTAAGCATAAATAAGCTTCTTTATACTGGTGTAACTCTTTCTACCCTACGGAAATTAAACCATTTTTACTATACCAGTGCAATTACAATTTCGTGTAGCCAAGCCTTTGCAGTTGGACACCTTCTGTGTAGAAAAGCCCTCATGACGACCAGTGCCTTGCTGTGCCAAAAAGCTGCAGAAAGTCAATGAGCTTATTCAGGTATTAGTTATTTCACTGGATCAGGCTATCAAAACCTGGTGGAGGAGGAGTGCTTTCATTTACTTTGGTTGTCTGCTAAAATAGTCCATGTGTCTTGCATGGACTGGCAATGGTTTTGCTGATATCTAGAGGCAGCAGACAGCAGAAATGAGAGTCAATGTTTTGTAATACATTGCAGCAAGAAGGGTTACTTTTACAATGCCTTCTTAAGTTCATTTCGCAGGAGAGGAATAAAGCTTTGGTAGCAGAAGCCTGTCACTGTGTGGCTCTCTTCTTTGGAAATGAACATCCTTCCCTTGCTCACACCTGGGTATCTCCAATTTAACTCAGCACGATGTAGAAGCAGAAAGCCATTATCCTGTGAGATAATAGCCTATTCAGTTGTCATCGCTTACAGACGGTGTATGTTAAGCAAAAGAAAGAAGAAATACAACTTTTAAGGGTAGTCAGCAATTATGTGGAGCTTTTCACCTTACAATGCCTTGCAAACTCTAGTTATATTTAAACTCATATCACTGGAATATGTCTGTGCAAGTTTATCTGTGTGGGTGCTCTGTCCTTTTTTCTATGCTCTATGTAAACATACCAGGAAGATAGGCAGCACTCACAGGTCAGTGTATGTAACAGGAAAATGAGGGAGCTGTGCATAGCAGTGGCTGGGAAACAGTCGAGCTCCTGCTGTCGGGACTCCTGTGGGAGGGGAGGGAAGGGAAGGGCAGGACTTAGTTTCTCGCAGCCTCTAGTTGTGCTCTCTCCATTTAGGTGATCAGAAAACTCAAAGAATGGAGCAGAAATTATTTTTAAATGCCTGCTGACAGTGTGATTACTTATGGCATTATAGAGTAGGCAAGTTGGTGACCCAAGTCTTTTCCCACTAAATACAAATTCACAGTCTTCCTCTCTTTGTCTGTAATAATTTAGAGGTCGTTTTGGCATTGTGAAAAATGGATTAATTCACCTGCTATCCTGATGGCCATTATGAGAAAATCACAAAGTCAGAGAAGTGCCTTGATTTTTACGACTGAAGTCTTCTTCAGACATGAGTCTATTATTCAGCTGCAGAGCTCTGTGGCCCTTGAAGCTGAGTTGCAGGGGTGAAGGTCACTGTTCTGCCTGTAATCACATTGCCATTACATGAAGTTTCAATCAGCAAATGCTGGGCAGATACAGCTCCGGTACCATACTGTTAAATACAATGGAATTTGCCCCACAGATGACTGTAGGTCCTTGTTGTTAAATCAACTCTGCCTGTTTACCTTCCAGCTGCAGATTAAACACATGAAATGTGCCATAATCCAGCTTTTCCCACATCAGAGGCTTGAAGAAACCACTTTCCTGTAGCATTGCATATAAAGAGGTAACGTTTCTTCATTTGCCTCACATATCAAGATTCAAGGTAATCAGTCATTCATTCTACATCATAAATAATACATGTACCCAACCAAACACAAAAGGCTGTACTTCTGTCTGTTTTCCCTCCACATTTTAATAAGATCATCTGAATTTCAAGATGAAATGTGCAGTCTCATATTTAAATCATTAGGTCCCTGTGTGGTATTTTGTCTCATTTTTGCAAGGTCAGGGTGCCCAATGTGGTCAAAGAAAGAAAGAAAGATAATGACTTTATCAGCAGAACAAAAAACTGATTCAGGGTGAAGAGGAAAGAGGGGACCCATAGAGGGTAAAGGCTTGCTGGGGATTTGTAAGGGAGCTGTGTATCAGTGGTTTCAGACTATGGTGAGATGCACCTTCCCTGTGGTACAGTGTCCTGCCATAATGAGCCCCCAGCTCCTCTCTCAGCCCTTTCCCAGCCTTCGATGTGTTCTGCTGGAAGGGTAGCAGTCCGATTTCCAAAATACATGTGGTAATTTTAGGGAATCTGGAACATTCACCCAAACAAAACAAAATTTCACAATATCAGTATGTATCCAGTAGCTAAAACTTCCTGGTTCCTGTGCAGTTTCTGGCCATGATTCCCTGTTTGGAACAGAGGGTGGTCCTGAGACCCAATAAGCCTGGGTTACATTTTTGCCTCCTCACAGACTTCCTCCGTGACCCTGGGCAAGCCACTCTATTCTTGCACGTCCTGGTTTCCAGGCCTGTGTTAATACAGGATATCCTCTCTGCTGGCCTCCCCTGTCCTGTCTGCTTCAGAGGAAACCTGCCAGAGGATGAGGAGGGGGCTGGATTGGTGTGCATTAGTTAAGCACCAGGGAGGTACAAATCTTGGGCAGCAGTTGAGGTCCCCCTAACATATGACCATTATAATAATGTGATTATTTAACCCATCTAGCTTCCCTGGCTGTCGAACTGCAGATGTTTATGGTGGGTTGCCGCCTCAGAAAGGTGCTGTGGATGATGTTTGTCATGCACTGCTTAGATTAAAGGTGCTAAGTTGTCTTTACTGCCAGGCCCCAGCAAGTGCTCATATAAATGCACTGGTCACAGAAGGATTCAAGTTAATGCTACAACTCTAATTAGTCTTAGCACAAGCAGAAGTAGGACCTCAATCACAATCCAAGAAAGAATGAGACAAAAACTTGGCAGGCAAGGTACACTATATTCTCATGTCATCTTTAAATAACTATTTCACCAAAAAAAGGTCACCTATAAATCCAGATAGAGACAGAAGATTGAACTATAAAGCTAGTTTATAAAAAAGGTTTCCAAAGCCCACAAGCTTATGTGTTATCTTGGACCACAATAACCTGGGCAATACCAGGACCACTCTCGGCAGTGACAGTTTAGGCACAGAATAGCTACAGAAGTGCATGATTAAATGTAGAGTGTTGAATGAGTAACACTTGCAGAAATGTCATGCCTTCCCCCTAGTTATACCCACGGTAAATTTTGTCCAGCTAATTAAGTCTTCTATGATGCTCAAAGCTGCTCTCCCTCTTCTGTGCTGCCCCTTACAGGACCTTTCAGTAAGAAGCAAGGGGATCACAAAGGACCTTTACAGGGAGTTTTAACCAAGCTGTGGGGGTGGTCCAGCAAGTGCAACCACATGACAGTGTTAACAAAAGTAATCTCATTCAGTAATTGTCCAGTCTGGGCTAATTGTGCTCTTTTGGCAGGTTGCTTCTCCCACCAGGTCAGCTGTCTCAGGCACCCACTGCAGCTCTGAGCTCTGGCATAACAGGCTTTGCTCCCACCATCTCCCAGGCCCTATTTCCAGCTGCAGTGCTGGGGGCAAGAGCAGACCTTGGCAGCTGGCATGGAGCTCATGGCATCACTGCTTGGCAAAGAGGTCAGAGATGTTCAGAATCCAGAGTCTCCTCACAGCCAGCACAGCCAGACCATAGTGGTCAGCAAACCGCTGACCACAGAGCAGTCACAGACCCAAGATGAAGATTATTCATGAGAGGAATAGATTGTTTCCCCCTTCAATTATCTTTTTACTGCTGAAAGAAAAAACAAAAACAAAAAACAACAACAACAACAATCCTTTAATTATATGGGGTTTTTTCACGTCCAAGGTTCAGGATAAACTAACAGGCTTAAGAAAGAAAATGTCCATACAGGACAAAATGAAGAATTCTGACTATTCAAAACACATATGCTTTCCTAAAGATTTTCCTCTCTTCTCTAAGCTGCCAAAAGAAGATGGGCTGATAGACACGTTCCTGAACAACCCTTTGAACATGGCATATCTAGAAATTAAAATATATACGATGCATTATATTGACTGCCTTGTTCTTAAATAAATCACAACCCAGATGGAATGAGAAAGATTTTACACACACACACACACATATACACAAGCAGGTGTCTTACCTCCTGAGGAGGTTAAAAAAGAAACCTGTAAAGTGATGAACAAAAAAATAAGAGTTCTCCTTATGTCAGTTTAAATATGCATCCTCTACAATGCTTATCTAAACCTGGAGCTCTTAGAGATGCTGATAAGCATGACAGACCTATTAAAGCTTCATTTGAAAATCTCCAGAACATGCACCCAGCCCCATGTGGACTGAAACCCTGCTGTCCACAGAGCCCCCAGGCTCATGCAGAAACACTAGTGAGGTCAGAAAAAACATGGTGTGTTGCATCTCTGTGCCTCATCACTTCCAGGCATAACTGATAAGAGTCCACAGCTCCCCTCTCTCCTCTGCAAATGCTGCTCAAGCATCAACAAATATTTTGTCTTCAGGTCCTGACTCACAGCCCAGCTTCATCCCTGGGTCCTGTGCCACACATTTTAAGCCAAAGACTGAGGTTTTCCTTAGAAACTCCCTTCCTAGCTTCCCTTGCTTCTCCTGGCAAGCAACAAGCTCAACTGCTAGGATAACCCTGGCTCCTCCTGAAAAACAACTCAATGAGCTTGGCTTTCTTCCTCCCACAGGGCACAGGTCTTTTCAGCTGCCAGGATGGCTCAGGCCACCTAGAGGGATTTTTCTGATGCTCAAGCAAATCTTACAAAGGGAAGAAGAAGCCACAAAGAGGGCAGGGGCAAGAGCCACCTTTCAAAAGCAGCCTGGTGCAGTTGTGCCTCCTGGGCTGTGGCAAATGAATTCACTGGGGATGGCCTTAAGCCCTTTTTACACATGCAGTCCTAGAGATGGGATCTGGGCCAGTTTCTGGAGTAATTATGGTCCTATGGGGTCATTTGACTGGAGACAGTCAAAGGTGCACAGCAAAAACCTGCTCATACTTGGTTTCATTTAAGCACAGCCCCAGTAGCTGGGTGTTATTGAAGGGACGACCATAAGTGCTCTCCATGTCCTGGGGCCTCCCTTTTCCTACCCCACCACAAGCTATTGAGTTAAAATTCCACCATGACTGGTTTGTCTCACAAACCTGCTCCCCCAATCTTGCCCTCAGATCATGAACAAAAGTTTGTCAGTGACACAGCTCAAATTTTGCTCCAGCTCTATGGAGGGTTTATGAGCTGTCACTCCCTTTTGCCAGGTCTTGTCTATGTGATTGTCATTAGCTTGTGAACTTCCTAAAGAAACATTTCCCATGGGGATATAGAGCTGGAAGTGGTATTTTTACTCTGCTGCTGCAAGCTACACTTTTCCCTTCACAGATCATCACTTTTCCAGCACTAGGGTTGGGAGCCTCAATAGCAGCTGAAAGGCAGTTGCAGTCTTTCTGTCCCTTATTTAAGCCTAGTCAACATGTGTTCCTGGGCAGTTTATAGTTCTTCTCCCCTTGGAAATGTTGGAGAAATGCTGTAAATCTTGTGAGTTGAGAAACATTGACTTTCATTGACTTCATGTTCAACCACAGCAAGCTCCTAGGTATAGCCCTGCCTCTCTCTCCTCTGCAAGTTCAAACCACATCCCCGTGTCAGGCAGCTGCTGTAGAAGGACCAAAGGGCTGTTTTCTCCCTTCTGCTGAGATATGAGCTTGCTTGCAGCCATGTAGCTGAAGAGTGTATTTGCACAGCAGAATAGCTGGTAGCTATTGTCGTAGAAATGAACTCTCTAGCCTGCTCAGCATTACAGGTAAGTACCTGCCTGCTTAACAAGCTGTTGTTTTGGGGCAATTTTTAGGATCATCTTGCATTACAATAGCCCAGCCTTAAAAGCTTTGATGTCTCTGTGTTAGCAGCTTCTGTTTAAGACACGTTTTTTCCTCTGTTATTACTCTAAAAGTGCATGAAGAAGACAGTTTACTTAATTTTTTTGACCTGTAAGGTAGTTTTCTGATTGCCTTGTTCATGCCTGTCAAGAGGACTAATGAAGTGGATTGTGACATTTCTCAACCATTTGCTGAAGAGACATGGTCATATGATTTTTAATAAACTGTGTCTCTACTGCTGGGAGTTCAGTGGGTAGAAGCAAAGAGCTGGGAACATTTGGGTTCACCTGCATGGTTGCTTTGCTAGTGGTAGTGGTACTCCACAGGCTTTCCTGCTACAAGGCACAGGTGGATGGCTTTCTCCAAGTCCTCAGTGCTCACATCAAGTATGACAGCAAGAGGCATGCCTGAAAGTCTGAGCTGGAAGAAGAAAAAGAGAGAGAGAGAGAGAACCTGAAAGTCTGAGTTAAAGTTTAAAGAAAATACATAAACAGCTTTCCTATCTTTTATGAGATGAGAGAAGTGGTCAGGAAGGTAGACTGGACTTTTTGTTATGGTTCTCTTTAAGGCCTTAAAGGTGTTGAATAAAAGGCACAATCTCATATCTTTCTTTTCTAAGGATACTGAATATAATACACGGTTTTATCTGATTAGAGAAGCAAGATCCTGACAGAAGGGAAAAAGACGTATCATTTTCTGAGGGAATGCTTCCTGCTGGTTTTTGTAGCCCCTGGGCCAGGCTGTAAGCCTTTGGACATGATAAACTCTGTGACCTCCTCATGGGAATGAAAGGTGGTTTGATTTTTTTGCCACTTTTTTTCCTTACTGCTCCAAGTGATATGCACCTTGGCTGGAGACATTAAAGGACATTAAATTACTTGGTTTCCAGAGCTCACTTTCCTTCTTAGAAGGACTGCTTGTCTTTTTTTTTCAGCTTGATAATTTGATGCTGCTGTCTGGAAAAAGGTCAGGCTTGCTGTCATTGTGCAGCATTTCTGGGTATTTTCTTAGAAAGGAAAAGGCTGGGTGCTGTCACCCTCCATGCTGTACAGGTCCTGTCTTGCACTGAATACTGCAAAAACTCACAATTTCATTAACAGAACTGAGGTGCATTTGTAGGGAAAAATTAGTCTGTAGAGCATTTGCAGGGGTGATTTCTTCATCATATAGAGATGATAACTTAATTGCTGGCCGTGGACAAATCCTCTTCTTCTGGAGTAAAGGCAGCCCCTGCTGAGTCAGCGATCAGAGCTCTCCTGTCCTGAGACCGAACGCAAAGGCCTGAGCTTCTCTCTCTGATATACTCCTCAATTATGCATGCACAAGCTCCTGCTAGGTGGAGGGAGTGGTGGGGTCCTTTCCTTCTAACACCAAACAAGGAATTGTATCAGGAGAAGGAAAACTGACATCCCAAACTCACTGTTTCCCTGCAGCACAATAGGACCAGGGCTTTCCTGGATTTTCCCTGGGTATCTTTGCACTACTTCATAACTCATATCTCCAAGACAGGCCTTTTAACATATATTCAGTATGCCCCCCATCCATGGCCATGCTGGTTAAGGACTTCTTGGAGCATGATGGGTTTTTTCCATCATGGAAAAAAAGTTGGCAAAGCCCTGGCAAAGCCTCTCTCACCCAGCTGGGCCTTGTGGTGCAGCAGGACCCATTGCTCTGTGAAGCAGCTCTGCAAACAGAGCTCAGCCTCCTGCAAAGCACCAGGGTCCGTAGCCCCCTTGCTGGATGCTCTTACAGGGATATGTTGTTGGAGGCACAGCTATAGCTGTGATTTAGAAAGGTGGAGAGAGAGGGCTGTTTCTCAAGAGAGCTTGAGGAGGAGGCAGGAAGTAGAGCCAGCTGCTCTCATGCCCATCTCCACAGCAGCTTAGATGCACCACAGGTGACTGTCAGGTGTTTGTTCAAGGGAGCCATAAGATGCCTGAAGGCCAGCAGAAGCTGCTGATAGGGCTGAGCTGGGCAGGGTTCTCAGGATTGCCATGGTCTGCTGTGCCCTTTCCAGCCTGAGCCAGCACCATGGGATGACCTATCAGTCCCATGGCCCTGGGGAGATCACACGGTCCAAACAGGGATTTGCCCAACCCGGTCCAAACAGGGGTTTGCCCAACCCAACACAAATTTTCAGCTTAGGAGATGTGGCCCAATGAGGGGAGAGCTACATAGCTCTGTGTCTCTTGTTTTGTCCTTCCAAGCTGCCCTCAGATGCCCCATCACTTCTTACAGCCATGTCACTCTTTGGCCCTGGGTATATTGACTCTTTCTGCCACTCCCTTCAGACAGTGTCTCCCACTCTCCCACCCTTCCCACCTCAGCAACCTGTGTCTGCTCCTTCTGTAAAACCCTGCACTGGTCCTCCCCTGCCATGCAAACCAACAGGGATGCCTGTCCCATGCAGTAACAAAACCTCCCTGATTGAAGAAGCACACCAAATCCTCCTGGCTCCTTCCTGGAGTCTCTGGCACTTCGCTGCAATAAAAGGGGCTTTTGCCATTTTTTCTTCCCCCCCATACTCAAGGAAAAGTGCTTCCCCCTCTGTGTCCTCCTGCACTGAGGGGCATGTTCCCTTGCAGGGTCACAGTTCCTGCCGCACACACGCACAGGCACAGGCACATGCAAACACACATCTCGTGCCCCTGCACAGCCATCCTCTGCTCATGGCCCTTCCCTCTCCAGAGGAGATCCAGGGCCTGTCACAGGGGTCTGCCCTTGAGTCCACTCACATCCCCTGCCCGTGGCTGCCCTGGTGGCTGGGTCACCTCTCATCCCACCAATGTGCCCTGACTCCTACTATCTCACTTTCCCCAGGACTGCTGGAACAGGGTTTCCAGTAATGCTGGATGAATACTCATATTTCTTGCATGATTCAGTCTCATCAGGAAAATACCTGAGCTTCTGCAATGAGATTGAGATGTACACATCATCTCACCAGCCCAAGTAAATAAAAAATACACTGGGATTTTTTCTCCCAAATTAGTAAGATTAATTTAAACCTCTGTAAAAGCATGTACTTTGGATTCTCTGTCTCTTTTCTCATTTTAGAGTCCTTTCAGTGCAATTGGGAAGACTCAGAAATACTATTTCAAAAATTACTGTCAGCCTTCATTTGATATCACTACATCCAGGCAACAGGCTGAGAACACAAAAAAGAGAAGAAAATTAACATAATGCGAAACTTGTGATGAGATCCCGAGCTGTCAACATCGAATACTTCAAGATAATTAGAAGACCAGACATGACTTGCCCAAATGGATATTTGATTTACTGCATGCTGCCACAAATATATACTCGTGGGTCATTTAATCCCTGCTTCTGAAGCAAGGTAGAGACAATAGCAACGGCAGGCGGAAATTCTGTTGTGCTGGGGATGGGAATGGGGATGGGGTTGGGAAGTCCTTCTCTTTGTTGACTTCCAAAAGAGAAACCACCAGGAAGCAAAATGAGAGTCAGGAAATCTTGTTCCCATCATCTTTCACTGGCAATTCTCACATCTTTGGTATCCAGAAAACCGTGTTTTGCAGCTAAAGCAGTTTGGGTGGGTCTTGGTGCTGTTGCCTGTGCACTGGGACAAGAAATGGTGGTTGCTTTGGAATTCTGCTACATGGAGCATCTGCCCAGACTTAACTCCTCATGGCAGGACCATACAGTTTACAAGCAGCAATGGAAAAAGTCACCACTCAAGAAACACAGTGCTCTGTGGCATCCCAGCTCTGCTCCACTGCCCCTTCTTCAAGACCACAAAAAGCAGGGAGATGCTCTGGGGTAGGTGAGGCATTTCTGCACCCAGAGAAGGTTGGAGGCATGGGCAGGGGCTGGGCATGCAGTGTGGGAGAGGGCTTGGGGTCAGGCACAGGGGCTAAATGAAGGAAGAAGGTTTCCCACCTCCTAAGACAGTTAAGTGAGAAATTAAATTCCCCTGTGAGCTGAGGAAGAGCAGAGTGATACTGGGACAGGGCAAGACTGGGAAGTCACTGACTGTGCCTCAGCCCTGAGTGACCTCCCCTTTCTGCCCTGGGGAAATGCAGGGAGAGGGCAGGAAATGGACAGGCAGTTTTGGCACTGGGTCTGTGTGACACCAGCCCTCTGGCCCTGACAGCTGTGTCTTAGGGGGAAGCAGACAGGAGCTCTGGCCCAGGGGGCAGTGGGAAGGCCAGGGGAGGTGGTGGGAGGGGAGAGACTCCAGCAAGGGTCATGGAAGGAGGCAAGCCCCAGCAAAGAATTATTTTCAGTCCGTACTGGCAGTCAGGATTTGCTCAGGGACAATATATTTCCCCATTGTGACAGCTCTGGCAGACGGTGCAAGTGTGGCTGGTCCAAAGCTCTGCTCGGGGGCTCACTTCCTAATTAGGAAGAGAATTTAGGAAGAGTTCCTGAGTTTTTGCTGCTGTTTACCAACATCCTGGTGGTCACCTTGCTAGGGCAAAGCAGTTCTGCAGCCTGGAGATCTTTGGCAAAACCTGCCAGAGGACAGCTGATGGATAAAGTATTCATGGTAGGAATGGTCACACAAAGGTTCTGTCTGCGCAGAAAGGGATGCACAGGCTTGGAGCTGACAAAGAAGACAAATGAGCAGTGATTTTTGGGGATGTATTTAAAGCAGAAAAATGAACCTTAGAGAGGAAGTTTTCATTGTCAGAGTGCAGGAACAGGAGAGGATCAAGCAAATTAGGAGGCAAATGTAAGTAAAATACAATGCTTTTAAGGAAAGGCCTTTATACACCACCAATAATTAACTTGTGAAACTTACTGCCCCAGCTGCTATTATTGAGGTCAGCAAAGAAATAAGATTTAAAAAGGCCCATGAATAATAAAAAACACCAAGCGTTGCAGTCAGTAGAATAACAAATTACAAGGGCTATAAATCACCATGCTTTAGACCTTAAATAACAATAAATTGCCCAGTGATTAGAAGGCAACTTTTGCTAGGGGCAGGTTCCATGGTAATTGCTCATTTTAGCACTTCTTGCCCTTTTTTTTCCCTGAATGTGTGGTGCTGGCCACTGCCTCGACAAGAGAAATGAGTTTAGATGGCAAGCGGACATTTTCTCTGCATAGTGTATTATAGTGAAGAATTTCAGCTTCTTCTCTTAAATAAGAATGACTTAAAAGGGAGTTTCCCTCACAGAAACAGTACAATAGCAGCAGAAAGCCTGCAGTATGCCATTGTATTCTGCATTGTTGGGAAAGGAGCTTAAAGTAAATACATTTTAAATTATTTTAGTATTTTTAACCTTTCCAGACTAGTCTTCTTAGGTTTTGTCATAGTTTTGTTTGCTTACTTGTTTTGGGCTTTTTTACAGAGGTCATAAAAAAATTTCAGGATAAAGATTTTGCTCAGACTATCGTATTTTTGTGGCACCTACTTTTGGCTGGTCTGCCAGACAAACTGATTTATAGATTGGATAAATAAATGTTGCTTCAGTTGACACACCAGAAAGCCTAGGCTCGAGCTATTTAGACTCCAGCTCCTTCCTAATAGAGATTAATACAGTTCTCTGAGTTAACATTTAATTTCTGAGCTGCCAAAAAGAAAGTAATTTGAAGCAGCTAAGAGACAGTCATGGAGCTGAGCGGGATACAAATTGAATCAAGGCTTTCAGAGCTCCTCTCACTGAGGCATTGCTCCCTGGCTTGCTTCCTAGCAGGATGCAGGGCAGTGTTACTGGCACAGGCACTCTACAAAGACATTTTGTGCTGCTTCCCCATCCTGAGGTTTTCCATATGTTTTTTCCCTACTCAGTAATTAAGCAGGGCTCAGGCAGCACCACCTCACTGCCCTTGGGACGAAGAACTTGTGCTTGGGTAAGTATTCTGTAGCTTACATCTGTCTGTACAGACCAGTGTTTATTCTGGTACTACTCAGCTCTGCTGGGCATCTCTGTGGGCTTTCAACAGGCAGAGTCCTTTATTCTAATAGGGTTTTTTCCCTGTACCAATTCAGGAAAATTGAATTGCCTTCATTTTTGAAGAAAATGCAATTGCATATACTTTTCTGTCTGCCCTCACCACAGAACCCCCTAAAATGCAGCACCTCACCCTTCCGAGTATCCCTAACCCTTTTCTTAAGCTCAGTTTGCCACCACAGCAGGATATGTCTGGATGAAACCAAGTTTGGTCATCTCCCTTTCTCTGGGCAGTCCCATTGTTGGTACAGTGAAAACTCGGCTCCTGGATGACACCAAAGCTGCTCCTAACCCACATCTGCCCCTTCTCTCCATGGGAAAGCATGATCAGTCCTGCCCCAGAGAGAGACTAATAATACAGTCTCCACTGTTTTGGACCAGCTGCTTCCCTAAAATTAAATGCATTGGAGTGCCTGGCGTTTCTTCTGAGGAAGTGTTTATAAATGTTAGGCGAGGACTTTACACCACGGTTATCACTTTGCAGGATGTGCTAATAAGGCAATGCTCAATGGAGCACAGACATCACTCACACTGCACAAGCAAAAGCAGTGGCAATGTTCATCTCCTCAGAGGGAAGCAAGGGAACAACCTGCTGGGTTTAGATCCAGAGGGCGAAGATACTAGAAAAGATGTATTTGCACTAAAGGCAGCCTACAACTTAACTCTGTACTGAGGACATGATTTTCAGGTTTTCCATAGGATTTTTCACACCTGTCCTATTTTGCCTACACAAACACACACACACACACATATTTACCCTTTGGAAAACTTGGGATAGTCACAATTCTTTAACAACCTTTTGAGATTCAGGCCAGTGTGGGATGGTACTCCTCTAGCACAGCTCTGGCCAAGGCCAGCAGCTTGCCCCTGTGGTCTCAGTGGGAAGGGGACACCAAGGGGGGTGGCCATGCTCAGCACAGTAACCTCCTGGTGCCACCTTATGAATGGACAGCCTGTGGCCACAGGATATTTACCTGTGAACACAAATGTTTAGCAAGAGCTTTTGGTTTGTTTTACGTCAAATTTCTGTCTCACCACAGGGTACTTATCATCATTTACCTGATTATTTAATGTCAAATGGTTCTGCTAACTTTATTCAGCTGGGTTCTTCTCAGGGAAGGACGGCTGTTCCCATCTACTGAGTCCTTGATGGAGCAGTTAAGTCAGCATGATCCAGCCTATTTTCTGGGCCTCCAGATAGAGAGAAAGTAGATGAAAAGTCATAGAGCCTTGAGACCAAAGGGACAAGACAATTATTGAGGTTAATGATGTCTTGGATTGAATCGACACAATTTTGGCTGATCTTAGAAAGAATTTATGGTACTCAGAGATGAGACACTGCGCCCACATAGACAACTGGGCATTCCTCCCACGACTGCATTATCTGGCCTGCTGCGTGTAGCACATAAATCTGCTGCTGGCATTCTGTGCAAGGAATCCCAAGGCCAAAACCCACAAGACCAAAAGGGCTTGTGGTGGTCATTTTCCTGGCCTGCTCCTCCTCCTCTGAGGTGCTCAGCTTCAGGTGGCTCTGGCAAAGCACTTGGCACCATGGTGTGCACACAGACCTGTGTGTGCGAGCATGCACAGGCACATGGAGAAGGAGTGCACAGAGGGGTTCTGTCCCAAGTGCTTCCTGGAGACTCTTCCCTCCTCTGCCACTGCATTACACTGCAACTCAGGAAAATCCTTTGCACTGTTGGCTGAAAGTTATTAGGAATATTTACATTGACAATTGCTGTGAAAAGGAGCCCTTCCTCTATAGCACTGCAAACAAACTTGGAGAACATATAGATACAAAAGACCTTCCACAAATCAAGTAAAGGAGATGATTCAAAATAATAAAGTTAAGAAATTTTTTGTTCCCCCCACCAATTGTTTTAAAATGAGGTTTTCTTCATGACGGAGTTCTGCTGGAAAAAATACCTCAGCTATTGATTGCAAACAATTACCCAAAAATGCTCACTTGTTTGTTTGCTTGCAGACAGAACCTCATTCTTCACCCTAGAGAACAGGTAAAATGGCAAACCATTCACCATGACTATTTGCTCATCCCCATTTAAGGCCTGTAATTGATACGCTAAATGACGTGGTATGTTTCTATTCCCTTGGTGCTGTGATTAGATGAGTGGATATCTTTTAAACAGAAGAATAATGAAATAATGACTAGCAAATAATAAATCTTTGTTTGCATGCTAATACTCTGTGGAATATCAGGTGTGGTATAAAAAGTGGCTATCCCCCAAACAATTTGCTCAAACAAAACCCTTGTTCTGAATTCAAACGCTGCTTCTGCCATATCCAGTCATCTGTAGCCAGAGGCTTTGCAGAAAGTGTGTTTCAAGGAATGATTTAAATGAAAATGGGCGGCTACTTGGATCATAAAAGAGGGAAGGAGTTCCAAGAATGAGAAACTGCAGAAAAAGGGCCAAAATCGTAAAATGTAAATTTGTGCTTTTAGGAATTGTTCACTACTTTTCAGACAAAGGGAACCGCTGATCCTCCACTCACTGAGAAGCTTGTCTCTGGCTCTGGGAGAAGGGGAGGTTGTGAGTTTGATGGGAAGACGATGGATATCAAAAGGAAGCAGTTTCAACCCCAGCATGTGCTGCCTTGTCATTGCTGAATTCTGGCTGTGCCCAAGGCCCCGTGCTGCTGACAGGCCAAGGATAGGCTCCAGTGCAAGGCCAAGGGCCTTGGCTGCTTGAGGAGAAGGGCACGAATTCTGCACCAGCATGACCTGTAAGGATTTCACTGCTGATATTATCATGGAGATCAAGGAAGAGCACAGCTCCTAAAAAGAATTACAGAATACGTACAAGTACAGAAGCACCCTGCATACAGGTAGCAGCAATGATGGAATACCAATGGAATGTGGGTGCATGTGTGTGCACACGTGTGCATAAACCATCAGATTGACAATTGAAGTTGGTTTCTAAGAAACAGTTTGTTTCTAACACAATTTGGGGATGTGATAAGCCCGACTGCTTGCTGAGGCTGAAGAGTTAAAGCTGTTGCATGCTGTGCAAAGGATTTTTATATTGTTATATTAATCCTAAATTAATTTTAATAGTTTTATTAGATTTACTTAGGTATCTGCTTTGTTTGCTTCATTAGATTACCCATTATGAGAGCTAGATTTCCCTTGAATGTGGCTATATGCACGTTGCTATAGCTACCCCAGTTCTGGCTATTTTTTCCATAAAGCCAGAGTTCTGAACAGCCTTCCTCTCCTAGCATCTGAAATGGTTCATCCATAGTTTTTGTATTCATGTATATCTTGCATTTAAGACCACAGAAATTTCTGTTTCATTCTCCTCTGGTGAAACAGTAAGGACCTTTATCTGAGGACAATTAAGCTTCACTTAGGTAGGGGAAGGAACAAAAGGTCTTTGAAGAACACCTTTGAAATTAAGAATTTACATAAGGCACAGTAAGGAAAGCTTGGAGAAGGAGAGATAGAAGCCCTCCTCTGCAAGAAATAGCTAGAAGGAAACTAAAGAGGAGAGGCCAAAAACTAAAATGCAGCAGAGATGCATCCTGGAGATGGAGAAAATATGTAAAACTTTCTTGTGTATGCTCTTCTGCTGATGGAGGACATCATTGGAAATTGCTTCCTACCAAGGCCAGGGGAAAAATCCGACCTGAGGCTCAATTTCTCCATGCAAAGTCTCACAGGAAGGAGTACTTTTGGGAACAGATACCATCTGTGTAGAGTGATCCAGGGGCACAGTGCAGTCCACATTCACAAACGACCTTCTGATACCTGGGCTGAGGTGAGACTCAAAGGAAGAATGGAGGGACATGCAGGCAGGTGGGTGAAGTCAAATGTGAGAAAGATGTTTTGTTGTGCATACAGGGCAGATGAAATTTTACTGCCTTGGCAGCTACCATATATCCTATCTGACAAAAATTACATCTAAGCAATCCTTCTTACATGGTTCCTGATGTTGCTTCACCTAGAAGCAAACACAATTTATAGCTCAGAGTTTCTTATGCAATGTTCATACCAACAGGCTGACTGAGAAATAGCGTAGAGTTGGTGGCACGAATGCAGAGCATGGGGTCAGGGGGTGCACCAGAGTTTCCCTATTTGTGCTTGACAAGCTGTGTAGACATAGCCTAGAATTATCACCATCCTCTACTCCATCGACATCTCTGGTATTTCCTCCAGGCCCTGCAACTGGCAGCACTGGATTCTTATTTTACCTGGCATCTGTTGTTTCCTTCAGACCAAATGGTAGCCAGTGTGTCTCATACACTTTAATATCATATTAGCAAAGTCCCAAAATATGTTTGAACACTGGGAATGTGGTTTCCTAAGGTTACACATTGTCAACTATTTTAAAGTGCAATTCAAGGTTTTTGAGTGAGGTAAACAAAATAGGGGAGAGAATTTTCTATCCAAGTAGGAATGTTTAGCTTTCAGTCTGCCTGAAAATCCTTGATGTTAGTTCAAAAAATAGGGAAGAAATGGCTGGTTTTGTGAAGCATCCCCATGTCCTTGCAGTGACTGATTGCCTCAGCTCAACCAGCCCCAAGTGTTTGGACTGAAGAACTGGCATTTAACCTCGATTTCACATTTCATTGGATGCCAAGTCCAAAGGCTTTTATTATTCAACAGTTCATCGAAGCAGAAGGGCGCGACTCTTTGCAGAAACTGAGATTTCGTACTTGATGAATATCAAGCTACTCCCTTATCACATATTGAATTACTTTATGATTTCTAACAGCACAGAATAGACTGTCCAGGATGTACAGTAAAACCTTGCCATTCATCAGCAAATACTATAAATGTGACCTTATGTTCCTCAAATGAGCTCTTCACATTTCCCTGACCCCAGATGTCGCCGATCTTGCCTCTCCTGAGACCTCTCCCAGCTCCCTAAGGGCACCCTTTCCAAGAAGTACTCAGGTCCCTTCACTTCTTTCTTGGTGAAATGAGCTAATGACTCCTTGCTTCAGTCTGCAGGCTTCCTTCCTTCTTGCCAGCTGAGCACGATGCCCTTTAGATGCTGTGGGGCCTCCTCTGAAATTGAATGCATGTTTTGGGGGTGCATAACTCAAGCAGCCCCTTCTCTGGTGAACTGAGCCCTAGTTTCACTTTGGGCTCAGTTCCTCTGCATGCCAGTTTTTGCAAGTGAGAATTTCCTCTCTTCCCTGCTCCAGGAATCAGGCCCTGAGCAGATTGCTGTCTTTAGACTGCTCTCCTCTAAGCTTTGGCAAACAACCCTGTTGCTGGGCTGAGGAGCACAGACTGAGGAGTCACCTTGAGACTGTAAATGTGTTTGAGGGGATGCTGCTTAATTAGGGCACTGTTTTGATCTTTCCTGCACCTTTTTTTAGCCACCACTCATGATCTAATGTTAATCATTTAGATAAGGATAGTCTGCAACACAGATTCACTGAGGTTATATGATATGCAGCTAAGTAATACATATTAAAGCTCAAACTCTGTGCTAAGAAGCTAATGATCAAGTTATCTACATCAAGGACACCTTGACCTGGTAACCTGAACAGAGACAGCTTCCCTTTTACTGTGGGCTGTGCTTGTGTGACAGTGACTAATAACATTAAAGCAGTGTTTTGCCCAGAGATTTCTATTTTTCCTTCATCTCCTGCAGCACAATCTTGGTCATTTCCCACTGCTCTATTAGTCAAATGCCTTCTGGATATCAAGATTCAAAGTATACAGGATGTGCATAAGAAGTCAGTGTCCCAACAAAACGTAGCAGAGACTAACCTCTGTAATCTCTTCTATACAGATGCATAAGTGTGTTTGAAAATCAAAGGTAAGAAGGAAGGGGTTCCTTTCCCAGCCACTGATGACCTTTCGTCATGAGAGCTATTGCCCTCCCTTCTTCACCCATGATAATTTCATGTTCGCTGCTCTCCCATTTTCATCCTTCATTGGCATCATTTTCTTTGAAACCAGTTGATCTTGCTGTTACCCTCTTTTTTTTTCTTTTAATTTTTCTTGTACACACAGTCTTCTAGTACAGAGAAACTTACCTCTCTTTTACGTTCAGGAGAGAATCCTTGAATAAGAAAGGATTAAAAAGCTTGACCTGCCATTTCTCTAGCTCCATGGATTTTAATCTGTTTACACTCATGGTGTGTCCAGTACAACATATCTGCTATCTGCTGACTTTGCTCATCTGGGTCTTTGCTTTGTAATCTGTATTTTGAGAACTAACATTTTGCCACCATCAAGAAACTATGCTTAAGTAGGGAAATACGACTTATTTTGAACTCTAACAGTATGATATATTCATCACTAAACCATGCAGGAGTAAATTTGTTTACCTTAAGTTTTAGAAACAAAGAAGGATATTCTTCATATTTTCCTGAAGTAGCCCATTCTGCAATTCAACTAATGGCACCAAAATAGTAGAGTAATAACATTAAATTACACTGGGATACCCTAAATTCCCAGCACATTTGTTTAATCAAAAGTAAATGTTGTATCTACAGAACATTTTTAACAATGTGTTATGACTACAGCACGACTTATAATATGTTATTAAACACAATAAAGAAAGTAATATAAAAACATCTGTTCTAAGGAACAATGGTATTTTAATGCAATTATCTTTCTATATTACCAGGCTGCTACAGATAATAAAAACTATACTCAATATGACTGAATTATCTAATGTTTTATCTCCTTATTTTCAAATTTGGCTTGGGCATCTTTCAGTTTTCAACTACTGACTGCTCAGCATGATACTTAAGTTACCCAAAGACATATTATATAATTTATTTATATAATTGGTTCCAGCAATATTCTGAGTGTTGTTTGAAGCACAGTGATAAAAACAGCTCTCACTGCAAATTATTTACAGTCTAGAGAGAGAAGCATGGTCCAATTCCCTCATAGTTTAAATGCTCAGGACACAAATATCCTTTCAAAATGTTAAGGATCACAATATTTTCCAGGCATTTCCCTCAGTAGTAACAAGCTCACTGTGCACCTTTTGCTCGACGTGCTCCCTGTTGTGGCTGGCAGTGTTACATGGGGTTACCTTCCACTCTGTCTGGAATCTTCAGGCACCCTCAGCCTGTTGCTGATGGGCTCCATATCTGGACAAAAGTGATTTTGGTTGTGATGTGCCTTGTCTCCAGTTCTCACACACTGGACTGCTGGAGTTTGCAGGCTCAGGTACAAGACAAGGGACTTTCTTTGCTCCTTACACTAGTGAGGAAAAACCAGGTAAATCATAAAGGGAAGGATTGGTCCCTGCCCCGAAAAAGGAATATTCTCTTAAGCACTGTGAATCACATTAAATGCAGTAACATGATGGTTGTTAATTAAACCATCATATAAAAAGGGGTTGCTTTAGCAATTTACTTGCATCAGGCATTTCTAAAATATATGCTGTCCCACCCAGATTTTTCATGAGCTACGATCTCAGGACATGTCTCTATTCCCAGCTGTGCAGGGGAGATAGCATTTGTCATGCAGTGAATCAGGGGCAGATGAGAGAGAGCTGATTCCTGCAAGGCAGATTAAACAGGTTACAGCACCTCGCACTGCACCACGAGCAAGCCTAACCACAAGCAGAGCTTTGCACAAAGCAAAGCTTCAGGATTACTGCTGCTTTATTTTTACATGAACCAAATATCAGCCAGCACTCATCAACTCTCTCTGAACCATGTTTAATTTATTGAATCATTTCATTTATCACAAACACAGGGGTGCTTTAAAGTTTGAAATGTATTGCGTAGCTAAGAAATGCCTGCTCAAAGAGGGTGAACTGTCCTGCCATTACTGTCATTACTACAGCCGTTAAATAGAAGTTGTTCAGAGTTTTAATTGTTCTCTTAGTCATTGCATCATATCTTGTTTGTGCTAGGGCAAAATGTTTTACAGGCTGGTCACAGTTCCAAAAAGTGACAGAAATTAATCACCTGCTGTTTCATTGTGGTCCGGGGATGCTGACTCAAAGGAAAACAAACCCCAAATCAGCTCTCCATCAACAGACATGGCTGCTGAGCTGTACAGCTCTGATTCCCCGTAGGCTGGTCAGAGAGGTGGGCTTGGCACCCTGGCATTCCTAAGAAAAAACATACACAAATTAGACACACAAAAGATAAGCACACAATCCCAGCATATGCCCATTGTCCTCTGCCCACCAGGGAGTGGGAGTGCAACAGAAAGAGGAACCAAAAAGAAGTCTGGTTTTCTTGAGGGCACTGCCCAAGAGCTGCAGATAAGACCATATTGTTTTTAGATGGTAGCTTTCCAGGGGGTGTCGGCATGGGTTTTATCTGGCCAACTGCCTCAAAATGAGTTGCTCTAAATCAGTCGCCTGGAATCCAGGCAATGTAAACCTTTCCTGTCCCCAGCACATGCCAGCATTCACAGCTGCTGAGATGTGGGCATACTCCTGCATCCCAAAAATAAATCATGACCATAGCCGATATACCCAGCCCTACGCCTGAGGCTGCAACTGTCCTAGAGGCCAGCTGTGGAAAATGGAAGGCACTTGGATGATTAGGAAGTGCTGGCTATAGAAGGGAAGAGAACATGACAAACTCATAACTTGTGAGGAGCCAGAGAGACAATAGATACAAAGCTAAGACAGGGCAAGGTCTGAGGTGGACAGAATGGAATGGTTTTGGTGAGCAGAAAGCACTGATGCATCGATTTATCTCAAAGCCATTGCCTGTGTGTTCTCTGGGTGGCTTTGAGGGGACTATGCTGAAGTACAGCACCCAGAAGCTCTGACCCATGGGGTCAGGTGGACAGAGAACTTTTGTGTGATAATTTCTTAGTCCTTACGACAGCCAAGAGAAGAATGGGAGAACTTTTGCCTTGCTGAAGCCAGACAAAGTGCCAGATAAGACCCTCACTGGACGGTCCCAACCCCTCTAATATGGTGGACTTTGATTGCCGAGCCACTGGATCTTAGGAAAAATTAAGATCTGAGAAATAGCAATTTCAGATTGACACCACTCAAACTATGAATTGATTTGTAACTTGATGAATACTTCCACTGTAGGAGAAAGAAATCATGCCCAAAGCTCAGTATTCAGCCTTTTCTGTCCTGTGATCCCAAGAGATGAGATGATTTCTGGACTCACATTTTATACTGGTAAGGGCCGAGGCTGCTGAGCACCTTGCAGAGGCAGATCCTGGAGCTATTTATGAGGGGCATTCGCATATAGTCATGATTTTAACCATTAGCTGAAAGAACAGTGCAGTCCCAAATGCATCAGCTAAAAGTGGTAGGAAAAGGAGATTGTTTGCTGCTATTGACTGTGTTTAAATACTCAGTTCTCCAACAGAAAAGAAATCTGAAAAAAATAAAGCTTATAAAAAAATATTATATCCTACAAGAATAGCCTAGACACCTTTTGTGAAAGACAAATGGTTTAATTATAAACTGAGGCTGCTCAGAGTACATTCTTCTATCGTTGCTACTGTGATTTTTGGAGCTGTGGTTTGTGGCTATTCTTTTTAATTTTCATTTTGGGTGGAAGGCAGCTCTGTCTTGAGAGGAAACAGGAAAGAAATGAGGCCAGGATATTTAAGAGAAGACATCACACAGCAACTTCCTTCTTCCTATCAGTCATGAAATAATTAAGTAATAGCTCCACAATACTCAGCATTCACCTTCAGAGCTGGGAGAGTTACACAGACAAGACCACAGGAAACTCCATCTCCCTATAAAGTAAAGAAAATCACAGGACAGACTTCAAAATGCTGACACAGGCAGTAACTTGCTGCTCATAAAAAAAAAGACATGGTCAAAATGTTGGATAGAGAAGGGGTAATTAGTCAGATTACGAATTTCCTGAAATCTAAAGGCAGTGTCTGTTGATGTGCCCCCTTTCACGTGTCCTTTTGTCTGACTTCTCCCAGGCCCATTATCTAACCACACAGAGTATGTGGTTGGTTTCTTCCCCCCACACCTAGACTGAATAATGGGCAATCAGTAAAAACTTTCTGAGAAGATAACCCAAAACTGCATTTTCAAATGGCATAAAAACAATTAAGCATAACTAAGGATCCTGAGAAAATAATTTAATTTCACTGCATATATTTGATCCCATAGTTTAAAACCTGACTTTTAACTGCAGAAGTAAAGTTTAAAATATTTTTAAGTGGGAAGACACACATCCTAGTATTCTATGTACCAAAGGCCTGTGTCACTTAAGATGTAATGTGCAGAGTTGCTTATATATTTGGGACTCAAATTTAGATCAGGAAAAATGGAGCCATTCAAAATAACAACAGTGGGTGATGAGACCTGGCTGCCTTCTCCACTGAGGCAACCACCCTCAAGGATTCCTCAAAATAATAAGAAAATTGCCCTGAGAAGGAAAGTTCTGTCAGAGCTATTGCCATTTTCCTATCCCCTGATAAAGGACTGTTTGGTGCTCAACCACGTTGCCCATACTAGTGTGACTAAGTCAGTCTCCACATCCCTAGTTTGTATTTTTCTTCAGGCCCCATTTTGGATAGAACCAAGTGAACTTGCTGAAGTCTGGCTACTCATTTGGGTTTTTGTTGGAATTTTAAGAGTCTTGGACTTATCACGACCATCATCATAACAGGAGGATAGAAACCAACTTGGTGAAAGAAAGGATGACCACAGAAGAAGGCTGGCCTCTTATACCTCTGGGTTTGCTTGGAGGATGCACAGCTTCTCCAGGCTTCTGTTGACCTCACAAACAGGGCTTGTAATGAGGTTTCTCCATGAGGGACTCATTCACTGACACATCTCTGTACCTGAGGGAAACAAGTCAGGCTCAACAGCTCTGTCTGACGTGGAGGCAGAAACAAGAGGGTCTCATGATACTTGTATGACATTCCATCTGGGCTGAAATGCACGCAGCAGGAGGGCGTCCTGTGAGTCTCATGTTCATATGCAACACGGGATTATACCACCATAAACTATGATGGCTTTGTTTTTTATAGCTCTGACAGATATAGATATGAGTACCCAGGACAACAAGGGTAATTGAGTTTCTCTGCATTTGTATGTCATAGATGTTCCGCTCCAAAATGTCCAAAGATTATTCATTTTTTCTTAGACCATCTGCAAAATCCTAGAACAAATGCAAAAGCCTTTGGGTTGAAACCTAAAATGAAAGCTCATATTCTGCAAGAGGCAGAACAAAGAAGACCCTGATCATGGGGTTGAATTTCTAACACAGATGCTCCTTTTGGCTTCATTTCAGGAGGTTTTGAGTGCACGATACAATTAGGCAAACTCTTACCCAACATATCGCAGCACTAGAGCTCTACTGACTTGTAGATGATGCTCTGATCCTGCAGTGCAGCAGCCTCCTTCACACTGAACAAAACTGCACACAACCTTTTTTTCTCCCTGCTGTAGTTTTAGGAAAGATAAATATTGAAGTGGGAAAAAGTAAATAACTATTTCATTCTCACTCTAGATCTGGTAGCCACCCTTTGCTTATTTGCTAAGCAGCTGAAGTCCCATAGGATAGTTTCTGAGGCACAGAAGATGGTAGCTGATCACAGAAAACTAGATTGGCAGGCAGCTTGGGAGATGTTGTCCTTTCCTAAACTGGGACAACAGTGGAGAATTGGAGAATAGGAGAATACAGTAGACATTCTATTTCCCTTAGCAATAATCTCCTTCCCACACAGGGGAAAAACTATTCAGTCCTTCAGCATTCATAGTTTATCCAGTCAGGAAACATATTATTGCCTCATAAAATGGGGCACCTGTCTCATTTTCCATTAAATATTAACAGCAGCACCATAGAAATGAACTGTAATAGTTATTATAGTAATGCTCTGGGTAAATCTTATTAAAGTGTACTGTAGATGTCAACAAACAGAAAGAAAGTAGGAAAAATATATGGAAAATTGCAGATTGATGTGATTTAGACACCACAGTATCCTTTTGGCACAGGTAACAGTACCGAGTACTCCTTCATCCTTCAGTGCTGCACTATGGAACTGGTAACGCTTATCACTTCTGAAGTATCTTTGTTATCAATAGATAGCCTTTGCTTAGGACTGCAAATGGCCTTTTCAAGGTGCTTCTGTAGCAGAGGAAAGCCAGGTACAACCACCTGGAGCCAGTTGCATGGGCTGCAGGACAAGCACTGCAGAAATAGGGCCGGCACTCTGACGCCGCTCCCTGGCACTCTCTCTTATCCACTTAGCGGTGCTTGCTATATAAGGGACAGCCTGCCATGTCTGCCAGTGACTTACATCCCACACAATCTCCTTAGCTCCGCTGCCTGGCTCCTGACCTTTGTGGGCAGAGCACACGGAACCGGAGCTTTGAGAACCTTGCTTTAAAAAGTCACGTACTTCACTCTTCCCCGCTTCAGCCCACAGGAAGCGGCAGTACAGAAATACCACACTGAAGGCTGCTCCTGCTGCTTTCCAAGCCTGACCTTCCCATTCCTGTTCCCTGTGGACAAGTGTCCTGAAGCCTTCGGGTTGTGCTGGGAGTCTCCAGGCTTTCTCAGGGGCTTTCCTGTTGGTCCTGGGTTTAGCTGAGCTGGGAAATCTGCAAGAATAGCTTTTGTCCTACCGCTGCTGTATTCATGTTTCCCAGCCTTGCTGAAACAAAAGCGGCACAGGGAACATTTTCGGTGTTGCAGATGAATAAGATTTTCCTGGAACGAGTAAAAAGGTCAAATTTGATTCCCATCACAACTCCTGCGCATTTCTAGCTCGTGGGCCCTTTCTGAGACTCAGCCACTTTATGCTCAAAAGCCAACCACTGCCTTCTCACCCCACTTTAGTCCTTTGCACAGCAACTTATTTATAACACTCAAGCAAATAACTGGTTTATCTTACTTTTGTGGACCCAAATCAGTAACTAGTGCTGTAGATGTGAAAGACAGAAAACCAATGAAGACTCATTTTTGATGTTTCTTCATGTTTTTCAAAATTCCCAAAAGCGAAGCTTTTCAGATTATATGATCCTTAATGTGCTTTGTTCTCACCAGTGGTATCCAAATGGTGTGGCCTGGAACATAGTAAAGATTGAGCTGGGAAACTGAGATTTCAATTAAAATTCATGAGGTCATAAGCCAGAAAAAAAAAATTACAAATTAGCCCAATAATTAGCAATAGAATCTTAGCTGTACAGTACCTTCATACATTCTCTGTGTGTTATTTCGAAAGAAAGAAAGAAAGAAAGAAAGAAAGAAAGAAAGAAAGAAAGAAAGAAAGAAAGAAAGAAAGAAAGAAAGAAAAAGAAAGAAAGAGAAAGAAAGAAAGAAAGAGAGAAAGAAAGAAAGAAAGAAAGAAAGAAAGAAAGAAAGAAAGAAAGAAAGAAAGAAAGAAAGAAAGAAAGAAAGAAAGAAAAAGAAAGAAAGAAAGAAAGAGAAAGAAAGCAAGCTAGCTTTTTTAAGAAATAATTCAGAAATTTCCATTTTATTAAGTTCTATTTGTCACATGAATGTGGTAAATTCAGACTTTCATCATACCATATATCTACCATACAGGCCTTGAGGGGGCAAAGAAAATTTGTGGTGGGTAAATTCTGAATAGATAAAAGCTGCAGTAGGTTTTCCATACATTCTAGCAATCCTTAAAGGGAAGGAATATGAGAAATAATACGTGCCTGTCTAGTCTCTAATTTTTGCCTTGACAGAATTTATACCTGGGTATAAATTCTGGTATAGAATTTATACCTGGTATAGTCCCAGACTAAGCATTTTGTGGGAATAGAAGGGAAAGAGGGACTTCCACTGTTGGAAAAACAAGTTTTGTAGAGATATGGAGGGGGAAGTTAACAAGACTTGGTGCTTGAAGCTGATCAGGGACTTGTTTGACTTAGTTGCAGGACAGACTCTCAGGGATTATTACAATTATACAACTGATAAACACTGTTTTGGACTATCCCAGGAGCCAGGTGAATGATGACAAGAAGATTTACAATGTACGTGTGAATAAATAACCTTAAAGCTGCTTGTAGGGCAGCAGCTTTTGTTATTTGAGCCGCTTGTAGCATCACAGTATTTGTTCCTTTTAAGTATTTATCTGATCTGAAATTGCAAGAGGTGGTTGGTTTGCTGGCTTTTGTTTCCTTTTTTTTTTTCCTAATTGCTCTTCAATGTTATCCTGTTAAACATTTTCAGCCATCTAGTCCAGGTGCTACAGTTATGCAGTATAGCACAGCATGATAAAAAAACAGAGCAAACAACTTGCAAAATAACTGCAGGCAGACCTACCACTTACCCAAACCAGCCAGCAAATTTTTTCAACAAATGGTATTTACAGGCAAAAGTAGGAAAGATTTCATGACTGGTGAGCAGTCCAGAGAAAAGACAGAATGTCACAGAAATGTATGCAATGCTGGCTTCAACAATCTTCAGTGATACTTTTCTTCCAATATATGTTATTTATACACTATTGAACTTGGCCTTAAAGTAGAACAAGATCCCATCAAGTACATTCTTTACCTTCATAGAATTTATATTCTGTCACTAAAAAATAATATTAATGGATACAACAGTGTTTTAGATAATAAAGTTCAGTTCTAGATTAATGAGGAGCATGTATCAATGTTATTTTATACTGGAATGGACAAATTTAAAAGGATTTTCTTTCCACACAAGACCAGTGTTACATTTAATGCCACAAAGACCTCACACACTTGTCAAAAATGAACTTTAATTTCTGAAAAAGCTGTTTCTTAGAAAATTATTTATACATAGTTAGAAAGACAAAAAAGGGAGGCTGAACAGCTGAGTTCTGTGTAACGGCTCTGAGACTGAAAAATGTAAACAAATAAAAAAATAGAAGCAATAATACAGTTCAGTTGTGTCTAATGGCAGATAATGTTGGTGATAAGTACTGTAATATGTTCTGCCTTCTTATCTGGAAAGACCACAAATAATGACTAACTACTGATAAAAATAACAATTCCCTTTGCAGACTCTCTTTTTCCCCTCCAACTCTATGTGGACTCTGTGAACAAGAGCCCTGTGATGATGATGACTTCTGAGTAACTTACGTGTTGTCTTGGAATAAATTTTTTAATTTATGACTGTGTTGATTACCCTGGATGAAGGGGAAAAAGCTTGAAGCTCCCAAACCCCCACCGCCTCTGCTTTTTCATCCTCCGATATTTTATTTTCCCAGCAGCCCAGCTGTACTCTCCTCATACTGTGTGTATTGTTGGGATTATCTTCAGCCATGTGAACTATAAACATGGCTCACTGCAGCCCAGCTAACAGAGTGGCAGAGGGCCAAGAAGGAAAATCATCCTCTTCATCTGAGAGGCATCTGGAAAATGGTCCCAGAAAGGGTCTTTCCCTCGGTCTGCTGGAAGTTCTCTGACACCACAGTGACAAAGAAAACCCCTCAAAATAAGAGAGGTGTTATTGTTTCTAGGTGATGGAATACTCCTAGGTAATCATCATGACCACAAGGATTTTGGTTCTAGATGGATTTTTTTTTTAAGTTACGAGAGAAAGACAGACTTGTCCCCATTTCCCACCAGAGTCAGGGATGTTGTCCAACAACACATTTTCAGAGATTAAAAAGCAAAACTAGAGGTACTTATTTTCCAATCACTATGAATTCAGGGAACATAATCCCTCTGTGTCTCAGGTCCATCACTTGTAAACATGGAAAGTAAATCTGCACACTGATTTGTAATGCGTCCTTGTAGCTATAATGTCCAGTGTTGAGCCTACTGCTACAGAGAAGCATTTTATTTTACTGAAGTCTACCTGGAATAAGGATAACAACAACAAAGGTTTGAAATCACTTAACACCCCTGGTGGAAAACTAATTCTTTTCAAAATTATTGTGTAGTAGAGGACAAAGTGGAAATTAAGAACATAGAGAGCTCTCTGTATCTGTGTCTGTGGTGATACTGATATAACAAGGCGTACCAGGGCTAGTCCCTAATTAAAAGAGAATAGTTGTCTGATTAATGGGCAGCACCAGATGGCATCAAAGGAGTTGCCTTTTTTAGCTTTACTTAGCCATTCTTCAAAAATGCTTATTTCAGGCTGTGATGAAATTTTTTTCCTTGGGTATCACCTATAAATTTATGTTCCCTCCGCAAATTTCTCAAGTGCCTCAGAAGCAGGTTCAGAATAAAGCAGCTTGACCTTATTGACCTTATTGGGAGTAGTCATTAATGCTCAAGCCACATTTTCACTTCCTTACATCACATGCACTTTCTCTTTTGGTGAAGGAGAAAGGAGGACTTCATCTTCAGCCCTGGCTACCCATGTGCTGTGCCGCGAGACTGATGCTGGAGCCAGCAGTGCCGGAGCATGTGTGGAAGCCCTGTCTCCAGCAACCCTCAGCACGTATCTAAACTTTAGATTAAAGGTCAAACTGTGCTTCTGCTTTTTTCTTGACTCAGAAAGCCAATGTCCTCAGGCAGGCAAGCTATTTTGTTGTATTTCATCAGTTAGTGGAAAGCAGCTGTACTGCTTAGCATAATTAACGAGGAGGTCAGACAGTAATGCTTTGTATACAGTAGTGTTATATGCAGCACTAAGGCAAGTAATTACCCATAAAAACACTATGTTGTAAAAAGAGTGGGGAAAATCCCCCTCCCCTGAAAAGGAAAAAAACGGGAGCACAGTACTTCCTTTTAATCATCACTAAAAACATTTCCCCTTCAAGTTCTTCAAGGCCAGAAAATCATTGACCAAAATATTCAGGAAGTAATCCACAGCAGTACTCATTACTGTTTATTGAAAATTTGCAACTGACTGTTGCAAATATACATGAAAAATATCCATGTAAAAGGAAGGCAGTTGCACACCATGCTGTATTTACTACCCCACCTGGTGTATCCAAAGGTAGTTTTAAAGATATTACAAGATGAAATTCCCAATAGTTTCCTGTAAGTTCCGTTCCAGACAACTATTTTGTTCAGGTTTTAGACTACAAAATAATATATTTCTACAGGCAGGTGAGAAAAAAGCCCCCAGTATATGCTCATTCATGATAAAATATTTCCTTCCCAACCAAGGCTCAAGCAGGAGTCACATTTTCAGAAATACTGACCAGGCTGACTCATTCTTCAGGAAACAGAGAGTACTGGAGAAAATGGCAGGGTGAATGGCATCCCTCTTAAGCTAAGACTTTACTGTTTAGAATAGAATAGAACAGACTGTTTGGAAGGTATCTACAGCACCCATCCAGTCCAACTGCCTGACAAATTCAGGGCTGACCAATTTAAAGCTCTTTGTTCAGGGCACTGTCCAAATGATTCTAAAACACTGACAGGCTTTGAGCGTCAACCACCTCCCTAGGAAGCCTCTTCCACTGTTTGACCACTCTCTCAGTAAAGAAATGTTTCCTGATGTCCAGACTGAATGTTCCCTGGTGCAGCTTTGTACTGTTGTCTAATTTGCGTTTGATCTTTTTTGATAGAAATGCGGTCTGGCTTCTGAACAACCCAAAGGTGGTCAAAGTGAGGATTCATGAGAAGCCATCTGATTCATTCCACTGAAGAGATGATATTCAGGTCCAATAAAAGATGTCTGGCTCTGCCCGGAGCATCTTCTCTTTGTACAACTTTTTACAGGAGATGATAACACAAAGTGTTTCTCACATGTTCCTTTGCTTAAGAAAGCTCTTTCAGTCTTTGCTGTAAACACGACACCTGGAGAGTGTGCTGCCAGACTTTCTCATGCTGACTAGTAACCTGCTTGTGTACGAAGGTGTCCAACAGGACTGGAGGATGCCAGGATCACAATATATATTACATAGGTTACAGCATTCAAACCCTCAGCAAGGGGCCTTATTCTGTGCCAGCACCGTGGACCAATGCCAGGCAGCACCTTACTCCATTTACAAGTACCGCTAATTTTGGTGAAGATGTACAGTACAATATGGATCAGTGCAGCTGATCTGAAAATATCTGGTCCTGTATAAAAATGTTAGTGCCCTATGTGAGAATGTACATTAACATATGAATTCCCCTGGAATCTTCTATTTTATACATTTTGTTCGAGCTTATCAGATGATACTACTTGAACACGTACCATGCTGCCTAAAAGTAAGAAATCTAGTCCTGTCTAGTCTGTTGGGGAGGTCACCCAGGCTCATCGACTATAGAGGAAATGGCAATAATTTTGAATCAGACACCTAATGTTTGGGTGGCCAAAGCTGGTATATGCATATGTATGTATGTATATATATATATGTGTGTGTGTGTGTATTTATAGTGGTTTTATTTATATTTATGTCTCATATTACATATGTATTAACAAACTTGTATTATACAAATCTTATATACATATGTTTCAGCATTTACTGAAATCCATATAACAAGCCATTTTCCCTGTAGCCTATTACTGCAAATACAATATACCTGTCAAAACTTGTAACACACATTGAATGGCGTTCCACACTTTTCTTTCCTGACTCTTCTTTTGATCTGCAGAAAGTTACCTGGCAACTAGAATTAAAAGGATAAATAAAATAAAGGGTAACTGGTGCTAACTGGCTTTGCAAAGGGCTGCAGAGACCTTAAGCATGTTTCCCAGGCAGGGCAGTCACTGTCTCCCAGTCCCCAGTGTGGGGAAGGTGGTACTTTAACACTTGTTACAGAGACTTCTGCTCACCATGGCTGGGACATCAGCTCAAATGGGAAGAGCACCTGGGAGTAAACACTCTTGTTGTGATGTGCTCTGTGAATATTTTACTTCAGAAACACTTTCACATCATGGTGGCTTTGGCATGTCTGTGATTGCCTTGGGGGCTGCAGAATCAAGCTGGAGCTTGGGTTGTGGGGTATTTTTGCTGTTGGACCCTGGAATATTAGGCAAAATCCTCAGGCACGTTTTTCAGTGCACTGAAGAGACATGTTAATATTTCAACCTAAGACACAAAGTTAATAATATCCTAGGCTCTTGGACTCCCTCCTCACAGAGACAAATGCTACCCACACATTCCTTTGCCCAACACACAGACAGTCATAACTTGGTGATTAGCATGGTTCCAAGGTCTGCTGAGATAAATCACAGAAAAGCACTGCATTGCTTTATATACACTAATAACTTGAAGCAAGTTAGGAATGCAAAGAAAGCTGTAGGAAAGAATCTTTCTAATGAAAAGCTCTCTGTCAAAGATAACGGCAAGGAGCACGAGTGACAGATAGCACCAGCAAAATACACAACATAGAAGAACCGGGGAGGAATCTGAAGCCCAAACAGTCAAAGATATAAAGGCAGTTTATAAATTCTCAGCTGATTCTACCATCTCTGAGACGTGACTAATATGGAGACAATAACAGTATGTGGATGCCTCAGGGAGAAATAAAATGGTGCTGGGAAGGGAAGTGGTGTTTGTAGTTTCTAAAGTGAAAACCAGTAGTGTCTGTTTATTTTTTTTTTTTAATTAAGCATCATTATCTTGGGGACATTGCAGATTTTAAGAAGTAAACACTCTCCTGGGAATGGTAAAAATTGGTGTTATATGTGAGCAGCATCCCTACAAAAAAAGCACAATTAACACATAGGAGAAAAGGAAAAATTGGGCATTCATTTGTCCCTTGAAGGATATCTGAATTCATGAAAAGGATAGTTAACTGTCCTGAAGTGTAGAATAAAACAGGCTTGTATCTTGGCTTGTCTGCTATAATGCAAGGCTAACAAAAAAAAGGAAATAAAAGGCCTCATTTTATACAGAGGTTGCATATTTTGCATGCAGCATACTGATTCGTGTTTTCCACTAGATTTTCCCCTCTCAGAAACAAGAACATACAAAATATTGCCTGTAGATGTATTCTGGTTGCTGCTTCTTTGATTGTAAAGCTGAAATAATGTACCCTCCAAACCCACTAATATTTCTATTGTGACCAGACTTGTCCAGAGTTTTACAATCCTAATTAGTTTCACAGTTGTCTTGTTGTTTTCCTGTACTCCCCCTCTGTCGGCTCATCACCATCTGCTGTTGTCCATGGTAAGATCTTAAGGGAAGTACCATCTCTTTGTTCTGCCTCTATACAGCACTTCATAGAAATAGCTCATTATGGGAATCCAAGGCTGAAATTCCTAAACACCATGGCAATAAATGTAGTGTACGGAAAGAATAATGAGTCTCAGAAACAGTAGAGAAATGCCCAACTCCTGGCTTTTGGGTAGTGTCTCCTGCTTTTTGACTCTGTCTTTTGTTCCTGTGCCATTTCTGCTCAGCCCATTACAAGAATTGCTAGAAGGAGTTAGATGAGCACACAGAGCTTGGTCACAATGGAGCCATCATTTGGGGAAAAAAGGCAATGATGGATGTGGGAACAGGAAAAGTGAACATCAGAACAAATCCTCTTTCAAACTCACACGTGCAAATAGGGAAACATCACCTCTGTCACTACCTGTACTTCAGACTGTCTGCTTGAGGCTTTTGTTCTGTTTTTAACAAGTCAGAAACTTTTAAATGAAGACACATTAGGTGCTAGTCTGTCCCAACAGGGAATGTATGTCGATGTGGTCAGTGACAGTGTACTAAAATGTAGGATTAGCTCTAAGGATCAGCTCTCCTCATTCTTCAGCAGCTCTTTCTCTCTCCAAGAGCAGTGAGTAGCTCGGCATAATACTCAATGGATGCTTCCTTCTTACTGCACTTCTGTCCCCTATTTCTCACAAGATCTTTATGTTTGTTATTTGTATGTACCAAGAACATAAGATCTGGTTCGTTCAGTAACTGAAAGAACTGATGACATAGGAACAACAAAACATAAATATAATTTCATCTGGTAAGTTATGGGTGGCCAGAACTGGGACCTCTGCAACTGAACTCTATTATAAATTCTTGGGGTTTAGGGGTCAGGGGGTTGCTTAGATTTCTGATGAAGGATATGGAAAGTCTGAATGAAATGGATATTTTTCACTATTACTTAATAGAAAAGGGTAACATTGCTGAGGCAGGTTAGTTCAAAGGCCTTGCTTGGATGGAATGTGAAATGTGATCAAATTGACTCCAAAATCTGAGGTTTGTGGCTATTAGAAATACAGCAGTTTGGGAGGCAGTCTATTGAACCTCAGTGAATGGGTTTTGGCACTTGAACAAGTCAACATAAAATGATGAAACTAAATATTCAGGAGGACTGGACTTTCAGAATTCCTGAAGAGACATTAATTTTCATAGCTGTTCATTTTACATTGTGGTCTGCGGTATTCAGTTGCTCATAAAAATCTTCTAAGTAAAATTGCATTTTCAAATAAGGCTGAACTTGTTATTTGTGAAGTTTTATTAATACTTAATCAATTGTTACAAAGTTCATCAAGTCAGTACGTTGCTTATTCCCACAGTTCATGCCCAATTTCAGCATTCTCTCATAAAGTGCTTATACCACACAACATATTCATTTATAGGACCATCATGTCAAGCCTGTAACCTTCTTTTAACCCTATAAAATTTATAAATACATCATTACTATAAAATATAAACTTGCTGGGTATTTTTTTAAATGTTTAGCATATCCACTTTTTAAATGAATGTCCAAATCTGTGCTATTGTCTTAAAATTATATGACCACTTACGTAAGTTACAGCCCTGTTCTGAAGAACTGGATATCTCTGCAACACATGCAGCCTGTCTCAGTGTAGGAAATTGCTGGGTGATGAGCAAATGCTAAGGTCATACTAGTTAGTTATTTAAGGTGACTTTAAAAGACCAAAATGACTACTCAAAAGATGACAGTGTTCCCAGGGAAGCCCCTAGCAGGGGTAACACAGCAACCCATTGTGCAGGGCAGCAATTAGGAGTGCCAGTGCTGACTGGAACCCTGGGATTCATTGTTCTTACTGATTTTCAGGTCATTCCACCCAATGGGCAGATGCTGGGGAAGTCATAATAGAGATTACCAGTTTGGGGATGCCGCTTCAACAGAAGACCATGGGTTAGTGGGGGATTTTCACTTCCCTGGACTCTGCTAGAGGAAATAACTGCTTTTGAGAGGCAAAGCTAACTACAATGAACACAAGAATTTGGTGTTGTGTTTGGGGGGATAATTACCAGTGTGCCTCTGGCACCTTTGGGGAGCCATCTGGGCTCACATTCCTTTCCCTCCTCACACCCTGTGATCACTGGGGTAAAGACCATCATTACCTGTTCCCTGCAGAAGTGCTCCCAGAAGGTACCAGCAGTTGCACCTAAAGCCTGTGGACACTTGAAAAACTTCAGAGCAGCAGTAAATGTCCAGAAAATGCTTGCAAGCAGTTTGGCAAGCCAGCTTCAGGCACATTCCCGGGAGCTGAACGCTTTCGGTACCTCCCTGTCTGTGTTGGCCATTCTCAAAGGTCAGCATGGGGCTCTCGGCAGGGTGTGAGAAAGGAGGAATTGGAAATGAAAGGCCTCCAAGTTCTGCCATGGAGACACTGGTTGGTAAAACTGATCTTTCTCATGAAGTAGGGCCCCAGTGCAAGAGAGGTCAGCGTACCCTATTGACACACTCCTCAGGGAGCTGGTTTTGTTGAGCAATATCAGCACATTCAGACCATCTTCCTCCACCTGAGATGTTTCTCTCTTCCCATTCCTTCTATCTTGGACCACACCAAATTGGGGCACCTGTGTGCTCTCCTTTCCTTCTTTTATCTTATTTTTTCGGCCCATTCAAGCTGCCATAAGGTTTTCCTGGCAGCAGCACAATGACCATTGCCAATGGGGTCGGGGCAAGGTGCAGTTATGCAGGGGAACACACTGGGGGCTGCCTCAGTCTTCGCCTTCACCCTGCATCAGGATCCTCACTGGGCAAGGCAGCCTGGAGAGCAGTGTCTGCCCCCACTGCTGAGGGATTACTCATGTAGCTCATGGGAACAGAGCAGGCAGATGGCATGGAGGCAGTGCTCAGGAGCGTAGTGACCTGAACCAAACCCAAGAGCAGTGGCACACAGCTACCCTGACTGGGTCTCCAAGTGTGGAGAAGGCACATGAGAGTCCTTGAGGGGACAAACAAGCTGACGGACACTGAGAAGAGAGATTCCTGTGGCTGCCTGAGGCAATACGGAGACTGCAGCTGAAAGATGGAGGATTTGCACTAGAAAAAGGGCACAAAAAGTTGGAAAAGGTCAAAAAAGGGAAACAGGAAAGGCTGGGAAGGCTTTGCCTGATAGTAAATGACATAAGGATGCTGATCTAACTATGTAACAGTGAATGTAAGCAATTGTTAGCACAATTTACTGCAGAACATGGTCAAATCTAAATCACCTGAAGCCTTTAATTCAAACTATCCATGAAAAAATACAAGACAGCTGGAAAAAAACTTGAAACCATGAAACAACAAAATGATGTTCCATGCCCTGAGTGTTGGGTAATCCAAAGATGTTCATACTGGCATCTCAGAGGCTAAACATGTTCTACATCTTCATTATGAGCAACATATCATTCTTAGCTAAACTAATACCTGTGAGCTGAGCAAATTCCTTATGCTTGTAAGAAAACATCTCTAATTTCAAGCCAAAGCTTGTTTTTTGTGCCTATGTTTTGCAAAATTTTTCACTTGCTGTACAATAGGTCATGAGGAGGCAGGAAAATTTGTGCTCATGATCTTATATGGGTGTTTAACTCTGCAGTGGTAAAGTATTTACTTGTAGCAGATGGAATGAATATGGGAGAACATCTAATGTGGTAATTGACGCTAAAACCTAAGGCATTAATTAAATGTGTGTTCTACTTAAGGAGTTGAATAAATGATGAGTGACAATTAAAAATGATGTCTTTATAATTATTCCAATTCCTATTTATGAAAGTGGAGTGTGACTGCATATTAAAATATGATTGAAGGTTTGATGACTCCCTATTCTTTCACAGTTAAAACGTTTGCAATTATTTCTCCCTCAGATTAGAGCAATGCATAGTGATGTAAAGTAAAACAGCGTAGGCTTGATTCTCCAGTCACTTAACACAGGTTTTATATTGGCATATGGTGACTCCCTTAAGCAGAGCACTCCTCAGTTAGGGTGATTTGAAAGGACAATTAAGCTCAGCATGCTAAATACTGCAAATTCAATATGAACATCTGGGGATGCATTTAAGGATCAATGATTCATTTTTTAAAATAATATTTGGTTAGGTTTGGAAAGTCCGCTGCCACTGTAAGAGTGGAGATTTCTCCTTCCTGATGAAGCAGTGGGAAAAATCCCTTTCCTTCACAGGGCAGAAGATTAGCCTATTCATAGACGTCAGGGTCCTTTCCCTCAATCTGCATGTGTCTAATATATCTCTTTGAAAATACTTAATTAGTATAGCAGATTTAAACTTTGCCAAGGGGCTGCATACGACTGCCTTCGGATTACGTTAACTAGAAGTTATAATTGGTTGCAGTACCAGGAGATGTTCTGAACCCAATTCTCCTACACTTCCACAATGACTCTCTAACATTTCCGACAGTGGAAAACTCCCTTCTCTCACCAAGTTTTCAATACTCCTCACAATCACAGCCAGAGTTGTTTGGGGTTTTTTTCTTGCCTATTATGTAGCCATTAGTAGCCCTCATTTTCATTTATTCTTCAGAAGCTGTACTGCAAATATTTTTATTCAGGAGCAGAAGTTTGATTTCATATTACACCTAAGATTTACAAGGTAGAGAAGATGAGTCCTTCCTTTATTTGAATTTTATTTTTCTTTATTTCTACTGTTCATATTCTTTTGCCTTTCTTTCACCCTCTGTAGTTGTTGTGGATATGCTGTGGAACCAGCAGTTCCTATCTTTGAGGAGGCAATAAGCTCAAGGCTACCTGGCAAAGCTGTTGATTATTTTCACTGCAGTTCTGAAAAGAAAGAAAACAAAAAGTGTGTGTATGTGTATATATATCTACAGGTTTATTTACACTCTAAAGATAAACATTCACTGAAGCTTTATATCCAATGCCAAGCTTGAGAAGCTGGTTTTTGTGCTTCAGTCTTTCCTAGCACCCAAGGCAAAGGACTCTACCCTTGTCTGCAGAGCAGCAGCATCCTTGCATCCTCTTCACTTGCTTCTCTCTGGAGTGGAAGGGAGGGTGGCCAAAAACCTGCTTCATCTGTCTGCTTTTCATCCTCTGGTAATATTACCAAGCCTCTCTTTTCAGACTCCATGGCTCACTTCTCTTCTCCTATTTATATTTCCTCAGCAATTTATTTTACAATAAAAATGCTACCATCTCCCACCTTGAGCCTCTTTGCTGCTGTCCCACTCTGATAGGCACCCGTCTGCTCCTGCGTGCTGCTGCAAAACACCCTCCCTCCCTGCCCCATCTTACACCCTGTACAGCTCTCCTTACTCTTTCCAGCTGCTATACAAGCATTTCTACATTTTCATTTTGTGTTTCTGTTTGGAAAGCATCTTCTCTTTTCCAGTCCATTAGCAGATCTCAGACATCTCTTTCTTTTGTGTTGATTCCCCCAGTCACCTGGTGCATTGCAATACATTAGGTCTCTGTTTACCTAGTTCAATTAGCTTTTATTCTGCTCTGAATTGGATTTTAGCCACCCATAATTTGTGAGTATTTAGAATTAGATATATTTTGTAACCCATTTGAAAAACAAGGATATCAAGCTTCCAGATGGCATAAAATACTGGTTTCTGGATTTAGTACTTCTCAAGATAGAACCTGTTAAAATCATGCCTGACTGGAAGGGTGGAAGAAAAGCAAGAGGGCAGTCCAAGCACTGTGCTTCTGGGTTTTGTTTTTTCTTTTTGTTTTCCTTCCAAGACGGCCTGTTACAGGTGAGTTACATGGAAATAGGCAAAGAAGATCAGGCCTATCAGTTCCAGTATGCATAAGATGCATCTAAGAGATGGTCAGGATGTGCACAAAAAACTAACCAGAGGCTCAGAGACTTCTTTCTCCTTTTCTCCTTTTAAACAGGATGAAACAAGATGGTGGAAGTGCTGACATTACAATTGGCCATGCTGGTTTTATTCATGTCATAATATAAATTCACCATTATAATCTTATTAAAAATAAACAGCTGCATAATTTAGGATTTATTTTTGTTCAATATATGTTAATGCTATGAATTATACCTAAGTCACAAAATAAGGTGTTTTTTAAGATCAGCTCTCCATGGCTCATTCAACCCTTAAAAAAAACCACTTTGCTTTTTGCTAGTGCCACTACATTTTGATCTTTCCTCACTTCTAGACTCCTTCTTACTTTACAAAGCTACTGCTCATCACCTTATCTCCCCTGCAAAGCTCCCCAGACCTTTAATCTGTTTAGTCCACGTGTAATGGACTTTCTCCTTTTTTAATAGGTGGAATTAAAATATTCTCACTGGCAGTCTTTCTTTCTCTGGGAATCTAGATCCCCATTGCAGCTTTCTCTTGATGTGAAGGCTTTCCAAGTGCTGCTCCCAAAAATGTCTTTTCCCCAAAGCAAAGGCCTTGGTATCGTGCCTGGCTTTCCTGCATCAGAACACAACTAATGAAACAATGTGTGAAAGAAAAATCTAATCTGAAAGTTCCTACCTCGGGAGGGGAAAAGTGCTTCTATCACATATGGCAGACATCCAGAGGAAGTCAGGGGATGCTAAGTATCAAAGAGAGTAACGCTGCAGGATTTTGGACACTGCAGAGAGTAAACACCAAAAGTCCATCCCTTGGCTGACCACAATATGACTGTGCATGGAGGAGAGAAAGCCACCAACTGGCAATCCCACTGAGCAGATGTCCTACAAGAGAAAGTCTTTTATCTTGTCACCTGCTGCGTCAAAAACTCCTCTGACGGCTCAGCACTGAATGACCACAGGAAGAATCTCAATTACATTAATGCCCATGTTTCCTTCACAGTCAGGCCTGCCCGGGAACTATGATATACCAGGCTACTATCAGCCACTTCCCAAAAGCCCCATACTATTGTACATGAGCCGTCCAACCCCAGAAGCACGTGCTGCAGCACAGCTGGCAAAACAAGGCAGACACATGGCAGCCTTTCATTCAGTGATCCTGTTTTACAGTGTTGACAGAGGAATCTCTCCATGTTCATTTGCCAGTCTGCTGTCAGTATTGTGGTATTTATATTACAGATGCATTTACATAATATTTATGTATTGGTACTGCTTTCACTAACCGGCTTTCCCACCCGGCAGTTGGCAGTGAGGCTGGCACCCAGCAATCGCAGATTTAAATGATACTGTTGTGCTCTTTGAGGCAACAGGTACGTACAGTTTTGGTGGATGTAAAGGCCTGGTAGTAAGGTAGGCATGTGCTAGTTATGCCTATTTATCTATGCAGACATACTAGGCTAAGGGAATCTTAAGAAGTTTAAAAATGCATAAAGCCTGATGGCAAGTCAGAGGATCGCTAACGTTGGGTAGAGCATTATCCCTTCCAAAAGTTAGACGTGCTGACAAATTACTGCTCTAAACTAATAGCAGTGTTGAAGACCTCCCTGCTAACACTATCAGATAAATACATCTACAATCTCTGCTTCCCACATTTGACACTTCTTAAGTGCTTGCCTACACAATGAAGTTGTTCTTACATTGATTTTTAAAAATGTCATTTGGTTTATAAGTGATTTAGTTTAACATAGTTTAAATAGATTCTTTTGAAAAACGTGTTTATATAAAACTTCAAATGTATGCACGAATAAAAATTCTACAGAAACCAACACCATCCAGGTTCTGACTTGGACAGAAGTTGGATTGTTGCATGATTTCCAGTCTTGGACTCAGATGAAAGTCTGCGCTTTGTTTTGGGTTTTTTTAAATAAATGAAAATGTCTCTAGGCATTTTAAATTAATGCTAAATTTTTAAAAATGATATATATATCTGTGTGTGTATATATATATATAGGTTTATATACACACATATATAGACATATTTTACTTCTGTTGACATAGCTAATGCTTTTATTAGATGTCTTTATCTGCTTAGAGACATTTTCACTGAATAAAATGAAGAGAAGTGCTATCTGAGACACTCATATAATCCTAGTATTTCTAGATTGAAGTGCTTTCCTCTGTGAATACAGAATGTTTAACAATTCCTTATCACTGATATGGTTGTAACTGATGTGACATATCCATTCTCTGTTGTCCATCAGCATTCTAACACCAAGGTTAAATCAGAATTGACACAAGTGGGATTTCTCCTGTTCTGTGATGTAGAAAGAATAGCCAGTCATGGTTTGTATAAATTACTTCATAGTCACAGTTATATACAATACAGTTTCCTAATGAGGCCAATTCCCTAGGCAACAGCCCAAATCTGTAAATGTCTAAGCACAGAAATACAGCCAGCAGGATGTCTAATTCAGTTGAACTCAATGGAGATGATTTGGTACTCATAATCACCTCACCTCCAAGAGCTGTATGCCTGTTTTAAGCAAGGTATTGAGAAAGAAAAAGGTATTCAAATACTCATTTTCAGGGAATTTTTTTAAAACCTCCTCATTTGCCCTGAGTATCTTACTGTCCATGTTTTGAAAAATTGTTTCTCTCCTGAAATTCAAAACAGCCTTCAAGAAAAACAACTAAGAAAGTAAACTGAAGAAGCCTTACAAATATTTAATACAATGCCTTGTGGTTTGAGCAACCAAAGAAGTCTGCTTTTGACCATTTTATGGTTCCTGAAATAAAAAGAAGTGTCTTTCAGACCACATGTCACGAGCTGATTTACTTTTCCTTTAGCTTGTCTCTCCATCATTCCACTTCTTCTCTCCCACATCTCTATTCATCTGTGTGAAAAGGTTTCCATTACAAATCAGTAGGATATTTTGTCCTGTCCGTCCTTTCAGACAACTTGATATGCACTTTTGCATGGGTAGCAACAAATGCAGGTACTGCACCTTGATCAAAGTGAGCCCCAATTGACTTCTTACAAGAAGACCGAACAGCAATGAGATAACTACACGTGAGGATGATTCAGCTTGCTCTGTGTCTGGGGCACCACAAAGTTTGGCTACATCCTGACAATACTCATAAGTCTGAAACACATCAATCATTGGACCTGATAATTGCTGGTGTAAGTCACCACAGCATTACCGGGAAACCTCTGTGAAATGGCCCCAAGATAGAAGGAAAATAGACTTCGGAGCTATTCCTGTACCACTGCCTCCCAGCCATGCCGAGTACTGCTCAGCCCATCCCTGTCCGGGAACGGGTGCCACAGCAGCTTTGCAAGGGCAATAAAAAGAGCAATCAATTTTTACTCCTCCTAAAGGACAATGCAAAGCATACACACCTCAAACCCAAGCTTTAAAATAGACAGTGAGAAGGTTTTACTAGGTCATAAATGTGTGATTCATTACAACCTGTGTTACATGATAGGACAGAGCTCACCTATGTGTTGGTTGCACTTTCGTTCCCAGTGAACCCACAGCATGTAATATCAACCTGCTAGACATGAAAACAAAAAGAAGCTTGAGGAACTTACAGGTACATTGCTCCCTATCTGTCAGAAAACTGCCTAGGGAAATGAGGTCAGCTATCTACTCAGAAATGTTCATGCTTGAACACGAGGGAGCCGAGATTTGTTTCTCTGAATTGCAGGGGGTTTGGCCTTCCTTACAATGAAAAAGAAGGAAAATTCCTTATGCACTTTCCTCAAGGTAAGGTCAGCAGCTTTACAAAGCACAAGGATATGTGAAGCAGAGGGACTTGCTATTTGAGCTGATAAAGTTACTTTTAAGAGTTTGCAGTGTTTATTTGTGTGGTGGTAAATGAAGGACTAAAAAATGGACCTGTTTGGTTGTGCCTGAACTATCCTTCCACTGCCTGTCATTTAGCTTTGACTATCCTACTGCCAAGACCATGATCCAGTGGAGACACATTATCTGATACAAATGTGTGTTATCAGGAATAAAAAGAAATTACTTTTCTTTAGCTGTATAGAGAGACTGGTAAGGATTTCTGCTCATAGTATGATCTTGAATCTCAGATTGGGAGCATTTTCTTTGCTGCTCAAGTAGATTTGAACTGCCACTTAGTAGGGGAGGAAATTCTCCTAGATCTGACTAGTGTCTCTGCTGTACTGTCAGTTTGCACATGAACTCCTTTTAGCTAATCGTGAGCAAGGGATAAAAATAAATAGCTATCGAAAGAAAGCCTCTACAATTATGTCTCTTTGGAACCAGAATATCCTGGACCTGCTCTCTCCTATGCAACATGCGAAAAAACCCTCTAATTTTGTCCCCTTTCTAACTCCTATAAAGATAGGAAGGAACAAAATCTGTTCTTCTATATAAAATTAATAGGGGAGGTTACGGAGAGTTCTCCAGCAGATACAAATGGAAGAGGCTTTTGAGGGAAAGCCCTTCCACCTTAAAGGCCTCTAGTAGGAAGATCCTAAAAATTGCAACAGAATCTAGATGACTAACTACTGAGGTTGTTTGAGGACTTAGCCACAACACAAATATGTAAAGACTGCAAGGTCTAAGAACTAATCATCACACAAGGAAGAAACAGTTTTTTGTTTTCCCTGTTTAGCTTTTATGGGTCGTCTGTCACTGAACTGTGAACAAGTCTGGGAAAGCTGGGACTCTTCCATCTCTCATATTTAAAGTCATGGTGTCCAGCTCTGGATTTGGGTGGAGAATTAAGCCTTTCATTGTGGGGCAACTCACTGATGGCTGGAAGACATTAGAGTTGTTGACATCTGTAAAGTATTTCAGAAATTACGAGGATATATAGTGATGAGCAACACAGAGGCCACATCAGACCAGAGCTTCATAGCCACCCAGGAGTTGCGTAATTGAGGAAGAAATGTGGATTCTTTCCAGAGGATGTCAAATCAAGTCCATCTGTACCGAAGCAAGACTGAAAAATGTGCATTGTATTCAAGCATCAATTCGAGCAAAAGCTCCGTCAGAATTTCCCTTTTACAGCTCTGTCTGATGTGTAGTTCTGCCTTTACTCTGATAGGCTCCTTTACACTTCTGTAGCATACATTTCTCAGTTATCTTTAACAAGGACAGATTTAAATCCACATATTAAATTCCACTTTCCTTCTGCTAATTCTTCTACTGTTCCATTTGCATTCCTCCCTCTTTTTTCTTTGTTGCCTTTCCTAGGGAGGTGGGAGAGCTAATTAAATAATACTCTTATTATTGGGAGGTAGGAACATGTAGCTGAAAAGCATGGGCAAGACAAGTATTTAGCAGAGGTATTGTAGGGTCTGGGTGGGAAATGCCACTTCATCAGAAGTCTGGGACCTCATAGGTTTCGGGCAACAATGGTTTCCTCCTCAGGTCCTGCTGTTGCACCCACTGTAGGGATTCCCCACTGGATGTCTGGTCCCTCACGGCTGACCACAGAGTAATACTCTATTGTGGGTTTGCAGGAGCCTGTGCTGTTTTGCAGCATAAGGGAATGCATTCTGTATGCCGAGTTGCTACCCTTCATACTGCATTTTGATTGCATCTCACTTCTTTCCTGCCCCTGCCCCATTCACTGAAGTGGTGATTGCAAAGCTGCCATCGTAGATTTCCTGGCTTGTGTCCATGTAAATGAGGTGTAAACTCCCAGCAAACAGGGCTGCCATAAGTTTAGCCATGTCTGATGAATACATTGATGAGCCTGGGTAACCAAGACAGAGGAAAGCAGCAAAGGAGACTGAAAGAGCTTACAGGAACCAGCATTGGAAAAGTGTCACTTAGGATGTCAGGCTTTGATTGCACAGCAGATTATGATTTCTGTATTACTATAGCAAATAGTTTCCACCTCTCCTACAATGGTTCTTTTATTTGTGTTAGAGGTTTTTCTTTGCCATGGATCTACTTTCTCACATAAAAGCCATCATCTAGAAATTAAATTCCCTTTTCTCTTCAAAGAGAAGAGACAGGCAGCCCATCCATTTTGGGGGGAAAGGAGGTTACAATCAGATGATTTTCCTCTCTCACTAGATTTTTTTCTTTTACACAGTCATGCAGGACTTGCAAAAACAAGGGGAACTGTCTAGCTAAAGAGTAAAGACACTAAAACTTAAAATATCAAGAGAGCTGTCAAACGTGTTGAGTAAGTGGGGAGGAGTAGAAATTTTCTTCTAATCTCTTTCAGCAATTGTAAACACATCTCACTTGCAGCAGCACATCTTATCAACAGATGTTGGTTGTTCTTGTTTTTAATCGCTGCTGTCAATTTAGCTTCTAGCAATTCCTGCTGCTACAGCTCAATTGTACAAAAGGACACTTCTCCTCTAACCTCTTTTTGCTCTGCTATCCTGCCCTCTCTCTGGGTGTGTGTGTGTGGGGTGGGTGCACTTTCTTCGCAGCTTCACTTTCCTGCTGCCATGCTCGCACTGCAGTGTCGGTGTGTGGAGGTTGGTGGTGTAATCCCTCTGTGCTCAGTGTGTACCACCCATTCAAAGGATGAAAACTGTTTTCTCCCATCTGGTCCCAGTCCTGGAAAGCTGCAGGAAAACTGTATGGCAGGTGCTGCTTAAAGAAAGCTCTTCTCATGCTCAGACAGGATACCCTTTTTATCCTGCATAAAAAGTGGCAAAGTATTTTTCTCCACATAATCCTCTCAATTCCTGTCTATTTGCTGCTCTTCTCTTCCTACCCCCACCTCTGCCTTTTCTTTCTCCCATGGGACTGGCAGAATCTCAGAGGAAATAAGTAAAGCTTTCCTAATATAGAAGCTCATCTCTGAAAACACTTCTCATTCTGTTAATGGAGTTCTGGAAATGTTTCAGTTCTCTCCCTACACGAATACTTTATTCTTTTCCTCTGATAGCTGTCCAAGCACCAGTGTCATCAGTTTTCCTAGCTTTATTAGCTCATTTTGCAAAGGAATGCTCAGGCAGTCTAACAAAATAATAATAAAAAATTGGCTGGAGAGTTTTATAGCAATGTACTCTCTTTAAAAAAATAAATATGCATCTGGAGACATCTTTCTGAGACCATTTCTTTACAGGGGTTTTACACTTCACATATATTTATATGTGCTCTACGTACAAATATCAATGAAAGAAAACACAGGTTGCTTAGCAGATTTACGTGTGTTCCTTCCCCCTCCCTCTCTTGCCCTGATATATGTCTGGCCCAGGGCCCTTCTTCCAGAGTCTCTCCACCTATGATATCTGTGCTCAATATTTGCAAATCCACTCGTGAAATTTTATATAACAAAAGCATGAAATGCCTGCAAATCCTCTGCGTAGAAGGGAGTGCTTTTTCTGTGCCTCCCTCCCCCACAGTTGCACTAGTTCTGGGGAGAAGCATGGGAAGTGCAGAGCAGCAGACATGGAAACGTTCTTATTCTTCAACGAGAGTAGGGTTTTCCACCAGGGAGAAGGTGCAGCTTAGCACCAGGGGCAGGTGGATTCGCTGTGCCCAAAGCTGTTCTTACAGGCTGCAGCAGGGAGGGAGGGAAGCTCAGATACCCTCTTGTCCTCTCAAAACCCCAACGTGAAGATGGGGGCGGGGCAGGATGAGCAGGGAGCCTTCCATCCTCAAAATAGGAATTGTGGGGAGCAAGGACATGCTAAGCACGAATGCACGTAAGGGTGGGAAGTTGGTGGGAAGTCAGTGGGAGGAGGGAGAGCTCTTCAGAATGGTGGCATCTGAGGAGACTGTGGCTGAATGCAGAAGTATGGGTGGCCCATAGGAGGAGAAATGCCTGCATCTGCCCCAGGAGAGAACTACTTACACAGAGAGTATGAAGCAGGCTCAGTAAGTACATGCTCAAAATGCTCCACTTGTAATTTGGAGACATTCATTAGCACGGGCTACCTTCCCTGTGCTTCACTCTAGCTGCCCAGGGTTGTGCTTTCTTGCCTACCCTTTTCCAGACACAACAGGGGCAGAAATAGGAACTGACTGAGATGAGCACCACACAAGACATGGACAACTGCTGGCAGGCAGTGCCCGGTCCTAATGGCTTGTCCCAAATGCACAGGACAGGGGATAGGAGAAGACTTGCCTGGGATGGGCTTTCATTTCACACAATCTCTCCCAGGGACGACTAATGGATGTCCCAGTCAGAAAGAGCTCCAGATCAGCACATAAAATTTCCAGGCATGTTGCAACATCTGGTCTGTCTGGTACCCTTTCCATTTGTGACCCACGAGGACACCAGCAGGGCAGTTCCTTATCTGTGATCCACCCGAAACTAAAAGGGAGGGCAAGACGAAGAAACTGGATACCTGCTAGAGTAACTTGGTTGCATGAAGTGTAGTTTGGGAAATGAACTGGTCTTGATGAAGGATGGCTGTGCTGGCATCAGCATTTGGAGTGCAGATTTGGTGATAACTATGTGCACAGAGTACAGAGACAGGAAAAACCTGAGCCAAAAAAGTGTGTTCTCCAGCAGGAACACAGAATTAAGGTGCTACTTTTATGCTGCATTTTTATTAGTGGTATCTCAAAAATATCACTTTCAGCATGCCTTTTTCACTTCTCCCACAGAAGCATGAAAATTAACATCAGCTAACAAAATTTTCTATTGCTCTGGAGGAAATGTTGTTGAGAGCTGTTTATACATTATTTTTCTCATTTGTTGTTTGTTTTTTTTTTTACTTTATCAAAGTCCAGTCATATGAAATACCTGATTATTTTCCTTTTTTAAAAATTAATGCATTATTTAATTCTTTTTCCCCATCCCAGAGTTTAAGACACATAAAGACACACCTGAACAAGCAAAACACAAGACCCTTCATGCAGAGTCATTTCCCATCAAATTTCACACTGGGCATGACATGCCAGCTCAGATAGAATACAGAAGTGAAAGCCACGTGGTCCCAGCACACATCTCCCAGGCACAGGCAGCAAGCTTGCCCCCTGGATGGCTGGAGAACATCTTCACCGATTGGATTCTGCCATGAGTGAGAGAGGAGCTGTGCTGCTCATGGAGGTGAGGTGAGGTCACATTTGGGGGTTGAAATTCATTATTCCCTACCCGTCCTTTATTGCAACGGAAAGGTGTTTGAGTTCATGTCTTCTTTTGGCTGCTGCTGTGCCACCTGGTGTGCTCAGAAAGGTCCTGCTTCCACCATCTTTTGACACCAAGAGAGTTTATCTCTTGGTGTCAGCACCACTCCTTCCAAACCAAGTGGGCTAAGGAGATATTGCGACCACACATCCAGGAACACACACTTCCTCAGGGCATAGGAGGAGAAATCCTAAGCTTCTGCAGCCCTTTTCCTGCATACCAAAATCCCAGGGCATCACACCTACCTGTCTTTACCCGTCCCGTGGTTGCACGGGAGTGACAGCTAGGTTTATTTCCCCCAGGCTGAAGTTCTACCACTTACAGGTAGCTTATGCAATCCAGTAGGTGAGTTAACTCTACCCCAAACAGGAACCTAAACAGGGTGAAGGTCAGTTCCTCTGAAAATATCCTTTGCTGCAGCTTGGTCAATCGTTCAAATTACTCAAGGTCAGCTTTTCTTAATCATGCTTTCTTCCACGATTTTTTCCCTCCAATATTAAAAAAAGAAAAGCAATTAGATAACTAAGCATATGTAGCTTGTTTTCTTGGATTGTTTCTCAGCTTTTTCCTAAATTGTCACTGCCCGTTTGGACTTCAGCAGAGGGATAGCTGCCAGGTTTCCACAGAGATGCAAACAAATTCTATGCAATAAAATATCATCTCTACATAATTTAAGCCCCAAATGTACATGGTGACAGTTTTATGTTTGAGTAATATGAAAATCCAAGATATTGGATGTGAGTATAATTTAGGATCGAGAGCTGCAAATATTTCTGTGCCCTGGAATCCAGTTAAAATGCACCATTGCACATGCCGTGTTTCGGTGGTGAAGTATTGCTTGCCTCTGATTGCTGCAGGGTAAGAACTTTATTTTCCTAACCCATGATTTAGTGCTTTCCACCCCCTGTAAAGTGTAACTAACAATGCCCTCTATGTGAGCTCGGGTAGCTGAGGAGATAGGGAGAGATGGTTGCAGCAGGGAAAGGGAAAGGGGGGGAGAAAAGGGCAAAGAAAAGGAACATCTGCAACGGGTTAAAAAACATTCACGACTTGCCTTCTTAAAGAACTGAAGGCTGAATATTGGGCCAAAACCCCAATTAGATGGTGGCAGTGGAACTCCACTGATTTTGAAGGAGCTGAGCCAGCCTGAACCAGCTGAGAAGCTGGTCTGCAGTTTCGCATTTAGTGCCCAAAGTGGTTGGAGCAGGGGAGGTTTGAAACTGCACTCCTCACGTAGCACAGAGGGGCCTGCGGGAATAATGTTTGCTTTGGCATGCAGGTGGGTTAGTGTAGACCCAGCAGGTCCTGCAGTGAAAGGCTCCTTTCTGCTCTGAGTGATGGGGACTTCCATAAAGACAGCAAATTCATGCAGAGATATGCCTTAACCCATATCCTTTTTTAATTCATAAGTCCTTGTGCAGTGCAGACCTCAAGGTGAATCTGTGTGGATGCTCTTGCCCTTGTTTTCATCCCTGGATGTCCTCTGTTTCTCTGCATGGCACAGATTTTGTGGTGTTTTCCCTGAATACCTATTCCAGACTCTCTCTTTAGTACAGCAGCAGTCAGAGTCTGCATTGGGACCTGATAAACTCTGATGGTTTTGAAATGCCTCTTTCTACAGCTGTGGGTCTCAGTTAGGGAAAAGGAGCCGCTGCATTTCCTCCATCTTCCCTTTGCCATATAGAAAGTCCCTAAGAGGAATTCTGTTCTAAGATTTTCCCATTTCTGGCATGATTTCTGAAATTTGCTCTCTTCTTCCTTCTTATTCTCTTCTCTTTTCCCAGGATGCTTGCTCTGGCTCCGTCTTGTTAGAAAGATTATCTTCTCACAGCATGTGAAATTAAGAAGTAGCTGTGAGGAAAAAGTAGAGATAGATTAGTGGCTCCTCTCATCACAGGCAGCCTGGTGCAAAATGTTTTAGCAGTGCAGGAAGGCCTGAATGAAGCAGGGATGAACAGAGCTAATATCCACCCCATGAAGGTCACCTTCTTTCCAAAAGATGAGTAACAAAGCAGAGGACAGGTGGACAGGGAACAGTGCCTGATTTCCTTTATGATGTAGTTATCAGAGGATATCAAAAAAGAACAGCAGGCAACAGGTTTAAAATAGACAGAGATACTACATTATGCAACTTATAGTAAGTAGCTCCTCAGTTTAATCACAGGATTTTGTGAAGACTTAAAAATTGTATGGGTGCAAAACCTGATTGGCAAATACATTAAAATAAAAGAAGATAGCTCTCATGCAGGGAATCCCTGAGGCACAAAACATTAAGAACAGGGAACTACTGAAGGAAATACCACTTTGTGTTTGATATGCTGCTGTTTCTCCCACGTGCATCTACATATTGGCCATGCCTCCTGGTAGGGCACCAGGCTGGTGGCCTTGGTCTGACCCAGTACCACCACTGTTATTCTCACAGGCCCAGTTGGTCAGGAGCTGAGTGCCACCAGTTCTGAAGCACCATTCTCTTCAAGAACTTTGAAAATAATGGGCTAGATCAACTTTCTGTCAAGACCAAATACTGCCAAGGAATTGGTAATTCCAGATACTCTGTCCGGGAATTCTGAAGATATTTTCCTTCCAAGTAGAGGAAAATGAATGCCCATGATAGATAATGACTGCACATATCTATAAAAATTCATCTAGCTGATGCATATCTAGCCTTTATACCTGAGTCAATGGTAAGATGGATATCCCATCAGTCCCAGAGAGATACATCAGTCATTCTTTCTTCACATCCTCTGGGCTCACCATGTGCTGATATCCCTCACCTGACTGCAGCCATGGAAATGCATCTCAGGTGAGAAAAAGAAGGCATTTTTGAAAACCAGCACTGAATGTGTTTTGTGTGGCAAAACTCCAGAGACATCCTTTTCCCCTTAGCAATTCAGAAGGGTGGTGTTGGTGTGGACAAAGAACATACACATGCCATGTTCAGGAATGGGTGTCAACCCCTGGATGACTGCACTGTTTACTTGTGATGCCACATTCTCTTTCTTCCAACATTATTGCAACTGACACCAGAAATCCTGACCCAGAACATGCGTCTGTTGTCTTGTGGGGGCATCTGCAATACCATGGGTTTATTACAAGCTGATAAATGGCAGTCTTATAACATCTGAGATTTGGTGGTATATTATATGTGGCAACTTGAGCAAGATGCTGGGCTCTCAGACAGAAATGCTTTATCACCAAAGGAGGTCTTAACTTGGATAAGCTGTTGTGTCACAGCACACCACACCGCAATACTGACATTTTGCTGTTGAGGCTTCTCAGGATGTCAGGCATGAGTGAGTAATATTTACCATTTGAAAGCCATGTCCATTTTTCAATAGATGGAAAAAACTTCACAGTTCTACCTTCCAAGTATCTAGGATTCCTTTTTTAAGAAATGTGGAGCACACGCCACAGCTTACTAATCACAGCTTCTTCTAAATTATAGAATATATGTCATGAAGTCAAGTCTCCTTGTCAGGAATTATTGGACACATTTCACTGCTATCTGTCTGGAATAAACGTCTCATGCTCTCAGTGCCCTGGTGTCAGCTAACGGGTATATTAATATTGAGCATAGGATCTTACTAATTCCCTGCTGAATGAGGACTTGTGGCCTAAGAGCATTTAGCAGTGGAACAGATCAATCATCACAACAAACTGATTATAAGCATTTCTAGGAAAATATAACAGCATATGCAAATTCTAGATTCTGCCACCCTTCCTCACATCAAACCCTACCTCAGCAAACACTTACTGCTTTCCAGAGCTACTCCAAGAGCAGGATTCCTCAGTGAAACAGCAGTAGTGTATTTACAAATAGCAGGCCAATGATGTGTTTCTTCCATTCCCCAAATTCTCTTGCTTCAGCTGCCTGAACTGGACACATAACACAAAACAGAAGACATATTAGTCCTGGTTCAAAATTGTGTGATAACTGAACTATGAGATGGTGCTTTAGGATTTCTGGGGGACCTACCTGGTAGTTCCTGAAGCAAATGAGGACAAGGAAGGAAAACTATTTTCTTTTGATGGATTAAATGTGATAGATTTCATGGGATTGTCAGAGATTCACTTCACACTACTTGTAAATTCACACTACTGCATGAAGAAACATCAGGCACCTAAGAAAAATATATGCCCGAATTACGTGCCTAATTAGTGGGTGTCAGTTCAGTGTTGAGATCTGTTTAATTTAACAACGTATTTGCTCCCCTCATCCTTTTTTTCCTATTTATTACTGTTTGTCACACACCCCTTCAAGAAGGTGATGTCAGGTTCTAAGACCTTACACACCTTGATGTAGACATCTATTCAGCTGGCTAACCTGGTATGGTGGCCATTGCTCAATCAGATCTGATATCAAACCTTCAGAAATAATCTGGCCAGACTGATCTTGCTAAATATTTAATTTCTCCACTACAAATTATATACCCAGCTGTCACAGTAATTTCTGGAAACTTTGTAACTACAGTTAACCTGGTTAGCTTTGATGCTGTATATAAAAGTATTGGGCCCTACCTCTGAGAATGAAGTACTTAAAAACATGTAAATGCTTCACAGATAAACTCTCAAGTATCAGGGAGATGTCCTAATGCACATTTTTTTATGCAAATTAATTTACCCCACTCTGGGATTTCACTAATTCTTCTGATCTTGCTAAGCGTGATGTGTGAGACTGCCACTTACTTAAATTCTTCTGTAACGAATTCAGGATTTGGTTGTTTGTTTCTGTTCTCTTTCAAGTTTTGCTCGTCTGTAACTATTGGAAAAAAAAGTGCTGGAATGTGGTTTCAGCATGAGGTTTATTAGGCTGAATGACTAGATGGGTCTAAAGGTGAAAAGATTTTGAATACTTACCTTCTTTTTGCGTAAAATCCATCCAATCTTTTTTAGTTTGGTCAATTACAGATCTAACCTTATTTCCACTTCCATTAACCGGAGTTCTATCCACTGCTTCAGTTGACACTACCCTCTACTGCAGTAAGAAGTACTGTAGCCAAGTTTGTATCAGAGTTCTCATTTGAAGTAGATTTTGGAATCTTTTCTTTTTAATAGTGTCCCTAACATCATGATGTGATATACCAAAGAGCTGACTCCCTGCAGGTAACAAAAGTTTCAAGGAGTTTTATTTGGAGGGAGAAATGAGACATGACTTGAACAATAGCTGTCAAAGAAAATAGGAATTTAACACTGGGATGAAGGTAGATTTAATTGGGAGACATGAGGGAAGATGAAGGCTTGAGAAAAGGCAGATGACATCTGTGTATATTATGAAATAAAAAAACATGTTTACAGGCCAACACTGCTGTGAGAGATGGAGGATAACAAAGAAGTCATCGTTACCTTAATCCCCCTGGCCTTTTCTTAAATAAATCATCATTTCATATGGCCAGTCTCACTTTCTTCATACCCATTTCCATCATACAGATTTAACAAATTGTTTGTCTTGAAATGTGCCAAAACACATCCTAAATCCATGAGTAGAACTACGAGACACCAGTCTTATGCTTACTTCAGTCTAGATAGCCTTTATTTTTTAAATTTTAACCTTGCTGTAGTTGCCTACTTGGTATTGGTTTCTGGAAGAGCCTGGAGTCATGAATATCACAAGATGTACTAAGCTAAATTTTGTTTTCCTCAGGTGTGTTTTATTTCACTCAGAATTGCAGCTATCTCAAGGTAGTATCTCCAAAATATTTAAAAGACAAGCAGAAAGCATGTACTCTAGATTGATATCCTACAGCTTTCTTACCCTTAGAGCTTTTCTTTCCGCCTGAGTTCACATCCTCTCTCTTGTTCATTTCTTTAAGAATGTGTGAAAACCCAAAGAAGGGCAGCAGAAAAGTGCCTGTGGTAGTTCTGTGGCACCTCTTCTCTTTGATCTCCTCATGGCTGGTGACTCATCACAAGTGCTCACACTGCACCACACATCTGTCCTTCTGCCCCTTCTTGTCCCAGTCTACTGTTCTTCCCAATGACAGACTGCCTTCTTCTCCACAGACCATCTCTTCCACCTTTCCAGCTCACTCTGGCTCCATTCCTTTCTTTCCGGTGTAGTTTCGCGGCTTGACAAGGCACATGTTATTTCCCCTAGAAACACAAATTGGTGGGTATGGTCTACCACGTGTTTACGTTGACTTTAGAGATTTTTGGATGTAATCCTCTCCCTCAAAAACATGGACTGTAAAGCAATATGTTATTTCTTCCTTGTTGGTTCTAGAGTGTTCCATGTAATACTGCAAACTCAGTCCTTGCCTTGCACACAGCATTCAGAAAGTTGCTGAATGTTGCTTCTGTGCTGTACATTTATTGACTGAAACATTTGAGTTGTTGCTTTTCACACTGGTAATTTTAGACCGCAGATGCTTAGCATGTTTACTCACATACCAAGGCTCACATTTAATGAGCAAAATGTCAAGTATATTGTTATCCACCATAAAAACTGTGAAAAATATCCTTGCCATCTGCAGTGTGCCTTCTGCTTCAGCCTAAAAGACTTTTACAAGCAACTACATGAAATTAGCATTAAAGTCAATATTTATAAATGGAACCACCTCTAAAGGGCCGGATCTTCTCCCCTCCCACACCCCCTGTTCCTCTGGGATCTAATGAGCTGGGGAGGCTGGGTGCAGGAAGGGAGCCGAGTTGCGCCTGGCTCCTGGTTGCAATCAGCCAGAATAATCTCCTTGCACTGCGGAAGAAGCGGAAAGAGAAGAGTGGTACTAAATGGCATTGACAGAGTCCGAGGGCCAGATCCTGTGCTGGTGTCAGTTGGTGTAATGTCATTGTCCTCGCTGAAGTGACACAGCGAGCATAAATCAGCACAGTTTGGGTGACTGACACTGTGCTACCTGAGGATGGAGTCTGTAATAACACTCATGGAATAGACAGTGGGTAGCAGAGCTGAAACTGGGATTTGATAGACTGCCATCAGAAAAAAACAGCCTCCTCCAGGAAAATGTTTGCTAATACTCCACCAAATGTGGAAAAAAAATGGCCATTTGTTCTGGCTTTTTATGGTGCTGAGGACAACGAAGATCTTGTCTGTTGTTAAAGTCTCTAGATTGTGCTGCAAGAATAATAAAATGAACAATTACTAGTAATGGATAACTGCTCCTGGGCCTCCTCTGGGCAGCCTATATGAACTTTTAATTTTCTCTTGCAAAATCTTCAATCCAACCATGATTTGTGTGTTGCAGAACTGAGATCTAAGCACATTTTGAAAAATGTTGCTGTCCACTGCTGTTATGCCAACATCCATAAGCAGCTGAAATTCCAACCAGACCTTTATGGGGCAGAGCTGATGAACCAAAGCCAGAACATGCTCCCTCAGATGGGTGACCAAGATAACTTTTACCATTTGTTCCAGCTGTTCTGCCAAGTTGCCCACATACTGTTGGCTCAACCCAGCTCACATGAACCACAGCCTAGCACGGACATCATGAAAGCTGGGCACTCCCACAACTGGAGGCTAACGAAACAGAGAAAGGCAACATCATCCTATAATCCACGCCACCTTGCCTTTTTCCTTGCGCATGTGTTGAACAAGAGGCTCAGGAAGAAAATTGCTGTGGTGATTAGCAAACACAGCACAAATGTTTGTTCAGAAAATTCCACATCAAATATATTAAAAAATTTTTATTTACGGCTGTTTAGATGTAAATATATTTCCTTAATTGGACTTTGGAAGGGCACTTACATGTTCCCGTAGAGTATTTATAATATAATCATTGCTTGGGCAATTAGGCCACTCACTAAGCCACAAATCTTATCTTTCACACCGGTGAGTCATAAATAAGGACTGAGTCACAAATAGACCAGACAGACAAATGGTGTCAGGAAGGAAATAAGATTGGCTGTGAATATATTTAGGCTGGAAATTAGAAGATGGTTGCAGACTACCTGAGGAATGCAATTCTGATATAGTTTTCTAATTGGGAGGAACTGAGCTAAGAGACGCAACTAAAATTGCTTTATCATTTAGCTTCGTCAGTTCATGAAAGGGATTGTACACCATGTAGGAGAATTTCTTAAGATTGAATTTGATGATAGAAGTCCTCAAGTATTCAGAGTCTTTGCCTGCCATGACTACCTCCAATTAGAGGGTTAATGGCCTGCTTATCCAAGTCGCCCCAGCCAGTCCTGTTGTTACCAGTAGTCCTTAGGACTCATAGGCAGCAGGGACAGATTGGACAGATACAACTCTGCCAGTGTCATCATACAGTCAAGGTTCTGTGCAATGCAGACTCCAGTGTTCACACTGTGAGTGTGAAGCTGTGTTGCTGTGGCTGTTGCGAAACCCTCCTGTTAAAGAAAGTGAGAACACCTTGACTTGCTATGATTGTATTCAAGGGCAAGTTCAATTATGGGGTATTCTATGATGGAGTGCACCTAGTAAAATGGAGATCAACTAATAGCTCTATAAGCTAATTAAATGTTTTCCAATGTTTGACCAGTGCAATGACTTTCTGTCATACAACCAGAGTTCCTGGGAACTCTTGTAATACAAATAATGGGATTTATGGTGTTGGCTTACCTTTACTGGCTTCTGTATTTCTCAAGGAGAAAGGGAGACTGGGATTTTTGCTATTCATGGAAGACAATTTACTTACTTCCTTTGTGTAAATAACACTGAATATGCTGGTGCAGCAAATAACATAGGCTGGAAGGATGTCTGTATGTGAATGCTATCTGCTAAGTGAAAAGAGTCCTTTGTCTGTCACAGCATGGATTTAACTGTGCCTTCCAGTTCCACATCAGCTCTGTTCTGCACCAGCAGGCTTGTCTTTAAATCTGATCCTTGCTTTGCTGTGACACATTACGACTCAAAAATATTGTTCTTTTAATCAATTTCTAGAGCATGGATACACATCCCATAACATATTGGCCACATCAAGTCTTTTTACCATTTGCATAAAGGGCACAGTCTTCTCCCTCTTGTTCCCTTTCCTGCATGCCCTTTGGTCTCTGTCCTATCACAACACACAGGCACTGGTGTTTCCCAGAGATATTCATGCTCAGTTAGGAATTCAGCAGGAATTCCTATGACATGACGTTGAAATTATACAGCCATGCAAGATTCTCGCGTGATGCTGGGTGCCTGCATTGTGCTATAATGAGGGCCACATTCTGCTGTGCACCTGAGGGAAAGGCCTCTGCAGATACAAGAGCTATCTGACCACAAGGTTCAGTACTGGAATTGTACAGAAGCACAGAATCAGCTGAGTTGGAAAAGAGGTCTGAGATCATCGAGTCCAACCTATGACCTAATACCAATCGTGTCAACTAGACCATGGTACCAAATGCCACATCCAGTCTTTCCTTAAATACCTCCAGGGACAGCAACTCCACCACCTCCCTGGGCAGTTCCTTCCAATGTCTAATCACCCTTTCTATGAAGAAATTCCTCCTAATGTCCAACCTGAACCTTAGGGTTAGTAACTGCTTGCTTTCTGAAAACTTACTATCAGGTAGTGTTTCACTGTCCTAGAGAAATACTTCTATTTCTTGCCGTTTCTTAACAGAAACATTTGGTCTGTCCACACATGACAACAGAATGATGCCCTACCTCATTGCCTCAAAGTATGGGAAGGTGAGTTGACAAAAAAATATAAAGACCTCAACATACCTCACTTCAGTTTCCTAGAAACAAAGACGAATTAAAATATTAGTGTGTAAGAAATCAAAAGAAGAAGTGACTTTTAACTACACAACATGCTGAAAAGTTTAGAGATGAAGAAATCAAGTCTGACTCCAACTTGCACTTTGACCTCACTGCGACCAGAACTGGATCCTAGTTTATAACGCAGCCTGCTTTCTTGAAAAGTAGCCTGGCAGGGTGTGAGTGTCAGCACTGAAACACATCCAGAGTAATACATTAATTAAATTCTATAAACAACTTTTTATAAAAGTAGCTTGCTCTTTGCAAAACTAATTTTCTAGACTCCTAGTAGAAAAATGTAATCTGGCTCTTCAGAAACTTGTATTTTTTGTCTCCTATGTAGTTTGCCACTGGTTCAGCTTTCTTTTTCTCCTTTGCTAACTTACATGGTGAAGATCATTATAATGTATTTATGTTATGAAAAAGTCCACATCTGAAAACTCATGAGAAATCACCCTTCCATAAGCATGAAATAAAATCCTTATGAGGAGAAACCCCACTTCAAATCATGCCAGTGTTTCACATCTACCTAAGTGTTACTGCAAACTTTGCAAACCATGCCATGTATTCGACGTATACTCAACATACATCTGAAGATAATGTTTAGCTGATACGTGTTTTTCTAGCTTCACTTGCATAGAGAGTTTAGACCCATTAAAGATCTGCTGTTGGGGATGCACACTGTAATTTACAGCAAAGTTGTTTCCTGTGTGCCCAATGTTGTTCATGATTGAGGGTTTTGTTTTTGACCTCACTGCATATTAGAATAAGGTCTGAGAAGTATGCAAGCTTTCTCCCACTCTCAAATTAACTTATTTATACCATCCCCCAACATTTGGGCTGAAATTCTTCACGTTTCAATATCATTACTGTATTGGTTACTGTATCAGTGTAAGAAGTATCAGTGTAAGAAGGAAAATCTTTCTGCTTCTTCCATTTTAAAAATGTCTCTTTCATTACCCAGGTTTGTTCAGCCCTGACTAGGGAAACATACTGATGCCTATTTATGGAGATTTTCACCATCTCAGCAGGTTCCCTGGACCCAGCTGTGCTGCAAGGTATAACAACTAGCAGGTATTCACGTTCAGAAATTCAGTTCCACTTTGAACAAGTGCTTAATTTGTCCAAGAGGTGCTTTTTGTGGGCAAGCTGTTTCAGGAGTAGCTGGATACTCCCCATGGGCTCACAGGGTGAGTCTACAAAGTACAGTCCACAACTGCTCTGGGTCCTGGTCCTGATTCCTACTTTCCTGTGGGGCTTGGGAAAGTCTCCTTTTGCCAATGGCTTTGTCTCTGCCTCTAATTAGCATCCCTTAATTTCATATGCTTGATGTTTGGGTGCCACACTTGTGGCAGAATGCTGGGATTTTAGAGATGCTGATTTTTCTTCAGACAGAGAAAGGAATCTCTTGGAAAGCTGTGGGCATGGGAATGCTGCAAACCTGGCATGCATCAGTTTCCCCATGTGCTAAAGCAGAGAAATCCTACTAACTCTGCTACCAGGGCACTATGAAATTATGTTCATTACTGTTTGTAAAAGGCATCAGGTTTCTTAGATCAATACTGCCACTGAAGTACAAAGTAATAGTACTTCTCGAGGAGGAAGAGGATTGCCTTTTGAGCTGCCATCTGCTCCTGGCCTGACTCCAATTGCTTCCTAGTGAGTAATATGAAGGCAATTTTTTAGAATCAATTTTGTATCACATTTTCACAATATGACATATGTAGCTCTAGGTCTTAAAGAGGGAGGAACAATCCACCAGTAGTCTGCCTCCCACTGTAGAAGCAAATGATCTAAATTACAGCATAGTAATTAGACAGATTCTCATTGATTTGCTGTAAATATCCTAGCTCTATCGTCACTCCATTGTGGTTCACAGAATGAAGTTTGTTTGGTTGTTTCTTAATATGGCATTTTCTACATTATCTCATCCCTGAGGCATGGCTGAAATAATGGTCTGTTCAAACCCTTGCCAAACAATAACTAGGATAAGAGGATCACCAAATCTTTGGGGGGAGGAGGGAGAACCTACAAAGCAATCAATGTAAGACCGGAAGTGTGATCTGTCATCTTAGACTGAGGGCTGTTTGGAAAAGAACCCACGCCCTTGAAGTGGGCACACGATCACAGAGGAGCCACATTCCTGCTTCAAGGGAGCCTCAGTGCTGGAGCCCCAGTCCAGCTGAGGCCTTTCTGCCATGCAGCAGCCTGTCAAAACCTTCATGGAGTTGGTGTGTGTTAAAAAGGCTCTTGGTGAAGGAGAAAGAACTGATCTTACGTGGTGGGTGTAACTGTTCTGAAAGTCTTTTCTGCAAAGATATTCTCTGTTCACTTTCACTAAACATTTTGAGGTCCAGTTAGCATATGAGATTAGACAGATGTGCACCTTTACATGAGTAAGTTTAGAAAAACAGAATAAATCAGACCTAAACCTTAAGCTATTGATGACAAGCTTGCCTGTCCCAAACTTCCAGCTAGAAGTGGTGAGAGCTTCTTGAGGAGCACCAGTGGATTTCCTCTCAGCTGCTGTAGACACTCCCTGAGACTTCACTACAGCCTGTGGATGTAGAGTGCTGCTGAAGATGAATGTCTGAACTACTGTGTTGTACCACATCTTTGTTTTTCTATTTCACATCTGCTAAAGCATCAGAGGAAAACAGTCAGGGGTAATTTGGCCTTAGTAAATTTAATCACACTATTTGATAGCAAAATGAAGAATCCTCAAAAATTTCCTTCTCAAGAAAGTTACAAATTGCTATAAGAATATATGCAGATTGTTTGTATACATCTGACAATCATGGAAAAGAGGTCCTTTGATAAAGAACAGCCATCACAGTATTGAGAGGAGAGGAATCACAGAATCATCAAGGTTGGAATGACCTCCAAGAAATCTTCATTTTGTCAGGACAGCAACCACAGGGCAGTGCTTTCTGTTGAGAGACTGCTCTCTTATCAAAGTATGTATATCACTTTGTGTATATCATATAATTTGTCCTCCAAGTTTTTCTCTATAATAAAGATATGCTAAATGCCTACATCTGGCCAGACAGTATGAAGTGCAAGTCCCATCAGTCTCCTTGGATGACTGTTTTTCCAAAACAAAAGGAAATAATTTAAACCAGAGAATGACTTCTTACTCTTTTATTATAGTTGAATAAGTAGACAAGACTTGTAGAAAATAGACTTTTAAATCACTGCGGACACAACTTCTATTTTAACACAAGTTCTCAACGCTCTGTTTAAGCAGCCAATCCACTGCTTGTTGTGGATGGAGCAAGGGAATCTTTTCCTGCCAGCCAGTTTCTGAGAAAGTTTTAGCTTAATTGGCTAAGAAGAGTTAGTGAGAGATTAAAACTTTGTGACAAGGGATTGATTTAGATGATAATGCAGTGTACATTGGTTTTGGTTTGGCAATTTTTTTAGTAATTCTTGCACCAAGAAAGCAAAATATTACTTCCTTTGCAAACAGCAGTTTAAACACAAAGCATCTAGTTCAGACTTGAACTGACTGTTAGACATCTGCATTTTGCTTATTTAAAGTCACAGGATGGGAATGCTCTCAAAACTCCACATCACCTGCTCTGGAGAATGGCTTGAGACATGACCTGGCTGCTATGGAGAGTGGTGGTGGCTATAGCACATGGGGAGAACCTGCCTGAAACACACCTTAGCTCTGCATCCATACCCTGAAAGCCAACAAAAGGCACAGGCTCCTTGCAAGGCTGTGATGTACAGAGGTGCATTTTAATTCAGAGGGTGCTGGGATCTGCACACAGCTCAGTGCACCCACTGAGGAAAGATCTGTTTTGCTTCCAGTACAGTCGGATTGCTGTGCCTCTTCTCTCAGCTTGGTAAAACCTACTTCTATGTAATCTATTTTTGTTTACTCCATTTAAATGTTTCTGGTTTTCAGATGGCAGTAGCCTGATGATCCTGCTTCAGCGGTTGTGAAAATATGCTCTAAAAGCTACAGCCTGCAGGCAAGTTATGGCATTGAAGATTTTCTCTTTGTCTTTATTATTTTAATTACCCCTCCCTCAGGAACCAAGAAAATACTTGAGACAAAATCACAGTCACGCTAAGCTCCCTAAGAGTTTTGCCACTGACTGCAGCGTGGCTGGATTTCATTTTGAGTCACAATTCTTGTTGCCTTCTCTCCTTATCTGTGGCAGAGCTGTGAATGAGCACTACATTTTGAATAAATCCTGATTTCTCATGTCATAAATGAGAATATAAAGTATAGTTTGAACTGAATCTCCTCCTATTGCAGTATAATTTTGAATTTTTCTTCTAGTGTTATTTGGCATCCCAGTTGAAAACTTATTATGCATCAGGAAAGTAGCTGACTTTGATTTGGGGAAAGTAAACACTTTTAAGGTGTCATTTCACTTAACACCTTTGATGTCCAAAAGTATCAATTTTCTTCATCACTTCATTGGAACTGAGAGAATACAGCAATTTATAATTCTTAGTGTTGAATCAGTCTATGTGTTAATTGTGGAGCTAGCGGTGGGAACAGATGTGTTTTTGTAGAAGGGTGGGCTGAATGTGTTCGTCTTTTTAATGTAGTTTCTGTTTGAATGATCAGTATCGCTTAAAATTCCCCTCTCCTCTACACCACCTTGTGTAACTGCTCTATTTTGTACAGTCCAGGAAGAGCACATCTCTCTCACTTGAGCTTAGGACTCCATCTCAAATTACAAAATGTCTCTGACTATTCAGCCTTTTGAAAAAGCTGTAAATAGAGATATAACTTACCTAGCAACAAAAAGTAGATCTCCACAATGTGGTCTCTGAACACAGTGAGTTTATTCAGTTACGGTCATGCCATAGCTTTTCTTTTTCTGTCGCTAGTGTATAGACATAGACTACAGAAAAAGTATTTCCTATACTCGACTGATATTAAGAAATCCTCTTGATAACCACTGGGCAGAAGATGAAGTCTTCAAACATCTAAAACTAATGTATTTGATGAAGTTCTTTCTGAATCAGTTAAAAACCAGAATTGAGCAAATACTTCATGGAAAACATGTAAAGTTTTGAAAATTTCAGTCATTTCAGTCTTTTGGTGAACACAGAAATTAAGTTTGTATCCTTTAGCTCATACAGCTATATTTAGTGAGTGTTTTTAAAAATTTTAGGGCTTTTTTCTTAGTGCTTTCATTTTCCCTTTTAGCTTACAATCTCCACCATATACTGAGTGATAGAATAAATACAATGCAAAAGAAGGATGTAGACAGAAAGGAAGGAGAATGTTTCCCCCCCTTCCATCTTGATGTTAAAAAGACTTATTTTTTTCTGGACAGCTTTTAAAAATATTTTAAGCATTTGCTTTGTTTATAGTAAAAGCAACAGAAATAATTTTGAGTTGGTTTTGTTCCAGATTAAGCTTTATTAAAATTCTACTGTGTTAGAAGACTTCCTGTCTATTTAAGGTGAAAAGCTTTGTCCATGACAAAAGAAACTTATTATCATTTCAAAGGTTGGTCAGCACTTTTGCCTATATACCTACTAGGCAATAATGACCAAGTTGACCCTTTTCAGATCGCTGGATTCTTTTATCAGTGCATTCTACTAGTTGAAGATCATGCTTAATGCCGACTTTCATATAGTGCTTTCATGAAAGTTCCTTTGAGAGTGAAAGCAGTGGCCAGATTCTGATCTCTCCTCTTCAGATCTTCTGCTATTGGATTTTCATTTCCTAAATCAACGTAATAGAAAAGAAAATTATGCCTGTTCTCAGTATATATATGAAATATAATAATGTTTCTAAAGAAAACTTCATATCTACTAGACGGTTTTCATTAGTCTATTTAATAAAACTTTAAAATGACCTTTTTCTCTCTTGGAACTAACTGAATTGTAGAGCTCAGTGTCCTTTGGCTAAGTTCCAAAATGAAAAGTCACCCTGCAGAGTTCAAGTCTTTGCGGAAAGCAAACCAAGTCCACAGTATTTGAACTCCAACAGCCATTTATTATTAGTTATTGAGTCTTAAATGTAGTGCTAAAATGACAGAGAATGCCTATATTCTGCTTATATTTTGGACCTGGTTTTGAACCCTTAACACATGAGAAACTTAATGTTAATGCAAGTCTCTTGAGGAGTACAAATGGCAAAAAAGAGCATTTTCTGGGCTTTCTGGATATCTTGAGGAAGTACATTGGAGAATTAACTGATATCCTAAGCCAAATCGTGCCACAGGCTCTGAGCTTGGAAGCTGCAGAGCAGCAAGACCTTCTCCAGATAGGAGGGGACTGCACGCCCTGTCCTCTTCTCTCCCATTGGCCTGGATACCCTCGAGCACAGCCAAGGAGTCTCATTAGTTCTTCCATCTTCTTCCATCATGGCTCAGAGGAATTTGTCTTCTCTAGCCCAAACCTTAACTACTGCAAAGAAGAAACAAGGAGCTGGAACAAACTTCTCCTGGGCACAAAGTCCTGAAGGCATCAAGGCTTTTGCACCAATATTTGCCTTTACTTTTTAGACTGTCCTTGAGCAGGAATCATGTTTACATAATCAGAGTACGTTATTGCCAATATTATTTCTTGTGTGCTTTTTCTTGCAGAAAATGCAATCTTTTTTTCTTAGAGAAAATATCAGCATTTTAGGCTGTTAATTTCATGACACAGCATCGTGTAGGGTGTTTGCCACAGATTTGTTATTTAAAGGAAAATGTAAGCATGTACTTCACTGCCACTGAAAACATGCATTGCTACTTCTCCACTTAACCATTTTTGCAGTGCTATTTTGGATAAACAATCTTATGACAGTACAGTTTTGTCTTGAACGATACAGCTGTAGTCTAGGAAACTAAACATATCTTTCCTAGTGTTTTTATTTGTCAGATGATTATTTTCAATACGCATGTGTATCTATTTTTTTAACCCACCACAAAATGAAAAATATTATACTAATAAGACTTGAGCAGCCGCTTATTTTTGTATGTATTAGAAAGAAATTTAAGTACAGACACATGCTTAGTAATAATTCAATTGAACATTTTATCATTGTCAAAGGCATCTTTAGAGGAATCCATCAACTCTTCTGATATCCATACAAGTCAATTTACTCTCTTCAAAACGTAATGTTAATGGCACTCAGTGTACACACTGTAATCCTTTAAAATAATGTACATGGCAAACGGATATGTTCTCATGCATTAATAATTTAAAAGTTAATTTTAGGTACTTACTCAATATGATTAACTGATGGATCAGCAGTCTTATATATGAGAAACAGTGAGCACACTCAAAGGAAGAGCAAACTGGAAGGCAGCCAGGTGGCTGCCTGCGTGATGCTTCAAAAATACCTGAGCTTTATCTCTGCAGTTTCCCTCCAGTGTTGGACGCAGAGCATCACGGTCATAAAGGTGGTCTGATTTTGAGATGAAGTGTGTAAATTGCCTTAGAGGTTGAGGCAGCTGGACTTTTGGGGAAGAAGGGGATGTTTTGGAAGGTGGGAATCCCTGCAATGCAATCCTGCTGGTGGCTGGCTGGCTCTGCAGTACCAGACCAGTTATATAACTTCTCTCCTTTCATTTCTCGCTTTTTGAGGACAGGCTGTAACGCAGGGCTGTAAATTGATATTCTAGGGTGGAAATACTACAGATGACAAAGCATAACTGTTGCATTGCACAGCTAAGGAATGTGCCGGGGGCAAATAGCATTCAACAGTGTGTAGAAGAGGCATGTGTCGAAGTCCTTGGCCATGCCCACAGCAGCGGGTTCTGCGAAAGCAGCAAGAGCTGGACACCTATCCCACAAACCCTGGTCAAATCATACAGGTTCATGTATGGCCGCAAAAAAGATGGAGATTCTCTCTTCACAGGAAGACACAGGGAGCAGGCAAGCGGCAACAGGTACAAGTTGCACGAGGAGAGGTTTCATCTTGATTTTGATTCACTGAAAAAAAGGACATTTTTTTACAGTTAGAACAATTACCCACTGGAAAATCATCCCCAGGGATGGGGTGGAGTCCCCAAAACTGGAGGCTTTCAAGATATGATTGGACAGGGTGACAATCTCATCCCTTTCCCACAAAAAGTTGGACCAGGTGATTTTTGGAGTTCCCTTCCAATCTGGGCTGGATCTACATGTGCGGAAAGTTTCTTACATAAGCATGTGGGACTGTGATGCCAGCAATGCCAGTCCGGCCACCTGGGATCTAGCAGGGAGTAGGTGCCTCCTTGCCTCTGGAGTAATCCCAAGCAGGAATCTGATACCACCTGCATTCACCTTTTCACTAAATAACCTGGACAAGGAGACAGCTTCTCCTTTGGTGAGGCACCAGCACTCTGAGGCTGGACCTACAAAACGCAAGGTCAGGGTGGACAGTGGCTCACAGGAAGCCAGGACAGACCAGCCGGGCGGTGGGAAGAGAAGGCTGAACGGGGCTGGGAAGTGACGGCCCACAGAGCAAAGTCCCTCTGGAATGGGTCAGGACAAGACAGGACTGGACAGGACAGGACAGGGCAGGACAGGACAGGACAGGACAGGGCAGGAGGGGCGGCAGCGGTGCTGACAGACTGAAGATCAGCGCTCAGCCACTGCATCAAGTGGAGATGGCCGAGGGAAGAGCGGAGCCCAGGAGAGGCCGGGGGCTGGTGGCGTGAGCAGGGTGAGCAGCCAGCAGGCAGCAGAGGGGCACGTGTGCCCAAGAGGCTGAGGTGACACATACACAAGGAAGCTGGAGAGATTATTTGAGGACTTGTACAGGGAGAGCGAGTGGTGAGAACAGAGCGAGACTAGAGCATGGCTGGAAACACGGGGACAGGAGGGGCGGGCTGATAAGGAAAACATTCCTTTAAATACAGTAAAGAAGAGCCACGGAGGAAGAAAGAGCAAGAGCAAAGAAGGTATCATGTTACATTTCAAAATATATTCAGCTCGGCCGCTTAGCCACAATACACCCATTAGTGTACATGCATCTGTCTTAGGAGGAAAAGCCCAGAGATTTCTCCCACTTCTCCTTGGGCTCAATTTCCTTTAATAGGGCTGACCACTTTCTTATGAGAAGTGTTTTTGCGTCTAGTGAAGTGAATATTCCTCTCTTCACGGCGTGTGACGGCTCTTGTTGGAAGTCTGTGTGCTTTAAAACAGTAGCTCTCAGGGAAGCGTGCAGCTTCGCTTTCCTTAAAAGAGCTTTTCCACAGTCCGAGTTATTTGCAAGCTACTTGCAAATACGATGGCTCGGAGCTACCGTGGTGAAATACCGAAGGTCCCAAAGCACAGAAGCTCGCAGCAGCAGTCTGTGGGAGTGCTAGCGGCAGCCTGAGGATCCCGGGAGAGCGGGGCGCCTGGCAGCACGGAGGAGCTCCGAACATCCCCCGGTACTGCTGGCCCACGCCGGGAGCCCGCTCCGCGCTGTCTGCAGCGCAGGAAGGGGAGCCGGGGCACTTTCCCTGCGCAGTTTTGCGGGGAAAAATGTGAAACAGGATCGATGAGGTTAAAGGAGAAAATCCAAGCACAAACGCCTCGCGTGTGCAGATGCTCTGTAGGTTTTATTTTAAAGTAAAAACCAGCCCTTCCCAAGAAAAGCACGCGCCGGTGCTACCTGCGGGTGAACTTTTGTCAGAGGGCAGGAGAGCCGCCACAGCCCAGAGATCGGCCGCCCCCAGCCCCGCTGGCCGCGGCCGGCAGGCAGGCAGGGAGGGCGGGCGGGCGGGCAGAGGCGGCGGGCCCGCAGCGCCCACAGCCGCCGGGGCTCCCGGCCGCCCCCTGCCCCCGGCGGGCCGGGGCTGCGGCTGCGTGCGGCGGGGGCGGGGCGGGGCGGGGCCGCCGGGAGTCAGCTGGGCGCGAGGGGAGAGCGCGGCGGCGGCGGCGCCGTTAGCACCGGAGCCGGCGGCAGCAGCGCGGACAGGCGGGTAGAAGTTTTCTCCGCAGATCCCTCCCGCAGCCCGGGGACGCCTTGCGGAGGCGCGAACCTCCCCGTTCGCGTTGGGTGTGTTTCGCCTTTTTTCTTTTTTCCCTTTTTTTTTTTTTTACTTGTTTAATTGCTTTTTTTTTTTTTTAAATTGTTTGATTTTTAATTCAATTTTTTTTTTCAGTTTTAATTTTTCTCCTTTTGTTACTGCTGGTTTTGAGGCGCGTGGCTCCGAGAGCTCGCTTTCCCCCGCCCGCGCCCCACTCCGCCCCGCCGCCCGGAGGATCCCCCTGCCCGCCCGCGCTCCCGTCCCCGCCGCCGCCGCGCACGACCCTTCCCCCGACCCCTGCGCCCGCCCCAAACTTGGCGGGTGCCTGGCGCCCGGCGGGGACGGTGCCGGCCGCCCGCCCGCCCAGCAGGTAAGGGGCCGGGTGGCGGCGCGGGGCGCGCAGGGGGCGGCGGCTGCTGCTGCCCCTGGGGAGCCGCAGCGGGGGGAGGCCGGGCCGGGGTGGGTGAGGGCTCGCCGGCTCCTCGGTGGCGGAGGCCGGTGGGAGGAGGAGGAGGAGAGCAAACTTCCTTTTCCTGGGGCCGCCGGCGAGCCCCCCCCCGCCCCCCCCGCAGTGCCCGCGGGAGCGCCCCCCGCGCACCGCCCGGCGCAGAGCCCCCGGGGCCGGACGGGGTTCGGCGGCGGCCGCGGGGCTCCGGGGCTCGGCCCTTTTCCCCGTCTCGGGGCTTCCTTGCCGCGTTTTGTTTGCTCGCCTGCTGCGCGCCTCGCCCCGGCGGTGCCGGGAGCCGGCCGGGCTTTCCCGGCGCCCCGCGCTGGAGGAGAGCGAGGACCTGCCCCGCCAACTGCTGGTGGTGCTGCTGCCGCCCAAACTCCCCGGCGTTCCTTCCCCCCGCTGCCTTCATCGCTTGCGGGAGGGCTGGCGGATGGGCAGCTCGCAGAAATGCCACCCCGGAGTGCTGCCACCTTCCTGCTCCTCCGCGGCGGGGATGTGCGGCGGCGGCCGTGTGCCCGCGGAGAGCCCCCGGCCGTGCCCAGAGCCCGCGGGTAGCCCGGGAGACCCTCCCCGGGGGCAGTGCGGGGCTTCTCCTGCCCCAGCTCCCTGCCGGGGAGAGCCGCGCACGCATGGCTCTCATTGTGTAACTGTGGTGCTGCAAACCGGGGCCGAAACTGTGGCATCTTTATAAGAACAGTTTGCAGTTAATTGGTTTGGCAGATGAACTCCTGCACAATCCTCTTGCCCGCTTCTGTTGCTTAAGTGCCAGCGCCCCCTCCCACCCCTTTCCCCCTTTTCCCCGCTTTCCTTTGAAGCGTCACATAACTCTGTATTGCCAGCAGGATGGAAAGTGCTGATTCAGCAGCCAGGAGCCCCACTCCATCTGAAGTGGTGGTCTGCCTGAAATGCTCCCATTTGTTGAAATGGGAACATGTGTTGCTGGTATGTCAAAGCAGCATTGATCAGGTTTTCTAAAACAGACCCAAAGAATGTGGTTTGCTTTTCCCTTCACTAAGGCAGAATGAATTTGGGTTTGGGGCGAAGCAGGAGGGGGCAGAATAGAAGGGATGTGAGCATCTGCCACCTTAAGTTGTGCTTCTAAGGGACAGCTGAAATTGTTTTGCCTTGTAGAGGTGCTTGTGTTTTAACGGAGATGTTACAGGATGCATAGCAAAGATGCATTAACACTCCAGCTCCATCTATTCCTGTGTTTTGAGGCTAGTAGTTGTACTTACAGTTCTAGAAAAGGTACGGAGAAGGGCAACAAGGCTAATCCTGGGATTAAAGGGAGTGAGTTATGAGGACAGGTTAAAAAAAACCACCACAAACACATGGAGATTAGAACACCTACTTGGAAAAGGGGAAATATGCTTGAAACTTTAAATGAGAGGTCTGGCTGTGCTTCACGATCGTTTTTGGGCTGAAGCAGGGTGCGGGAGGTAAGCAGGATGCTCTTCCCATGCTGTTAGTCTTCCTGCAAGGCTTAACCTCTCAGTGCAGCATAAAGAGGAGAGCTGCTCCAGAGCCGTATTCCTCTGGCTACCTTTGTACAGGTATACATTAAGATCAGAGCTGCTTGGGTTTTCTTTCTCCAACACCGGACTCTTGTTAGAATCCTGCACAGTGTAGAGCAAGCAGCAGAGCCTGGGGAGTGCTGCTTGGTAGCCTTACTGTGAACAGTAAATGGACAGAGCAGCAGACCCTGACACTTGCCTCCGGTGATCATTTTACCATGTTATAGTCTGATTTATTTTCTTCACTTGGACGTTATTTGTTCTTAAAGTAAGTCTTGTTTGCCCTGGCTACATATTAAAGATCTTGTGGTACTTCCATGGTTTTCCTTGGTTTTGTTAATCAAACTATCCCCTCTCCTAGCACTGTGTGAGTTGGCTTTTATCCTCACATACAGCCACACCTGGATTTCAGTAGCTTGTTCCTGTGTTTTTTACTGTGTAGTCTGAAAGCATTGCCTAAGTGCAAAATGGATCTCTGCATCTCAGTTCTGCTGAAGTGTATAGTGTGCACTCTGTGAATAAAACAAGTGTTTGCAGCCCTCTGTCTTGCGAGTGCTTAAATGACTCCAGCAAGAATTGTCGCAAAGATTTTTTAGCAGTCTTTGGTCATGTTCTCATCTGTGCTTGGGATGTAAACGGGCAAAAAGTATCCGGATCTTTCTGGCAAAGGTATCCTTCCAAGGCAGGGAGTTCCCAGCTGGCAGAGGAGAGGCATAGCTGGGTCATGCACTGCTTCTGCCAGCAGCACGAGGGTGTTGCACTGGGAATTTGCTTTCTGACAGCCCCAAACTAGCAGATGTACCTCTAGACTAGGAGGCACTGTCAGCTTCCCTGGGGGTGCATAGCAGTGGCAGCAGGCAAACTGAGGGGCTCCCAGGTAGTGTCACTCTGGGTGGGACCCTGCTGTTGCTCCCTCTTGCTGTGCCTCTCTGCATGTGGTTATGGAGGTGACAATGCTAAATGAGGCCAGATTTCTAGGTATAACTTCTGCTTAGACCGGCTCAGATCTGTCTTGGGAAGTGTGTGTGGATGTTTGTGTGTGAAATGCACTCAGGTGCTTCTTCAGACCACTGAAATGTGGGGTGGGGGAGTAGATGGAGGGGCACTTTTTGATGTCCAGTGGTATACATTTTTAGGATGCATTTAAGTATTTGCTCAATTAAAAATTCCACTGATTGCAGAAAACTCTGTGGTGAAACCCCCTACTATTTTCTGCTGGCCTTTTTGTTCTAAACCTCTGAGTGAACTTTATTAATGGGGTCAGGGGAAAAGCTTTTCTTCACTTTAAGCCAACATTTTTGTCCAAACTAAGACTAAGGAAGCCTGCTTTTCTTTGGATTTATCTCAGCTATGAGAATGTTGATGCCAGTTCATAGTGTAGTGTTTCTTAAGTGTGCCCACCTGGCCCAGTGTTTTCACAAACAACGAAGATAACTCCTGAGACCTCTGCCTCTGTCAGGCTTGCATGCAGCTTGCCAACTGGCTTGGCTACAGTGTGATTGCATAAGCTTCCTTCTGTAGGAAAGCAGGCTAAGAAGTTGGGATTGTTTTTCTTGGAAACTGGACCTGCTCCTGGCCATGTCCAAAATATACCAGTTGCAACTCTTCACCCAGGGAAATCTAGGAATGGAGATCCTTTACCGAAAAGTTGAAACCCCACAATCTTTTTTAGGAATTACAAGGAATGAGGTTACCAAGGAATCCCTGTATTAGCATTGAGCTTTATTTACAGGTTTGCTGTCCTTGCACTGCCTGCTGGTCAGGAGAGCATGTTGCAGTCTAAACTTGAATGTGGCAAAGTAGTCTTGATTCCCATCACTTTTTCTCCCAAACCAGTGGTTGTTTTGAAACATAATATTATGGAGTAAACAGATGTCACCTCACTGACTTCTCTTTCTTTATACATGTTGAACTGTGCACTTCTGAACTAGTGCTGTGCCAAGTCTTTCCTATTCTCCTGCCATCTGTTGAATTGGACAGCAGTTCTCCCTTCAGCTCAATATGGCTCTGCTGTCGCATTGTGGATGTGGAAAGTACTATCCTAGAAAGCCAGATTCCACTATGAGTGCATCACTAAAGAAAACTGTTGATCAGTGTGAGGCATCCTGTCTACAAACAGTCTCTTAATGTCTTCAGTGATGAAACAACCAAAATAGCCTGACTTTATAAGATTTGGTTGGATGTGTTTGACATTCCCTTTTCTTATATGCTTTATTTCCCTGGATACCATCTCGTCAGCAGGTACCTGGTGTAGAGAGACAGACACTATGTGTTTTGTACATTCATCTGAAAATGGTGGTGTTTATGGTTTCTAGCAGCTTTTGGACTTCAAATGTACATAGGAGCACTGAATCAGCGCCAAGGTATCCTGAAGCTCTTTAATAAAGAGATGTTCACATTCACACTAATGTGCATCCATTGACTGAAAACTTCCCTCCTTGCTTTCCTAGGGTCCTTTATAAGTCATAGATGGATCAGTTCATGCAGAGCAGATGGAGATGGGTCTCAGGACTCAAGGCATTGCAAGTTCATCCCCTGCTTTAGAGTAGTGCCCTTGTGAACAGTTCTGTGTTTCCTGGTCTCTGTAACAGAAAAGACCAGAGATTTCTGTTAAATGGTGAGGAGTCACTAGCAGAAGTATGAGATTTTGAGCACTGGGTGAGTCACTTTCTGTTAGAAGGTGGCAGCAGCTTTATGGCTGCTGCTTGGGTTTTTACAGGCAATCAATGTGTAGTGGCATTGACCAGAGACTCAGGTGTAGGTTGAACAAAAATATAGTCAGGATGAATTAAGGATGTGTTCTTCGAAGCCCAACACTAATGCTCATTTACAAGTCAAGAGGGCTTTTAATGAAACCTGCTAATTGCATCCCAATTAGTTAACCCATGGGGAATGCAGATTACCACTCCTGAATGGATGCAGCAAAAGCTGTCTGTCATGAAGATCAGTTGTTTTAAAGTGGATGATCTTTTTAGCTGAGTAGGACACCTTCTCCAGTATCATGGGTAATACAACATGTATTATCCATGTATTACTGCTGTAAATTAGTGCAAGAGACCTTCTTTCTGAATCCTTTCAGGAACCTTTGGTAAATCATTATATCCCTGGGTATCAAATGATAACTTTGGAGAGAGTAAAATGGTAGAGGAAAATGTGTAGTTCTCTGACATATGATATGAAGTAAAATTACAGGTTATATCAAGCTTGTAGATTGCCAAACTAGATCTGGAATAATCTAGGTGCATGGCATGAAAGTCTGCCTGATTGACACTGAGAGAGGTGAAATGTGTCTCTTTTGGAAATCTTTGCAGTTTAAAGACTGCTGTCTTTGAGATTATGCTGTTTCAGGTATGATGGGATAAGGCATTTTTGCTAGAATAGTTTGACGTCTTCTTGGAGAAAGGATCGGCAGTGGGAAATTCCCCCTTTACCACATGGTGGTGGAACAGACTGTTTATTCTTCCCTTAAGTAATAACTGGGGAGAGGGTGAGTGGGGTTGCAAGTCTTAATTATACTGTGCAGTGTACTTATGAAAAGAGCTTTGGGATGATTGTGATAGTCACAGTCCTTGGATGTGGAAGTGGCAAGTGCCCCAGACAAACTTACTGGGAACACCACTACCATCTCTGCATTCTCTTCTTGTGGGCAGATGCTGTAGAATATTTGAGAAAGAAACACGGTGCCCTGTTTCTGTTGTACTCTTTTGCTGGGCTCCAGGGGAAGACTGCAAGAGGTTTTCCCATTATCTTACCCTCCTGCTGTTGAGCTGTCATCCTTAGGCCAACAGCAACAAGTTGAGCAGCTATGTTTATCTTAGTGCTCAACAATTGCATTAATGGTTGCAATATTAACCATTGGACGGTTTTGTTGCTCTAGCTGTAATATTCAAACAATGCATTTCTTAGTGAGTCTGTTTTAGGTTTTTTGGAGGCCAAACCCAAGGACCATGGGGACATTCCAAAAAAGACAGTTTTGCACAGACAGGGCATGATGAATGGGGTAATTGTAAACATATGTTGGTTAAACCACTAGCAAACCAACCTCTCATTCTTCCCAGCCTCCATCAATGCCAGCTTCTACTAGCCCACAACAGGACAAAAATAGGAAATGACTTTCCTGGCAGACAAGCCATAGAGGAAATACCATACCATCCTGTTGGAACAAACCTATAGCCCAGTGGGGAGGAGCTCTCCTGCTGAGCAGGAGTGGGGATTTCTATAGTTGTTCACACAGTAAACATCAGAGTGTGGTCCTTGCACTCCCTTCACGCTCTTGCTGCAGAATTTTGTGTCAGCAGAGAAATCTGAGAAACAGAGCGTCCGCATTCAAGCTGAGCCTGTGGTTGCTGAAGGCAGCTAAGAAAGGGTGGATAATACTCCATGAGACCAGTATCATTCTTCCATTATGCATCCCTGGTGAGAAAATCAATAAGCAGGGAGAATCTGTAAGTCTGTAGACTCTTTTCATGGTGGAGATTAGCACTTGATGAACACTTAGGAACTTCTATCAGTGCCCAGCATCTAATTCTGCCTTTTTGATGACTTGATCAAGTGGCTGTAGCTCTGTCCAAATTTATGTTGTTAGTTTGTAGCATAGACTAAGTTTTCAGAAGTTACTTTTTTACTTTGCTTAACTTTATTTCTAGGTCATCTTCAGGTGTTAATTTAAATTTTGAAACTGTGAGAAAGGTAATCTATAAAATGTCACTCAGATCTCTTTCACTGCTGATGTTTCTGTTAGTGAATGATCTGTGATTCTGATTTGACACTTAAATATATTTTTGGTCAGGGAGTTGCAACTGGGCTCTGTGTGCACTCTTCATATATTTGTAGATGTCAAAACTAACTGGCAGCAAGGATTTGAATCCTTTACTAGAGAAAAAAACTGCTAGAAAAATTTTTCCAGATACTGATTCTAATGGAGGATGGTAGGACAAGAAAGTTGTATATTAGGAAGGTTTGGAGCAGAAGTTTTCAAGTCTGAAATAAAAAGGGGGAGGTGATTTTATTTTTTTCCTCCCTGCTTTCTTCTTTCCTTCTTTTCCGTGATGTTCATCTCTGCCAAACTACGAGGTACGGATTCAGATAGGAGAATGTTCTCTCTCCTTAAATGGGAATTGAGAGAGGGGGTGAGAAGGACTGGGGGAAGGTAAAATCTGTAGGTTGGTCTTGCTTAGTGTACTGTTAAAGCTCTGAGCATCCTTGGAAAGGAATGAGGAGCTTTTATTATATCAAAGCACAAGTGTGGAATTAAACTTCAAGGAGTTGGAAAAGCTAAAAATTCAGAACGCTTTGGCACAAGACAAAAATATCACAAGCTTTCTTAAAAGGCCTGCTTCCCCTTCTGGCTCAAATGTATTAAAGTCCATTTAGGAGAATGTTAAGGGAGAAATATGTATTGCAAGGCCATCGATTCTTTCTGAATTAATGTCTTGTGGGGGATCATTCTTCATTCTAATAGCTGCTTGTGCTGACATCACCCGAGATGTCAGGGGATTGTCAGAATTCAAGCCTTGATATTGTGCAGAACAATGGCTCAAGTGCTGGCAGATGCTTTCTTGGTGGGTCAGGTTGCTTTTATTTATCCTGTCCATCTCTAACTGTGATATTCCAGTTACTGTACGTGGTCACAGCAAGAGATGTAGTAAACAATTTCCAAGAGAAGCGTATCTTTGCAGCATGATTGGGAGGAGAAAATACTTCTTGCCTCTGCATCTTATGCTAGAGGCAGATTTGCCATCATCTAGATGCAGAATGCATGCATTTTTCACACTTTATGAAAAAGCTCACCAGTTGTAACATTGACATCTTTTGTTTTGTTCTGTTATTTGTTGTATTATTTTGTTTGTCATTCCAGGAATTCTGAAGTCCAAAAAGTTGAGGCCAAAAGTGGGTGCATTTTGTGGTGGAGGCTTTTTTTTCCCCCCCTGGTCTGTTGGTTGGTTTGTTGCTGTTTTTTGGTTTGGTTTTTTTTCCCTCCCTGGCTGTTGGGCACCTAGTTTTAGTTTTAAAATGATGATTGTAATGAAGTCCCTTGTGGTTTAACCTGTCAGGCAGCTAAACACCACACAGTTGTTCCCTCACTTTCCCCCACATCAGTGGGACAGGGAGGAGAATTGGAAAGAAGGCAAAACTCGTGGGTTGAGATAAAGACAGTATAGTAGAACAGGAAAGGAAGGAAAAATAATAACAACTAAAAAGGAGTATACAAACAAATGATGAACAGTGTAATTGCTCACCATCCGCTGATTGATGCCCACCCAGTCTCCAAGCAGCAGGCCCCTGCCTCCCAGCCAACTGTCCCCAGTTTTTTGTTCAGCATGATGCCATATAGTAGGGAACGTTCCTTTGGCTGGTTTGGGTCAGCTGTCCTGGCTGTATCCCTTCCCAGCCTGTTGTTCACCCCAAGCCTCCTCACTGCTGGGGTGAGAAACTGAGGAGCTGTTGACTTGGTGCGAGCACTACACAACAACATCAGTGTGTTATCAATATTATTCTCATCCTAAATCTAAAACACAGCTCTGTACCAGCTTCTAGAAAGAAAGTAATTCTACCCCAGCTGAAACCAGGACAGCCCTGTGAGGGGAAAGCAATCAAAATAGCCCTTTATGATGCTCTAGAAATGACTAGCCTGGAAGGCCACAGTCTATACGTGACTTTCGTGAGCTGATTCTTTTGATACACTTTGCTGGTAAGCTATTATAACGCTACACGAAGTCATCACATTTAGCAGTTGAAAGGTTTTCGAAGAGGCATTGGGTTTATTTTCCAAAAGGCTTCAGGAGAATTGAGCAGCGGGACTATGAGATGAGCTGTAGGAGTGAAGAGCAAATGCTGTTCGAGTTGCTGACATCTCTAATGTGTACTCAGACTTATTTCACATTTGGCATGCATTTTTTTGTTCTAGAACTGATGCTAAAAAAGGTCAGGAAAAATCTCTGTGGAGCTCCTTGCTAGGAGAGGTGGATTACTCTGTTAACACATGGGAAGTCAGAGGAGTGTTGCAAAGGCTGCTGCAGTTTAGGTGTGTGGGAACACCTGGTTGAGTTGTTGGATAACTTTCCTCCCCAGTGTTCTTTGAAAAACCGTATTGATACCAGCCTTCACTAGAAGAATGGCACTGCAAGATGTCTTGCTAGTCTTAGCCTTAACTAATTTTGGTAAATGCGTAATTTGTCTTCATTTACTTGTAAGTGGTTCAACTCTTCTTCCCAGGAGCAGAAGAAGTTCTCACAGGTGTTTGGAAAATAGATTATATAAAAAAATTCAGTGAAAGAGTCCTGTGCTGTAACAGCCTGACTTAGTTTTGATTGTATTCATCTCTGAGAACTTCTTGGGTCCCTCATGTCCAACAGTCCAGCTCTTCCTTAGCAAGATTAGTTCCCCAGGGGTCTCATTTAAGTTCGTGTGAGCTAAGCTGACAATCTATAGGTGATATGAAGTTGCCTTCCAGCTCAATTTGACAGTGCTCAGCTTTGGTAGAGTTTCAGGGAGACAGAACACCTGCAGCTGTCAGAGAGGCAGGTCACTTTTACCTCTTTGAGTGTTGAAATGCTGATTTTTTCTGTGTGTCTGCAATTTGAAGACGTGAAGAAACTTCTCCCCTGGAAGAGGCAGATCTTCATTTTTCAAGGGATGTGGGTCATGTTAAGAGCTCACTGCTACCAAAAGATGGTGATGTTTTTGTTGGAGTGTTTGGGTGTCCTACCTTGGGCCAACTTGGTGGTTTGCTATGAGTGTGCATGGCTGACTCTCTAACTGGGTAGGAAAGCTATCCTGTGTACTTGTTTTTCTGGGGTTGGTTTTCTTCTGGGTTAAAGGATAGGATCAGTTCTTGGAAGCATGTGGTGGGGCAGCTGAGGTGAAGTGCCCTTCCAGGGAAAGGAAGAGAAATGAGAAAGAGAAGAATAGGTCCCATCTCTTTTCAGTGGCAGCAAACTGCTGGGCCAGCTTGGTAACCCAGCAAAAATTTTTTTTTTCTTTGTGAATTTCAATTTCTTTGTGAATTTTTTTCTTTGTGAATTGCTACACAAGCAAGCAAGCTAAAGACTGGACCTAGCTTTGTAGAGGGTCTCCAGAGCCGGCCTGTATTTGCAAGCTTTACCTGTTGAAGGGCGTTCCTTGCAATGCGTGGGGGTTAACCTTGTGTTTTATCTCTTTGCTGCTCTGGAATGTGGATGAAAGTGATGTTGTCCTTAACTTTACTTCTTTTTTTAATAAAATGGACATGTGTTGCTGGGTTGTTTTTGTAAAATGAGTATGAAATATGTCAGTGCTAGGTGGGGTTTTTTAGTGAGCAACTCAGCCGTAACAAAAATGTTACTATTGCTCTTGTACATTCAAAGAAGATAAAAATAGCACCTTCACAGTTTCAGAAGATTATGTAAGGTATGTGTAGCAGTATCTTATTATATGATCATCATAAAACAGAGCAGCTGAGGAAGTAACTGGTAATAAATCCATCATTATTCATATTATGAGAAATAGCAAGCATAATAGCTGTTCAAACACCAGAGATTTGGTTGACTTGCTCTGAAACATAGTGGTAAAACATACTTGTTTCAGACCAGTTACCAGCTGAAATGTTTTTTTTCCTGGAATGTCTCATCTGTTCCCAATCTCAGAATCCTAGAACTGCCTGTGAGCTGGTTCAGCCGTTCTGCTCTGATCAAGAAGGGTTTCTGTAGCCAAAGTCAAAGGCATTTGAGGTGAGTGCTCTGATGTCTGCTAGGAAATGGTCTTGATGGCTGTGGGGCAGATCTTGCCCGTGAACTCCTGTGACTCTTGAGGGGCTGCCTTAGAGCTGCAATTTCTCAGCCCTGCTGAGGCTGGCCTGCTCTAGCCTGAAAAAACCCAAACAACCAACAACCCTGCAGACTGAAAACCAAAATAAGTTCTTCAGTAATTTCAGTTATTATTCTTGTCTGTGGTAACTGTGGAGTGATTTTGGGGGCGAGGTGACATGTCATGGATTTTCTTCATTTTACCAAACAGAGTTTGGGAAGGCCTGGAGTTCAGGTTCTTGGGTTCAGAATTGTGCAGCAGTGACTGGGGTTTCTCTTCAGAAACATTTCTGAGTAGTTTTTTCCCTAATTTTAGCACAAAAATGATTGAGTTTTGACTAGCTTTGTCTTTCTGGCTGGATACCAATTCCATTATATTGTGGACTCTTGGATGGAGGAAGAGATCTTTTCTCAGCCTTTATTACAGGGACTTGCCTCATCTAGAAACAGTTTCTGTCTCTTGCAAGGTCATTTGGAGAGTGACAAAATGTGTATTAAATGTTCTCCCCATACCCTGTGTTTTACTTTGAGCATTCTCTATCAGCTGCTGAATGAAGTTCAGGTTTTGTAACAAATGCTACTCATAAAGCTTCAGTTGCTTTGTGTAGCTGTGTTAGGTTTTGGGGCTGTTGAGGTGAAGGAAGTAATGAATGAGCAGTAATTTCATGGGCACACTAATGTGGCTGCATACAAATAGCAAGTTTTTCCTCTTCTCAGGATATCTGGCCAACTTGTATGCTTGCCTTCAGCCATGTCACATCTGTACTGACTTTAGCAGTGGTTCAGAGAAGACTCATCCAGCCAGAGAAGCATTCACGGGACGGGTACTTTTTAAAATTAATTGTTTTATTTATTTTTTTTTTAAAGTGTGTGGGGACTGAAGCTTTCTTCCTGTGTGCAACTATGGCTTGTCTGAAGTCAATGTTTGACTACAGATCAAGCGGTGTGGTCAGAGTGAATTTTTGCCTAAACCTGTGTTAGAACCATAAATTGTTGCATTGTGTGGGCAGTGATGCTTTCATCTAGTACCTGGTCTTAGTCACCTCTTCCTTCCAATATCCTCCAATTCTGCAGTTGTAACTCTGTGAAACCAAGCAAGGAAGTGTGTGTATTGTGTGAGGAGCTCACAAACTCTTTAAATCCTGACTTACCATCTTGAAAGCCTGGAGGTTTCTGAGGTGAAACACATATATATATGTATATATACAGCCCTTTGATGGTGTCTGAGAGAGGTGTATCTCCTCTGCAGTTCAGTGCATGCTACACCTAGCACTTCTTTGGAATCCCTGGGACCTTAGGATGAAGCCTTTCAGCAATGTGGTGTATGCAGGGCTGGTTTGTGTTGAAGTTCTGGGTGGGGCTGGGGGGCTGCTGGGCTTGGTGGTAGTGTGGAAGCTTTGCAGGGCTGTGGCTGCGTGTGGAGCTGAGAGGCTTGGAGCAGGGAGCTTCGGGTTAAGTCTTTGTGTAGTCTTCTGGGATCCTTTTAAAAGTCGTGTTGTAACGGGGTAACTCAGGATACCTGACACCTTAGCCATGTCAAGTGAGGTCCCTAGAAAACCAAGGGACTAAAAGGTTTTATTAAAAGTGATTTTCACGTGTGGCGCTGTCTCTGAAATCCATTAGCAGTTTAAAATTAACCAAATATTCTGGGTAGCTCAAATGAATTTTTATGACTTTCTGCCACTTTTATTAGAAGAGTCTCTTTACAATCTTGTTTCTTTAAGTGCAGCCTGGATCACGAATGTTTTATTTTATCAATGGAGATGCTTTTGTAGTGTGACAGTAATCTTCCTAAAGATTTGCCTGGTCAATGAAGAAGTAACAGGATTTGTACAAACTAAAGCAGAGCAATCTGCAGTAGCTGTATCCTAAAACTGACCTAACCTATAAAGCTTTGAATTATTATGTCATCTTCCACTGGGAAACACCACAAGATCTCCTGCCCTTTTGCATCCTGTAAGAAAGAATTGAGCCATCCCATTATTAGGGAAGAAAAACTGAATACAGACTAAAGATCTAAAATTTATCTAAGAATGTAAATGAAGGCCAACTAAAAATGGTTGGATTTTTTTTTATTGTGATACATACTGAAAAAGAAATATTAGAAACCATTTCAGTCTGTTTTTTAGCATTTGGTTAGCAGTTTCTAAGTGACCCCTTTGCTCATATGTGTGTTTTGTAGCATTGGTAGGGGAGAGGGAAAGTTGCTTTAAAGGAGAGAGCTTAGGAGCCATGCTGAGAGCCTAGAAGAAAAGGCACAACAAAGGGCAATATTGATACAACTCAACTTTTTCATCCACTTGATCTTTTGGAGTTTTTTTCCCTTCTCACAGTGCATCTACTTCGCAGCAGTGTGAGAGGAGAAGGAATCAAATTGACTTCCAGTCATGTGTGTCTTTCTAGTGTGATATGGAGAAAAGGCAAAGTAGGCTGCACCCCCACCCTCTGCTGGTGAAGATGATGTGATGGGTGGGGGAATGTCTTAACTCACAGCATGGCTAAATCACGGCTCTGAAAATGATTACTGATATGATTACCTTTTTGGAGTAGTGCTAACGCTTTCTCAGAGCTGCTGTGAGGCATCTGCATGAGAAAAGCCTGCAGTCTTTGGTGGATGTGTTTTGCCTGTGTGATGGTTGTATCACTCTGTGTTTGCTCCCACGTCCCAGCTCGTGGAAGTTAAATTCTCTCAGAGATGATGGCTTCTCCAAAGGTGGAGGAAGTGTTAGGAAAAAAATGGGGAGAGAAGGAGTATTTATACCACAGTGCATAGTAAACATCTCGCTTGTGATACAGGTAGCTAAGTCATGTCTAAAACTTGGCCGGGCTTCCGTCCTGGTCTAAACCACAAGTGTTACTGTTGAGTGGATGTTTATGTGCCATGTCCTGTGGCCTGGTGGCCATTTGGACAGTCAGGGATTCCAGGGATAACCACATGGTGAGGCACCTGAGCAAAAATGCTTCTGCTGAATGCAAACAGTGGCACAGTTGAACTCCATGAAATGGCAGTGTGTGCTTACCTTTCTTAACTTCAAGTGTCTATACCTATTGATTTTATTTTTTATAACCATTTTATTTTTTCTTCTTCTTTTTTCCAGCCCTGTCACTCTTTAGGAGTGACTAGTGCTTTGGCTTTGTGGACTGTCAGCCTCATGCTCCAAGATCCCAGTATCTGCAGTTCTAAATATGCAAAATGGAGAGCAGAGGGTCATTCCTGATGGAGAGGGATGGGCACTGCCACTAATCCTGTAAATGCACAGTGGGTCCCTCCCATGCACAGAAACCTGATCTTAACTTCTACATCTTCCTTTGCTGTGATATTTACATAGAATTCCTACTTCTTGAAACAAGAGGGAGTTGGATCTAGTCAGATTTGAGGAAAACTGCATGAGCTAGCCTTATGAATATTTATCTCTGCATCAGCATCTTACTCAGGGATACTCAAGTAAAGATGACAAATGACTGTCTTTTTGACATGCACAATATAAAGCAAATGCAGTTTCAAATCCTCCCTTAAGCCTCTGTGGCATGCTTAAATATCTTCCAGTTGCATGGTTAAAGGCTGAAATAAGTCTTGTACCCAGGAGTACTGGATTTGGGAGATTTGTGAAATGCCTGTCCCTAGCTACTTCAATTGATGCAAATGGTGGAGGTCAAAGCAGTGTGTGGGGAGAGGGGCTGGAGAGAGAAAATTGGCTGAAAAAGATGATAGTGCTTGCAGTTATGTCTAATCAGAGTTCGTTTCCTGTAGATATTCCCAGAGGTTTTGCATAGTGAGAACAAATGCAAATGCAGTTTGGAATACACTGGTGCTCACAGTCCATGAGCTAAAAAAAATATTGAAGGGATTGAGGTTTTGTTGGTTACCCCTGCCCCTGCAAACTTCCCAATGTGCTTGCTGCTGAGTAAGTGTTAGTGCCAAGCTGCAGAATGACAGGATTGCACCTTGCAGTACTGACTCCAGTTAGCTGTCCTGGGGTAGCCATGTATAGATTATTATCTTCTGCCCTCTTCTGCAACAAGAAATTTCTCTATTCCAAGTACCCTTCAAGAAACTGACAGGCAGTGGAACCATAAGATTTTGATCCACAGCTTGTAGATTGAGGCTAAGCATTAAAAAATGCACATAGACATTACAGTCAAAGTGGTGTTTCTGCTGTTTTTCCTCCAGAATGAGACTGAAGAGCAAAATTCGTAGGATTTGAGGGTATGGCCCACGTGCCTCTCTGTTGTCAGGTTCTGGTTTGTTTGTACTGTTAGGACATGGCTGGATCCGTGTATCGACAGAGGCAAGTGCCTGTGTTAGACTTCTTTAAAAGATACTTTAACACCTAAGATTTTAATCAGCTTGGTTGGGATTTTCTTTATTTTTTTAGGGCATTTCAGCCCTGAAGGTTACAGTTGGTATGCAGCTTGTTGGTGTTCTCATTTTGGGTACTGTGCTTTGGAGAAAGAGAGGAGACAAAGCATCTGTTAAGCTTTTTTTTCTTGTAGCACAGTGCTAGATCTGGAGAGGAGACTTTACACAGGTCAATTAGTCAACGAAAAGCTGCAGTGTAGGTGTGTTTCTGGCGGCAGCTTGGTGGCAGTGGTTGGGGGAAACTGCTTATTCCTCACATATCTTGGCTGTCGATTCACTGGGTTTGTTTCCCCCTTTATCAGTTGTGACTTGGTGCTTGGTGCTTCTCTTTTATCTTTTCCCTATGCCCTCACTCCACCCAGTACAGTAATGTTTTCCTAAATCTTTGCTTTCTAAACCTTTCTGTTTCTTTTGAAAGTTGTGGGCATGGAGAACATATTATTCCCTCTTTCTTTGCAGCAGGCTTTCATAGATTTGAAAGATTTCATCACGACCCTTACTTTTGCTTCTTTTGGCTGAGCTCCAGTTAATTCTGTTTTTTCTTTCTTCCTCCCAGATGTCATGTTTTTCTAATTCTGTGATGTTCCTATTGCTTTTGCTTGGATTCTTTCCAGTTGATCTTTTCTGAAATTTGCTGAAGATCGGGTGCAGCTTCGTGCTGGAAGCTTTATCAGCCACAAGTAGAGCAGAACTGTTGCTTCATGATTCTCACATATGTTCCTCTATACTTTCCTCTATGGTATTTGCCTCCTTCTCAACAAAGAATCTTCTAGTTTCTAAAACTTGCTTTGAATTAAGTCTTCCAGCGAGCTGACTGCTTTAAGTTAGCAGCTTCCCCAAGTTTAATGAGTGTCATTTTCTCCTTCATTATCTAGATCATTAGTGTTAGAATAGTGTGGGACCAGGGCAGATCTCTGCAAAGGTTATTCAGTATGTCAGGCTATTTTGTGAGTATTTCAGGTTTTTTTGATGTTCTAAGCAGATAGAAGTCAGTGCAGTTGCCCAGTCACTTTCAAATCTGCCAAAAGATGACTGTTTGCATTGATAACAATGTATGTATGACAAAGTTTTCTTGTCTTTTTGTAAGAATGCAGTTTGAATCTTTTGATGTGGTTTTGCTAATGTCAAGATTCAGATTCAGTGTCTGCTGCTTCTGTGTTCCTAAAATACATTATTCTGACATAGTAGGATGTTGAATTGGTTTGACTTGGCTTATACATGAACAACCAGTTTTTATTGAGTTCAGTCTTTTACTTTCTTCTTGGTGCTAGCAGATGGGTTTAATGGCAAATGTGCAAATTAAGCAACAAGTATCATTCTTAATGTTTTTCTTTCCATTCCTTTCCCCTCCTACTTCTGTAGGAAATCACTGTTTGCCATTCTCCAGCTTCTGCTACCTTGTCAATCCACTATGAACTTTCAAAAATAACTGCTAATGATGTGAAGCTTTAAAAAAAAAATCCGAACTGTTCAATTCATTACTGAGTTTCATGAAAACCAGCTAATTTGGGAGAAAGTTGATTTGCCTATTTTTTTTCTTCTCTCTCCTATCATCCCTAGTAATAGTTCGGGTTTGTTGTTGTTGGGGGATTTTTCTCGTTGTGGTTCTTTTGTTTTTTGGTATTTTTTTTCTGGTTGGTTGGTTTTTTGTGGGGTTTTTTTTTTTGGTTGGTTTTTGTTTTGGTGGGTTTTGTTTTGGTTTGGATTTTTTTTTGGTTTGGGTTTTTTTTTTGTTTTGGCCTTGTTACCTGTAGCTTTTTTGAGAAAGTGTTGAGTTGGCTGACCTTTCCCTTAATCATTATTTTATTGCTATGGAATTACAGAATGAGTTTTTGATGTCTCTTGTTTCACTTTCACTTATTTTGGTATTGCAATAACTGTCTGCAGGCTGTTGCTCTTTTAGTGGAGTGCAGATGGATGGACTTTGCTTGACCTCTCTACCTAGCGAGGCAAACAGACAAACTGTCGCTTGCTTTTTGTCTTGTGTGGGCAGCAGCAAAACTTACATATCTTGGGTCTGAGGATTAACTAAAAACTGGAGATGAGAGAGAAGGAACACTCAGTGGCAGAAGGCTCTCTTCAAACACAGAGCAAATTCTTTCATCCAGAATGAATATACTGAAATGGTTAAAGGGCAGATGCCAAAAGGCTGAATTTTTGCCTCACCTTTTTTGTCAGACTTGGGTTTGAGAACTTAGTTGGTGCCCCTGATCAGCTCAGCTGTAATTCAGAAGCCATGAAAGGTTTTATATGTGTTGCTTCTGCTTCTGTCTGAGATTAGAATAATTGAAAATAGAAAGTACTGAAATATACTGATGAACCCAAAATTACTAGATAATGATATGATAAACTAGAGGCTTAGTTTTGTGTCACCACCAGATCTAGAAGCGTGTTGGATAAGGGGATGTTGACAGAGTGGAGAGAGTGAACAATGCTAATGCTGTTCACAAAATAAGAACCCTTCTGAAAAGGAACGTACAGTTTCAAGAACAGATGGTCTAGTGGTAATAGAGACTAACAAATTTTTGTTGGCTGGCAGCCGTCTTTCAGGTTAGGATTTTGTCTTTAAAGCTCTTTCATAGAGTTGACTTCCTTGCTGCAAAGTACTTGGTAAAAGGACAGAGTAAATTCCTCCTGGGAACTTGTTCTTCCTGGTCTAAAAAAAACGAGATTACAGTGGAAACACAAGGTGAGGGACAGTCAGCTCATGGTGACAGGTAGGCTTTGTTGAAGCAGCCTATGGATATTTTGCATTTTGTTCTGCTCCCTGCACTCCAGAATTAGCATGCTGCAGGACGGTTGTCACCCCTGTGATGGAAGGTGGGAAGACTGACTTGGGAACATGCACAAGTCTTGCTTTGATCAATTTCTTCTGCAGAAGAAGCATATTGTTTGTGAGACAGAGCTTACATAATCCTCCTTCTGTGGTGTGTGTAAACATATTTAACACGGGCCTTTTGTTTCTTGACTAGTTTAAATTTAATCCATAGTGTATGTGCAGTGTGGAAGGGGACAAAAGAGGGGTGAGTTAGAGTGCATTTTGGATTTATCCTCTCCTCCAGTAGCCCAGAATTTGTATCGACTCAAACCAAGCAAAATGGAGATAAAATAATCCCACTCTTATCTTCTATCTGTGCCCTAAAAGCAAACTGACTGTCTCTAACTAATCAGTGGTGTTGCAACCCTCAGTCTTCCCTTGCCGGGTTGATTCTCTTGTTGCACAGTAGCTGGGAGGGAGGCTTTAAATGCAGAATTAGCATATAAGCCTGTGCCATTTTTGGCTGGCTGTTAATGTTTAAAGTCTTTAAAGTCGCCCACTAAAGACAAGGCAGAAGAACAAACATCGGCCTGGGTATGTGGCATGTGTGTTCTTGTTTAATATCGGAATTTCTGGTATGGCCAGGGATGCATGCCAGCTTTGGCAGCACAGGGCACAGTTCAGATACTTAAGTACTGTACTAAAAATAACAGGACTATTTTAGACTGGGACCCAATTAGGGAGAGAATAACTTGTTGCTCTGCAATCAGTAATCTGAAGTAGCAGGCAGGCTGCAATGCACACGTAAACTCGGCTGTTTTGCTTGTGGAGTTGCCAGTTTTAACACTGCTTCCTCACTGTTTTCCTTAGATGCTTTTCCAGAGGTTAAAGGAAAAAAACCGAAAATACCAAAAATACCCCTCCTCTTAAGGCAGGCTTTATGTGCTTTAGTTCACATTTTGATATTGCAGTGTTTAATAGCATTACAGCTTCTAATCCGCCAGCGTTGGCTTGTGAAATTCCTAGAAGGCAGGGAGCGGGAGGTGAGGAGCGGTGCTCTCCCTGACACAGTGAGTGAGCTTCATTCACTCTGCCCCACAGAAGGGCAGCGAGGGTCAGTCTGGGCAGTCAAGGAGCAGAGAGGGGTTGTTTGAACACAGTTGCTTTTCCCTTGGTTTATCTCCTGGGGATGGAAGAGCAGGGAGTATGGTTCCTGAAATTTGTTGCTGCTGCTGCTGCTTGCTTTTCTGTGTCAAGAAGTGCAGTGAAAATGACTTGCACATTTAACCTCCTGAAACAAAGCATTACTTTACGCTTCACTAGTTCCTCTCTGATGGTTTTCTTTTTGGTGGTGCTGCTGGCTGCCACCTTCTATTAGATCGCTTGGATTTCAGTGAAGCAAGTTAGAGGAATCTGAATTTCTCAGTGTACAGTGTGTGTGGGGTGATGGGGAAGGGACAAGCATGCTCTAGCATCCAAATCCTCTGGTCTTGGAGGGCTTTCAAGTGATTGGCTGCATCTGATCACAATTTTCTGCCACTGCTCAGAGTGAGGTTGTGGATGCGGGAATGCTTTATGGAGCCTTACGCAAATGCTGCGTTGGATAGACTTGAGCTGACGCTTGAGATGAAAGCAAAATGCACCTAAAATTTCTATTTTTGTAGACGTCTTTCTAGCATGCTATTTTGAGAACATGAAAAAGCCAGGATCTTTCTGGTGTTGTGACTCTCATGCTGTTTTGAAAGTAGCTCTACATTTTTTTTCAAAATAAAAAACTGATAAGAGCTGTTCAAGGCTTTGTTCAGCTGTGGTCTCTTATCAGCTTTCAGTATGATGTTGGCCTTAAGTTGTGATTTTGGGAGGACTTAATCAGGTTTCCTTACTCATGCAGAAATCATGTACCTTAAAACCTTAGATTTTAATTTGCTCTTGTCCTGGCCTGAAATGAAAAGGAGGGGTCTTCCTAGATGCTCATTATAAAAACAGCACCTTTTGTGTTCAGTGCTAAGATGTATCACATCATGGATGTAGTAAACTCCCAGGGAAAATAGTGGGAGAGGCACTTTGGCGAAGCGGATCACGCTGTGTGTTGCACAGAGCCAGCGTTTAGGCATGTGCTTGTCAACTTGTGGGCTACATGTATTCTACCTTCTGCATACTGCAGCAGCCTGCAGGACTTGCTGTTTAAAGTAAATGTTACATGGAGGATGCCTAGCAACTGTAGTTTTTAGGTCTGTGCCAAATAGTTAAAGGTGCGAATCTGTTAGGTTGGTGCAGTGTTTTCTGGAGGATGCAGTGCTGAGGTGGTGCTTCGGCACCGCGGTGATGTGGCTGTTCCTCCAGCTCTCCTTCACTACCATCCCCATTAGGTTAATGTCTAGCACCCACAGTTCTCAGCCAGGAATATTAATTAACAAAGAAAAATGTTGATTTGAATTGCAGTTGCTTAGGTAGAAAGCCTGCAAGGAGTTTTTCTGGTTTTAGACCCTTCTGCTTTTAGACCCTTCTGCTTCATGGTGAGCTGTGCTGCAGTTATCTGGAGTGTGCACATCTCTTACTATCATTGCTATCCCTTATGAACTGTCTCCAGTGCTTGCCTAAATTATTATTATTTTAACACATTCGTGAATCCAGTCACCCCTTGGAAAAGATTTTCATGTTTCCTATCGATTTCAGATTTTCTGAATTTTTCTTTTGAGAGGGAGTGCTTATTCTCTGGGTACTTTTTCCATGTCCTCTATAACTGACTCGATGTCTGCCTGCTTTTCCCTCAGCTGTCTCTTTTCTGTGCCAAATGATCCAGGACTGTTAGTTTCTGCTTTAGGAATTCCTCTTCTCTGTACTCTTTCTAATTCTGTTTTACCCTTTCAATGTCACAACAGCCCACAGTTTTCAAGAAGTGGGTGTGCCCTGGGTTTAATGACTTGTCATGATTCTGCTTTGCTTGTGGCAGTTCCTTGATTCTTAATACTGTATTTCCTTGTGAGGTATTGTCTGTTTTCTTTTCCTCCCCTCCCTCTTTCCTCTAAGGTGATACTTCAAACAAGACTTCAGACTCCTGACACTTCATTGGTACACACAGGCAGGGTTATTCTCCTAGCACATTGGCTTGAGTTTGTGGAAATTAAATCAGAGTTGCCCTTTGGCTACCCATTTGCCTGTGATGAGCAGTTCTGCTGTGCTTTGCATGAAGCTCCAGCTCTGACTGAACACACCATACTGCTGGCAAACTTCATGTCACCTCCCTGGTTATCACATTTCAGAGAGCTTAAGGATATGCTGAAAAGAATGGCCACTGTGGTAATTCTGAAGACTCCTTGTAAGGAAAAAAGCTCCACATTTTCCTACCTTTAACTTATTCTTTGGCTCAGTGTTAAGGGGGGAACCACTCCTGCAAGGTGCAGCAGCTCAGGTCCTTTTAAGAGTCTCTAGGGTTGATGTTGACATGTGTCTCGTTTATACAGTGTCAAAAACCTTGGGTAGATTTGAGTAACAACTTCTGCAGAAGCTGTACTGACTCTTGCTCATGCCATTTTACAGATTATTCATGTTTGTGTTATCTAGTTTTAGTTAGTTCTTTCAGAAAAGAAGTTTTTTCCTGATTTTAAGTTCCCTGGATTTACCTTGAACTCATTTCTTAAAACATATAACTTAGCATCTTTCATGCTATGTCCAAGTCCCTTTAGGTATGACAGGGTATGTACAGCAATTAACAGCTTGGTAGTTTGATGTTTTCCTTTAGACATCTTGACTGAATTCTTTACATTGTGCAATTTATAACAACGTTTTAATGCTGCTCTTAAAATGTAATCTGTGAGCGGTTATTTAGTATACATGGTGCCTGGCTGGCTTATTTATTTTGACTTTCTTTAATGAACAAATGTAGTATCTCTTAAGGAACTAAAACCAAAACAGTCCTTAACTTTTCTTTCTGTCAAGAATCCTTGAAGATGTTTGCAGTTAAAGTGAGTTTTGATGTGAGAAGTGGGGGAAAGACTTGATTTCCTGTATGTTGCAGCAGAGCTGGTAGCTGATGCCATTCTAGTCTGGTTTTGGGTTAAGTCTTGTGCACCAAGCTCACTCCAGGCACTTTCTTGAAGGCAACTGTAAACATGAAATTGATCTTCACTCTCCTGACTTCTGGGGCTCCTGCCTTAGGTTATAGGGCATGCCTGTTACAGCATCAGCACATCCTGTGTTTCATTTCTGAGCTTGTGTCCCTCCTCTGCGTTGCCTGGTCTCAAATTACTGGGACACCACGTTAACATCTTCGAGTGCACTTGGCAGAACAAAGTCAGAGGAATGTACTTCTTGGTTAGAAAACTTAAGTCTCCAAGTTCCGCAGCAAAAGATTGATATAAAATTTCCACACCTGAGTAAGAAGTCAGGCAGGCTTCCCACTAGCAGAGGAAAAGACCTGGGAAGCTCTTGTGTATCTTTTGCAATGTTTCTAGCACTTAATTAAATGCTGCTTTTTTGTCCGGTCTGAGAACTTGTTTATGAAACCTAATATTGCCCTATGAAACTCAACACTCTGCTTCTTAATACTACAGCTTTAGTGATGCTCAATGAGGTGGCTGGGGTGCTTTGTGTATCAGCTGTTTCAGGCGTCGTGAAGGCTAAATACAGCACTTCCTTAGCTGGCACTTGGAAGCTTCACCCGTTCCCGGGGAGGGGGCAGAAATGTCAGTGTCAAGGCTCAACCTTGTAGCAGATGCATCCTTCAAAAAAATAAATAAAACAGCTGAGTCATTCGTTCATTCTTTTTCTTCCATGCTGCCAGCCAATCCCAATACCCTTGTATTTCACACAGGAGGGAGAAGGCAGACAATACTGTCTTTTATTATTCATACCCTGCAGCTCACTATCTTCTTCACAAAATAAGGGTGGCGTCTGTCTGTCTCCACTTCATGGGAAAGATTAACAACAATTAAGGTCAGCAATTAAGGTTGTGAAAACCTTTGAATAACTGCAACATCTGTTCTTATACTAGAATAAATAAAATAAAGCTGGAGCTCTGATTGCCAACAGAGTACTTGCTCATATCTGTTTTGTAATTGTGGGCTTGTGGAATTCATGTTGTTAACTGGTCCCTCGCTGGCCAGCATCAGTGGTCAGCAGTCAGTGCAAACTGGCCCACTTCAGCCAAGAGCCACATGCTGAAAGTGAGGCTGCAGGATGAGAAGTGGGAATTGTGTGTAAAATGTGGGGCACTGTGGCAGTGGGGCTCAGGTGGTTCCTGAGATGGCTGTGGGATGTTGCCAGCCCCTTACCTTGGACATAGCAGTTGATCCCCTGAACTTCCCAGTCCATTTCAATGTCAAATAAAACTGTTTTTCCAAAACTGCTCTTGACTCTGACTGGTTTTACTCTTACTTTGAGACAGAACAGGGTTGTTGAGGGCAATGTTACCATTTCTCTGACTGTTGTTTTTTCCATAAGCTCAGATGTGATGGCAAGAGAGCACCTGAGTGTTTTGAGAAAGACATTTTTAGAGGTGTTTATTTCCAGTGTTGCCTCAATACCTGACTTGTATGAGAAAAAAAATTTACAAATTAAAGAAAGAGAATGTTCTGAACTTCAGTTAAGACCATTCACTCAGGTAAGGCCATTTTGGTATAAAAGAATGTTCCTTGAATGGAATATTGAATGTCTGATAAATGGAATAGAACATTCCAGTTGGAAGGTACCTATAGTGATCTTTCAGTGCGACTGTTGACCATTTCAGGGCTCACCAAAGGTCAAAGCATGTTGTTGAGGGCATTGTCCAAGTGCCTCTTAAATACTGACAGGCTTGGGACATTGACCACCTCTCTAGGAAGCCACTTCCAGTGTTTGAGTACCCTCTTGGTAAAGGAAGTGTTTCTGCGTATCTAATCTGAACCTCCCCTGAGTCAGCTGTGAGCCATTCCCACACATCCTGTCACTGGATAGCAGGGAGGAGGTTTCTGGTAACAAATGACACTTTACTTAATTTTGTCTGACTATAGGGGGTGATTTCTTAACTTCTCTGCAGAGCAAATGATCAGCAGTGTTGTACTTCCCATCCAGAGAATGAAAACTTCAGTGCTGCTCAAGTGCCAGGAACTGGAGCCTAGTCCTTCTTGGCACATGTGGCCTCCACAGAAGGAACTGTTTGTGTTCCCACTTGGCGCAAAAGCAGTGATTCTGCGCTTTCCAGTTGTCTTTTTTGGTGTGTTTAAAAGTGGATCTCATTAGACATTTAAGTCTTAAAAGGTTTAACCTGCTTAAGTCAGAGATCTGTATAAAGACTTAGGGATCTATACTCGAAGTCTGGTAGAAAACCAGCCATATCTTCCTGTCCCTTAAATCATGGGAGCAATTCAGTGCTTGTTTCCTGGTGTGCTCAATATTTTTCCTTCCCTTTGCATTGGTAGTGGTTTTCTGTAATCCTGCATTTCTTTACTTGAGCTGCAAGATCTTTTCGGACTAAGTGCTGCTACTTGCTGTTATGGGAAAAATTTTATCTGTGTCATTCCTGCTGCTTGCTTGTCCCACTGCCACTGACTGGGGTGCTGCATTGGGTGATGTGTTGTTGCATTTCTGCAGGGGCAGGGTATGAGGGTATCCCTGTAGCTTAAGAGACAGCACTAGGAAGTTCTGCAGCTGGGAACAGTGGCTGTCATTATCTGCCATGGAGAGAAGAGCACTTCTGTATGGAGCAGCCTTCTCAAACCTGACTCTTGGGAGGCATCCGGCTTCAGTGAACTTCTGGTTCTGTCTTGTGTTTTGGAGAGAAGCTTTTTGGTTTTGTATAATGAGGAGGTTGCCATTTAGTTAAATGGGAGAGTCCTCATGAAATTTGTGCTGCTCATTTTAGGCTATTGACTTACACGAGTTATTGGACTGCAAAAGATGCGTAGGCAAAGATGTTGCAGGAAACAAATGTGATAGTTTCCAAGCCATAGTGTAATTTATCTAAGACCAATAATGCCATAAAGAGGAGACAATTATTGGGCATTGGTGGCAAATTCTGTGGTACTGCTGTCCATTTGAAGGAGATGGGGAATATTACAAGCTAGTGATTGCTGAGATGTGTATGCATCAGAGCATTAGGTGAAGGGAATTTTCTCCTTCTTCCAGTGACAGAAAGTAGCATGAAAGCCTGTGGGAGGTATTTGTGTAAAACAGGCAGTTGTGTGAAGCCATCTCTTCATGCAGAGCTGGTTTTTAATAAAATAGAACCACTAATTAGCGAGGCTGAAATGAAAATCGAGACTTTTCTGATGCATCTGTCAAATTGATTGTATTAATGATGACCAAATGCTTTTATAGATCAAAATACAAAGTAGCAAAAAACCATTTTTGAATTGTTATTTCATCAATTAACAGCAGCAATTAGAAATTCAAATTTTTGATGTTCACAGAGGCTTTTGCAAGAGAGCTCATCTGCTCCTTTGATAAATGTTTTGTTTTATTACACTGCAGTGTATTTTGGGAGGGGGAGAACTTTTTGGAAGAGCAAAGTGTGAACAAAATTTCTGCCTCAAACAGCAAAAGAAATTCAGGGAAGAGAACTGAGATTTTTTTATTTTTCCTTTTTCATCAGGTTGACTGAGTTCTGCCGTGTCATCTTGCATTCTATGCTGCTGCTAAAGAATCTCTTCATCTGTTTATAGAGTTCACATGCACATGTACGTGCATGTGTGTAATATGTCTGTATAGTATATGTATAATACACAGATACACACTGAAACTAAACCCTAAAAGTTGCTGGGAGACACTGAAGCTTTGTCAGGGTTGACTTCTGCAGTAGAGAGACCAAAAGTCTGGGAGTAGTGCATGACTGGTCTGGCGTAATTGTCGGTCTTGCTGAGAGTTTGAAGTTTAAGTGCTGTACACTGGGGAGGGATTCCTCTGGCTGGTTTTGTGTCTCCAGATCATGGATGCCTACATCTGAACCAGTTTTCTGAATTCTTGTAGTTGTCAATGGAAAGAACCAGGTGCTCCAGTGGTGTGCTTTATTGAATTTTATAGGTTGTAAGTGGCTTCTTGAGCTCATGTCAGGCAAGCCCCAGCTTTCTCTGGCATCCAGATAGCTGCTGTTGAATGCGATGGACTGCCCATAAGGAGAGCCTGTTTCTCCTCCCTGAGCAATGTGGCAGTGCAGGCGTGTACACTTGTCCTGCACACACAGCACCACCACCACTGGGGTATGTGACTGCCTTCCTATCCTGTAATAGTGTTGTGGTCAGCTCCGTGTGCAGCCTGGATGCTGATTTGCTTCTGTGGGCAGTGCACTTCAGGCCTATAAAATGATGTTGTGTGTGGGGACACTTGCGCTCTGTCCTCTCCCTCCTTCCCACTGCTGCCAGTACCAGTTGGACAACCTTGGAGGTGGGAGAATGCAGATGGGACCTGTGTGTGGGTTCCAGGCTTGGAGTATGGGTGTTTTGTGGGTTAAAGCACATTGGTACATAGGGGAGGCACTACACCTGGAGCCTGCACCCTTGGAGAGCAAATGTTCCCCTTTGGTAGCTCCGGAGTCTGAAGGTTAACTAGGGATGTTCCTTGGTTAACTCATATCTAGTTAACTTTCAGTGCTGAGGATATTCAACATTTCATACCTCTGTTAAACAGCCTCTTCAGGCCTGAAACAACAGATTTCCTTCATGGCACCCTGCAAGTACAGGGAAGTAGCTCTTAATGTAGGTGGCTTGGCAAAATATTCTAGTCAAGTTATTTGGCCTGCTACCCAGCCTTCGATATGTAATCTTTTGGTACTGCCAAAATACCATTCTAATTAAGTTGACATAGTCTATGAAGCCTGGGTGGTATTACTTCAGTTTCTTCCCTGTGCTTTCCAACACTGCATTTTGAAAGGGTTGGTGGAAGCTGTGACACTTGCAACCTCACCATAGCCTTCATTAAGCGGGGATTTTGGTCACCTTGTGACCTTCAGAATCAAAGGAAGAGTTTCCTCTTTCTTCCTCTCTGCAGGTACAAGTTAATAGCAATAAATAAGTGTTCACTAATGCACATGAAACATGTGATCAGTTGGCCAGATTTCAGCTTTGTTGAACATTAGCCCTTCTATAAAATATTAACCTGTTATGTAGGTTTATTTTCTGTTTTGTTTACACTTATTTAAAGAAGCTATGCCCTGTTTGTCCCAGGGTGGTATTATATTTGCAAGTAGGTCAGCATACTCGCTTTTGAGATGTCAGCTTGAAACTGTTTTTCAAGGGCTAAAAAACATAAGAGGGTAAGAAAGACTTTTGCATTGCCGATATCCTTTATTTATTTATTTATTTATTTATTTATAGAAATTCTTAGCCTGTATTCAAGAATAGAGCACCAGTAACATTTTAGTTGTGTTCTAAAAGTCGGCACTGATTGCCTGCTGCTAACCATAAGCCACCCGTGGATTTGAAGCTTGTGTGTTGCATAATGCCAGCAAATGCATTTGAGATTACAAAATGGTCTCTTTGCTCTAAGAAGAGATTGCTGTGATTTGTTAGTGAGGCAGCGTTAAAGTACACATGGGGTATCTGTGACATCAGTGTCTTAAAACCACAGCATCTTAAAAAGCAGGTTTTTTTGGAGTTGGGTGAGCTCTGGCACTGCTGGCGCTTCCTTGCATGGGAGTGAATGAGTGCAGTCTCCAAACTGGGTACAGTTTTTTTATGTTCCAGTCAATCAAGGGCATACGGTATTGCTTCAACTTGTGTGTTATCCCTTGCACTTCTTTATTATAGCCCTCTTGAAGAGACAGGATTTTCTGTTCGTATCATGAGCCAGCACAGTATTTGTTGGAGTTGCCTCCTTGCTCTCTTTGCAGCTAGAAGCAGAGTTGGTCATTGCCTGCTTGCTTGGGGTTGATGTAGTCCAGGGTTCTCCTGGCTCTGTTGAGTTATCACTTACAAGTCATTCTGTGGTAACCCTTACTCTGCTGTGCATGAGAGGTAAAAGGGGCTTCCTTGTTTATTTTTGCTGCTTGCTACTGTTACTTACTATGGTGTCTTTGTCAGAATTGTTTCAACAGTTGAATTATTTAGAATAAATCATATTTGGGAATAGTTACTACAGAATTATTTGGAGGATGAATTAATGTGCTGTTGATGCTGGGGAATGCGTTTCTGCTCACAGAATGTGATTTTTTTTATCAGAGGCTAAGCAGAAAGGCTTTTTTTTGGGTGTTCTAACCATACAAATGAGGTATACTGAGAATAACCTGCTGACTTAAGTGTACCTCTTATGGTATCTCAGAAAGATACCATCTTAGTGAGTAGCTTGCAGTTTGAATTGAAATGTCTAAACTTGCCTTCTGGCTTCAACCATTTATATGGGATGAGACTGTGTAAATAAACCAGTGCTTATTCATGAGCATAAATCATAGATAACTGTAGAAGGCTCTGTCAATTGATTTTCTTCAAAAACACGAACCTTGATGCCTGAATAAAAGCTTCTGATAATCCTAGTTAATAACTCTTCCGAAAAAATCTTGTACCAAGAGAACAGCAAGTGATACATGTACAATTACTGTGTTAACTATCAGTATTAAACTCTGTGAATTGTCAAAGTAAAAGCCCTAATGTCTGATGTCATTGGTCCACAATAATGAAGTCTTAAATCTAGGAAATGTATTTTAACCCACCTGAAAACCCTGGAGAGCAGGAGAGACCCTAAGGAGGGATGTGAATGGCATTGACGAATACGTGCTTGTAGCTTTCTGTGCACTAGTGTGAGTGTTGGTTTTGAAGTCAGCCCTGTGCACAGCCCTCTGTAGCCAGTATGGTGCAACAAAAACCAGAAAGTTCTTTGAGAAGCTATGGAGCCCCCTGCATAAAGATCCAAGTAAAGAAAAATAGGCTGTGAATAATTGTAATGATTGATGAATGCATCACTTGGATGAAACAGGCTTTAAATGCTTGAAAAACTGATCAGTAGGTCATGTGATAGGAGATTGCCTTTTGTTCTTTGTTTCTCTTTTTATTTTTTAATATCTTTGTCTTTTGCATCAGCCAGGAGGGAAAAAAGGTTTCTGCATGCTTTGTAATATTCTCCTCCAAAATGAAGGAGTGTTTTAGAGAAATAAGGGAACAGAACCTGGGAAAAGGGCATCCTTGCTGCAGATTGCTACTCTATCAATTTAAAAGTCTGTCAAACCTTTGTGTATTTATTTCAACTGTTAATCTCTCCTAACTTTTGTCAGAAGACTGTAAAAGTAACAGCTGAGGAGTGCATGCTACCATCTTATCACCTTAGTAAAGGCAAGCTGAGTCTGGTAGATCTTTCCAATGGATGTTTATGGATAGGCATGTGGATTAAATTATGGTTTCAAACAGAATCTGTAATGATCTGAATTTCTTAAATAAAAAAAAAAAAACCAAAACCCACTGTGCGAGGCTGATGAACTCACTCAAATTTTATAGAAAAGTGTCTTGTGTGCAGTTTAGTCTCTGGGTTGGGAGGTTTAGGGCCCTTGGCTTTCAAATCCCACCGCCGAGCAGGGGGCAAGACCATACACACCAGTTGCAGGTTGGAAGCATAAAGGCTCATTAGAGTGTTGAATGTAAAAAGCAATGTTTGGGTAAGCAGGCAACAAAAGCAGACAGTTGGGGCTACAAGGTGAAAGTAAGTGCCTTTGAGAAAAACTTCATATTTTATTTAGAGATCTGTCTGAATGTTTAACTTCTGTGAGATGCCTGGAATGCAGTAATTCTCACGGATGTGCAGTAGGAAAGGTTTGCCAGCTCCTAATGGCAGTAAACAAAGAAAATGGAAGTTCACAGGTTGCCTTGGCCGATGTAATAGTTTGCTGCCACTGGAGAGGGGTGATCCTGTTCCCTTCCCTTCTTGCTCATGGTCTCCTGCCGTTCACATTGTGCCAGCTGAACTGCCTGTCAGATCTAAGTTCATTGCATTTGCTTCCTTAGCAGAGCACTAACCCAGCAAAACAAATGCATTAATTAACACAAGCTGAACTCATTAAGGACCATACATGACACAAAAAGGGGGAGAATGAAGGAGTGCCATGAAGCTGCTGGGAGGAAGTGGAGGAAGAAAGCAGAGCAAGGGCTGATGAAGAGAGTGGGTTGTCTGTCCTGTTCTTGGCAGTAACAAGCTATTAAATCATCTTGACTGTTGTATAACTTCACTCTAAGTCTTCAGGTTGGATAATAAAAGCTTAAAATAACATAAGGAAATAATTATTTAGACTGCTTCCCAAAATTATAAAATTTTGGATTGTTTTATGAGAAGTGTGACTAGATTGGAGTGGGGAGGGGAGGCAAGACAGTGACAACACAGTGAATAGAGACAGTGTTTTTTCAGTTCTCTGGAGGCAAAGGATGTAGTGAGGAACTGTATATGCAAAATTAGAGACCATTAGTCATGGCATTGTCAGATGGAGTTAACCTTGGGCTGCCTCCCTGTGCATCTCATGTCCCAGTCATGCATCCTTGTACCTGCCCTACCTCTGCATATGGCTTGCTGATGGGGTTGTCTGCTGTATATGATGTAGTTTTTCATTTCAGTTTCTGTCTAATTAACATTTCATTTAGACTTGGGTAAAAGTCTGTTTAGTTGCCAAAGTTCCTGCTTCAAAGCTATGGATTTGAAGCTATTAGGGGACAGAAGAGGATTTTCAGTGATCAAGGAAGACAGCAAACTGCAGAGTTTTGTAAATATTTCCAAAGTTTGTTATAGGTTTGGGATTTGTTGTTTGGTTTTTTGATTTTGTTTGGTTGACTTTTTGGTTGGTTTTGGTTGGTGGGTTTTTTTTCTGTTGATTGGTTGTTTTTTTGTTGGTGTTGCCCAGTGTTGTTGGGCTAAATACTGTTTTTCTCCCAGGACTTTATCTTTGCTGTCAGTGAGATTGTTCTGTCAGGAGGTGAACATGAATTTACAGGCTATGAGTCTTGAGCCCTCTCAAAATTTTAGGCCAATTCAGGAAACCAAAAAATGCTGAACTGCATATATTTTATTTAATTTTATTTGGCAAGGCTCGAAGTGGGATGGCATCAGCTCTTCTGTGCTTCTTCTGAAGTATGTATCTGTTTTGGCTTTCAAAAGCCTGAATTGCCGTTGCCAAGATTCTTCACTTTCTGGCAAAAGTACAATGGCAAATGGCTTCCTTTACAAGGTGTAATATTTAGACTAACAGCTTTGCAATTAAGAATGGCAAAAGAGAATTATATTCCCTTTTTTTATAAGACCAGATTTTTTAGTAGGGTTTCGTGGGAGTGTTTGGACGTAACTGAAGTGCTTTTGATTGATGATTTATATTTTGAACAGTGCTTTTCATTTTAGTGCGCAACACTCGCTTGAAATTTGAGCTAGAACAATGCTTTGTTTTCAAAGATGTTCAAAGTATTCCTCTGGTTAGGCATTTGCTCCATATCATAGACTTGCAAACGCCTTTTGAGTACATATGTGTAACAAAATGCGTGTGCAGATACCAACTCATGCAAGAGAAATGGGGAGAAATTGGGAAAGGTGCAGGTATTCTTAAATATTGCCTGCTGCTAATCTCAGTAGGCCATCAGGGTGTTGACGATCATGTCATGAAATCTTTTGTGGTTGCAGTGTGATTCCATTCTGGAGTGTCTGGGGAGATGTTTCCAAGGAAAAAAAAAACTTGTTTGAAGGGAAACTGGCCAAGTATTATTTTTCAGCATGGGCAGACTGGAGACTTTGGGTGTGAGGAGGGACATTCAGAGCTGGGGAGAGAAGCAAGTGTGTGTTTGAACTGAGTAAGCAGAGAAAGTGGTCAGTAAAACGTTTGGGATGATGAATCCAGACCTGCTTACCAAGTGATCCCCTGGGGAGAGAGAAGGGCGTTCTCAGTGTTGTAAATTGGCACAGTCTCCACCTGAAGCTGTGTCTAAAAGAGGGCAAGATGCTTTAGAAATCCTTTCATGCACTGATTGCTGAAGCCATGGTGAAACCTGATGGCAAACTTGTGAGCTGCCAAGGATGTTTTAGTCTCCTTGGTCCAGCCAGCTGAGGAATCTGATGGCACTTTCTTTTCAGCCCACATAGTCATTCAGGCTTCATTTTTGTGAGAAGCTGTGTGGATCTTGCATGCAAAAGCACATCTGGGTCCTGCAGTTTCAGTGCAGCTGGGGACATTGCTAGCTGTCAGGTCTTTCAACTACAGAAAATTCACTGGCATGTCTCATGCTGCTTGTATCCAACTTTATTTCCATTGTAACTATGGCAATCGGAGTAGACTGGTAAGGAAGTGTCAGAGTATGGGTACTCATGCCTGTGTTGCAGAGGGTTGCTTGGTGTATCCATGTAACTGCCTCATCTTGTAAACCTGTTTCAGTGATACATATATATATATATATATACAATGTCTGCAGAAAAAAACAGAACACTTTCCTGAAGTAGTGGGGAGCCTACAGTCAGGAGAACAGCCAGTTGAAGTCTTGGAGATTGCTCCTTGTGTAGGCCAAGAAGAGAGGGTCTTTTTCTCCCTGGGTCTTCCAGATGTTATATGTGAAGTCCAGTAGACTTAACCCAGACAGTCCTGAAGGTAACTTAGGGGAGAATATTGTATTGATTCAGTTTTAAGACTTTGTTCTAGTTTCTTAGGAAAATACAGATTTGGTCTGCTAAACCTCATTCTGCATTGTGGGGAGAAATGGAATAGTGATGCTTCGTGTCTGAGAGAATAAAAGGTATACGTAAAAGAGAGGGAAAGATTTTTAACTTGTATGTAAAACCTGAGAACTTAGATAAAGGTCCTCAGGTCAAAATTAGGGCTGTGTTGAAGCTTTCTTGTCTTCTCTCTTTCACAATAATTCAGCTGTAGAAAGCAGAACATTATAGAAGAAAAATGATGACATACTTAAAAGGGTATAGCATTCAACAAATTTGTTAAGTTACCTTTCATAAAAGAGCATAAATCCGGTTTTCAAGAGCTCTGGAGCTTGTCTTGCAACTCTGCCAGGTTAAAATCCTTTTTTTTTTCCCTCCTCCTCCTCCTGTTCCTAACTAATCTGCAAGCAATTGCGTTTTAAAAATTATTTTTCTCTTGAATTTAAAGACTTTGACAGATGGCACATGTAGAACCTGGAAAACTTCCTGAATTGGCAGAGTGACCATACCCCTGCCATTTTCCTACCACAGTATCTGTAGGTGGGTAGGCTGTGTCTGCTTCCAGAGTGCTGTGTGAGATACCGTTTCCTCTGCTGGGAATGTGCAGAGAACAAGTGATAAATCAGAAAAACATACCTGGTGATGGGCTGAATCTGCAGTTAATAGACAACTTAATCTGCTGGTTAGCTGAGTAATTTGATTGTGACTTAAACAACCCATTCAGAGCAGTGACAATCTCCAGGGTGCTTACCTGCAGTGTTTTCCATGCAGGATTAATATCAATCTTTTAGATGGTGTGAGTTTGTTTAACACTTTTTAGAGACTGAGATGTCAAAGATGTGCCTCACAATAGTCCATTCTTTATTCTAGAGAATGTCATACCAAAAATTAGTCTCATGACCTTTGAAACTTGGTTTATCATGACTGTCCTTCTTTCAGGGCCTGTGTCCAAGGCAGAGCTCTGAAGCCAATAAAAGCACATGAAATCGCTTGGTTCTGAATGTGCACAGGCTGTCTCGCTCAGTGTTGCATGACAGTTGTTCTCTCCACTGAATGTCCTGAGTTTTGTAACAGTGATCGACTACATAGCTTGTTTTCTGTTTACAATCCTTTGGAATTTCCCTCCCCCATCTAAAGCGTTTTAGGAAAAGGGCAGTAACTTGGCACTTGAATACTTCTTTGCGATTTGTGCTGTGTAAATTGTGTGGAAAGAACATGTGTGTCTGTATGCAGCTACAGTCTCTGAAGAGAAGTGACATGCTAAAAACCGTGTTTAAAGATAACAGCACAGGAAAAATTGATCTATTTTTTCTTTTTAAATCCTAATATTTATCTACTGAATACATGAATTGGTGTAGAGTTCTGTCCCTATGAAATTTATTACTTGTTGATGTGGTACAAAGGACCTTAGGTCTTAAAGGTGAGCAAAGGCTTTTTGTGTTCCTGGGGTAGGACTAGGTTGATAAACTGTTTTTAGACAGACAAAAGAGATGAGATCTTAAATCAGTGTTAATGTGTGACTGACCAGGAATGATATCATCTAGAGATTATTGCTTTCCTCTGTTTCTGCAGTGTCAATAAATGAATACTCAAGAATGTAGCAGTGAAGCAAATGGTTCTTGATAAATTATGCAGTCTTGACTCCAACTATTGTTTGAGGTAATTTATGATCTTCCATTGGTGTAATGGGGCTGTGGCATAAACTGCAGCACGCCCTAGAGTAGACAAATTGGTCCGGTATTGTTTAGGAACATATTTGATCTATCTTGCTATAAGTGAATTGGAGCCTTTTGCTGAAACATCAAAAGACCAGTATTTTGATATTCAGTCCTAAATAACCTACCATTAAATTTGCAGCAGTTGTGTCTTTTCCTAATGGCTAAATACTGAAGTGGTAATAAAACTGTTGCAGTGTAAAGCTCAATTCTTTTCCCTTATTCCCTTTATGTAAAGTTTAGTCTTGGTGGGTTTAGAGGCTAATAATACAGTTCTCTTTATTCTTAAAACATTTTGCCAACTTCATAACAGCTATTCCAGTGGCTTGCTTAATTTCTCTGTAGATGTGCTTACAAAAAAAGAAAAGAAAATGCTACTCCCCAAGTGAAAAGGTTTTTAAGAGTTTTTCTTAAATCCATGCTTAATTCTCCTGGAGCAAACTGGGTGATTAAGGTGAAATCTTCAGATCAATCTTTAAAACTGACTGCAAGCTTTTAGGTGTGGAGAAGTAGTTAGATGGCTGTAGACCACTGTTTATATGTCTAAAGACTAGCAGTAGTGCAAGTTAACTAATGTGCCTACAGTTAGATGTTTGGTGTTGCCTACCCCACTTTGGATCCTGTAATATTTTGGGTTTAATTTTTTTTCCATAGTGTTTACTTACCTATAATAAACAGCTGTATTTATGCATATTTGGTTAAATGGATTTTCAGACTTGCTATTGCCAAAACCAGTTTCCTCCCGAGGTAATTGGCTGTATGAATTGATCACAGAAAACAGCAGAAGCCCAGTAACAACTTCCCAGAAAGAAGTTCCCAGGAGTTTGCCAGCCTTACTGATAGAGGAGGAGGCTACCATACCTCAGCCAAACTCATCCTGGAGCTAGGTAAAATAAAGCTTCCTTGATGAGTGCATGGTTTGTGGACCATTGGCTGGAAGTCCTCTGGGAACAGTTTGTCCAGGATGTTTTTTACCCTTGTCCCTGACTTAACTGTCCCATAAATTTTGCTGGCAGCTTTGGTTTGGTGACAGTTCATGCTTACCAGAGAGCAGTGGGTAGCCTGTTTCAAACTCAGGCTTTCATTTTGAGTACATAATCGATAATTAATAGTGAACAAGACAGGAGCTTGCTTGTGGTAGAAGTAAAAGTTCTGACTGTGCTTTGCAGCCTGCTTTCTCTTCCACAGCCACACTTTTTTCATCTACTTGGAGGTGGCATCGCTTGTCTTACACTACAGGGATGTCTTCACCACTGGTTGGAAGAAATGCTGGAGCAGCAAATAGTGCTTTATTTATTTACTTTCTTATTTCTGTTTATTTTGTTTCCTTTGTTATGAGGCAGTTATAATGACTTTCTTGACATTGTCTTGCCTTCTTATTTTCAGTTCTTTAGCCATATGTTCCTCTAAATGTTTGCAGATTTCTTTTCAAGCTCTATCTGATCACAAAGTGATGCTTTAAAGGAACACAGCTCACCTTGCAACGTTGCTGCTAATAATCACTCAGAAGAGCAAGTGCAAGGCTTGAATGAATTTGTATGTGACACTCTCTGATATATTGTGTGAGAATAAAACCATGAGAGAAAAGGCAGGCAGGAAAGGGTAAAGGTTAGAAGTTGTGTAGCCAGGCATTGAAGGCTAATGCTGCATAATGATCTTGGTGATCTTATGGGTCTTTTCCAACTTAAATGATGCTGTGATAAGTGACTGTCATCTTAATTAACTCACAGATTTCAGTGTTTTCTTTCCACAATTGAAAACATAGCCTCAGGTGGTGAGAGCCAGTTTTCAAATGGCTGGGGTTTTGCTGTGAGGGGAGGCTTTCATTTTTGCCTGAACAGTGGGAATAAAGTAGAAGCCACATGGCCTGAGAATAGTTATGTTGGGCTTTTAAATGAAATACCTAATTGAACGTGTTTGCTAGGCTACAGGCAGCAAATGTGCACATTTTCTACTTCAAGTTGATGCAAATCCTCATCACCTCATCTTGATCTTCCTGGTCTTCCTCCTCCAACTGTTTTCAATAATAAGTTGATGAAATGTCTTCAGTATGGTTTCTGACAGTTTGTTTGTACTCTGCAGGTCCTGGGAAGCAGTAGATGTAATTTGAAGAAAATTTGAAGGAACAAATGGCTTTAGCTGGCTGCCCAGACTCCTTTTTACATCTTCCTTATCGGATAGTAAGTTGTGAAACTGCATGTTTGTGTCAGCTTGTAGCATCATATTGCTGTGTGCCGATGATTGATTGTGCATTCAAACTTTTCATCAAACTGCTAATAGCTGTCTGGCAATTCTCTGGGTTCTGCTAACATTTGGAAACAGAGCCTGTGTTACCATCCTGTATTCAAGTTATGCTGCTGAAAAAAATTGGGCCATTAATATATATGGATTAAGATTTGAAATTTGCCTTTAAAATAGCCATTTCCTGTTTGGGAGAAGGTGCTTGTTTCCAAAGAAAAGGCAGAGAGCTACAACACCAGTGAAGTGCCTTGCACCAAAATGTATCAGTTTGCTGAATGCTATATTTGTAGGAACAAAGGCAGAGATTTTTACACTTGGTTAGCTCCTATGCTTTTTGAGTCATTGTGCTGTATCTAAGCAGCCAATATGGCATATTACAAAGAGTATATTTTAAAAAACCCTCAGCTAAATTCAAAGATACTTGACAAAAATGCATGTGAAAGTTCTCTTTTTTCCCTGGGCAGTTTTAGTTGGCATAATGCTTGCTTTGTATTTTTTATGAAACTGCAAATTGCTAGTTTGGATATGATCTTTTCTTTGCACTTTTTATCTTCTGTTTTCATAATATGATTACCACCCTGAGGATTCAGTTATGATTTTGGACCCTGTAGATACACAAATAATTAAACAGTGTCATGTGACATAAAAACCTTTTCCCTTTGTCCCAAGAGAAACATTGCTAGTAGTGATTACTACAGTCATGCTACTCATTTGGAAGAAAAGCAAAAAACGAGACGAAAACAACAACAAAATTTCCAAAAAATCTCTTTAGGATTTATGCATGTTGTGTAATATGTCAGCTTACAAATTTTTCTTCCCCAACAGGAAACCTCAAATTAGTTAGAAGTCTAATGTTAGTATATGCTGAGTTGTCAGCTGAATGTACCTGAATGCTTCTCCCAATAACAGGAAAAACATAACAGTTCTTTTATAGCTTCTTCTGCAGCTATAAAAATAGAATGGACTTTGAGAAATTGGATGTCCTGAAAACCTGTTACTATACTTGGATCTATGATTTTAAAAGAATATGTGAATAGATGTGCCTGGACTTCATAATTTTGATGCACTGTGAAATTATGCTTCCAATTCATTTGGAGCATCATCTGAGTCATGATGCGAAGCTGAGGGGAAGGAGAGCTATGTAAGAGAAACTTGACATTCTAGGCAGTCATTTTTGAGATGCAAGTTCTTTAACTGACTGTCAATCTTTCCTGTGAAAATAGTGCCTTTAGTGGTTCCTAGGAAGTAAGAATGTGAATTTTCATTGGTAATTCCCTTGCTCTGACAAACCCTGTACATAACCGGCTTTAGTCTGGGGCAGCCAGAAGACTGGAAGTGTCAGAGCAACATGAGGTGACTTAAGATGGTGGGAAAGGGACTCAGTTATTTTTGGTCAAAGCTTGCTGTGTATTAACTACCCTAAGTGCTTATAACCAGTTTCAAGACTAGCTGTGGAAGCCCATTCACAACTACTGTGCCTTCTGTCAGAACTGAAGTTTGCATTAAAAAAACCCTGAACATCTGTTTTTCCACCCCTACTAAATCTGACTTAGGAGCTTTCATCAACTTGTCTTTCAAATTTGGCTGCAGTGAAAGCATTTTGTTGGTAAAGGGCTGAAAGAAGGTTAAACTAAATTTGTTCTAGATTAGAGTGTAAAGAAGTATTCTCTATTTTCAGCACATTTTCTTACTTAATATGAATGAAAGGCTATGAAGGCCACTGCCCCAGAGATCCCAAGGCCAGGACCTTAATGCTGTAAATTTAGTATTAGAATAAATTGACACATTGGCGGTTGGGATTATATTCAAGGCAAGAAAAATGGGAACCTGGATAAGTGAGTATGCACTATGGAATATGCTTTAGGATGTCCTGCTGCCGATCTGCCTTTTCTAAGTTTTTTTATGTTTTTGGAGAGATGGGCAAGGTATAGATCTGACTTTATTACTGAGTTCTTTGCTAGGTTTTCTGCTTTCAGAAGCTTTCAGGTCTTGTTTAAGAGTCTTCTTTTTCTTTTAAGTTTCTCAGGAGTTAGCACACAAACAGGTCACACTGAGTGCATTCTCTTAGAAACAATCTCTAGCTCTGTAAAAAAAAAAAAATCAATACTATCTTTCAGTGGCTTTCAGGAGTCGTTTCCAAATTCTTGAACTCTTCAATAAAAATCCGGCAGTGAGAATTGGCAGTGTTTGTCTTCTGTTCCTGGAAATTCAGAACATAGTCCCAGAATTTCTCAGAAAAAATGGGATGATTTACTGTGTTTCCGTTCTTTTGCAATCTGTAGTCACAACAGTATTTATGTGCAGTGACTTGAACTCTTGGGGAATATTTAGTTCTTTAACCCTTTGCATTAATTGTACAAGTCTCAGTGACATAAATAACAAAAAGACAGGGTGCTTTTCTCAGTTTATGAAGATGAAATTTTGGGCGTGCGGGAATGTTCTGCTCATCTTCCACTTTCTGCCTTCTGTTTGTTTTTTCATGACCAGGATGCAGGTATGACTTCAGTAATATTTAATATAATTTGGTTCTAGTGAGCTGAATTCTTATTTGAGAAATGACTTGTAACTTGGTACAAAATGGACTACAAGCACTTGGCCACAAAGTAGGGAGAAAATGGAAATTGCTTTCTCTTATGTGTGCAGAGCTGTGGATTTCAGGATTGCTAATAATCCTCTTGATCAGATAAGAGTGCAGAATATTGCACATCATACTTGAGAAGCTTTGTGCACTGCAAGAGTAGGAATTAAATACCTAAGAGAATTAATCAGAGGCTAGCTACTGTAATGAAAGCCTCTTTCAGTGATGTCAGATTTGTGGATGTGAAGGTGATTTGCTGCCAGTACTAGAACTACAATAGTGACATTCCTCTGCCTTCATATGGAGCTACAGTTAGGCAGAGGTTCTCCAGGTTTTAGTATGGCAGCTTTGATCCTTGTTTTCAATAAAATGATAGAGTAAGTTAGAAGACACCTTTGGAGGTCATCTGATCCAAATCCACGGCATATTGAGGTTATACTTGTTTTCCTAGAGTGCTTCATCTTGGTGAGTGTGGTTTTCAGGAAACTTGCATTTTTATTTTCAGGGGTGGCTTGCGTAAATTGGGCAGTTAGGGAAGAGAGGGTTTCTCTTTTAGTGAAAGGGGAGAAAAAAACCCTTTTGATTTGATTAAATCTAATTTATTTAAAGAATTACCTTGATGGATGCAATAATCTTCACCCTTGTGTCATCCAGGTGCCTTCTATATGATGCAGGCTCATCTCTGCCAGTTTGGAATTGAACAGTTATTTTGTGTTAATATAGGTATACATGCTGCAGTCCATGTTTGTGTGCATAAAATGTCTTTTATTGTAAAAAAAACCTGCATGAAAAACATTTGATTGCAGAACTTGTCTCCAAGTGGCCTTGGAAAGGGCTGTTGAAACCTGTGTTTTGGCCCTCATTGTCTGCCTGTTGCTGTTTGAAAATCTTCGTTACCTTGACTGTTGTCAATTGTTTATTGATCCTCTGGAGATGTTTCTTGTCATTTGTGGTAAGAAAAATGCCAGGCCAAAATAGTGCTGGTCACTCCTCTCCTCAGGTGGGCAGGGGGAGAAGATATAATAAAAGGCTTATGAGATGAGATAAAGGCAGGGAGAAGTCACTCACTGGGTACCATCACAGGCAAAACAGACTCGACTAGGGGAAATTAGTTTAATTTATTACCAAATAAATTAAATTATTACCCAAATCAGAGTAGGGTAATGAGAAATAAAGCTAAATCTTAAAAACACATTGCCCCCACTCTGTCCTTGTTCCCAGGTTCAACTTCACTCCCGATTTGCTCTCTCTCCTCCCTGCCAGTGATGCAGGGGAATGGGGAATGGAGATTGCAGTCAGTTCATTGCACGTTGTCTCTGACAATCCTTCCTCCTCAGGGGCAGGACTCCTCACACTCTTCCTTTGCTCCAGCATGGGCCCTTCCCAGGGAGACAGATCTCTGTGAACTTCTCCAGTGCGAGTCCTTCCCACATGAGCATGGTCCCTCCCATGGGGTGCAGTCCTTCTGGAGCAGGCTGCTGTACCTTGGGAGGGTTACAAGGCAGAAACAGGGCCAGAAAACCTGCTCCAGTGTGAGCTCCTCTCTCCATGGGTGCCCAGGTCCCGCCAGGAGCCTGCTCCAGCGTGGGCTTCCCGCAGTGTCACAGCCTCATGTGTGTATCTGCATGCTCTGGCACTGGGCCCTGGATGGGCTGCAGGTGCATCTCTGGCTCCCCTGTGGGACTCCGTGTTCCCTGCAGGGACACAGCTGCTTCACCATGGTCATCACCACGGGCTGCAGGGGAGCCTCACCTCCAGCTCCTGGAGCACCTCCTCCCTCTCCTCCTTCACTGACCCTGCTTTCTGCAGAGCTCTTTCTCTCACATATTCCCACTCCTCTCTTCACCTACTATTTGTCATGATTGTACATACAGGAATTGTACTCCCTGATTTAGTTCTCCCACTGAGACTTTCCAAACCCCGCTGTGCCTGGGTTGCTCCCCCAGCCCCAGCCCTGGGGGTGACCAGAGAGGAGAACTGCAGGCACAAAAGGCCAAGATAACAGATTAAAATAAGAACAATGTACTGGAAGCAACCATGAGATAAGACAAGGAACACTAGCAGCAATAATATTGACAACAAAAGTGTTTCTTAGAGAGTGATTTCACATGCAAAATGCTTAGGGAACCTGACCAGTACCAGGTTTGTTCGTCAGGAAGGAACCCCTTCTCCTCAGACTCCCCTTTATTTCTACCCTGGCAATGAGGTGAGGTGTCATAAAATAACCTCAGAGTCCCAGCCATGCTGCCTCCCAGCTACTAAAAAAATTAACCCTGTCTTAGTCAGAACCAGGACACAATTAAACAGAGGTGATTTTTCTTCCTCACAGAAGCCACCCCTTTTCCTCCCCCCACTTCCAAAGCCTTCTCATGCAAACCCAATATGTGATTTTTCAAGATTCAAAATAAACAGTGGCTTAATTTACTCTTATAAGGCTTAAATGTACAAGGATTCTGCTTGCATAAAATTAGTCCCAGCGTTTGGGTTTTTCATGCTAAGAGGACAATATGGAAGGACCAGAGTGCACAAGCAGGCTTTCAAAGTCCTTGGGCATAGCTGAGTGAAAAAACACCAGATGCATTATTACATTGCATCATTCTTCTACATATTGCATAAAGAAAAGCTGAAATGTTGCTACTGCCAATGCAGAAAGTCATCAGATTTGTGAAATATGGTGTCAGTCAACAGATCTTTTATTGACGATACTCTTGTTTTAACAGTTTACATGTATGTGGTGTAGAGGGTTGATGGACTGGAGCAGACATAAAGCACAAAGCAGCGTGAACATTAGTGAATGTTTTTACAAGACATGTTGCCTCCAATATGAAGTTATGAAATCTGTCTCCCTGGGTGCAGACTGCAAATGTTTTTTACAGATAGAGTTGATGCTGCTTGTTAGTTTTCATTGAAGACCAACTGAAGCTAGATTTCTAGCCTCTATTTTTCTTGGAAAGGAATCTGTTCAAAACGTCCCGAAACCAGTTGTTTTCATTAACATTGAAATAAAAGTGTGGTGCTTACCTCCCCAAGAGGCCACTGGAAATGTACTTGCCACCACTATGGTGTATCATCAGAATACTTAAAGGAAGCAAAATAGCATCAAAGAAATTTTTATCTTACACTAAGCTTATATACAATTGATTACAGTTTCCCTTCTTACAAGAAATGCTCATCAATTATTTTGTTTTGTTTTTTGCTGTACCAGTTTACCTTTCTACGTTTCCAACTGTAGGCATGTACCTTACTGTTTGCACTTCTGCTTTTGTATTCTAATTTATAGAAGCTGGTTGGCAAAACATGAAGTCATTTTTTGAAGGTGAATGTGAGCAAGAAATTTCAAGTGGCTCAGTCCACATTTTTCAATTACATGAACTTTTTCAACCCATCAAGAAAAAGGACTCAAAACACTCTAGTGATCAATCATACCATTTGCTACTTGCAGTACTACTAACATCGGTCAGGAACTAAGACAGATGTTGCAAATCAAGTGAAGAAATAAAGAAGTTTAATTTTTCATCTTCCTGTTAATGATTTCATGCTTAAACACTGGACTGAACCTGTTGTTAAATGCAAGCAGTCTCTTGACTTACCTCTGGTTTTCATACATGTTTAAGCCTACAGTTTGCTACTTTTATACTTTAGAGAAAGTTGAGGGGGGATGTTAGGAATGTATATAAATACCTGAAACGTTGTAAAGAGAATGGACCCCAGGCTCTTTCCCCTGGTGACCAGAGCCAACAGACACAATCTGAAATGCAGGAGGGTCCCTCCAAATATTGGGCAACACTCTTTTGCTGTGAGGGTGACTGAGCACTGGCAGAGGTTGCCTAGGAGAGGTCATGATATCTCCACCTTTGGAGATAATCCAAAGCCATCCAGACGTAGTCTCATGCAACTGGCTGGCTGTAGGTGGCCCTGCCTGAGCAGGGGATTGGAGCAGGTGACATCCAGAGGTCTCTTCCAACCCCAGTCCTTCAGTGATCCTGTGAAAATCAAAAGCAGTGAGTCTCTTTAGGTTCTGACTTCTATGCAACTTTTTAAGATGATACTTCCAGACTGAAAAAATACCCACATTGATAAGAACAGACTATTTTCTGTTCTCTCACAAAACCTCATGAGAACATTCTGAAGCAGTGGTAACAATCAGTTTAGCAGACTATAGCACCAAGCAAAATCCTGTATATTTTTTGATGAGTTGGATCTCTTCCAAATGAGTAAATATTTAACAAGCTGTTTACCAACTGGTTATTTTGGAGAATTACCAGTATGAGTTTTTTCATGTCAGTAACAGCTCTAGTTTAACACGAGAGTTGATGTACCAGTCCTAACACAGCTTCACACTTCAAATGCCTGCATAAATATAAGAAGATAGAAACCTAAAATACAAAGGAATGGAAGAATTGTTTTTAAAAATTGCATTTGTTATAGCCAACTGGAATTACGTTAGTGATAGTTTGGAGGGGTGTGATTTTAATGAACCTTCCTCCTACAGATGTTCTGTGCTCTACATATGAGTAAACAGTAACCAGTGGAGAAGATTATTTTGTTTTTTAAGAGGAAGATAATATTGCTGTGTATTTGGAGCTGTCACTTTTCAAGAAAGCACTGTGGCTCGGATAATTCTTAGTGTTGTTGTCCATGCCAGTTGGCTCAGAGAGATCTTTTCTATCCTTGGAAAAGACCAATGATATAATGTTGCCTTATATTTAAGTATTTCCAAGAAATGTATCTAGATACAGGCCTTGCATAAAGTTATGCCCAGTACATTTTCTTGCCTTACATAGTCTAAAGAGAATTTGTTTGATCAAAGGGATGACAATATTTCATAAGCACTTATTTAATTTTGTTTTAAGTTAAAAAAGGAGGGAGGAAAAAACTCTGCCAAGCTACCACCCCAAAGCCTGTGATTCTGCATCAGGCTGTTCATGTGATCAGATCTGAGAGGACAATTTTCCCATTTCTAAAAAGAAACGAAGGGTACAGTTTCCAAACTTCATGTGATGCCTCATGGCAGAGATCTCCTTGTTTCTACACTTGCAGACTTTGTACTCCAAACTGAAGGTGCTGATTCAAAGAAGAATGGAGAGTCCAAACTCACCATGGCCTTGGTGTGGTGAAGGTGCCATTTCCTTGGTAAAGCTAGGGATAAATATATCAGGTCCACCTAGCACTAGCTATGACTGAAAACAGTCTTTACCTGCTCTATTTCCATCCCCTAAGAACTTTTCTTTCAGTTCCTAATATAATGTAATCTGAAATGGTCTTTCTAAAAAGTTGTTCCTAGGTTCCCACAGAACCCTGCCTCTTTTTGAGGTGTATCCTTCATTCCTGGTGTTGCAAGTATGTTCCCTTTATGGAGAGGTGGGATGGAGCAAGGACTTTATTCTTGTATGGCTGATTTCACCTTTTCAGGATGGAATTTTACCAAATTGATCAGCTTTCAGGAATCCTTCCTGAATAAAGGGGTCAGATTATTGGTATTAATGGCCTTTTATGCTAGATAGTATTGATATTTTAATCCGAGGCATTAAGATACAGTGTTTTTATTTCTGGTTTTGAAAGAACAGTGAGCAATCAAAGGTAGAACACAAACTCCCAGCAAAGCTCTCAGGCTTTACTGCTATTTTAGGATAGCTTTGGCCTGTGTACTGGTACGACCAGGGTGCATATTTGAAATTCTAGCCTCTACAATGAAAAGACAAGCCCTCAGAAACAGCCAGTGGTTTTGGAGCATGCTGGTCCTTTGCAAGCTGAATGTTAAACAATGACTTAAGACTCTACTACACACTGGCTGTAGCTCTTGATGTCTTACACACTGGCTCCATTTTTTGACATAATTTTGGCAAGTGGGGGAACCTGGCAGTCCTTCATGCTGGAGGCCTTAGCTCTAATAAAGTGCTTTAGTTATTAGCACAAGTAAATAGTTGTCCATTTGTGCTTCATTAATGCATATTAGTCATACAGTAAATACTGTCATGCTGGCAAGTTCCCCAGAATAGTGAATACTTCTGCACAGTTCAGAAGGGGGTTTCTGACAAAGTGGTGTTGGCACCTTTCTTGAAGAAGTTCTTGAAGCTATTAGTGTAGGAGAGTGACAGGTCGTTATTTCAGCTCACGTGAGTTTTGTAGAATTGATATTTCAGTGGAGGCAAAGAGGTATTTTTGATCAATATTGTGCTGTTGCAGTAGGTTCTTCTCAAGTACTCAGTTGACTTTTCTACAGCCTTTAGCTATATTGAGGCAGGTTGCTTTGGGCTGTGGGGAGTACAAATGAGGTGCCTACTCTTCTAATGAAAATAGATGTTCCAAGAATCCCATATGATTGTTCAGCATGGTAAAATTTTAACTATATATTTGAAAAAACCTAGTGTGTGCAGCTAGATGAAATCAGAAGATAGCACATAGATAGATCTGTGTAAGTGTTTTGGTTTCTTGAGAGATAAGACCCTTAGTACAAATGGTATAAAATTGCAAACAAGTATGACTTGTTCTTTGGAACAGCCAGTGTAGATTTACCAGGTGCTTGTTTTTGTCCTTTGAGTTCCTGGCAGTGACTTCCAGGAGGACTTGCTCCTTACTCTTGCCAGCTTGTCAAGGTTGACCAGCTTATGGTTCTTTGTATTGTCATCCTCACCTGTTTTGAAGAAGAATGTTTCTGTCTCTGCAGTCACCAGAATCATCCTCTGATTAGTGACTTACTCTTTTGAAGATGAGAGTGAGTAGCCTTGCAGTGGTATTGGCTAGCTTCCTTAGCACCTTCTAACGCATCCTATCTGCTCCTAGTTAGCTTGTCTGATCCATAACTTTCCTTTGCTGTGAGTAATGGTTCAATCCTCAACATGCTGACACTGTGCTCAAAGAACTGGGAGACATGAGGAGGAACTAGGAAAAACTGAGGCAAAAAAATCATTGGTCTTTTGCATCCTTAGCTGCTGGGTCCTGTGCACAACTGAGAACTAACTAAACTAATATTAGTCATCCTTTTGTCCTTACTTGCCTATATTACAATTCCTTGTCTATTCTTGGCATCCTTTGCTTGCTCCAGCTCTTCCGCATCTGCACAATCTCCATATTCTTTCTGCATAACCTCTTCCTGCTTCTTTGTGTTTCAGCATTTAAGCTGAGGCAGGAGTTGCCTGTCCATTCAGCTTTCTTTCTGCCATTCCCCTGTGACTTTCTGCGTGCCACAATGGACCATTTTTGAGGTTTGAGGAGGCTGTCCTGCAAGATCAGATTGTTGCCCTGGATACCTTGATTCTTCAGAGAAGTCTGCCATGGGAACCTTGCACACAGATCATTGAACAGGCCAAAAATCTGCTTTCCCACAGTCCAGGACTGTAATTCTGCTGGTAGTCTTGCTCTCTTTGCTTACTCATTACTGTCATCTCTGTCATCTCCACTGCCATCAACCTCTTCTTCCCCAACTGGCTCTTCTTTGTCCACCAGTTGTCTTTGCCAGCTTGTTGGTCAAACAGGAAAATGCTTCCCCAGTTGACTCACTGATCACTTGTGATGTGAAGTTATCTTCAACCCACTCCAGAAATCTCTGTAGTGTTCAGTGCTGGCTGCAGCTGGAATGGCACTGTTTGCTTGCGAGTGTGTCAGAAATGTGATTTAGCTGATTTGTGTCCAGTTTCTCCCCATCCCATGCATCTGGCTGCAAGAATGGATTTGTTTGGTTTAAGCAAGACAAGTATTCTGGACATTAACCTTCTTAAAGATGGTGGGTGCCTCTTTTGGGAAGAAGTACAGAGGTGGAAAATGAAGGACTTGGCAGCGTGACAGAAGCAAAGGAGAACCTAGAGGTGCTAGCTAATTGTTCAGGTGCTTCCTGTCCCAGCACTGTCCTTTGTGGCTTCTCAGCCAGGCTTTTGGTACTCAGTCTCCTGTCATGGCCCTCTCCTGGCTTCCCTGGTGTTTACTCTCTCTCACAAGGCTTACATCCAAGTGGACTGTCTCCCGTGCTGCCTTCTCTGAGGACCTACTTTCAGCCATATCTCCCCAGGACCGTCCTTGGGGTGATATAGGGAAGCTCCCCCTTGCTGAGTGGTTTATGAGCTTCCACCCCCATGATGCTGCTGTCCTTTGGTCACAACTGCTCCTGATTCCGAATCATTTGGTGGGGAGGCAGGAGAGTCCTGGCCAGGTGTTCCCCCCTTTCCATTGTAGAAGAGATGCCATCCGCGTGCCTGGAGAGCAAGGAGCAGGTCAGGGAGGGAGGGCTGACAAAAGCCTTCAAATGCCTGAACTGTTTTATTGGTTGTATGGAGTTCGTGCCCAGCCTGGCAAGGCTCACGTCTCCCTTTCCTGCCTGTAGGTTTTCTACCTCTTCCATCTCTCTGGCATTCACCTGGCCTCCCAGGATTTCTTTGAGTGGTTATGTTCAGGCTGATGGAGAGTAGTGCATGGAGGAGCTTGGGAGAAGATGTTGTGGCCCTCCTGGAGGGAGGTCATGGGCTCCTTCCGGAAGACATCTTGGCAATGATGGTGTCAGGAGACAGCTAACTGTGGCTAGTATTTGTGGCTAGTCCACTTCCATGGGCTTTCTTTCCTAGTCACCCTCCTCAGGCTCTGGGTCTCCTGCCACCTGGTCAAGGGAAGCCCTTTCATCCTGCACAGTCCTTCTGTGTGCTCCTACCCTCTTCCCTCTCTGCATATCCTCCTTCTTCCAGAGCTCTTTCTTCTTGGCCATACCACCATGACCTCTTGTCATGACCTCTTGGAAAGATTTCTGCAGAAGGTAGCTCCAGGATCATATGTAACACATGTTACATACATACATAAATAATTCATTTATTAAAGCAACTTAACACGTTTATTCACCCATACTCACCACCTCTCAGGTGAATTTTTTTTTCCTTTTCAAATTCAGGACGGACTCAAGGAATTCTTCAACCCACATATAAATGCCAGTATTTGGGGTAGTGACCTCAAGTGTTTCGTAGCTGGAAGCATTTGTAGAGCCTATTTTCTAAGGTGAATGTGAATTAAGCCATCAGAGGGCCTGTTTCTCTACTTCTGACCGTACAGAAGTATAAGGCAGTGTGTTGCAAATTTGATGGAAAAAATTCCTTCCTATGTGTTTGCTGGTGAAATTTCTGCATGAAATACATTTTTGTTTTTTGCCATGATCTGAGGAAGAGGTCTAACTGAAGTGTGCTAAAGATGTTCTGAACAAGGCATCTCTTGCAATCTTGTTTTTTCTGGAGTCCTATATGTCCTCAGAATTGTGACAAGCTGCTGGCTGTTGAACATGAACTGCCTGTATGGTTAAGTCACAAACCATAAGTGCTGTGCTGGATGAGAGCAAGTTGGAAAAATAGTTTTCTGACAGTGTATCTTTTAGAGTATGACTTGCCCTGAAGATTAAAATAAATCCAAACCCACAAGACCAGAAACTTCTCATCCATCAACTGTCCCAGTAGCATCTTCTGAAACAGGGATATTGACACAATAATGTATATTATTATGATGTAAGATTACACACATGCTGTCAGCATTGTGGTGTGCTAATGAGCTTCTAGGTGATCTGTCACAGGTAATTTTCTTGTTTTAGCTAAATAAGTAGCCTTCTGTTTATCTGTATCCAGGAGGTGGCCCATTCCTCTCATCCACAGCTTGCTTCTGAAGCCTAGTTCAAAGTTTTCCCTCTTCTCCTCCTCATCCTACTATTCCTTTTTTTTTTTTTTTTTTACTTTAATCTCAGCAGGAATCTTTTCCACTGCCTTTATTTCATAGACCTGCATTTTTGGGTTAGAAAGAATAGCTCCAAACTAGAGGAAGCAGTAGAATAAATACCGGTTGTGCTGTAAGAGCTACCACCCTGAATTAATCACCATTCAGCTCAAGTGTGGTAGCTGCTCATGTGCAAGCTGCCAGCCCCTTGAACTGCAAGGTGAACAAGTTACTTCCCCCACCTAGTATTCAGCAGTGGTTTCACAGAAGAGAAGGAAAAGCCACTTCAATGCTGATAGAACAGCAGCTCATCCGATTGCATCCCATCTTTCTAGAAATCCATTTGCAGAGGTGTTCTCGCGGTTGATAGCAGTAGTGTCTCAGTGTTGCTAAAGCCAGCATGATCAAACATTGCACATGTGGATTTATTATAGCTGTGGGATTTCTTGAGCTTTTCTTCTGGCTGACCAGCTTTGCAATCTCCCTTCAAATCTCTCCTTGTTTGGAGACCCTTTACCTGGGCAGGTCTTGTTTTGAGGTGGTTTGCTTGTTTTGTTTCATGTGCAGCCTTGGCAGTGTTTGGCACACCAGACCTTCCTCCAGTAGCACACTGGTAGTTATGAAACCCTTTTGATCTGTTGAGGCTTTCATGTAGCCTCAGAGGCTTTGTGTGGAATTAAAGCAGCTGCTGCTAACCATGTAGAAGTGCCTCAGTGTATGTTCTGATGTGCTGGGGATAAGTTCCCTGGTTGTGTCCAGTAGGTGTTAAAAGAAGTAGGGAGGAGCTGTATAAACTAAGTGGTCACTTGACACACTTAGACTGTGAACAACTTTAAAACAGAACAAAACAAAAAGAAAACCTTCCAAGCATGAAGAGGTGATTGACGTGCTTGCTTTTAGTGTGCCAGCTTCTGCAAAAACTGAAGATTTATACTTTGTATTGTGTTTTCCTGAGACAGCATGCAATTTTACATGTAATTTGTTACTATTTAAATGCAAATTGCTGATCTTTTGTAAATTTTCTTCCTTCAGAGAATGTTAAGTCAATAAAGATTTTCTGATAAAGCCATCTTAATGCAGGATAACTGGTAGAGCTACTTGCAATTAACTCCCTTTCCTCAAGGAAAGGAAAACATGGCAGCTGCTACCTTGAGATGGATAATTGCAAATATATATTTTTATTGATACCGGAACAAGTGTAACAATGAAGCATATCTCATATGGTACCTAGATTTTTGAAAATTAGACAGAGATAGGTAAACTAGGCAGAGCACTGAGAGAAGTTCTCAGGCTAAAAAGTACCTTTGAGGTGCTTGGATTTTACTACAGTCAAACCTAGTTACTTCATTTTTCTAAGGACAACGAAGATCAAGAAAATCAGAATCATTTAAGTTGGAAAAGGCCTCTTAAGATCATTGAGTCCAACCTTTGACAGATCACCACCCTGTCAACTAGCTCCACACCCAGTCGTGAACACCTCCAGGGATGGCGATTCCATCACCTTCTTGTGCAGTTTATCCCAATGTTTAGCAGTCCTTTTCATGAAGAAATTGCTCTTGAATTCAGGTCCAACCTGAACCTCCTTTGGTGCAGCTTGATGCTGTGTTCTTCCATCCCGTTGCTGGTTGCCTGGGATAAAGAGCCGACCCCCACTTGGCTACAGCCTCCTTTCAGGTGGTTGTAGAGAAGGATAAGGTCACCCCTGAGCCTCCTGTTCTCCAGGCTACAACCCCAGCTCCCTCAGCCACTCATCATAGGACTCATTCTCCAGACCCTTCACCAGTTCTGTTGCCCTTCTCTGGGCTCATTCCAGCACCTCAATGTCCGTCTTGTAGTGAGGAGCCCAGAACTGGACGCAGAGACTCAAAGTGTGGCTTCACCAGTGGCTGAGTCCAGGGTGATGGTCACTGCTCTGGCACTGCTGGCCTATTTTTGGTACAGCCAGGATGCCCTTGGCCTTCTTGGCCACCTGGGCATGTGCTGGCTCATGTTCAGCTGCTGCTGACCAGCGCCTCCATGCTCTTTTTTGCTGGAAAACTTTCCAGACACTCTTCTCCAGCCTGGAGTGTTGTATGGAGTTATTGTGACCCAAGTACAGGAGCTGGCACTTAGACTTGTTGAACCTCATATAATTGTCCCTTCAATCCAGATCCCTCTGCAGAGCCTTCCTGCCTTCCAGCAGATCAGCATTCCCACCCAACTTAGTGTTACCCATGAAGTCACTGAGGGTGCACTTGATACCCTCATCCAGATCATCAGTAAAGATACTGAAGAGGACTGGGCCCAATATTGAGCCCTGCATGTTTCTTTCATTTTGAGAAATGGGAATAAGACAGTGATGCTCTGAAATAGTCAGGATGGCTCCTGTTGTTAGTCTTACCTTAATTTTTATTTTCTTTACAGCTGTTATGAATTGACAATTTCTATGTAGGCATTCCTGTAATGCAGACAGCAGCATCATTTGTATTAGAATTTTTGTCCAACCATTGTGTGCTAGCAATTGGGGGTGGCAAATTTATGAAGTTTAATAGAGCATCACTGTGAGGATTTTTCTTTTTTTCAGGAAAACTGAAAACATCACTGCGAAAGGCACAGTTATGTATGTGACTTCCTTAAAGCTGCACAGCTTAAGTGAGATTCATATATGATTAAGGAAAGAAATGCAGACATTCAGGCATCATGTTCTGTTGGTAATGATGTGTGTTTTGGTTTATTTTTTTTTTCTAATCTGTAGGCTTGCAAAGTAACCTGTTACTGCAGTGTAAGCAGTAAAAAGTAGCTATTTAAGTACCCGTATATTGCAGACTGTTTCTTAGACTCCAACATTTTTTTTCATAAATTACATTACTGATTTGCTCTGACTGTAACCCTGACATTTGATTAGGGGAGAGTGCAGCAGTCTGTTCCAATACAAGTTCTGATTCTGGGTGATTAATCATGAATAATTATTGTGCCTTAGGTGTCTGTGATTTCTGTGGGGTTTAAGTAGGGTATAGGGCGATCAACTGAAGTGTATAAACATTTACCTCGTATCTGAGATTCTGAAATGCCTTTTTTTTGGGTAAGGCTTGCTGATTTGGAGATGTGTAAAGAATTAATTCTGTATCTAATTTAGGGCAAGTCACCTGGACTACAAATCCCCTTGTCTGAAGTAAGCAATGAGTTCTGGGGCAGATGGCACCATGTAACAGGAGAATGGATCTTTAGCTGAGCAGGAAGGTGTGTGATCCAGGTGATGAGGATCACAGGTGTGCTCAGATGGGACAGGCACTTCTAGACCTAGTTAACCATGTATCTTGTGCCAAGGAACGCTGTTGGCATGCAGGGGAGGGGTACCAAGCACACCCTAAATTTCAGCAGTTGAGCAAATTGGCTAGAAAGTAGAGTCATGAGGTCCATGTTGCTAATAGCTGAAGCAAGGAAGGATAGTAAAGTAGTCTTGTATGAATTTGTTCAACATGACACCTGGCATTGGTCAGATTTTCAGTTTGAAGACCTGAAGAGCAATTTCATTAGCAGGTGAGAGTTACTTTGCTTGCTGACTTCCAGTAAATTTTAATGGTCTGTGTGGGCACAGTGGCTCCTGCCCCACAGGAGGTTTATCATTTTATGACTTCTGTCGAGGCTTATGAAGAGCCATCTTCACTCATTGGCCTGTTCAGATTCTCAGTTTGAAGCTGAACCATCACAAAGACAAAAGGGGGGACAGCACTATTGCCTGGAAGAGAGCAGACCCACATTCAGATGGTGTTGATTCTTTTGTGTTTCATGCTATTTCTGTTCCTTTGTTAAAAGTTTCATCTGTCTTGATGTCTAGGGCTTCCTAGCTATAAGCTTACATTAATGTAATTTACATGTAATTTAGGTTATCTGGCTGTGGGTGCCACTTCCCAAAGCATAGAGATTTGAATATAAATTCCTGAAGAGAATGCACTTGTATGGAAATAGTGGTTCCTTCAACCCTGTGGCATCTTCCCTTCTCTCCTCCCTCCCCTGGCCTGAGACACACAAATGTGTTGCTGCAGTGCCAAATCCAGAGTCCACCAGCTCATCCTTTCAGGCACTGAGCCTTCCAAGGTTAATTCAGGGCATCATTAGCCTGTGCTGGGACAGATTGTCCAAGGCATTTTGCAGAACGTCTCCTGTCCATGTGGTGGAGGGATGCTGTCAAAACCTGACTCCCAAAGCCAGTGTTCTTGGAAGCAGCTGGCCAGCAGTGCTGCTATAACCAAAGCTGTAGTAGAGTTGATGCCAAGTAGAACAGACGAGCTACCTTGTATTTCACAGGTCTGAGCGTGGGGAGGCCAGTGTGTTGGAAAGGATCAAACATCCTGTACCTTCTTTCTGTGTTACAGCTTCCCCCAAAAGAATATATGGAGGGGGTTTGTTGGTTTGTTTGTTTGTTTGTTTTAAAATGTAAGCTAAAAGGAAATAATTTTGAAGATGCTTTCTCAGATTGGGCAGGTGTGTTAGCAACTGTGTGACATGCTGAATTTTTCCACTGCACCAGGATACAAATATTCATTCCCACTATGTTTCTTTTTTTCCTTCTGATGAAGAAGGAATACAGTCTGACCATGCACTTCAGAAACTTGGACAAAATATGAGAAGTGACACTGGCAAGGATTCTTGAATAGGCTAAAGGTTTTATGAGGAACAACACATTGTTGTGGGTTGCATTACTCTCTTAGACTGCGAGAACACCATCCAATATAGTGGTTGAAACATGAATTTGTGCTTTTGGCTCAATTTAAGTAGTGTCATCTGTTAGGTGTCAGTTCTTTGATACAAAATCTCACTGAAAAACCTATTTAAAACGAAGAGAAATATGACATACTGCTTTAGGTTATACCTTCTCATGGAAAAAAACCCCTCAATTTTTAAATTCCCATTGATAAGTACGGTTCACTCTCACAAAAACCAGATTTTTCAGGGACTTTAATGCTTGAGTCCGTATTGACCAAAACCAAAGAGCTTAGAACATGCAGCAAAGGATGTAGCTTTGAACACAGCTTTGTCAGTGGCAGTCCCTTGCCAGTGAAAGTGACTTGCTTTGGAGGTAAGGCTAACTTAGAATTAAGTACAAGCTAAAGATACATTATCAGGTTCTGTGGGCACCAGCAGAAGAAACAAAATTTCCATGTAAGCTTGTGACTTTTCTACTGTGAAGAATTTCCTAATATAAACCTCATTTATTCAGTGGTGTTTTGTTGGAAATGAAAAGAAACATTGTTTAAAAAAAAAAAAGAAGTAAAAGGATGCTTTATCAGTAAGCAAATACTTCATTTTTCTAAGTACTTTATAAGTGAAGACACCTCTAAGGAGTAATTGCTTTCACTGAGAACTTTGTGCAATTGTTTCTTTTCTGTATTTCAAGACTTTACTTTAGCTGTAAACTATGTAAACTGTCTCTAACAGCCACAGTGGTTTTAGTCTCATTAAAAATAGAACAAAGCTTTTAGCATTTCTAAGTCTGTCGGTTGGATTCCCTCCTTGCTAGCTGATTAAAAGACAGCAACCATGAGGCATTGAATTTTCTTCTACCATAATAAATGGCAGTCTGGTCCGAAAAGTGCACGCTGTGGAATATACTATCCAATTTCTCTGTTCAGAGTATGGGGAGACAGCTCAGTTCTTGCAGAAGTGGTTGGTTCCTGCTAAGAGAGGACTGCATCTAGTGAGCGAGTTCTTGCCAAACTTTGGGTTCAGGAGTGTTGAAAGCCCTGTTAATGCCAGTTTTGCAAAAATCAGCCTAGAGAAGCTGAACCTGTAATGTTAGCCTGTGTGCATGCTGTAAAAGTGCATTGCTGCAGCTGTCAGCTAACAGGGTGTGCTCACTCCTGCCTTGCTGGAGAAAAGCCTTTTAGGAGTAAACTGCTGCTGCCAGATGTTGATGGAGGTTGCTGGTTGTGCTCCAGCTCTTGATAGGCTACATTAATTAATTAATTAATTAATTAATTTCCTGGATGCCAAAGAGACACTGGGAGTTGGGGCAGGGGTGACAGGAAGAAGCTGGTTGGTAGATGGCAGTGATTTTTGGTTTGTGCTGATAGCAGTTGCAATGCAGGTAGTGATAAGTCACATAACTAGACTCCTAAAAGTAAATCTGAAGCACCTTCAGAAAAATAACTTTCTGGCTCAGCTGTAGCAGTGGCTTCTGTAACTGTGTCAGGCTACAGCTTTTAGGAAGAAACACTTCACTGGCTCAGGGCATGCGTACTATGGGGTTTCAGTGTTGACAACAGGGTCCAAACTCCCAGTTTTTTTCAGACTTCAAGGATTTCTGATCAGTGGGTTGCTGAAGCCCAGAGAGGGTTGGGAGAGAAGTTCCTCCAAGGTCAGACTGACAAGCCTTTCTGCCTTCCCCTGTATCATGGGACGTAATATAATTCCTGTGATTCATTTAACAAATTCTCTGCCACTGCAGAGACATGGACCACGGGCGCAGAGCTGTCTTGTCTGTCAGCCTCATTTTCCTTCTCTCTTTGCTAGTTCCTGGTCTGTTGTAGCTATCATGCATGTGGCGTGGTGGGCTGGTAAGTCTGCTGAGGGTTGTAGGAGCATGTGGATCACAACGGGGTCTGTGTGCCCTGCCAGGTTATTGCATGTTTCAAGTGATTTGTGGCAGTGAGGATCGGAGGTGCTGTGGTGTGTTGGGAGGAATGTGCTGCTGCCTTTGCTGCTCCTGTGATCCTGAGCTGGCTTGTTTGTTCTTGGTCTCTAGGGTTATTGCTCCCTGTCTTGACAGCCAGTACTGTAAAATCAGAAGGATTCCTGCAGTTAGTGGCTTTGCTACTTCAGGAGAGAGAGCCCAACTTTTGACAAAGCTAAGTGGCTTTATTTTAAGCCCTTGTTTGTACAAGCTCTCTTAGCAATGGGAATGCTAAAATTCTAGGTTCACAGTTACTCTGTTGACTTACTGAGCCTTTCACTTGGCTCTTACCTAGTCAAATGACTATAGTTAAGAGGCAGGAAACCAGGTTACAGGTCTTTAATTATGTAATATGTGGGTTGTCTGAGAATGTGCTTTAAAGTTTTTTGCCTAGTGTGCAAAGCCTGTGTTTTCTTTATTTGTATGACATGTTAAGCACTCTGGCAGAAAACAGTAAAACATACACACTGTGTTTGAGTAAACTTGAAATCGTTTGCAAAGCAGTGACTTTGGACAAACCCAAGAGCCTTGCACTTCCCTCAGGACTTTTACTTGGGACAAATTTCCTCAAACTCTGGAGTGCCAGCTTGCTGAAAATATGTTGTACTGAACAGCTGTCTGGTAGGGGACTGTGCTGCTGTATTTCTAAGAAAGGAGTGTCACATGAATTACTAATTGATCTGAACTGTGGAGTTTGGATTAGAACTTGAACGCTGGTCTGGATCCATCAGCCGGATTTATTCTTGTAATAGCCTGTGTATTTGCCTTCACAGGGCTAAGAGTAAAATTGAGTGAGCAGAAACTCTGGATGGCTGTAGATACCAGTAAGCTGTAGGAAAGTTTACTTAGATGAATAGCTGACTACTCGGCACTTAGCATAATTGAGTATTATCCTCCTTCTACATTTGAAGTAAACCAAAGCTGCAAAATTATGGTATAAAGAATCAGCATAGCTTAAAAAGCAGTGCAGGAAGCTACTTTACATAAATGCAAACAGTCTTTTGTTTGGAAAGTGAGGAATCTTATGAAGCATCCTGAGAAGAAATGATGTCTAATCTGTTCATTGACTAAGGAAACTCCAGGGGCATATTAAGAATGACAGTACTGGGTCAGATAAAGAAGTGTTTGTCTATCTGTGTCCTTCATTTAAAAGCAACAAGTTGCAGATACAAAGAGAGAGTGTAATTTCTCAAAGTATCCCCTTTCTGCTCCTGAAGCCTGGAGCTGTGTCCACTTTTTCACAGATCTTGGTGTTCACCTCTTCAGTGAATTTTTGTAACTGCTTTTTTTCCTGGGAACCACTTACACTTAAGCACTCTGCAATAGCTTCCTTGATCTGTGCTAACACGAGGTACTTCATTTTGCTTTGCACAAGTTGCCTGAACAGAGTAAAGCTGTGGTGGTTCAAATAATGACTTCGCTAATTTTCTCTTTACGCTCAGCTAGTTTTAAGACCTGTACCTTGGTGTGATGAAGGAGCACCGCCAGGTTGGCAGGGAGCTCCTGTTTGGCAGGAGCGCCCTCTCTGCAAACTGAGGCATATCTGCCTTGATAGTGTCCTAAATTGCGGTGAGACCCGTCAGCACGTCTGACTTTGCTTTCTGTTGTGCTGGACGGTGTACAAACATCAGAAGTATGTCATGATCTTAATTTGTTGCTGTGGGACTGCTGGCATCAGTACGCGTGACTCTTGCTCAATTGAACCTTTTGTTCAGGGGCACGGCACTGTGGGTTTGCAGACAGCTACAGTAAATCCAAAAACAGGGACTGTCGTCTTGGTGGTCTGGACGTCCTCAGTCTGGCCATGCTCCCAGGTCCTTCCGAGAAGCTGTGCTGCCACTTGTAGCCTTTCTTCATCTCGTAAACTTCCAGTGACTACTGAAATTAGAAGAAGCAGAAGCCTTCAGGGGATTTCCAGACCTCTCCAGAAAGCTGCTCTGTCTCTGCTAATGCTAGACCCCTTTCTTCACAAAGATTGAGGGAGAAGGGAACGATACTTCATGATTTGTACTTTCAAATCTGCCCCCTCCCTTCTCTATTTGCCTGTAAGAGTACCCTGAATGACCGACTAGATAACCTTTGCTGAAAAAACTAGGATGAGAGAAGCAGCAGTAGGGTAGTAGCAACACACTGGTCTGTCTAATAATACTGTCTCATACTGATAAATACTCTCCTGAGCTAAAGTGCAGGTGGGAACAGTGGCACTTGGAGCCAAAGAGGTGATTAAAGAGCACGTGTGCAGACAGCAGAGCTGCTGTAGTATATGTCTGGCTGATTCTCTGATTAAAAGATGAGATTTAATGTTTTCTTAGATAACTGAAATGCTTATCGTGCTAGCACAAACAGCAGCAAACATTGTATGTCATAGTTGAAGGAGTGCAACTTGAAAGGCTTGGTTATAGATTGAAAAATAAATCTAGATTGTCCTGGTTACTGATACGTAGAGATAACACTGTCTATGAGTGGACTTTGGCTCTTAAGGCGATGCAAGCATGTAGCATTTTGTGTCGTGCAACATAGGTTTGCAAAAGGACACTGTAATCTGACCTGTAATGATGGTGTGTTTGGCTTTATGAAATGCTAATGCTTTAAAGGACCCTGCTTCAGGTCCTTCTGGCACTCTTGCTAGTCACTCGATTAAATCATCCTTGGTTGCGGATGCTGACTAACAGAGAAAACAGCACATGCAAAAAGTCAGCGAGGGCTAATGCTCAGCTAGCTTCTAAAAATACTACAATAGCTGGATGGTACAGTAAGTTAAGTAACGTGCTTTAATTTCATATTGAGAGCATTTATTGGAAGAGGAGGGAGAGCTGGGGATTAAAACCATGAAGCAAATAACTCACTTGGAGGCCGCTTTCAGCTGCAGCACGGGGGATGGTGACGGACCAAAGCAGGTGCCCACCTTGCTGAAGGCCATGGCCTCAGCCCCGAGCTGGGGCCCGACAATAAGGCTGCTGGCACGGAGCAATTATATAACTTTATTTCCTGCCCCCCTCCCCTCTCTTCTTTTACCCTTGTTCCAGTGTGTGATCTCCGCTGCAGCTGGCCGGGTGCCAGCGTTTGTCTGCGCACAACGGACACAAACACATTCTGGAGGGTCATGTGAAACTACCCCTGGCTCTTTAAACCTCACCGCCCTTACCTTTTCCCCTCCAGTGCCTGCATTGCTGTAACAGGTGTGGCTTTGTTTATGCACGGCCCGTCGCTTTGCTTTAGCACCTGGGTTTTGCTGGCCCGCAGTGTCCGGAGGAAACCTTTGCCTCCCTGTTTTGCTCAAGCTGCAGGAGAACTCTCTGGATCCTGTGGGCAGGTGTTTGCACTGAACAAAGCAGGCAGGGGCATCAGCTTTATAAGGGCAGCACCAGCAGTCATTAGTCACTGTAACCTCTCCTTCTGAAAACTTTGATCTACCTTACCATGGCTTTGGCTCACCTTTGTGAGTAAGGCCTGTGGTTCTAGCATCTTCTGGTACAGATGTAAGGTGATTCCAGAGAGGGCGTATCCTATTCCTGTAAATTTTTGGCAATTGCTGGTTAAAAAAAAAGAAAAGTCTGGTTTAATTGAAGAGTTACGGGCCTGGAGCCAGGTGAAAGCCTGAAATAAGGTCTCTCAGTTAAGTGTTTGTGTGTTACTGCTGTGGGAAACCCAAATGTAAAATGATGCATCTCGGCCCCATTTCACCTTTGTTAGTACATAGTACTTCATGAATCTTGCCTTCCAGAAGGGACTTTTATATGTTGGGGCAACTGACAACACATTTAGGTGTGTGACAAATAGCTTATAACTGGTTTTCTTGTTCCAACTTTTATTTCTCTTGGGATGCCCAAGCTTAGAGGCAAGAGGCTCTTCCCAGCTAAGAGGCAATATGTCACTGCATCCATGCATTAGACATTGGGACTTCTTCCTGGGAACTGGAACTAATGCTGCTAAACTGCATCTGTGGGGTTTTAGCTACCCCATAAAAATCGGTCATGTTGAATTTCATGAAGGGAAATGCACAGAGAAAAGCTCTGGGCTGGGGAGGGACGTTCTGCTGAGTTCTCCATGCCTGTGATGCCTACCTCTTAGCCTTTGTACTGAGAGCAGTCAGCTTCAGCTTTTAAGTTTTGACTGAAACTTTTCCTAGATAAGCATCTCCTCCTGCTGTTGCCGTTGGCACCTTGGAGAAATCACAACTGACCTTTCTGGGGAACACATGCATAATTTTGTATGTCCTCACTGCAGTTGCCTTTTGTGCTGCAAGTCCCAAATTTTCTGCCTCAAATCTAAAATGTAGATGATGTGATCCAGGTCAGTGATGGTGGTGTGGTGTTCCAAAGAAAATGAGATAAATCCAGTGAGAATGACTAGTGCTCCAAAACTGCTAATGATGTTAGAATATGATACCCTGTAGTTGTGAGGGATTTGATGAAAACAGGAGCTCTTGAGTTGCTTGTTCCTAGTGAGTGTTCAGTTAGCTCCAGTGAAAGAGCTAACAAATACTGCTGTGTTTCAAGAAAGTAAGAACAAAGACAGTTGTGCTGACGGAAGGTCTGATGTGGTTTGGGGTTTTTTTTTTATTCCTGAGAAGCAATAACAAAGACTCATGAGATAGGCGAGATGTGGCGCATGAAATAACAGCCAGTGTTGTGAAAACCAGTGTGAAGAAATGTAAAGAGCTATAAGGGGAGGTAGCCAATATGGAGGCAGAAGTTTGAGTGGTCCCAGTTGTATCTGGCATAGATAGATAGATGCCATTTGTATCTTATCACACAGTGTTTACTCATAAAAACCTTTCTTAGTCATACCACTGTTGTCAGTTTCTGTCTTAAAACTGCCTTTGGGCTCCTGAGCTGATCCCTGATGGTGACGATGCTCAAGAGCAGTGCTTAGGTACTTGAATCAAAGCTCAAGCATTTGCTGAGACAGTCTCTGATGAAGAGATAGTGGTAAAACTACATATAGTTCCAGTCCCCAAACACTACATCCATTATGTTTTTGAGCATTAGCTTATATTTTTATATTATATTTTGTCAGTGCTGGGCTGAGGGCTCGTGCTTGTGCGTAGCTGAATTGCCGCTCACCGTGTGCATGTTACTGCTCTGCCTTAACTACATGTCTTTTGTCGTGAAGGTGGTTCCTGTGTTTTGACATAACAGCAGGTCATGCCACTGTGTATTTAGCCCACACTTTGGGGACAGTAGGGTCATGGATATAGCCACGTATATCGCTGCAGCAGTTTATGCTTGGTGATACATCAGTGCAGTCAACTTTATGCACTTTTCCATACTCACCCTTAACTGGTATATACAAAGGTACGCCACTTTTGTAAAACCATGTACCTGCTCTAAGTCTCCTTCTCATACTTCTAAAATGTGTCTTATCTTACTTTTCCTATTTTCTTGTTTGTATTTCAGTTTTCCTGCTTTCTCCTAGTTGTCTTCTTTGGCAAGATCTGTGAGAAACCGTGGTATTTTAGACTTAGCCAAATTCAGTTTGTGTTAAAACTTCATGAAACTTGATCTTGTGAGAGTTCCAGTATGAAAAAAACAACAGGTTGGCATCCAGAGCCATGGATGTTTATCTAAACTGAACTTCTGATTTCTCTTGAGGTTTAGTAGTTCACTACTGAATCTGTTTCAGTCCAGTTAATTAGTTACAAAGCCCTAAGCCACAGACTTGGAATTAAAGAAAACAAAGCCCCAAGCCTCTGCATAATTTGATGCAAGAAGAAACTTTTGTTAAACTAGGAAGTGCATTTACATCACTGTTTCTCAGTTTGAAATGCAAACTGGTGTACAGATGAGCCAACAGCACAGTCATTGATTCTGGATCCATGCCACACGTATTAATGTGGCAGCCTAGTGTCCCCCTGTGATCTGCTCTCCCACCTTCTCTGACATTGGTTTCTCCTTTCAGAGGCATGGCAGGGATTTTTGTTTTGTATTGGTGGTTTGACTCCGTGTAACGTAGCTCGCAGGGAGTACAGAATGCCTGGTTTTGATAAGATATCCTGCTCTTCTGTTTTTAGGACAATGTAGATCAGACTTCAGCTCATGGTCGGCGGGATCTGGTGGAACCAGGTTTCCAAGAACCATCTAACCGCATCTCCCTGAACCACCAAGGTAAGGAATAGTGCGTGCAAGTCCAGGCTTCTCACAGGAATGCAGGCATGGTTTTGCCTCCATGTTGCCATTTCTCCTTCTCATTGGAGGAAAAAAAGAATGTTCTGGATGGTTGGAGAAGGAGAGCTGAAGAAATCGGTTTTTGTCACAACTGTCCTTGGAGCTGTGGGTGAAGATGATGAAGGACTTGTATGCATCTCAAACCTTGTAGCCCAAGATAGGATTACTAGCCTGGGTGACAGCGATAGTCTCCTATTTTTAGGAGTGGGGAGGAGGGAAGTACTGACATTGAATTCAACATTTGTAATGTTAAGGTTGCATTTAAAAAAAATCTTTGACTGCCGTAAGAATGGCTCTGGTTCAATGTCTGCAATAGAAGAAAAAAAAAGCATGTTTACTTGCTTTTCATGAGAGAAATCAGCTCATATGGGAAAAGATAGCCGTGAACTAGATGTTGTAATGCGGGTGTAATAGTTTAGCTTCTATTATTCAACAGGACCATTCATAAAAAGCTAAAACAAATCTGAAAACTCTGTCTTCCCTGATTTCTGTCTGTTCAGAGACCTAAAAGACAGCAGCTACTATTATTACAGACTGTTCAGCTTGGCTTTATTATTTTAGGTTTGAAATAATAGATAACAGTGTTCTCTTAAGCACTGAACCCTCTTGCCCTCTGGGTTCCTGATGATTTAATTTGAAACCAAGTCCTTGAAAGTCATCTTCAAATGTTGTTTCATCAGTGCAACAACTAATAATAACGCAGACAGAACAAAAAAAGATTACAAGCACATTACTTAAAATATTTGCCAAACATGACATGCTTAACTTCTCCTTTAAAAATCCAGCTTTTTTAATTTGTCAAGGGCAGCAAGACTTACATTTCATGACTCGTAGATAATCAAGACAATTAAAGTTTCACTAACAAGTCCCAGAGTGTAATGAGGATTGTATTTTAACTTGCTCCCCTTTCCACGCTCCAAGTCTTCTGGTGTTTTTAAAGCTTTGCTTTCAATTGAAAAGAGAAGGCAACAGGTTGCAGTGTAATCCAGTCTAAAACGTGCAGTAGCAGAGGCAGTGTGTTGTGGCATGTTTGCATGCATTGAACACATTTTATAAGTTCAATTTTTCATTTGTTTTAGAATTAATAATGGTTGTTATATTACTTTCACCTATCTTAGGATGTGCAAATTGTGGTACAGATTTATACGTGTGACTTCTGAAGTTATTTGTAAACATCTCCCTTTAATCAAGGGATTTTGGGGGGAGGGGGGAACACATCCTGTGTGGTCTGGGTTCATGTGCTACAGTGCATGTGGCTGCTGCTTTTGAAGTCTGAACATCTATAGAAGAAATAGGTAATACTGTGTTTTGATGGCAGAATGCCAGCTTTGCAGCCTGACATTTTCCCACTTCCTTTTCAGATCCTTCTTTTCCCCTATCCATATTGTTGTACTGCAAAAGGATCCATACAGAGTCACCTGACACGTGGCTTTCTCAGACACTTCGAGAGAAATGTCTGTATGTGGTGGTCCAAATTTAATTTAGGAAACAGCCGTCTTTCAAGAACATGGTTTGCAGAGGAGGTACTGGCAGTTCAATGCCTGCTTCTCAAGCAAGACTCAGTTAATGTTTTTCCCCAATACTTTTTGAAGTAAAGATCACTTATGCATCCACAATTTGTTTGGCATTTTTCTTCTATGTCAGCTGACTGGCAGCAATCAAATCCAGCATTTCTAAAATCTTTTAAATTTTGTTGCTGAAGTAAGTACATAGTACAGTATTAATCTTAACACTGTTACGTTAGTGGTGTGGATTAGGAGCTGAAACCTAAGTGCCCAGAGGTGGCCTTCAATGCTGAGCTGGGCTGTAGGACTTCTGCCTTTTTGCAGTGTTGGAGGGAAGCAAAGTACCTGCTGCTTTGGTACTCTCTTGGAGAAATGGAAGTGGCCATAGGTGTGATGTTATGTCATGTCCTATGTGTTTTTTCTGTCCAAGTAGGAGCATCTACACTCTTTTCATGGCATGTGAAGTAAATACTCTTGTCCAAGAACTTGAAAGTACAAGTATTTTTAGAGCTGGCATATATTCTAGGATTCCAGATTAATGAACAGTACATAGAAAAATACAACACAAAGAATTTCAGCTCAGAGAGCTGTGACATAGCCTGAACTAGCTCCCATACAGTCGTATTTTTCGTATAATAAATAGATTAGATTATTAACATGAAATGGATTTTTTTTCATTCTGCGGCCACTGTTTGCTTTGGGTTTTCTTACTCTTACACTAAATTTCATTATCTGTTACTTTCTATTAAAGCCTTGCTGGCACTGACACTGGTTTAAAACTTAGAAGAGTAAAACTATATCCAGAAGCAACTTGCAGAACCACTGCAAATTAATGTTTGGTGGTATGCCTTGATTATGTTGATGATAAAGATGTTTGCAACAGACTATGGCAACTTTTGCTTCCAGTTATATGCAACATTACTCGCTGAATTAAGCACATACCTATGAGGAGGCCTAAAGCTTCCTGTGATTGGCATGAGCAGAAATTGTGGAAGGATTAGAATTGGCTAAAATAATTCCTGTGTTCTCTGCCTTTTTCTCCTTAGCGTACTGTGCGTTGCACGCTGCAGCTGAACTTTGAGCAGCCGTAGCTGTTAGGTTGTTTTATGTGTGCACTTGCAGTTCACACCTGACCACATTGCTCAGTGAGCGCAGCAGATCTGCCAGTTTCTGTTGAACATTAACTTGTGGTCCTTTGCTTTTCACTGGGAGAGCTTTTGGTGCGAGCACCTGCAATTCTGAACCAAGGCTGCTTTCCACAGCCTATAAAAATGGTGATTAGCTTCTTCCCAGGCATCTGAATCCCTTTAACACAAACTGGAAAAAGAGCATTCAAGTGGAGACAGAGATAGCCCTGCCAACTGTCCCTGCGTGAATAAGCCCTTTCTTGTGAAGGGTATTTCAAGTACGTGTTTCCTGCTGAATCACTGTTTTTACACAAGTAGATGCTTTATAACTCTTCAGCTTCTTCTTTCAAAAGAGTATCTTGTAAAGATTGGGGAGCAGAAGATACTTCTGTAATGTGAGGAGTCTTTAGAATAGGAAGGTTTCATGTGAAACTAATGTGCAAAACTGAGTGCAGATGGAATAGTGTTTTCCTAGAAATAGTTCAATAATTGCCTATGTGTAGGTATGCTAACAAACTTGCTTACATTAACAGTAAATAACAGTTTTGTATCTAAGCCATTATTTAGTACTCACTTTTCAGTGATTCTGCTAATTGGGCAAGTTTTGTAATGGTACTAAATGCAAAGAGAGGGAACTTTGATGTCTTTCCTATATTCCCCATAAACTACTTCATAAATGAAATGTAATAGGAAAGAACAAGCTATCTTGCTGAGCAACACTAGTATCCACTAATGTAAAGGAACAGATATGCTTCAGATACCTATTAAAAGTTAGAGAAAGTTAAGGACAGCCTTCCAGGATTTGGCATTTAATAACCAGCAACTCTAAGTATTTATGGAACAGTCCTTCCAGAAGCTGTAGTAAAGCCTCTAGGCTTGCAGAAGAAAAATATGTCTAAACTTTGTGGCTTTTCTGAAGAGGAAAAGGTAGGAGGAGAAGAAACAAGCAAAACAATTATTTACCATCTTCAAAAAAACCAAGAGGAAGTGTGAGCATGCTTAGGAGGTGACAACAGGTATTGTTTTTTAAAAGAAATCTTTTCCTTCTCACTTTGCAAAAGATTCAGCAGTCACAAATGTTTAAAATTTTGCAATGACAAGTTTTCTGCAGTGTGTAGCCTACAGTATGTGTACTCTGTTCAGCAGTGAGAGGCAGAGCTGGGGACCACAGTAGTGATTTTAGTTCTAACCCTTGCATTCACACAGGGATGCCATTTAGGGGCCTTCCATAGAGGTGATAGGCTCCAGCATTTGTTCTCCTTTGTCCCTTCCCCAGAGGATGCTGCTGGTTCTCCTATCTCCCCAAGTGCCCTGGCAGTGCAGCCTCTGTTCCTCTTGGCTGCTCTGTGATGCTGCTGTGTGATCTGCCAAATTTAACCTTGAGTGTGTCTCGTTAGCAAGACAAAGCTATCATATACGTTTCCCTGTGCTACCATGGAAGAGCTTTGCTGTATGAATTATGATGGCAAAATACACTATGCTACAGAAAACTGTAAGCCCAACAGGATTTGTTGACTCTTGGACTTTGGGGGGGTTTAACCTGCCTGCCATGCCACTGCTGTTTCTCTTCTTGCTCCATACTTCTGGGATCTTCTTTGCTGTTGCATATTTTGGAGCTCATTTTTTCTGTTTGTTTTTCTAGCAGGCAGCAAATACTGCCAACTCCAGTCCCAGATGTGAATTTTATGGGCAATACTTTTTATTGGTACTTGACATGTATTTTTTGAGATTGCGTAGCTACTTCTTATTCAGAATTTTAAAGACAAGCATAAATAAGGTGCATTCTGTCGCATTGCCTTTTAGTGGAAGTATTAGACATGCGGTTCTGGCACTTTCTGTATGTATGTACTCATGGGATGATTGTCAGTTTCTGTACAAATGTGTTTTGCCATGGGTCTGTGATGAAAGATTTCTCTTCCTTTTATTAGTGCACTCACACGAAGGCTTCCTTTCCCAAGGTGCTCTCAGCCCTTGTCGGACTCGATGCTTTTTGTCACTGCAGTCTGCAGACAGAGCTGAGCTGGACCCTGTGGCACCTCTGGCTCCACAGCCAGGTGGCTCCAGCAGCAGAAAGGAAATGGTGATAAGAGTTGTTTTAGCCAACAGCTGTCCTCTGTCAACAGCCTTTGGTCTTTCTTGGTTGGTCGTGGTAGGAAGCCTTGCCTGTAGTGAGACGATGAATATGCTTTGGTTGCGGATTGGGTGGGCATTAAGATTTCCTGCCTGTATGTACAGACCTCCTGGCTCCCAGTGAAACTGGAGGGATCCAGGGCATCTGCCAGCTTGCATCATACTGCAGCTGACTCTTGAGGTGGGTGCTGTCCCATACCTCGCTGGCTAGTCACTAATATATCAATTTTTTTAGAGACAGTGAATGTCAGCATGGTGGAAACTTCCCTTCTAGCACACTGGAACAGTCCTGGGTCCAAAAAACAGAAGCCCATGTAAATACAGGCAGACTTTTGAATGAGCATGGGTGTAAGTAAAGTATTACAATGCCTAAGATTTAACCCAGAGTAATAATACTGTGTAGCACTCTTTTTCTCCACCATTATGTTATTCCTTGATTTTAATGTATTTTGTATTTGCTTTAGGATAGGCATAAGAGGTTGAGGCGATGTTACTCATTCTGTAGCTAAGGAGGAGTGTGTTTAGTAACACACTCTGAAATGCTTCAGTTGTGGGATCTGACTGGGATGAGTTGGTTATTTGGTGTATCAGAACTGACCCATGGTTTTTGCAGAGTCCAGCTGGTACTGAATTGAAAGTGTAGAATGAAAAACAAACATTGTTTGTATTTCAGAGACAATACTGCCAGACATTCATGAATTCTCGTGCTTTGTATAAATGTTGTTGTCATTGTCCAGCCTTAGAAAAAAACCACCATTAGTGCCAAAATGATTTACACTGACTAATCTTACGCAGAGAGCGGAGGCCCTGCTTCCTGCCTAGCTCATTACAGTACCTTTGTCTTCTTTTGGAGAATGCTTCCATTTATATTTGGTGATGAATCTTGTTAGCACAGCTACTAGGAGGGCACCCGTAATAGCTGTGTAGAAGTTTAACTTCCCTCATTAGATTAGTTTCCAAACCCTTGGGCTGACAGAACTCTGAAATAATAAAGTTATGAAAAGAGAAGACAGAGTAGATTGGTGTTTAGTACAGATTGTTTCAGAGATTTGCACTGAACTACAGAACACAGATGAACTGAACTGACTGAGTTTAGCTGGAAGACTCCGTACATAATATAGTGAAGATTGAGTGAAAACAGTGAAATGAGAAGAAACAGACCAAAAATTATTTAAACTGTTTCATATTCAAAGAAAAGCATTTGTAGGTAACTGATGTATTTTCTTTCATTTTTATTGTATTTCTTAATTTTATTTTTTATTTTACTTTTCATGTGTCAACTTTTTCGTATCAGCTTGCAAATCTTTGGTTTTGGACATATATAAAATTAATTGTGTTCATCTCAAGCCACCTGATATGAATAAAAAAGCACTGTAATATCTCATAGTTGACAAGCATGGTATTTTAAGCCTGTTTATAATCTCAGGATTCAGTGTATCACTCTGTTGAATTTCTCTGACAAAGTAGGATTCAGTGCAGGGAAGGAGCCCACTGTCTTGTTTGTATAGGCTTTGCCTTGGGGCCTTTGTTCATTGGAAGTTTTACAAGTTGAGATGTAGAAAAAAATAAGAATTTTAAGTTAGCCAAACCAAGAAGTACTACAATATTAAAAATTAATTTTAAGCGTTTTTTTTTTTTTTTCTATGGCCTGTGGAAGAATGGTAAAGCTATTACCAGGTGTGCAATGACCTTCTTGCTGTGCTGGGGGGGAAGATGGCTGCTGGGGCAGAGCTGTTGCCTCAGAAGAGCCAGCGGAGCTGGGCTGGGAAATTGTGTTCCTTGCTCAAGACAGTCCATGACACACCATACTCATCCCTCAGGGACTGAGGCTGTATGGGTGTGTGACATCTGAAATAGTGCTTTGGGTTTTTTTTATACTGCAGATAGGTGTTCCTCCACCTTCTCTTTCAGGATTTGTATTTGCAGTTACCATGGCACAGAGGGGTAGATTCACAAGGTGTGAATTCGGGGTAGGTAGAAGCTCCTTTCTTGTTATTGTTAAATTCATGTCTAAGGCTTTGGGAGAGGAAGGTGTAAATTGGGTATCTGGGTGATGAGTTTTCTTGCTTCTTTACAGATCTGTCTCAAAAACAGAGGGCATTTACCTCCCTCACCCCCTGTGTGTTACCTCCTTGAAAACAAGTTAGCTTAGTACTAGCATAAGCCTACAGCAGTGGCTCTTTAAGAAACTCATCACAAATCAAATAGGGAGAGACTGCAAAATCAATTGTAAAATCAAATGTCCTTTTTAATTCACTTTTGCCTTCAATATTAAAGTATGTGCATTTCCTGCTGCCACTGAAGCACAGCAAATCCATTTGTTCTTTCTGCATCCCTTGGCTGGGTAAGGCAGGAGGCAGCATGGGATGCCCTCCCTCTTTGCTGGTGAGTGGGCACTCGGGGGCATCTCGTGGAAAACTTCCTCTCTGTGCTGCAGCTATCACTCAAGGGTGGCTCAGGGGGGTGGAACCATTTGGGGGCTCTCGGTGAGGGGCTGGGGTGCCAGGGGGAGGGTCCCTACACACACTGCTCTGTTGGGAGTGTCTGCTCCATTTGCAGGAGGCTGACATTCACACCATGTTTTCATCCACAAGGTGATGCCACCGGCGGCACAAACGCTTCCTGTGCCGCTGCGGCCACTCCACTTGTGTTGGGTCTGGTTGTGTTGTGTGCCACAGCCTGGCTGCTGACTTCCTGGGAGGGAGAGCACCTTGCAGGGGCTGAGACAGGGCTCCTGGAGGGAAGCAGCCTGCAGGCCCTTCATGAGGATGTTGTCGTTCCAGGCATTCTGTTTATCGGGCTTGAGCTCGTGGGTCTGACGCTTCTGTTTGAAATGGTGTGCTTGGGGAAATTCATATATCTGAGGGAAACCAGTGGTTCCATAGCTACCTCGTGATGAGGTGTTTCTCCCAGGTACCACAGGTGAGCTCATTTCTTGTGTTTACCTCAAGTCTTTTGTGAGAGGAAAAAAAAGTCTATTATCCCATGGATGGTGCACTCCCTCCTCTGTATTTGCTTACCAAATTGCACCATTCCATTGCTAAAGCAGCCAAATGTGATAGATTTTACTATTTTTAAAGTAATTTTATGTACTTATTTATACTATCCAACAGGTATTGGGGCACTTCTGGTCTCAGGTCTTCCTCTGCCTCCTAGGCAGCTTATTTCTTCCATTTGAGTTAGCGGTCCAAAATTGAGCTTAGTGATCTGAAATATCCCCTCCTAGTTTAATCAGTGCAAGTTAACTGTAAAATCTTGGGATTAGCTCAAATGTTCTCTGGCATAACTGTATTGCTTCTATGTTTTCTTTTGTAATCTGACTAAATTTCTACTGTCAATATGTTAGAGCAAAAGGATGGAAATTCATAGTATCAACACAGGCTCTTTTGATAGCTTCTGGATGAAATTTTTAATGTGGCTGAGTTGAATTCTTGACTGTGCCACTACACCCTCTTCTTTCACATTCTTGGGTTTTGCATATTCCCTGTTAGGGGGAATGTTTTAAGTGTATTTAGCTTTATGTAAGAAGCTTTTGAACCTTTCAGTGAAGGTGTTATAGCCAAATGTCAAAACATGGCTTTGGGCACTTAAAATAGTCTCAGTGCTAATGAGCTTTCCAGCTAGGAAAGTTGATTTATTATGTAGCCTGGCTTTTAATCATGCCGTAACAATGGCAGTTGTTCAGTAAAAACAGTGTCTCTGCAACATCAGAATATTAACTTTGAATTCTGACACCTTAACCAAAATCAAATTCTAAGTTTCAAAGGCAGTTTGACATGTAAAGGGGGAGGGTATATTTAGCGATGGAAACAATCCATAGTCACTGCAGCTATACTGTGTTTTATATATTTCAAAAATAATCTTTTAAGAAGTATCTCTAATTTTTGAGATAAAAGTACAATGTCACTATGCAAGGTCAGCTTTAATGGAGAGAGAACTGACTTTCAGTATCTGATTACATGGAAAGCTCTAGGGCTTTAATCTGGTTTCATGACTGTGTGTTCAAGTCTGAAATAAATCTGTTCTGCTTATTCGGACTTTTAAGAGTATCATCTGTCAGAAACTGATTGCCATTTATCTGCAGCACATGGAATGTTTGAAATCACTGTGACTGTTGAGGGGAGGCTATTTTTTTTTTTTTTAAATCTCTGCTTTGGTAAAAGCAGACAGATTTCTCAAGAGCAGAGTGTTAACTGTGTCTCTGTGCTTTCTGAAGGTGATAGGGGAAAATGGACCCCATTTTATATGAAACTGATTTCCAGGAGTGTGGTAGCAGTGGTGTGGTGAAGTAGGGGCAGATGTAATGTCAGAAGCTGCTCCCTGCATTGAGATTGGCTAGACTTCATCCTTTCAAGAAACCTTTTAACAGCCTTAGTTCACCTGTACATTTAACAATTTTGGAATCAGATTTTTTTTTTTTTCCAAATGAAATGCATTTAACCAGATACAGTCCTGATTTACTCCCACCCCTGATTAAAGCACACTGAATTGATTTTTGTTCTGTCTCTGACCAGCCATGCACCTTTGATCTCTCTTGTGAAGCAGGTAATTTTTAATAGCTGACACAGCTATTAAATTGCAGACCCCTTGTCTGCAAACAGTTCTGAGAGATGTGTATTCACATTTTGGATTTTTGTTTTCCCCTGACCTTCAAAGTTTTATTTTTGGTCTCTGTCAAAGTAGTGAGAGGATGGAGAACAGGCAGTACAGCTCTTAGTTTCCTTCCATTGTTTGTCCTAATAAGTGTCCTAACCTTTGGTTTCTGTCTCTTCTTTCCAGTACCTCAGGTGAAGAAAGGTATTAGTTAATTTACTTTTTTGTGAGCTTCATCTTTAAAGCAGAGCTTTTATCATCTTAGAAGTGAATAGACAACTTCACTTTGCTTCTCTTTTAAAAACTAAAACTTACTAAATAAAAAAAATAAACCGAGCAATGTCTATCTCTGTGACATGTCCAGGGGTAAGAAATAGAATAGGGGTGAGGTAAGACTTGTTTGCAATAGTGAAATGGGGCATATTTCTGATACCACAGTACTCTTGACAAAGGCTTCTGTTGCTTTAGGATTCCTTATGAATCAATCACTTCGTGCTCCTCCTTTTCACTTGTTAGTTGGTCTTAATTAGAGGAAGAATTATAAATGCTAAACAAAAGTTGGCCTTGTGCTTAAAAGTTGAATGGATTTTAAAAGTTGGCTGGCAGCATTGTAGCAAATTTAGGTTAAGCAGTCTGAAGAAGTATAGAATTAGTTTAAGGTTTTAGTATCCTTTTCTGCATATTAAAATGATTTTCAGGAGCTTACGTACTAGAAAAATGGGACTGTCACATAAAGACATAACACATTGTACAGCTGGCAGGAAAATGCCCAGTTCAAGTTATAGCTTAAACATGATGTTTCTTAGAAATGTCTTTTCTAATCTGTGTATAAAATAAAGATTGGTTCTGCCAGATGCCTGGGAAGTTGAGGACTGCAGATTTTAAGATTTTTCCAGCATGGGACACATATCTCTTTTAGCTGAGACAAACAAATTACACTGGAATGCACTCATGGTCTGTATCAGCAAGTATACCTTAACTTAGTTATGTCAAAAAGAACATACACTGTGGTATATCAAAAAAGAAGGATGTCACTAAAAATGCTTTGCTAATAAATTTCTGGGATGTTGGGTGAATGTGAAAGTAGGCTTTCTTAGTGGCAGAGTTATGTTTATTTAAGTATCAACATGATTTTTTTCTATGTTTAAAAAATGATTAAAGATTCATGAATGAAGTCAGACTTCAGATAGCAAGAAGAGTGTAAAATGGCACAGGCTTCGATTACAGGAACTTTCTGGTTCATTCTGTAAGCTCTGCATCTCTGAGGAGTATCCTGCCTGTATTTACAGCCAGTCCTTGCTGAAAGAATGTGATTGACCTTGGGCTGGCTGTCAGCTTTATAGGTAGCAGGGCGATGGGGGGATGGTTATTTTTCACTCCTTTTGGAAGTTGCATGGAGTAACGAAGGTCCACAGCCTGTGCTGTGGGGTTGCACGGACTCTTAGGCACAGGTGGGAACGAGTGGCTGCAAACCACAGCAGTTAATGGTGGCAGCAGCAGAGCCAGCTCCGTGTGGTGGTAGCTCACCATCCGTGCCTCAGGCACCCATCAGCTGCCCCGAGTAACTGGACTGCAGAATTCATGGCAGGATGATGACAAATGGGTGTTTCCTTACGTGAGAGTGCAGAAGCAGCCATGGGCTCTCCACTCCACAGCCCACAACCCTCTCCGTGTAGAAGCTGGGAAACACCTATTGGGGTTGGCCACTGTGCCTGTGTGGAGCAGGGCAAAGAGTTAGAAGCACTTGTTTAAAGAATCAGCTCCTACTTGGGATGAAACAAATCACTGTAGATGTCTACCTACATTTTCCTCATCAGCAAAATGCAAAATGAGGATATTGCTGTTGCAGAACTTCAGTCAAATGTGTGGTTGAGATCTGCTGAGTAGTGTGGGTGCTCTTTCTGAAGGTGAAGTCTCACTTCGGCTTTGTTCATGGTATTAAATCGAAAGCTAGTTCTGAAGAGATGAAGTCAAGACTGAAATGTGAACATATGTGAGATGGTGTCCTAATACATTGGGTAAACGTCAGGGTATTACTTTGGTATGACAGGTAGCCTTTCTGTAAATTGACTTGTTTGTATGCAACCTATGACATGGAAGTGATGAGAGACGATGCAGCTTCTAAGTACTATAAATGTGCTTTGATTGATGGTGCATAATTCTTGACTCACAGTAGGGAGGAGGTCAGTGAATTAAGCTGAAGGGTACTTGAAGCTTTGTGCATGTGGGGGTTGAAATTAAATTTGGGAGCAGTGACCAGACTTGCCAGATGACATTGGAACATTTACTGAAATAAAAAAAAAGCATTTTATGTGGGATTGTGGGATAAAGAGATAAGTTAAAAACACTTGAGGCATAAAGCATAGTGAAAAGCCGTGGAGTTTCTTTAAGATTGTTTTAGTATGTAGCTGAAATGAAACTATTGAAAGAGATCTAATTTGTTTTCATTACTGTAGGAGCCAAAATGTCTACTAATACAGTATTTATGTTTGTGGTAATATCTTTCTACCATTGTGTATCTCTATAAACTTTCTGTTTAAGAAAACGACTAAACAAAGCAAAACAAAGAAACCTCTCAACCCTTCCTCCGTATGGCAGTAGTGCAGAGCTTTTTGGGCCAGGATACATGTCTCCTGCTGTGTTATGCTGGTGAAATACAAAACAGAGAGATCTCTTTCTGAAGAGCAAGTTTAGAGATGAATCTGGCAGATTGTTGGCTCCAAGGCAAACTGAGACCATCAGAGAAATTTGCTGAAGGCATGGCTGGGGTGAATGCTGCCTTTCTTACAGCGAGGGTGTTTGAGCAAGAAGACTCGGTGATCTCCGTGCTGATGACTTTGCCCTGAAAAGAGATGTTCTCAGACCATTTGCTTTCCCTAGGGTCTGGTGTCTCCCAGGGGTTTGGTGGTACAGCTGCACTGGCACACTTCCTAATGTACTTGTAATAGCAAAAAACCACTTTCTCTGAAGGAAGTTTGTTCTGGTTTGACAAGTGAAATGAAATGCAGCAATAAAGGCATTCTTAGACACTTATACTGGGCTAGAAATACAGCTATTTTAACAGGAAAAACAGTAGAAATGTGGAGTAATTTCTATTTAACTGGTTGGTTGCAACGTTTCCTTGTATTGCAGGCAAATGTGCAGAACCTATACAAAATGCATTTTATTGAAAGCATGTGGGAAGGCAGAGTCTTCTAGTGCATCCTCAGTTTTAAGGGGCCAACAGACAGACTTGCTAATGAGGGCAGAATTGGGGGGTGTTGTTGACAGAGTGGACACTAGAGAGGTTAACAGGGCAGAAAAGAGCATAAGTAGCTCTCAGTGAAATGGTACCCTACTGTGGTGAAAGAGGAAGATGGTAAGAATCTGAAATATATTTGAGTAAATTATAAAAGAAGGTGTTGCTCTTCAGCAAGATAACTCTTAAAATTAGTTCACTGCAAGTTGAAAGGAAGCCCATGTGGAGTGTCCACTTTGGAGGACTGTTGGAGATGGAGGAAACTTTGAAGTGGTTTCTTGTGCTTTACGTGGTGCAGAAGCTCTGAGTGCAGGTCTTTCCTGTTCTGAGACCATATGTTGGTGTTTTATTCATTTTATGGTTAGAGTTAAGTATGTTCAGGTGCATAAACATGTCAGAAAAGAGAAAGAACCTTCATTTATTTTTTACTACTAAAGATTAAAAATACTTTTAGGTAACTATACATTCTGATGTTATGCTGCAGCTGCCTTGGCTTGTGCTGTAAGTTGTAAATTTGTCAAATAAGGAAACAAAGTCTGTGCTTGTTTGTTTGTTTGTTTTTCTAGTCAGATGGTCTTCAGGTCCATCTGAGAGAAGATTGAGGAACATCAGTGAAAATATGTTGTCATACCAAAGAAAATGCTTTTGAATTTTTTAAAGGGGAGTGAAACAGCAAAAGATAATATTGTAGTCTTGCATTATTTACGGGGCCTGTAGCTTTGAAAAAAATCTTGTGATGTTAAGGCTGTCCCAAAATGAACTGGAATAGTACATTTCTCTAACTCTGATTTCTTACTTTGTCTGTAAAGCAGATATAGCAAACTTGAGACTTGTTTTAAGCTCACGTAATAAGAGGAGGGAAGAAAACCCCTCAAATTCCATAGGTCAATAAAATAAGGAAAATCTGTAGAAAAGCAAGTCTGTTATAATTTGATGTCAGTTCTGCACTAAAATCTTTTACCACAGTGCAGCATTGTAACAATAAGCTTCAGTCATCACTGTCTTTCAGCTTACCTGACTGTGATAAGCAGCACAGTATTTATTTCTGCCTTTATGTAAACATTGTGCCACAAGTGGTTCATGACAGCACTTCAGCAAGCTGTGTCATGTGAGGATACTTGAGAAATGCATCAAAGGAGCTGACATTCTTGCACTGAGGTTGAAAAAGGTTGCAGCACTTTTCTTAAAGCCAAGAAGCTTCAAGGGGAAGATCAATCTGAATTTGTTACATTTTCTAAGTCTCTTTGTGCCTATTAAAAAGGACAAGATTCTGTCAAGCTAGCTGCATTTTCAGCTAAAAAAGAAGCCAGAGTTAAATGGGGCAAACCAGCTAAACAAAAAAAACCCCTTTCAAAATATAGCATGAGATGTAGCTAAATTTGGAGTTCTTAACAGCAAGCAGCTGCTTAAGTAATTAACGTATATAAGGTGCTACTGACCAAAGCAATTAGTATGTAATTTCATTAATGGTGTTAGGATTGCAGTAACAATATTTAAGTCTTTCTGTCCAAATCAAGATTGCAGGCAATTTGTGCCTTGTCCAAGATGAGGCTGGGAGTAGTGCGATGTTAGGGTGTGTTACAGCACCACTGTCTGAGTGGATCTGTAACTGCGCAGGAGCCTCTTTCATGTACTGGCTGTGCCTTGTTAACCCTCCTAATTAACATACCTTGCTCGAGAATTTACATGTGCATGCACTTCTACATTTTTTTAAGCTAGGATGGTAATAAGTTTATATATGAAACAAGGCTTCATGGGGACTGCTAATTTTTTTGTTTATCTTTGGAATAATTTGTGAGCTTGCTGCTGTTCAAGAGCAAAAGGGAATTACTGTTTTTGTGTATGTTTTTGTGGTTTGTCCTTAAGTGGTTGAAAAATCTTGGAGAGCTCAGGCATAGTAGAGTCTTCCAAGTCCCTCTGAAATCTGAAGTACTGCAGATGATGGGTTTTTAAGTTGCAAGGTCTGCAACTCACTGACAAGTGGGTGATGAGCACAGTGACTACAGGTTGGTAGCTTCTAGTCTCCAGAATAACCATAAGTATTCTTCAGAAGACGACAATGAGTTTTAGAGCCTAGGTAGAAAAAATACACATCAGAGGGAGAATGTGGAATATACTAAAGTCCAAATACAGGTCACCTCTGAGGCTAGGGTAGCATCACTGATGAGTCATTTGGTCGGGGAACCGAAGCTGGGCGAGCTCACTGCTGGGACACCTGTGGGTAATACTCCCATGGTGGCTAACCTGGAGGTGCTGACTTTGTTAAAAAGCCACTGAGAGAAGTCCTTCAGAGCCTTCGGGCTTTACAGCAACACTTCTGGCCTACCTTGAGCTCTGTCCTGTTGACGCATTGCCTCTTTCTAGGTCTAAGGCTTTCTAGGTCTGTAAATACGTGGGCGTGCTTTTGGCGGAGCAAGCCAGTCTTCTCTGCTTTTCTGGGCTGTATTTCAGATGTGAAACAGAGCGAGGTGAGCAGGTTGTCTCACCTCTTGAGAACACTGGCCCTGTGTCCACAGGTTTTTTGGGGCGTCTCTCCTAAGAGGAGCGGTGGGGGTGAGTTGAAGCCGCGCAGCGCAGGACATTGGTGCCTTGCAAGCTCATCTGAGCGTGCTGGTGACATCCTTGTCAGGTGGGGTAAAGGGAGTGGAGGCAGCCTCATGAGGAGCGATGGTCTGTTAACAGAGTACCCCTGAGGGGAAAATATCTTGTGTCCTGCTTCCAGCCTTGTTCTGTGGGTGTGCAAGGAGGCGAGTCTAGGAAGGGGATTGGGCTCCATGAACACCGACTAGATGGAGAAGAGTAGCAGGCTGGTTTCCCAAAATCACAGGGTACGCCCTGCGTACCTAAACCGGGAATGCACACAGCTTGTGAAATCAGGCACATGGATCTCAGATGGAAAACAGGCATAATGGACAAGTTTGTTTTGATTCACGCTGAGCTGCGATGAGTCTTCTGCACAGCACACCTGCAGCTTTTGCTGCAGCCTGATCTTGACTGGTTTTCAGCAGTGCAGCTTCCCTGTGGGATTTAAATTGTGAAGGACCAGGCTTTGCCTAGCTGGAAAAAAAAAAAAAAAGAATCCAGATTTGGTGAGTTCAGAAGAAACATTAGCACATTTCTGGTTTTCTTAGGCCTAAATAAAGTTAGGCTGATGTTACTGATTTTCAGTGAAGTTTTGAATGGTAAATGTAGATTACTGGTTCTCTTGTATTGTTGCTGGTCTCAGGGTTGTTATTGGTGGTGTATTCCTCGACTGGGGTTGGGGTTTTTTGGTTATTATTTTATGTTAAAAAAAACCAAAACGGGTTGACTAATGGGAGTTCTTGGAACCAGTGTAGTCATGGTAGAGGGAGGCACCACAGAGCTTTCATAAATGACTGCTTTCCCCCTGGGTGGAGTGGGGTGCAGACACCTTCAGCGGTGGCTCCTCACCGCCATTTGGGATGAGACTGCAGCAATATGCTTTGCCATCTGGGGATCCGTGCGGCAGGACTGTGGCGTTCCCTCCTCACGCAGTGGAGGCTCACGCTTCGTTACAGCAGTAATTCCTCACAAATCATCTACCCTTTGCTGGCAAGGCCAGGGGAGATCTCCTTGTTCTGCACCCCAAAGGACGAGCTTTTTCAGAGGCAACCACTCTGCTTGCCTGAAAGGAGAGCCTAAAATAGATGCCTGATTCGGGGACATCATATCTGTGTGCATTTGAAATTAAATGCATGCCCCAAAATGCTTCTCCTTTAGTAGAGCAAAGAAGTGTAGGGAAAGCTATATCGAGGTGCTGCCTAGGCAATAAGAGGACATCTGGATGGCAGCTGCCTTCGTCTCTGAAGTGAAGCTAAGGTAGGCTTGCTCATCATTATTTGTCAGGTACTGGGTTTAAAGGTCAAGTCTGGGGCAATTTCTAATGTTCTACAAGTAAATTCATTTTAATCCCCAACAGGCTCTTAAAGGAGACTTTTTTTTTTGCAGTGTTGCAATTCCAAACAACTCTCCCCCAGTTTAGTCTCTTGTAGATAATTTACCAAAATGACAATTGTAGTTAATACTAAACTATTAAAGCAACTGATAAAAAGAAACCAAAATTACCGTGGCATTTAAGCATTTTACTTTTTCATATGACTTTGGTTCTGTTAAGTTTGACAAGAAGTACCTTAAATATGAAATACTCCTGTTGTGTGCTTTGTAAGTCCATCAGTCATAGCTAGGTAACTATTATATGCTGAAAACGCAATATTTAATTAACTTGGAGGAATAGCTGATTCATTAATTGCTGTGTGCAACTTTTGGAACTTATATTACATCCTCAAATATGCTTTCTAAGCCAGCAACAAACCTGTTCGAAGCAAAAGTTAAAACTCATGGTTTAACCTTAGTAGGAGCAAAGGTTAGCTCAGGTATCAGGTGATGAGGGACACGCCTAATTTAATAATAATAATAACAATAATAATAATAATGCTTCAACACCAGCTCTGCACACCCATCACTTCCCGAAGAGAAATGCTAATGTACTTTCTGGATTAATCCAGCCACTTTTTCCTTGAAAGCTTTGTTGAATTGTTGAGGAGTGGCTTTGAAATGAAACCCCCTGTGCAAGAGACCTGGGGTTTGCAGGCTGCTAGGCAGGGACTTCCTCAAGTAGTCGGGTGATGCTGTCTTGAAGCAGCTGCTGGCACTGGTGCTGGAGCAGGCAGGGCGTTGCAGGCTTTGGCTGGAGCTATGGCAGCACGTTAGGAGGTTATGCACGATGTTTCCCGGAGCAGGGATAAAGCTTGGGCTTTCTTGGCACGGTGGGAGGGACTAATCCGTGCTGTGGTACTTATATTGATTTGTAAGGATTGGTCAACTGGGATTACTCAGCTGGGTATTATGGTGTTTAATCGGGGAGGGAGAACACAGTTTTCCTACAGGAAAGCAAGAGATGCTTTGACTGTTTTTAACTTTGCCTTTAATAGCTTTAGATTTGCAAGACCAGTGTAGATCTTCTCATCTGTGTGAATTTTTAACTTTCTTTTGAACTGTGACTTGTGTAGTAGTGCTAATTTGTCTGTATTTGATTTGCACATTCACTTTTTTTCTTTTTTTTTCTCTGACACGGACAATATGAAGAAAATATCCAAGTAAAACTTTAGAGAAGCACTATGAGTAAAAATCTGTATATGGGAAATGGTAGAATAAATTGGGAAAAATAATAATTTTTATTAGTTTAAACATAAGAAAAAAATTTAATGATTAAGTATTTTAAAGCTTTTTGTTCTGCTTCTAATGTAGGACTACATAATCTTAATAAAAATGCAACTAAACCTGACCTTTTCTGTGTCAAATTGCAGCTCTCACTGATACAGGGTATCTTCTCAAAGCCATTCTCTCATAAATATGACTGTCTAATATAATATGCAGTCATGCATTTGCCATGTGGTCAGCTGACAGTATTTTAATTCACCTCTTCATTGCCACCCAGTGTTGTGCTTCCGGAGCTCTGACTTGTAAGTTCCTTGCTGGCTCAGTAGGTTAACATGGGCTTGTCTGAAAAACTCCAGTGGATTTTCTGTTTGTTTTGTATGGACTGCATGGGCCAGAAGCCCTTCTGCTGCCCAGGTGTTCCCCCGCCCCTGTCCTCTTGAAGGATAAGTGACAGTCTTTCTGTGATCATCATTTTGGGATCTATTGACAGGGCTTGCTTTCTCAGTTTTAATGTTGAGGTAACGCACTGAGAGTGAGGCATTGGGTTAACCTCACCAGGAAGGTAAGGCTTGAATGGAGAATTCCCTGGGTCAGCTGATCTGTCTGTGTCTCCTGTTCACTCCTCCTTTTCTTTTTTGTCCTGAGTTAAGGGTGGGCCACAATAAGGCTATAGGTTGATGACTGCTCCTCACACAGCTATGGCTTAAGCTTTAGCTTTCCTTCTGTTCATATCTCCTTTTGGGCTGGGAAAATCCATCTGGCCTGCACACCCTATCATGTGATGCTTCCTTCACCAATGTAACTGCTCTGTCCTTGAGGGTTTTTTGAGGTTTAGTCTACTCCAGTCCCAGGTTTGGCCTCTGAAAGAATACAGTGTTCTGCCTTCTGTGCTGCTGCTTCTGCCTGGGTAACTGAGGCTGGTTTGGGTTTTCCTTGTCTTGATAAACCCAAACAAAGAAGTGCTTTCTTTTTAAAGGTCTTTATCAGTCTTTTTCTTAAATTAATGAACTGAAAGCAGGTGACATGACAAAATGGTACAGGAAAACCACTAAACCTCATGTTCATGGAAAAAAAACTGCAGATGTTACCAGTTACTTGAAAATTAATCTTTTCACTGGATTTTGAAATCTGTGCAAGAATTATAGTTTCCCAGAGGTCTGCTAAATCCAGTATTCTGCTTTAAGTGATGTGTTTTCTCAGTATTTACTATACAGCCGTGGTTGTGCAGGCATTGGCCTGCAAAGAGGGTTTTGAAAGGCCACCAGCTGATGGCTGTCACCAGCGATAGCTGGACAAGGGTGTGTTCACCCAACAGGAGGTGGGCAGTCCCACTGTGCAGTCACACAGGATCAGCTGGTGTCCTGTTTGACTTTGGGTTCAAACTTTGACCTGATGGTTTTTTTAGGAAGGAAGGAATTATTTCTTTCTTCCCCCCCACAAAGCTACGAATTTCCTTTGAGAAAACAGGTATCAGGAATTCTGTTTGCTAAATGGTCTGTGTGAGTCTGGAAAAGGGACTGGCCATGACTTACATATTTTAGACTGGCCATGACTTACATATTTTAATTGTGTCTCTTATAGTTGGAACATGCGTAATCAGAATTCTAGATGGTTTAGATGTTCTCCGTGGATTTCAAGCCCTTCTCTCACACTGATGCCGTTAGTGCTTCAACACTTGCACGTGCCGTAGAGTCCAGCAAGAGTTCAGCAGTGGTGGTGGTGATACCCACCTACATCGTCTGTTGAGGCAACCAACATCCACCCACTCCACAAAGGGACCAACCTGACTCTGATCCTTGAGTTAGAAATGGGAGTGTGTACTTTGGGAGGTTCTTCTGCATGTTGTCTGTGAATAATTGCAGCATCATCAGAGGTGTCTTGGGGTGACTCTATGATGTGTATCCCTTGTCACTGCTCTATTGCCCAGAAATTAATTTTGTGCCTTTTCTGTGCCTTTAAACTGAGCCTGAGAGGGGAGAGAGGAAAAGAAAACCCATCGAACTCTTCAAAGGAATTATTCAACGACACAGATAAACTCCTCTGCTTCTTCTGTGGCAGCAAGGGGGGAGGGAGCACCCTGGGTGCTTCTCAGCCAGTTTTTTCAGCTCCATTTTTTCTTTCTCTGGAGAGAGAGAGAGAGACGGAGAGTTGAACTTTGTTTTCCTGAGACTTTGGTTTTTTTCACTTCTTTTGCTTCTGGACTGTTTCGGCAACATCAGGACACAGTGAGGGAGTTCTCCACCAGGGCCCAGAGGTGGGCCCACACCAGCTCCGAGGAGGAGAGACCACACCTACAGAAGGACTCTAAATTCTTCCCAGGCTTTCTCTCTATAGCGAGGGGTTTTACTATTTAGCATTATTATCCTTTTCCTCTGTGTTTATTAATAAATAGGTTTTATCTCTTTCACTTTCCTTTGAGGAAAAAGGTTTTTTTCCTGAACCTGGTGGGGGGTGGGGTGATTGTAACCTGCATTCTATCAGAGGATATTTTCCTCCAAATTTGTCCAAACCAGAACAAAAGGGCAAAACCATTAAAATCTCCATCAGAGACATGCTTTGCCTTAGTTTGTCCCTGTAATTAAACAACTTATCCCTCCTTGTCCACCCTCCTGTTCCCCAAATGCCTAGCTTTCATCTTCTCTACTCTTTAGGATTCCAAGCGTTAAGTGTGTGAACTGGATGAGAACTGAATTTTTCATTTTTTAACCATCCATCTTTTTCTGTCAGAATTCCTAAAACTCGTTTTATGCACTAATCCACGTGCACAACTTCATTCCTTCCTGCTGTAGGGCGCTATAGCCATTTGCTCCTGTTAGTCATTGAAGCTGTGGGTTTTTATATGAGCACCTTTCATATGTAGCTTATTCCTATAGTTGTTACCTAGCAACATTGATTTTGTTCAATTTACTTCACCTTCTATTTCAAGAAATCTATCAGGTGTGTTTTAAGAACATATCTGGAGTCCAACCATGAACCTCTAGAAAAGAGGTGTGAAAAAATAGAGTGTTCTCTCCAGCACCTGTAATTAATGTACGTGTACCTGGTGTTAGCCATCACAGCCTTACTGGCAGAAATGGGAATAGATGCATGTGGCATTTAAAAATTACCTGGAGAATACTGGAGCAGTTACAAGTTCGCTGTTGATTTCTCTGTGTGGTGTTCCAGTGTGCTCAAACAGCACAGATGCCTATCTCAATTTCGTGCTCTTTTACCAGCCAGCATCTCTGTTTCTTGCCCTTCTCTCCACAGCATGGTCCATTTAGCATTTTGCAAGCTGCACATGCACTGATGTGACATTTTGTAGGCCAGCACCCGTAGTTACAGTGCAAAATAGAGCATTTCACTTAAGCTGAAGAACATTAGGATGCAATAAAGGAAAGGAGTCTTCAGTGCAGAAGCCCATAAGGAGACTTACAGGGTATATAAAGTTTTGGAGTTCAGGCTGGAAATTTTTATTTCTGACTGGCTACTCTGGAGATGGTGATGCCTCAAGGACACAAACTTGTCTTTGTGTCTTCTGCTGTCACTTGAACAAAAAAATCCTCTAAGCTTCTAATATTCAACTGAGGCAGTCTTGATATTTTTATATTTGTGTCTGACAGCCTTCTCTGTTCTGGAGAACAGTGTGAAAGCATAGGGTTTGCAAATGTTTTTTATATTGTCTTTTTGTTTCTTGTGCAAAACTTCCCATCCATATGGAGCTTTCAAGAAATCAGGAGGAGAGAGATTGCATAGATTTGGAGCTGGAATTGGGAACGGAGGGCGTCATTCAGCTGTAGCATTACTGTAGAGGACACTGTGGGGTTTTTAAAAATTTGTAAGAGATCTGCTTATTATCATCCACCTTCTGTTGCATGTGTCTCTCAGAGGTGTAGAAGCTGCCAAGTACTAAATACATGCATCCGTAGGGGGCTGTGGATACCAATTGTACAAAAATTGCAGATCAACTGGTGCCTGTGGCATTAGTGGAAGCTGAAACCAGAATACGGAGGGATATGAGACATTTGTGTAAATATACTGAGTGTAGTTACATGCTCAGGGGGAGAAAATAATAGAGGGGTATGAGTGTTACCTAGAATGGACTTCTTTTTACATTATTACAACTGTGTGTGGTCAGTAGTATACTTTCAAAAAGTTTTAGTGATTGAGATTTCTGAAAAGTCTTTTGAAAATGGTGTTTGGACATGGTACTGGAGGGACATGCTCCAGTGCTCCTGTGCAAGGGATCCCCTTAATGTGAGGGGTTGTCTTATAAAAGGAGTTTGTATACAAATCTCACTGTGGTAATCCTTACCTGCATTTTTGATCATAAAACATAAGATTTCCACAATGCCAAAATCCTTGCAAAACATAATTGCATCACCAGTATGAATCAGAATAACTTACATGCGGTTTTGGAGGATTTGAAACAGGATGTTGAGGTAGATACCACAAGTATTTTATATATCCTTTTTTTTTCCTTTTCCAAATCTGGTTAAGTTTTCTGTTTATTTTACTATAAATGTGTTTTCCTTGTGTCACCTGTGACTTACGTAGTGTTTCACTGCATCATCAATGCAGGATAGTAGGGTATATGCAGCTGTGTTCCTTTTCTTTCACTGTTTCTATCTGTCTCCTTGAGGGTTAATTCATGTGTGCTGGAAGGGCTGCTAACCACTTGGATGCCATCCTCTACTCCGCTAACTTCAGCGAAATCTTACATGAGTTATATCTTAGCCTTTTGTTTTGTCAAGATGGCTCTTGAATGTGCTGCTCTGAAACTCATTTTGGGGAACTGATTGCTGATGTTGGGTTGTCGAATAGGAGCAGGAGATCAATCAGCAGGTGCCTTGCTGTATCAAACACTTGTTTATGTATGTGCTGTTAGGCTTCATATGGTATCAGACTTAATTCCATGGTGACAGAAAAGCGCTATAATCTTTTTATAAATCTACTGATTTCCTAGTAGCTCTTGCATCAATTATCACTGGGACCTGATACAAGGGGTAATGCTGGATGATTAAATTCAAAAATGAGCAAATGAGAAGGAAAATATTTATTTTTTAAAATAAAGGGTTTTTACAAGCCTCTTATATCACAACTAATTTAGGTCCTGTGATTTTTTCATAGTGTTCCCTATGAACTGCAGACCATATGTAAAAGGAAAGGGTATTTGCTGAACTGTCATTTAGAGACATGAAATGCATCCTGGTCTGTAGTTCAAAGCTGAGAGTCTTTCCATGTTCATCTTTTTCTTTCAGTAAACGGAATTTCTGCAATGCAATGAGCCCCTTGACAGCTGTGAAAATACCTGCTTTCTTCGGGAGGCTGGCACAGAAGATGAGCAGGGATCATTTCAGCTTTATGTTGCTTCAGAATAAGTGGGATCCTGCTTAGTCTTGTTAGCTGAGCTTAACATGTCAAGGCCAACAACTACCAAAATAAGTAAATAAATGAGGATCTAGGGGATAGAGAAGGGCTAGAAGCAGAAAGGCAAGTGGGACACGGTTAAGCACAGATTAAAGTTTTCTCAGGCCTAATTTAGGGGTTATCTTCCCTCCTATGTTATGCTCAAAACCACTAAAAATGTATTCAAGGTGCTTTGTTCTAGTGGAGCGTGATAGCTTAGATCACTAGTTTAGTAGAGTTTTGTAACAAAGTTTTCCTCTTTCCTTGAATTGAACTTCTAAATCTTTTCTTGTAATTGAAATCACAATTTCCTTTACCAAACATATTACTTGCAACATCCAGTGGAGCTGGTTTCTGAACAAAGCCAAAGTTTAACAAGTTGTGGGCAAAGAAACAAAGTGAAGTTCAGTCAGCTGCCAGCGTGTGCACTTTGGTTCTCATTTGGGAAACAACATTGCTCGCAGAAGAGTCTGCAAAACTGCCAGTACCCTTCCCACCACCAGAAGTATGTTAGAGCTAGGTTTTGCAAGTGTTCTCTAAAAATGTCAGTCAAAAGCTAAGGGCTGTTTGTGTGATTGTGCATGGAAGTGGTAAGTAGCCTCTGTGCTGTTCAGTTGAAATGAAAGAATAGACCTTTAGTGTCCACTTTCATACTCCTTGATCTTACAGCAGAATTCAACACTGAATAAGGAAAATACCCTTTTGTATCCCTGGAAGTGTATGTGTGCAAGATAGTTGGGGAGCTGGAGGCTCCTCAGCTACCTGCAACTCTGCCTGCTAGATTCTTTCAGGTTAGTCACAAAATTTGTGTGTGCATACTTTGAGGACCAGCATGGTGCTGTGCTGCCTCAAAGTCCAATTATTTGCAAATTTTGCTGTTAACCAGCTAGCCTTCTCAAAGTCAGCTTTGTCAACATTTGTTTTTCTGTTTTGGATTGTCTTGATGGAGGCTGGATCTCACTGGTTGGTACAGAAAGATACTTTGAAGGATTGCACTATATATAAAATACCCTTCTGAACAGTGTACCTGCAGATGGCTGAAACAGTTAGAAATCCTGTGGAGGGCTTATTTGACTTTTATTTAATTAAGCTCTGTGGAGAGCCATCACAGTAACATGCTGGATTACTTGGCAGTCTGAGACATCTGCTGGCACTTCCGAGGTGTAGGCTGCAGCAGTGAGGTTTCCTATTGCATCATGCTGAAATCTCCAAAACATCATGGTATTTAGTAGTAAATGCCATTGTATAGAGATGAAACTGTATGAAATTCAAGATTGCAGGCTTTGTCTTCAAAAAGCTTAAGGATCTTAAGGATCTTTTGCTCCTGCAGAAGTTTTATGGCAAGACTGAGGGCTATTATTAACAGTGCTGCACCCGCAGAGAAAAGGAGCTGACAGAGGAGTGAAACCAGATTCTGGACTTCAGTGCAGCACATTATTAGGAGAACTCTATATGCACCTTGTCAGTGCCTGTCCTGTTAGAAATTGAATTTAGGTGTGTAATTGATATACTTAAAAGCCTGCCAATGGTAATTCAATGCTTTAAACTATGTACTTGTTTTGCTTAGTGTTTTGCATGAAGTGCCTCATTTTATGCATATTAGGGTACATAGGACACTTTGCAAGTATTTGATTATTCAGGGATAGCTTGAGATGACTCTTAATCATTCCTCCTGTGTTACAATCACCTGAAAACTTAATGATCTTGCACGCTAATAGCTTTGTCTAAATTGTTAATAAATTAGCACCCTCAGGGACCAAGCCATATGGACTTCCGCTGAATGTATGCCTCAACTTTCTTCCCTTTCTGCTTTTCACCATGCTGAACAATTGCTGTTGCTGTAATTGACTCCCTGACTCTGTGGTCAGGGTCTGTCCTTTATGTCTCCTACATCCAACCCCTAAGCTTTTACTTGACAGCCATCTGACACCCTACAGCTCAGTCTTCTAGTACTTCAGATGAATGATAAAATTTAAAAGCCTTGTAATTCGGCCTCTCCCTCTTTATACTCCTACTCCTGTGGTTCCCTTGTGATTGCTCAAGAAGTGTTTTTGATACGTCCTCTCCAAATAGGATAAGAATCTGGAGGATGGAATGAAATTTAAATTGCAGCTCTGTCTCAAGATCACTAAAAATAGCAGGAAAATTATTGTAGACTTTGTCCAAGCAAAGCAAAGCTTAGATTGTTGAAAATGCATGAACTAGCTGACATACAGAGAAGATGGTGTAGCCTAGTGAAGGTGAGTCTTAGTAGTAGTGTAGTAGCTGTTGAATACAAAAATGAAGGGAACTAACTGTAAGGAAATGAAAGGAAGAAACCTGTTCGTGGGGTGATGTGGGTTTTTTTTCTCTCTTTTTTTTTTTTTTTTTGACACATTCGAACCTTTAAATCCTCTTGAGTACATTTTAAGAGAAGGCTAAGTGGCTGTTACTTTATAGTAGAAGAGCCTACTGACTTTCAGCAAGAAACATGGTATTTCAGGTCACTAAATAGAGCTCAGGTGTAGGGGCATGACCAGCACTTGTTTAATTCTGAGCAGATCTTTTGTTCACCCAGCACCAAGAGCTGAGGTCATCAGCATCCCAGTGGAATTGCCATGTGAATGCCATGTTCAGATCTCATTATGGTTATCAAGGCACGTTGTTGCTGGACAGAAATTGAGTGGTGCTGTTTTAGATTATATCCTTAAGAAATGTGATATTTGTACAAAATCATTTAGGGTATCTAAAAGAAAATAGTGCACTTGGTTGCAAGCTGGATAACTGCTTCTGATGGTTCCTTTACCTAGAAAGCATGGCAAAGGAATGGGTATTGGAAAAGACAGTGTGTTTAAGCTGCATAGCACTGTGTTTGCCAGCTCCATCGCTTGTCTCTACTTTGCATCCCTGTCATGAAGAGTTTTGTGAGACAGAAAGTTTGCAGGCAACAATTGTGTATTTTGCCAGGCCAGTTGCTGCAGCTGGAAAATAAGGGCACATTTTTGGCTGCACAAAGCTCTGTTTGGTCAGAGTAGCTGTTCAGGCAGTGGCTGTGCTGTAACCAGAAGCAGATATCGATGTGTGTGTTCATCAGCCCGCTGAACTCCTGATTGGGAGTGATGTAACTTGTGGCTAGGGAGTAATTACAGTGCTCTGCAAGAGGAGTTCAGAGAGTGGTTAGTGCAAAGGGCTCAGAGAGTTCTCTTGTCCTGCAGAGTAATTATGATCGTTAAGGAAGAATGATTGAGCACAAGTTACTTATTTACAGTGAGGTAAGGTGGCGTATATAGAAAGGTTGGTGCCCTTTTTAGGGACTGATGTTCCTCCAGCCAGCCACACCACATCCCTGGTTGATTTATTTTGTACTCTTTAAGGTAGAGGTCTATCTATCACACTGCAAGAGCAAGGATACAAATAGATCTTTTTATATTAAAGTCCTTGGACTGCCCTTCAAAATACCGTATCACAAAAATATGGTAGGATTTTTTGCAAGATATAATGATTACTTGTATAATGATGTCTTCTAGCACTGCAGCACTGTCTTAGTTTTTTTTTTCTTCTAAATTATTTGGGCTTGTAAAGTGTTTATTACAGTGTTGGAAGATCTGAACTTGATACATTGACAAGGCAAACTGAGGTATTTGTAAGTGATACGCTTTGGAAATGTGTGTCAGTTTATCAGTAAGTGAAGAGATGCTTCACATTAACATTGTCATTATTAAAAATCCCATCAAATTCTGGTTCAATACACACAAACACACATATATAGTAAAAACAGTAACATTTTTTCTGTGTCCATAGCTTTTCACCAAGAAAGACAAAATAAATGTCCATCGCTGGCTCTTACTAGTTGTGGTTTTCTGCTCTAAAATCAATAAATAATTTCTGCAATAATAATTTGCACTGTAAAGACATAGATAAGTAATTATGTGATAATTTTACTGAAACTTAGTCTTTGCTCTTGCCGCATTTCCTCCGCCTGGGACTTCCAGATGCGTTACGCTGCCGTTACTTTGTCTTTCAGATGACGACGTGGACCTGGAAGCTCTGGTGAACGACATGAACTCCTCGTTTGAGAGTTTATACTCCACGTGCAGCATGCAGTCGGAGACCACGCCGCTGCTGCAGAACGGGCAGCTGAGCCGCAGCCAGCAGCCGGGCGCCGGGCCCCTGCCGCCCGCGTCCCCCCGGCAGAAGCTGCAGCGCTCCCAGCCCGTGCGCATCATGGCAGTCAGGTAGGCACCGGGCACTCGCCTCCTCTCCCTGAGTGCTCGTGAGCTGCCTTCAAAAGAACTGCGTTTTAAAGCTGGAGAGCCACTTGGGTAAGGAGCTTAGTAGTGTTAGATTAGACTTTTGCATAGAAAAATGTACTAAGTAGGTGTAGGACATAATATTTCCCCATATTGTCGCCTTTCTTTTAGTCAAGGTTTGATGTATCCGCAGTAGCTGATTTGTAGAAGTGAATCATTGGCAGAAATGGTATCCATAATTCAGATTTTTTTCCAAGCTGTTAAAACCAGTGCTCTCAAATCTGGTGTCTACTGACAGCTTATAGGTTTTATTAAACATAAGAGATCGTGTAGGTAGATGAGGGTGCACTCAGCTGCTTTTGATAGACAGAATGCCTCTCTCTTTGTGGAGGTTTCCTGAATGGTTTAAGACCAACAAAAATAAAGGAGCATGACATCTTAGTTACATCTGTTCTTCCCAGAGCACTTCCAGCTTATTCACTTGAGTGCGCTAAATCATTACCAAAAAAAAAAGAAGTGTTGAAGTTGTCCCCCTGTTGTAAGGCTGAGGACTGGAATTCAGGCTTCAAGTGGAAAACTCTTGATGGTGATGGGAGAGTATGTAGGTGATGTAGAGGTTCTTAAAATCTTTTTAGGCAGCAGAAGGAAAGGACCTCCTGTCAGCATGAGTAAGTAAATTAATTTCTTTCCTCCTACTTAACAGTGTCTCCTCTAAAATAGGTGAAAAGTAATAATATAATAAAAGAAAATTCCCAGATGTGGAAGGGGTGGCTTCTAATTCTTTACACTGATGTATTACCTATGGGAATGGTGTACTTAAAACAGGCAGCTTTTCTATTTGGATGGGAAGTATGCAGTTCTACTAAGTCAGCTGATAGTGCCATCAGTTCTACAGGTATTTCATAGTTCACCTCATATAGGGCTGTTCTGGAAAATGTACTCTCTGCAGTATCATAGCTGTTGATGTTTTGTAAATATATCAGTCGAAACACTTATTTGTGGCATTTAAAAGCTTAGCAACTCTTACTTTGAGAACGCTCTGCCTTTTTGAAATCTGTACTTCCATGCACACAAGAACATCCTGTGTTTATCATCAAAGAAGATAATGGTGAGACTTCTTTTCAGGGTTATCTGGACCCATTGTGTTTGCCACCAGAACAGAGTGATTGACTGTGGTCTCCTAGGAGCACAGGTTTATGTGTGTATCAGTTATGAAGTAAATGATGCACTGGCAGCAGTGCAGGCGCAGCAGAGCACAGCACAGAGAATTCCCAGCTTCAGGAAACCACACCTTTCTAATTGTATTCAGTCTGCGGTTCCACTTACAGCAGAGGTCAGTCAAAAACTTGCAGTACAGTGCACTATTGCACAGGTATGACGTCTGCTGGTCTGAAGGAATCTTATACTGTCCTTTTACCCTGTGCTGTAGGGAACTGCACACATGGGGAGCACAGAAAAAATAATGAAGCAGGTCAAGTAGTTGTTGGCATAGTTCATAGTTATGGTTGGAACCTGCTGTTTATTGCAATCCCCCGGATCTCTAAGACTTGTTCATGGAATGCCAAGGCAACTAAATTGCAGGATAAAGTTACCTTGGAGCAGATTTCACAGCAGGTAAATTTTGTCATCCCCAGGTCCTGGTACAGGTAAAGGCAGTGAGAGTACCCAGAGTGGGATGTGTTGCTGGGGGGAAAACCCAGCAGTTGTCTCCCAGGCAGCTCTGTTAAGGAGGCTCCGCTTGCTGAAGGCATGCAGAAAAATGAGAGCAAGCTGAGTTTTTAATGATTTGCCTTTCGAATCCTGAAGTTAGTTGATTTGGAAACTTCCATCGTTGCCACTAGATGGTGCCTTCTGCTCAGGCATTGAAGGGCAGCCTGCTGCAGCCAGCTAGTGCATCTTCAGTGATGATGCCCTGGCAGCGGGGAAGCCAAAAGCTGTCTGTGTGGTCATGAATAGGTCTTACAGCTTTTCTGGTAGGTTTTAGTTTTTCTTTTGCTGGTGTGGGCAGTGCAGGTGTATTATAAACTGGAACTTGAAACTCTGTTGTGTGCAGAGTCATGAGGAGTGTTTTGGCAGGCGCAAACTTGTCTGAACAGTAGCTGTACAAGGGGCGTAAGGTGCGAGTGTGTAATTCCAGCTTATTGCTGGAGCCGCAGCTTTGCATTTTCATTTCTCCAGGAAATGCCGAGTTGCTTGGAGATGGAATCTGGTATTATAATGAGGTGACAGTATTGGTTTAAGTCTCAGCTTAGAGAACTTTACAGTGGGGTACACGTTTGTTTTCAAATCCACTTGGAATCTGGCTCTGAGTGACTGCCATTGTTTTCTCCTCTTTCACATTGGTTTGGAAGAGCTTTACTGACTTTCTGGCACACCGAGCTTAAGCTTGTAATCTGGTGCTTACAACAGTGAGTACAGATAGATATTTCTGTTTATTTTATTTGCACAGTTACCTCAGTTACTCACCCAAGTAATCAAATTGTGAGCAACAAAACAAGCGAAGATGCCTGAGTGGTCATTTTTCACATGCAATTACCTACTTTGTGCTAGCAGTTGCTGTAACTGTACAGTAGTTGCCTAGAAAAAGAGTGGGTTTGATTACTTGTCTTTAGTGTCATTATCAAAACGCTGGGGCAGGAGATCCAGGTCTAGTGATGCCCCTTTGCTCCTCTTAATGCGTAGTGCTTCTGTGTTTGTAGGCGTCTTCAAGAAGAAGAACAGCAATTCAGAACATCATCTTTGCCGGCCATCCCAAATCCCTTCCCAGAACTTTGTAGCCCTGCGAGCTCTCCAGTGCTGGCCCCTGGATCTTTACCTCAGAGTCAACCTGCTAGTAAGCATGTGAGTATGGGATGAAGCTTTGGGTCATCCGTTCGCGTGCAAACCAGCAGCGGACTGCTTCAGTTTGAAGGCAGAAAGAAAACTTCCAGATAAGTAAAAACACTTGTAGACTTTGTCCATGAGTAGGGCAGCACTGGCCGAGAGAGTATCTTCAAATAGGCTTCAGACTATTTCTAAAAGGCTTGTAAGAAGGAAGTGTGAAAATGAAGTAAGCCTCTTTCAGATAAATGCATGTTGTGAATGAAGCATGTTAATGTCCTTCAGATTTTGTTATTCAACATAAAGACTTAGTAATTCAGAAGTCAAGTTAATTACCTTAGATTTGGCTGAGGATCTGTGCCTTTTACACTGCATATTCTAGGTGCCACAAAAACGCTGAACAGCTGAGTTCTTTAGAGATGTGGTGGTGCTATATTTGATTTTTTTCATGAAGCTACTCAAACAGCAAAGATGTTCTTAGAGCTTGTAACTAGGCACAGCTCTTTGTAAGGGGATTTAACGGGAGGGTTGTCCCATGGAAAGCTGGTGGAGTCATTGTCTGTTTCTGGCAGTTAAGATAGCACAGACTGAGTTCTCATGTGGTGCAGAGCAGTAACTCAGCGACACAGCAGTTTTTCTTCTCTGTCCTACTCCGCTCTATAAGAAACAATCATCTTGTTTTGTATCATTCCTCAAGCACACTTGAAGACTAAAGCTGGGCTCAAAAACCTTTATTTTGTAAACTGTGCTGACTTGCCTGGGAATGAAAAGATGGGTTACTCTAACTGGCTTACAACAATTCTGTTCTTGGGTACCCAAAAATATGGAGAAGTTCTGTGTCACTGCTCAGTTAGTTTGTAAATTAGCTCCTACATCCTCTCTGAGAGGTAAAGGGCTTGGGTGGGCAGTCCAGCTACAAGCAGTAGACCCAAATGTGTTCCCCAGCAGGTTCTGCATTGCGTTACAGCACCATAAAGAGCTGCCTGCTGTCCTGAAGGACACAGTGCAGCTCCGCTGGTTCTGCTGTATTTCTTACACAGGCAAGACACACAGGTAACCAAATAATGCCCTGGGAAAAAATTGAGCCATCCCATTGGGAATTTAGTACAGGACCCTGTCAGAGACCCAGGTACTGGCTAAGGAGAGAGGCTGTTTTGCCAAGGCAGTGTTGATGTGACTCTGGGGAGATAAAACCAGGGGCAGTTTTGCCTCCTGGCACTTGCCAGCAGGACAGGAGCATAGCTGTCTTTCTGAAACAGACTTTAGTTTCTGATGAACCTGTGTTTACCTCTTCAGGTATTCCCTGGGTTCAGGGTTTCTTTGCCTTTTAGCTCTATGTTTTACTAAAATTAACCAACCACCTTAAACTTAGCTCTGTAAAACCTTAAGGAACCCTAAATGATCTGTGAATCAATTTTTGATGGAATTTAGAAACCAGGGGTTTAACAGCAGATAAATATAAAAATAACCAGTCTTTTAATGTATGTAATAAGATATCTAAAAAGACAGAGTAGCAGATCTTTTCCCAAATTTTATCTTACAATTTAAAAAAAAAAATTCTACCTTACTTTAACATGAAAAATTTTGACAAATGTTTTGAAAGCCTAAAATGAAATAATTTTTATCGTATAGAAATACTTGCTGCTGAGTTTTTTAATCAAACACAATCCATTATGGTGGTATTTTAGGGTACAAGCTGAGGGGGTAAAGCATGTTGAGCAGTAGCAGTTTTTTTTGTAGAAGCAAATACACTGTTCATGTCAGTATATCAGCTCATAGGAGGCAGTTGAGGAATGCTGGCTCGGGGTGAGGGAAGGATAGGAAAGTGTTCTTTTCCTCTCTAACAAAGTATTTTTCCCTCTTTAATGAAGGGTTAGAGGAAGAGAACTGAAAAAACCTTCTAGTTTTAAAGTATTAATGGGCAAAAGTAGAAGAGAGTAGGTTTGGTTTCTTCATGGAGGAAGAAAACTACCTCGGTTTTAAAAATGGAGTGTCGTTGGATAACAAAATAACCTCTGTTCAGCCTCCTCATAATTTGTGTTTAACCCAGTTTTAGTTCCCTTCACTGGAGTCTGTTAAACATCATGAGTTAAAAAAAATTAGTAACTTAATAAATGTTACACAATTTTCCAACTTCAACCCGTTAAAAAAATGTAGAGTTTGGGAATTTGAGTAAATTATTTTAGGACATGCTCTGGCTGAGATAAATGTTCATCTATACAATACAAACTGCTGATTAATAAAACGAGTGATGAGCTTAATTAAAGGACTGCAATAGCAGGTTTTAATACCTGGCAGGTAATGAAAATAGTGTGCTTTACAACAAATACAAATACAATGTTAAATGCTAACCGAGGTAAAACACCAAGATGCCTAATTTCAGGTTCTCTGCTTGCAAATTATAAACAAAGATTAAAATTGGATATGGGAATGAGCCATTCTGATTACATGGGATACCTGAGGTGTTAGTGAATTCCTTTGGTGCTTCTTGAGCATTTACAGGTAAATAAGCAAACAGCAGTTCCAGCCAGCAGTGCTGCAGCTCTGGTCACACAGAGCATCACAGCACACTAATGGCGTGGAGGAAGGTTTGCCTTTGGTCAGCTCGTGTTTGTGGTGCTTGAGAGGGTCTCGGGTTAATGTAGCCTTTGGAATTCCAGAAAGAAGTGAGTGTTTTGTTTGCTGACCATGTGAAACAGTGGAGGGGTCACTGGGAAGCTGGAGTGTCTGATGGCTTCATAAGAAAGGAAATGTTAGTGTTGTTCCTCCTGGAACGCCTCAGTGTTATTTTTTAATAATTGTAAAATACAACTCTGCAATGATAAAACCTAGTAGTGGTTATGCAAGAGGAATTTAAAGATCCAGTCTTGTTAAATATAGAAGAGTCTCATGTCATATTGCCAAGCCTTGGGCATTAAGAAATGCCAGCTCTTTTCAAGTTTTAGTAAAAGTTTTACTTTTTCCCAGCATATTGTTCCCCGTAGGAGAAGGATGCATGTGTGAATGAAAGAGTGAGTAAAGGAGCTTTCAGGTCAGAAAGCTTGAATTATATTTGTGGCTGAAAAAATGGGTATCGTCTTTACTCATAGGCAAAGTTTTATTCTGTTGCTGGAGCCTGAGATACAATTTTCTTGTTGCTTCTGAGTCTCTTCCTTATTTTTTTCATTCAGCTGCCACTGCTTTTTTTAACAAGCACTTCACAGCATTGCTTTATGCACTGCTCCGCATTTGTTTCATACTCTTGGCTCAGCAAAGAAAGGTAAAAACAGTAAAACAGTGAAAAATCACTGTAATAAGCTTTTCTTTTTTTTTTGTGGTAGTTTCTTTTTTCTGTCTTCTAATGGCGATGAAGCATTTTCTTTATTTTACTCAAAAAAAGTGCAATAATTGCATTTTTTTTTAAAAATATTTTTACAAGATCTGTTGCGTAGTGGTACTAATTTCACCACAGCAGGAAGCAGTATACCACCTCTAACTCTGCTGCCAGTCAGGCACTGAATACTGCTTTTAAAGCTGATGGCTGCAGCAGTGTATTGCAGCTGCTCCCCAGAAGACAGAGAGCAGTGGGAAATAACAGGTCTTCAGTACTAGCACAAAACTAAAAACATGTGTAGGCAAACGGGATAGTCATTTAATGGGAGAAGCAGTCTGGAAGGTAAAACTGGAGTGTTAGGCTTGTTGAAATAATTTCAGATTTGTTATGGGTTTTTTTCTTTTTAACTTTGGATAATCTTTGCTTCAGAAAATGAGCCTAATCTTGTGGGTAATTTTCTTCTGACCACACGTAGGTTGAGAAACTGGCACATAATTTGGTAGTAAAAGACTTAGAAGAGAAATAACTGTGAACCCTTAGGTTACATTTCAAAGGCTATCCTGCACTGAGCTGCCTCCACAGTGGCAGCATCCGTGCTAATACAGTTGTGTGACCAAACAAACCTGGTGATAGACATTCCAAAATGATTTGTAATTAAAGAGATGCATACCTCTTTGGAGTTCAGCGCTATGATCCTTTACCGCAGGTCTGCAGGTGGAAATGGCCCACTTTGAGCTTAGTTTTACAGTGAAAAATGTTAGATGCTGACCTGTTGATAGTGAACAGCACATGAATGTGTAAAAATTGGCATGGCTGAAGTTTTAGCCATGTAGCCAACCAGCTGGAGAGCACCTGGATGAAAAGCACCAACTAGTTGTGCTGTTGGGTCAGTAGCTACTTAAGCTGCTGGTGCGGTGAGTGAGACAGTGCAGATGTCTTGTGCTTGGAGAAGCCATGACTCCTGAAGAGGAAGCTGACAAAAAGCTCTTAAGTCCTTGAGCTGAGAGCAGCATTGTCTGTGAGCTTGGACAGGAGGCTGACAGGAGAGGAGCTCCCTGCTCGTTGCATCCCAAGCATTCCCCTCTTCATCATGTGCCTGATTGTCCTCTTAGTATCCCCCATCTGCCCCTCACCACAGAGCTCAAAATTTCAGCAGACCTCTGGGAGGGCTTCCACTTTCCATGCTTAGAAAGGGCAAGACAAGGCAGGAACAGGAAGGACATGGTCTGGGTGACACCCAGTGGCATTGCAAGGCCACTTGATATCTGTCTCCCTTTTCCCTACATTTTTGTGTGCAAGGGTCATGCACACCTACAAACACAAGATCACCCCATGTCTGAGGGGGGACAGTGGTTGCAGGCCAGAAGCGACAGCTGAAAGTTTTTATAACATTGTTTACTTAACAGGATAAATATGTTTGTCTAAGAAAAATGGAAACCAGAAAATTACACCAAACCAAGACCAAACATTTATCCAAAAGATTGCTAAAAACATCAGACAGCTACCTTACTGCCAGTTGAAGTCCATCTTTGTGTTGCTGGTATAAACTAAGAACTAGTTGGTAACTTAGGTTATAATTTCTGGTTGTGTACAAATATTTTGGAAAAAGCATGCAATAATTACATGTAGGTCACTGCAATGCCACAGGATATTAGGCTTAAGTATCTTGTGTGAGTCAATGAAGCTTTCAACTGTAAAAATAGGGCAAATTTCTCACATCCCCCCTCTATACAGCCCAGGCAAACTTCCAAAAAGCAGTTTGATGTACCCAAATTATTTACTCTTTTCTAGCAAATTAAATTCACAAATGGGTATGAATTAATGTCATTCTTTTTTCCAGATTTAGTTACCCTTCAAGGGAACTTGTGTAAACAGACTTCTTAGTTTTTATTGTTCTAATTACATGTTATGATGCACATTTTTTTATTTTTCTTCCCATAAAACTTTTATATTGGCTCTTTTGAAGATGGGGATGTTGATTTTCTAAAGAGAAGCTGTATAAAAATATGAACTGTATAATGCAGGCATTATGTACTAAGTTAGATTTTGCAATGTGTGACAGCAAATTTTGTACTTGATCCTTCCGTGGAACAATCTTTAGCAACAAGACATTTTGAAATTAAATACTGACATCTGAGTGAGTCAACAGGGCATTACTTTCTCTAAACAGGCCAAATCTATAGCTAGATATAATCTGGTCATTTCCTTAGGTCCAAGTCCAGACACTCCCTTTGGCCCAACTTAAAACATGGGTTTTTGTTAGTATCTGCCATGACACATCATGTTGTTTCTCTCAAATCTTTCTTTGAAGGAAGGCTCTTACACTAAGTAAATAAATCATACATAAATTGCTCTGCAGCATGTTTAACTCAGATGCTTTTTTTGAAGAAGTTGCAATTGTGTTTGGAAAAAACAGGGAAAGAGCAGGCCTCTTCTTCAGGGCTGTGATGTAGCTGCATGAAAGCAGGCCTTTGGGTGCCCCTCTCTCGTTTGGAGAAATAACACTTTCCTGAACTAAATGAGCTAAATTTGATGGGCAGTGTAGGAAAGATGTTGCATTACTTGTCATCTTACCTCCTCTCTCATGAAAACGTGTTGTCCTGTTACTCCTGCAGAAATCAGGGTGGGGGGTGAGTTCACATCATTCTGAAAGTCACGTTTAGTCATTGCTGAGGAAGAGAGTGATGAATATCTGAGGACTAATGAGTATTCTGCACTAAGCTGAAGACCAGCAGCCCTCAGTGCTGTTAGTGCTGGTCACCCCGTGGGTCTGCAGGCTCTCCAGCTGCAGCCCTGCACGTGGCCTGCTGAGGACTGGGATCAGCACAGAGGCAAAGCTGCTGCTTCTCCTTCCTCACGCCTCTTACAGCAAGAAGCTTTGTGGTACAAAGAAATGAATCTCTTTGTTCTCGCTTTTGGAAAGTGCCAGAACAGTAGTTACAGTCCCAACATGAATTACTGGAAATATGAGGGGCATCTCATGCTCAAACCCAAGACTATGTTATTTGTTGGGATTTTTTTTGTTTCTAATGACACAAAGCTGGCCCAGCTCCCAGGAGCGTTTTGGCTCCCTACCTGGAAGTGATGCTCTGGTGTGGGAGCATGCTGGGGGGAAATGATGCCTTAGGTTTTAACTTTTATATTTTTCAAATCCTGTACTGCTTAGAGTGTAACTCTGAAGTTCCTTGTAGCCTGTAATTTCTGCTCTCTCATGCAAGATAGACATAACAAAGCCTCTCCAGGCTTTCCCTTCAAGGACAGCCAGGCTGTTCTAGGCCCAAAACGTGTAAACCAAAGACTCTAAGCGGGGGGCAAGCTGAGGGCAATTACATCATTAAACTGGGGCTTTAATTGGAGAATTAACCCTGATATGCAAATGAACCAAACGTATAAAAGTATGAAGAACTCGTGACCTGGGGTCCATCTTGGGGTCCATTTTTTGGAAGCAGCCTCTGGCTCCCCCAGGGTGTACCTTGAAGGCCCTTCAAATAAATACCTATCATTGTTCCCTTTCTCTTGTCTGGTCTCTGTTCCTAGGTGGCTGGAGAAGGCATCACTGGGAGGAGGGCTGTGTGGTCAGGATCAGCAGGGGAACACACTGTCCAGCTGTCAGTGGTCTGGCTCACGGGGCAGGATGGAACTGACTTGACCCAAGCCTGCCTTGCTCCACATGTGCTGGTACCCCCCTGGGTCTCCAGCCACACAGAAAAGCTTGCAGTTGTTTTACAAAGCTGTTGCACAGTAATAATACTGAGCAGTCTGTGGTATTTGCTGCAGGAACTGCATTAGCGTGTTCATTCTACATTTTGGTGTGTGCATCTTAGTTATGTGTGCCCTTGCACATTTTGTTGCACAGTGTTACTCTTGCTCTATTTTATTAATGGCAGAGTAAGAATATAACTTAGCTGTTCTATGCTTTGATCAGGAATTGACAGAGGTGGGGAGCGATCAGGCTGGGAATGCAGTGAAAAATGGGAAAGCATATTATGAGAGGAATTCTAATTCTCTCTGTGCCTAGTGAGGCAGGCAGGAATGGGTTCGGGTGTAAACATAAGTGCAGTAGGGAATTAAAAAAAACCCAGAACTATATTGAGTAACTGTAATTATGCCATAAACGAATGGGTGAGACGAATCAGAGATGTCATAACTTTAGGCTGATAGCCTTTAAGGAGTCATTCAACAAAGTAGGAATAGCCACACTGAACCTGTGTGACATCTGTGCTGTCTGGACTCAAGGTGTGAGTTCAGGTCAATTTTAGACATTTTGGATAGAAGCCTTTTTGGACCTCTGCTACCCAGTGGGGCAGGTGAAAGAAAGCACCAAGTCATAATTTAGAGCCTCTGCTGTGTATCCTGTGTGAACTTGTGGCACCAGGTTGTTGCCAGCAGCGGGTAGGTGAGCTGACCACGAGGTCCTTCCTGAGGTGAACCGTGGCAGCTCCTGCAGAGCTGTGCTGGCACCTGTGGCTGAGCTGCCAGGGATCCCTGGTGGATGCTGTGGACGTATGGAGTGCAGGACTGGGAAGACTCCCAAGTTTTTGCTTGCTTGCTGGCATCTACTTCTGGGGATGGAAGGCAAAGCCAGTGTTTAGTTTGTTCCTTTCCAACCCATCAGCACAGTCATTGCTTAAGTGTGAGGAGTGATGCTGTTCATTCACAGCAGGTAAAAGGCTTCTTTGGTCTTGTTTTAATTTCCTGGACAGTGACCTGTGCCCATGATTAAAGTGGAAATCTGTTTGAAATATCCATCTTCACTTAGGTGGTGGTTGTGTATGGGTGCTTGGGGAAGAAGGAATTTGGAGTTGGTTCATTGTTTTGGTAATGGAATGTTCTTGCATTGTGCCAGAGCTTGCAGATACAGTTTTGTTCCATTTCCTAAACAGGGGGAGATGTTAGTTGGAATTTAATAGCATTTTTGTATTGGAAGAATACTGCTGAGTTAATTAAATCATTGTGGGATGAGTTTCAATTCTCTTTGCTCTTGATTTATAGTCTCCTATTGCTATCAAATTCTTATTATATTATTCTTCCTCCTAATAGGAGTGCAGAATTACTGTACTAAAAAGTGATTTTGTTTAATTAATGGAAGTACCTTCAATCTTCGCTGCAGCCTGGCTATAATCTGAACATCATTTACAAAATTTACATAAGAGCAAGTTTAATGTGGACTTGCTGAAGCACACGCCATCAATGGTTCATAGAAGCTATATCTCATCTTTCTCTATTGGCATTAGGATTGCTTGTTCTCTCCAGCAGTAGGCCCTGCTGCTGCCGGGGTTACTGGAGCTGGTTTTGCCTGCTGCATTTCAGGAAGCAGCAGAATTGGAAATACTACTGTTGTGCTTTGTGCCTGGTGTGTTTGGGTTTTTCTGGCTTTGCTGAGGGAGAAATGAATAGCACTCAGAAACAAAATGGATTGACAATCAGCTGGAAGTCGTGATCCAAGATCCCATGTTGTGCATAGGATGTTCCTGGGGAACGTGAATAAAGCAACTTTGTCACAGCAGACTTACTTCCAGTGAGATTTCATTAACAGTGAAGAAAACACTGTTCTGTAAGTTTGTATGGGAGAAGGGCATGAAAGTGGGAGAGACCTTTAAAAGTTGCTTCTGTGTCTTACCAAACAGATGCCACTTTTATAGCACCCAGATCTTTTCAGCCACTCCTTTCATCTGCCTAGATCTCTTGTCTGGCCAGAGTGAGGAACTGCTCTGTTTTTGGGGTTATTTAGAGAGGGACTGTGAGGACACTGCTTCACCCTGCACACACACAAAATTTGGGGTGTGCACTGTCCATCCAGACATTTCATGGGAGCTTTATCTCCTGCTCCGTGCCGCACCCCTGTGGATGTCCCGTGCTGCTGCAGGAGGCTTCGGGCTCGCTGGATCCTGCTCAGGAGCTGCGGAGGAAGCAGCTCGGATTGCTGGGACTGATGTCTGTGCCCACTGGGGGAAGGTTGGCTGCCTCACTGTGTGCTGACCTTGCTCGTGTTCCTCCTCTCGCCTTTTATGTCCACCTTTAAAAATCGTATTTCCCTACCATCCTTGCCAGAATAGATAATAAGAATAGGAAAAAGCCGTTCAGAAGGAAGAAACATTGCTTAAAAAAAAACTGCTGAGAAAAAAAAGAGGTGCAAAGCATTAATGAAAAGAGTATTGTAAGCTCAATAACAGTGTCTGCATAGTAGAACACCTGGATTTAATTTTACAGACAAATTGCCCTCAGGCTTCTGTGAGTCATTTGTGAGCATGTCCTTGTCTGCAAACTTTAAGAGCAGCTAATTACTCTGAAGTAACTTGCTTGTCACATTGTTGCCAGTTGCACTTATTTTCCCTATTGGTCACTAAAACCCACTGAAAGCAAGACAGCCTCAGTGTTTCTAGAGCTTGTAAGTAGCTTTACAGATGTTTTCAGCAGTTCCCATTCACCAAGTACTCAGTTCCGTTGAACAAGCTGTAGATGGGATCTTTGATAAGCGTCAGGTATCAGGTACACAGTTTTAGCATTGAAAAATACCTGTTTGCTTCAGTTTATGGATGCTTTTTATTAAGTTGTGACGAACTCCAGAGTAGTGTTATGTTAAACGTTTGAAGTACACACACACACACACATATATATGATTGTGTATAGGAGAAGATCCAAAGATTGCTTGCAGTACTGCCACACACCTTATAATGGATTTATGGGACAGCTTGAAAAGAAATAGACAATAAAAATATAAGGATCATCCTCCTCTTCATGAGGCAAAGAAAAGAAAGCTAATGTTACAGGAATAACATCTAGTCATGCAGGTAAAACCTTGTGTTTTATATTTCCCATGTGTTTTTCTGTGTTATATGCTGGTTTGTTCTATGTATTTTTTTTCCATGGCTGACCTTTGAACTTTTTTCTTAACAAACTAGCTTTTTAAAGCTTTGTAAAGCTCATCCAAGTGAGGCTGAGCCTTGCCTCTTGTGTTACAGCCTTGTCAAATGAGCATCCTCTAAAAGGCAGACTCACATCCTCTAAAAGGCAGACTCACATAATGTTTTGCTGAAAAATTGCTACTCTTGAAGCTAATGTCATTCCATTTCTAGCATTTAAAAGTCCTAAGTATATTTGAGAACCTCTTTTGTTGTTTTTATGAGCGGTGCTGAGACTGGATTTTACTCCTGAATATGGATCCAGTCAGTGCTTTAGGTGAAAGTTTTGGTTTTTGCTTTTTCTTTTTCTTTGAGCATACTTACCCACCATGATTTGCATCCTAGTGTGATGGGGGCTTTGGTTGTTTTTTTGGTGTTGGATTATTGGGTTTTTGGGGGTTTTTTTTGCCTACACAGTTGGTAAAGGTAATCTAAATCCTGAATCTTTCATCCTCTGCAGAGAGAGGCTGTCATTCCAAGGGAAGTGAACTGTTTGTCAGCTGCGAGGCCACGAGAGCACCACATTCAGTCCTAGGGATAAAGATTGTCTATTTCTAACCATTTGTACAACGTAACACATTTTTTAGTATTTTCTAGGATATTAATATGAAGGGGAAAATCAGGAGGCTGCCAGCTATATTTGTGCAAATGTACCTTCAGTGTAATTTCCCTTTGCTCCCAGTGAACATTCAGTTCTGCGTTACACTGCATGCAAGTTACAAATGAGCATTTGCTTACAGCCTAATTAAGCATAGCTTAGAGCAGTACTTAACTGCAACACTTCAAGTAATACAGAGGAACTTCAAGCCAATCTGGCTAACAAGAAATTAACTTTGTGCTCTGCCCAAGGTTGTGCTAGCTGCTGTATCTGTAAGGTTTCATTGTGTCTTGCCCTCTGTGTCCATGGAACAGCACTTGGGCAATCTTCAGAAGTGACAGAGAAACCTTTTAGGATTTCAGTTTTTTGCAAGAAATCCTGCAAGAAGTGAGACAGAGCATGATGGGAGTCTTTCAGTGAGTAGAGAAATTGTCTGTGCAGCAGGTGCTGGCTGTGGGTGTCTCCAGCAGTTAATCCATTGGTGTCCAAATGGCACTGAGGTGAAAGACTGCTACGATGGCATATAATCATTAAAATGAAAGACTTGAATGATCTTCATAGGAAGATTTCTATATGTTATCTTTATCCCTCAAATAAATGAATAAATAAATTATCTAGTAGCTCTGAAGATGGTGAAATAACTTTTACAGCACTCTAAACATGCTCACATCAACTTCTCCACTTTGCCTGTTTCCCAAACTGTCTTCAACATGCAGCTGTAAAAGCTGTGGTGTTTAACCTGTCTTTCAAAATGCTCAAGGATGATGTGCATCCAGAGGGCTTGTTTCATCCCTACACCAGGGCCCTGGAAGTACTAATAGCTCTCCATTCAAATACTAGCCATTAAGAAAGGGGAGACCCTAATAAAATTTCCAGCAAAAATAATATAAAAAACATGTACAGTGTCAGACATGATTCGTAATGGCTGCATTCTTTGAGTTTGCAGCAGTCTCTGCTTTCTGCATAATTGAATTCATCTCTACTATAGCTGTGTCTTTTCTGAACATATTAGGTGCAACTTAGTGGCAATATCTAGGTATGAGGGTTGATGGATTGTAGGGAAATTAGTTAAATAGCTTCGGTTTTTAATTTTAAAATACGTAAATGTAGAGTAGTAGAAAGTAATGTTTTCCTCCTAAATTATGTTACAATATTTATATAAAATTTCAAACCACTAAGGCCTCACTGAGTGCAAGAAATACATTAGAAATATATGAAGAGACGGTATTTAAAGTCAGATTGGATCATAGCTCAGATTGCTTGGCTTAGACTTGCAGTCAGGGCACAAGTCTGACCCTGGTTTGGAAGGACTTCTTCCATGATTTTTTGTACAAACCCAGTTGTGTTGGTGCAAGACTTTTGCAAGGCCAGTTTTCTTACAGTCACTTAACAGATCTTTTGAATGGTTGTTGAAGAGTATTTCTTTGTGCTGGGCAATTCTGCTTTTTCGCTACAACCATAATGAAGTATTTTTGAAGGACGTATTTGATTCTGCATAACATGGTTACAAATTAGGTTTGTATGCTGTAGCTGAGCTACCAGTACCTGGAATTAAATACCTGTATTGATTATCAATTCCGTATTGAATTATAAAGGGTATTCATTACTGTAAGACAAACTTGGAGGTCTTTACTACAACAAACAAGTAGTAGGAATGGCCATGCTTTTCATATTATTTGCTGTGCAGTGGCATGTTTTTTGCTGCTGGAAAGTGGCATATAGACTAATTAACATATCCAGCATAGTTGTTTTGCCCCCCTACAGGGAGCCCTTTTTTGAATCTCAGCTTGGAAGAAGTGGAGATAAAAAACTTTAACTTCAAAGGATGATACTGGGATTTCTTGGTGAAGGTAATCTTCACAATTTTGTGTCCGACTTCATATCATGAGTGGTCGAACCAGCAGTTGGCTCAAACTCATTACAGAAGTCTCATAAAAGCTCTGTCAGAGAGTTGGGTTTAATCACCCTTAGGTTGTCAGATCCCTGCTGTCAGATGCAGACATGGTAGTCCCAGCCTTTTACTGTCCTTCTATTCACAGACCTCTTCAGGTAGCTGCTTGCTTCCTGTCAAAAACAACTTTACAGCAAGTGCTATATTGGGAAGTTGTTGCATTCCGTATTTTGCTTGATGAGCCTTCTGATCTGACCAAGAGACCCTCATGTGTGCACTGTTCCTCCTCACCTCCTCTTTGGGTTGCTTGTCTCCAGTTACTGGTGAGATAGGGAAGAACCTGTCAAGTGCTTTCATGCTGCCCTAGGGTAGCAGAGCTATAAAAGATGATAAATTGCACAGAGTGCCTCTTCCTGAGCGCAGTGGGAGCCTGAATGACAGTGAGGATGAGATGTGCTTTGACTGAGGTGGCGGGTGACAGCTGAAATGACTGCCAGCTCTGTGCAGTTCGGGTGGAATGCAAACCAGGTAGTGAGCTGTGATCATGACAATCCCTTCCTCCCCTTAAGTTACCGAGCTGTTTCAGTAGGACCAAATCGGGCCTTGTTTCTAAGTGGGAAATTTTTGTTGACCATGTGTCTGAATGGCCAATGTCTTCCTCAGTTCTCAGTACCCAGACATTGGAGGTAGCCTTTTCAATAGAGGAGTATGGATAAGATTTAGGGAGGGAATACAGACTCTCATGGACAGATAGTTTTAGCCATTGGCACTTGATACACAGTAGTGATGCCAATTTTTGAGAAAAAAAAAAAAAATTAGTAACAAATGGGAATCTGGCCTGGGGGAATATCTCTTCTTCAAGAGCCATTAAGACCACAGGGGAGAGCAATAGCAGGAGTTTCTATGGTAGAGGGTTGTGGAACTGGACTGCCATTTCAGGAAGTAACTTACCTCTGATTTCCTTTCTGATTTTGTACTAGTGAAAGCTACCCTTCGCTCTTGTTTTGTGTAGGAAACCAAATGCAGCAAGCTTGAGTTGGTTTGTGAAGAAGGAGGGAGGATTAATTTCCCCAACTGATCATCTTTGTAATGGACAGTCAGAGTCATTAAGATCTCTTTCTGATGTTTTAGCTAACTAAAAAAGCTGAATTTGTCATCTCAAGATGCTTTCCACGTTGAAACCCAGAATGAGGCTACCTGGTAATTTGCCTAATCCAGTCTGTACAAATGGAAAATAATGGTCTCTGCAGAAAGGATTAAAACATTTGGTCTAATGAGGCACTGTCTGTGGAGGGGAGGTCTCTTGTATCACACTCAAAGAGGATGTACCTTTTCACTTACTCTTTAAACAGGGCTTTCATGGCATAGCTGAAGAAAGTTCATGCACCAGCTATTTTGTTGCACTTTGAGAAGTGAAATTCATGGGGTGCACAGGTTGGCAAAGCCTCAGTTAACGTGAGCCAAGCAAACTTGGGTTGTTTTGTGTACAGATGGGTTCACCGAAAGAAGAACTTGCAGAACTCTGGAAACAAATTCACAAACCCACTTATTTCTTACAAGTTACACTTTGGGTCTGATCAGTATCTGTTATGTTGAAGAGTGTATAAGCAACAGTTGAGCCAAAAATAGTTTCAGTACCGAAGATTTTTTGTTAATCCTCTGCAGGTAGCCAAAATGTTTTGCTTTTACCTGTGCAATCTCACGCAGGAAGATGGGGGAGTCGTGGAAGAAGCAAGTGTTGTGGCACTCTTCTGTGCTGTACAAAAGGCAAGGTAGATTTTTCTCCAGTAAGAAACCATCAGTCACCATCCAAAGCCACCAACCTTCTGAAGCTTGAAAAGGCAATAAAGTTTTTCTTACATGTAGAATTGTCTCTACATGAATGGAGAGTGGTAACTGGTGAGATTTGCTGGAGTCAGCAGATTTGGTTTGACACAGTTAGAAATGAAGTAATAATTAAAAGCTAATATTAATCATTATTGCCAGTTATTAATACAATATGTTTTTAAAGGACACTTCAAAACAAACTAGTTTTCTCATGTAGAACTATGTATTTAGCTTATGAAATTCTACATGGCAATTGAATGGAAGAATTAAATATTGAAATTTGAAATGTATAGGAGATAGTTAAATGTGTGTTTCTAGTTTACATAAATACAAGACTGCAATAAGCATAGAGACTAAGGGAAGCATATCTTAGTATTCAGATTCATATCAAACCCTGTTTGGGGCAGGAAGGGAAGGGAAAAACCCTGTTTACATTCAAATGTATTTGATTCAAATTTTGTCTAGGAGAGACTATTAAATTATTATGTTGCCTAGGACCCTAAGATCTTGAGATGTTTACATGTCTTCTGTTACATGTTGATCTAAATTGTACAGTTGCCCTTTAAGCCTAGCTTTCTTAAATTTGTACTTAGGTAGCTGATGAGCCAAGTGCACAATATTTTAAAAAATGTTTTATTTTTAAAGGGAATGGAATTTTGCATTCATGGAAATAGAAACTTCAGAATAAGAAAGGTGTCCGAAGGTTGATCTACCTTCTGCCAGTCAGTCTGGGGGAAAAATGAGCTTGGGAATAGGCATTTTCCTTTAATAAACCTGACACCAGTGCCTTTATATTCTCTTTCATTTTCTCTGTGCTTCAGTTCAAGAAGGTTTCAATGACCCAGATTTTTCTCAGCATAATCCTAAAGAAGATCCATGATATACATACAGAGCCATCAAAATCCTTTGAGAAAAAAATTATCGTTCGTGCCAGGACAGAGATAGTTACTGGTATCTCTGCATGGTGGATTTCTTTAACCTCTTGACAATAATTTAGGGAGGGGAGAAAGGGGCAGAAGGAAGCATGCTTGTAGGTAATGACTTTTATCTATAGCACATAAAAATACAGGGTCAGCTCCCTTGTTATTGCCTTTCTGAGTCTTGGAAATGGTTGTTTTCTCTATGAACAGCTACAGTAGAAAGGCCACTGTTAAAAGATTTCCCACTTAATACCATGCATAGTTGGTTTCTAGGGAGTGTCTCTTCTCTTAAAAGATTCACCCAATATTTGGTCTTTTCCTCTGAGGATTTTTTTCATACCCATTTGCCTACACTAAACAAAGAAACTAGGCATGTGAGCTATTTGAATATAATTGTCTTTTTGATAGAGGTAATTATTTTAAAATGTTTAATGGGATCCTCATGAAAATTGTTGCATAAACTTTTCAATTAGAGAGGAGGCTCTTTGATTGCATTTGTGTAAGATATTTAATTGGGTGGACAGCACAGAATGCATACGTTAGGGAATTATCTCAGATTACCTGCTTTTAGGGGGATGCCTATAGGGAGGCGAAAGCTTTGCTTCCAATCAACTTCAAAGATAAGATAGCTTAATTGGAAGCTGACTGTGCCTTGACAGCTTCAGAGCAGCAGTGACTTCCATGTAAAATAATCTGAAGCAGATGCTGAATGAAGAAGTAGCATTTTATTTCATGCAGGCTTTGGCATCAGATCTCTAGCATTACGTTATCTAGTTCTATATGAGGAAGCATTTTTTTATCATGACATTGATTTCAGCACACTGCTTCACTCAGTGCCATGGTTTAGTTGAGGTGGTGTTAGGGCATGGGTTGGACTCGGTGATTTTCAAAGTCTCTTCCAACCTGGTGATTCTGGGTGTGGCTCTGTGTGATTTATACCTACACTGTAAAGCTCATCAGCCTTTGACAAACAGACTGTAACACTAACTGAAAAGGAATTTTTGAACCACTTTGGCTTAGCTTGGGAAAATAGTGATGAAGAATCCTACGAAAAGACCCATTTAGGGTTCGTGAACTATGATCAAACTAGATCTTTTTTTTGCTTTTAGTTAACGTCGTGGTGGTTACATAACTTCACTATCTGTATGAGATTAGAGGTTAGATAAATTGGCTGCAAGAAAGATCGTGGAGTTTAACAAGGGCAAGTGTAAAGTCCTGTACCTTTGGAGGAAGAACCTCAGGCACCACTACATGCTGGAAGTCACCCAGCTGGAAAACAGCTTGGCAGAGAAAGACCTGGCGATCCTGGTGGACTCCAAGTTGAATGTGAACCAGCTATATGCCCTTGCTGCCAAGAAGGCTCGTGATATCCTGGGCTGCTGCAGGCAAAGCATCACCAGTGGGTTAAGGGAAGTTCATTCAGCAGTGGTGAGGCCACATGTGGAGTACTGGGTCCAGTTCTGGGCTCCCCAGCACAAGAGAGACATGGACATACTGGAGGACATCCAACAAAGGCCTAGAGAGGTGATTAAGGGACCCAGAGCATCTGTGCTGTGAGGAAGGGCAAACAGAGCTGGGGCTGTTCAGCCTGGAGAAAAGAAAGCTTGGGAGCATCTTTTGAATGTGTATAATTACCCTGAAGGAGGGTGCCAAGAGGACAGTTCCAGGCTCTTTCCAGTGGTGCCCAGTGGTAGGACATGGGGTAATGGGCACAAATGGCAGCACAGGATGTTCCCTCGGAGTATGAGGCAACACTTCTAACTGTGAGGGTGACTGACTGCTCACAGTCACAGCCCAGGAGGTTGTGAATCCCTGTCCTTGGAGGTACTCCAAGGTACCTGGACGTTGTCCCAGAAAAAGGGCTCTAGGTGACCCTGCTTGAGTTACAGGGTGGATCAGATGACCTCCAGAGATCCCTTCCATCCCTCAACCTCATATGAGCCTTTGATTGTTCTTAAACTTTTCTAATGAAAAGAAAAAACCCAAACCAAAAAACTGTTACAGGTGTGTTGATCTTGAAACATATCATCTCTGTGTTATCGTTAATAAGGTTAAGAGTTATGAGTATAAAGCTCCCTGTTAATTCATTTGTAACTACTGAGTTTCTAAGAGTAATGTTTGTGCTTGCCCGGCATGTGCCAGCATTACCAACATAATCCACTTGAATGTCTTGTAAGAATTCTATTAAAATTTACTTTAGGGGAGGGATTTCTATGTTGAATGTTTGGATCTTATTTGATATGAACAGTACTGAAATTGAGGAATGGCAATCAAAGTACACCTAAATATCTGTTCTATGTCACATATCAGTAAAAATAGAGGAGCCAGTTGTCTGATTTATAAATGCTGAGAACCTGGACCAGAACATTTAGAAGATGATCTGTTCTCATGGGAAATCCTCAGCCTTGGAGGCACTAAAAATAACATCACTCAAATGCCTATTCAACTAGTCACAAGGGATAGAATGAAAGATTACCAGTTGGCAAAAAAGATGATGGAAAACATCTAAGGGCTGTGAAAAGAGGTTTATATGGTTCCGTGCAGCTTTGCACTGGAATCTGTTTGATAAGCGGCAGTGGAATACTGATAACAATGTACCTGCAAAGGAGAAAGATGTGTGTTGTATGATGGGAAGGACTGGGTGGGGAGGGTGTCTTGGAGTCAGGGTAAGAGGAGCTGCTCTGGAATAGGTGTTGGTACAAAGCAGTGCTCCCATCTCTGCACTGTGACCTGCAGCAGGAGGTGGAGAGAGCTGACATGTTAACCTTCAGGAACGGGCTGAAGAGAGGAGCTGCAAGAGAGGAAGGATAGAGCAGCTCATGATGCTTCCAATCAGGCCACTGGGAACTGGGGAGAGCATGAGAGAAGACAGGAGAGGCTATTACTGTTCATGTGCTGTGTGGCCACAGGTCCTTTAAAGCAACTTGTGTGTATGCCTGCTGAATGTCCTTACTCACTGTAGCTTTAGCAAAGTAACCTTCTTTTTAAAAGTTGGCATAAATGCTGCAGACTTCAATCCATATAATACAATCTATAATGAGCTAACTACTTCACTTTTGAGCCACTGCTGCTCCAAGAATTAATGCCTGGAAACCTCAGTACATGTAGATGATAGGGAAAAGCTGGAGGACATTGTTGTGAGTAGGATTGTATAGAGGACCATTTAGTTGCCTTTGTTTCTCAGCTTTTGGTAAAAACCGGTTGATTCCTTTCAGTTCATAATAGGCTGAATGCTAAGCTGTTTCTATAATGTCATGGATTGCTTGTTCGGCATCTTTTTAATTAGTGACATTTCATTTAGTCCAAATTAAATATGCCAGATGTAGCTGATTTAGTGGCTAACAATGATGAGTGAGGGGAGGGAGAGCTAACATATAGCCGTCTGTTCTCAGGGAAGTTTTTTTTATTATTTTTTTATTTCTAGTTCCACAGGAGAAGTTGGAGTGGTAACCATGGCAGCAGGGAATTTGTCCCTGTAAGCTAAGCAAAGGGTTGGGTTGTGTAGGGGTTTTTTTTGTGTTTGTTTTTTGTTGTGGTGCCCCTACTCAGAGGAAGGGGTATGGAAAGTGGTCTCGAGCAAGCCCTGGAGAGGGAACTTGGAAGTAGATAAGTTAGAGATGCTTGCTGTGGATTTAAACTCAAGAGTTGATCTTCCTGTAGTGTGCATGGACAGATGGGTGCAGTGAAGCAGAGCAGTGAGAGATGTGAAAAATTTCTTGGTACCTTGGATCTCTACATTAGGTGTTTTCGGGTGGGGTAGTTAGATGCTGTCTACTAATAAATTCCTTGTATTGTTGGTTTTGGATTTATGCCAATCTTTTTCTCACTTTTTTTCCACTGAATACGAATAGTTCTTAGCAGGTTGGAAGAGAGTGAGATTTGCATGGGGCTAGCTGCATTCAAGAGAGAACATCCTGCTTAATTGTGGTGCCACAATCCCAGATCTTACATCATCCCTGGAAACTTTTGCTGTATCACATCACTGTTTTCCTCTGATACTTAAATCTACCAGAACTTAAACAGCGGAGCAGCGTCATGGAACAGTTTTCTTCCCATTAAAGAAATTGCTGAAAATGAGAATTACACATGCCTTGGGGAGAGGAGGACATAAGCTCTCTTCTCCCAGTGACATAACTTTTCCTGGGTAGAGATCTGCAGGGGGTTAATTCTGGCCGCACAATCGGCGCTTGCACAGTTGCGCAGAAATCCCCCCCCCGCCACCACCCCCCGCCCAATGCCAGCAGCTCTGTTAAAAGCATTTATTATGTGCATGTGACAAACTGACCCATAAAACATCCTGAACCTTGCAGGCAGCAACAATTAGCTGATCCTCGCTGCTTGGGATCGCCGGCTTCCAGAGCCGGTAGCTTGGGAGACGGGAAGTTGAGCGATGCTGCTGAGCGCTGTGCAGCGCGGAGGCAGCTGAGGGCCCAGCATTAGGGATGCTCTGCCACGCTGCTGTGGTTTAGCCTGGCACCCTCTCCTCATAAAGCACCCTGTGCTGCTGTCAGAGCAGCAGGAACTCAGCCCCGTTGGAAAAACCGGCTGTGGGTTGCGCCTGATGCTGTCGGAGTGCGGGAAATTTGTACTTCCAAGATGTGCTTGAGCTTTTGGGATTTTAAGCACGTGGAAGCCATTGTGCTGTAGATTTCATAGGGTGTTTATACTTTAAATGGTCATAATTCCTTGAGTGTCTGTAGGTTGCAGGCAGTTTTCATTAGGAGTCTTTATCCATGTTTTGCCCTTTTTTATCCAGTAGCTTCCATTATCTTTTTCACTGCCCTAAGTTGTTCTCATCTTCATATTCTCACACTTAGGTTGGTTGTGGCCCTTGTGTTTTGTCTCCATGTGATGTACTATACTTGATTCTTCTCTGATCTATGCATGTTGAATTCATAGAGGTTTTTCTTTAAAAGTTTCTTTTGTTTTGCTTTCCAGCTTCCCCCTCTCTCCTGGCATCTTGGGTGTAACTTCGTGGTCTGGGATGTCATTGCTTCATCAGGATGTGTGTGTGTGTGTGTGTGTGTGTATGAGGAATAAAGGAATTCTCATGAAGATAGATAATTGATTTAATTCATTTTACCCTTCAGGGATGCAGAGAAAACCTTAGGAACTCTGCACTTGCAAGCACTGGGGAACAGATTTACAGGTCCTTAAATCCTTGGCTTTTTCACTCCTTATGATTACTTTTTTGGGAGGTTGGAGGAACACACAGGAGTGGGAAGAGGGTCTATCTTCGTCTTCCCATGTATTGCATTCTAAGTTTGTAATTTCTGTCCAGCCCTACATCTTAATGCTTGCTTAAATTCCTCTGCTACCAGACTAGGTAAATTGGACTGCATTTGTTCAACACAAATTTCATAACTACTCGTTCTTAAAATAACGTATTTGTTTTGTTGTGTCTGGACATTCCAAATGTAGTTTGTTTGGCATTGTCCCCTACTGTTGGGCTGCTGTTTTTGTTCTATTTCTGTTACAACATCAGCCACAATCAAAATCCCAAGGTCCCATTTTATCACACAAGAGACAGTCACCGCCCCAAAGGTTTTCCCATGCTTTACAAATGCATCTATTTTCAAATACTAATCCAGAGTCTCCGAAGACATCTTTAAAAGCAGTCTCTGGTGCCTTTCCTAATAATGCATGGCTGGACTGGTACATGCAAATAAGAATGCTGGAGCCAGGTCTAGATGTGCCTGCAGCCCTTAAAGGTGTTCCTTGCAGAGGTCTGCTCCACAACCTCTTTGCTCTTCTCTCCTCAGAAAAGCATGCAAGGGAAGGGGATCTTGTGGACTACCCATGCAGAAGTTCTGCTTGAATAATGGTAAATCAAAGTGAGAAGCCAATTGCACGTTGCCGAACCCTGTGCTGAAATGGCTTTTTGGCTCATAGGGTGGCCTGGGCTCTAGAGACAAGGGCCTCAGCTGCAGTTGTCACAGTGTCCTAGTGGGAAAGAAGGAGCCATCCAAGTCTTGGGGACCTGTACCATTTTGCTAAATCCTATGGGAAGTTGCTCCCTGCAGCCTTGTTGCACCCTCTGCCAAGCTTCAAATTAATGTGGTTCTTGTGGTTGGAAGCCTGTGCAGCAAGGAAGATGTGGTAATAATTCCTTTTCTACAGAGTAATTTATAATGGCAGAGCAATTTAAAATACTCAGTAACTGGCTTGGTTACTTAAGGATTTAATCAAGAAATTATTATGGTTTTCCTTTGTATTACCCTTTCTAGGGTTATTAGTGATTTAAATTGTGTTTGCAAGAACTTTTGTACTAAACCTTTCTCTTGGAGCAATTTCAGGCAATAAATAATGCATTCTGTAAGCACAGCTGAGGAAAATTGCAAACTATCTAGGGATAAATTGCACAATAAAATATATGAAAGATAAAGGTTAATGCCAGCAACATCATTTAATGCCTTTCATTACATAATCAAAGGAGTGTAACAGTGTCTGTAACTGTCTTTTTTAATGTATGTAAAGGATCTTGAAACCAGAAAGGATTTTTGCATAAAAACCAATTGCTGTTAGGAGGAGCTGTGTGGAGAGAAGGCAGTGTCTTTACAGACTTACAGTCAAAGCTAACAGAGAATGCTGGCACAGTCTGGACCCCCAAATCCAGGACTGAGGGAGCTGGCTGCTGCTGCACTCCCTTCCTGCTGGTGTGGACTGTCAAAGCCTATACAAACTGCTTCCCAAGCTTTCTCTTTTCCAGCATTCTGCAAATACCCTGAAGCTTCAGCAAAATTCATAAAGGCCTATTGTTACTCTTAGAAGGATTGAAAATTAGTCTTTCTCCTTTCTTTTACCTAAAAATGGGAGGCAAATGAGGAATTGAGTGGGAAGATGTGAAAATGTCAAACAGGTCAAATGATCTATCTGAACATCTGAACCTTAAACCAAAGTGGGAAAGAGTTGAAACAGCTTTTGGGAATACTGTCACAAAAATTGATGTGTTGTGTGTATGTAGGTATGTATCACTTAAAACTGCATTCCGCTATTTATTTTTAAAATATGGAAATTACAGGGTAGCAACTTAAAGTTTCCAAACCTTCAGCCTCTAAGTATGTGCACACACTTCGGAATAAATCTTTTGTTCATGCAGGCAGTGGTTATGTCTTGAAAATGTGCTCTGCACAGTCTTTCCTTCAGAGTATATTGCACAGTTGTGTGTAAATAGCTGAGATTTTTGCAGATGCTTCGATGCAGTTGCTATACAATATTAAACCTATACAGAGAACAATACTTTTAGATTGAAGAAAAACTTTAAGTTTTGAGAAGATACAAGCAGATAATTCAGTGCCTGCATAACAAATAACCATTTTCACGTGCAGTTTTGAATTAGAGGAGGTAAAGCTTTGGCTTGTTACTACAATATTTCTATTTTAAACTCTATTAGTACCCCAAATGTGCTCATTGTATATGTTCCTTTAAATGTGCATACACACAACATAACACACTTTTCTTATTTCTTTAAGCTCAAATGTCAACAATTGCAGTGTGTAATTTTGCTGGTTTTAACTGGGGTAGAGTTAATTTTCTTCTTAGTAGCTGGTATGGGGCCATGTTTTGGATTTGTGATGAAAGCAGTGTTGATAATTCCAGAGATGTTTTAGTCACTGCTAAGCAGTGCTTACACAGAGGCAAGGTCTTTTCTGGTCCTCATCCCACCCTGCCAGCAAGGAGGGGAGGGGAAAACAAGAAGCTCGAGGGGACACAGTCAGGACAGCTGACCCCAACTGAGCCAAGGGAAATCCTGCACTGTTTGATGTCATGCTTGGCATATGAAGCTGGGGGAAGAAGAAGGACAAGGCAAGGGGGGGAACGTTTGAAGTGATGGTGTTAATCTTCCCAAATCACCATTACTCATGATGGGTTTTCCAGGGGATGGCTGAAAACCTGCCTGCCCATGGAAAGTGGGGAATGAATTTCATGTTTTGCTTTGCCCACGTACATGTCTTTTGCTTTCCTGATTAAACTGTCTTCGTCTCAACCCATCAGTTTTCTAACTTTAATCCCCCCAATTCTCTCCCCCATCCCACTGGGGGCAGTAAGTGAGGGGCTGTGTGGGGCTGAGCTGCTGGCTGGGGTTAAACCATGATGTAAATAGTGCAGAGAGACGTTTGCTTGATTAATCACCACAGCGGCCTGAATTCAGCCAACATAGCTTACAGCATCCAGCTTAAGTCCAGAGTCAGGAGCCTTTGTCACGTGCTTTAGATGTTAAGCTGCTCCATCTCTCTCCCTTACTCTCAGAAGAGTGTAACTCTCCAAAAGTACTGGGTGCACGTGTGGCTGGATGTTCATACATGATGGCTTCAGAAACCCTCCCAATACCAATGCTGACTTGAACCCGGTGCTAATCCTGCCCTGCCCTTCTCTGCCCACACTGCTGTGACTCCCAAACCTCTTGCTGGTACAACCCTCATGCAGTTTATGACTTCAGTATTGGTTTTGATGACCACTGAACATAAGATGATACCGTGATTACCTTTCAGGTCAGGTTGTTTCTCTGGCCCTTGGAAATGGGTTTAAAATTCAATAGCCCAGTGAAGGGGGACGGAGTGAAGGTTTTGAAACATGGCCAAATAAAGTGGGGTTTGTGGGATTTTTTTCTTTTTTTGAAGTTGCTGTTCTGAATATGAAAGTCAAAGACTTAAGATCTTGATCGTATAACAGTTGTTCTCCTTTGTTGTTCATAGGCTTTTAAATGTGTACCTAAATATAGTATATGCCAGAGGAGAGAGTTAATGTTGCTATGAGAACCTTAACCTCAGCATTTCCAAGGGTTTTATGTGTATATGTAGGAGAAAAAAAAGCAATGCTCAAATAACTCCCAGGTTTTTTTCTTTTATAAGGAAGTACGATCTGATGCCGTGTGTATAAGTGATCTTACCCACAATGTGTTGCTCTTACTGCTGCTGTTTGTCTGAAGGGCTATTTCCCTGCATGAGCAGTGCAACAGAGAAGGCAAAAAGAGCCATAGGGCTGACCTATATATTTATTTCATTGCAGCAGTTGAAATTTCCATGTTTTATAAAGCTGCCTTAATGCTGCTGGGCAAGTACGGGGGGACTGGCTGGTGCTCCAGCATGTGGATGTGGTTGACTGAGTTGCTTGCCTGTCAGGTGTGCACAGAGCATGCTTAGAGGCCTTTCTCTTTCAAAGGTTTGTAACTTTAGGGAGCAAAACCTTCCTTTATTTGTTGCTTTTTCAACTAGGCAAATAGCAGTTCAAGGGTAGCCTGCAGGCAGAGCTTGAGTCTTCAGCAGCTTTGAGTTGACCGATCCTAATTGAAAGCTTCCCCATTCCTCCAGTGACTCTGCCTCTGCTCTTGTGAGCTGATAAGCTTTGATTATAGAAACCTTTTGGAAAAAAGATCTCATCAAAACAGGGTTCCAGTGAAAACAGCAAGTACCTGCCTGGTACATAGGTGCCTTCTGCAATAAATAGCTGCTTCTGCTTGCACAAGGTGCATGCATACATTTCAGTTCCATTTTCCTTCTATTTACCTCGCTGATTGTATGATTCTCATGGCTGAACAGTCTTGATGAGTGAAATCAGGGGATGGAAGTCAAAACTTGCTGGTCTGATTTTCAGTTTGTGCAGATCTTAGTAATGACTCTTCAGTGTATTTTAATGGCTTTCTGTGAAGCCTCTGATCTTCATCTCTTATTAAGGGAAACTCTTGTAGAACTAGTGTACTGAAACCTTTTAACCTTTTATCTATTAGATTTCAGAGTGCCTTCTGATAACTGGTGCTCTCTTCTTATCTGTGGAGTCCTAACCCAGGATAACAAAGGTTGGTTTGCCCTGATATAAATTACACTGTGTAATTTCAGATTGTAGAATGTAAATGTAGATCTGTTTGCCACTGAAGATTTTCAGCATAACATCATTTAACAGAGTGAATTTCTGTGATGATTGTGTATAGTCACAGGTTTTGTTTTGAAGAAAAAGGAAAGAAATAGCACAAAAAGTGGAGAAGAAATGATGTGACCATCACATGACTGTTTTGGTTTTCTGGTTTTTGTTGGTTTCTTTTTTTCCCCTCCACATTCCTAAAATATTTGCATTACTTGATACACAAAAAATACTGCAGTGAGGTTGAGGAACTGAGGCTGGAAGATGAAACAGCCATGAAGATACTCAAGATATGCGACCCATTATATGAAACCACTGAAGTGATGAATATTAATGTTCTTTTAAATTTTTAATTTTTAAAGTCTTTTTTGTCTTTTGAGAAAAGAAAAAGAAAAAGAAAAGAAAAGCTTGGGGGAAGACTTCTTCCCAGAACAATGGTGCAGTCTGTTATCTGCTCCTTTGCACTGTAAAGCACTGAATGTTCAGCCAATATAGTGCTCTGGTTGGCTTAGCATTCTTAACCTTAATTTTGAATAGAAGGTGCCTTGTGCTGCTGACGTAATTAGGGCCTTTTGTAAATCACTGTTGCAGGCAGTCTGCTGTTGCATTTCACTGCATTTCTCGGAGAGATGCAGGGCAGAAGTGTCAGACTAACTTTTTGAACCTCTCATCAGGCTAAGTGTTTTCATTATTGGAGTATTTTATTCAAATGAGTCCCGCTTCATTTTCCTTTATAGACAATAAGCCCCAATTCAATTTTGGAAGTGAAACACTGTTTCTGCTGGAAGAAGTTTGAATAGGGAGCCCTTAATATCTTTAAGTGGGAGGTGCTTCCTTAAAAAAAAGACACAAATGAAATGTGAGAGGGTTGGATTTGACCAACTGTCTTTAAATTCAGTCCCCTCTGTGATACAAGAGTACTGTTATCGGCATCTTTTGTCACAGAAACTGTCAGAAAGTTGGAGGTGAAGCTTTGTCATCAAGCTGGTTTCGTATTTGTGGTTATACGTCATAACTCTGCAGCGGTGTATGGGGGCATAAAATCCCCTCACCTTCCTTGTAAGCCTCTTAGGGGCTGTTGCACTCTTGCCTCTGCAGAGACACAGGGCTTCATCTCACTTCTGCCTCTCTCCCATCCCCCGGGGCAGGGTTCAGCTCAGGCCATTACATCCCCTCTGATGCAGTGTTTTATATCTGTGATGTCAGCGGTGATACATGGCCTTGCACTGTCCTTGATGGCAAACACAGCACTATTAATAGTCAGTGAAGTTCACTTGCTCATCGCTGCCCACCCACTGCACTCCAGTCCCTGAGCTTTAAAGGCACTGTTAACACCCCAAGGGCTGACTGGTCCCACGAATGAACATATCCATGTTTGTAACCCAACTCCCATAGTGGCTGTGGTGTTGGGATAGTGGGTGCTGCCTACAGGGCCTGGCTCTCCAGAGGAGGGAACATGGCATTACAGTAGTCGCACACCAAACTGCAGCTTTGGGTATCCAGGAGTTTGAGATGCTGTGGTACTTCAGGGGGGCTGGCATCAGCATCAGCTCAGACTCTGGGCAAGGAGGGGGAGGGTGGGACACGTACTCATGACCCCTTTACTTCATACCGAGAACGCACAGCATGAATGACCGTAAAAGACAGCTGCAGCTTTCTTCCAGCGGCCACACGGCATTAAGGCTTTCCACGCTTGGGAGCAGAGGAAAGTGTGGTGGTTGTCTTACAGCTCTCTCTTTTCCACCTGCACGGGCTGGAGAGGCGCCCTCAGCAGAACAGCTTTGTCTCTCTTCTGGGACTTGGCACTGGCAATGATCAGGTGCAGTCTGTCCTGTGTCACTGCCTTGTTCCCAGCAGGAAAGGAAAAGAGCGGGGTTTGTCCTCCAGGTGTTGCAAAAGTGGCGATTGCTGTGGCGCATTCCTGATTCGGGCTCCCCGGTGAAAGCTGAGGCAGGGAGCAGAGGGCTGTGCTTCTCGTGACTAATGAATGAATGATGTCACCAGGTTGGTTCCCGAGGCAGGAAATCCATCCAAAATAGTTCAGTTTCAATACAGAAAGTGCAGTTAGACGCACAGAGTAAGCTGAAAGTAGAAAGGAATTCTTCAATCACCAACTTTTCGGTTTTGTCACTCCTTTGCAATCTATGTCTATACTACAAAAAGTAGATGAAGAAAAAAATATCAAGCGGGTGTTAGTCCCTCCCATTCCCCACTGAACCAAACAAAATAACTACTTTCTGTCTTGTTGCACGGTGGCTTTCGGGTGTGCTTGCCGGTGCTGGGAGGGAGCCCGGGAGCGGCGCTCCCCCCTCGCACGCTGGGCTGCGGTGCCCGCGGGTGTCTCCATGTCTCCAGCATCCCTCCCCTCGCGTCCCCCCGTCCCAGGGGCGCGCTGCCGAGAGGCGGAGCGGGCCGGGACCGCTGCGGGAGCGGTGCGGGGCTCTGCTGCCACACGGGGCTACTGACACAAGGGAGCCGTGCCCGCAGGACAGAACACGGGGGCACCCCCACGGCCAGCGAATTCCTGCGTGTGTGCGGGTGCCTGTGGCGTGGCTGAGCGCTGGCGGGAGTGCAGCGGGTACATTGCAGAGCACGCATGCCTTCCCCGGAGCAGCCGGGATTCCCCCTCCTCTCCTCTCCAGAGCCCACTTCTGAAAGAGCTGGCTCATCCCTGCTGTCAGATGAAGCCGTTTCCTGAACGCGCGGGTTTGAGTCACTCGGGCTGGATGAGGCTTTAACTCCTCCCTGCCTGGGCTCGGATCTGTGCGTAGCCGGGGCACCGCGGAGCGGAGCGGGGGGCGGGGGCGGCGCCGGCCGTGCTCGGTCGCCGCCGGCCCGGGGGCACCGCCGGGGCCCGGAGCGGAGCCTGAGCCGGGGCCGGGGTCGGGGCGGGCGGGAGCGGCGGCGGAGAAGTTGGAGTGCCCAAGTTGCCGGCGATGACATCAGCGCGGGCAGGCCGGGCTGCGGGCTGCGGGCTGCGGGCTGCGGGCTGCGGGCGGGAGCGGCTCCGGCGCCGGGGCAGCGGCACACGCCTGCCGGGCTCCCCGCACCCCGCCCCGCCGCCGCCCCGCGGGGCTCAAGCGCCCCAAGGTCCTCATAAAAAAAACACGTTTCCTTTGTAATTCCTTCTTTTTTTTGGTGGGGGGGGGGGGTGGGGGAGGCGGGAATAATTTGGAAGTCTGATAGTGTGTGGGAAATGATTACATCAGTCGGAGGGAGGGCTAGGATTGGTCTGCACAGTGTGGTTTGATTCACTACCGCAAAGATTGCGTGTAACCCTTTGAGTGGAGCTCTGGCAGAGTTGTTTCCCTCCCCAGAAACAGTCCCCATATCAGGGGCTACGTGACAGGTAGGGTACGGCCGCCCCTGACGCCGCCGGCACCCCGGGCGCCCAGCCGCAGGCTGCAGAGGGTCGGCGGAGGCAGAGAACTAACTCTCAAGAGGCAATCCCCATTTAAAATGCCATCTTGTTCTTCCGACTGCTGCCTTTTACGTGCCGTTGAGGTAAGATTTTCCATATCGAATTACCCTCGAGGTTTTTGTTAGACTCTCCCTCTCTCGTTAGGATGCGGAGCGTTTTAAACACAGAGTTGATTTAAATCTGGGACCTGCACGTTCGCCCGGAGAAATAATTTTGCGGCAAGTGTCTCTCGCTTGAGCAGAACAATGCAAAGAGGAAAGCATCTGTATAATTCAGGAGGTGGGGAGAAGGTTCCTGACTTGTTCTCTCATCCCCATTGATATTTAGGATGTGCAGTGTATGCACATTTGGTTTCAAACTACTTTCAAGCTAGGATCAAAAGAGAAGTCAGTGCAGGGAGAGAAATGTGTGGACTGTGCTAGGTAATTGATTTGCCGGCAAACTGCAAGTGGGACTTCCCCACATGAAACAATCAAAAGTTAGTGGGGAACAAGAGAGCCATTTTTAATCTTTGGGGTCTTGGCCTGCTCCTCTGTGAATGTTCAGAGGCCTCCAATGGGATTGCAACAAAAATTGTGTGTGTTTGACTGGATGTGATTTCTCTTGCCCACTGTTGCCAAAGTACTCCCTCGACATTGTTTCACGTTTGCTTACCTTACACAGCTTTATACAGAACCTGCTCTCTCACTTTTCCTGTGTACGTGGTCATATTAACCCTGCTGAATCTTTGTTTAGTGCAGGGAGGTGTTGGGGAGGGGGGAGGGGAAATAGGTCTCGGGGGCATCGAGAGAAAGTGTTATTAAGTGAATCATCCATTTCGTTTGTCCTGGCTGCCAAGGTGCTTGGAACCCTCACACCAAGAGGATGATGCTTTTCTACAGTAGCTGTGTGGTTTGCCTATGTTCAGAGCTGTTGATCTGTAAGTGTACCCTTTATGTTGCAGGATGTAAAAGTCTTTAGTGAAGATGGAACAAGCAAAGTGGTCGAGATTCTAGCAGACATGACAGCCAGGGACCTCTGTCAGCTGCTCGTTTACAAAAGTCATTGTGTGGATGATAACAGCTGGACTCTAGTGGAGCATCACCCTCACCTAGGATTAGGTAGGGAATGGTCAAAGGGGTGGCATGGTTACCTGGGAACATAAAATATGTGTGATTCATATAAATGTGCTTCCAGACGGAACGTTTTCTTTTCCACTGCTTTTATTTGTACAATTAGCTGAAGTCACATACGTGCTTTCTGTGTATTACAATTTGATGTGTTAAGCGTTTAAGCCATTTAAAGTCCTTCCGTTATTTCCCATCCTCTGATTTTTTTTTCTATTATATAAAAAAAGAAGAATTGTCTAATCTTCACGCTAGCGCTCTGTTGCTACCTTGCTGTGTCTGAAGCTATTGCAAATAAACAGCTTAGGCAAATTAAGCTTGATCCTTAGGCTACGGTCCTATGAAACAGCTCAGCTCATCACCAGCTGGGAGACCTGGGTGAAGAGACTCAGCCTTACATACCTACAGTAACGCTTATGAAAGCTAGACATGCTGAGGTGGGGGAGGGGGTTGACTAAACTTGACTCCAGGCTGGGAAAAAATGGTGGCACCACCCGCAAATCCATGGGCAATTTCTGGACCAGCGGTGGTATCTGCTCTCCAGGCAGCAGCTCTTCCACCTGATTGAAATGGAGGTGTCATGGTTACAGTTTCAAGAAGGCAGCAAGAGGAAGAACCGTGGGGAATTAAATAACACCGTGAATTGGTTTAATTACAGTACCTGAAAGGATCTCATGTTATTGAGTCTTGCTTTTCCTGTTATTTTGTGGCACTGATTAGTTGCAGGGTTCTGCTGTGCATCTTGCAACAGCGTATCGCTCAGATAATGCTATCTACAATTCTCCGTAGCATACAATAACGCTTTAGAAAGTGGAGCATTTGGAGTATTAGTCGATATACTTCATGGGGAATGTTTTTTCTAGAAAACAGAGGAAGACAAATCACAAGCTGCAATTGCCAGCCGTGGAATTGTGAATGCTATCTGTAGCTAACAGAGGGGGTTTTATGTCTAAAAATGTAATTCAGAATCCTTACGAATGAAAAAAGGAAATTATTTGCTGGAAATGTGATGCCCTAAACCAATACTGTTAAACACTAATAAATTCATTGCTCTGCAGACTAACACTTACAAAAACCCCAAACACATAGGATATCCTGATTATTGAATGGTTTTATTATCTCTCCTAATGTAGAAATATATGAAAAAATTAAGATGAAATACTCACTGGTCTATGTCTGTGATATACTTTCAGTTCTGAGGATGAGGATGAGGTGAAGAATTAAGGTATAAATTACAGAATCTTTATCTCCGTGGCTTAATATGCCACATGCACTTCTGAAAACCTTTACAAATTTTCAGTTTTATCAATGCTCATTAAACTACCAGGCTCTTTTTTTCTATATTCTCTTTCCCATCATTGCTGATTACCAAGGTATTGTGTAAACAGAAGCCTTCTCCTTTGTAACCAACATCCTTCTCCTGCCAGATTCATTCAATGATGCCACAATTCAGTGTTTGTGACATCACAATAGCTTCCATGGTGACTAATTGTGCTGTCAAACTCTGGTGTGTGACATCTCTGAATGAATCGGGCAGGAGGCTGATTAGGAAATCAAAAGCTTCTGTTTACACACAAATAACTTGGTAATTAACAATGATGGGAAAAGAGCAAGATACTTATCGGGCTGCATTTATATACATGGGGACCTGCCTGCCTTGGACCTCTGTTTCAAACTGAAGCACAAAGCAAGCCCCCAGAGAAGTGGGGTGTGCAGGTTGGGGCTTCAGCAGCCACCAAACTTGGTTCCACAAGGACTGCTCCAGGGCTGTCCCCTGTAGGCCACGCAGTAGATCTGTGTGAGAAATAATGCAGCCTTTGGGGGTGTAAAGACAACAAAGAAAAAATATTTAAAGAGTCAAAAAACCGTAATTATAGAGATTTCACATATTTGAAAGGATGAGGACAGAAAAGGGAATAAATGAGTTCATTTAACAGGAGACAAAATCATCCAGTTTCTTGAATCTGGGGTCTAGAGTATACACTATGACATACTCAATAAAACTTTAAATATCAACTTTCATGCTTCCACCAGTTTTGGTTGCAGTTTGAATTTTTTTATTATTTGGCTGCTTATTTCTAGCTTCTCTGTAGCTGAAATGCTTTCCTGTATTTTGAAGACTGTCAGATCAATGTAGTAATCTGTCTGCAACCTGGGTGAAGTTATCATCAGGTGTTCCTGATGTTCCATATTTGTTCCTCTAGATATAAGATTGCTAGTATAAGTATGAAACAATGGTGAATAAATACTTAGTGTGAAAAGAAATATGGTTTAAGAGCAGTCAGAATTCTGTGTTTCCAGAAGACATTATTTCTTACACAATACATCCTTGCTGACTTAATGCTGTAGGTGGTAGTGTTGAAGCCCACCAAAAGAGAGGAGCTTCTCCATTTAGTTCGCTATCTTTTTTTTTCCCTCCCCATATTTTGCATAATAGCACTTTCCACAAGAGCTCGGTTCCAGAACCAGTTCATTGTTTTACTATTGGGCAGACTGAGGACAAGATCAAATTTTTGAAGCCAGCTGCATGTTTATCATTGCATTGGTCTTTGAGGTCCCGCTTTGTAAGGAACCATCCCCTCACTCTTCACTTCACATGTATAGCCAAGTGAATTCCAAATAACATGCGTGCTTGCACATAACTTTGAGCAGCTGTTTGACTGCACAAAGTATTTGTGTTCTCACTGTAGGCAGCGGTGGGACAATTTGCCATCAGACTTTCTTGATTTGGCATTTGAAAGTGGTTCCTGCTGCACTGTACCACTAATATCTAAAGCATGTTGTGGTCAATATTTAAGCAGTTTATGAAATTTGAATCAGTCCCATTATTTCGTTTGCTACTGTAAGTATACCTCACCTGTTTATAAAATGTGGTATTCTCCCTGTGTTCTATTCCATGCTTAACTGTCATCCATTTAGGATGGGGACAGAGACCTCAGTATTGGACATTAGCACAAATAACAATGGTGAAGACATTCACATGATAGTATGTATCTGGACACTGAAAGAATCCCTCCCTACCTACACACTTCATTTTTCCAGCTCCAGAATTGACTGTACATCTTACTTAAATACAGTTAAAGTAGGAAAGAACATAGTAGGGCTCTGAAACATGGGAGGGTTAGACGACAGCATTGCTGTAGTTTTGTACATAGATTTTCTTGTTTACGTGCATTGATTTCCCTTAATACGAGTGAATTAAAAGTGGAACAGATAAACACAGTGCTTGCTAAAATGCCAAACCAGGGTGGGCTGTTTCCTACTGGGGTCCACCTGTCATTTGTAGTGATTCTCTAATTGGGAATTTTGGGCCATGCCTGTGAGTTGTTCATGATGGAACCCAGCTCCTTTTCCCACCTTGTATCACGGCTACAGTTCTGTAGAAGTTCTGATAATAATACAGATTAACTTGGGTGGGGTGGGGGGAAAGTCTGTTCCAGGAAGTGTGTGGAGGAGGCTGAGTGAGGCCTATCAGATAAACTGAAAGGACACATTTCTGGTCACTTCAGCAGCAGTGCCACTTGAAGGCAGACTGACCTATTGAACTGAACAGGCTGACATCTGTGCTTCTAGTTTTGTAGCAGGAAGCTCAAAGCAGGGCTGAGGCTGAGTTGCTCGTGTGTCAAGTTCATCCCGTTTGTACCAACTGAGTGCAAATTACCAAGGACTTCCCAAGTGTACAACTCCTATGAAGTAATAGCAAACTGATCAGAACTAGCTTCCTTTTTTTACATGCACGTGCTGTGAAATGCTGCACCTTTTCTCCAAGATGGCTTTGACCATCAAAATGAAAATATAAACATTAAATCAGTGGGAGTATCACCACAGAATCTCAAAAGGGTCTTGATGCAGTAACAGAATACATCTAGGTCAGTTGTCTAAAGCATCCAAGAAACAGACACCAAGTGTATTTACAGAAACTAAACATTGAAATACAAAACCCATTGACAAATGTTCATCTGTACTTCATTTCCTCGGAACAGAATAAACAGTTTGTCCCTGACAAGCCACATTCAGTGTGTTGGGAAAGCAAAGACCACAACTTTGGGTGGTGGCAGAAGCAGACAGTAACAGGACATGTGGTCTTTTGGGGTTCATACTGTGATGAAATTTCATACCAGTGTAATTAGATGTTTTTTGAAGGAAGCATAATTTAAAAAATAGGCCCTTCACCCTATAGGCCCACAGTCCTCATCACAATGTGGAGGAGATTTTACTTCACCAGTTGCTTAAAAACCATGATAGTAGCAGCAGATCAGCAATACCTGAAACTTTATCTGCAAAGCCCCTAGATCATGTGTAAGTTTAGGTGATGAATGCTGAGGTGGTACAAAATGTCCTTTATTAACAGCCACCTGCAGCAGGGTTGTTGTGGACATTAGTCCAAGAACGATCCCTTCAAAGTGGTGTTATGCCTGATGCACTAAGAAACAGTTTTTTATCTGAGAGCAGCCCACTATGGAAGTTTTTCAGTGTTAACCCCTTTGAAAACACAATCTATAGCAAGGCTGGACATTGCAAATGCCCAGTAAATGCTGAAGTTGTCAATGAGCTGGTGATGACTGACAACCTGAGTGCTGGTGAAAAAGGTGATAGGTGATGGGATCATTCCATCATAGGTTAAATTTTCAGTAAAAGAACATCACATAATTTGCTGAGTTCAGTAATTCAAGTGATACTCCAGAGCTTGCTCTTTTTGAGATGCCATTGACTTCTTGCTTTCTATCCTGGAAACGCCCCAGGAGAACTTGGGTGGAACCCTGGCATTTCTGACTGCAGGAATACAAGGATTGCAGGAACACAAAGTAGGGAAGGAACTCTGCAAACTTCTTTGGTCAGCAAGTCACAGGCCTTTTGTTTAAAGTTATGTTTTGTTCGACCTCCTTTTTTAATTTTGTATTATATAAGGCATGAAAGCACTGACTAGTTAAAACTTTTGAAAAATACCTAAATATTTTCTCAGAAAGTTCTGAAGACTTGTCAAGATAATGAGTTCATTAAGTAGTGCACACGTAGCCAGTTGCCTTCTTTCGAGTTACTGCTTTCAGTGAATTGGGTTTGTTAAGCTATCTGTTCATGCTTTGATGTCCCATTCTTTTGACCAGAGAAGTGGTGGTTATGGGGAGTTACCTTGTAACCAAATCTAGAGCAGAAAATTGCCCTGTCATGTGTACAAAACATTTGTCTCTGTCAGTATTCCTGTAAAGTAGATCCTGTGACCTCTTTCATAATAAACCCCATTGTCTAGCATCTACAATAAAGGCCTGAAGTTCACCTTGAAATGAACTGGTTTTATGGAGTGTGATCAAATACAACACTGTATTTCAGTGATAGTTCAAGACCTAACAGTGGCCTTTCTGTAACTTTTTTCCCCCCTTAAACCTGTCCACCTTGCCAGTTCCACAGCATACAACCAGTGCCAAAACTAGAAGTTTGTCTGTATTATTGTAGCTACTGTACACACACAAAAAAATCTATTCCTTTCTCAAAAGCCTGTGCTTATGAAGCCTTGATGTAGGAATTCCTTGAAGAACACTGCCATATAATGTTAAACTTCATAATACATTACAAAGTAAGGTATTGCCTCATGGCAGTATGGTTTGAAAACTATAATGTGTTTTGCTAATTTCTGAAAAGGTAATGAAATTACTCTGTGTTGTTTTACTTCTGTTCTTAGTTGGTCTCATTCCTTCTGTTGGTTGGCTGTGTGTTAACATCATGTTCTTTTTCCACAGAGAGGTGCTTGGAAGATCATGAGCTCATAGTTCAAGTTGAGTCCACAATGGGAAGTGAAAGTAAATTTTTGTTCAGGAAGAATTACGCAAAATACGAATTTTTCAAAAATCCCATGGTGAGTCTCATTACTTAGTTGTTTACACCACAGAGGGGTGGATTGCAATAACATTGCTGGGCACTGTTATGTCTTAAACATCTATTATTAAAAAAATGGGCAACCAACTAACAGAATTCTTTCCAAAGAAATTTTAACCAATGTTTAAATTCCTTGTACTCTCCTCCCAGCCTAAAAACCTCAAGCATTTTCAAGTTACCAAATATGCTGGTTTCAAAATGTCTGTAGTTATGTTGGAAAGTGACCAAGACAGGGAAATCTTCATAGGTTTAAGAAAAACAATTTTCTCATTATCTTCAAAGTTACTTGATTCAAAGCAAATTAATCACATAGTATGTGGTATCCAAACCTTTTTATTTCTGGCAGTAATAATTAATAAAACACCAAAACCCATCTGGGTATCCCCTAAAGCTCTTACTCCATACAAGGAATGTGCTGTTTATCATTATGTATATTGAACATTGTTTCACCTGTGGCTGTGCTTTACTAGTGTGCTCTGCCTTCTTTACTGACCACAGTAGCCTGCCCTCTCTATGTCCTCATGTGTAGCCATGCTTGATAATACAGGCAATAACTATACCTATTCCTGGATTTGTAAAATCCTTCGAACATTGTAAACTGGTTACTGTGTAACTGCTTATCTGGAGATGATTTCTCACATTTTATCTAAACAATTATGTTGGAGCAGGCTGTTGGCATGAAGCAATGTCAGCTGGTGTGACCCACTGAGATAGCTGAGGAAGGGTAATCCAGAGGTGGTTAGATAAGAACAGATTTTGGGTCAGTCAGGCATTTGTGGTGGCAGAAGAAAAAAAAGATACACGAGGTCACGTTTGAACTCAGTGCTGAAGTAGCTGCAGATGATAAATTCATTCCTTTCCCCATAGATGCAAGTGCACAGTTGCTGCATCCTTGCGCGTGTGCTCGCATGTACATTTGTCATCTGCTGGGGCTTGTCTCAGAGTCTGTGCCTTGACTTACTCTGTGAAATGTTTCTGTACATGGAGTGTTCCTAGTTTTTCACTTCTGTTGATCTCACCATCTGATAACCTATGAACATCTGAGCGTTGTACAGAAGTTTGGGTATCATAGGAGCTAGCACACTGGTTTCATGTGGTATATTTTAATTAATAACAGAGCATGGGAGCAAAACCCAGAATGCTTGGCATTCGGTCCCAGGCTCCTGCAATCACAGAATAAATCATTCTTGTGGTGTAAGAATGCGAAGGCTCCCTATCCGTTGCATTAGCTGTTGCCATATGGCACTGTTTCTACTCAAGAGAGACTGGTAAATGTTAGCTTTCATAACTCATTGTGCAACTTACCTGGCAGAAGGGTGATTCCTCTTCAGCCCTTCTCTTTATGCCCTGAAGACTGAAATTTATATTGCCTGAAGAGTGACAAATGTTCTAAACTGGAAGTGTTTTTGTTGTGATTCATCTTGTTATAATCAGTCATTGTTTTATTTCAAGCATTTCTGTATGTCTCCATGCTTCAAACAATGTTTAAAAACTTCAAGAATGATTTCATGTCATTGCTGTGTATAGTAAATTCAGTGTACCAAATTACACAGGAATTTTGAAGCAGCAGATGAAAGGGGAACTGGAGGAATAAATCTGAAGTCAAGTCATTGATGCAATAAGCAGGGAGTCGCTACATACTCAATTTGCAGGAGTATTCATCCTTTCCTTCCCAAGAAAGTAGAGGCTGTTAGAAATCCCCAAAAGCCCTCAGCAGAAGAGGAAGTGATGGAAAAATGCACTTACGAAATGCTGCATATCAGATATTTTAAAAACCCACAGTCTGTCTGCATGGGCATCTGGTGAGCAGAAGGAAGGGAAGAACTGCACTTGAAAAGCCCTCGTATTACTTTCTGTGTCAGGGGATCTCCAATTTGATTTAATAGTGATAGTTCCAAAAAATTAATGACTGGAAGAAAATGTCACTGGTCCTCTGTAAGAGCGTTCAAAGATAATGTGACTCCCAATTGTCTTCTTTTTGTGTCTAGAATTTCTTTCCAGAACAAATGGTTGCCTGGTGCCAGCAAACAAATGGCAGTATCCCACAGTCACAACTTTTGCAGGTACTGTAAATTATCTGTATGGACAAAGAAAGTTTTGGAGCTGGAGGGGAGGGGTTGAGAGCAAAGAAGGAAGGGAATTCTCTGGAAAAATAGTCAGTCAGAGAAAGACCAGTGTAGTGAGTTAGCATATGGGACTAATGTTGAAAATATCTAACAAAGACCTTGCCCAGTGGCATTGAGGTGTAAATTGTAAACACAAAGTATTCATAGCTATGGTCATACATATTTGTTCCACTAATACTCAACTTACTCTGTGGGTATCTGGTTTAGCCACCTAATGTTACTCCCAAGCAGTCTTGGCAGATATATTTCTAGAAAAACAAATATACCTTTTATAAAAGGCAGAACAGAAGTACTCTTCTGTACTCCACATCACAGCACAGGAGAAAGTGTAAAAATGCAAGTGGATATTAGAAGATGAGTTTGAAATGATGAGAAGTTTTGCTTTTGCTTTTTGTGTCCCATGTTTGTGCCTGGCAAGAATTAGCAATAAGGACCAACTTCCCCATGGTTCAGCCAACTAGAAGCTCTTTTGTGTAGAAAAATAATGCCCTAAGAAGTAAGTGCAAGTAGAACTTTGTAGACAGTATTTGCAAAGTAATCCCATTTTAAGCTGCCCTGGTTAAATTGCAGGGGTGTGTTCCCTATGCAGATGTGGTAGAGTTGTGCAATCTGCGTGGTGGTGGCGTGTGCTGCATTTATGCTGAAGTTCTGGTGTCACTGCACCGCTTCTTGCTTGCTCATAAAGGAACCGTGGTGGTGGCACAGTTGGGTGGCCTTCAAGGATGGTGCTGAAGGGTGGGCTACCTCTCTGACCAGTAACTGACTCACTTAAATCTCTCAGTTTTAGCACTCTAATCTAAGCCCCGTAGTCTAAATAATTTTCACTTGTTTTCTTAAACTGTGGACATTCAACTCTGGAGCCAAATTAAAACACGGTTTATTAAAAGAGTACTGTACTTAGAACATAAGACCATGATGCCTGGAAGACAGTGCCATGAATAACAGGCAAATTATAGAGCAGAAGCACAAATAGATGAAGAATATATATGTACAAATAGCTGATTTTGGCTTGATTTCTGTCATTTTGCATGTTTGCAAATATGCACTGACTTTCTGTTTAAAGATGACAAGTTTCTACTAACTTTTAAACCAGTGCACTTATTTTGTCCCATAACCATATCAAGTCCACTAAATTCTGTTTCCACATTCACTGACAAAATTTAAAACATTAGCATCTACTTTCATCTGGGAAACAAGCAAACAAAAAAATCAAGCCAATTTCTGGAATTATAAATGAAAGTCATGTGCAATGAGGTTGTAATCAGGAACCAAAACTGGCATGGACTGGCATTGCAACAGACTGGTAGGGAGAGAGGTCTTCATACCTTGGATCCTTTTTCCTGTAGTTCAAGTGGAGAATTGAATTTGCTTGTTAATACAAGCAGCAGGACTCCCCAAAAGAGCAAGATGTTCTTGAAGATGGAAAAGTTTTGAGGGTAACTCAAGTGGTAGCGAAAGGAAAACCTTACAGCCTCAGGAGGTATGAGAGTTTGCTTCTGGGAAAGCTCAGAAAGGTACAGTCCTGGAGAAGCATAAGTCATGGGGGTTAACAACACAAGAGGGAGGGTGGGGGAAAGAGGGTGAGTATATTCTCTCTAGTTCATTGTTTAACCATAAAAAACTATCTTCATTAAAGTATATATATCAAGTACTTATTTTCTTTTAAAAAACACATGACCATTTTTCAGAATTTCAGTGGCAGTTGTAATTTTTTGAAAGTAAACCTCCTGCAGCCTAGTAACCATTATCCATGTTGCATTTGAGGCCACCTGAAACACAGAGCAATTCTGCTGGTTTTAATTACACACATAACAGGGAAGAATATTAAATACCATCTCATGATATCATATACTGCATTAAGAGCTAGTATTTTTAGTCATGACAATAGCATTGAAACCAGTGGCATCTGTTTTGCCTGGTCTCAACCTGGCTCAGACATGCAGAAAAGCTTGCCATCTTAGTTTACTTTTGTTTTAGCTGACTGGACAAAAAGAATCTATTTTCCTTTTGGTCTTTCCCTTTCACAGCTGAGAAGTGGATTCATAGTACAAATAGCAAGAAAATTGATTGTTCTTTCCCATTCTGTCAGATGAGATGAGATGAGGAGGAGGACTGGAAAAAAAAATTAGTGTTTAATGCAAGTAAGAATTCTGACACAGGGCACTGTTTTTGGTTTTATTTCCTGTGGGCATTGTCCACCAAATAACACCAAAACGCAACTTTGAAGAACTGCAGAGACATCTAGGCCAACCAGGTTCATGCATTTTTCTTCATACTTGTTGAATTTATTAATTTGGCATTTAACTTAGTGATCAAGCCCTCTGTCATTTAAAAATCCATCCTGTTGTAATAAGGGAGCAATCCATCAGTTCTCCTACCATAATTAATGCTTCCTTCCTGTGATACATCACAAATTATTCTGTATGTGGTCCCTCTACTTATGTCAAGAATGTAAATGCTTCTGAATCTTGAAGTCTGGTATAATTGCTGGCACTTACTTGACTGCTCTACATTTCATTTTCAGTTAAATACTCTCTGGTCTTTTATACCTCTTGTCTTGGGAAAACTTGAAATCCTGAAATAGGCTCTTCCCTTTCAAAAACGTTAGGATAAAGATGGAGATTTTGGCCAATGTTTCCAGTTAGAAAATTTGCCAGAATTGCTGTAACAAGGTATTATTTTAAGAATTAATAAGCTTACTTTCTCTCCCTTCAGGCCAAGTGCAAGACAAATGGAGATACAGAGAAGCGATAGATTTTTTGAGATTTAAATCTTGATGCAGAGAATAGGAAGGTGTCACTTGCAGGAGGAGATGGCCAGGTAGATGCAATGGGAGGAGCAGGAATATCCATTTTGGTTGTGAATCAGATTAAACATCTAGGTCAGTTTAAACCTAGCGTGAAACTGTGCCTCAAGTCAGCAAACTGATTTGCCATTTCCTCTTCTGTTCTGCAAATACAGTGACAATTCTATAATTCATCCATAGGATACAATGTTCATCTACATTTTCCTCTCCAACAGAACTTTTTAAACTCCAGTAGCTGCCCTGAAATTCAAGGTTTCTTGCATGTGAAAGAGCTGGGTAGGAAATCGTGGAAGAAACTGTTTATGTGTTTGAGGAGATCAGGACTTTATTGTTCTACAAAAGGAACTTCAAAGGTAAGATGAAAAAAGAAGTTGCACAGTAGTAGCATGTGAAAGCATTTTCTGCTTTTACAATGGGTATTTTTTGCTGTTTTTTAAAAATTTCCGCACACTGTTCCCTTTTTTTATTCCATGCAAAAAGATAAGTAAGGCATGATCAAATGACAGTCAAGCCCTGGGCTCTCAATGCATGAACACAGCCATACAGTTTCATTATAAAATAAAAACAAACCAGCTAGGCAACATCATTGTGGCCACTAAAGCTGTGCTAACCTTCAGATTTCTCTGGAGCAATGTAATAGGCCAGGCCATTTTTAACGTGGTGTGTTTGCACAAGTATTTTGTGAGCTTCCTGCAGCAAGCACCTTCTGCTGGTAGACTGATACTTAAGGGGTGTGTGCCATGTCCACCCGAGGGCTGCCTGGGAGAGGAGCAGTGCTCGTGCACTGCCCTCTGTTGGAGGCTGGGCTTGAGAGACTGCAGAGCTTGCACAACGTCCTCCAAAACCTTTCACTTACCTGTGCTAAATCACATTCTTTCCCCAGGAGCCAAGACACTTGCAATTGTTGGCTGACCTAGAAGACAGCAATATCTTCTCGTTGATAGCAGGCAAGAAGTTGTACAATGCCCCTGCGGAGTATGGATTTTGTATAAAGGTAAATCTTCTCACTGAGTTCTTCCCAAGTTCCATACGGTGTTGGTAGCTCAGACTCAGCCCAACTCCCAGCTAAATGGGATTTGTATGTAAAACTCTGCAAGCCTTTTCTGTCATGAGGACTTGATCTTTAACATCTTTCATTTGGCAGGCATGTCCTGTGAATCTTGTCATCATTTTATGTGACACTTTTAACACTTTATCTGGTGCTCCTTTGGTTTGGGAAATTTTTGTGCAAGAGCAGCTCAGTGCTGAAGCATGGTGTGCTTGTGAGGTGGCCTTGGTTCACCTCACAGATGAAAGCTTTTCCAAGTTCTCTAATTGAATAGAAAAGTTTCTGTGGACAGCAAGCACCAAAACTGTATCGCAGCAAAGGACCAAGCTCTGATGGGGTGCAATTTTACCATTATTGTGGGCCAGAGGTTTGCCTTTATTTAAAGAGGAAGACTGTCTTGGAAAAATGAATATAAGAATAACCAGTTGCCTTTGAAGATTTTTAAAACTGTTGTGCTGAAAGATTCACTGGAAAGTATTTCAAACCTTTGAAAAGTGTAATTTTCTGAGAAGAAAATAAAACTGGGAGCTGGTTTTACGACAGTAGTGAAGCAGTTTCCTTCGTAGTAGCTATTCCAGAGCTAGACAGCAAGGGTTTGCATCAGAGACTGATTGCAGGACAAAACCTGAACTGATGGAAGCAAACTTTCAGCTACCCTCCATTATAGAAACTTTCGTCCTTCATCTCAAAGTGGGAGTTTATAAAACTTCTCACAGATTTGGAAAAAAAAAAAAAAGGCAACAAAACCCAAACTGCCAAAAAACCCCCTTCAGCTACCAAAACCAACAAAACTAAGTGCCCAGGTCTGGGTTTGAGTTCTCAGCATGGCCTGATTACCTTGTTCCTACAAACTGCTAGGACTGCACATTATTTCAAATCACAGAATCATAGAATATCTTGAGTTGGAGGCAACCTACAAGGATCAATGAGCCCAGCTTCTGAAAGTCAGGAGGCACCAACATTTTTATCTTGTTGGACCCAGCTGAGAAAGTGATTTCTTTCAAAGCATGCTCAGCCTCTCCCGAGCTTTAAATTCAGTGTGGGGGGGAGCTTTCTCTGGCTAATTCTTTAGACTAATACTGTACCTTCCTTTTACCCTGCAGTAAGCTTACAGTGTTGTTGGTTTTCTAATGAATATATCTGACTTCCCTCTACTACTTTAAAGCCAAACAGAGTGAGAAATGAAACTAAGGAACTGCGGTTGTTGTGTGCTGAAGATGAGCAAAGCAGGACGTGCTGGATGACTGCCTTTCGACTCCTCAAGGTATCTAATCTCTTCTAGTTTTGCAAAGCTACACCTATAGTTAAGTGGCATTTGTTATTTTGTTAATGAGAAATTACCTACATGTTCTTAGTTATCATCTGCTCCAAAACAGTATGGATAAGAGCAAAATGCCAAGCAGACCTGTCCCACCTAAGAATTTAAGCACAGGACAGAGACCTATTCCTTCCACATACAAACTAAGTATAATTTTAGTTTTGGATCCAACTTTAAGATACATGAATGAATTAAAAAACCTGCTTAACAAGGTATTTTCAAGTTATCATAAAGTTAAAGAAAATGTTTTCATAATGGTAAGTGGTTCTTTTAGAACAGAATGCCTTTTTGCAATTTTTTCTGTTTTTTTCATTTTTTCTGAAAGTTCTATTAGAAGTAACAAAAATAAGTAACCCTATGTCTGGGTGAGAGTTACTCATATCTGAGAGCAAACAATGAAATTTCTTGATAATGTGATAGGAGGCTTCACTGCTTTTTGAAACAAAATCTGGATGGAGAGAACTGAGGAGAAAGCTGACTATTTTGTGCCCTTTGAACCAGAGAGCTTCCTGATCTTCATAGGAAAATGTGCATAAATTCTGGTTTGGTTCAAAGTCTTTTTCTGAATGTTCTGCCTTGAAAACTGCTGTGTTCTTCTGTACCTTACTATGTCCCACATATAGAAAAAAATTAGTTTGTTTTTAAGACACACCAAAAGATGATTAAAGGTGTGCAGTTAGCGAAAAATTAAGGCTGTGCCCCAAGGCTGTGTCCGTAACCCTCCTTTTTATTCACCATGTCATTTAGCTTTCTATAGTCCTATATTACCCTGTTTGGAAATTGTATAAACCATTTCAGTTAGAACATTCAGTAATCAATGTTGCTATACTTCAGCACTGTGCCTCTAGGGAAGGCACTGAGTAGGTGTTTTCCTACCATCCTAGCTACTAGTGTTGCTAAAATTTATCATGTTCAACCAAGAGCATGACTGGAATTCAATCACCTTATTTTTTTAAGGATTAGAAAAGTACCAAGTAATATTTCCTGGTGAAATTTATTGAAAGAGCTAGTGAATTAGAAAGGTTCTTATTTTTTATCATTATGGAAACCGGGTTTGGATGTCTTGTGCAGATTTTTTTTAAGTTCTAGAGGGTAAAAAGAAGGGCATTAATGTGTCTGTTCTGACTTCAACTGAAAGCTTGTGTTCTACAAGGAAAACATGACGGTAGCTGAGAGTGGCAGAAATTACCTGTGTATATCACTCAAGCTAGTGTTTTTTTTAATAAAACTTGTGCATATTTACTCTTTGATTGCCACCTGCCAATCACTATTTCTCAATGCAAATGGCTTTGGGACAGCTTCTGATCAGGAAAATAATAAACTGGTGGCACCTTGCTCCAGTGTAAGTGGCATTATGAAATCACTACAGTTTTTTTTCCTAGGGCATATATTTGAATAGTGATGTCCTTGTGTTTCTGTTGGCAGTATGGAATGCTACTGTACCAGAATTATAGAATTCCTCAGCAGCGAAAAGCCATGCTTCCACACTTTTCCACTCCAGTAGTAAGTAATGAACTTTACCTCACTGATGTATGATGTTGGAAAAGATACATTTGCTTTTGCATTTTAAAAGTGGAAAATTTTACGCTAAGAAATGTAAATTCAGCATTGTGTAGCAAATCAATGTAAAGTTCATGTTTTGCATGAGTGCAGTTTCCGTGGTTGGCTCTCCATTATCTTAGGCTTACATGATCCACATGACTGAAAAATCTTGGCTACGTCATGCTCTTTGAGATGTACGGTACAGAGACATCTGGCTGTCTCTGCAGAAGCCAGCTTAGGTCTGGCAAAACTAACACGTAAATTTCCTAAAATATGTTGGGCCAAGAGCTGACTGTTACCTACCTAAAAGGGAAGATCCTATATTTGGATCCCAACTGGCCCGAAAATGACTGGAATATTGTAATAGGGCAAGTGGGCAACTTGAGCAAACAGATTTTATTCAGAGCCTTTGAATTGTCTCCCTCCCCTACGGCCGAAAAAGGAAAACCATCTATTTTTGTGTCTCTGAATCTTTTGAAAGGGGAAAAAAAATAAGATGTATTTTCTGTGCTTTTGAAGGAGGACTTTGGACAGTCTTCTGAAACCAAAACAGTTTGAAATGAAACTCTCAAGCTGGTTTTTTCTTTCCCTGTTTTTTGAAACAAGTGAAAATTCCTTTTCAGAGAAGTGTATCTGAAAACTCACTAGTAGCAATGGATTTTTCGGGGCAAATAGGAAGAGTTATTGAAAATCCTGCTGAAGCACAGAGTGCTGCCTTGGAAGAAGGACATGCTTGGAGGGTAGCTATCTTCTCTTCTTTTCTATTTTTACAATCAGTAAGTGTCTGTTGAGAGCCAAAACACAGAGTGTGCTATGATGTTAGTGCAGTGCTGGTCACAGTATAGCTTAGCTCCGACCTGAAGCAATCACACTGCAAGCATGCAGATCTGAAAGTCAATATCCATCTTTAGCAAAACTGTCACATTCACAACAACCTTCTACCACTGCTTCTCTGTCCCCCTAGTGTCCAGAGGAAAGTTGAGGGGGAAAGCAGACCCACCAGAACTTTACTGCCAGTTTGCAAAACCAGTCTCTGAGGAGGAATATGTCAAATTAAATGCTTCCCCACATGGAAGAGGCTGGGGCTCTGACTAATGGCTTGCTCCCAGTAAGTTTAATTGCAGAATATACAAGAGGCAGGACCTCTTGCAATGAAAACTGATGTAACTTGTTTATAGTGTCTTGTGGACAGACAGCTGCAGTACAAGTTTTCCCACATGCTCGTCTTTTAGGGAAAAGGAGTCATTACTGAAGCATTAGCTGGTGCTTTATGTACGGGAGGGAAATACTGCTTGATTTACTGAGTGCCTGGTGTTTTGCCTGAGCAGAAACATATCAGACTTTTCTTTTTTTCTGTCTTTTTTTTTTTTCCTTTTTTTTTCTTTTACGATACTGAGCTTTCATCATTAACATCTGGCTTGTGTTTTAAGCCAACTGAAATGAGCTGCTGCTTGTAGATTAGCCCCCTTCAAAGTTGCATTTCTTTTTCTCATCCTTGCATTAAATCTGCCCAGCCCCCAGTTTCCTGTAAATTAAATCTGTATTGCATGTGCACTAATTCTCTTCTCCTGAGGCGTTAGTGTGGATTTAACGGTAATTCATTTTCTCTATAGAAACGTAGCACAAGAATGAACATCTTGGGTAGCCAAAGTCCACTCCATCCTTCCACACTGAGTACAGGTAAATTCTGATGGTTTGTAACCATAGTATCAGAGGCCTCTGTGGGTAAAGAAAAGGTACATTTCATACAGAGTGCAGCCATGTAGAACAAATGCCTTGATGTCACGTACAACCTTAACCAGTAGCTTCTGTGTCATTTAACATGTTTACCCATACGGACACTGTAGAAGGAACTTGTTTTCCTTTGATGGCCCACTTAAGCTGTTCTTTAGGACTAGTCTTTTGAAACCCAGATTTTGTAAAAACAGACACTCCATAAATGTTTCCACTTTAAAGAATCCAGCAGTTAATTCGCTGTTTTGGACAGGAAAAGTCTATGAGTGATCTTTTAATCTTTAAAGAGTAGAAATGAGAGTTTTCAAAACAGAATTCATTCCATAATAACTGAAAAATGTAAAATATGCAAGTCCTGAACATTTCTTTGAAATTGTAAGTTTAATAAAACAACAGGAAATTTCATATTTATATCCTAGGCTTCTTGGAGGAAACACAGCTATTCTCTTTTGCTATTCTGTTAACGGAATTTTAAAATACCATTTGAAAAACAAAACAATAAAGATAAAAAGTAGTTGGGGGTAACTCAACTCTTGAAAGCACCGTCAAAAGTGCTTCTCTTTATTTGAGAGTTAGAGAGACTTATTTCTAACTTGTTCGCTCACACATTGTGTTCTAAGAATTGTTAGTCCCAACATTTTCAAGAAGGTCTGAGAAGGCAGTATTATAATTATAATTATATTCTCTTGTTTACCTAATTGTATATCTGCAAATCAGAAAATACATGAGATAATGCCTCTCTACTTCATATATTAAGTAGATGCATTTTTTTATATTTATTCTTTTATTAAGTAGGTTGAACTTTATATTCTGTAAGAGAACTATACCCACTTTTAAAATGTTTAAATAATTAGTATGTGGAATAAATGGTTGCATGTGTAACTGGTTTTAACTGTCCTCTCCCTCTTTTTCCTCTCTCCTCCAGTTATTCATAGGACACAGCACTGGTTTCATGGCAGAATCTCTAGAGAAGAATCTCACAGGATTATTAAGCAGCAAGGGCTTGTAGATGGGTAGGTATTCCTGTTCCTCAGTATTTATGCTCTGAGAGTCTAATCTTTATAGACGAGAGCACAGCTTCTACTGTAATGGTTTACAGGTTTCTGAGCACTTCTGAGTAACCTGATTGCCAAGTAACCCTGTTACAACCTATGCCTGCATTCCAAAAGGTCAGAGTATGTGTTTGTAGGAGTGGGTCCTAACTTTTAATTTGAAAAGTAAAATCTTAGCAATACACTTAAATGTCCTTCTTTTTTTCCAGAAGAGGCAATCAAGTTTTCGTCAATGCTAGAACTTGAAAACAGTTAATTATTGTAATCTGCATTGAGAACATATTTTTCAGGCAAAGCTGTAACTAACCATTTGCCCACAAATTTATAATCAGCCATCCATGCTCTTTTGCCTGAACCAGAGCAGCTAATGGTGCTTGCTCACTATTTATTTCTGTTCTAGAGCGAAGAAATTGAAGTACCTGTTCCAGCACTCTCTAAAATGTCTGTAGTTGAGATTTAAGTGTCTTCTGAGCATCTGTTTTCCTTATTTATATGCAGTTATGGTTACTGAAGGGAAGTTGCTGGAACTGCATTCAGCATTGTTTATTTGTAGGATGGGGAAGGCATGGTTGCCTTTGGTTCACTATCCTCATTGCTCTCAGGGTTAAGGTAGAGACATCCATGTTGGCTTCACAGGAGACAGTGAAATTCAAACCTTTCTTCGTCATTTTCTGATTCAGAATCTTTCTGAAGACTAAAGTACATTAGGGAAGTAAAAATTGCATGTATGTATTCATTAAGCAGTGTTTGCTTATTTTTGGGGGGTCTTGTCTAGGCTAAGGCAATTGGGTTTCAGCTTAGCAGGTCCAACAGAGAAGAAAAGCTGAGAAAGCAAAGGAGCACTGCTGACTTTTTGACTTTATGACTCACACTACATATTGTTATAATCTTGGGCTCATTTTGACTTGCTGCCTTAGGAATCCGGTGGTCCATCCTTCTTGAGGTCTTAATAAATGGGTTCATGTGTTTGAGGCTGTGTTAAATTAGTGCCTGATCAGCTTACTCACTGTGGAAGGTGAAAATTGGTTAGTTTGGCCATAGTAAGGTCCATCAGCAGTGACAAAAGAACCATATTACCTATGTGCTCTGAGATCTAAGGATCATGATTTTCAGGGTAGAAAACTCCTGCCTATGTTTTCCTGCTCTGTGTGTTCTTGAACAAAAGAAGGCAGAAAGTTAACAGTTTCCTGATGGTTCATGGAAGAGGTTCAACAATGTAGACAAGCAACTGATGCTGTTATCTTTGATATGTCTTGAAGTTCTTGTTGAGGATGCATCTATCTTTGTAGTCCCTGTTTGTGTGGTAGCTGGTTGCTTGGCAGAGGTTGAGTAAACAGTTGCAGCATCAATTGTGCACTTCAGAGCTTTGCTTTGTGCCACCAGCTTACAATACCATGCATTATCTGAAACAGCTAGATAAAAAATAATTGAGAGATACCTGCATGAACTGCAGTAACCACAGGGCAGGTAAGGTCTTTCTCCCTCACGTGGATCCTAATTTATAAAGTCCTTTGTCCCTTTTCCACACATCTGGTCTTCCCAGGATTATAAAGGAATGTTCAAATACCATGCATGACTTCTGAGGGTGGCAAGGCATTCCTGTCCCTGACTACTGAACTGACCCTGGTTATGATGGTGCATTTTTGTGGTACTGATATTTCTCAATCAGTTCTGAGGAGCTGGAGTAAATTCTTTTGGGTTCTTAAGACTACAAGCAGTTCTTGCAACTGCACCTTGGAAAAGTGTGTTCCTGGCTTAGTGGTCAGCAATGAAGAGGCCTGCCCCAGTCCTGTGCTCAGCCATCTCACAAATCCACTGATAGTGCTATAAGCCTTGTGCCAAAGGTATCTTCTTGTTTCCTGTGGCATGGAGAGGATCTGCTTCCTTAGCTCATAAATGTCAAGGGGAGGAAACATGGGGTTTCTTATCTAGCTTTTTTCTTCCTCTTCCCAGTACGGATGTTAAATAAAGTCCATGTGGGGTAGGACTTCAGTTTTGTGGGTTGCCTTAAAAGTGACAGCTACATAGTGTATGACGTTGGTAGTTGTACGCCTAAAGTACATTTTTTTCCATAATGCTGAGGGAGAAATACTGTGCGTGTTCTAGAGGAAAAATCAGTGTGTGTTTTTCCCATCTTGATAATGTGGAAGCTACATAACCAGGAAATAATTTTAAGAAAGTATTGAGCTGTTTCTGTGCAACTGCAGCCATTTAACCTACACATAATTTTGCTCACACTGGATTTTTGTGAACTGATGCAAGATACTGTAGGGTGGGAACAGATTCCCATATATTACTTTACCATCTACAGAAATTCAGGTTTTCTCTAGAATTAAATGATAACATTTTCTTCATGAGAGTATGTATCATTAATGGAAAGCTGAGTTAGAGGGAACCTTAAAAAAAGCCTCATAGGTACATTCTTAGGGGAAGAACTATCGTCATGTATCTTGCATCTCCTGTTTCTTCACCTGTTAATGTTGCATAGCCGTGGTCAAATCAATGAAAGCAAATTGCCAATTACAGAGTCACCTCTTAAAGCAACTAAAGAAGAGTTTGGCAGTGGCACAAAATTACTTAGTAGTTCTGATTATTTAAGAACAAATAGATGGGCGTATTCAATTTGTTCTTTAAAATGTTCTCTCCTAGATTATTTCTTCTCCGGGACAGCCAAAGCAATCCAAAGGCATTTGTACTTACGTTATGCCATCATCAAAAAATAAAGCATTTTCAAATCTTGCCGGTAAGTAGGTTATTTTTGATACTGATAACAAAACCCAGAATTTTAAACCATGAAGCTTTTGCCAACTTCTGAGTAGACTCGTCTTATTAATTACTGATGTAACTAACAAGGATGTTTCCATTAGCAAGTATGTAAGCAGATAATCTTTAAAATTGTCAAATGTCTGATTGAAATTATTGATTAACTATGCTGAAAAACTAGTGTAAGTCACTACATCACACAAGTCTGTGAAACGCACAGAACTTTTTCTCTGTGGCTGACAGCAACAACAGCAGCCGTTGTCTCCCATGTCACTTAAACAAACATAGAATAACTTAGGGAAACTTTAAAAAGTTTTTTTCTGGAGGTTATCCATTAATACTGAGCTTCAAATAACGTTACACTGAGATGTTGAAAAACAATTTGATTTTTATCTTGATCAGAAAAAGCATGAAAAATTTAAGATTATGTAGACCTTTTTACTGTTCCAAACCCTCTTCCCTTGTTTAGCCTGACAATTTTACAAACAGCTAACAAATCCTTTTGGGGTACTTTTGTTTTATCTAATGAATGCCAGTGCTGTCTGTACAACTTTCAATTACTCTGACCACAAGCTTTCGCTTTCATAAGCAAAATGTTACAAGTTGGGTTAAGGTATGCTGTTCCTAGCGCTGTGCATGGTTTCACAAAGAACTGCAGGCACTGGGTTGTTTGGGCAACCCAGTGCCAACCAAGTGCCCATCATTTATTTATGTCACACACTGGTGGTAATCTCTTAAGTTTTTCCGTGCTTGTATCTCTTCATGCGCAGCCAAACCTGAAAAGGATGTTTTGTTTTTCTAGTGTGAAGATGATGGACAGATATTTTTCAGTCTGGATGATGGGAACACCAAATTCAGCGATCTAATCCAGCTTGTTGAATTCTATCAACTAAACAAAGGAGTCTTGCCCTGCAAACTCAAACACCACTGCATCCGAGTGGCCTTATGACCTCAAATCTGACTCTCACTGAAGACTGGATTTGATAGAAGAGTAATTGTAAGAGAACGTTGACACTGGGGAATTGGCAGATTTGTAAGTTGGTTAAAAAAAGATAAATATTATGCACCTTGGGACTCTGAAAGGGATGGATTCGACAGGTGCCAACAGACCAAGATTGCTGGTTTGTCTAACACCTAAGAGTGATTGCTGCTGAGTGTCCCAGCATCCCAAAAATGGGGGGAGGGTCTGTAAAACAATGAGTAAATTTAAAACAAAACTGGAAACTATCTTGGCTGGGCCACTTAACAGGAACAAGTGTGAAGAGAAATCTTTGAAAAGAACTCTTGCCCTGGAATAATCTTGACAATTAAGACTAGTGTGTTTACTTTTTGTATTGATCACTTTTTTTGCACTCCTACTTTGTTTCGGATATTGTATGCAGCCTATATTAGGAGCTGATGTGGCTTTTAAAATTCATGCAGGAGTTGGGTATTAATCTGCACCCTAAAATGTATGGAATGCTTCAGCCTAAAAGGATCTAGAAGAAAATCAAGAAGTGTGTGTGTGTGTGTGCGCGCGCGTGTCTCAGTACTTCTCTGGAGACCTGAGGTTCAAAGATCTGCAGATGTCTTTGAAGAAGCAATGAGGATACAATTCTAAAAGAACATACCACCAATATACGTACTCTTAAAACTGTTGACTTGTAGCATTATGGCTGTAGTATGTTGATGGCATATTAGTGGCATCCAGTCATGCAGAGACTGTATTAGATTCTATGCACAAATTTTTATTATTGGAGTGGTGGTTTGTTTTTTACAGCCTTTTGACTGTTTTCCTGAGGAAACTTACTGTTACTAAATAGAGTAGGACTGAATGACTACACTTGTATTTGAAACCACCATTTTTTGTGAGAAGATTCTTCTGCAGGTAGTCTTAGTATGACAAAATAAATAAAAATTTAAAAAACAGTGTTTTTAGCTTTATAGCTCCTTGAATTTTCAGACTGTTTCAAAGAGCTCTTTCGATATAGTAAAGCTACAGTGACACAAAGCTCTCCTGGGGATAGGGCATAAGAAGAACTGTACCCCTTCTGCTTTTTGTAGGGCCATGAAAGTTTACATGGTGAGAAGGAACATGCTGGGAATAGAAACAGATTTGATTGTGAAGTAGCTGCTGGCAATATCATCCATCGAGGTAACTGGTGATCCCTGTGTCATGTGTGCTACTGCACGCCAGTACCTGTGGCAGACAAGCATGAATCTTGCTCTGGTGCTGGTTTGTCATCAGAACTACTTTATTGTTAATGTTTAAATGAATTATTTAATGTTTACACAATAACTCTTTCTGATGATAAATCAGTATTAAAGTCAGACAAGTCCCACCTTGATCCTGAAATTGCAACCAACCATTCCTTCAGCAACTGTTAGAACTGAAGTAAATTCCCAGTGCTTGGTGCCATTAGCCACAGTGAGAAGTATTCCACCCTGGGAACTTGCAGAGTGTAGTGCAGTATGGAGCATTCGTAAAATGGTAAATTATTTACACAGGCTAGTTAATCCTTAATATTTGCCACTGGGTTTGAAATCCTAGCCATCTGAAAGGGTAAAGAAGGAAAACCAATCCTACACTTTAGGTCTTCATGTAGTGTTAAGAATAGCTTAAGACAAACCATAACCTGCCTGAGTCGTCCATATCAGCTTAAACTATGTCAATGGTATAGAAACACTGTATTTTAGTTTACAGAACACATTTAGTATTTTTTTTTTCCATTTAATGTCTAGATACTAAAAATGAAGAATTGATTTTGTTTTTAGTAGAAGCCTTTTTTGTTTTGTTTTGTTTTGCTTTTTTTAATTGTACATAGTGAAATGAGTGTTCCTGCTTTCTAGACAATGTATTTTAAAACCTTGAAATTAAGCTAACTTAAGTCTGACTTCACTTTGCATGCTTCTATTTGGCCCCTATTAGGAGAAAAAAGATACTTGTATTGACTACATTACCAGTTTAATAAGACCATTTATGCTGTAGTTTTAAGTTTTTCTGTTTACATAGCTTAGTGACAACCATGCATTTTTCCCAGTAGGCGGATAGTATTTGCAGTGTTTCATATTTATAAAAAAAAAACCTTGCATCTTATTTAAATTGAGAATAAAAGTTTGACTATGAACCATGATTTTTGTATGTAGATGGTTGACTTAGTATTTTGTACTCTTCCCAGCTAAAGTGAGCTGTTTTGAGAAAGTGACCACCTTCAAAGTGGCAACAATCTTACTTAAGCAGATCACTGCTTTGTCTTCTTTCTGCTGGAAAACAGTCAATACCACCTTAGTTTTCCAACAGATTCAGCTGGCTGCCAGCTCAGAATACCAAGGACTGAAGGACATTTGACTCTTATTTTTGTATTTAAATGACATGAATGTAAAGGGGATGCTCAGGGTTGTTTTGGAGCCTGTTGAATTTTTATCTTTTTGCCTGTGATTTTATTTTCTAAATAAATACTTCATGTAGCAATCTTGAATATGTTGAGAAGGAAAATGCCAAACCATTTTGGTAATGAGGTTACTAGTTAAGTTATGTTACGATAGGTGTTAAAGTACAAAAAACTTTTTATTTGTTAATTAATCTTGAAGAAACACGTGCCTCAGTTTAGATGTTTTGTCTTATCTTTTCTGCACTAAATACCTGACAGTTTGACCAATCAATGCACCTTTCCAGTGGCAAGACTTGCTTATCGTAAATTATATTGTCACAATGCAAGATTTAGTGACTGTAAAATGGAATAAAGTTTAAAGTTTCAGGGAATGCAAAAGGTATTAACTTAAGAGACAAAACCTTTATTCAATATGCTTTGCTTCATACTGTAAATAGCTTTTTGGCTTGTGAACCTAATTGTAATCTTTCAGGTATTTTTGTACAAATAAGGGACTGATATTCTGTTTCTTGTAATTAGAAATAAACGTTAATACAATGCTATTCATTTTATATTGGAATGAATGTCGTCTTTTGGATGTATCAGTACACTGTGTATCTCTTGCCTTAATTCAGGTTAATTGGGTGGGACACGTTAAACAGCTTTTAAGAAGTGTGAAGAGGAAAACACAATCCCCAAGATACCTTTATCCTGGCTGTTCTGTCTTAAGATTCCTATTAGGATAGACTGCATTTTATTTAGAAAATAACTTGTTCACCCCTTTTGTTTGGGGAAAATTACTGGGGATATTCTGCTATGAAATTTGCAGTATTCATTTGGGAAGGCTACTAGAACCATATCAGACCAACATACCATGACCTTCTTTCAGGTCATAAAGTTATAACTCACTGAAAATGCACACTCTGCATAAAACACTTCATTGACGTGATAGCTGTTGGATCAGAAAACATTTCAGTAGTACTTCCAGAAAGCAATTATTTATCCCTGTAATCCTTGTATTCAAGTGGTCTATCAGCATTTGGGTGGAAAAGCACCATCTGCACAAAATACGACTTTAAAGTAAAGGGGGGTGGAGGGGGTGGGGTGGACGCATTGTTGGTTCTTCTGGCAGATAGAAAAATAGAATGATGGGAATATTTCTCTTTAATTTTTTTGGATACAATCTTTTCCTATTTCCACCTTGCTTATCCATAGAAGCCATCAAATGCATTCCACTTCAAAACTCTGTTACACTTCGGCTTCTGCATGCTACATCTCCGTGTGACGTCTCCATACTGCACTACAGCATGAGTTAATTGATATGTTAGCATGATCAAATTCATTCAACAGCACATCGAGGCAGATTGTGCCTTTAGATTTTGATATTCCTATGGACATGCATAATAAAGTGCTTAGAATTCCCTATCCTGCATGCAGTAACTTCTTTTCTCTGAGTTAACAAAGGGGACTGCTTGCTTACAAAAGGTTTGAGGATGCCTATTTCCTGCTTGGCTAGAGGAGGCCATGCTAACATTGAAACTGCCTCCCTCTATAATCATTAAAATTCAAGGACAATAATTCTACACAAACCTGTAAAAAACCAACCAACCAACCAAACAAATAAAAACCCCAAACAATAAATATCAACACCAAACCCCTACCTTTATTGTATATATTGCATTTGGAACAATCAAGATGGCATTCAAAGAAAGCAACATGGTAAGAAGCCTCAGTAAGCCTCCCCAGTGGCAGGGCAGTGCTGTCTACATGTTTGCCCACCTCTGTGGCAGATGCAAAATACCTATGAAATCTGGCCCTTGGCATAGCAGTGGCTACTTGGGCTATCAGAACATCAGTCTGGGCCAGAAGTGGGTCTGTGGTACAGGTTTTAATTACTTGCCTGATGGGTTTGTGCTTCTTTTACATTAGTTGCAGAACAACAGACAGGATCAGACATCTGATCCCACATAAAGCATTCTGGCATGAAGTTCACCTGGCAAAACAGCTTAAATGCATTTGGACCTATAAGTAAATTCCTATCAGACTCATGTTTTACAGCATGTGGCTGGAGGACTTTCATCCTGATACAAAGAACACTTAAATTAGGATGAATTCAACACTAAATTGTTGCTTCAGTCCGTATCTGCAAAACCAGATGAGAAAAGCATCACCAGATGAGCCATTTCCCTTCAAGTTGAACTTTAGATGACTTTTGGTCTTTGTTATTTTGGTCTTGTTATTTGGTCTTTGCTAATTTAGTAATGCTTTAATCTGGTTTGTCAATGTCCAGTCTGTAGATTGCTTTGTAACAACGTCAGCAGATGGACAAAAGATCTTCCTCTGGAATATCCATGTTGCCTTGATTTGGGTTGCTTCTGCATCCTAAATCGTATGTCTTCCTTCCTTAACTTGAAGCACAATTTAATTAGTATTTGAAAACCCAACATAACCACAACTATGTCCAAGAGCTATATGATTTTCATTAGATACTGCAATTAATCATATCTGAGACTTGGAAATGAATTAGTTTGTGTGACACTCACTTTGCAAACCCTTAGCCCAAAGACAATTCTGCTCTAATTGCTTGTCATTTTGCACACATACCAGCAGATGTTTTAGCAAGAAACTAGGTTCACACAAGACACTAAGCTGTGATTAACAAGATCTTACAACACTTATAGTTGCCCAGGTTTGTATGCTTTGCTATAATCAGTGTTTTCCATTCCTTGGCTGCAAGACTCTGGTACCAGAACTGGGGAATAGGAAGGTGAAATTACAAACAGCTTCTGGCCCTGAGCCAAAATACAACCTGGGTTTATGGGCCCTGAAGCTCAGCTCAGCTGTGTTCAGAGGTACAAGTCCTTAGAGCTCAGAAGAGAAACAGAAAGGGGAGTGGAAGGGAGAAAAAAATTACTCTTGGGCAGTATTGTCCAAGGAATGGTTTGGGTGTGACTAGGAGCACAGTGCTGTGATGCCCTGAGTGCTACTCACCACTCCCTAAGAGGCAGTTTCCCCTCCTCTTCCCTCAAACTTGTGAAGACACTTCTCCATAAACACTTTCATTTTATTTGCCTTTTGAAACACATTCTCCAGAGATGTGAGGACTGGCATCTCAGGTTACGAAGGAGAGAAACAGCAGTGGAATTGGTGTTCTCTACAACCTGCCCATTTCCAAAACAGCCTGTCCAACTGCCATTAGACGAAAAGGAAGGTGAAAGTATGGTAGTATGGTTCTGCCAAAAACAATGATGGTTAAAGCAACTGGCTAAGCACAGCCCTGAATACAATACATACATATATCATCGTACATTACCATCGCTCCACAAAGAATCCTAGCTACATCCTATTAAAAAAAAAAATTATTAACATCTTTTCATTATTTGATTTCCTCCATAATACTTCTCTTTGCTGCTGAATTTGTACATGGTAATAATGTGCTCTGGGTGACTCTTGCCAAGTCCTAGTTTTCAGGCTGCTCTCAGAATCAAAAACAAATACAAAAACAAATACAGAAACGAGGCAAGCTGTGACAATTATTCCTGAAAAATAACTCCACGATACATCTAGTCATGGAAGAATGTAAATTGGTAATCACAGAGTTGGTGGATAGAATACTTATTTTGCGTTTTTTCACTAGACAGTAAGGTTTGTGAAAACAGCTGTCTAAACATGGGTGATAGTCATTGAAAGCTCACAAAAGTTTGCCTCAAAATACTTAAAATCAATTGCCAGAACAAGCATTTGACCTGCTCTAGGAAACAGAGTGCTTCAGAGAAGAGCATGTACCTAGGAAGGAATAGCATCCTCTCCTTAAAAGTATATGAGAGCAGGAACTCCTATGACAGCAGAAAATAGGATGCAATAGAAACGGAAGAGCAAACATGAGGGTCAATCAAATACATATTAAAACAGTTCAGTGAGGTAGGATAATAGATTTATAGATAAACATGGGCAGCTAAACAGAACACAAAACAATTATGAGATTTTTCGAAGCATAAGTCACCTGAAGTATCCAGAGGACCAGTTCAGGAAAACCAGAAATATTTCTTCATAAACTGCTCATATTATCTCTTGCATTGTCCACCACAAAATGTAGCACGTGGCCAAAGTTCACATGGGTTCACAAAGGGCTTCTATCACATCATGATAGAGAAAACTCAGCTGATGGATGATAACTACGAAAATACCATCTTTTTCTCTGAAAGTCCATTGGTCACATGTCACAAAGTGCCAGGAGCAGTTTCCAGGGTAAAAATCATTACTTGACAGCACATATATAATAAGTACATCTTCCCTACATGTCCACTGCTAAGACAAGGGCTAGAGATACTTTTCATCCAGTAATGTGCCCACATGAAGGCTGGCTCATACAGAAGCAACTGAAGGTAGCACTTCAGAGCTGAGGAACGACCAAGAAAACTTGCTCTACAGTCAGCTGGAGGCTTCCTTTGACGGAATGAAGGCTGTCCTTAGCCAAACAGCCATGTAAGTATTGAATTTGCTTCCTACCACCCCACCCCAGGAAATGATGCCTCCATGGTCTGCAACAGCTGTCCTGTCCTCGTTTGCCTTCCCCCGCTCCAGCCTGCCACTGGGAGGGTTTGCTGCGGGTGTAGGGGCTGCCACAGCAGAGGTGAGTCCATCACGCCTCTGAAGTTGTTTAAGAGTAGTGTCTGGCTTCATTCAGCCTCCAAACTGGGTCCTAAATGACAGGGACTAAGCCGAGCTTTTGAGGTGTCCTCTAAAATGAGCTCTAAACAAAGAATAGGTGCTACTCCCTCTCAAGTCAGAAATGGGTATCCTAAAAGTTGCATATAAATGGGTGTCTCTGGGCAGTTTTGTTCAGCGGTGCACAGGGACATGTGATGGGTTCTCCTGGGTGAAACGCAGCTTTTCCTTACACCATTGACATCTGAGGAACAGAAAGGGGCATGCATCTGCTGAAGGCAGGTGTATTTTCTCACTGAAAGTTATGGTGCAGCCAGAGGGAGAGCGCTGTGCTGGAAGGGCAGGCCAGGTGTGGGGGGCACATGGGGAACTGTCGAGGCTCTGCCCAGCCACCCACTGCTGCTCAGGCAGGGAGAGAATGAGAAGAGCAAATCATAGAACTTTTAGGGTTGGAAGGGATCTCTGGAGATCATCCAGTCCAACCCCCCTGCCATGGCACAGTCACCTCGATCAGGTCACCCAGCAAGGTGCCCAGTTGGGCTGTGAATATCTCCAGACAGGGAGGCTCCATGACCTCGCTTTCCACCCTCAATGGAAAGAAGTTCTTCTTCATGTTGAGGTGGAACTTATGTTTTAATTTATGGCCATTGCTCCTCATCCTGTCTCTGGGCACCACTGAAAAGTCTGGCACCATACTCTTGACACCTCCCTCTGAGTCATGTATATGCATTGATGAGAGCAGATGCTGGTGCCCAGCCTGGTTCCATCCCGCCCTGGAGAATCCTGCTGCCGGATGATCTCCCAGCAGCAGCCGCCAGAATGCGGCGGGGCTCCGTGAGGGGCTCGCCCGGCGGGGCTCCGTGAGGGGCTCGCCCGGCCGGCCCGAGGCAGCTGCTGCCGCCCTGCGAGGGGCCGGGAGGGACCGGGGACCGCCTCTAACAAACAGGCGCTGGTGACAATGGAACCCCATTTTGCCGATTTCCAGTCTCCGGTTCTGACAAGTCTAAATCCCGGAGCAAGGCGCATCAGCGCGGGCCAGCTGCCGTACAGGCGGGCTGTGCCCGGTCCCGCAGCTGGGACAGGCGGGCTGGCGAGGCCGGAGGGCCGCGGGCACGGCCGGCTCCCGTTCCGTGCCCCGGGCCGGCGGCAGGCGCGGCGCACCGGCCTGCCCGACCCATGCGGCTGCGGAATTTCCTTTGGCTGGGGCTCCTTTGTTTTGTGGCGGCACCCTGGGCCTCGTCTCCTGTGAAACTGCGGGAAAGCAGCTCTAAGCTCAAGCGGGGTGCCCCTGGCAGGGTGCCTGGAGCAAATGGCAGCGCTGGCACACGGCTGGCAGCGGCGCTCGCCCGGGCCCCGCCAAGGGGAGCGTGTCCCGGTTTGTGGACCTGAGTGAGGGTTTTCTCCACCCCGGCAGGCGGGAGCCGCCGGCAGCCCCTGCCCCGGCAGCTCTGGCTCGGGGGTTTCCCAAATTGTCCCACTCGCTTCCTCGTGTGAGCCGCCAGACACGGCCGTGGCGTGGATATCCTCGTCGGCTCAGCCCCGGCAGAGGTAGGATCTGCCGGGACTGCTGGCTCGCTCCATCCCACGTCTCGTTGGATTTTTCACTTAAGGCTCCGTGAATAAGTGAGAAATCGCACGTCCCTCCCGCCCCAGTGGCTGCGAATTGCGGCTGAATGAGCCCACAGGTTTCCTGGTTTCCTCGCGTTGAGAAAGAGCCACCGATAAAGCTGACATAGGGCCACGGCTGGTTAATGGTTAACGAGGGAGTGCAGGGCGAGCGCAATATCCAGTACCCGATAGTTGGTGGAAAAGCCTTAGAAATTTCTTGATATTAAAATTCCGTAGCCACTTCTAGTGACCTCTTCTTCACAGGGAGACTGTGAGCTACAGGGAACTGTAGGGAACTAAAATACCTGTTTCCAAGATACCTGAAAAAGGAGTGAAGTCCCCGAAAAGGTAAGGATTAATTCGGTAATGTCTGAAAGTAAATTTACCTCTGCACTTTCACCAAATAATCTGATCCAATAAATCCATATAATTTGTTAGGTATTAAGCTAGTCATTGTTTAGAACTGCAGCATAAGAAGCCAAGTGTAAATATTTTAATTGACATGTGCTTAAGCCAGTTTTGGTGAAATAGTCAAGAGTTCATGGAGTATTTTGAAATCAGGACTTCGCAATTCACTACATTTTTAAGAGAATCGTTAAACTTCTTAACTACTTCTAAAAGTGGACTTGAGGGCACTGCTGCTAAAGGGAAGCAGTCTGGAGGGATGGCAGTACCTCTAAATGATGGTGTACTGTGAAGTCTTGGAGCTGGGTCTCAGCTGACAAGGTGATTTTGTTAATCTTTTCAAATTTGGTCAGAAAAAAGTTCTAATTTGTTTGAAAATTTTGTGTTCCTAGTCCTTGAGCTTGGTTTCATTGTAGAAGTGTCACATGAGGTGTATCCTCTTGTAGAGATCCTGTTTATGGCACAGGGGCTCGGGTGATCCTTGTATGTTGACACTACAATTTTATGTGGGACTGAATGTGAAACAGCAAAAATTATTACAGTGCTGCTGGGATTCAAAGAGCAAGAAGATGCTGAAATTGGAAAAGGAAAGGTGAAATAAAATGACAATCACCATTTACATTACAGAAATTTACTGTTCATGTCAATGGTAAATAAAAGGGGAAAAAAGATACTCTAATGAAAGCTCAATGAAAAACAGGTTTGCAGTATAACTGTGATACAGGCTAAAAGGTTTCCTTGGGTGAGTGACACCTCAAGGAAGAGCATCCTGGAATTCTGATGTTCAAAGTGTGCATCCCCCACCAGCAACACAAAGTGAGGAAACTGGAATTTCTTGCTAAAATTGCTAAAGGTTGTTTAAAGTTGTAAGAGAGTTTCTTTGAATGGGCAGTTGATATACATCCATGGGAAGTTTGTGTTGCTTTAGTGTATATTTCTTACTCTGTTCCTTCCATTATGCTGTGTCCAGTTCTGGGCCCCTCAGTTCAGGAAGGAGGTTGAGATGCTTGAACACCTCCAGAGGAGGGCAACAAGGTTGGCGAGGGGCTTGGAACACAAGCCCTATGAGGCACGACTGAGGGAGCTGGGGTTGTTTAGCCTGGAGAAAAGGAGGCTCAGGGGAGACCTTTCCACTCTCTACAACCCCCTGAAAGGAGGCTGTAGCCAGGTGGGAGTTGGTCTCTTCTCCCAGGCAAGCACTGACAGAACAAGAGGACACTGTCTTAAGCTGCACCAGGGGAAGTTTAGGTTAGACATAAGGAAAAAGTTCTTCACCAGAAGAGTGATTGGGCACAGGAATCATCTGTCCAGGGAGGTGGTGGAGTCACTGTCCCTGGACATGTTTAAAAAAAGACTGTGTGGCACTCAGTGCCATGGTTTAGTGGATGAGGCAGTGTTAGGTCATGAGTGGGACTTGATGGTCTCAAAGGTCTTTTCCAACTTAGTTCATTCTGTGATTCTGTGAAGAGCTGTTCACATCATTCTTCTAAGGCACAAAAAATGGTATATTTTTCAATCACAGATAATATATTGTGTAATCAGAAAAATACATGGCCAACACTATTTTGTCATTGGTAAGTGAAAAAATTAATCCAACCTATGCAGCAAACTCAATTTACTTCCAGCGTATCCTAAACACAATCCTGTTATTCATCTCAACCAAGTCTGTTGCCTCTGCGTGTCTACAATCCTCCAGTGTTCCTCTGATGAATGTCTCCCCATTTAGCCAGTTAGTCTTGATTACATTTTTTTTCTCCTAGAAATGGAATCTTTCCATTAGAAAATGTTTGGAATGAAACGACTATTTCATTGCACATTTTTCACCTTCTTTCTTGAACCTTTGCGGATCGTATCTCTATCTATTTAAAACCAAATGAATAAACAGGAGAAGAAATATTATGATAAATAGTCATTACTTAGAAGGTAAATTGGGATTTTAGTGTTAGGCTTTGTCAGAGAGCTGGCAAGAGCCCTGTATGCTTTAAAGGTTGCTCTTAGAGTTTATGATTGAATAATACTATATCATTCCCCCTTCTCCTCCCCCCACCCCCCAACTTGTTTTTGAAAGGAACATTTGGTTTGAAAATTCAGGGAAAGTTTGCTAAGCTTTGTGAAGGTGTAAATAGAAATTAGTTTTATCTTTCCTGGTTGTATGTTTTCAGAGGAATTGGATGGTTTACATGGAGTCAAATGTAGTTTAATGTTATTATTCCTGTATCATGTCAGACATTATGACTTTATTCCTGAGTTTAGTTTTTAGAGCTTCAAAGGCAGACAGAGAGATACTGTCCCTAAGAAGTTGATGACTGATGTGAGGATTAATGGCAGCACAAGATTTTTTTTTCATTGATTCTCCCTCAGTGAAGTGCAGTGCTGTGAGTCTCAGTGTAGGAACATGGGATGACTTGAAGGCGAAGATGTGACTCCAGTACTGTGTCACCTATCGTACAGCCTCTATAAAGGACCTATCTCCCCATCTGTTAGGTGCAGCCTGTATTTGCAAGACTGGATATGAAGCAGAGCAGTTAGGAATGTTTTGAACAAAGGTAAGGTGGAAAGGTTTCAGTCACTGAAAGGAGTATAAGGAGAGAGGACATGGAACTCGTCTGATCTTAGTGCTGGAGGCAATTGAAGTCATAGTAGCAGCAACTGTGCTTTCCAGTAGAAGCTGGAATATGTATAACCCTAAGTCAGGGTTATTATTAGCATTTCAGAGTTTCAAGCCAGTCATGCCAAACTTGGGTTTGTGACATTCCTTATGTTTCTGAATTTTTTTTTTTTTTTTATATACCAAGTACCATCTACTGTCTGATTGCTAGGGCAACGTCAAGCACTGGTGTCAGCAATACTGTCATATAATTTGGAGTTCACTTTAAAAAAGGAAGGGAATAATCTCTTCCTGCTCGGTAGACAGGATGTAAGTAACAGACTAAAATTGGTGGAAAAAGAGGTCCTAGAAAAAAAATGCACTGGAATGTATTGTTTAGGAAGGCTGTAAATTCAGATTCAGACTAATGCTGCTGCTAAGTCGGTTATAACACCTCTCTATGTTTTGACCTCAGTTGCACTCAGCTATGCTGTTGACAAACTGTTTCATTTAAAAGAATAAACCTCACAGTTTTTAGATTTCCTTTTCTGTGACAGTGCAGGTACAGTTAACATGGCATGACAAGAGGGAAGCATCATTACTGTGACTACTTAGTCATGCAAAAAAGCGAGATGGGAAATTACAGATATACTACATATGGTGCTTTCTGCTTTTAAAAACCATCTGAGTTCAGAAAAGTAGAAAGGATCCAGCTAATCGTAGAACCAGCTCTATGAATTTCAAGGCAAATACACGTTTCCAGACACATGGGACAAGCTGAAGACTGCTGAAATGCCAGCACACTGGGAGAATGGCTGGCAGACACCTTTTCATCTCGGACAATACCCTAAAGGAAATGGCCTTTCACTGTGGCAGATATTGTCCCTTTCTGTGCTGCTCCTTTAAAGGGAGGGAGAGAGAATGAATGCAAAGGATTTCAGAGGAGGTGTCGTTTCTTTTACGGCATCCTGTGGGTGCATTATCTTGCAGAGACCTCTTTCTTTGTCTCTCACTCTGATTAGCACATGTCTTTGTGCAGTTTTAAAATGCTTGGACAGTTTTCCCTGAAGAAATACATGTGCCTTCCAGCAGTTTTAAATTGCTCTTGGTATGTTTGATATCCTTATACATGTGCAAACCCATCAGAATCTTGCTGAGTTCTTGACTGTAGTTCTTCCTGTGGTAATTATATTTTCTGCAGTTTTAACCACACATGATGTGAAAAAGTGTTTCCTTCTGTCTGTTTTTAATGTGCTGTCTTTAATTTCCCAGAGTAGTCCCTCTTGGGCTTTTAGAATTTGAAAAAGAGAAAGAAGTTCTTTGTCTTCTCCCTGTATTCTTTTGTTCACTTATCCTTTCCTTGGTTTCCCTCATGTTGTTCAGTTTTCAAAGCTAACCAGGCCCACTCATTTGAATCTTCCCTAGAGGACAGCATAAGTGCCTTTGAACAGAAATCTTCTCTTGCACTTCAGGAGGGCACTGAAGTCTTTTTGAAAGTGAAAATATGAGAGAATATTGAATATTCCAGAAATGTCCCAACAATTGATCAAAAGTCACTAGAATATTTTTCCTATAATTCTCAGTCTTGTTCTTAGTGGATCCAAACTTCTTGCTATTCTTGACCATGCTGCTATTAAACAGAGGTTTTCATCCAACAGTGCCACCAATATTGGTTAAACTAAGTTTGACCCTTAAGACTTCTTAACCCTCTCTGTATCCTGTGTTACTTCAGATTATTTGTACTGAGCTTCCTGCAACTCTGTACTGACCATTCAAGATGTGACATTCCTAGCTCTCCTCCCCAGTTCCCGTGGCTGCATGTTTAATAGGAAAAAAGAAGAGGGGGGAGGGGGAAGATGGGATGGTGGAATGATACCCTTTCATTGCAAGACTTTGTATCTCACAAATATAAAAGCTGCCAGGTATTGCGGCTTTCATATATTTTAAGCAGCTGAAGTAGAGGATTCTGAGACTTCCTTGGCAGGAACTATGGTTAAGATGGGACATAGAAAAAACGGACCAGGAGGAATACTTGTTGCAGTGGTGGGTAGTGACAGGTCTGAGATGGAAGATGATGAGTAAGCCTGTACTCTAATAAAAGATAAACTAACATCTAAGAGAATTTGTGGGAGAGAGAGGAATGTTGTCTGTATCTCTCTTACGAGGACAGGCTGAGGGAGCTGGGCCTGTTCAGTCTTGAGAAGAGACAAGTGAGAGGGGGCCTCATTAATGTGTATAGATATCTGAAAGGAGGGTGTCAAGAGGGTGCATCCATGTTCTTTTCAGTGCTGCCCAGCAACAGGACAAGAGGCAACAAGCAGAAACTGATGTACAGGAAGTTCCATGTGAATGTGAAAAAGAACTTCTTCACTGTACAGGTGACCAAGCACTGGAACAGGTTTCCCAGAGAGGTTGTGGAGTCTCCCCCGCCGGAGATACTCAAGAACCATCTGGACACAATCCTGTGCCATGTGCTGTGGGATGACCTTGCTTGAGCAGGGAGGCTGGACCAGATGACCACTGTGGTCCCTTCAACCCGACCCATTTGATGATTCTGTGGTCTGTTGCCCATGGTTACTGACACGTACTGAAGATGTTCCATAAGATGATAATTATTTGCTGCACAAGTATAAAAGACCGGCTTATTTTACAGATTTTGCATTGCAAGTGGAAACACCCAGGGTAAAAAAGAATTAATTCTTGGAAAGAAATTACGGCTAGAGAATATCTTTTTGAAACATCTCTCGTGAAAAGTAGAAACTATGAAGGTGTTACAGATATTCTCATATTAAACAGTAAAAGTTTAATAATTAAAAGCAATTTAGTGATGATCTTAATCTATGAGGAAAATGCCTTCATATCAATAAGCTTCCGAAATAATGTGTAAATAAAATTTAATATCACAATGTAAAATCAGAGGAAATACTTGATTTTGATAGCTTGAAAACCTCTGCATGACTGCTTAACACTATTACTATTAAGGACTAATGATAAACTGGTGTATGAAGTCAAACTTCATAGCAAATATAGATACAGAACTATAATTGCCCAGAAATAGAAGTCCTGAGACCAAATACATTTTTTCATATTCATTCACCTTAATTAACCAATTCAATTGATTCATTCAAAGTAACCTATTAAGTGATAGAGAGCATTTGTGAAGCTCTGTAACCAATAACAGCATAAGCCTGGCTTTGAGGAATGTGCCCACTCAAACAGAAAGCATTTTGCACCCCAGCTAGAGCGCCAGTGCAGGCGTCCCCAGGCAGTCACCAGCCAGCAGCAGGGCCCTGGCCTGAGCCAGCTGGAAAAACCAGCAACCTGTGACTGGATGCACACATTATGCTTACTGCCGTGGTTTTCCTTTTTTTAATGCTTTTTTAGCATTTTAATCCTTTTTATTATGGCATAATCTTCTGTTTATCCACTATTCTTTTCCCTCCGAGGAAATTTATATTTAATGTTGGCATCTCTCCCTAGAATCCTTCTTCTTATCATCATAGTAGAATTTATTTAATTATTTAGGCATACATTCCTTGTTTGTTGAGGCTAATGACATACAGCCTTTACTCAGGTGGGTATGTAAGTACATGCTTATAGATGTTAAGCTTCTCTTACGAGATCTTTTCAGACTCTCAGAAGTCCTTTATTTGCTGGTTGCTAACATGACAGGTGCCTCACGCGCTCTCTCTCCTGTGTGCTGTTGCCTTGCACATGCCAGGATTTTTTTCTTGGCACAGCTCACGGAGGCAACGACTTGTCTCCTCGTGTGCCTGCCCTGCCAGCTTTTAAACGGGCCCATATTGTGCCATTCTCTTTGGGTATCTGGAGACCAGGTACAAACATGTTGATTCCTGAGCAAGTATTGCGGGACCACATCCTGAGTCCTGCCACACCTGCCAGGATAAGGGCCTATTTTTGTGCTGGGCTGCTGAAAATGACATTTGTTATAATGAAAAGTTTAAGTTCAAAAAGAAAAACCCAGAGCCTTGAAAATGTGTTTGGTGCTAATGAAAGATAAGGCACAAAAAATAGAATGCATTATTATGATTGTATGTAAGTGTGAGGATTCTCTGTAGCTGCCTCAGCAGCTCCGCTAGTTATAAGGCTGATCTCAAGAATATCTGCCCACGGCACACAACTGTTGTGTGAATTCATGCCCTGGGTTGTTCTTACGCCTACCTCTGCCTCCTCCTTTTCAAGGTTATTGATACATATTTCTATTGTACATCCTAATGAGTATGTTCCTGCCTTTGGGTGATTTCCATTCTAGGTCTATCCAAAAATCTGAGATGCAAACTTATTTTTTGTCTGTTTAATTTTCCTTTTTCTAAAAAAAAGAAAAAAAAAGATTTTTTTACCATTGCAGTAATTTGTAACCATGTTGACTGCTGTTCTCTTCAGCCCAGTAATTACTTAATTGTGTACTAGTCCTTAAATGACTTTAAGATTGAGTGGTGAACTACTCATTTGCTACTACTGTGGCTTTCTCACATGTTTCCTTTCAAGGTTAAAAAGAAAATAAGACAAAAAGTGTCAGTCTTCTTTGCCACAGCTTTTGCTTTTTTCTGAAGGTTCCTTTGGACAGTGTTTTTTTTTAATTTTTCAAGAGCAGATTTCTCATTCTTTTGAATATATATTTCTTAAAAATACATTGTGCCCTTTTGGAGCAACAATTTTTGATGTAATACGTCTTTATGAATAGTCATTTTAAAGGCACAAATTTGGGGAAAAATTTCATAGCTGGCAGAAGGAGTAAGATATTAAAAGTGGTATAGGGAAGCCAGTATTATTAATCTTACAAAATAAAAAATGCTATTGCAGATCAGTAAGTACGATATGTTAGTGCCTTCATTCTCACCTGTTCTTATTTATCCTGCTCCTGATAATGGCTGTTAATAAAACACTTTTTGGTTACCATTTTATTATTTAGAAAATCATCCCTAGGTTGAATGTTTCATTGGTTTTGGACTTAAAATTATCTTGATGTTCTGCAGGTTCTTTGGTGGAGAATAGGCTTGTTTGTGCTGCTTTACTAGGAGAGACATATTGATACATCTTTAATTTATCTTGCTTGTTTTGAAGATCAATTTCCATCACAAGAACAAGGCTATGGAGGCTATTTGCTGCAAATGGCTTTTGAGTATTTGTTTTTAGTGTATGTATGTTTGGTACATAAATTGCAAGACGAAGTTATGTAAGGAAAGGTGTTTGCTATTCTGAAGCTTTGAATGTTATTACATCATGTTGCTACAACATAATTACAATACAAAGATTATCACATCTAGTACAGCTGACCTTGCTGCCAGGTTCTGATTTGTCATCTTTTTGTGGTTTCTACTGCTCAGCACAACTCCATGTTAGAATTGAATCCAGTACTTGTTTTCAGGAGAGGATTAGGGTTTTTTTGAGAAAATACAGTTCCTACAGACAACTGGTAGTTACTTTAGCAACAGAAGCCTCTGGTAAGTAGTGGCAGTGTTTTGGAATTGCTAAGATGATGAATCAAAATTTATTGTATCCAAAGCAGGCTAAAGCATTCTTTTGCTCAAGAAAAGTACCTGTTAAAGGAAACTGGAAGGAAAACAGAACAAACATAGGCAGAAGCACCATTCATTTATTGGAAAAACAGCAGGAAGGTTATCTTTTCAACCAAATAGGAAATGTTATGAATGTCAATGGCTTATTCAGTAGATGTGTTTTACCGGACAAACATAAAGAGAAATACGAAGTAGGTAGTGCTAGATGATGGGGTGTAACTGAGCTGCAAGTACAGGAAGTTGTGTCCCCTGCTGTAATTTGTACCTCATTCCCTTCTTCACTTCACAGTGCCTCTACACTCTCATTTCGACCCCGGGCACAATATTCGGCCCATTTTTCACGGAAGAAAAAATTTTACTTTAGATGCCTGATGAAGATGTGAACAGCTTCACTGTAAGAAAACCCACAGCTCCACCTATCTCTGTTTCAAATTCAACAGGCAGAACCATAGGAAATGTTTTGAGTCTTAACACAGGTTCTGGATCCCTTATTCCCCAATCTTCTTCCCCGTGCTAGTTGAGGATGCTTCTGGTCACCTTGTCATCACACTTTTACAGCTTGTCTTCCTGGATAGCAGCAGTAGCAGCCAGCAGAGCTGAAAGCTGCAGAGCTGAAGAGAACTGTATTGTCTTGAGCATCCAGAAATACTGCCAGGCTTTTTGTGACAGCTTGCTATTCTAGGATTGGTAGAAACCAACTCTTCTTTGTAAGTATCCATTGAAAATAGTGTAACACTATTTTTCTTGGGTTTTTTTTTCAGTGAATGGGAAGTAAGGAGATCATGTAATTAATTCATCCTTTGTTTAACATTGCTTTGAGTTATTTCCTTTATCTTAGCAGTGTTGCAGGATTGGAATGTGCTTGATATGCATTGTACTCACAGCTGAACAATCTTGAGTTAGGCTTTATTTTTTTTGTATAGTAAATTAATTTTCACAATTATTTTTCTTGAAGACTGCAGTCACATAAAATGTAGACTACTGACCTGGGTTGTATAAGATTATTATTGTGTAAGATAAAGCAAATAAATAATAATAGTTTTGATGAAAGATTAGTGTGATTTTACATGCTGAACATACATATTAAGAAAGAAAATTAGCAACCAATTTAAAATATTAACTGCTTTTAAATCATTCACAAGTAAGAGAATGTAGATACATTGCAGTTTTCTTACTTTTCGCTTTAATGGGCAACAGTAATAGGTTTAGAATGGTATGTTGTTGAAAGAGAGAAACTGAAAATATCCTGTAGAATTCAGCAGAAGCTATGGGCAGGTAAGTTACTGTGCTTCATTGTATTTTGCAATGTATGTAACATAAAATGTGGTAGTGATTCTCCTTCCCTAAGCATACTCTCACACCATTCTGTGGTCTCTGAGCACAGAAAAACAGTGAAAAATGACATTTCTTAACTGCTTGCTGCTGACAAAAGTTAGCCTGGTGGTAGAGGTGGGAGAGATGTCTCTTAAGACTGCACAGATCAAGATCCTAAATAAAAGAGAGAGTGCTTTTTTAAGAGTTGGCAGGAAGGAAGAAAACAAATCTCAAAATTTCCAAAACTTTCCTAGACTGTCTTTCAGAGAACTATGCAGAATATCAGACTGCTGTAAAAAGTTTGCTTCTAGACTGGTACCGTCTGACCTCAGCACAGAGAGGTTCAAAATTTGTGCCTCTGACCAGAGATAAACACTGCCAGATTTCTGACAGAGGGTGCTGCCACTTTAAACCTGGCCTAGATTTGGGCTGTTTGCATTCCAAATCTAGCTGGAGCCAAACATGGTAGCACAGAAAAATAAGCTGGAAGAGAACAACCCTTTCTAGCAAAATATTTTATGGAAAATTCCTCTCAGAACTTACCCAGAATTTCACAGCATATGGCAAAAACTTGCATCTGTACTTGAAAGCAAGAGCTTGAACTAAGGCCTCTGAGCATAAATGTAATTAATACATTGGACTGTCCTTCTTATTTAACTGCCTGTCTCTGCCAGTAAATCCTGGCTAAATGAGAGCCTGTCTCTCCTAATGATAATGTGGAAGCTGTGATTATCTGAGGTGTGGAAGTGAACAAGATCATAAGGAGAACAGATGGCAAGCAGTTCTGAGTGGGGAGATGGCTGGCTGCACTGTGGTGAAGCTACCTGCAGCAGCTTAAGCTGTTATCTTTCCTGGCTCACTGTTTTCCCTCCTACCTGGAGATGATTGCCTTTCTTATGGAGTTGGCAGGATGGAGTGTGTGAACACTTGGTGGCTCTGTCACCTAATGTCACAGGGACAGGCAGATTCTTTTAGGGATCCTTGATAGAAGAGAATTTGCCACAGGGCTTTAGGTACAATTAGACCTTTATTACTACAATTAAACACTTAATTTTCAGCACAGCTTATTGTTACCTACAATTTTTAGGATTTAATGTAGTGTATTGTTGCACAGTTTTTATGAATTATGCTTTCAGTTAAGCAAAATTTCTAGTAATGATTGTAGCTTTCTTACTATCGAGAATCTTTAATTACCTACACTTTTAGTCACTTGGACCCTCTGCAGATCATGTCAAATTCTCATTAATCAGTGCATGATACAATAATCATAATCTGGACTCAGACTTTACCTGGGAGAGCATGATTCCCTCAGTCTTCAGAGGAAGAACACAGCAGTGGCTGAGTCCCAGACCACTGGGGGATCACGAGTTTTGCTGACCAGCATCAGGACTTGCAGCTGTTAGATTTTATAGGCAGTATCTCATATACGGTTACATTTCTGTGTTCCATAACAGGTGTCACCACATCCTGGCAGTGGTCCTGCACGGGCAAATAGTTTTTTCACAATGCTGATGGGGGATCTGGCTGTTCTGTCATGGGGGTCATCACATCTTGGTGACAGCTACAGTGTTGAAAAGGGCAAAAGAGAAGGAGGTGATGTGTGACCAGCACACTTACATGTTATGACTGTTTGTCTTAGGAAATGGCATTGGTTATGCCAGCCATATTACCAGGAGTCAGGAGCAGGGTCCCATGGCTACTAGAGAAAGCCTCATGTTAGTGTAAATGCATCTTCCTGCATTCAGGAGGTGGGCTGTGTACATATATCACTCCTGGCTCTGAGGCAAAGACAATAACCCAGAGCAGAAGGGAGCAAACATTACCTTACTCATTGCTTCAGCTGTGAATGTGTGTCCATGACCAGGGAGACACGTGCATGTGGAACATCTGGTTCCCACTCAGTTCTCTGGAGCTCTCGTTTTGGGATATGTGTGTAGTGGGTTGACCCTGACTGGATGCCAGCACCCACCAAAGCCTCTCTGTCACTCCCCTCTGCAGCTGGACAGGGGAGAGAAAATATAACCAAGGTTGGTTGAGATAAGGACTGGGAGAGATCACTCCTCAAATATCATCACGGGCAAAACAGGCTCGAATTTGGGATATTAATTGAATTCATTACTAACAAAATCAGAGCAGGATAATGAGAAGTAAAATAAATTTTTAAAACACCTTCACTGCACCCCTCCCTCCTTCCCAGGCTCTACCTCCTCCATCCCCAGTGGTGATGGGAGACAGGGAATTGGGCCTGTGGTCAGTTCATCACAGGTTGTTTCTCCCGCTGCTCAGGGAGAGGAGTCCTTCCCCTGCTCCAGCGTGGGGTCCCTTGCACAGGACACTGTCCTCAATGAACTTCTCCAACGTGCTCCGTTAAGCACAAAGTCTCCTGAAGCTGTGCATTGGTGTTTTCTGGAAAGGTGCATGTGTTAGCACAGACTGAAGGGGAGCCAAAGATGCCTTTGCAGAAAAGCTGACAGGGAGGAAGGGCAAGAAGCACTGGTGTGCTCCCTTGCCATAGTACTTGCTGTAATCTCAGACAACTATGCACCAACATGCTCTTTGTGAAGAGACTCTAGTGATGTTCTCATCCTTTCAAGAATTACTCAAGTCTTATAGTGGTGGCAAATGCTCTTCCAAGTTTATTGCAAGTAGGGCATGGTAGTGCATGGCCCTCATGACAAGGCATTAATCACAGTCAGTGGCAAAATACCTTCTCAACCAAGCATTAGGTGTTCTTTGATATCTTTGTAAACAGTGATCCAAACAAAGCACTTGCTCAAGAACAAGCACTGCATTGTGTTCCCTCTGTATCTCAAGCCATCTTTATTCCTCATGCCTCACCTAGGTCTATCTTTTCATCCACACAGGGGGTTATTCCATTCATAAATCAACTGCTCCAACTTGCTTTTCTAACATGAGGTCTTCCCAGCACATTTAAGCCTTCAATAGCAGTTCATCTATCAGCCACAGCTTCTCTGAAGTTCACAGTAGTCAATGCTTGAGAACACTCTCTCTGTGAGCAATACATGGCTGGATGAGTGCCCTGGCAGTGCCTGCACCCCTAGGTAAGCACACAGCTCACAGCAGAAGCTATTCCTATCTCTGTATTGGAAGAGTCTGCCTACTGTGATTGCAGCCTGCTCTCACTGTCTCTGTGACTCTTCACAGCCTGTCAGTTTTTCTGTTGACACTTTTTCAGTTCATCACAACCTCTCTTCTCTGTAGGCTTGCTTCCATAAGAGTAATATGCTCAGGCTGCCTCGAACCAGCAAATGGTACATTAACTCCTCTGAAACTGTGTGTGTGAGTCTGTGTCCATGTTCACTTCGTTAGCAGTTCCTTTTTCTCCTTTGGTTTACCTTCACATGTTCACACAGCCAGCAATAGGAACTGAACAGGGAAAACAAGTCACACATAAAATATTTATGAGAAAAGAGGATAGTTACTTTCCCAGTTTGTCAGCTCTGTCTCAGATTCATCTCCTGGCTAATCTGTTGCAAAGTCTACTTATGTTCTGCAGGAGACTTAGGTTTTATCCTCATACGTTGCAAGTAATCCATCTATTTGTGTCTGAAGGCTTTATTTAATTCTTACTTTCTTCCAAAGGAAACACACCCTTTGTTTTAAATAGAAAATTGTTAGTTGCACATTTTAACTAAAATACTCTCTTCTTTCTTGTCTCATCTCTATGCTTATGCAGATTTGAACCTTGTTTATGGAACATACAAGGACTTTTCATTCCATTCTCATTTTTTTGTCTTTTTTTTAGCTTCTTGTAGATAATTTTCTGTTACTAGTATTTTTACATTAATGTAAGAATATATGGAGGGAAGAAAAAAGACAAAGAGGGGGTTCTACTACTGTTCTCTTATTGAAGGAACAACAGCAAGGAAAACTGGAAAAAATGCCTGCAGCCTCCAAATAACATCCTCAAACTACAGACACAGAGTAAACCAAATAAAATGAACCAGTGTTTTTTCTTATGCATAGGCAACAGTGACTCTTTCTTTGACACCAAATGTGGAAAACAGATACAAACATTGTGCTATATCCCTAATTAATTGTTTCAAATTATTTTCTCAATATCTAAGATATTGAGTATATCTGAGTTAATTTAAAACCCTTCATGTTATAGCTCAGAACAAGTTTGATCAAATAATGTTAGGCTCTGTGAACTACAGCACAAACACATCCATCAGATTTAGTACCTAGAGCCACACCACGAGGTTAGCATGAGAATAGTGCCAGGCCATGCAGGTGAGGGAAAAACAAAGTTGGGAGTAGAGCTATCTAATCATAACTGGTCTAAAAGCCTGGGGAAACTGCCTTTTCATTTCCAGCCTGCATTGTACAATGGTGGAAGAGGTGAAAGCTGTTAGAAAATGGGTACAAATGTTTAATCCCCTCTGCTCTGATCCATGTCTTTGCACCACAGACTGGGAATGGGACTGCAGTGACTGATAACACATTGTCTGCTTCATTTTCTGGTGCTGTGCTGGAGCCTCCTGTTCAAACACAGCCTCTCTCCCACCTTCTTTGCAAACCAAAGAGTTCAGTAATGGTAATAAATTGGTGTCATTACTGCATGGGCACAGCATTGTTTATATATCATCATCAGGGTGATTTCCATGTGCAAAAACATATCGAAGCTTGTCTCTCATTAGAAAAAGAGGTCTGGTGGGTGCTTACCAGCAAGCCCCAGCCTTTAAACCTTTTGGGATCATCTGTTATTTCTCACACATCTGGTATCCTGAATTTTGGAACATTTTGGCACTAAAGGTGGGATCTCTATTCCTTGTGTTTCAGCAGTAAAAGAAGTCATTCTCTGTGGCAGTGAGAGCAGTTTGAAGGGTCTGGAACAAATTCACAGGGCCACATCAGATCTGACTTATCCAGCATCTGTGATAGAAAACTTAGTGATCTCCCTTTTGTCCACCACAGAAAAATTCTGTTAAACAAAAATTTGTGTATTGCCAACAGTTGATGATGAGGATTATGAAACTAGAATGAGCCAGAAGAATTTCTAGAATTGTAGGAGAGAGCATGGAACATGCTTTTTAGAAGGGCATTTAATTCCCCTTTTCCAGCTTGCTTGTGGTACCTTCACACTTTGTTTCCTTTTTCTTCCTGAGAAATACAAAAAAAAGAAATTTCTTAATGGAAAATGTGACTATTGCCTCTTCACAGCAAGCTTTACAGGTACAGCAGAGAAATAAAAACATATCTCTCTTTTTTTGTTGAAAATAACAACCTCATGACTCTGAGGTTGTATTTCAACACTGATTAAGCCAGCATTTTAATACTCCAATCTCAATTGTAGTTTCCATTTTTAATTTCCTTTGAAAGTTATTTACCTTTTGCAAGCCATTTGGATGAAACACTGAAGCGAGATTTCCATTATCTTTAAGTTTACTAGAGACAACTTCAATATTTGCATCTCTTATTTTGAATTTTCGCCTTTTCAGTCAAATTCAGGGCAAAAGAAAAAAATAGGAAAAGTCTCCAAACCACTTGTTTTCCTATGGGGTCCCAATAAGTCCAGCTTGTAACCCTGTGCTGCTTTCAGGAGTTGATTCGAGGTGGAAAATGTCTCAGAGCCTGCTGCAACTGAATGGGATTTCTGGATGATTTTCAAGATTGCAGACTAATCAATTCATCAGCCAACACAGGCGTTGGAAATGCAAGTCAGATCATAGAATAACATCTGGCACAACAAGTGCAATTACACCAGCAAGCTCACCTGGGGAGTTTAGGTCCTATTTTTATTTTGAATAGACTCTGCCAGAACTGTAGCAGAATTGTCATTGGTCTTGTAACATTAGAAGAGCAAACACAGCCATGACAGTTTTAAAAAGCTGGGACTTTTTCCTCCTTCACAAAAGGTTGGGTGTAATACTGCAGTGGACTGGAGACTGGTCTGAGAGCAATGACTGTCCCAGATCTGCCACACTACCTGGCTATAAGCTGTTTAGGGCTATGAAATGCTGATAGTATTTTTTTTTTTAGATTAACTTGAACAAAATAAAAATGACAGGCAGTCAGCTGGATTCATCTAGGATAGAGAACTCCCCATAAAACATCTAGAGTAGGAAAAAAATCTTGAACACTTAGTATTGCTTTTAAGTGTGCATATGATTAAAGAGAGAAACTGGAAAAAGTTGCATAAAGCTTATCTGGGAATGTTAATTCCACAGCTATATATCTGCTCAGAGCTTGCAGTCCCTTGAGTGGTACTTCAGCCATATCCATGTATCTTTCCTGGCAATAATATTTCACAGAAGTGGATCAAAGCCCTTGCTTTTGCTGCAGCAGCCTCAGCAGAAAAGTCCCGGAGTGTGCAGCAGACAGGGAGCATGTGATCAGGCACTCGGTGCTAACCAACTTGTGAATGGAGCCCCTGGAAGCAAACACACGGCACTGCACGGTTAACCTTGGCAATGGCCCTTTCTCGGCCAGATCCAGCTGCCTCTCGGGGAGCTTTCTTTGCGAAGTGTATTTTGGAGGAGCTGAGGGAGGAGGGGGAGATGCTGCTGCTGCACGTTCAGCGCAAAGCCCGTGGCTGTGATAGGCTGAAGGGACATGGATACTCTGCCTATATATGCTGGCAACTGCATCCTCTCTGCTTTATAGCTGTCACTGAGGAGCAAAGAAAGACAGTGAGAAGGGCAGGGGAGAAGGAAAAACCTTATCAACTCGCTGTAAGTAACATTCTTTGTCCTTAAGGCTTTATGGTTATTAAATTCAAGTAGGTACATTTGGATTAATGCAACAATTGGTTATGGAGAGTGGAAGCTCAGTTAATAAACAGTCAGCTTGTATTATTAGGGATAATAACAAAAAGAAGCATTATTTTTAATCTAAGTTTGCACAATGTAGTGTGCACCTCTTGTTTTGTGTTTGCTTGTTTTTACGTCTGATGTATGTCAGCTGTAACTGTTTATATACATTTATGCAGAATCCCATGTATACAAAAGTTTGTATCTTGTCTTTCCAAGTACAGCAGTGCTTGTAATAACCAAGCAGAACTTGAGAAATTCTCTGCCAAATATTCTGAATAATAAAATTCCAAGAGAAATTAAATGCATGACTTTTTAGGATGAAGTTTCCCTCAGAAATAACCCTTTCCCATCACTGTAGTAAAACCTCAACAGGGAAAATCATGAAGTTGCAGACTCTGTGCCAGTGACAGTAAATGAATACAGCCAGCAACTTCTGGAATATGTAGTTCTTTAAATAAAATGTAGGGACTGTATGTGTTTGACTTGTGCAAAGGTAGAAGTACTGAGTAGATCCAGTTCCTTGTTACTCGTGCTGAAATGCTATGGCCCTTTTTCTGGCAATATCCTATTGCCAGCAGGGGAAGTTCAGCTTAACAGTGGCAACAGCTGCAAAAACCTTCAGTTGGGTTCAGTAGCAGGAAGTTCTCATGGCTTCAGTGGTGTCACTGAAGCACCATGAGCCCTTAAATTACATTTTGTTCTGCAATGATCAGTTGGCAGAACAGAAAATGCACTTGACTCATGTATTGGAAAGATACACATTTATTACTTTTTTTGAGCAAATACAGCTATCAGTTTCAGGTGTTACTAATGTGTCTATATATTCTTCCTCTCTGTATTTAATAACAGAAGCTGTTAAAAAGATTTTATTTTGTTAGCTGTTGTTTATTTTACTTTGATGAACTGGAGAAGAGTTAGAGAAAATTATAATGCATCAAAAATACCATCTCTCCTCATTTGTTCTGCTTTTCCTCTTTACCCTCTTTTTTCTCCTTTTTCATCTTTTTCTCTCTTTTTCTTTCTCATAAAAAATTTCCTGATAGCATTTAGATATATATTTTACATTTATGTTTAGTAAATATGAAAAAAACCCATCCAGATTCTAAAATTATAGACAATACTTTTAAACAGAAATAATGAATAAGCTGAATGTTATCAACCTATAAATATCTTTAATAATTACTTGTGTGTAAACTACTCATTTGTATGGTTCAGTTTCAGATAAAGTAGAAAACTGCTTGCAAATGAACATATGCAATCTAAAGACTAGCAACAATTTCGGTAATGTCACTAAAATAAAATGTGGCTATATTCTAATTTCAGTGCACTGAGGTAGAAGGAGTAGTTTAAAAAAAGCAACAAAAGATATGTCAACCTTAGATTGTGTAGTGTACTTGTCCTCTGACAAATTACAGCAAAATCAAAGACCAAGGAGTCTCTATATGAATGAATAAAAAAGGTACAGTGAAATAATTTAAGGTTTAACATGATTTTTCTTGGTTTCACCTGCAGTTTAGAGCAGAACTCAATCTTCTCCAGTAAAATAGGATTTGATTTGAATTATGCAGTGGTGACAATAGTCATTGATTCTTGCTGGGAACAAAAATGCTCAGGCAGAATATATGCTTGGTAAAAGTGTATTTTATCAATCAGAGTGAGGTTGTCAATGAATTTGCATACAGACTGCTCACAGTGTGGTAGAGGTTGATAATTAGGCAGGGCACCTCCTGAGAAGCTGTGCTCTCCTCACCTGGGGTTCAGCTGGCAGATACTGAATATGATGGAACTCATCCTGGGAAGTGTGGGATCTCTGAAAGCATGGAGCCTTTCTCAGTCTTTAGAGGCCTTCAAGAATATAGACCACTACTAAATACTTTAGAGAGAGGCTTAGTTTCTCTAAAATTTCCATTTAGTTTTGGAAACTTGGATTGCATTATTTTGCAGTTTAAGTTCCTTTGAGTTAAGTGGATATTTTGAGTGTATGCAGACTATAACACTCATCCCTTCACGAAATACAGTGTTTTCATTTTAAACCCCAAGGCCTGAGTTGTCTGAAGTAGTTTGCTGCTTAGAAAATCTCCATATTTTTAAAATATACTGGTTTAGAGGTAAGGTCTCTCCCTGTGCATTGTGTTGTTGCATTGTACATGAGTTGTATGTGCATGTAAGAGGTAGAGATATTCTGTACTGGTAGAGATATGAAGTAATTTGCATTTTGATTGTACTCACTGGTGAGTATTACAATTGTCTGCTGGAGATGGCTTCCACAGCAAGTAGTACTTTCAAGCAGATGAAGTGAGATCTATAGCAAACAGTTCAGGAAGAGAATAAAAACAGGGATGAAAGTGTAAGTGGGTCTTGTCACTCACAGAAGAACAGATATAAAATAGGAGGTGTAAAGGATGACCACGGTGTTCCTGCAAGGAGTATGCCTTCACAGTTCCCCCGTGAGATACGTATATTACTGTAGGTATGGAATTTTCAGGGAAGGACTTTTAGGAAGGAAGATACATGAATAGAAAAAATCGATTTTAAATTTCTTGGTATTGTCTTTGGAGGAAAGAAGAATTAAATACTTTGCTTCAGATTGAAGCAGATTGACGTATTTCACTGGATCAAACTGAATTGTAAGAATATTAGAGGTTAAGTAAATACTAGTTCATATCAATTTTTAACACTGCGACAACTGTAGCACATTTGGGATGGAAGGCTCAACCTTCCATTCTTAATGCTTAAACTTCCTGGTTCAGTTACTTCTTCCATACCTGAATTTTGCTACTGCGACAGTGATTTATGACATTGTTGGGGAAAAGTAAAGTTAGCCAATAACAAACAGGATCTCAGTGATTACACAAAATGTTTATTTTGTCAAATTTGAATTCCATAATGATAGGCTGAAACCACAGAATATGTATCTGATATTTAGGTATAAAATTTATTTGCTTATCCTGATATCCAAAAAGAACTTCGTCCAAACTTCAAATAATAAAAATGACAATAAATTATATCAGCATACGGTGTATGATGTATTATCATAAGATGATGTAAATGTAACTTGTAATACAAATTTCTGGGAAAAAAATTAGGTGGCGGAAGACTGGTCACAAGCTATAAAGAATACCATTTATGTTCTGGTAATATGATAAAGTAAATTTATTTTTTTTTCTGTATGTTTGGGAGCTGTTTTGAGCTCGCACACAATGTGATTTAATTTATGCCATTTGATTTGTATTTTAGGAAAAGACCAAGCGATCCAGAGCAGTTTTGCTGTTAAGTGGTGCCCTATATTTGATTACCACGAAGTAAAGCTAGAGAGCAGTTTAGTGATGCTGTTACACAGCAATACTCTTACCTGTCTTGATGCTGTACTTAGCATTCACTGGAACCACAGATGTGGAACGAGGTACTCAGCAGAGCTGATCCGTGTGTAAGGGTCTGTAGGAATAACTAACACAGTGGTGCTGGAAACACCAATCCTCATGTTCTGAGTCAGTTCAGTCTCAGGCATCTCCCACTAATTTGTCAGTCGTGTGTTAAATTCTTTTTTTCACGGCTTTCTTCTTTGAAACCAGAGGAAAAGAAATAACAGATAACCTCATGAAAATTCTTTAGAGCATGCTATAGCAATGAACCCCATGAATGAAGTAGCATAAAAGAAAAAATAATAGAATAAGTTAAGGGTTAAGTTAGAGATGCATTGATAAAGAAGTGCAATAGTACAATATTTAGATTTCCTCTGGCAAAAATATCTAAACCAAAAAACAGAGCCTTTGAGTGTAATTAGATTGCTGCCACAGAGATGCATATTGATTGCTGCAGTTCATGCTGATTTCTTCAGAAAGTTTTTTGAAATTTTGAACAGTGAACAAAGATGTGTTAAGTGAAAATGCACACAAGATTTAGGGGATATGGAAGAAATTGAATCATCCTGATTTTAGAGGAGTAGAAACAAAACTGCTCGCTTAAACACAACTTTTCAAAAGGGACGTGATACACAAAGCTGCCCACTGGAAGCTGTAAGGACTGCAGTGACCACTGGTAATGTATCTCCAGCAACTTAGTAGCAAGATAGGAGAGAGGTCCTAATGCCCCTTTATGAAAGGCATAGACACAGTCAAATAAATATTTACATGATGACTAAAGAGAATACTAAAACTCTAGTAAAATAGCAACAGGAACAGCCATTCTCTGGGGAGTCTAGAAGTCCCTACTGTGCAGATCCTTGCTCTCCCAAGTGTTTCGTGACCTACAGCAGCACCCTGCCTTCTTAAGTAGCAGCAGCAGCTGCTCCACACAAATCCCAGATCCTCTATTTGTATCAGCAGAGATGTCTCTAGGATAGTGCTTATTAATGATGTCTTTCTTTTGTGATGTTACAATACTAATTTAAATGTAAGAAAGCCCAGGAGGTTCTCTTTTCACAGGGTGGTGTCCTCAGTTATAAATCCTTACCACAGATACTTGATATCTGAAAAATTGTCTCCTAATTATCTAGTGTTCACATTGTGCTTAATATAATTATTTCCTTACAAAGTGAATATCTAAAGGTATGTGAGCTAAGCACAGTAGTTCTTGACACCAGCCAAGTCCTTTCTTCCGTTGCCAATCTTCTTACTAGATCCCAAGGAACAGTATCCCTCAATGTGAGTTTGTAAAGACTCTGGGATACTTTTTAAGTACTCAGTGAATACAAAGTTTCAACTGTATATTAAATGAGGACTCAAAATGCACAGCTAAACAGGGTAAAAAGGTTGGGTGGGCCAGGGTAGTGGGAGCAGGCACCCTGATATCACGAATTTGAGTTTGCAGAGCACTTTGCAAATGAGCTCCAGCTCATCTCAGCTGAGCCGTAGATCACCTTGGGTGTGCTCACACAATCTGACTGTCTCAAAGAACGCCTGGAGCTGCAGCCCAACATCTTGGAAACATGGACAGCCCCAGACTCCTCAAATTCTCTTGCAAAACTCAGTACAGATCAACTTGAAGTGAATTCTGTTTGAAACCTCTCAAAGAAATAAAGTTTTGTTGATGACACAGCATGTGCATTTACAGTGAAAGAGTAAAGAAGTTGAATCATTAGGCTAGACAGAAGCCAACAAGCAGATAAAATGACAGGGCAGCACAGTGGCTCACTATGATAACTGTGATTGTTACTATTTGTTATTACAGATTATGATAGTGGCACACAGCAGGATATTGTTTTAGACCTGTTTATAAGGCAGGAGGGAGTTGATTATGTGCCACTTAACAGTGCCATGTCCTTGTGTCAGCCAGCAGCTGTAGGGATTAAATCTGTAATTTTTGAATCTTCATCAATGTGCTTCTACTGTTCTTCCGTGCTGCACTTCCTGTCTATCTGTGTTAAGCTAATCTATATCATGGCCATATGAGTCTTCCTATAAATCATCTGAATAACAGGTTTAAAACTAGTAAAATTGTATTTCAAAATTGATTGGTTTTCCCCTCTTTTTTAAAGTGTTTTTCTGAGAATAAGACCTAAACGCTGATACCAATGGATGCTGCAGAATTCCGCAAGAGAGGGAAGGATATGGTGGATTATGTTGCGGATTACCTGGAGAAGATAGAGAAACGACAGGTCTTCCCAGATGTGGAACCAGGATACCTAAGGCCCCTCATTGCAGACTGTGCACCCCAGGATCCTGAGAGCTTTGAGGATGTCTTTAAAGACATTGAGAAGATCATTATGCCAGGGGTAAGGAAAATGTAACTGTAGTGCATTGTTCAATACTGCATTTAGGTTTTCAAAGACCTTAAAGAAAGTGTGGGTTGAAGGCTGTGCAGCTAGACTTTACCAGTATAAGTACCCACACTGATTAACTTTTAGAAGGCATTAGTCAGCTTTACATGTTAAATATGATGTAACTGATATTTTCTGTTCTTCCTAGAAATAATCAAATAATTCTTTTCCTTTCATGCATAGCTTACTTTTGGAAATAATTCCCTTTCCTCCCTTGAACTGGTTAAGGCAAAACTTCGTAACTTTCAATTTCATGTGATATTTTTTACTACTTTCATAGCACAGTAAATATTTTACAAAATAGTATTTTTATTAGTCTGCTGTGCCCAAAGTGCTCCTAAAAGCTGATCTTTAAATGTTAAAATTCTCTTAGGAGATTTCTTTTTATTACAAAGTTGACTAGAAAGGATTGTCCCTAATACTGGTTCTGTTGACTTACTCTCCTAAATGTCAACTTCTTCTCGTAGCTTTTAAGGCAGACAGCCACTGCCTAAATTTTAGACCTTGAATAGATCAGTGCTGGGCAGACAATGCAGAACAAAGCATCTGGCATTTGTCCAGGCCTGAATCTTTCTTGTTCTTCCACTCATGGTACACCTTTTTTATTTTAAGAATATTCTTGTCTCCTAAGGCCTCTAAGTAGCTTGAAAAGGGCTGAATTATTAGTACATGTCAGGGAGGAATCTCTCCTTTGGATCTCTGCAATAAACACTTTGGGTTTCTTCTCTAGATGCAGATAGGTGATATGATTGTGATGGGAGTGGACATCACAATCTGGAAATGTCTTTAGTCAGTGCACTATAGTACCAGTTCCTTTTCATTGATCAATGTAATTATTTGATATTCAGTATGACTTTATCTTGTTTTCCTTGGAGCCAGCCCTGCTGTCCTTTAACAGGCAAAATCTCCACTAAAGTCAACTGAAATCTCTGCACTTTTTTCAAAGGTTTGTGGATGAAATCTTAAATCCAAGAGAATTAAATCAATGCAGATTAGATAAGAGAATTATGTCCAACACATGCAAATACTTTAATTGCTGCTCATAGATATAATTGCCTTTTCTTTTTCATTGGAGGAAAATAGTAATGTCTGTAAAGTAGAAGAGCAAACACTTTGAACACTTGCAAACTTTCAAACTTTCAATAACATAATAATGGATTAAAAAATAAGAGATTAATCATTTGAGAATAGAAAGTGAGACATTGAATTCTAATTATGTCATCAACATGTCATGTTCCCTCTTAACTAAATTGACTTTTTCTTGATATTTACGTGCCCTGCAAACAAATTTACAATGTGATACATTCTGAAAAAAAATGTTCTACCCAAAATTTTTTTCACTGGTGTGAAATGACACAAAGAGCACGATATAAATCCCAGTTCTTATAGTAACTCTGATTCTGCCTGTGTTGTTTATACTCAATTCTGAAGACTCACATGAGCACAGAATCACAAGGTCATAGTGTAGTAGAGATTGGATGGTATGTCTGGAGATCATTTCGTCCATCCCCACTGCTCAATGCTGAGTCAGCTAGAGCAGGTTGTTCAGGAGTATGTACAACTGCTCATGAATATCTCCAAGGATGACCTCTGCTGTCCTGTTCCAAGGTTGGATCACTCTCACAGTAAAAAAGCTTTTTCTTACGTTTAAGTGGAATTTTCTGTATTTCGATTTGTGCACACTTCTTGTTGTCTTGTCACTGGGTGCTTCTGAGAAGAATCCAGCTTCATCTTCTATACACCGTCCCACAAGGTGTTTATACACAGTAACAAGATTCCCTCTGAGCTTCCTGCAGGCTGAACAACCCCAGCTCTTTCAGCAGCCTGTAATATGACAGATGCAGCAATTAATCATCTTTATGGTCTTTCACTGGAATCACTCCAGTATAGCCATGTCGTTGTTCCTTGTACTGGAGAACCCAGAACTGGATGTGGCATTCCAGGTGTGGCCTTACCAATGCTGCATGGAAGGGAAGGATTACCTCTTTTGACCTTCTGGCAACAGTTTGTTACCATGGCCCAGGATGGTCTTGGGTCACACTGTTTGCTGCCAGGGCACATTGCTGTTCAGCTTGGCCATCAGGATCCCCAGGTCCATTTCTTCAGAGCAACACTGCTGAGGGTGCACTCTATCTCATCATCGAGGTTTTCAATGAAGATCTTAAACAGTATTGGCCTTTCCCCTTCATTCTGGATCTCACCTAGCCTTGAACGCTTCCAGGGATGGAGCACCCACAACCTCCCTGGGCAATTATTCCAGTGCCTCACCACCCTCACAGTAAAGATTTTTTTTTCAAATATATAATCTAAAGCTACTCTTAGTCTAAAACCATTGCCTCGTGTCCTACCACTACATGCCCTTGAAAAGTCTCTCTCCATCTTTCTTGTAGGCTCCCTTCAGGTGCTGGACGGCCACAGTTAGATCACCCCAAAGCCTTCTGTTTTCCAGGCTGAGCAATCCTAATTCTCTCAGCCTTTCTTCACAGGAGAAGTGCTCTATTCCTCTGATCATCTTGATGTCCCTCCTCTGAACTCACTCCAACAGGTCCATGTCCTTCCTGTGTTGAGGACCCCAGAGCTGGATGCAGCACTGCAGGTGGGGTCTCACCAGAACAGAGCAGAGGTGCGGGATCCCCTCCCTCACTCTGCTGCCCATGCTGCTTTGGATGCAGCCCAGGATACTGCCATCACCAATTCTTTTCTGTTGGTAAATGTGCGGTCCCACACCATGTCCCACATTTTCATCACTTCTGCAGCAGTTTCCCATTTTAGGTAATTATCAATGCACTCCAGAACCCTCCTGGACTGATTGTGTTCTGCTGTGTTGGCTGTCCAGCAGATGTGAGGACTATGACTTGTGAACATGAGGTTTCTTCCAGCTGTCTGAATGCTGCACTCATGTGCTTCTTTCCATCAGGTGGTCTGTAGCAGACCTGCACCCCCAAATGTTGCCCATCTTGAGATCTTCACCAGTCCTGGTGAACAGTCGCAATTTTTGACTGGCTCCTTGTCCATTCTCAGGCAGAGGCCAGTGCATTCCTGCTGTTCTCTTGCATAAAGGACCACTCCTCTGCCTCAACTTCCTGGTCTGTCCTTCCTGAAGTGCCTGTCTTCATCTGCAGCACTTCAGTCATGTGAAAAATCCCACGGCATATCTGTGATCTGAGGGAAATCACAGCCATGTACCTGCACACAGCCTCCTGTTTCCTCCTGTTTGTTCCCCGTGTGGTGCTTCAGAGAGGCACCCGTTTGTCTTGATTTCCCAGTAAACATGTGAGACCTCCTCTGTCCTGCCCCTGCCCTAATGCTCCCCTCTCAGCACTTCCTTATTTATGTGGATGCACTGGGGATTGGTCTGCTTTAGCCTTAGCTTTTTGAATTCTCTCATGTCCACATTACCCTTCACCCTTCGCTTGCCAGTTTGGTCCATCTTCCTCCCTTGGTTGTGGGTTTTCTTCTCCTTCCCTTATCATTCCTAGTTTAAAGCTCTCCTTCCCAGGTTCCCAAGCCTGTCTGCAAAGATATTTTTGCCCTAATTGTTCAGGTTATATTTTCCCTTAATCTTCTTCCCATGTTTTTCCTGACAAGGATAACATTTAAAAGAGCATCTAGTGTTTTTCAGCTATAGCATTTTCCCAGTGTTTCACCAGGGAATGTCTTATATCCATTTTAGAAATGAAAAACTTCAGAGAGGGCTTCATCAGAAAGAATAAGTAATATGACATATCACAAACCCTTGTTTTGCCTTTGTAAGCTATTAGTGGCCCATAAGTGATTCTTGTTCCATTCATGCTGACACCTTTACTGCATTAGTTGTGTTCAGATATTTGCCACTTATTGTATGACTAAAAATGTGAAAATGGTGTTCCTTTAGAAGAGCAGGGATCAATTAATTGTGTGAAGCAATAATAATGCAGAATCTGTTGCTGTCTTTACCCTGTAGGACAGGGTTCAAGCATTCATGAGTGGTGAAACTTCTTTATGGGGACTTATAGTGAAATGTAAGGTAGACCTTCAAAGGGTAGTCCACCAAATGGTAATGACAATAATGGTGATAAGTTCCTGATACTAACACAAAGACAGAGGGAATAATTGCAGAACTCTGATCTCCACAGCAGGTAGACAACATGGAAAGGACCTGCATGTAAAAACATCAATCAGAGTCGCTTTTCTCTCTTAGATTGGCTTTGTTCTCCTCCTTTTTTAGAGCCAAAAATTAAGTGTAGTTCTAACCACAAATAGCAGTACTAAAGATGCTAATTTTCCTCACATTGGATCCATTAACCTATGAACTTCCAGCTGAAGTACCTCTCCTTGGTGTGTGGTAAAGGAAGACTATTGCTCAGAGTAAGCAAGCCAGAGAAAGACATCCTTAGAAGAAATCTTGGAAATAAAATGTCTCTGAGAAGCACTAGAGTGGTAATTAGAGTGAACCCAAGACACTTGTGCATCATTATTTATCAGCAGAGGGCTAAAAAGCAGGCATCAATTATGTCAGGCTCTTTGCAATATCTGACTAAGTGCGTCTGTTCCAACATGGTGAAAAAAATGAATTTTACAGCTGCTTCAAGGGACGGGGGAAGGAGAAGCAGGAGGAAGAGGCGCAGCTGCGCTTGCCCCAGGGCTTTTAGCTTTTTCGCTTTGTGTGAGTGGTGCAACTGGAATCTGCTGTGTTTCATCAAACAAATGGCTCCCAGCAAGCAGTCAGTTTAACTCGATTAACCCAAGATGAATGTCACAAGTCTTGCAGATCACAGAGGATCAGAGCTGGGGAGATGAACAGTGGCAGCTCTGGCTCATTATGGACATCAGTGAAAGTCTGTGCATGTGGATCCTATCGGGGACCACTGCTTCTTGAATATTTTATTGTTTTCCTGTGAGGCACCATGTCCCATATTTTTTTTTTTTCTGATTTGTGAAGGAAGGCATTTGCCACAAGTGCTCTAAAACTCTGTTGCAGCTAAGAAAGATATCCTGACCCAATATGAAATACTGCTGCAAATGTTCACAGTGGCTTGTCTTTGGATGACCCATTTGACAGGTTTGAACCTAGTGACCAGTAAAAATGAAATCTTGAACATACCAGGTACAGGGCTAGTTTAGACAGTGGAAAATTGTAATGGATAGGAGATGTTTTCATGTGAAAGAGATGGGGGCATCTGAAAGTGGTACACTGCATCAGGAAAAGCGATACCTAATTCACTCTGTCAAAAGTTAAGACAATTTCCCCTTAGCATGGACCACATCCCTTAAAGAAGAGCTGGTTGTTGTCATGAGGAAGGTTAGAAGAGGAAAGAAAGGGATTATTTGCAGCATGCAGAACACCATGAGTTAGCTTCAGAACCAGAAATCTTACCACAGACTGGGAGAGAGCAGTGTAAAAGGTAAAATTCGTCAGAGGCGGGAATGCGGAACAACGAAGCACAGAAACACTGAATCAGGCAAGAGAGAATGTATGTTCTTACTATCCTCCAGTTGTAACAGAAGAATTCCAGTATTTAAAAGAAGAGGAAACAAAATGGTGTAAGAAAAGGCTAGCCTCCAATAACACAGCAACCTCTTGATTTCCAGCCGTGAAGAAAATCTTACATAGATTCTGCTGAATTCTTCCTTACAGCTCTAGAAGCACTTTTTCAAAAACTTGCCTTTTACCTTGGTTGTGAAAGCTGTTTTTGCCAAGCATATCACATATCCCATTATTTCCACTGAATATTACAGTGTGGCTGTACATTTCCTGCTTTTGAATTTTATTAGATTGGAGTTGTGGAGCACTATCAAGTATCTCACAGATCGTTAAGATTGCTTGGATATTACATGAGATAATTCTAAATATTGCTTTGGCAAGACAATTGACTACCATTTATGCATGTTGTTTTCTCATATTAGTACATACAAAGTGAAATTGTCTATAAATCACAACTTGTTAAAGGGAGATGAGAGTTTAATTTTGTAGAGAAGGTATTGTATACTGGAATGGGTTGTTTTTTGAGTGATGAGATTTTGTGGTGAGGAGCTGTTTGGCCAGATTCAGTGCCTCAGTATTAGCAAATAACAGAGAGTGTGGGTAAGAGAGTTCTGTGGACCTCTTCTGCACTGAAGACACTCTTCCTATGTCAGTTGCAGGACAGAGATGGAAAAACAAAATACCAGAGAATCCCTGATGGTAGAGACTTGAGAGCAGTGTCCTGCACAGCACCTCAGGCTGCCATGGCCACACAATCCTTGTCTTCTAGGAAGATAAATGGAGAACTCTGATTTTGGAGCTGTTGCAGGGGGGTTGGGGTGAAAACTTACTTATTTTTAATTTGAGTAAAAGATAGGTAAAAAATCATGAAAAATCAAGGTAAGCTTTTCTAAAAAATGGGATCCTGTGTTACAGCCAGGTAGTCAAGAACTGTTGGCTTATCACAACCTCTAACCTTTTTTGATTTTGTGACAATTTGTTTCTGCTTCCTGTATTAGTTAAAAATAGCTATTTTCCCCTTAATACAGGTGACTCACTGGCACAGCCCATACTTCTTTGCCTACTTCCCTGCAGCCTCTTCCTTCCCAGCTCTTCTTGCAGATATGTTGTGTGGTGGAATAGGATGTGTGGGCTTCTCTTGGGTGAGTTTATTCTGGTGTGTGGTAATGGCGCTTCACCTTGCCAAGATTTTAAGCATTTCAGTAACATTCTACAATGAAATCATTGATAAATAGCAGTGAAGTCACAGGAGTATTTTCGTAGGTAAATTTCCTTGATTAATTAAGGGTTTGTACATAGACACCCTGAATGATTCCAGGAATAAAAGGCTGTTTCCTCTTACAAGTTTTGTTCTTGAAAAATCACCCACATTTAGAATTAGTGGTAGCAATGCAAACATACTGGTAATCCAGTAAGAAGTATGACTATTGTTTAGCACCCAGTGTTGTTATTTCTCTTTTCATCTGGATGAATGGAAAATTGTCTTAAAACCCACACATTCATATGAGGTATACTTTTCTCAGGAGAGGCTGGTATTTGATTTTGAAAAAAAAATATGCAAGATGCAAATCCTAGCTTTGACATTTGATTGTCATTGTTCCATGTAAGGCCTATTTTGACATTTTTTTAGTAAATGTTAGAAACTACATGCACAAAATGGTCTTCAGGTCCCTAATTTGGCTGGTGACATTAGTCATCTAGTCTGTTCCTTTATAGTCAAAAGAAAGAGAGAGAGAAAGAAATTATTCTTGCTCTGGTAGATCTGATTCCTCTTCATGGTCTAGTGAGATTATTCCCTCTGCCCTGTTTTTCAACACAGGCTTCAAGTCCAGCTTGCACTGAGCTGGAGACTGTCATGCTGGATTGGCTAGGGAAGATGGTTAATTTACCTGAAGAGTTTTTAGCTGGGAAGGATGGCCAAGGTGGAGGAGTCATTCAGGTAAGAGAGGACATGAAAAAAAGAAAATGGATTGACTTCATGAATTTATGATTTTGTTAAGTCTTTATACTAAGACACTAATGAAGGAAATACTTCTTTTTTTGTTTTGCTGCTACATGGGTCCCTTTCAAATTTTCAGAAAGACTGATGGTCTGTGAGGATGTCTATAGGTGGGAAGGATCATTCATGAAAGTAATGCTTTTGTTTTTAGAACAGCTGATTTCTAAAACACTTCCCAGTGAAGAATTGCTAGTAGTTAAATTTAAAATTTAGGCTTAAAATTCAAATCAGAATAATATAGGATGGAGACTTTAATTTGTTATTCAGTGAATTGAACTCATACTAACCAACAATATGCAGCAATGTTTCATAGCTGAGGTTAGAAGTCTGCCTTTTACATGTACAATTGTTTACTTCAGTCAGTTTCCACAGAACACTGGAGATAAAGTTTGATAAATAGAAATAGCAGAATGTAGTAGGAAGTCTATCAATTTTTGCCAGAGAGGTTGAAATTATTTTAAGTTTTTCTTATTTAACAAAAGGAAATATCAGAATATTATAAGAAAATGAAGGGCTGCTTAAAATTTGAATCTAAGCAGTTCTATCAATCGATGATATAATTTTGAGACTACACGGCATATCCAAACTAGAAAAAAACCCCAAACTTCGATATTGACTCCTTAATGAACTTACAACATCTGAACAGATAACCTGAACAATAATGAATATATCATTAATGGGCAATCTTGCATGCATAATAAAGCTGTATTGTTTGTCAGCCATGGCTCCACTAGCACATGGTCATTCTGCAAATGCAGCTCTGGTTACAGTTATTAATCTATCTAAAATAGATCTCTATTATGAAGAAGATTGAAATTTAAATAATTGTTCTGTGCTCCTTTGATAATCTCTGGAGTCTGGTCCTTGCAGGCCAGGGCACAATCCATTTTATCCTAAGACAGGCTTCTAATATACATCTGAATTAGATGCTAGAACTGGGGGCTTCGTTCTTTGATCTCAGCTGCAAATGCCTACAGCGTATTCCAGTGAATTTTTCCCAACGTCTTCCCAAGCAGGAATGAATTTAACTCAAATGCTGTCATTGTCCTGGATGGAGCTGTACCTACACCAGTGTATTTCCAGTGTGGTTCTTTACTCCTCTGCTTGCTCTGTTAGTATGTTTATCATTACGATTGCTAGGGAGGGCTTTATGTTCAAGAAATCAAGCTTCCCTCATGCATCTTAGCAGCATCTACTTTGTACCAGTGAAAGCAAGCAATTATGCCTGATTGTTACCAGCAGGAAATATTGCCCCTCCAGGCTGACAGTGCTGGATTGCCCATAATTTTCATCAGAAACCAGTCAGTTTCAGAATCGAAGGTGGGCTCTGTGTTCCTGCTTACGATGCAGTCATTTGGGCTGCAGATACTCGTCTTGCTCTTGAAACAATAATGATCCAAGCAAGAGAGCATGAGCCAAGAGAATGTGAGTGCATGAAAGTGCCAGTCATTCTGTTTGTAAATGCCAAGTAATTATTGTGCTATTGGGTAAAACTGAGCCTGTGAAAATTGGCTCTTAATTACAATTGAAAGTCTATGTCAATATGAAGCACTTTGTTGTTGTGTGCAAGATGACACTTCAAAATGGCAAAAGATGAAAGAAAATTTCAGTTCAGAGCTCTGGTGGACATGAACATCGGCTCTTGCTGATATTTCTTCCGCCTCTTGAGCCTGCTTGCCATGGCAACCTTTGTTTGCCTGTGGTAAAAGCAAAGGTATCATCATCCTTCACTTAATGCAGAATACAGCATTCAAGAGGAGAAAAAACAGCTTTCAAAAATAAGCGAGAAAGCAACTTTCTTCCTGAAGTTTGTATCCTGCTGTTCATTCTAGATAAATTGCTGGAAAGTGTACCTGCTTTGAATTTTAAAGAGTTTTCTTGCTCTGCAAAGAAAAAGTATTTTAGGGGTGAGACAAAAATATCTTTGGCCTGGCAAAGAACACTGCTGATTTATCTTACTTGTCAGTTAGCCAAGTAGTTCAAGAACCAAGGCATTTTTTTCCTCAAAAATTTTAGCACAAGACTTTGGTGCCAAGTGTATAGAAGAGCGTTGCAAACCAGGATCTTCAAGCAGTGTAAAAAGCTTCAGTGTAAAAAAGGTGACTCAGTATAAAAAAAGTGATTTATGGAAACTGAGGCAAGGGGAAGATGCCTTTGTCTATCATGAGACATCCAAAAACATTTCCAGGTTGCTGGATTCAGGTGCCTTTAGGCTATGTCCCAGCTGTATATCAGGAGGCAAAATTCAGCTGGGCAACAGGCCCTTTTCTTTCCATCCTTGTTACTGTAAAAGGAAATTCATACAGGAACTGTTGTATACATTGACTACGTGCCAGCATAGATGAAGACCCAGGATATCTTGTGGCACTCCTCAGAAGGCTGAGGCTATTCTTCAGCCAAAGTCATTTGCCCACCCAGCCAGGCTATCACCAGTATAGTGGGGCCTATATTACCAGATCTCAAATTAATGCCTTAAACTTTGAAATTTCTTACAACCATTTTCTTTTATATATTAATGCCCATTTTTTCCATACGTGTCCTGGAAATACACTAACAGTGTAAACAGTTATTTTATTTCAGCTATTTTGACATTTTAGACAGAAAAGGCAGGATGATTTCTCCATGTTCTGATATTCTGATGAGAGCTCTGTCCGGCTACAGACCGTATACAGAATAACATTAAATGAGGAGATTGCCAAATTATGTGTTCTGTAATTAATAGACCGAATTTCCTTCACCCCTTACCTCCACATGGAAGTCCTACCTTACTTGACCAAAAGGAATATTTGTATCCTTATTCCATACTGTATCTGTAGCATTTCCCTGAGTTGCCATAATACCATATGCAGCAATGGTGGCTATAAAAAATGCATAAAAAATGCAAAAAAAATACACAAAACTGTCTCCAGCTTGTCTTTGTGCCTTGGGGTCACACCACCAGAAAGGTGGATAAAATACATTCATCATTGGCAATACTTTCAGTGAATGTTCAGGGACTGTCCTTTTCCCTGTTTACTCCATTGGTGAGACTGTGGAATTTCAGCTGGATTGCATTCATTCACTGGTGAGATGTTGACGTGTAGAAAGCAGCTTGGTCTCATATGAATAGTTCAGCTAACTTCAGTATAGGAGAAAGTCTGAATTCACTGGGATCATTCTCACATATGAAATCTGTCAGATCAGGCCCACCTTCAGGGAAATAAAAATAGTTCCCAAATACTGAAAAATATGTTGTAATTAATAAGTATATGCAGGTCTTCAACAGAGGGAGGAGAGAATTAGTTTGTTCACACTGGGGATATTTCTGAGACATAGATATTAATTTAAGTGACTCTATTCATCGCACTGTTATGATTCACATGATGTTGATCAACTTTCAAAGTACCTAAAAACTTCACCTTGCATAGAAACACCCCAATACACTGACATTTTTAAGCATGTATTTACAAACTGCTACTGATAGTTTAAAAGAGCAGTTTAGGGCACGTTTCAGGTGCATGTTCTAGATGAAAACCATATAAAGAATTTCTGGGAAGTTTTATTCTGTGAAATTTACTGCTAAATTGATACAAAAATTTCTCCTTTCTGTTGTCACAGAGTATCCAAGGCACATTTTAAACTGAAGTTTTGTGAGTCAAAGTGCAATTTAGAAATAGTGTGTGACTGTTCCTTTCATCTTTGTTAGTGACAAAGAAAACATACATAACTAATACTTTGAAGAGCAGTTAACTATATTGAATCATAGCAGTTTTTGTTTTTCAGTGGTTTTTTCCTCTTTTAGCCACAATAATTTACTTGCCCAGGGTAATTCTAATAGGAAAGAAGGCATATAATTAGGCATGTTGCTTGATAGAAGTGAGAGTTGGAATTCAGGTTCTGATGGAAGTTAAATGTGCAGAAATCCAGAGTAACAGGAATCAGCAGTTACTCTGACATTGTTATGAGTTAACATCAGATTGGTGCATGGTTTGAGAGCCTTTTCACATACATTTGAGTCTGTGAGTCCAGCTTTCTAGCACTGATTGCAAGGCTGTTGCCTAAACTGAACAAGCGTAGAGATTAAAGAGAACAGGCAAAGGCATCAGGAAGGAGGAGACCAAAATCAAACAGAGATTCCTCCCTTGCTGTCAGACATATTTTTTAAAAAACAAGAGATTGTACAGTTTCTCATCTGCAGTTTCGGTTAAGAACTTCACAGTTCATGCAGAATGAATGATGCTTTTCTTCTTCTGCAATGTTTTCATTTTGAATCTTCCCTCAACTTGTCCCCCAGGGGAGTGCAAGTGAGGCCACCCTGATTGCACTGCTTGCTGCAAGAACAAAGACTATCAGACGGGTGCAGTCAGAACAGCCTGAGCTAACAGAAGCAGAGATCATGGGCAGGATGGTGGCTTATGCTTCTGATCAGGTGAGTGCCTGTCATGAACATGGAAACACAGTGTCTATACTTAACAATTTCAGCCATCTGAATAGGCAGGTGAATTTGGCATAAACTCTTTGGATTGGTGACTATTTGATTTTGGTCGTTCAAATCTTACTGTACATCATAACTGTGTTCCACAGGGGTCTGTATTGGGATCAGTGTTGTTTAATATCTTCATTAATGACATAGATGAAGGGATTGAGTGTACCCTCAGCAGATTTGGAGATGACACTCAACTGAGTGGTGCAGTTGCCACACCTGAGGATGGGATGCCATCCAGAGGGACCTGGGCAAACTCAAAAATTGGGCCCATGGGAATCTCTGAGATTTAACAAGACCAAGTTCAAGGTTCTGCACCTGGGTGTGGGCAACCCCCACTACCATCATAGGCTGGGGGATGAACAGATCAGAGCAGCCCTGCCCAGAAGGACTTGGGGGTGCTGGTGGATGAGAGGCTGGACATGACTCAGCACTGTGCACTCACAGCCCAGAAAGCCGAACGTGTCCTGGGCTGCATCCAAAGCAGTGTGGGCAGCAGGGCAAGGGAGGGGATTCTGCCCCTCTGCTCTGCTCTGGTGAGACCCCACCTGCAGTGCTGCATCCAGCTCTGGGGTCCCCAGCACAGGGAGGACATGGAGCTGTTGGGGAGAGTCCAGAGGATGATCAGAGGAATGGAGCAGCTCTTCTATGAAGAAAGTCTGAGAGAATTAGGATTGTTCAGCCTGGAGAAGAGAAGGCTTTGGGGTGACATAATTGTGACCTAAAGCAGCCTACAAGAAAGACATAGATTTTTTACAAGAACATGTAGTGACAGGACAAGGGGGAATGATTTAAAATGGCTAGTAGGATGATTATATTAAAGAAATTCTTTACTGTGAGAGTGGTGAGACTTTGGAACAGATTGCCTACAGAAGTTGTGGATGTCCCACCCCTGGAGGTGTTCAAGACCAGGATGGATGAGCTCTTCACCTTGTCTAGTGAAAGGTGTCCCTACCCATGACAGTGGGATTTGCACCAGGTGATCTGTAAGGTCCCTTCCAACCCAGGCCATTCTATGATTCTGTGATAAGTGAACTGGAATTTCATGTGTGCTATGGTAATATAAAGGGCAAATATCCAGTTGTGAGTGTTAAATATCTTTATAAAGAGCTTGACTGAAGTAAGTAAAGATAATTAAATAAGGTAATGATTTCAGTTATGTTTAGTAAGTCTAGGACATCTTTTGTTACATCCAGTCTTCTATGTCCATCTGTGCACACAGCGTTTTCCTCCTACAAGCTCATGTGCAAACAAACACATACATCCTCCCCCTATATACATGCATGGGTGCAGATGCATGTACACAGAAAAACCTAGTGTGTGAATATAAAGCAAACTGGTCACAGTACTTGAAGAAGCCAAAAAATTATTTTTTTTAAAAAAAGAAAACCTTTAAGATATCCATCTGTCAATCCAACTAAAAAATCTTATAAGGAAACAGAAAACGTAATCCTTGATTTCTGACTGTGAGTGGTATTTAGCAGACTGAGTTACACTAAATTCTCAGCAGGCCATGACTATGAGAGGCTTTTAATGTTGATGAAAACACATTCTGCTCATGTGAGTTCTGCTGCTGCTACATTTCTGACACAGTAATCCTACTGAAGGGCCATCCAATGTTGTTTCTCTTAATATCTGTGACATTTTCTTACCTACATGTCAATGAGACAGAAGATAACCCTTCTCTTAGTACTTAATGTTTATTTTAAAGTAATATCTGATATGCAGAGTAAAATGGCCAGGTTTCAGCCTTACTTTGATTTACTACTACGTGTACGTAGAAAGCACTGTAGAAGAAGTTAACACTACACTTGCTCTTTGCTGGTGGGAAGAGGGACTACACTTGCATGGTGAGAAGATTCAGGACAGGAATATATGAGAAAAGATGACTGCTTTCAAGAGGCACAAAGTATATTTATCCTTTTTTTTTTTTTTCTTGGGACCCTAAGGTCAGTATTGCACAGACCACCAGTCCCAGAGCTCTGGCCGACCCAGTGATGCACAAAACCTTTTACTTGTTTTGATTTTTTTGTCCCATATAAGAGGCTGACCTGAAATGAGGACTGACAGGCCTTCCTGCCTACTGAAGGTCAGAGAATCTTATGTTTACAGAGGGATTTGCCTTAAGATACTGCTGACCTTTCCAAGCAGATTGTTGCCGAGCTCACCATTCCTTCTGCGTTAAGAACAGACCTGTGTGACTCATGGGCAATAATCCACAAAAGAAAGTTAAACGTAAGCCATGCTGTGGGAGGGAAAACCATTCACTGATATAGCCCAGCAATGCAAGAATGCATTTGGAAAGGAATCTTGCTACAATTTTTGAGTCTTGATGAAGCAGTTTAGGGTCTCTGACCGGCTAACAACCTCAGTGAATTATTAGTTGGCTTATTTGCAACTGTAGTATAAATAAGTTCTAAAATACATTTTTCCATTGTACACTTGAATGAAGTATGGTACTGCTATGCCACACACCTTGTTTTCCACTTTAAAAGTTATATTTCAAGTCTAAGCTTCCAAATTTTCTCAAGTTGGTGCCTAAAGAGTTACCAAAGCACTTTAACAAGAGGCACTGCTGAGATAAAAATTAGTGGTACATCTGTCTTTAAAACATGTCATTCCAGGGATATGTGAAGTTGGAAGGCAAAAACTTGATCTAGTCTAGTCAAACAAAATTCTGGATTGTTATTTTTGTGATTGTATGCTAAATTAAAATAGATTTAATAAGCATTCTTATAGGCACTGCTAAGAATCAACAAGGAGATTGTGAATGAGAATAGTCATGATATGAAAAGGTGAGGAATTTTCCTCTTTCAAATTAAGGATGAATAATGAAACTGTAGAAGGTAGAAGATAAAACAGCTTTTACGTTTGTTTGTTTGTTTTAATCGTGCTTTAAAGGAGAGTATTTTGTGGCTAGATGTATCTTTCAATGTCTATGGAGTTTTTATCCCTGTTACTTCACAAATTTATAAGAATTTCCTAGTGAAATCTTGTTTTTATTTACTGAGATGTGTTTTATTTTCTAAAACAGTATTATTTCACGGGAATTCAAATGAAGTGGATTGTAAATAAAATAATATATTGGGAATGATTCTTACTTGCCTAAAAAAGTGAACGAATGATCGAACCACAATTTAGTCAGTATGTAATCTGAAAAAAATGGTCATGTAAGAAAATACCTGTCTGTACCATACTGTGACATGTATACTTTTAGAGTTCAGCAAAGCTCTACACCATAAAAATATGCTAGCAAGTACCTGAATCATTATCAGGCAAGATGATTGTCTGCACGTCTTTTGACTGATTTACAGCCAAATCCTGGAGCTCTACATCAATCCTACCCCGTAAATTAAAGCTCTCTCTAAGGTTAATGGAATTCCTGTCTGAATGGTGTCATGGCAATGGTATCAAGGATATGTCAGGGTTTCTATTAGTTTATTTTGTGTGTGTATTTATGTATATACATGTACATGTCCATCTACCTATATGAAAGGTGAAGAAGTATGTATCTGTTATATATAATCAACAGTCCAAGGATCTCAAGCATGGCTTTACTTGAAAGGACTTAATTTTTTTCTTTGTAAATTCAGATAAATATCTTACATTCCAGTAAAAGGTGTTGGTCTTAAAACTTGCCCATTTCCTTGTAGGCTCATTCATCTGTGGAAAGGGCTGCACTAATTGGTGCTGTGAAGATAAAAAATGTTCCTTCAGATGACACATTTAGTGTTTGTGGTTCAGCCCTGAAGAAAGTTCTGGATGAAGACAAAGCAGCTGGTCTTATACCATTCTTTGTGAGTACTGGATTTTAATTAATCAGTGGATTTAATGCTTCTGATAAGATGCTTTTGACATGAATAGATGATCTCATCCCTAACAGAGGCACTGATAGGCAGCTGAGCTAGAATACTAGGTGAGGTTCCATGAGTGTTCTTCACATGCCTTTCTGTGCAGGAGAAACTAATTGCAGCAGCTGGTTGCATTTCTCAGCAAAATGATGTTTGGGGTTAATTTTGTAGTTGCATGTCGTCCTGCAGTGTTATAATCTCCTAACCCCTGAATTCTGAACTGCTTGCCTTTATTTTTCAGGTTCCAACTTACTTACAAATAAAACAAATTTAAAGGCAATAAATTAAATGATGCTATCTCAAGCTAAAGTGTCTTCAAGAAACAATTGTTTCCCCTTGATACTACTTTAGCAAAGAAATGAACCTCCATAATTTACCCCAAATATCATTGAGATCAGACATTGTCAGTCAGGTACTTGTGAGTACGTAACTAATCTCTAACAAGTGAGCTATAAGGAATGCAGCTGTGGAAACTTTAGGTGTCACCATTTCTTGTTATCTGTCCGCTTTCTTTTCCAGACATTCCTGCCTCCACAGCAGGACAGCAAAGGCAAATAATTATGTCTCAGTATCTTAAGCTCATAATCCCCCAATTTTTGACGTAGAGCAGTGTTAGATTAGATAAAAGTCTGAAGTTTGGTTCTACCGTGATAAGTACCTGATCAAAAAGAACATTTGCTTATTCATCAGATCTACTCCTCCTGACAGTTCAGAACGCCATGTTATTACTTCAAGTTAAAACAAGATTTTGCCTTTTGATTTTTTCCCATGAAATAGGTAACTTCTATTGTGGTTTTATATATCATCAATAAAATTATTTTCTCATTTCCAAGCATTATGCTCTATTAAACTTGATACAGACCACTGACTGTATAGATCTATTAAGGGGTATAATATGCTACAAAGAATATGTTTTTACTGGCCTCCACTGAAGAAAACTTGAAGAGAAAAACCCACACACAACTAATTTAGAAACTGAGAAATTCAGAAATGGGATTTTTTAAGAGATTGAAAAATAAGTCACTTTTTTTTTCTCAGAAAAGTCACGTCTGACAATGGTTGTTTCTTTTCTTTCGTGTTCTAACATTTTGAAAAGGGATAAAGTGACTTAAATTTCTATGAACTTTTCAGAAGAATTAGAAGATTAAGCTTCCTTATAGTCATGGATAAGTGCCAAATCGGACAAAGAAGCTTAAATTTCACCAAGCTCTTTTGAAAATATAATCTTTTCACTCTTCTTGTTATTAGCCTTTGGAGAATGTTTTTATGTAGTATGAGGATGACTAGAGTGAGAAGTGGTTTTCATACGTGCAGAATGCTGCTAATTTCTAGGCTGCCTAGAAGTAGTGAGTCCTTAGAATGACCAAGCACATCCTGTCAATTGCTTTACAATATAACAAGATTCTAACTGAGAACTAAAGCATCTCTAGGGATTCCAAAAAGAACTTTTTTCTGTGGGATGCACCTATTGAGGCGAAGAACATGCCCCAAGGCGTGTTTTATTTCTCTATGTTATGATCCCAGCTCATAATACCTTACACAAGATCCTGTTTGTGTATCTCACTGTTAATTGTAAATAATTACAAGTACAGTACAATATCACATCTTCATGCAGTTACTATAAAGTTAATGTGTTTTTTCCTCAGCTTTTGTACATTAGCAACTTGCCCCTCATAAATATTCATGCCTTATTAATTTTTCTATGCATAGCAAGAGGAAATAAAAAATTCTAATTTATTAATTCAGTGACACCATTACAAAAGGTGATTTAACTGCTGTTTTTCTTCCTCTGTTTGTTTAGCTTTGCAAAATAGGCTTTCAAAGACAGTAGAGGCTCTGCCTGAGTTAATATAGCCTGTATCAAGTGTTCCATTTATTTGTATACATAAAACATGTCCGCTTAGGTTAAACTAGATCTCATTATCAGTATGGTGGGCCTCTTAACTCAAACGGTGTGTTAATTCTCTGTCATGCTAAGCAGCAGTGCATGCACTGTATTAGTGCTCCCTTTTGTGGCTTGCAGATTTCAAAAGCCTTTCCATTTCTTTTGTTCTTGAGTAATTTGGTGCTGTTGTATTTTGTTTTGGCGACAAAGATATGCACATTGCCAAGGAAACACCTTACAGCCACTTGATTCCTTGTCTCCCTGTATTCACTGATCCTTTGCTAAGGGGAGTGATTCAACATCAAAGCAACAAGTTTGATGGAAGAAATTCTGCCTGGAGAGACTTATGACAGCAGAGACATCATTCCTAATGAAGATGTCTTGTTTGCATCCAAGCTGTTACAGTCTCCCTTAGCAACAAAAAAAAAAAAAACCAAAAAAAAAAGAAAAAGTTTTGTAAGGAATTAAAAAGAAAATACAAGTAAATTGCAATGCCTTATGGGCATGTTTCTCCTCTTATACTTAATGAATAAATGAAGAATCATTGTACTGAACTTGATAGCAGTGCTTTCTCTGTAGAGGTGAGTGGAGAATCAGGGTCAGGTTTGGTTGATGCGAAACAGGTTCTGTCATTACAGCAATCTGTTAATTAAAGGTTTGCTTTTCATGTACATAGGGTTTGGCAGTCAGCCTTTTTTGGGAAGAGGCATTGTCTTTAAAAGGAATCTTTGCATTCCTACTCCCCATCAATGTCTTACAGCACTACTGATGTGTGTATCATTTTGTTCAGTAAAAGCTGTTGCCACTAGGGTACCCAGATCTCTGCCCTTATTTTCTTTCTTTTATTTCTAAGTTCAGACTTTTGTTTATTTGTCTCTTTCAAAATACTTCTGCAGAAACTGAAACAGAGATATTTACATATGCTAAAGCAAGCAGACTGTGCAAACAAGGCACTTTCAGTGTCAGGTGTTGTGGCACAGAAGTTGCCATAATTTGCTGAGGAGACATTTCCCAGCATGGATGATGTGCAGTCCTTCAGCTGCCCTGAGTTTGGAGGGAGCTTTAAAGCACGTGCTGAAGTCATGTCCATTTCATTAATTGTAAACACACACTGGTGGTTAAGCCCAGGTGTAAATGCCTCTCTCAGTTGTGCCCTATGCTCCCAGCTTGAGACAGGCCTCTGTGCTGGCTGAAGGTTGGCTGGGATGCTCAGAAGTGAAGATCACTAAGTTAAGCACTTCTGAATTCAGATAGAGTGCCCACTGCATTCAAGCTTAGTTCACCTAAATGTGTGTAAGTGGCCTGTGAGCTTTGTGCTATGTTTCATAAGTCAGCACTGATAGATTGCAGCTGGCATATACAAGGTACAATATGCTTCAAAAACCTCAACCACATAAAGCTGCTACAACACGATTGTCTGCTGCCCAGCATGAAATCTCTCTGGTTCTAGATGAAATGACTCTTCTGAACGATGATCCACAGGGTATTAAGAAGTGGGCTGTTAATATCCAGACTCACTCAGGAAACAATAAATCAGAAGCAGACTGACAGAGGAGCCATCTTTTCAGTAGAAGTTAACACTTCGATCCTGACCACAGATTTCCATTTGGAAGAAGCATTCTTGAGACATGTACAGGTGCCTAGGGTGATGTTTCTTAACCCCCGGTTTGTGAATGATTGCTGTTCTGTAAAACACTGAATGGTGGTTCAGAGAACTGTTGCAGTTTTCTTCAGGCCACAGACATTCTCATGAGTGTGAGCTGGCAAGAACTGAATAGGAGAAAATAATAAGTGACCATTGAAAGTTCTGCCTCATTTTAGTTATTTGCAAATGAAAAGCTTTGTGGTGGAACCATCCAAAATGTGTCCACATCTTTTTCAAAAGCTGTAGGAGATCTTCCAGTTGAAAAGAGTTAAGAGTAATTGCTCTCAGGAATCATAAAGATTCATGCATGTTTCCTGACATAGCTCTCCATTTCAGGAAAGTAATACATGAGATGACTAAGGCAAGCATTTTAGCTGTTTTGTATTCACAACCAAGGGCTGAGTCAAATTTGAAGTGCACAACCTGAAAAGGAAAAGGCCTGCAGGCTATACTGAGCCATCAGTCTCATTTCTGTGATGCAGCCTGTCCTCTGCCCTTTGCACAAATGTGATTTTTCTGGTGTTACACAGGCTACAAATTGAGTTAGATTGATTCTGTAGTACTGAGGCGGGGTAATGAGAGTCCTGACAAGAGCAGATACTGTCACTCTAAGTGGTTTCTGAGAATTAAAGCAAGTAGCTTTGAGGCTTAGACACCTGCAGAGAGGAAAACAAAATTATTTTAGAAATTGAGGTATACTTTACAGAATAAGCCACTATTTAAACAACTAAGCATATGTTTTAACTCATATAATCTCTCACTGATGAAACATACTCCTCATCCTGATTGGAAGGAGAATACCTTAACTACAGTACAACATTAATAACAAAAATGTGTAACTTTTCGTTGTGAAATTTCCATCATTATTTTATTTGCTGGACTAACCAAGGCAATTTCACTCTAATCATGTCAGAAAATTCATACCATATTACCATAAAATAGATGTGTAAAAGCAGAGTGAAGTCTATAGTGCACTACTCTTTTTATTTATTTCCCAATCCAATGGGTTATATCTTTATGCATATAGAAAAACTGTCATTTTCGTCATGGTACCCTCCATTTCTTGTGATCCTATGGATAGATCTGTAGTTCAGCTAAAGATGAAATGCAGGTTTCTTCTGGGAACATTCTACGTAGACGACGATGTGATAAATATATTTTCACTCCATACATATGTGCCTTCTTAGGAAAAACAGGGACCAAACAGGGTTATATCTTTATGCATATAGAAAAACTGTCATTTTCATCATGGTACCCTCCATTTCTTGTGATCCTATGGATAGATCTGTAGTTCAGCTAAAGATGAAATGCAGGTTTCTTCTGGGAACATTCTACGTAGACGACGATGTGATAAATATATTTTCACTCCATACATATGTGCCTTCTTAGGAAAAACAGGGACCAAATTTATTCATATTTAAAAAAATATCCTGCAATCTTTTCAAAGCTCAGAGGGTGATTAATCTTCCAGAGAAGACATAAATGTACCTCAAGGCACTTCAATTTTTCTGCTTTTCTTATGTGTTTCAGGAACATAGGAGGACCCAGTATAGACAAAGATTAGATTATCTTGAGGGAAAAATATGCTAGCTCACAATTTTACTAACTGTATACATACAACGTGCTTCTCATTTTCAGAACTATATTTTTTTCAAACTCCGATTCTCAGTAGCTTAATATAGAAAAAATACTGAATTGTCCCTTTATTATTTTAATAATGACTTTTATTGGTCTCATCATGAATTTGCTGAGGGACATGGGCACACATACACACAGAAAAATGTGGTTAGTCCCAGGTATATAGGGTAAAACTGTAGGAGCAAAATATATGCATTGACGGTGTACTTGGCAGAAAAGGTAACCAGAAATACTAAAATAAAAAAACCAGAATTCTGGGTTTGGCATTTTTATAATCATCTCCTAGCTGTACTACAGTTTAAATGTGACCTTGGATAAATTATCTAATTCTTTTGTACTTCAATACTCTGACTAAAACACAGCATACTTTATTTAATGTCTATTTAAACTGTAAAGTGTCTTTTATTATGTAAAAATCTAGTACAAGACAAAAACCAGACTCAGCCTTTATTAGTGCTTTCAAAAATAAGACAGGGTGTTTAAAACATAAGTGTAGCAATGAAAAATAAAATGGTGTTTATATGCCCTTGGTAGGTGCGGTTTTTTTGGTAAAAACTCTACCTGCATATTCCAAGTAAATTACAATAGCTCATTTTCACCTAGTTATATTCTCTTTCTACTGTGAAACTTCGGCCTTTATTTTGCCTCTTCTTTTGGCCCACTGGTCACACAGAAGAACACATTAAATGAGACATTAACAGAATGAAGGAAGAACTGTTCCAGTGTTTTAGGATGAATCAGGGAGAAGAAGTTTCTCTGGGAAAAAGTCTTGCAAGCCAAACAGTGAACATATGCTACTAGTGAACAGGTTCCAGGTTGCAGATCTCTTGAGCATAAATTTGTTACAAATCTCTGTTGCAGAGCTGTGGCTCTGATCAAGACAGCAACATTTGTCTACCTATTCTGTCAACAATAATTCCAGCACCTTTGAGTTTGCTCAAGTTCAGAACTTGCTTATATACCCTGAGCTGCAAATCATTTTTATGGGATTTGCATGTGTTAGGGTAGTATTGAGCCACACAATAAGCATGTGGAACATATAGAAACTATATAAAATATAGCATTAGCACAATACTGTGACTATATTACAGTACTTATCACTCAATTTTATATTAGCATTTGATTTTATGCATCTGCTTCAATAGACTGTTACAGGAGCTTTGAAAAAAACCCATCCACAATCAAAAAGTTCCACTAAGGGTAGGTAATGACTAACATCAATTTTTTGCCCTATAATGTCTCTTCTTTTTGTTTATTGCTGCCTTTGCAGACAGTTTTTCCCATTTGGTAATTTTCTATGCTGTAACACTATTTTTTTTTTTTTTGGCTCTGCAGTTCTGTGCAACACTTGGAACCACCCCTTGCTGCTCCTTTGACAAATTGTTAGAATTGGGTCCTATTTGTAAGTCTTTGCTGCTTCTTTTTAAAATTGCAGATACCAGTTTAAGCCATGCTGAGTCATTTCCAGGACATTATGCAGTGTCAGTGTCCAAATCCAATAAAGCTACTTATAGACGAGACCTTCAGTTATAGTTTTATTTCTAATATTAATTCAAGCAGCAAATGTGCATTCTCAAACTGTCTCAAGCCTTTCTACCTGCAAGTGCATCTAGAGCAATGCTGGATACCGGGGAAAAGCTGAACTCTTAATTCTGCTCTGCATCGAATGTTTCTAACAACTATAAAGAGTAGGGAAATATGCACCAAAAATCCCCATGCATTCTTAATCCTTATTCTCCCCTCCCCAATTTCCTTCCTCTTTCAAGAAAATAGGACAAATACCAGGGTGTTTAATACAGTGATCGAGTCCTGGACTCCTCATAAGTATTTCTGTGTTATGGTTTGCTGTGTCATGCTTTGATCTGCAGCAGGGCTTGGTCAAAAGCACACGTCTGCTGGCTGATATAAATGCTACCAAAGTGCACCATATCTCTTCAAGGGTATATTTAGAACAGGAAAACCATAGCTGTAAGCAACTGGAAGCAGCTTCATAGAAACACAGCTTGATTTGATGCCCCGTTAATTTATTCAGGTGGGGTTTAAAACTTTGGAGCTTGTGTGGTGGTCACTTGCTCTGTGAGGTTTCCTGCCTTTCAGCACAAGCCCCAGAGACTCAGTTTCACCCAGTCCTTTTTAAACAGGTTCCTAGTAGTCTGCTTAGCAGCTACAGATTATTTTGCTGTCTGGGTTTTTCCTATAGACCTGACCTAAAAAATTAGTGACACCAATAAGTTTAGGCATAGCAAGTAATCATGTGTTTCACCTGAGTCATTCCCTGCTTGTGCAGCAGAGCCCAGCAGAAGCATGGCAGCAAGCAAGTCAGAAGTCTCATGCCAGCTTTTCTGCCTAATTTTCTCCTTAGCATACATGAGCAGTAGTCCTGTGATATAAAGGCAGTGTCTCAAACCAAGTATATATAAAAACTGATAATCAGTTAAACTTTTAACACGTGTTGAAATAAACCTAAGTTGTGGATGCTGTGAATAATATTTTATTAGCTTTTCCCAGACATTCATGCAAAAAGAAAATTTTGTTCACAAGAATGCAAATTTCAGCACGAAGTTAGTGCCCAGCTGCAGATCTCAATGGATATACCTCTTTATGTGGAAATAACCATCAGAATTATTTGGTGACCAGTGTAAAGATGTTATGTGGGCTTCAGCCATCAACTGAAAGACCAGAATTCTTACTCAGTGCATTAAAACAGTGATCCCTAGTAGACTGTGAATACTAAATTACAAAGTATATGTGAGCTGTTAATATGCAAAAATATTTCTGCAGAAACCATTTAGTGATTAATCAAAAGTAGCACTTTCTTAGCATGTCAGTGCTTGCTTTTGCATGTCTCTGTCCTTGAAATAAATAGTTTGCTGCACATATTTCAAAAGCATGTGCATGCACATTTATAAATATGTAAAAAATACTGTTCAGAAACGTGCTTGTGATTCATGAGTTAGAAGTGGGGAGCACAGCTAATATTCTAGCTCCTCCTGCTAATGTAGTTTTATTACCATAGATACGATAGCTAAATCTCTAGATACATTTTTTAAAAAGTGTATTTTATAATGGTTCTTAAATCAAAACCACAAAATAATTTATGTTGCTTAATTTTAGTAAGAGAAACGTAGAGAGGATGATCCTTTTGGGTCCTTTCCAACATAGGATATTCTATGATTCTATGGTTCTGTAAATTTGTTCCATTAGAAGTGGGAAGGAAATATTAATGAAAACCCAGATGGTGGAAACATTTAATCTCTTAATTTAATTTTAAATTGGGAAAATAATAACATCAAAGAGAAATCTCTCAGGCACTTGGTTTCATGCAAATTAATTGGGCTTTTTAATCTGCTGTTTAATTTATGTCCTTCAATTATTTTTTTAGGTAATAAGGAAAATATCTGGATGCATATTGATGCAGCCTATGCGGGGAGTGCTTTCATCTGCCCGGAATTCAGGCATCTTTTAAATGGAGTGGAGGTGAATGAGTGTTTTTTCTCTAGCAGCCTGCTGAAACCTCGCTCTTTCGTAGAATTTGTGGGTTTCTTATGCACCCAGGATTAATGGCTCTTCCAGAATCTCTGAGTAAGCTGCACCTCAGTTTGCACTACAAATCCCTATACATTCTATTACATTACTTAAATTTTTTAATTACTACTGGTTTATATTGGGAGTACATAAGTACCTCTCTATAAGAAGTTTGTCATTCAGAATACAAGTAGTACTGAATCAACAAATAGAAAAGAGGAACTTTTTCCCAAATATCACTAAAGACATATTTGTGACATCCTAATTCTACATTACACCAAGAAAAAAAAATAATTTGGACAAATTAATGAGCTCATTATGCCTGGTTTTTTTCTTACATCCTGAAAATCATATAGTATAGAGCCAGTAGCTGTATCTCAAACAGACAGGGTTTAATAACCGAGAGACCTAAATGAAATATTCCCCCAACAGCACTGCTGTTCCTTTTCCGCCTCCTTGCTGAGCTACTTGGCATTCAGTTGCTTAGATAAGAATACTTCAATTTCCTGCTGCTCCCCTCAGACAGTCAGATAAGTCCTTGTCTTCCACGTCAGTGGAGAAAATATTACTGTTTGGTAAAGCCAGAAGTTTAAACACAGCACTGATAGGCACTGACTAATGAAGAAGAGGAGGGAAAACCCCCTCACAAATAAAACATTTCTTTCTGTCTCTTTTTTATCAGCAAATGAAGCTTGTTGTAATTTCCTGTGGGGGAATATTTTTTAAATTATTGTTGTTGGTTCCTGAAGGAAATGAAACAGCATCCCTTGTCTGGGCCAGCATTTGTCATAAGAGTAAATATTTAACAACCATGAATAGGTTTCCCGTCTTGCACAGCACAGGGTGATAGCTAGATAGATGTACAGATAGATAGAGAGCCAGATAATCTTCTCTCATTAGAGCAATTGTTAATTGTTTACTGGTGACAGGGAAGGTTATGAGAAGCAAACGAGAACAGGAAAGTGCTATATGGAATAGTCAGACCTTGGTGCTTCCAGATACCCATCCCCAGCTTTTTAAGGCTGGTGATTTCTGCCTTTGTTAAAACAGAAAACATGGATGAAACCTTTCCCACATGGTGTCCATCTTACCCACCTGGGTTTCTTCTGATGCCCCACCTAAATATATGTCAAGTAAACCAGGCCAGGCACATGATGTATAAACATGTATTGCAAGTGCTTACTCTTTGGTCATTTTTCTTTTGATTTAGATGAAACAATAATTTCTACTGAAAGAAAATACTCTGTAAGAAAAAAAAATCTGAGTCAGTTGTAGTATTTTGAAGGAATATGATGTGCAGGTTCTGAATTACGTATATAATTTATTGCTATATATGAATTTTGCATGTATTAGTTTAATATTCTTGGAAGTAGAAAGCTTAGGGAATTGTTATTGGAAAATGTGATATGAACCCCAGCGAATGTTTCTGAGTATGCAGATTTATTTATTTATTTTAGTTCACAATAAGATATATACTTTTCCATAACATACACATCTAGAAAGTATAACTGTAAACAAATGCTCATAATGTTGATAATACCACTAGCCTAACTGCATGCCTAATGTAAATTCCACTCCCAAAATAAATGAAGATTTAACTACAGCAGTTACTAAATAAGGTGACATCAGTATGAACATTTTAAAGACTCAGATCAGGAACTGATTCATAGTTACACAGACAATTTGAAAAAGTTATATCATTAGCACGTGGATCCTCTTCTCTTTCATAATTCTGTTTTTATTTATCCATTCTCAGTTTGCAGACTCATTTAACTTTAATCCTCACAAGTGGCTCCTAGTGAATTTTGACTGCTCTGCTATGTGGTAAGTATTACAGTAAAGGGAAACATTACAAGAGACAAAACTGAGGTTATATTAGTCTTCCTTTCTAGCAGTAGACAGTTACATTTCTCTATTGAAATGAGGAGAACTGGATGGCTTTAACTCTTACAAATTATTTACAGAATTCAAACTTTCATTTAATCCAAGGTTCAAAAACATGAAATTTAGAAATAGGCCTGAGCTCTGCATTATGTTCCAGAAAGAGAGAGAAGTCCCGAAAAGTCTGCAGATTTATACTTGATCCATTTTGGGACTGTTTAAAACATAAATAAAAAAAACTTATTTTAAAGATATCAGTGCAACGAACAACATACTAAACAGGGCTTTTTTTTTCTTCCCTTGCTTTTCCATAAAATTCCTTTTGGTTTGAGCTTTGATTCTTTTAAAAGCCTTTCTAAAAATGTTTCAGATTTGGCTGATGAAAAGCAGCTGATTTCAAAAAGAACTATTTATGTAATTTTGTACTGACTTTCAATTTTCCCAGATGACAGCAGAGACAACATTTTAATATTAAAAGATGCCAAAACAGAAACCCATAGACATACTTCCAGACAAAGCAAAGTATCATGGCAGTAATAATAGCATGGGTTTGTTAAAAACATTCCATAGTAGATGATCCTATTTTGTCCCAAACTAAATTCTTACCAGCATCACAACTAATGATACTTCTTAGCAATACAGCTATTCAACAAATGCAGACTGTTTATCAAAATAAATGAAAACATTAATTTCAGTTATAATAGAACAAAATTTGCAAAAGCAAAAAAAAAAAAAAAGAAGACTCCAAAACATCATCCGGAAATAGGTCACCTTATTTAAAAGAAGAATAAATGTAAGACAATGATCCCTCTGTTGCGTCTGGTTAACCTTCATCTCTTAATTTCCCTGGTAAAGTAGACTTTTCAGGTTATGCACTATGGTTTTTACTTTAATATTTCAGCTGGTGCAGTCATTTCAAATCTTCCAAGACATTATGGGGTTTTTTTTCACTTCCTTAGGGTAGATGGCTTACATTTTGACCCTAATTCATCAGTAGTGGCAGCACCCCACAGTGTGCTGTATCTCTGTGTGTAAGGAAGCAGGAAGAATGATGAAACAAACTCCTTTGCTATCTCCTCCCATCTTTTTCTCATCACTCAGAAACATTGTTAAAAACATAGCCACTTGCAAATAACACACTATCATTCTCTTTGATGTTTGTAGAACAATTAGGAACCACAGTCTAGTCCCTAACAGTTTAGTTTCTCATTTATTCTGCTTTCCCTGAAAACTCTGTGGAACTATGTTAAAGGCATTTTACCTGGCTTTCCAGTAAAACAAGGTATATACAATCACACTGTGAGTTACCATCTCAGGTGATTTTAGGTTATTCCTAGTAAAGCTTAGACTTTAGACTTAGGAAAGTATTTTTCAGCATTTTGTTTCTTGTTGGGGTTTTTTGGGTTTTTTTTAGATAAGCCATTGCATAAAATGCTGTTTTCCTAGGCAGGAAGATTCCAATACAAGGACTCTGAAGAGACCTTGCAACATGTCTCATTACTCAAAGTAAAAGTTTCACAGCTATAGCAACTCGGACTTCAATTCAGCAAGGCATTTATGTATAGGGGTTATTCACTTAATACAGAATAAATGTACACTTAAACTCTTTGGCTTGAAGCCAAATCCATTGTCCAGCTAATTCTAAGACCCATGTCCAAAATTCACCTGTTTTACCAACTGTTACATTCCCTGAGAAGGTGAAGAGTAACCAGAAAGGATGAAGGATGGTAAGAAAAAGTAGCTGTGAAGGATATGTAATCCTCTTACTACATATACTAAGTCCTCTTAGGGTCCATGAAAAGTATTAAGCATGATACTATGGTAGTATGGAAAGAGTTCAGCAAACACTGAACACCATTTCAGAATCAAAGTAATCTGAGTTCCACTGATGGGCAGACTTCAAAATAACCCAGACTCCTCAGCACTTTCCCCAATAAACACTCGCATTTCTTTTTGCTGCAAGCTGATTAAAATAATCTACCCATTAGATCTTTAATGTAATTATTAAACTACTCAGTGCAATATGTGGCACTGATGTAGTTTCAGATTTGGAGGCAATTTCATTATAAACCTTTTGTAAAATATTCTCAGACTTCCTGATGTACAGAAAAGAGCAGTCCATTTCCTATAAAAAGGAATTTAATACAGACGGTCCAAGAAAGGTGTATTTTCTATATTCAAATATTAAGAGTCCTTCAGACACTTTGTCTTGAAACTACAGTCAGTTTTGCCTGACTTGTTTAGTTGATACTCTGGAATATAATAAAATAGGAAGAAGTGTCTTCATTCAGAGAGAATAAAAATAATAATTTTGCAAAGTCTTGGCATTTTTGACTTTTGTTACTCTTTTCAGGGTTTAAGTGATAACTTTTGATTGGGAAGGGTGTTTCAGTAACAGAAAGAAGGTGCTTACAGGAATTACTTACCTGTAGATCACAGAACACAGAATAGTTTGGGTTGAAAGGGAACTTAAAGGTCATCTACTTCCAACCCCACTGCTGTGGGCAGGGACACCTTTCACTAGCCCAAATTGCTCAAAGCTCCATCCAGCCTGGCCTTGGAAACTGCTTGAAATGAAATTGTATTTCACTTCCTGACTTCGATTGAACAAATTTGAACAATCTACTTCAACACAAACGGAAGTGAAATTTTCCTGTTGGTTCATAATATGAGGTCACCTTTTTATCTGTCATTAAAAATGCACAAAATAGAGTGAGGCAGTTAAAAGCTGCAGATGTGCAATTCAAGTAAGTCACGCCTCACAGATTTTCATTACTTTATTCACCAGGACTTTTGTTGTGCATTTTGTATTATGAGTACTTAATATGTGAATCTGTGCTACTCAAGCTAGGTCTTGGTCTAATTATTAGTATAACATCCAGCCTTAAAAATTCTAGTTTACCAGTATCGTTTGTTAAAGACATTCACAGGATCACAGATTCTTTAGGGTTGGAAGGAACTTCTGGAGATCACTAGCCCTATGATTTGCATCTTGAGAGGTGGTCAAGGAACATCTTTCAGGCTGGTGGATGGGTGCCTCAGAGCCCCTTAACAGGGAATCACCCACTACAGTCACTCAGCATTTCTTCTTACAGTAACCACCATGTGCTCCTGGTGCAGATTCTCCTTGTTTGTTGTGCTTACAGACATTGAAAACCTCTAAAGCATCGTACCTGATTTTGGTCTGAATGTTGGAGGGCAGAGGTTGGAGCCCTGCTTTTGTCCAAGGTGTCTCAGGCTCAGGGTTATCCACTGTAGGTGGATGGTTCTGGAGCCACATACCTACCTCTGTTTCAGTCCCTCTACTACCACACAGCCTGTTATCTGTGTCTTGTGATGCAGCCACCTGCCACAGCAGGTCATCCACACTTTGTGCAGCCTTTTCTCCAGGAGAAGTATCTGGGCATCCATTGCAAGCTACCAGCTGTACTGATGTCTCCTTCCTTACCAGTTCTGTCTGAGTGTCAGCATCAGACTTCTCAGGGGCTGCCTCCATAGACACACTGGGTTTGGCTCTGAGGGGGATGCCCACCATTATGGCAGAGACCTCGAGCACTCAGCACTCTGGTGGGGACCTCCTGAGCACTTAGGACTTGCCTGAGGTGTGGACCCACTTGCAGAATGCAGCAGCACCCTGCCTGCGTGCCCTGCCTATGGAAACTTCCATGTCATTTTTGTGTCTTCTAAGCTAGATGTTCCTGCAGAATAGTTACCTGTTCCATTGTTTAATACAGCATCTTACAGGAGAAGAGATTAAGTTCTCACAAAACAGCTAAGCACATTGCTTGTAACTTGGATTACTTGCATACAGAACGACCTACTGAAACACGAATATATCAAAGTAGTCAGATATTTCAAATAAACTGCAGTAGAACAACTTAGAATTTGTTAAAAATATTTATCCTAATTAAACCTGTTTTCAGTTAATGCTTTCTTCCTTTTGTCCACAGGACATTTCTAGCAATGATTAGGTTATTAATTGTTTTTATTTTATCTGAAAATCTGTTGCTATTGGCATGTGCATAAGTTTACTTATTTTCAGCTATGTACTTCCCATACCTGAAGGCAAATACTTAGCTGTTACCTTGGTACTTCCATGACTATTAGTAAGAGGAAGGCTTTTTGTTTGTTTGAATAAGATGTTTTATGACCACCATCTAGATGTGAATGAGAGTGGGAGTATGTAGTGGCCTGTGCATTTATACATACACATTAAAATATTGGGAATTAGATTTTTACTTAGAAATTTACAATTCCACATTGAACCATTAAAATACAGAAAAAAGGTTTTGACTTCTGTCATTTAGAATATCACTGTGTTGATATTTGTTGATATACTGTGTAATATATTTATAGGCATAATATAATGATGTAGCAGTCTTTCCCTTTTTGATTCATGGTTTCTTCTCCTTCTGCCTCTATAAACCCCAACATTTGTGGAGGTGAGTCAGTCTTACACAGCATGAAGCATGAACCAGAAAAATCTTGTTATTAATCACGGGCAAAACATAGCTTATTCTCCCTAAAAGGGACACACTGGCTTTTGACCCTCAGTCCAGTCACACCAACCCTAGCTGGCAATAGTAAGTGATGCTTCTCAGTGTAACATTGTGCTGTAGAATGTCTGTCAGGAATTGTGTATTGGATCCAGCTAATGGCAGGGTGGTGCAAGAGGGGAGCCTGAGACGGGACTGGGTGGCTTGTCCCTTGCAGTGGCTGCTGCTCCCACAGCAGCATGGAGGGGACAGTGGCCAAAGCCCCAAAGCCTCAGTGTGATCTGCGCGGCGTTTGGGAAGCAACAGCTCTTCCCACGCAGCTTTGTACTGCAGTAATTTCAAGACAACTTCTGTTGACTGCAAACATTAACATTGCTTCAGCTAGTCTCACATTCTGGTGTGAGTGTCTATCACCATAAAAAGATCCTCTATGTCTGTTTCTTGTCTGTTTTTAAATATGCAGTCGTGCAGTCATGCTGCCCGTTCCTGCTGAGCCTTACACTTAACTACTTGTAAGTACAGTACTGATATGGCTGTGAAAAAGCACTGAAAATGGCACAGGCTGTGCTCAGGAAATATGCCAGTTTAAACACATTCAATTTGACTTCATTTCTTGTTGAAATTTAATCCCTTAAGTCTTTATTCTTAAATTTCTCAATTTGATTTCTTTCTTTTTTTATACAGGGTGAAAAAAAGATCAGATTTAATAGGTGCCTTTAAATTAGAACCTCTTTACCTGCAGCATCACCATCAGGAGTCTGGTAATTTTATAATTAAATGAGATTATTATTATTTTGTTTGCTCTCTGATATATAATGGAAAAAAAGGGCTGAAGATGAAAACGGTGATTCTTAAACTACCCAAGTTGTTTAGGAGGCTATTTCCATTTCCTGAGCACTCTAGGGAGCTAAGCTCATTAAAGTGCAAATACATGTCTAGTGAGATTTTAGTTAGTTAAAAGCAATAGAAGGAAAGTAATTTCATAAAGCATTATATTACTCCTTTTGTATTGGGATTTCCCCAGTTTCAGACTTACCACTGATTGATTGCAGGAGTGTTGAGAAAATTCTTACGATCTTTTTGCTGTCAGATAAATGTATTATTGGGTGTTGTGTAACAAAGTCCCTTAACCTGTCTTCCCCAACACATCTTTCTCCAGAATGATTTCAGGATCTGATTTGGTTTTAGGGTGTCTAAGGTCTGTGCCTTTTTTCTTAGTTATTCATGCAAGTTCTGATTCAAATTTTTCAGAAACTCATGTGAGGAGCAAACACTCCCTAAAACTACAAAAAAGGGGTGAACTCTGCTGTCTGTGCTCTGCTTTTGAGTGATAGCTTTCTGGGACATTATGCTGTAGGCCTCATGCTCTTACACTGGCTGTAGAGAAAGGCAGTAAGAGCAGACTATCTGTCTTGTACAAAATGCTCATGAAAGCTCTTCACAAAATGCTCACAAAGAACTTACAAATCTCAGGCTCTGTACAAATCTCCTTAGTGGATTAGTGCTGGTCCTTGCACATACCTAGCAACTGCAGAGTGGTATTTGCCCTCCTGAAGCCCATTTTTACACATTTGGTTATTAACCAGGTAATTGTGAAGAAGGTCACAGCAGTGCAGCGTCAACATGTGGTGGATGTTCCATCATAACTTTCTGAAGAGGCTGAATCATCTGTAGAAGGTCTTACCATGTGCTAAACCTCATCATTTTCATGGAATTGCTGGTGCTCATCTGTGCTCAGAAGTGTATCCTGTTATGGCTATGAACTCATTGACATTTAAATTAATACCATCCAGAATTCCACTGTTCACTAAAAAGCCCTAGGAAAAATGGATTCATGTGCCTTGATCATGAACTGGCATAAACCTTGCATTTTATTCCTTTCCTCCATTTCCAAGCAATGCAAACATAGAACAGTGCAGCAAACAGGAACATGCAGTAATTCTGGAGCTGAGGTTCACCCTCTAAAGGCTCTAATTGTTAAGAAAAGGATATATACCTTTTTTTTTGCCTTCTTTAATGAAAAATACAAGTTACAGCAAATACACTTAAGGCACTAGCTTTTACTTAACATACATAAAAAATATTTCTCTTTAGAAGAAAAAAATCCAGCCTTAACTAAAATGAAAATATGTTCTTGGGACAACTGATAGTACTCATACAAAAACTTTAGGTCTTACCTAGGTTAAATAATACTTGAAGAAAAGCAAATCTTTCTTAAAAACAGGTGGTTTCAGTAAGGCCACCTAATTGACCTGAAAACTTTATCACCCCAGTTGGATAAAGAGTTTTTTAGGCTTCATCTTGCCTTCAGAAGGGTGATAGCATATTATGTGATCTAACATACTGATTTCAAAGATATCAGCTGATTACTAGCAGTCTAGGAATGCTAATTTTTTTTTCTATGCTCCATTCCTATTCGATATCAATTTTCCAAAGAGTTTGACAACACTTTTCAAATGCAAATGCCTCTGGTTAAACTTCCAACCCACACTTACGCCTTCAATAAATACAGTCAAATTTGCTACATGAAGGTGCTGCAGTACTCATTGATCCCTGTGTGATTTATGGAATGTCAGCACTCCTGGAAATATGACTTTTATGGAAGATCTTGAATTCTCAGTATTCTCAGGTCTCAGAATTCCTATCCTGGTTTACTAAGTAAATGAAGTAGCATTTCTGAATTCACTCATGTCTCACTCAAGAATTTAAATGAGCGGAAAAATATCTCTATCTGTGAGCAATTACTCTTAATAACCATATGGCAATTATATGTGTCCCCAAGGGGAGAGTCTTTATTTTGTCATTAATTATAATTTTATGTGATTTGCATCATCACACCAGGAAGATTATAGTAGCTTGCCTGGCAACCCAGGATATAGGTCAAATCCTCATGGCAGTGTTAGAAGAATGCAGCTTTATACTCCATTGTGAACACCACATACGCTCCCACAATGCAATTCCTCCTGGTTAAATACAGATGTAAGACTAAGGCTTGTAATCAAGGAATCAAGGACTAGTCATTGATTACATTCTGCTTCACAGCTTGTGAAAGGCGTTGTTGTGGATCATTAGACACCAGCCCCTTACAGGAGCGTAGGATTATTTATCTGTCACCAGTTGCTTTACTCTCTTTGCTACCAGTCTTGCAGCTATCAGACAGAAATGGCTGCTACAATGCAGAAGAGTATGAATGTTATCACTTTACCTCGTTACCAAGCGGAGACAACCACATTCATTTCCTGAAGTCCGGGAACAGGTTAATGATTGTTGGTTGTTTTGTGGGTTTGGGGTTTTTTACCACCTGGAAACCAACATAGTAACAGGTTAAAGAACCCAATGGCCTTCTGTTACAGGGAAAGAAGGACCATGTTATTCCCTTTGCTTTGGCTGTATAAATGAGAGAACATTGGCAAGAGAGCTTGTAACACAGGAGAAAGTTTGGGGTTTTTTTTCCCAGAAAACATAAAGGCTGAAAATTATATAAATGGCATAGAATGGTCAAATTCAGAAGCTACAGTTCAACCTTCCAGTTGACAGTTCCAGAAGTACTTAGCATTTTCCCAAGGAATCCAAGTACATACCCTCCTATGAAGCTTATACTCCACTGCAGAGAAATAAAGCAGAATAAGGAAGCTAAGCAGATGCTTCCTATAGAAGTGCTTCAAATATTACGTCAGTTTAATTTCTGTCACTGACTTACAGCAAGTAACTAACTATGTTCAAGTTTCCTTTACTGTGAAATCAGTTTAATTCCTTTATTCAAAGAAAAGGTAGGTGAATCCTGACACCATGTGCTTCTATAATAGATAACTAATGATGCCCTCTACTTGCCTCCCTGGACTGCTCTGTGGCTTAGTCCTTCTGTGTTTGTAAGGGGCTTTCACTACATCAGAAGGAAAGCCATAAAAACTGCAAAATACTATTCTCCAAGCAGGAACAGGTCAAATTCTGAGTGAATTTTTCCAGCCACGTATTAGACATGTTGAAGAATTAGCAACAAATATATGTATGAGTATAAAAGGTATTTAGAACTGGATTATTTTTAAAAGTGTTACCAGTACAGTAGGGTAAAGGTGATGGCATTTCATAGCAGAGCATGAGTTATGAAGTGAGTCTGGGGATTCTGCAAACTGTTTAAACCAAAATTAATAATAGCTGCTTTATCTGCTGCTTGTTTTCCCTACAGGAAGAAAATAAACATAGTATTTATTCTGTCATCTCCATAGTATCTGCAGTATAACAGAAAGGAAAATAGTGTTTCTTCTGTGAACTGTTTGTTAGTGGCATATTCTGACTAGCCAAGGAATGAAGGTTATTAAAAGCACCTTCATTTATCATGCTGCCAAGTACCCAACCAGATATTTAGTGGTCCTGTTGACACTGATGATGCTGAAGTTTGTAGCAGATGTAAAGGACAGCTAAGATGAAGGTTTTTCAATAACATTAGAATAATTGAAGTCTTTGGCTGTTGTGGTGATGATGCAATGTGAGCATTTTTTCTTTAATTTTCAGGTCTTGTAACAGATTATCGGGTAAGTACAGTACCAATGTAATCATTAATACTATTGTATATACTGGTGGTTTTAGGACTTTTATTTTTCATTACTATCATAAACCTCCAAACTTTATGTTTCTTTCAAGAAGGATGCAGCTTGCTAAATTTTTAACATTCCTTGAACAGAAATTTGGTTTTTTTGTTTTTTGAAAAAAAAAAAAATTGTTTAAAGGCAGAAGTTGTCTTGCATGTGCAATATCTTTAGATTTAAGCAGTAGAAAGAAATATCCTAAAGCTTTGTGTTTGGTTTTTTTTCTTTAACATAGCGAATAACACAATTTTAAAAAAAATTTAAAGCATCTCTATTTTAATCTTTTACCATGGAAACACTGTTGTTTTGAAATGGAAAATGTACCTGTCTTTGTAAATGCTAGCCCCACAACTTTAAACAAGCCAATGTACATGAGTTTCTCAGATACTTGTTTTTGTAAAGCCCTTGAGGAGAATTAGGATGCACAAAGAAAATTTGGTTTGCCTTATGGCCCTTCCATTCTGACTCCAACCTCCTTTGCCAATTTTAATTTGAAATTTTTGAGTATTAAATTGTATTAATAAACAGGGATTAATAAACCAGGAATGGATATTTCTACTACTATTTGACCCACCTCTGGCAACTGCCCATAGGATGTGGAATGTGGTTCACTTCAAAACCATGGCAGAACGTACTTTCTGCTGTGTCACTGCAGTGGTGACTTCTGACACGGGCTCTTCTCTCTGGTTGCAGCACTGGCAAATCCCCCTGGGCAGGAGGTTCCGCTCCCTGAAGCTCTGGTTCGTGCTGAGGATGTACGGGGTCAAGGGGCTGCAGGAGCACATCCGCAAGGTGACTGGGAATTGCCTTCTTGGGTACCCTGAGGTGGGACAGCAAGGGAAGATGAGCTGGCCATCTATCTACTTTCCATGACTTCTGTCCGCATCAGAAAGCACAGGAAATAGTTTTAGGCAGCTCAGTTCAACGGGGGTGCTGCTGGTTTGCCCCCTGTAAGGTCACAATTTCATACCATGGCAGGCTTAAAGGTGCCATCCATTTTGTGCTCATCTTCAGTAAAGAAGAGTCTAGAAATTTGGAATTTCTACAGTATGGTGCCATAGTTCCCTCTCAAATTAAGCCAGAGCACATCCATGGTTTTGTTGTGGAAACACATGGATATTCATTACTTCGTTATTTTATTGATGTGCATCCATTGATGGCATGTTTAGATTATGATTACGGGATACAGTGACTTATCCGGCGTGTGTACCTCTGCTGTTGCTTTCTTTCCTGTTTAAAATACTTTTTTTTTTGATGTGTACAATTTACAGTTTGTTAATATTTTTATAAATACTAAGTTTATTCTTGATGTAAAAAGGGTTTTTCTTTTAATCACTAAAAAACTTATGTAGCGCCAGTCTAAATTATATATATACATCCTCTATAGCAGCAAAGTCAAATTCAAGCATACCTCTTATCTTTATGAAGTTCAGGGTAACCTCTAGTGAGGGGAGATCCATGACTCTAAATATTTACAAAAATATCCATTAGCTAAGGGCCTAGCCTAGCATGCCAAATTCCCTGCAGACACACATTCCTTTCAATTGTGGTACTAAACAGAAGAATTCCTAAGAAAGGCTTTTTCCACTCCTTAAAATCACTGCAGAAGGAAGTATCTTTTCATTCAGAAAGGTTATGGGATGGAGTGTACCCTCTTTGCTTCTTATTTTAATCACACTATAACTTTCAACTCTACAAATATCAAAACTAGATTATTATCTTTAATGAGAAATTTCAGAAATAAATTTTGGCAGCTGTGGCAATCCTGATGTTCTTGTATCAATCATCATTGTATCAGTCTGATACATATTCTTCTGATGAAAATTGATTTGAGGTTTGTTGTCCCATTATTAGTTATTAGCATTACCATTCCTAGTAGGATTCTCTCTCAGGTTAGATTTCTTGAGACTGCAATTATTGCAGTATGATGCTGTTTTTAAGTAGGGCTAAATCTCTCACTGGGAAAACAGAGGGTTGGAAGACCCATATCAACTGCATGGCCTTTTGTCAGGCTGGTTCCCACAGGTCAGTATTTGCATTCAACAAATTCCCTCTTTCCCTGTGTCCCAGGTATTTCCCTGACTGTCCAGCCAAAAACTGCTTGTCTTCATAGAATCATAGCTGAGGAACAAGCTTTGATATTTTCTATGACAATACAGTTCAGGAAGGCTAAGCAAATGAATCTTTTCTTAAAGATATTAGTTCCAAAGTAAGACCCTTGTATGTTTCCTCATTTGTAAAGGTAATTCAGACAGCTAAGATTTCCAAAGGCTTGTTGAAATGAGTGTGTTTGGTTTAGATTTCATTAAGGACTAAATTGTTCTTCACTAAAGATATAAAAATAAGTTATGAAAGGGAAAGAGGGATAGTTAAGTGAAGAATTTGTCTCACTGTATACATCTTCAAACTGGAACCATTAAAGTAATTTCTCCTCATACCCCCTTGCCCACTCCCAGTGAATGCTGGTTCAGTGGGTTCCAAAGCGTCTTTAAAAAAAATGTAATTTGTATCTCCAGCAAGCCTCTGTTGAACTTAAATTTCAAGAAATAATTGTGTTTCATTTGCTTCCCGCTCTAGCAGAATTTAAGGTATCTCTTGTGAGTTTTCAGCTATGTTGGTAAAACTATATTACTAGCTGCAAAATGAAAATTAAAAATGTGTTTCACATCTTGTACTTTTTCCTCTCTTCTCAGGAATTATCATGAGCTCCAGGTAGATTGTGATGACTTTTGTTTTAGTAGAGTAGTAATGAAGTATCTAAACCAGCCCGACATTGGTTTAAATTTTTAAACCTATAGGCAACTTTTCAAATGAAAAATAATTTGGAATTTAGCTTCACTTGTTAACTGAACTTTAACATTGCTCATCCGCATGCCTGGCCTTGAGAAGCTGCTTTCTTTTAAACATGCTGTAGCATCTTGCAAGTAACAGTTTTTACATTCCCATTGCTGGCCAAGGCAGTCACAGGCAGTTCCTGGCTGGTACTGTCTCCTGTGTATCTGGGGCTTTTAGCTGGGTTTTAAGGGAAGCCTTGCAGGTGCCAGAATTATTTCTGAAGCTGTATGTGATGATTTGGAGACGCATTTGAGTGGGTGATGGAGTGGACAGAGATAGAATTGAGAGGAGGCTTAGGAACAGTGGCAGAGGCAGGTATTGCAACGTCCCTGAGGAGAGCAGAGGCGCTGGAGCTGGGGAAGCAGGGAGAAGTCTCTCTCTCGCTCTCTCTCCCTCTCGTGTTATTAAGGAGTTGCCTCGGGGAAAGGGTAGCAGAGTCGGGCAGAAGAATAGAGGTTTGAAACAGTTCCTTGGGCTGGAATCTGGGGAAGGAGATGCCTATGTTTGCTCCTAAGTCATGGAAAGCTCTAGGAAGATCTGTGCAGTGTTTATAGATTTCTAGTTAGGCTTCTTTTGTGCAGCCTGGTGTTACTTACAAAGGGATTTGAGATTTTCAATAGTGATGATCTTCTGACATGATATAGAGGGAAAAAACACTCTTTATCCTTAAGAAGCCACCCTATTTGTTGCATGTTAGCAAGTTTCTGTGTGGAATATTAAAGACATCTGTAACTGTCTCCTCACAAACTTTTTTTTCTTGAGGTGAGCTGTCACTAAAATTTTATTAGTGTATTTTAAGGAAAATATGTTTATTGTGTTTGCAGCCTTAAGGTCTACATCAAAATGACTGGATAACCACTGCAACTTGGCATTTGCTTGAGGATGGCATTTAGGAACTAAAATATTCCCGGGAGATGAGAATGTGTGACTTGGATTTAGATACAGTAATTTTTTTTGTTTTCCAAACTTTCCGGTTATGCACTCTTTTCACACACAACATGTCATATTAACCTATTGCAAAGTATAGGTTTTAAAGCAGTGGTAAAGGGGAGGATAGTCATCTTTGAAGGATGTGGGGAGAGACAAATACAAATTCTGGAGGTAAGTCCCAAAGCCACAGAGGAGATGTAAAAAGAGGGCAAAACCAACAACAACAACAGTCTTCTGGACTGATGTCAACCACTCAGAGTCCGTATAAATGTGAAATCCAAATGTCCCATTTGCAAACCACTCGACCATCTATTTATTATTCTTTTGTTGGTTTAAGCCCTCTCAAAGAGCTCAGAAGTAGTTTGAGACATTTAGGAGTTAGTGTGTTTTTGTATGCAATCCCTATGAACATTCTGACTCAGCTGAATCCTCCTTAGGACCAGAAGTAATCAGTGTACGGAGGATAATGAATTCCATTAAAAATTAATAGTAGAGTCCAAGAAACTGGAACTGTAAAGAACAGCAATGCTAGAGATAGCATTTAAACTGGAGAGTGGCACAGTCCAAGTGGCTGTTAAGAAGACTCTTTTGACAGCATTTTCCTTCAGTGTAGTGGGATGCAGGCTAAGGCAGGCAAAGAGGTGAAATCTACAGGAGAAAAAGTACAAAGCGATCAAGACTAGGCCAGTATGTTTATCTTCATATACACAGTAGTGTACTCTGATGCTTCAGAGAAGCTCCCTGCAATCAAAAACTATTTTAGCTCTTGAAGGCTTTGCCCAAAAATTAAATTTCAGCTTAAACATGTCCATGCAGAAGCATTTATATTTATATTTATATTTATATTTATATTTATATTTATATTTATATTTATATTTATATTCTTTCACAGATAAATTTACAAAAATACAGATTTTTTAAAATAGAGACCACATCCTAGTGCCTTGCAAATTTACTGCTCCTATTATTGATTATGTAAGACATTCCCTTTATCCAGAATAACCAGTTTAATAAGAACCCTTGTTTCTTTTCTCAATGCAGAAAAGAATGGTTATTTACCTGAGATAATAGTGACACATAAAAATTCCTTACAAGCCTCTTTTTCTCAATCAGCTAAATTTCACTGTAACGACTGGGGCTGTTATTCTGTTCCTATATACCAAGATATTTCAGGAGACTAACACAGTCCATGTGATTCCACTTTGAGAACCCCGCATGATGAAGGGACTGCCCAGATGGTATTTCTAGAAACAGGATGTGAGTTGGTTTGTGTATGTCCACATACACAATCATATAAATTGAATCATATGTTAAATCATATAACAGTTCTAGATAAAATAATTTTGAAAAGTCAAATAATGTTTGAGTGCCAACTTTAAGTTAATGGTGCTAGGGACACAGCTTGACACATGTCAAAATCAAAAGCACTTGGAGATTCAAGATATCCATAGGTCAGGCTTGGTACATACATATTCAGCAGAAAACTGAGAACAGCCTGTCAGTCTTTTACTTCTTCTTTCCTATCCTCAGTTTCAGTGCCTGCAGTTTTCCAAACGGGACTTTATTTTCACAGTGTACCTGCCTGTCTTGAAAAGCTGAGGCACTAAAGTCACACGTGTCCTTGTGTGAGTTATTGCCATGCTCACGTCCAGACAGTGGGTGGGTACAGCTTTTGGACTTAGGAGAGGCATGTGTGATATGCCCTGCAATTTTACAGAGCTTGAACTTCCAGGCTTAATAATATTTAACTTTACTGTTGCAGCAACCTTTGTAAGAGCAATTCAGGATAATAGCTTATGGTTCAAAGGTGCAGGGCCGTGGGTAACTGCACTCCAGGCAAAGCTGTACACGTGAAACCCCAGTTAAATCACCACTTTCTCTCCTTCCAGGTCTGTAAAACCTAAAACGCTTGGTGCCCCCCAGTGTCTTTACCAATTATTGCTGTTTGTTAAGTCTTGCTGTGGATGAAAAGTATTTGCATCCAGACATGAATGCAAAACACTTCTAGAATTTTGGTTTGTGACTTAACTAAAATTTTTCTATTTTCCCTTGCTTTTATTTCTTTCAAATTCCTGAAAAATCATTTAGTTCAAAAACTGGATATAAGTACCTGCTATAAAATGCATGGCTTGGGTCTGGAGTTTTCTTGTACAAACTTCTCACAGTAAGCCAAATCTTAAATGTTTGTTTTATTCAGTTCTTACCCAGATAAATCTGGATGAAATTCAGCTGGTGATCACATTCAGCTGGACAGTTGTGAAATTCTTATCTCATGAATATGATTGAGTATGATTTGTTTTATGGCTTTGATTTACAAGACACAGTACATGCAGTGCAGAAATTTGCAGAGCTGTGTAAAAGACGTTTGGTTAAAGCTACAGAACATAAGCACAGGAGGAGACAGTAAAAGACCATTACAACACCTGTGCCTATTTCACATATGTTTTTCATGCACTTATTATGCATACAAGCATCTGTATGTATGCAGATACTTCTGGTTGGATTTCGCTGCTCCAAATTCATGCTCTTCGTATTAGCAGAACATTCAAACGCCTTGGAATGGATTGGGCATTTTACTGGTCCCATTCCTGACTCAAAGAGCTTTCAGGCTAATTTTAGAGGAAGATGGTAAATGGATGTAACAAACAGCAGAGCGGAAGTGGTAACAACAGGAAAACTGGCTGGTTGCGTAGGGTACCAGTAAGCGCAATATGAAGGTTTTGAAGCAATGTTTTGATTCAATCTAAACTATGTTTTTCTATTTAAAGAAATGAAAAAACATCAGAAAGCTATGATTAAGATTGCAAAATGTGTTGGCTTTTTTTCCTTCTTTTTTTTTCCCTTTTCTGTAATTTCTGTTTTGCCTTGTTTGTGTCCTTTTGGAAGAAGTTCCTGTGAGATGAAACATTCCACATTTAACCCTGACCCAAAGTGATACGTTTCATTTTTGTTTAATAGCTGTCCTTGAATTTACAAAAAGTCAAAGTGCAAAAGCATGGGCTTAGTTGTTTATTTTTGTAAAATTATTTGCAATCCTAAATATATAAAAGCTGAAGAACCTTTAAACATGATTTTTAGATGTTTCAGATAATTTTTCGTATAGACTGGCTGTTGCACGAAGACAAACTCTAATTCAAATGGCTGGCTGCTGTTGTCTTACCTTTTTTGTTTGGTTGGTTGATTGGTTGGTTGGTTGATTTTTTGGGTTTTTTATGATAGTGAACACTAAGCTAATGATAAAGCCAGCAGGAGGGGGACTGGATAAAGTACTGCAGGTACCTGATGAGAATATGGGTTGGTTTTTGAAAGTGCTTTTAAATTTATTTTCTATTTGGAAGAAAGCAAAGCAAAACATGGTGTGAGTATGCAGGTATCACTGACTGATGTTAAGACTTCCCAGCTGGTTTTTAGTATGTCTTGGTATTTTTCCTATTTATTTGAATTTTGGATTCATCTGCTTCAAAATAATTGCTCTGGCTTGGTGCCCAGTGTCATTCGTTTTTGCCTCAGTAACTTCTCAACAGGTTTGCTGAGATCTGCTATCCATTTTCCTGATATTACTGCCATCAACTTTCTTTTCAACTGAACCTGAGCACCCAAGTCAGAATAGTGAGCAAGTTCTCCCTTTCTTCACAGATTTCTCATATTAAGTGAGCTATTCTTAAAAGATGTATCTTTCCAGCTTAATTTGTACTGAAATTGTGACATTTTTTTCCCTGTTGTGCCGGTTTTGGCCAAAATCTAGCAATATATCCTCTGGGATAAAGTCAGGTCCCGACCACCCTTCCCCCCACCAGGTTCAGGAAAGAAATTCCTCGAAGGAAAGTGAAAGAGATAAAACCTATTTATTAACAAACACACTGGAAAAGGATAATATTGCTAAATAATAAACCCCCTCGCTATAGTGAGAAAACCTGGGAAGAAATGAGAGTCCTCACATAGGTGTGGTCCCTGCTTCTCGGAGCTGGTGTGGGGGGTGGCCTTAGGCCCCCTCCGGGCCTGAAGAAAAGTTCTTCTGGTGTCTTCTGATGTTGTTGAAACGGTCCAGAAGGGAAAAGGAAAAAAATCCACCAAAGTCCCAGGAAACATGCCAGAGAAAAAGGGAAGGGAAAAAACCCAAAAAAGCTGGCTGAAGAGACAGGCAAGGGTGCTCCCTCTGTGCTCCTGCAGCCGGAGAACGCAGAGGAGTCTCTATCTCCGTGTCCTTGGGAACTTGTTTTGAAAAGTTCATTTGTTTTTTTTTTTTTTTTCCTCCCCTCTCAAGCTCAGTTTAAAGGCACAAAATTAATTTTTTGGCATAGAGCCATGGTAGGGGATACACATCATAGAGTTACCCCAAGACACCTGTATATCTGTCCGTTTCTCCCTTTCTCTCTAATGACTTCTAGACTCTTCAGCCATTCCCAGCCAAAACTAGCAGTGGTATAAAAACCTAAAGGAGAATTATTAAAATAATTTGCTCTTCATGTGGTATATCAAATTGTGCTGAAGTGTCTCAAGAAGTAGACCAGTACTGCCTATGACAGACTGAGATACTAAGACAGCAAGGGCTCCATATGGTCTCTGGAAGTCATAAACGGGATGGAAGTTAACACAAACAGATGGCAATATGTGAATATTATCACACATCAGCAGACGGAACAGAGCAAAGGAATGGAAAATACTTCAGCACACCTTTTCTCTTGGTGAATTAAATGTATACAATATAGATACTCTCTTTCTCTTCTCAGCATGTCAGGCTGTCGCATCAATTTGAGCACTTAGTCCTTCAGGATGAGAGGTTTGAGATCTGTGCTGAGGTTGTCCTGGGACTGGTCTGTTTCCGGCTGAAGGTAAGGCAGCTAAATCTCCTATTTCTTCTCTCATGGCTTATAGCAACACCATAACCTGCAACTGAATACAGTCTTTGTAGTTAATATACTTGATTGTTTTTTAAGGAAACTAAAGGGGGTTTGTTTAGAACAAAGCAGATGAAAGAAAAAATCTTAAGACAGTTTTGTTAAAACTGAATCAAAAGCTTAAGAGAAATTAAAGAATATTAAGGTATGGAAATATATAGCAAGGCAAACAAATGTTGTAACCTGTCATCAAAATGACTGATATATTCTATGCATGATGAGCTTTGACAAAGATGATTGTTTTAGTATATTTCCCTAGACTTCTGTATATGATGAGTGCATATTACCTGTTTCTTGTCAAGTTAATTTCTTACGTGTATTTATTTTTCAATTTTATTAAAAAATTATTGTCATAGATGAAAATTAGAGCACTAAACACTTTTTTATTGTTTTCTTTAAAGACTGTTCTTTTATCTATAAAATTCTGTGGTCAAACTGGGAAAATTGAAGCAAGATATGTTTAAACAGGTTATATGGGAGGCCTGCTTCCCTACTGCCCTTGGCTGTGGTCTGCTTTTTATTGCTGAACATGATCCTTTTGCCCTGTTTGGCCTTTTATTCCCCAAAATCTCTCAAAGTGCCAAGTTTGTTGATGTAGAGACCTTGCCCAACAGAAACTAGAAAATTCATTCTGCACTTGGAGTATAAAAGCTGCATTAGGTGGGAGAGCTCATTTGTTTTAATCAGATGTTGAAAAGGGATCAGTGTCTTAGTTTAGGTAATGAACTCATTTTTTAGAGGAACTTTCAGCTAAAGACTCTGTAAAGGACTGGATTGTGACACTGAATCTGACCACCAAGCAACAATAATAATAATAACAACAGCACTAGTGTTTTCTAGTTTACATGATACCTAAATGAGCTTTTAGCTTTTCAGAAGGCTTCCAAGCTTTTCAGAAGGCTTCCAAGCACATCTTTTCTCCTTCTGGATAGTGTGGTATTACTATTTTTAACAAATTCTTTCCCTAGTCATTCAGTTGCCCCAGTTACCTGAGTTTGATGCAACTGGCTGAAGAAGCTAACAAGTAAATAATAAAGTAATGGTGAATTCATCTGGAATAGGAAAATGGTTTTGTTTGAATTTATATTGTTTAAAATAAAATTGAAAAAGACCCTGCGTCTAGGAGATCTGACAGATTACAGAATGTAGAATTTTTTCAGTAAGTGGAAACACGAATAGAATCTCTTTCCTAACAAGAACTTTTAAAAGATATTGAGGGATAGATTCTGTGGCTTTTATTGCTCAATAACAAAATGTTGGTTGCAGTCTGCTCTCACATGGAACTAGCAAACACTAGTTTTGCAGATCCAGAGACAGCTGTTAGTCAGTGCTCTACATTTACTTTGAAGGAACAGCTCTGGTGAAATAGAGCATAGCAACACAGGAATTGTCACTTTTGATCAGACCAGTAGCTCATCTGCATCTGTTCTCCTGTCCCTCATGATTCAGAGGAAGAAATCACATCTAAAAGGAAAGACAATTTTACAGTAGGAGGTAAATATTGGACCTTTACCTAAGAAACCTTTGGACAAGTTGTAGAATAAAGGCCTGATTCCACTGAAAACCAGTGCAGAAAGAGCAGTGTTTTTATTTCTTGCCTACCTGATCGAAAAAAAGAAAAAGAAAACTAGCAAACTTTCAAATAAAGAGTTTTTTATAAGTATTTTAACAGCTTTATTTGCTTTTTATATCACTCCTTCAGAAGTCTTTCTGTCATTTTTATAATTCATATTAAAATATATCTTAGAAGCAGGGTATTTGTAACTTTTATGTAGTTACATAAAAGCGTCAATATAATGAACATATATAATGAATATAATGCTGCACAGCTGTAAAAGTATGAAATTTTTTTTCTTCCTTCCTTTGTGCTTGAGAAGCCCTTTTTAATTTTTTTGCTTAGCTGTAACTTTCAATTTTTTGCCTTTCACACTGTTGAGCAAATGGACTAATTACCTATGACTTTCATATTATAATTATTTCATCAAATATGTCGTGCCAAAGGGTTAGTTTTAGGCCTCCTTGTCATGACTGAAGATGAATACAAGTCAAGCTAGTAATTTCTCCAAGGGGGTGAGAATGCTGTCTTATTGAAGCTCACAGACTCAATCAAAGCTGGTTTCTCAAAGCTCTGGGAGAGATTTAATCACTACCAACTTCAATTTGACGTGACACCTGAGTGTCACAGCAGCCCTAAGGTGGAGCTGTGAGAGTAGGACAGAAAAAAGATAAATGAATCTTTCTCCTTCTTCCCCTCACCCCTGCCAACTTAACATCATATAAGTGCTTGTATTGCCTGAGAGCCACTGCTGTGCATTTGATATTAAAGGCAAGGATTGTCATTTTAATAATGCATTACCTTTGATAAGAAAGCAGGACATCATTGTCACCAGTGACTGACCTGTAATAGGTGGGGACTTGCAAAACACCAAAGTTGGTCCATTTTCTTAGTTAGGAGCAGTTCAGTTGCATAAATATCTCCTAGAAGAGTAAGGCTAAGCCATGAATTTCAGGACATCACACAAAATTCGTAACAACTTGTGCTAAGACAGAACAAGGTTTTGACTTGGGTTCAACTCTAACTCTTAATACGATCTAAAAATGTGAGAATGATACATTTATCCTTGCTGCCAATGGGTAAGTGTCTGCCTTATGCTTTGGTTTTATATGGAAAAAGGCTAAAGTCACAAATGCCCAGATTTGAGAAGTGTTTTCAAGAAGTCTTCAAGATCAAGACCAAGAAGATCAGGAAGTTTCAAGAAGACCAGTGCTGCCACAGTAACACAACTGCTGCGGAACAGACAGATCTGGCCATTTGTGACTCTTTTTCTGCAGTCAGTGCTCAGTAAGGGGACACTGCAGTAAAAGTGCAGATACTCCCAGAATCTCTTGCAATTGTGTGTTACCACCAGTGTAACAGAGAGAGTAAAGGATGCACAATAGCTAAGAAACTTCCTCTGATGGATTCTGTGGTGGACAATTCTTATAGAACTTGAGGCAAATACTTTTTTAGGGTTTTGACTGATAACATGAAATCTACTTATGCCAGGAATACATTACCTTAAAAATTTCTTAATTAAGGGTAAGATTTCACATTCAAAAGACTCTCTCACAGCATTCATGCTTGAGCAAAGACTGGAAGGTTTGTTTTAGGAAAGTTAGTACAGTTCACTGCAAAGCTTCCTCCCATGTTTGTTTGATTAGATCCAAGAAGAGTGTAATAACATGGATCCAATAATGAATGCTTTTAACATAGCTCACGACCTTAGGTTACAAAAGGGCACCTATCACAAATGTCCCAGTGTGACCACTGCTCCTAAACCCAAGGTAATCCATATATCTCTTTGTGGCTCAAAACTTCTCTCTTACATCATCATCTTTTTGTGATTCTTTGATGGCAAGCCTCTGAGAGATGAGAAAGTGGCTGCTTGTTACTGGTGCTACTTGGGCTTGGCTGCTTGGTGGGATTTACATTTTCCAGACTTGTTTCTGAAATTCATTGTCATATCCATTGAATTACAATGATTTCAGGGCTCAAATGAACTAAACGAGGCACTTCTTCAAAGCATAAATGATGCCAAGAAGATCCATCTGGTCCCGTGCCACCTGCGAGAGAAGTTTGTGCTACGTTTTGCTATTTGTTCCCGCACAGTGGAATCCACCCATGTCGAGTTTGCCTGGCAGCACATCTCACAGCTGGCAACTGATCTTCTGAAAACATGGGAGCAAAACCACCACCAGCAGTAACAGTGATGAAGTATAAGTGGAGATGAGGTAATTAACTGGCTTTCTCTGTGTTGCCAAGTTTTATTTTAGGTGCAGGTGGGAAAGTCAAACTATGAAGGAAAAAAATACAAAACCTGTTGTTACATAGCCCAGCTGCAGTAGCAAAATCCTTGCCAGCAAGTTGTGTTGTAGCCTTAGTCTTTCCTTCTCTGTACTGTAGTTTCATCTTGCCTGTTTCCAGATGCACATAGCCTAGGAGACTCCAGCTGCCATTTCTTACCAGTTTGTAGTCAAGAGCATTTGTTCATCCAAGCAATGGAAATGGAAGGGTTGGTGCTCCCTCTGTTGTCCCCATTCACCTCTAGCATATCCCCTCCTTTCTTCACAGATGAAACTGAGAGGTGTTTCAGCCAATTAATTTAATATTACTCTGAGTGCAGAAAGAATCCAAGTTGGGGAAGTTCAGTAACCTGTTCAGGTTCTAAATGTGTCAGTATGTTGTGTTAATATCTGAATAGGCATGTACGATGTAGTTACCAGGATCTGGGGCACTATCATGTCACGACACACTTGCAGCAGTGATTTTGTAAATGAACAAAGGACTAAGAATTTCAAGAGTTCCTTCACTGCATAGCCGGACCCAGGGGAATGAGAACTAATTGATTACTAATCATCCTTCTGGCAGGTTCTCTACTTTCCCCTAAATGGTTTGCTTTTAAAACACTCATTTTGTCAAATACCAGCAAATAGGTTATGCTGGATATTGGTTTCCAGATTGATCATTCATAGTGAGGTCCCTGAAAAGCTTCTCCTCCTGAAGAGTTTCGTCAAAAGCCATGTGCTACCTGGTATTCCATATTTTTAATCAAGTTATTACCAGCACTGATTACTTGAAAATAGTCCGTAAGATATGTTCTGTGAAACTGACTTGTGATTTGTTTTTTATGGCTACCATTTTGATTACCTCATTGTGTAACAAATCTTTGATAAAATGTGCTAAGGGATGTGACGTCAAAAAATTACTCTTAGTTTCTCAAAGTAGCTAACAAATGAGTAAACAAGTGATAATAATAATAGAAAGTAAGAGAACTAACTCCCAAAATCTGCTGTGGTGCCCCCATCAGTGGTTTTCTTCCATTAACATTGATGAATGGAATATGAAAATACTGGAAAACCTCTTTCAGAGAAAGTCAAATCGTATTTGACACAAACCATTGATATGTCATCCTGTCAAACGTGACCACAGTAAAGAGCTAAAATGAAAGATAAGAGGTGAAAGTCAGAACAATATCATATCAAGAAGTACTTCTGCCGTTTTAAAAACAAATTCCAGACAGCTGTTTCTGTGTAAATAAGAACAACATAAATAGCTGCTCCAAGAAAAATAATATGTAGGATTAATTTCTACATTTGCATTTCAATCTTCCTTTTAATGCTCATATTATTGTCTAAGGCCTCTTGAGCAACTTGCACAATTATTTAGCTTTCTTCCTTCATCCCTTTCAAGTATACTTCCTATGGTTGGGAAGTTGCAAGTAGACCAGGGAACATGGATCAGGACAGTTAATTTGGCACAGGTTCTGCTTCTACCTCTTTCTTTCCAGAAGACCTTAACAAATTTGAATAAGGACCCGGTAGATTTTTCTGGTGATTCCTAATCTCTCACTTCTGGGGTGCAAACTGGAAAGGATTACTATTTCCTTAAGGAACTGATTTCCCTGGTAACAGATGAAGAAAGGGATGACCAATGACTTGGGTAAAACCCAGTAATATTTGAGCAGGTGACTGACACAAGACACTGTTGTCAGATGCAGTGTCAGAAATTTTGATAGCATCGTTCTCTTCAGCAGAACCAATATGAAAATTTAGCTTTTCAGTGGTAGCACAATGCAATAGACTGGTAGACTGAAGAGACTGAAAAATGCTGGCAAGTTGTTCCCTTTCTCTGTTACCATTTTTTTATTTTAAACAACATTATTCAGATCTCATGACCTGGAAAACAATGTTCATCCATAACACGTATCTTCCACACTGATACAATTTTACAACTTTTACATTATGAAAACTCTAGAATCTTGGAGCCAGAGAAGAATTACACCTTCTCTGTGAGACAGACCAGTATTCTGCATGTGTAATATATAAGCAGGTCTGCCCAGAAAAAAAAAAAAAAACAAAGGGAGAGAGATCAGATTTGGATCAAAGCTATCACAGAGTAAATCCAGGATAATTCCACTGAAATGAAATGGAGTTGCTTTGGGCTTAAGTGACTATAATTGAAATTAAAAATCTGACTAATAAGTATTGGAAAAGAAAGGCATAAGATAAGGCACCACTAAACTGAACATAAGAAGATTCTGCTGGAAATCTGCTCCATGAAAACCAGTGCATAGACAAATGATGCCCACCTGTGTGAGCCTCAAACTGCTGTAAAACTGGGATGCAGGCAGTATGCACATCCAAACCTAGGAGAGGTGAAATGCCCCCAACAGCCCAGAATTCAGACATAGATCCCTTTAGACATTTGTGGGAAAATATTGCCAAAGCTGACATTCAATTAAACATTTTTCAGTATCTGGATATCAGTTGTAGAAGTGGCTGTTGTCCAGACAGCAAAACTCCTCTTGGCAAAGAATTTAAGATACAGGCTAATTTAAAATATAGACAGAATGAAAGTTAATTTTTGTTTTCTTTTTTAAAGAAGTGGCATAAGTAAATCTTCTAATAAACAGCAGTGATGAGACCCATGAAATTACATTTCCCCATGGCTAGCCCAGTACAGAAACCTGAAATTCACAGTTCTGTTTTTTCAGAAATTCTCAGATGATTTGAATACGTAACTAGAGAAGGCCCTCATAGGATTCAGTCTCTCATACTCTCTTTCCCCCATGCAATAATTCCTTCTTAGACTACTAATGTTAGGTCATCTGAAAAGGAAATCTGGGCTATGTAATCAACAAGAACAAACCCTGAAAGGAACATTCTGAAAGAAGAACGTACCTGCTGTTTCTATTCTGTAGCTTTGCAACCTATCTGTAAGTGAGAAACACTGTATTTATGAATAGTTAATATGTTAACCTGGATTGATTGTGCCTTGTGTGCAAAACCTAATACAGTCTGTGCTGATGAATACTGTTTGATATTAAAAATAATCACAAAATCCCAGAACTGTACTTTAGTAGAATATCCACATCTCAAGGAGGACTGTGGCTATTAGAGAGGGAGGGAAAACACCTGACTTTTCAGTAACCTCAATTTATTTTTTTTTAAACTAGCAGAGTTACAGTAGATTAATCTTAATGGCAGATTATAAATATATTTTATTACTGATGGTGAAATATTGAAAATGTATGTATTTATGAAAGTATTGGTAATATATTATACTCTGAACTGCATAGTAATTATTAAATTTCCAATTTGTTCTTGCCTTTACATACAAGATTCTGCTCATGGCCATTTTGTTGTTGTTGTTGTTGTTGTGTTGTTATCACCATATGTGATGAGTAGCACTCACACTGAAGTTGCCTTACAAGAGCAGTCTAAACCTTGAGATGTATAAACCCGAATTGCTCAAAGACAGAAGCAAATGAGAAATAAAACTGAGAATCCTGAAGACCAGAGTGGTTGGTGTTGGGATGGTCAAATAACCATCAACGGATAATATCTACATACTGTATGTAAATTTGTATGCTCTAAATGGAAAAATAATCAGAAGTTCAATGCTCTAATTATAATTTGTGAGCTGTTGACTCCCTTTAAAATCTGCATCCAAAACCTACTGAAGAGACATATAGGTTTTAATTGGAAACATTAATAAATGGAAACAAAACCAAGACTATTGTCTCTTTGTACTTAACTAAGCTTTTCCCAACTCATTCATTCCAGCTGCACTGTAAGAGGTCCACCTTCACCACTCATATCAAGTCAGTGCCCTAATTTTCATCACCGGGAACTTTTTCTCAATGTGTCCTTCAAACTACTTTGCAAATGGGAGTTTGCAAATTTTCCTGCAGGAAGTCTCCTTCTAAGCAACAGGAGTCTGAAAAATACCTTGCCATACCCAGGGCCAGTGCTGACCCTTCTGCCAAGTTCTGCACAGTCCTGCAGCTGGATCTGCCACTGGAGCCAGCTGCCCAGCATGGGCTTTGGTTTGCAGCTCCAGTGACATCAGGTAGGACGGGGAAGGGGCCCATGGCATTAGCCCTGCCTGGCTGCAGCCTCTGTCCCCAAGACTCCTTTGCTCCCTGCCCCTGTGCAACCCCAGGGAAATGGGGCAAGCATGCCTTGGGAAAAATGTGATGGCAGCAGAGCCCCAAACTATATAAACGTGAGCCCAGCTGGGTCTGAGATGATAGCTTACATAGCAGCACAGACAGTTTAATGTGCTGTCTGCACTAATGGTATAACAAGCCTGATGCGTAACAAAAACCTGGCAGTAACTGCAGGAAAGGCTCCTCACGGGAAATGAAACGTTCACCCACACAGAAGCGTCTGTGCTAATATCAGAGGTGTAGCTGCAGCTTAGAGTGCTAATTTGCATCTAGGTTGGTGTGCTAATTTGAACGTGGGTTGGTGTGATACAGCTGAGGACTCCACCACCACACTCAGTTCATAGGATACATCCACCATCTTTTGCCCTGTAAAACAGTGTCATTCATGCTGTCCCTGTCAGAGCTGTTCTCCCAAAAAGGCCTGTCCAGCAGCTGTTGTTTTCAGGAGTGTGAGACAGCATCCCCTTCTGACACTGCCGGGGTGGCCCCACAGCCAGTGCCACAGGGGTAGAGATGAAATAGGTGGCCATGGAAGTCAAGTGCTTGTGTGCATAAGGGCCAGGTAGCCATCACTGGCTGCGAAGTCACCACCAGGAGAGCCAGGGCTTCGTGCCTGGGCCATCATTCATGGAACTTGCCTCCTGTGGAGCCCATCCTGCGCGGAGGGAGGGAGGGCTGCTGCCAAGGCTGGGATGCCACTGGCCTGGCTGGCTGTGAGCGGAGCAAGGGGCATGCAGAAGGGCTTCTGAATGAGAGGAGATGAACTAACAGCTGGGGAATGTTGATGGGAGGTGGCTGCCCTGCCATTCTGGGCTGCCAAACTCGAGTGTGACACAGGAAGAGCCACAGCAATTCTGCTCCTTCAGTCACCGAACTGCAGGTAAAGGCCTCGTCTGCCTCACAAACAGCACATCTCCACGTTCCCATTCCTACTGCTACTGAAAACGGCCTGGATAGGCAACGAGCATGACAGAACCTGTCACACTCTCCAGCCTCTCCCTTCTCGGCCGCTCTGACCTTCAGCGCAGGAACCACGCCTTTAGCAGGAAAGTTACTTGGAAGCGTGTGAGGGGGCTGGCAAGGGGCGGGAGCCGAAACACCAGCACCAGGGGAGCGCCCGGGCCATCTGGACTAGGTGTTCGGCGGGGGAGCCGGGCAGGAGCCGTGAGGGAGCCGGGGGGAACCGGGGGGGAGCCGAGAGAAAGCCGGGAAGGAGCCGGGCGGGAGCCGGGCGGGAGCCGTGAGGGAGCCGTGAGGGAGCCGTGAGGGAGCCGGGCGGGAGCCGTGAGGGAGCCGGGCAGGAGCGGCGGAGCGGCTGCCGGAGGCTCAGGGCGGGCGCGCGCCACTCCCGCACGCGGCGGGAGGGAGCGGCCCCGCCTCCCGAGGCGCGGACCCCGCGCCCATTGGACGGCGCGCGCCCCGGGCGCAGCCAATAGGGAGCGCCCGCCCCGCCGCGCGCCGCGCCTCCCAGCGCCGCGGGTGACGCCGGCGCAATGAGCCCGCCCCTCCCCGCTCGGCCCGCCCTCACGGCCTCTGATTGGCTGCGGGTCCCGGAGCCCTGTTCTCCGATTGGCGGGCGCGGCGGGGCGGGGCCGGGCGCGGAGCGGGCGCGCGCGGTTCGCAGCGGCGGCGGCGGCCGGTGGGTGCGGGAGCGGGGGCGGGGGCGGGAACGGGAGCGGGAGCGGGAGCGGGGGCGGGGGCGGGAGCGGGAAGGGGGAAACGAGGGAGGGAGGGAGCTGCGGGATCTCCTCGGGGCTCTGGTCTGCGCTTCCCGGGGCGCTCAGAGGGGACCCGCCCGCCGCTGGGCCGGCCTGGGCTGCTCGGCTGAGGGGCCCTGGGTGGCGGCTGGGCGGGGGCGGCGGGGGCTCCGCCGTGCCCGGGCAGCTCCGGGCCGGATCCCGGGCCTGAGGGCAGCGATCGGGCGGCTGTGCTCGCGTACGTGCCGTGGCTCCCCGGCCCGCAGGCAGGCGGGCCCCGCGCTGGCCGTGCTTGTGGTGAAGCAGCGGCAGCAGCAGCAGCCCCCGCCCGCTCCGCGCTGAGGCGAACACGCACCGAGATCCCGTGGTGCCAGCGCCTGGATACACCCCCGCTTCAGGCATGCACGCGGAGTACGATGTCCTCGTGTGGGAACAGCTCTGCCTGAACGTGTGTACACGTGGCTCTCCTGGAGAGAGGTTGTAAGGCTGTGAGGACAATTCATAGGGGTCAGAACAGGGGGAGAGGATGTGATGTTAGACGATGCTTAGGATGTATATAAATAACCAAAGGGAAGATGTGGAGAGGATGGAGCCAGGCTCTTCTTAGTTGTGCTGAGCAATAGGACAAGAGGCAGCGGTCAGAAACTGAGGCATAGGAAGTTCCCCCTGAATACGAGGAAGACCTTCTTTCCTGCGGGAGTGACCACACACTGGAACAGGTTGCCCGGAGAGGTTGTGGAGTCTCCCTCACTGGAGATATTCAAGAACCATCTGGACACAATCCTGTGCCATGTGCTGTGGGATGACCTTGCTTGAGCAGGGAGGCTGGACCCGATGATCCCTCGTGGTCTCTTCCAACCTTCCCCATTCTGTGATTCTGTGAATAATCAAACTAAACAAATTTCAAACTGGTCACCACTGTTCACTTGTTATGACCTTCCTTTATTGCTATGAAGGTGATCATTGAATCCTTAAGGAAGTGGTGGTGAACTTGAGATTTTGTGTTCTGAATGATGGAAGTATTTCATGGGGGCAAATACCCACTATTAAACTTTTCCTGACCTTATTCTTTTATGTCACTTTAGATACTTTTGATTGAACAGTTACAAAAAAAGTTATGTGCTCAGTGACAGCTGTTTAGTAGTTGTTTAGAGAAAAGAAGTAAAAGGCTACAGCCTTTCTCTGTTCACCTGTCACTCAGCTAGGGATGGATTATGATGTGAGTTTGTATCAGAGTCTCTACGTGCGAGTTAGGCTTCTCACGGTGCAAAAGTTGGCCATAACTTTTTAAGAGAGAAAGCCTTGCTTTTGTGGTTTTGTTTTGTTTCTTCTTTTGAATTGGATTTGCTTGTAGAGGTGCCAGATTTGCAGGTAAAATGTATTTTGACTTTTCTAAACAGCTCTACAAACTTGGGCTGTAGTAAAAAAATATTCAAACCAAAACGATTTACGTCTTTGTTCTTTATCACGTGTGTAACCATATAATCATATGAGCAATAATCATATTGTGCTCTCTGTTGTCTAATGCTGATGCCAGACTTTGCCAGTAATTAGAGAGGACACCCCCACATACCCTGGATTCATTCAGTCCTGTCTCCCCAGCCTTCTATGGACACTGCACCTGTAGCTTCATTGCACTCCAATGCAGTCCATAGCTGATTCAGGAGATTGCAACTTGACTCATACCCCATTGGAAAGGGTGCAGGATATATGGACATGATACCTTGCAGAGAAAGAAAATACATCATGAACGTGAGCAAATAATTTCAAGTCAAACAAAATACTCCTCCTGAGCCAAATGTCATCTTTCCTATTTCTTAAAAAAACCCCAACACTAAAGGAGTTAAAATTCTTCTTTCTGAAACTGAGAAACAAGCATTGCTTTAAACATGCAAGAGCTTTGTTTCTCTAAAGTGTAAAATGGGGACATTTTAGTGCCTTCTAAAGGGAATAAATAGTTTTGAACATTTGCTAGTAATCTGTTACTATTTTATTAAGCTGAAAGATTCCTACATTCAGGATTATTCATTACATTTTTATCTCCCCTCAGAGACTCTGCATACAATTTTACTTATTGGCTCAATTGTTTCATTTTTATTACCATCACTGTAATGAATGAAATCATTCTGACAGTGGTGTATCCTCTGTCCTCCTCTGCACTGTGCCATAGTCTGTCAAATAAGATTGAAGGCACTGGTGATTTCATTTAACAAGGCCAAGTTTTGCTTGGCCATCTGTTACCATTCTTTGCAGTCTACTTACCTCCCCAGGAGACCTCTGGTTAGAAGCAAACTCTTTTTTTTCCCCCTACTTTTTTCTTCTTTTCTTTCTTTGAACAAAGAGGAAAAGAGAACCTCAGTCTAAATGCCTTTGCACCACAAAGCTGGTTGCTTTTTGAAAACAGTAGTGTCCAGACTGGCTAAGTAGTTGCAAGACCTCCTGCTCTGTTTCTCTCAGTGAAAATAATGTCGGTTTTCCCATGTAAGTATTTAGGGGGGAAGCAGACAGTGCTGATGGTGTGAGATGTCATTTTGTAACTGCAGGTACTGTCTGTCTGTTCCAGTGTCAGTGATGGAGGCGCCCAGCCCCAGCGCAGTGCACCTGAGTGAGTGGCAGGAAAGTCACTTTGCTGTCACCTCTGGCACCTGCACTCCCCAGCAGAAGGCAGATGGATACCGTGCCAAGATCCTGCGCATTCAGTATGCATGGGCAAACTCGGAGATCTCCCAGCTCTGCGCTGCCAGCCTGTTTAAGAAGTACGCTGAGAAATACTCCGCGATTATTGACTCTGGCAACGCAGAGACTGGCTTGAATAACTATGCAGAAAACATTTTGACTTTGGCAAAATGTCAGCAAAGTGACAGTGACAAGTGGCAATCTGCCTTGACAACAGATAATGTGTTTGAGTTAAAGTGTGTGCAAGAGAGGATGCGGGCTGGCAAATTTTTCCAGAGCTCTCAGATGGCACCACCAGATGCCCGTGTACGAGCTGATAAAGGGGTCAGTGCCTCCGCTGCGCCAGCTCTTCCTAAACTCGATGTCTTCAGCAGAACCAGGGAGACTGAGCTCGGTGCTGGCTCAGCAAAATGTGCAAGTCAGGGACCAGATCTTCCTGAACATCCCTCATCTTCCAAGTCCCTTCAAAGCAGTGTGCCTCCTGTGACCAAAACTTCAGACACACTTCCTGCTGCTTCAGCCTCCTTAAGCAAACAGGTTCATCCAGGTTTCCAGGCAACTCCGCTCTTTGGAAGTAAAGAAGCCACTAATGGTAATTCTCTGAAAATGTCAGGTAACTATTGTGGCGGACAAAATTTGTCTGTTTTCAACCAGTCAGCTGTACCTGCCTGGTCTGCAAATTCTGGGAAAAGAAAAGCATTCTATGGTCTGGCTGATGAAGGCAGCACAGCTGTTCCTAGCGTCGCTCCATGTCAGGCTTCCCTTTCTACAGAAACTAGTGGTTTTTCAGGGCAAGGAAACAGAAACGAAGAGAGCAGTGTTCCTGGGTTTAAAACTGCAAAGGAACAGCTGTGGGTGGATCAGCAAAAGAAATCTCAAAACCAGCGTGCACCGGTCTCATCATATGGAGGTGTGAAAAAATCCCTGGGTGCGGGCAGGTCTCGGGGTCCGTTTGGAAAGTTTGTGCCTCCGGTTCCGAAACAAGATGGAAGTGAAAACGGAGGAGCACAGTGCAAACCTCATGTAAGGGGATCAACAGATCCATCGCTGCCTGTGGATGAACGGCTGAAAAACATAGAGCCAAAGATGGTTGAACTCATCATGCACGAGATCATGGACCACGGGCCTCCGGTCACCTGGGATGACATCGCTGGAGTTGAGTTTGCCAAAGCTACGATAAAAGAAATAGTGGTGTGGCCCATGCTGAGGCCAGACATCTTCACCGGCCTGCGTGGCCCTCCCAAAGGAATTCTTCTCTTTGGCCCCCCTGGCACTGGCAAGACCCTCATAGGCAAGTGCATTGCATGCCAGTCTGGAGCAACTTTTTTTAGCATCAGTGCCTCCTCTCTGACTTCCAAATGGGTGGGCGAGGGGGAGAAGATGGTGCGTGCGCTGTTCGCTGTGGCGCGGTGCCAGCAGCCAGCAGTGATTTTCATCGATGAGATCGATTCCCTGTTGTCCCAGCGTGGAGAGGGGGAGCACGAGTCGTCAAGGAGAATAAAAACCGAATTTCTGGTGCAGTTAGATGGGGCGACAACCTCCTCTGAAGATCGTATCCTCGTGGTTGGAGCAACAAATCGACCCCAGGAAATCGATGAAGCTGCCCGAAGGAGGCTGGTGAAGAGACTGTACATCCCTCTCCCAGAAGCCTCCGCCAGGAAGCAGATTGTCACCCGGCTGATGGCAAAGGAGCACTGCTCTCTAAATGAAGGGGAAATGGAGCTCATAGTGCAGAAATCTGATGGGTTCTCTGGGGCAGACATGACACAGCTCTGTCGGGAAGCTTCTCTGGGCCCTATCCGCAGCCTGCAATCCATGGACATTGCAACCATCACGCCGGACCAGGTACGGCCCATCTCTTTCCTGGACTTTGAGAGTGCTCTGAGAACGGTGCGGCCCAGCGTGTCCCCCAAGGACCTGGAGCTCTATGAAACCTGGAACCGGACATTCGGCTGTGGTAGATGAGCTGCATCCCAGCTGCTTCACAGGGACAGTTGAGGACTTCAGCACTGCCACGTGATAAACCTGTGGCAGTTTAGTGCATCTGCACTTTTTGTTTGTCTTGGAATTAAACTTTCTTACGTTATGCAGGCAGATGTCCAGGCTCTGGCTGAGGCTTTGCCAGCTGAAAAGACCATGAGGAACTGCTGGTCATGACATGAGAAATTGCTGAACAGCAGTGGCAGCGAGAGGCTGACGGAACTTACAGATTGCTGGGAAAGATGGATGAATTTCACTGATGTTTAAGGGGAAGGTGATCAAACCTCACAAATAATTGAAGGGAATATTTGGGGAATCCTGCAAGGTCCACTAAGCTGTATCAGTAAGGGATTCAAGTGATAGCAGAAGTACCAATTTTGGGTAGGGATATGGCAAAACTGGGACAGATGGGGAAGAGTAGTTAGGGGCACTTTGTTTGGGGGGAGACAGGAGCAAAGGGAGGAGAGGGCGGAGGTGGGTGTGGGCTTGTATGGAGAAATGGGAGGGGGGACAAAGAAGGTCTCTTTAGCATCACTCTTGTCTGACAGCCTTGTGACTCATCACTGCAAGCTATCCCAGCTTCCCATTAAAAACTTTTCCTAATGATTTTCTGCTTGGCCTTGCTTTCTGTGCTGCTTCAGCATGTCCGGGTGTTTTATTGGGAGGTCTTGACACCTGCAACTGGAGAGGAGGCTATAGGGCTTTAGGATCTGGGACCAGCCATGGAGTAGCCAGTGTGGCCAACCAAGTGCTGTAGGGATCCAAAACTCACTGCCAAACTAAAGGCTGGACAAGCTGGCAAGGAGGAAAACCAGCATCTGAAAAGAGCCTTGCCAGTGGCAGGATAAGGGGGCTCAGGGTCTAGGCATGGGAATTTGATGAACTTAAATCCCATGGCAGTGTCTGAAGGCTCCGTGAGTGAGGTGTCCTTGTGAAACTGGCGAGTGTGGGGGTTGTGTCCTGTGGGGCTGGAGCTGAGGGACAGGGTGGGGCTGTGGGTGGGTGTATGGGAGTGCATTTGTGTATGTGTGTGCTGGGAAAGACACTGCTCCCTCTGTCCTTGTCTCTCTCTGTGTGGTTTTGTATCCATGTTTGGATTAGGGGCTCAGCCTTGCTCCTGGCTGGACCCCTGAGCAGAAACAGCAGCAGCTACGTCCATCAAATTAAGATGGAAGGTGCCTTAGTCCAAGAGTGCTGGGCTCTAGTGGCTTCTTCTCCTCAGGAAGGAGAAATCCCATGTCCCAACACCTCCTGGGTTCCACTGCTCCTTAAAATGTCCTCATGCAACAATGGTAAAATTCCTGGCTAGCTCATATTTGGCATTCGTACCTAAGGCATGAAAGAATACACGGCCTTTTATTCACATAACCTGTCCTTGCCCACTGGCTGAGCACAGCTGCCCCTGAAAGGAAAATAAATGGAAATCTTTCCTTTGGATTCCTTTGTTAGCATGGCAGAGCTGGCTGCTGTGCTGTCTGTGCTTTGTGTTAAGTTTCCCTAAAGAACATTTTTTCATATTGGGGAAAATGCAGAGTTAAAAGCTTCTTTTCCTCAGATTTCTCTGGATGAATGCTGTTTAGCTAGCATTTTTTAAAGACTTTTGGGAAATACAGGGCCCAGGAGACCATAGAGAGCCTTGAATTCAGAGTAATTTGGAAGGCTTAGAATTTCTTAGATCTCATCCTGATTTAAACAAATGAGTCAGTTTTATTCATAGCTCATGTTTTTAGTAAAGTCCGGTATGTATCAGAAATTGTTTTGCAGAGATGTAAAAATTCAGGTATGGGAATTAATCTTCGTTTTTGAAATAGTGGGAGTAAAAGATTATTTTGTAAGAATAAATGTGTGATGTGGTCCAAAACAACTGACTTTTGTGCCACTTGGGTAAAGATTATGAGATTAAGTCTGCTCATACAAGTTCAGTTTTGGAGAGCTATAAACACATACTAGGTAAGATTTTTTTCTCTCTTCAAACATTTCTTTAAAATCATTGCTTCGGAAAGTGAATAAAACACCGGAGAATTTAAATTGTTTAGTAAAATCTAAGGGTTGCTCAAGGGTTAATAAATGCCTTACATATGATTAAATAATTGCCTTATTTATGCTGGACTTTACTCTGGTATGCCAAGGGAGCATTCTGTGGTCATCTGTGTATCTGAATAGTCACATTTTGATAGAAATGCTCTACAAGGAGGGACCAGTGAGTGATAAGGGAATAAAGCTCCCTCCTAAGGGAATAAAGTTCTGTACCTCGTATTTGTCTCCCGCAAAGTAAAACTTGTCAAAGACATAAAAGTAGAACCACAGCACCAGGCAAGGCTCTTCCTCCTACTTTTTAGGTTATTCATTACATGAATTACATGAACATGCCTTTTTTTCTTAGGAAACACATAGAAATAGTGAAAGGGAACATCAGGTAAAGTTTGTTGTGTTTTAGTAATGATGCAGGTAACACAACCATCTCTTCAGCCGTGTAGCATCCTTTGGGCTTTGCTGCAGAGCTCAGAGCCAGCAGGACTTGCAGTGTCAGCCCAAGATGAGTTTCATAACCCTCTGTAGCAGTGCCTCCACACAGCGATTCGACTGCCAGGTACATAATTTCACAAAATACAGAAAATTGCACAGAAATAGGGCATGATTGTAATTTAAGGGAAATGGTGCAGATAAATCCACTTTAATGGATCTGTTTAGTGTATGCAGAAACCTATGTACTTCATTATTTATTCTTTTTGGCTGGCTGATCTTTGGAAGAAGAAATGCAGGACTCTCCTCTGGTTTTGTGGTTCAACAACATTGGGTGCACAATCTCTCAGTTTCTTTTAAAGCTAAATAATTGCAGTCCTGGAAAAGTGAGGTCTTATTAATAAACGAGGCAATTCAGACTCTCAGTCCATCTTAAATTTGAGTTAGCTAAATTGTCTCAGAGCTGTATGAAGTCCCCGGGGGGATTTTCATTTACAGAAAACTGTGCCAACACAAGTGGGGGAAAAAGCTGATGAGGCAGAAATGATCATCACCTGCTAATGGCGAGTGGATGGAAACCAGACTGGCCTCTTACAGGCATCACTAAGATTGTCCTTTTGAAATAAGGCAATTTTCCTTCTAACAGAAATTATGGAACTTCTCACAAGCCAACGTGACACTGGAGAACAGCCCACCAAACAAACCAGCGTGAGCTGTTCCCTGGGCTGCAGGGCAGGCATCTGCTCTGTGGGTCAGCTGGAAGCAGCCGTGCCCGCCCCAGGGAGGCCACTCCTGCAGCCCTCCCCGGCTGAAACCTTCACCCCTGCTCCCAGCACAGAACAATTCATGTAAATGCTGGGTTTAGGGAAGATGCAGACACAACACGCCCAAAGTCCCAACTTCTTAGCCTTGCTTTTTAATATTTTATTACCATTCTTTATCTTACCTGTGGAAAATCAGTCACATAGGATGCTGTAACTATTAGCAGCTGTACTACTAATAAATCTCTAGTACTTTTTTTTGTCCCATTAGGTGAGAAACTTCATAAAATCCTGGGTCATAGCTGTGAAGCCAAGATAGCATTATCACAGAGTTTTGGGTCTGGAAAGGACTCTAAGAAGTCCTCAAATTCCCACTTCGTGCAAGATGAATTATTTTTTGTGATGCCTTATGCATGTTTTGCCTGGTTTGTTCTTTAAAAACATTCAGTACTTATAAAAACCTCGGTCTCTTTTTGGTCTTTATTCCCATACCACACTCATGTCCACACTCAGGATTTGATGTATTCAGTAGATGCTGCTATGTGGTAAATGTTTAGTGTTAGCCATTAAAAAAATGACTTTTTTTGCCTAGATTCTTCTTTAGCAAGATTGAAAGTTATTAAAATTCTTCCTCAGTGCCTCATCTCTGTTACTGTGATGCAAATGTTCTGTGCCTTATCCCGTCTGTATTGCTCACATCACGGACATAGGGAAAGGTTTAATCATCCCCTTTGTAGCAGGTACCTGAAACAATTGGGATCTGTTTCCATTTGGCATTACAATAGCACCTGTGCTAAATAAATGTCACTCCTCCACTCTTTTTAATAATAACCTGTTGGTTGGATTTCCAGTCACTTCTGTGTGCTCATATCTCTTCAGTGTTGAGGTACCCCAAATGACAGTGCTTGGCAGTGGTAAGGGACGAAACTGGAGCAGAGTGGGACTGACCATGGATGCAGGGTGGCAGATAGATGAGCTTTTCAATGTATTGTTCATTTGCAGCAAAGTTGTTCTGAAGCTGCTGTGTTTTCCCATCTTGCCCGGGTTGGTTTCAAAAGCAGCGTTACACAGCAGAGCCTCCCTCTTCCATCACTAATGGTCACCAATGAATCCATCGTCACTGCTGCAGGAAAGACCCAAGTGAAATCTTGGACATGCCTTGTTGTTTGGCTCTTACTGCACTTTGATTATGGCTTTACAACTAACTGGGCAGAGCTGTTACAACAATTGAATAATTTCTGTCTTCAGAAAATACCACACAAGAAAGACTCAGAGTGGGTGTGTCCTGTGTCCATATTCCCATATTGCCAAGGCACATAACCTGTTCCAGAGGAATATTAAGTTGTTTTCTTGTGGCAAAGGTGGAGCAGTAAGCAAAAGGCAATATTGTTCCCTTCCAGAAGCTGAGGGTCAAGGAAAGTGATCCTCAAGCTGCAGGGATACTGTGAAGACACCAGATCTGCTTTCTGGCTGGGGGAGAGGTGATGCAGTGCTTCCTCACTGTAGGTCACTGGGGAAAAGGGGAACAACTGCCCTTTCTTCACTCAGGCATGACTGGAGTCGTTAGCTCGGCAGGGAAGGGGGGAACAGAAAAGGGGAACCTTCAGCTGTCCAAGCTCAAGCAGGGACACGGCTGCTGTGGATGTGATTTGGTTGTAGCATCACAACCACGAGCTCCTGGGTGCAGCTGAGGTGTTCTCTCAGATTCCCAAACGCCCTAAGCCCAGGAGAGCCCCTTGGTTTGAGTTGGGTTGGTTTGTAGTGAGCAGGGGTAGGGTGGCATCTTGTGTTCTGTCGTGCCTCTGATCTTATCACATCCTCCTTTGGCTACAGCTGCCCTGAGGCTTTTCAGCAAAGCCACGTGAGAAGACCTCACAGGAGTTCAGGTGTTCCCTAAACAGTGCTGATAGAAAATTCCAGTTTCAGATTAGTTTGCCTGGTTTTGGAGCTGGCATGCTGCAATCAGAAATTCTCTCTGGGCTTTGTAAAATAGAAACACCTGAGCACCTAAAATTAAATGATGGCCAGCCTGCTAATGCATTGCTCTGAAAGATTGTCTGGAATGGCTGTGTGTTCACAGGGAAAAAAAATGCTGGCTTTTTTCTTTTCAGAAGTTGGTCACAAAATTCTGGGCAGTGGCTTGTGAAAATTCCTACTCAATTCTTAGAAGTATTGAGTTCTGTACTATGGGTTAAAATGTAATAAGAGATTAAATTGCCTAGGCTTCTGCTTTTAGATTTAGAGTGTTTTTTATGATTTTCAATTGGCAGCATTAGTAAACCTGTCCCTTTATAACTTTTTGCCTACAGCCGAAGGCAAGTGTGCCTCTGCCAGCTGGGAAAGTTCCACCTGAACCTGTTGTGCAGAATCATTTTGATTAATGAATGTCACCAGTCCCAAATATTCCTCAGTGGTGGTTAAGACCTACGAGTCTGTTTTCTCCTTTTCCAAATGAGTAATTTTTTGTGACACATGCAAGTAGTGACTGCTTCTCCTTGCTGGTCTGATGTAATCAGTGAGATTTCTTACAAGAGCTGTTATGAAATTGCTCGTCCTCACATACTTAATTCAATATTCTGGAGAAGGAGAACTTATTTGACCTGTGGATTTTTTTTTTTTTTTTTACCAAGTATGAAAAGAAAAAAGAAGAGGACTAAATATTGACAGAGGGAGCTTGAATTCTCTTGATATATTGATTTTTGCACACCAATTATTTGCACTACAGAATGGATATAGATCTGGTGTAATAAAGGATATAGACATTTATATAGCATTATAGATACTCCTGATTTTTCTTAAGTGATGGAGAATTGTTTTCCAGAGAGGGCATGAACTCTGGAAGCTGGTGTCTGATATTCTGGTGCCAGCTTCTCTTAATAAAAAAAAGAGAAAATTCAAAAAGAATCAACAGAGAAAATTGAAAAGTGTTGTGGGTTGGAGATCAATTACATGTAAAGACACAAATTAATGTACACTTTCAGATTCTTTTGCCATTCATGATATATTTTTCAATACCTGTTGATGGCTTAATGTTATATAAAAACATTTAGTGGTGATGGCACAAAACAAAAAGAAAACTTCACTTTCAAGAAGGTCACAGAACCTCTGGGCTGGCATAGCTACAACTGGAGAGAAAGAAGAAGCTTTTTGTGATAATTCTGTGATCAGTTCATTATTTTTTAGTGATAATTCTGTGATCAGTTCATTATTTTCTGCACATGCCTTGTGGTTTTTTTTTCAGTGATTGTAATGCTAAATTTAAAAAGTTCCACCCTGCTTAATGTGGTGCCTTACTGTCATATGACAGTGAGTCTGAGAGCTGACTGAAAAAAATTAAATGTGATAATTAAAACATTGTGATATCAGAAGTCATTCCAAAACCAGAAGTTTTGCATAAAAGAAACAGAAGACCAAATTTTCAAAAACTTTTGCTGTCATCTGCTGAAAAGACGCACTAACGCTCTGTCTGTAAATGTCTCAGAAGGGACAAGGCTGAGCACGCTGGGGGCTGCTCCACTGTGGTTTCATTCATGAAAACTATTTCTCCTGTGCTTTTAAAAATAGTTGTGGTACTGCAGCTCCCCAGATAGCCGTGGTGGCACCATTCACACCTCTAGTCACCCCAGAGAAGGGGGAGTTCATGCCAGGGAATGTTACCTTTTGTCTGTAGAACAATCCCGTTAAAAAAAGAGAAAAAAATCCACTTTTTAATCCTTAGAGCAGTGGAGAAGTGGTGCCGCCTTGTTTCTATCAGCACAGAGGAATGTAGTTACTGTCTGTGGGTGAATCCCGGTATCCTGGACCTGCGGGTGCAGGTGGCAATGGCACTGCTGCTCCTGATCTTCCGCAGGCTGGGAATGGCTGGCTCGGCGCTGCCAGCAGCAGGAATTGTGCGGTGGGATACGGGAGCCTGAGGAGCTCAGGCGCTTTAGCCCTGCCTGCGTTTGGGACAGGCTTAGCAAGCCTGAAGGATGCCTTGCTCCATCTATCCTACATAAATCTTAGAAGTTTATGGAGAAATAGTTATCCACACAAATCCTCTCTGTTGCCAAGAACAGCAATCTTTCCTGGGGAGAGGAACACGGCTGCAGTGTTGAGTTGATTTTTTTTTGTAGCCTGCCACCAGATGGAGTTCTTTTCCCAAGGAAGTCCATGCAATTTCTTAAGGAAAGCCCAGGGGTAGTCAGTGTTGTTTCCTTGTTTTGTCACTTAAAATCATCCAGTGTTAATGACTTGTTACTGGACTTTTATTAATTATTGTATTTATTGTTTTTTCCTTGGTTGAGCTTCGATTTTTAAGATTTTTTTGAGGGAGCTGCAAAAACCTGTCTGACATTTCTAGAACTTCCTATTTAACCAAGGTAGGGTTCTAAAAGATTAATTTTACTTCGTGTCTTAGGTCAGCTGGAGCTGGGAAAAGAGGTGAAAATCCTGGTACAGTGCATTTGTATTTAAACTGATACTTGATCTTGGGAATTTTAATAGCAGAGTAAATGGGCAGATACGAGCAGTCTCCCAGGCTGAAGGTCCTGAGAATGCATCGAAATGTGGACACACAACAGGTAACAGGAACTGAGTCCGATTAATTCAAAAGTCTCGATTCATTTGAGCTTTGGTTGATAGTAAGCGGCATTTGTTGCTCTCTTGGGATTGTCTCAGAAGTAAAAATCATTGTGCAGTAGGGTCAAACACCAGCACCGCCCGTACCCAGCACTGCAAGACTCTCTCCTGATGCTCCCGACAGAATTCCTTTGTGCTGGATAAGGAGTTAACTTTTCGGGGGATCCCTCTGCCAGGGTGCGACTGAGCTGTCTGGGCAGCGGGCCCAGCGTGCCCGGCGGTGTGGAGCTTTTGTGGCTGAGGAAGCCACTTCACTGATTTCTCTGGAGAAATAATTCCCTGGAGCCGCTGAAGGCCCAGCCCCTTGAGCACGTCTCAAGGGAAAATCGCTGATGCCATCTGATCAAGTGCATTAAACCCCCGCATATATTCAGATATAGGTGGCTAATATTGCTCTATCTTCCCGAGTCCTACAGTTTCTCACTTCCCTGCTTTGTGGGTCAGATGCTCTGAAGCCAATTTGCATCAATTCCTGGCACTGTTTTTAAAGGAAGCAAGGGGGAACAGCGTGAAGTCTCACTTTCTGCCAACAACAGGAAGCGCACGCTCTTTGTCAGGCAGCTTGTTTCAGCCATCCCTTTTGTTGAACCAACAAATTTCTGGACTACAGATTTGGTCTTCCACACAGCACCGTTCAGCAAATCCTTGGAAAGGGAACGTCACGGAGTGGCAGCATGGACGGTTGGGTGGGGGGAAAGCCCAATGCTGCTGCAATTCCCCTTTTCGAAGGGAGTGTTTCTTTAAAGAGCAATCGCCGGAGGGAAGGGAAAGGAAATGGTGATAACATCTCTCTCTCTGGTTCTGTCCCGTGGGTCTGAACGTGCTGCTGCTGAAATCCTGCCGAGGGAGGTGGCTGCAGGGGTCTCCTGGTGCCCTCTGGGGCAGGGCCGGGTGGCACAGATCTCCTGCCCAGTGAGACAAGGGGAAGATGTGCACTCTTGGATCCTGTACTTAGTTTTTGTGCCTAAAGCAGGCCAAGGTGCTCTGTGGGGTCCAGAAATTTGTTGTGTAGTTTTCTGAGATGATCACAGGTCAATCCAAATTCCCTATTTCTTTTCTTTGTCCTGATACATAGTTAAAATTGAAACTGATATGAGGCTGCCATAAAAAAATATAAATCCCTTCTCTGTAATATCCATCTTTGGGGTAGCTCTTTCCAGGCCCACTTTTTGTGTCCTGATTGCACGTGATAATTATCCTATTATTTTTATATCTTTTTTCCCTTATCCCTGCTGCAAACCTTTTTAGAAAGCTCACTGCAAAAGCCAGTGTTCCTTACACCTACTTTCATTCTCCCCAGTGTTTTCCTGGTGCAGAGGCAGGCTTAGTCTAAAGAAACCAAGAAGTGCAATTTCCTAAAGAGATTATTTTTTGTATTTTAATGCACCCCCTCAAAATATTTTTTTTAATATTGTGTAAACTTCTTTTCCCCTCTCTGCTGACACCAAACCTCCTGGTGTTTGTTTCTTTCAGGTATTTCCTTTCCAACCCCAGGCCAGCCAAGTTGTCGGGGCGTGCTGTGGGGCTGGATGCATCCCGTGAGGAGAGGGGGTGTCTCGGGGTGGGATTGGAGGCAGATCAGTGTCCCTGAGGGGGCTCTCTGCCGGCCGGGCATGGGCTGGGATGCTGCCGGCTTCCCTGCGGTGCTTCCCTGCCGCAGGATGCTCGGGGAGCGGATGGGCTCCTGCAGGACGCGTCTCGGGCTGGCGGTGCCGGCAGGAGCTGATGTGCTCCGGGGGGCAGCGGCGGTGCGGGAGCTTGGGGAGCCCGACCCTGCTGCTCACCCGTGACAGCGCATTTACTCTGCTTGTCCGGGGAGGAAAAGCTCCGAGGGTTGCCGCAGAAAGCACAGAAGGATGGGCTGTGTAACTTCCCGTGCTGTCGCGGTGTGAAACAGCAGGGGGACGCGGCCCTCTGGCCCCGGTGCCTTTGGAGGGGCTGAGCGGCTCCAGCCTCCCCCTCTTTAACTTGCTTGGCACTAATGCAGTCGTGGGCTTGGGAAGAACCGAGATCCTGGTACAATATCCATGGTATAAAATTATGGAAGTAGCGAGAGACTTTGTAGCAAAAGCACACAGCAGAGTAAGATGTGGAAATGATGGGGTTTGAGTTGAATATTTCTCTGATTGCAGAGGAAATTAGGCAAGCAGTTTGTACAGGAGAAGCAGAACCAAAAGGAAAGCTCTTTGCTTTCCCCCTCGGCACAAGCTGTTTCTCCAGAGAAGCTGTGGTGATCCTGCAAAGTTTGACAAGGAGGGTGTAACAAGTTCTTCCCTATTTTCTGGAAATCCCACCCTCTTTCCACAGCTTATCTGAAGTTTCTATTTTGCACTATTTGTGCAAAGTTTGGGCGAGCCTCATCTTTTCAGTTGCAAATGAGCCTCTAACTAAAGCCCTCATAGGCTGGTTTTTGTTTGTTTGTTTTAATTTATTTTTGTTTTTTGGGTTTTTTAAAAATTTTCTTCCGTGACATATTTGGGAGGGCTAATAGGGTAATTTTGTGCTGTGTTTTTGAAGGCTTAGAAAAGCATCCCAACTTGTTAAATCAGATGGTCACCATAAAAGAAAGATTTGAGCAGAACAATACATACCCATAGAAAAACTGAGAGGGCCCCCAGGGCTGTACACCAGACAGCTCCTGTCCCAGTATTGCTTTCCTTTTTATCTGCGCGTCATTTAAAGACATTTGTGAGGCAAAAGCTGTCTAACAACTAATCATGGGACAGATTATGTATCTTGGTAAGTTTGGTGGAAATATTCTGTAAATTTAGGCAATTTAAGATGCTTTTGTTAACAAAGAAGTGGAAGGAAAACTGGCAGCTCTTGGTTAAAAATATATAAATTATTGAATATTTTGAATTAGACACACATGTACTATAAACACATGTAGTACATGTGCTCAAGCACACAGACACATTGATGTTATGTAAAACCTGACTTCTTAATCCTGTGGCCTTTTTTCAGTTCCTAGCTGTTAGAGCAAGGGGTCTGCAAGAGAGGGATTCCTGAGTTTACTGTCCACCAACAGGGAAGCCTCATCTGTGGCTGGAGAATAAACAAGTGTTAGAAGACCTGGCCCCCAATCCTGATTTTGTCAAAAACCTGTTGCACGAGCTTGCATAAGGAATTCAGGGGGGTTTGGTTCTTCAATTTCCCTTTCATGGAAGGGAAGGATGTAGTTGTTTCACAGTAGTGCTGCTGTTTACAACCTTTCAGAAAATGTATCTTGAGTTTTGGAGACTATGGAATAAATTTAAAGATAACAGGAAGAAACTATATCACCTTTTGGTTCAGAGTAATTTCCACTTGTTGTAATCTTACACACACAGACACACACTCACCCCAAAGTCAACAGAGCTACACACCTGCTGTGTTTGGAACAAAAAATGGATATTCTCCAGGACTCTGTGTCTCCAGAGAAAGTGATAGTAAGAAAAGGAAATTTTTAAAAAAAATTAATGACAGCATCACAGGAATTGTTGAAAAGGACTTACACTACCCAGTTCTCTGCTTTATCAGGTATTGAAGATAAAAAGGAAGTGTGAATGTATAGTGGGAACACCTGTGTTGGCTGCCTGGATTTGGCAGGGGTGGGGGGTGGGGAGTCATCACTAAGATCCAAATAGAGGAATAGTTTCAGTTCAGAAATTGATTTCAGGTTTAAGGATAATCAAGAGCAGAGGACAACTCTCCCATAGTGTAATAGGCATGCAGCCATTAAGAAAGGTGGAATATTTTTTATTTCCCTGAAATGCACTGGGTTTGGCTTTTCTTAATTCTGTGGTCATAACCCTTATAGTAGAAAGTAATTTCTTCACTGCTGAACTTGATGTGTTAATTTTTCCACCCAATCTTCTACCACCCTTCATTTCCCTTCTGGTCTGCCTATCACTTCTGGTACATTTGCTCCTACCTTCTATGACCAATGGTTAAGCTATTAAGAAGTAGTTAATGAAATTCAGACAGATGCCTGTAGTCTCCTCCTGGCCTGGGCTTTGGAATTCTGTTGAAAATGCTTAATTTTAGATGACTTGTTCTATTAACACATGCATTTCACTGTTTTCCTAAAACCACTCAAGCTCTTCTTCCTCTACTCTTTCTGCTGATCAGGACACCACCTTTGTTTAAAGGTCAGTAAAATGGGATGGAGTTGTGTCTCAGAGAGAAGCAGCTGCAGGGTCTGTCGGTGCTGGGTGCTCCTCAGGAGCCTGGGTATTCTCACTTAGCTTTACCCTGGTCCCTGCAAAAGAAATTTTCTTGTCAGGTACTACCTTAATATCAGGATATAATTACAATGTACCTTACAAGCCTGGTTGGTGTCTCAGCCCTGTTTACAAAGAGGTGGTGAGACAGATGTTTCCAAAGCAGAAGTAACCATTCTAATTTGTACCAATACTTAATGAGTCCAAAAACCCCCTATGTACATGTGAGTGCTCAGCACAATTCCCATGTGCATTTGCTAGACTATGCAAATAAAACACTATCTGTATTATTAGCCAGGAACGAAGTGACTGGATGCAAAGCAAAAAGAAAGAGTTTGTGAATGTTTCAGAGCTGGACTTGGGGAGGTAAATTCTTATGTGTTGTGCTAAAAAAAAGTGAAATTCATGTAACAGGGCTTTGGTTGCTGCCCACAAATATGTTTTTGGCAAGTATTTACACCCTTTTCTTTTTCTTCAGCACAATGGAAAGTGAGTCTATATTCTCTCCCATGGCTACACTGAGGAACCTCTGTAAGGTGATAAAGATTTATTTTTGTACACTGCAACTATCAGTGAAATAAACCTGGAGTGTTTGAATCAAGATTCAAAAAACCCTTAATGTTAAGAGCTCTGTGGATCTCTCTTCTGATTTATGACATATTAAAGCTGTAGTTTATTTAACCCTTGTCAATGCAACAGGGACACTATAAAAGTAAAAGCTGTAGTCAAATTGACATTTCTATATCTCCTTTGAAACAAAATAGGGAGGAATAGGAAAAGAGAAACTCCTCTTATACTACACATCTGATCTGTGTTTTAAACTGGCCCCTCAATACTCATGGTATTTTCCCAGTTTTTTTGGTAAAGAGCATGCAGGGCTGGCAGGTGCTGAAAGGTTGCTGAGGCTTTGGAGCCAGAAGCTCCTATCCCTACTCCTCCAGGCAGATGAAGTCTCCTCAGAAAGGGATGCCAGGCTCCTCTGTGGCCCTTGGCTCTCTTTGTAGTGGTAAGGAGCTTACAGGGGATGTTAGCCGAGGCTCATGGCATTCCTGTATCCAGGCTCTATGAGTTTGGGTGCATGCAAACAGAGGAGATGAGCTCAAGCTCAGTTCTGCTGCTTGTTTATGGACTTTAAATTGAAAAATCAGAGCAGGCTGAAATTGGTCACTAAAATGTCAACTGACTGAACAGGGACCAGGGTTTTGGCCCTGAAAGCTTCAGCAGAGACCTGAGGACTCCCATCACAGATTTCCCTAGAAGAGGGCTGAGAGCAACCCCAGGCAAGCAGTCGGGTCACATTTAAAATTTCATCTGGTTGAACCTTGAGTGGGAAACAAGAAGTGAAAACTGTCAACTGTGCCCAGATCCATTCAGATCACTTGTAGGGACAGTTTTGATACCAAATTATCCTTGTTATGCAAAGTTCCTCACCAACCGGCTGGTTCCCAGTTATGCATGGGGAGAAGCGGTGGCCACATCTGCTTCCCGTTTTGCCGTTTCGGAGACGAGCCATCTGTTTGGCCTCATCCCGAACAGCCTGCTTGGGGCTGATTAACTTCCTCACCCCCCAGCCCCAGGCTCACTGTCTGCTGCAAGGTGTAGATTTTTTTTCTACTTTTTTCTTTTTTCTTCTCTAACTGCTCGTAAACCAGAACCTTCACTTCTCTCCCGGGGGACAGGAAGGCGTTGGTTTGTGTGATTTGCAGCCGCCACCAGCAGCAGGAACAGCGGCAGCTGCCCTCTATCATTCACATGTTTCATACGTGTGGTCAGGACAGATAAAACCAGGAATTGTTCCATGTCCTGGGATGGCTTTAAAGCAGTGAGACCTTTCTCTAGATGAAAAGAAAAAAAATAATTGCAATGTTAAATGCAGCAGAAATCTCACTGCAGTTAACAGGGATCTGTTCCTTTGGCAAGAGCGGGGTTTCAGTCATGCTCATGCAGCCTTTTTTTGTTTAAATGGGATTAACTCCTGCCGTGTGAAGCCTGGCTTTGGATTTCTCACTTCCATCTATCCCACTCTCAGTGAAACTTTGCTAATTTTTGTCCTTCCTGTTTTCTGCATGCCCATCTTCTGGCCATTACATCAGGATTTCAGAAACACTGCATGTCTGCTGCTGCCAGTGACTTCAGTTCAGCAGCCCTGAAAAGTCAAAATCTGTGTGGCCAAAATAAAGATGCATCAAAAATTAAAATTTAGAAATTGAGATAGTGGCTGTCCTGTTAAGATTAAGACTTCTGTTGCTTTCCACAGGCCAGGTCTGAGGAATTTTTGTCTTTCATGATGCATTTTGACCAGAATTTGTTCTCATGTACCATTTCCCTTCCAGACAAGCTTCCTGTGTTTCATGCTGGTGGACACAGCCTGGCTGGCCCATAGCAGGGAAGGATGCCCTGGAAATCTAACCCACAAGACAGGCATGAACAGTTTGTTCAGAAATCTAATATTTTGATTTTCCAGTTGCCACATTTTCAGTTTTCAAATTGTTGGTGCTGCTGCTGAAAAGTGAAGGTTTCAGGGAAAGCTTTTCCTTTATTTTTGACCATCTCTCAAGCTGACAATATCCTCAGTGTATTGGCAAAGTCAGGAACATTTCTAACTCATTTTCCCCAAGTAAGATGTTGAGTGATTCTCTCTCACACACACACACATATCAGAAAACCAGGAAATTGTTACATTATCAGATCCACGTGCTCCAGGTCTGGCTCTGAGTTCTCATTTTGCTATCTCTAAAATAATCACATGTCTTTTAGTGGATTTCTTGATTTCATAAACACTGTTTGTTGAGCACAGGTTAATGCTGTTGTGGTGTTTTGATGCTTATGTATGGATTGGGAAGCCAGTCTGGGCACTCGAGGCTGAAAGTACTCACCCCTGGTAGCTGTAGGTTTTGTCTGTATAACAATTTCTATCTTGGCACCTGCCACAGTTTCTGATGTAATTTAGTCGAGCTATTGGAGTAGGAAAAATTATAAATATGATGATTTGAAGGAAGTCTTTGATATCCAGGATAGATTTTTAGGAACACAAACTTGCATTTGAATCTGTGTATGTCTCTAACTCAAGGATTTAATACCACTGATTGAGAAGATTACATTTGGTCTATTTTTGTGGGTTTTATTATTATTATTAAAGAGATGATATTTGTTTTGGAGAAAAATCACCAGCTGAAACAGAAATTTGTAGTTTGTTTCATTAACTGAGAACCAGCTATGATGGGGAACAAAGAAATTAGGATGTTAGTTCCTTCTTACATGATGTAGTCATAGTTTATGGTGAAACTATACCACAAAAACTTAAGGAACTTAAGGAAAATTTAGATTTTGGGAACCTTTAGAACAATTAATTGCAGTACCATTAGGGTTTGTTTTGGAGTTGTTGTTTTTTCTTTTTTAAATCTCATTTTGTTCCTAATAATACAGTTTAACAAATGGAAATATTTCTGAAACTTTATAAGTGGTGCCTTTTCTGAACCAAACACTGATTCTTGTTTGCATTGAATATGTGATGTGAAATTTACTGTGCTGGAATCTGAAGGAAACAGGGACACCCGCAGAGAAATCACCTTTGTTATGGCAAATAGTAGAAATAATTTCCCTGTGTTTTATTTTGAATTACCATGACTCTACATGCAGAAGTAATCGTGTTCTGTAATGACTCCATCTGGCTGGTGGGAGGGAAGGGTGTGAGGACAGGGCTGGAGGGGAAGCACTTCTCCAAGTGGGCTGCTGGCAGGACCTGGGTGCTTTGGCTGGGCAGGGAGGCTCTGGAGAGCAGTGGCCAGGGCAGGACCTGATGTGCCCTGGAGCTGGCTGGGCAAGGCCTCCTGGGAGTGCAGGGTGGAGACACTGCCTGGCTTTTGTTGGCTGCGGAGGTTGGATTGCGAAGGCAGCACGGGTGGACTCACCACGGTGCAGGGACAGCCTGGATGGACTCTCTGGTGTGGGGACAGCCTGGATGGACTCCCCACGGGGCTCTGTCTACCTGCACCTCACCTCACTCTGTGTCCCCTCCCACGCAGCCACCACCCCACAGACACAGAGCCTCCAGCTGTGCCCAGACTCCTTCACCCGCGAGGAGAGCGACAAAAATATTCTGGGGCTTGGGGTTTTTACCTTGTTCTCTTGTCTCAAAAGATACATCTCCATTTGCAGACATAATTTAATAACATTTCCAATTTTTATGAAATTACTTTTTTTTTAAATACAATATTCTCAAAGAATAATGAAGTTACAATATAAAACCACAGCAAAAAAAAAAGGTGTAAATACAACTTCTTCTATTAGAAAAGGCAGTGCCTGGGGAAGGAATGGGAAGCAGTTATTTTTTACTTTTTTAAAACAGATACAAACTTAAAACCACTCACATATTTACTCCTTTTAAAGGGTCAACTAAGCCATATCAGGGTATTGCACCATAGCAAAAAAAGAGAAAAAAGGAGATTACACTAAACTTTTCTGAGGGCACAGTTTGTTTCAATGTACACAGACACAACATCCTATTTTCATGCCATCCTTGCATATGCTCATAAATAAAATTACTGAACCACTTGTTTCTAAACAAATTGAAGATGAGTTTGTGCAAAAGAGAGAAAAAACACTGGAAAAAAGCAAACCTAAAAAAGCCCTTTAGTGAACAGAGAATGCAATTTGCTCTGCCTTTAGACTATGCCCTGATACACTGTGTCTTAATATACTTACTTATACTACTGTACTGTTTATTATACAACATCAACATATTCTGTTATGGTATAAATAAGAAAACTCCAGAGCTAGGAAACAAACCCACTGTGAGTGACAGTGCATCATCATGTCATACAAACCATTTTAGACATACATACACATACAAATTAATGATACACAGAGCCACGGAGAGGGCATGTGCATGTTGACAGGAGGAGAAGACACAGGGACTCAGACACGTGTGTGTGCACAGAGATGTGGTGAAGGTAGCAAACCTACCCAGGAATCAGAAATCACCTTTTGAAGCTGTGTTTGAGGCGCACTTAAACTCCACCGGAGCTGTGCTTGTTTACACGGTTCTTGAACGTGGCTTTATTTGTGTCGGTTTTTGGTAAAAGCAAAGAAACAAAACCACCTGAGTGAGCTTCTGTTCCCCTCCCCTGTGTAGCTGGGGGAGTCTTACAATGAAGGGTGGAAAAAAATTATGACATGGGGTATATAGTGACCCAAATCTAAGAAGAACAGGAAGGAGGTCTAAGAGCAATAAAAGAAGAGTGTTTCTCTACAGCCAATGCCTGATCTCCAGGACTTTGCAGCAGGGCTGGGAAATTACTTTGTCCCCTTTCATTTGGCATCAATTAAAATTGGAGAGGGGTAAGAACAGCTGAATGTATCCCTACCAGCTATGAAAAATGAACCCATTCCAACTGTATTTTAAAAAAGGTAAAAAATAAAGGAAACTCATCCATGTAAGTTGCGCCCTAGAAAATTCTCTTCAGATCATTCCTATACAAAATATTTGGCAACATCTCATTGCCAGGTACAGCTTCTGTCTGGAAGCTGAATGTGTAGCAGGCATTGATGACAAGACCACGGCTGGGGCATGAAAGTGGCCAGGGATTCCTTGTTCCCACCCCTCATGCAGCCTCTTGGGCTGGAAGGTAACAAGAAATAAAGTCTCAGCTGAGTTATAATGCAGGAATACAGGGGATCAAAAAAGTCCTTTAAGGCAGCTGAGTTCTAATGTGGGAATAGAGGTGATCACCTTTGGGCCTGTAGTTTACACTGCTCATTTTTGGGGGATAAGATGTACTAGCAACGTGTTTTCCCTGCCATGGGTATATGCACCACTCTGTGGGCATTCATACACAGCATTTCCCTCTGGTGACAAAGCCACTGCATTGTCAGGCTCTCCTGCACCTTCAGGGTAAAACCAGGGCCGTGCCCAGTGGGGCCAGTGCCCAACAGCTGGCACAGACAGCCAAGGCCTGAGGCTGTAGGAGCTCACATTTGTGATTCGCTCTTTCATCAGGGTCTTTCCTCAGCTTCAGGGTTGTTGCTCCTGAGCTACACCTGCAAAAGGGAAAGCAGAAGGAACTCGGCACACCTGGAATAGTATGTGTATATAGGAAATGTGTATCAAATATAGCTGCAAGTGTAGTAAGGCCACTCTGGCCCAGGTACAAGCAGTTTGTGGTCCCGTCGAATCTGTTTCATAGTAAATACATGTGCTCGCATGCACTTGTGAATGGAAAATGTGTAAGTATATGACAAGACTGCTCGTCTTGTTGGTTATTAGATTCTGTTTATTGCAAATATCCATTCCTTATGCAGAGTGGAAGTATTTATACATTAAGTTAATAAGATGGGTTATCTTTATGAATGTTGCCCAGGAAATATTGCAGCGCCAATTACAGATTTTTATGCAGCTCCTGCAGAAATTTAAAGCATGAAGGTGTTCAGGGAGAGAAATGAAATATTTGGAAGAGGAAGCTAAGCAGAAGCTTTAAAAAAGAGTTTTTTATCAGATATGTTTGGGGTTAAAATCTATTTGTCATAGAAGTTTTAATTCTAACTGAAGCTACAGTACCTGCAGCAGAACCCACCATGGAGAAAGCTCTTGGTGGACTTTGCTGCACTCTGCAAAGTGCTGCAGCCTCTGGTCTCCATTCTGCAAAAACCAACATTTTTTATACCTTAAGATTAGTTCCACTGAATTAAAAGTAACTCAAAGCACTTAGTGAAATGACTGGTTGGATGGGAAGTAAAGGCTCTCCACATCCTTGTGGGCCTTGGTCCCTCATTAAATAGCAAGAAGGAAAAAAGAAGACAGTTGCAAATTTAAATGGCCGGTTTAATTCATCTCAGTGCTTTAAAAATAATCAAGTGCAACACTTATGAGTAGAGCCACAAAATTTACAAAAGGACATCTTCTGTGCAAGCAAAATGGGATTTTTCTTTATATCTAAGAGAGGGACATTTGGATATTTTCCAGACAATTTCAAAAGATGAAAAATGTGCATAAGGAGACTCCCCACACATATATCTATCTACTTTCTCAACTGTACATCATACTTTTCTAAATAACTAAAACTTTGAAAAGAAAGAAAAATTAAATACATTGTAGCTTTTATATGCAGAGAAATGAGGGGTTGCTTAACAGTGGGGGTTTACTGGATAGGAGGAGAAAATATTTATTCAAAGAAGAGCCAACAATACCCTTTTTCTGTACATTAAATGCAATTCATACTTCACAGAGTATATTACAAGGGTGTTTCTTCTATCTTTTGCATTCCTGCTCGCCTGCCTAGTGACACAAACAGGGCACGTTGTGGCGTCAATACCAGTAGCACCCTTGCAGGTGGAAATGTTCTACTTCTTACCATCAAAGCAACTCAGGACCTTCTGGCTGGGGTGGGTCCTGTCCCACCCCAGCTGTCCATGAAGTCATCTGAGACAGGTCCCTCCATCTTTAGTTGAGTTCAATCTTCCCAGAAGAGTCAAATAATACCAGAAATCAAAACACACATCTGGTAGAAGACCCCTACTCTCAGGGTGTTAAGAGGGAAAGCCTGGCCACTGCTGCCTGTTGTGTCCTCATCGTGTGGAGCATCCTGCGCGTGGTTAAGAGTTTTGGCAAGGGGGGCTTGCAAGAAGCATCAGTTCAGGGAAGGGCTTTCAGCTATGTGACTACAAAAGCTTCTACTTACATTACTAAAGGTTTTTGGTGATCAAACGTTTTCAGTAAAAACTCATTTTAGAAAACTGAGTTGCAATGCATGCTACCAAAATGAAATCCCTTTTCTTGTGGGAGAAGATTGCTGAACTTCTGATTCTTTCGTGACTCTTACTGTGCAGCTGACTTTTGCTTTGTTGCTGTCATGGCTCGTGCAGCTCCAGTAACGCAGCTGTTGAGGCTCAATCCGTGCCAGTGTTTTAACCCATGTGGAAACGGTGCTCCCCTCGAGTTATGTGGGAAGAGAATTCGTACCTGTCCTGGCTGTGGTAGCCACACATGTTGCATTCAAAAGGATCACGGAACCCGTGGCAGCCCATATGGATTGTGTACATCACATGATCCAAGAAAAGGACTCGACAGTGTTCACACTTGTAAACTCTTACTTGCTCCCCATTGCTGCTGATCACTTTGAAAGCATCCTGGGAATTGTCAGTACCCGCTCTCAAGACATCGTATTGCCTGTTTTCTTCTTTGATGGAGATGCCATTTCTGGCATGGGCGCCTATGTGGTTTGTCAGGTAGATCAAACCACTGCGCTCCTCATTATTGCTCTCTGTATCTGTTGAGTCTTGGCAGCTGTTGCTGGGAGAGACATCTCGTTCGGAGGAGACAGACTTGGCTTTGGAAAGCAGCAACAAGTTTTCCACAGCGCTGTCCTGAGGGAGGTTGGAGCGAACCGGATTGTCCCCGAGGGGTTTGTGGAGCTGATACATGGGGCTGATGACGGGCACCACCTCAGAGCCTCCCGGGGGTGTCTGGACGAGGGGACGCAGGGACTCTGCCCCCAGGTAACTGATGGCGTTGTTGATGGCCTGGTCGATCACGTGCGTCTGCATGAGCTCGTTCTCCTTCTCGTAGTTGATGCTGGCATCGTATGGAAGATCGGGCAAACATTTGTCACCTGCAGTGAAAAAGTGAGGAGTAAGAGGGTTAATTTCTACATAATTAGGGAAATGGACATCATGGATTAATAAAACGGAAGAAAGTTGATCAAATCCACCTCTGAAATCCACCTGAAGTATTCACAGTTCTGTAATACAGGTGTTCAGGAAAATGGTGGGATGGTGGTATTTTTCAGCCTGCAAAATAATTTGAGGGCTTTGGAAAAGCAAATGGATGAAAGAAATGTTGGACATTATTTATATGGAGACTCATGGGAGCTACAGATCAAGTGCTTCATCATGTCTTTTTCCTTTCTAACTGGCATCCCTCTTCTGCCTCCTGCAGTGAGCAGAGGCACTGCCTTTGTGGCTGGTGAAGCCGTGTGCCAGCGCAGCCACAGCGAGCTTGGCCTAATGCTTCAGAGCATGAAGCACATTATCAATATTTTTACCTAAAGTATTGCATTCTTAGATGGGAAATTGTATGGTTTAGTTTTAGACCATCAGTTTCTTAGAAATAACCCACATCAGCAGTGTGGTCATGTATATCTGTAATTTTGGAGAAAAATCAATAAAAACTTTATTTTTTGTATTGCCACCATCCCCACGCACCTAACAAAAGCCATGTTAGACACATTACCAGAAACTACCCATGTTCCTAAATATTTTGTGTCAAAAAGTTGTTGTGTAGAGGAGTAACCAAGAATCATGCAAAAAATTTAAGTGCATGTGTGGTTGGAGCATATTTTGCCTACAAGGTAGAAAGCCCTATCTAGAGCAAGATTACTTGTTACTGGTAACTTTGATTCTGATGGGATGCCAAGAGTAAGGAGTAAACCTATAACTTTTATTTTTTTAAATCAGACTGCACTAATATATATTTAGCTAGACACCCCAGTACTGAACATTGAGTTTCACTACAATTTCCCCCAAATTGCTGGACAGATAGCAAAACATAGAAGGCAAAAGTTAGGAGTGCTAAAAACTATTTAAATGCACAGATGCTGATTTTACGAACTTGAGCAGTCTTCTCTAACAGTGTAAACCATCAAAGTTATTACCAGGCCCTTATTAAATTCATGCAAAGGTAAAGAGGTAAAAGATTTTCCAAGATTCCTATGGTCTACCGATACCGTATTGCTGATAGTCTGGATGGATTTTCTAGCTCTTCAGGTCTTGGGAAACACTAAAAGCCACAAACATCTCTATGAGGTGCTGTCACCATTTCCTGATCACCATGAAATTTACTGGTAGGTCTTGGAAAGTCCTAATTTGTCAAAAGAAATGCTAACGGAAGCATGGAAATTTTACCAGAAAATCTGCACACTAATCTATCAACAATTTCCCACCCAGTTTCTACTCAGATTGACCATTCAAAGTCAGTGAAGAGACGAAAAACCTTCTAGCATGACACTTTTGCAATGATGGGGGCTAAGGTGTAGGAAGTCCTGTGGTCTACATTTCCCACAAGATATGGTTTCATACCAGTTCCATGCTCTGCAAGCAGAGAAAGAAATACCCTGAGCATTGCATAAGTTCCTATGGGGTTGTAGGGTACAGACACCTTCCAGCTGCTATGCTACACAAGCTTCCAGTTCCTCTTGTTTTCTTTCCCAATCATTCCACCAGTTTGGGGGTGCAGTCTCTTTTATTCCAGATTTATCCTTTATAATGCTATAGTTTCCAGGCAGAGTTTCATGCTTAAGATTCAAAATAGGCATTGTAAAAGACTCTTGAATTAAATACAGGAAAACTCTCTTAATATGAATGTATACACTTTATTCAAGGAGGAAAAAATGAGGTCAAAATAATTCATATTCCATCGGCGCTGCACACCACTGAAAAGTGGGACTGGTCTTCATTACAAACAAAATTTTGGGCATCCAGAAAGCATGATTTTAATATCTGTTTCTTGGGAAGTATTTGCTTTATGTAGCATAAGTAGTTGGTAGTTGTGCTGAGAGGATCAAGTGTTCATAAGAAAAATATGTTTCCAAGTGAAGTGCCTGAAACAGACACAAAATTATGGTAGGCAGGTACCATTTCTATATCTGGGCAATGCAGTAATACTTGCACTCATTAAAAATAATAGCTCATTTCTGTGGTTATTAGAGCATAAGTAAATTAAACTGCTAATGGTTTGATGCACTTCAAGGTTTGCACTGCTCAGGATTCTGCAGCAGGTACTTAAACAATAAAAATGCACTCGGTGCATGTGGGCACCTTTTCTCTTAGTATTTTTTAATCTCTCTCTGCTGCCTATTCTTTTAAACATTATAACCACATGTCAACCTTTCATGCAGTTCTCACTCTCTGGTTTGGATGGTCCAGTTCTTTTGGGTTTTGGAACTATTCCAGTTTGGAATACAGAGAGAATTTTACAGATAACTGGCTGAATTTGGTGAACAATCTCATTTTTGAAAGGTAATTAATTTATTCTTGACAAAAACTAGTGATGCAGAAGATGCTCCTTCCCTTATACGAAGGATGCCATTTGCTCCTTCTCCCTCAAATTCAGCACAGGGATTGGGACAACATGATAATCTACAGGAGCAATAAACATGCTTTAGTAGCCAAAAGCTCTCCTCACTGGCCAGCCCAACCTTGTGTTAATCAGGAATTTGCCTACTGTATGAAGCAGCAGGTGAGGATTGGAAAGGAAAGTATTTGGGAACATTCCTTGTTAAAGAAGTTTTTCCTTTTGAAGGTTAGCAAATATCTGCTGTCAGCAGGTTGTCTTCTTACACTGCACCCTGAAAAACTCACGGACAGGAAACTCTGCCCTCCTAAAGGGCATGGTTAAACTCGCTGTCTTTACTGTTGCTCAGGGTGAACAGAGAAACAGAGAACGAAGTATCCAGTCCACACCCAAGGATCCATTGCATACAGGATACTTGCTAGTACCTTTGAAATCATAGCACTTCTGGTCTTCCTGGAACTTTCTTAGAATTAGTGTCTTGCCTAATGCAAACAGCTACCGGAGTGTCTAAACTAGTCTGGTTGGCCTTACATATATATTAGAGTTGATACATTTTTGGTAACTATCTCTACTACAGCTTTTGCCCTTTTATAAGCATAACTATTTCTTTTCCTTGACTTCCTCCTAGAATTGTTGCCTTTGGACTTGAAAAAAGCCTTGGAATTTAATTTAAAACCTTTTGTTGCACCTCCTGATGTAGCTGAAACTCCTCTTTCCTCGTCTAGGAAATACTAATTTTCCTTTCACCCTTGTGTCCTTGTTGAAGAAAGTATATTTGCATTTTCTGTCCCATAAACTGGTCTTTTTATTTGCCTTGACTTTTGACTGAAGACCTCTCAATGTGTATTTTGTTTTAAAGACTTTAGTTTAATCCGATTTTCTCCTATAGAATATTTTTTTAAATGTACAGAGAATTAAAAAAGAACCTAACTAGATATGAGTATATGCTGTCCTCTGATCTCTCATGCTTTTATTTATTGAAGGCTAACCCTACATAGCTGACAAAATATTGTCTGTTGGTCTCACAAAACTGGTGTAATCCCTGCTTAGCACAGGCCTACAAAACAGAACAATATGTGTAACCTTCATTTTTATAGGCTTAATGTCAAGTTTTTCATTGTTAAACAAGAACTGCTAGGTGCAAATGGGCATGAAGTTTTCGCATTGTTCGTAGAATATACTCAAAGATCCTTTCATTTAGGTACTGTTCTCAGACATATCAGTTTGGGCTGTAAAAATAAACAGATTTTATCAAAGGGTGAAGAATAGTACCCAGTCTATGTTCAACTATTCACAAATATGAATATTCAGAAACATCAATATGCCCAGATCTGAATGTCATTCCAGAATTCAATAAAATAACTCTGAAAGTGTGGTCAAATGCTATCCCAATAGGAAACTTCAATCTCCAGGTTCTTAAGACAACTTCAAGAATTTTGCAATGATCTGGTCCATAAGGTTTTAAAAAGGCAGGAAAAATACTTAAAATTGATCTCCAGATGTGGAAAATTAAACATGCAGAAATTTATGCTGGAGATATTTATTCTTTTTTCTCCCAACACATCTCTGTAACTGCTTCTATAGAGATAGATATTGTTAATTCAGCAAAACAAGTAAAATTATGAAACAAAAGTAGGAACTCTCTGATTTTTTAGGGGGCTTTGTTTTATTTTATTTTTAGGAGACAGCAAACGTTTAACTCTTACCAACAAATTTCTGAGGCATAGAGCTCTTACGTTTGGCGACGTTACTTGCTAGTCTATCCAGCACGAGGGCTCTTTCTGACCCTATCTTGCACAGGTCTTCAGCCATTTCACTCTGGTTACTTTCGTCTTTTATGACTGAAATCAAATGACATCAGAAGGGTTAGGCAGGTTCCATTTTAATGGAACTGTTGTCTTAGGTTACTGTTTGTCAGTCAATGTGTTATAGCTCCCAAGCAGCTGGATGAAGGAGCTCAGCGTATGTGACACAGGACGATTCTGACTCTCGGTAACAAATTCCCTCACGCTGATTAATCTATGTACATGCTCATGGGTTCCTCATTTAGGACACAAAAATGAGATAGCAACTGCAAGGTTTCTGCCTGTTTGTCACATAATCACTCCACCCTTGTTCTACAGCCACTCTGAATTTCTGTGAATAAATGAGGTCCTAACTTTATCCTGGACACAAAGCAGTTCATCTTTCCACTCTCCCACTGAAACCTCCCCAACATCCCTCTGCACCTCTCCCAGTGAAACCCCCTGTATGACAATTGCTTCCTCAGCAGGAAAAATGGATAAACTTCTCAACTCCAGCAGTGTATCTGCAAGCTACACCAACCCGTGTCTCTAGCCCCTTTTATCCCCTAGCAAACATTTCAATACTTCTGTGATGCTATTCTAGACTTCAACAATTTTAATTGATAAAATCACACCTTCAGTGGAACAATGATTTCCAATACTCAAACCTGTTTCCCAACCTCTTGCTGCTGCTGAGACTCTGTAGAATTAGAAGCTTAACTGTGAGGCTCTAGGAAAAGGAGACTATTTCACTTTCAGTACATTTTACTTCAGTACTTTCCTGCAGAAACAAAAGGGATGTTTAAAAATGCACTGCCAAAACAATGACTATGAAAAAGGTATGGAAAGGTATTTCTGACTGCCAGCATCTAAGAGGAAGGTGAATGCACCAAGATCACAGCACAACTGCTTTGCTGGTGGAGTTTTTTGTTTGTGGGGTTTGGGGTTTTTTTTTTTGTTTGTTTGTTTGTTTGTTTGTTTGCTTGTCAAGAGAGAAAAAGGGGTTAATTTTATTTTTATCTGCTACTAAGATAAGGATACTTTTCCTGAACTTTTGAAATGCTATTAAAGGAAGATGCAAAAGATTATTTTTATACTTTGATTCTCTGAGCTGTTTCAATTAAGTGCCCCACTCTTGCTACATTTTTCCTTCTGTGCCTGCTGAGAATTTGTTTTATCACTGGATTTACTGGTTCACAGGACCCATTACTCTGGTACCTGGGTGTTTCTCAATAGCTGAGAACACACTGTTGCAATCCAGTGTTGCTCTGACAATATACCACAGCCATAAAAGGATGATTGTGAAAATTTCATAGTTCCTGAAATATATGAAATCAGGTCTGATGGATACCTGTGACGGGCAGGTGAAGTGTCCTATTCAACTGTGTCCTATTCCCTGCAATACCAAACTGAGGAGTACACAACTGGTTCTTGACTCCCTGCTGCCGCAGCACATACTGCAGTGACAGTGATAGTGACAAGGAAAATGCCAATGCCAATGCCAGTTACAGGGAGTTTCATGGAATTATGTTCCAGCCCCATAAGACACTAAAGATTGTGACCATTGCAAGAAATGAGAAGAATTTGGTCATGAAGGTGCAGAAGAGTAAAGGCTGTTGATGGTTCACAGCCACCATTGAACAAGCACACACTGGCATCTTGTGCTGGCCAAGGCTTGAGGTACCACCTCAGGAAGAGACTTACAGAGAATGTTTTAAAGCAGACATTCAACAAGGAAACAAAAGACTTTGTTTTTAGTTAAAAGTCTAAATGATCAAGAAATAAATGTTTAGGATATAATAACATTCCTTTTCTAATCGGTTCAAGAGAGGGTGAGTCATGTATTCAACAGTCAAACTCTCAAACTTCTAAAACTGTTAATAAAAAAGAGGGCAAATTGAATTGTGTACTAATCCCCAGCACTTGCAACTGAAACCCTCTGAAATTTGCCACCAAATGGATAACTATTTCCTTATAATTTGGTGTCCATGAACTGAAAAAAAACCCCAAAACTATCTTTTCAACCAAAAATTCTCAGTGACTGAAGAACTGTAACTGACCCTTTTAAAACTTCATAAACTACTTCTCCTGTTGTCTTATATAAGCCTCGTAAGACTTATAATCCTTCAGTACACTTCTACTCCACTCAAATAAAAAACTCCAGATAATATCTCTAAGAGAAGAACTTCACACGGACAGTGAGATTATAGTCCTCCAAAATAAGAATTTTGCCATTAAATTCATCAGGTTCCAATTTTGTGTCACATTTCCTTCTCTTAAAGAAAGAAAACAAAAGTTAAAATGTAAGTACGATCTCTTGTTCCTCTTCTTACTCCCTTTTATACTCTCTCTCCCTTATTTAAGTTCTTTCTCAATTACATTTGTTAGATTTACAAGCTGATGGAAAGCTTCTACAAGTTTCGGTCCTTTCAACTGACATTTTTCCTATGTATACTACAAAAAGTGTTTAAAAAATGCTTTAAAAAGCAATCCTGCTGTGGCAGAACATCAAGTCAGATGCTCTAGCAGGTTTTTGTACCAACTGTTTTTTGAGGCTGGGGGAAAAAAGGGGTCTGAATAATGGCTCTGACAGATCCACAACACACCTTGAAATAGTATAAGAACATTGATATTATAGCTACTTGCTTTTCTAGATATATCATAGAATACATTAAAATTCACAGGACATCCACTCATTCTCAGCTGTTTTTTCTACATTTTCATCATTTAAAACATTAGGAAAAATGCAGGAAAGTTTTATTTTTTAGAGATGTAAAGAATTCATTTATTAACTGAGGACTAAATTTCTCTAAGAGTGAAGTCTTTGGCTGAATATTAGGTCTACACCCTTAAGTAAATAAATTTTTTTTCTAATTTGCAAAAGCAGTCCTATTATGTCAAATATATAATGTCATGATACTTCCAGTATACACAAGAAGAAGTGATCCTTTCAAAGCATCAATTAATTCCTCAAGTTTTTATCCCAAAGAGTTATTAGATATTTAGTTGTAAGCTAGTGCAAGCTCTCCTGTCAGGATTTTATATAAACAAGGGTCAGTCTCTAAAACTTTTTCATTTCTTATTAAAGTTTATGATTCCCGACATAATTTTCATCTTACTAAGACTTTAGTAGTAGTTCAGCTACTTGTTCACACAGATTTTCAAGTTCTGTGTGCAGGCAGTTAAATCCATGTGCCAGACACTGAATATTTGCTTCTAAACCCTGTCCTCTCTTTGAGAAATAAGTATTGCTGCTTACTGTATAATATTACACTGAAGTTTTCTATTCATATATTCTCCAGCTCCTCAATAAAATTAGAAGGGGCACTGCTCTAACATGCTGTCTGCAGAACCATCTCAGTTGTGTTCACTGCTATCATTATGTGCATATACTTTACATTATTTGATAGCATGTAAAAACATATTCAGGTTCTGTACAGATACAAAATATTAAATGAAGCATCATTGCAAATAGGGAAGAGAGAACCTTTCATTTTTGTTATTTGACAAACCAAATAACATATACTGACATGATTACAAAGGTGTGCAGGAAATGGAACTTACTGGCTGGGTTTAAACTCCACCAGAGAAGCTGGATCTTTTCTATCTAAAACTGCACCTGCAAGGGGACTTTGTAAGGCTAATTACTGTGATCAGTCCCATAGAGATCATCTGGATCTTTGTTAAAAAATATAATCCAAGCCCCAATATCTACATGATCTCTTTCTGGGCATAGTTTTTTTTTTATATTGTCCAAGAAATAGACTTTACCTTCATCATTGCACTAGTCTCAACACAAGTCCTCACCTCTCCCCAGTTTTCTTTTAAAGGGAAGCTTGGGAAGAAGGCTGTCAACAAGTTATTAGCTGTTCTGGACCATCTCAAATCAAACTGCCTAAATTAAATATCTCTGGCTTTATGTCCTCTTGCTTGGCAGAGTGAGATCAAAGCCAGATTGTTCATCCTTGTTAGACGAGCTGGTCCCAGTGGTCAAGTAAGCCCTTTAAGCCGTGCCTGGGAAGGAGATGTGCAGTGCAGAAGATTCTGCAGCCCTACCTAGAACACCAGCATTAAGTCTTCATTAAAAATACATCCACAAGTGTATTGCAATATAGGCCTCCAAGAGAGGGTGGTGAGGTGATGTAGCCATATTGTCTTGAGATGACAAACTGATGTTTTCCAGGCCTCGCAGGTGTTTCGTTATGTTTGAATTGTACTTTGGCTTTTTACTGAGCTAAACAAAGTGAGACAACAGCCAAATGCTTATCAAATAAAGCATAAATCCAGATGCAGTATCATACATATGGGGGATGCGTGTGCCTTCCTAAAGCAAAAGTTGCTACAAATGGTGCTACTGAATCTTTTGCACTCCTTTCTCTGCATTCATGACAGGACAGCGTTATTCCCCAAATGGACACTTTTATTACCTGGATAGATGCTGCTTGAGAGATTCATGGTTTGCAGGTAATTATGGCAGCGTTCTTTATGTTCTTCCAAAGAGCTGCGCTGCTTGTAACTGCGACCACAGTATCCACACTTATGGGGTTTGCCAACTGGAGAAAACACAATTCAATATGACATTCAGAAGAGGCATTCAACAGCATATTAACAATGGTAAGAACAAGAGATGAAAAGCTCACCCCAAAAATAAAGCCATGCTGTGGTGAAGAAAGATTTTGTCAATTTAAACAATCTAAGTGAAAAACAACTAATGGAAAACTGGTTGTATATCTTTACATCAACAGGCCAATTCTATGGGTGCTGCAAACTGATTTTAGAGGATTCCGATGAGATAAAGACTGTGACATTAAATCTCTAAAAAACAGCATCTACACAGGTTAGAAACTGAGACACATTCAAAGTCTGGGAACAGCTGCTTTAGTGCCCAGTGGCACAGAGACTGCCAGTGGATGAATTGGTGGTGTAGGTAGACGCTTGGCTGCAGGTCAGCTCTGGTGTAAACAGAACCAGACCAACCCTTTTATGAGAATCTTAGATCTGGTGTGTTTTCTGCTCCTGGAAATTCAAGAGAAATGGCATGACAATTTCTTTTCTGTATTACACCAATCCATATCTAGCTGGTTCTAGGAATTTTGCACCAAAATACTGGTTTATGTACTTCTGGACTTGAATTTTCTGTCTTAACATGACAAGACAGTCACATTATGTGTCATTTCACAATTTTAGATGGTTACACAGTTTAACTTTCAAATTTTACTTACAGATTCTTAGGTGAAAATCAGATTCAGACATGGAACTTGTTTTATAATATGTTGGTGTCAATTTGCCAGTTGCAGGAACTAATCATTTTTTACAATTTAGCCATTTTCTCTTTAATCACAGAATCCTCAAAGTTTGCCAAGAGTGTCTAGGTACAATTTCATATATATATACATGAAAAGCTATGTTTCAAATTGTGCATCCATGAAAATCAATAACAGCAAGGGAGAGGGAGGCAAAATACTATTTAAAATATATGTTTTCCTCAATCAAGCTGGAACAAGCAGCAAAAGTGGAATTTATTTTGGAAATCTGGGATCAGCTCTAAGTATCTTATTATTCAATGTGAGTGCTAGAGAAGAATTGCAGCACAAAAAAATAACTTTGAGAGCTCCCCTTCTGCCACCCAGAACCCAAAGCCAACTTTCACAAGTAACGTTACCAGTGTCAATTCCAGCAATGAGTATTCGAGGTCTCCCATCCAAATAGCAATTTGCATTTGCAGCTTAGCTTGGGAAACTAGATGAGATGGCACTCCGCTTTTAAAGGCACTTTAAATGTGCTAAATTTGTTTTACTTCACAGAAGGTATGTGACTATGGCTTCTGTCAAACAATGAGAGGTTCATGGTAACGGGAAAGTGCAGCTATTCAAAAATATTTATTTGTATCTCCATATTACTGTTGAGACAGAGACTGAAAAACTCCATCAGAGTCCCCTTTTGTGGAAGATTATTTTCTTTCTTTCTCCCATCCTTTCCCTTCTCCCCACTCTGTCTTTCAAAGTACTTGTAATAACAAGGTGCAACAAATAACTCCTGCTAAATGCTGTAGGCAGTGTTCACTCCTTAGGTTGAGGATGAATACCAGACTGTGTTTCAACTTTATATTATCTCTAACCCTAAAACATTAATCAACTTTAACTCATCTTTGTACTTCCATGAAATGGCTGACTCACATGAGGCTTGTAAGATGAAACCTTAACACAGAAACTTTGAATCAGCCAAGAAGTATGGGAAAAAACCCAGTTCTTCTGGTGAAGGGTCGTGAGTGTGACGTGTTTAGTCATTTTTGCTGCTGACAATCTGTGGCCAACTCACAGCTTGGTTAACCCCAAGATGGGGCTACTCAGCTCCACACTGTGAAAAGAGCTCTCAGGCTTGGTGGCCACCCCCACCTCCGCAGCGGGTATGGTGATAAGCAGCCCTGGTTATTCCCAAACCTTCACTTACCTGAGTGAGTCCTCAGGTGTCCCGTGAGGGCATCCCTGCGGCGGCAAGCGTAGTTACACAGGTGACACTTGAAGGGCTTTTCACCTGAGTGCAGCTTTATGTGGCGCAGAAGGTTGCCCTTCTGGGTAAAGGAGGCTCCACACTGATTGCACTGGAAAGGGCGTTCTCCTATGGGAAGAAGGAGAAAATATGTGAGAACAAAAAAATCTTAGGCGGTAACAAGAGAAAGATTTCAGGGAGAAAGTTGTTTTCTCACTGCTGCTCTGTGACTTCCACCGGCTGCAGGTTTGATATAACATGAGGCTTTCAGACTAAACCTGCCAGTTTCTTAATGCTTCACTGACTGGGTCAATTTGATCTGAAAATCTAATTTTTTTTTTCTAAATCAGAATGGCACATCACAATGCAAATTCAAACTCATTTAAATAAAGTGACTGCAACATTTTGTGTTGAAGAGCCACTCTTCCTGATCAGCAGTTTTGGAATAAACCAATATCCAATTTTGCATGTTGTGGCATTTGGTGGGGTTTTTAATGTGGCTTTTTTCAAAGGGTCTTTAAAATATGCCACTGAAGCAGCAAAATAAAAAGGAAACTCATTAAAAATGCATTTCAGGATCACAAGTTCATTTCAGCGTTACATTCTTATATTTAAATGAAAGGCACTTCATTATAACAGTTATAATAACTTCTTTTCATTTACATTTTCCCTGTATTTTCCCTTTCAATTTCTTCTCCATTACCTGTCTGTCCCTAAGCAGCCAAATCAGGAAAGAGACAGAGAAAAGAGAGAAAGCAAGAGAGTAAAATCACAGAAGTTAAGACAGTGCAAAGGAAGCCCTGTACTTCCATGCCTAAGTCCCAACCCTGCCCTAGTAAGGGATGAAGAGAGGAGTTGCACAAACAGGCTCTGGCGGTCCACACTTTGGACAGACATGGAAAAACTTGAAGAGACACAGCCTTGATTTGTCTGAACTGGTGCCTGTTATCAAGGAAGTGAATCAAAGCCTTTGCAAAAATTGATATGGCTGTTGTTTGCTATTTAGTGCTGTTTAAAATAAATATTATAATTTATTAATTAGGGATTTTTTGGTTTTGTTCTTGGTTTTTAAATTTAAGATGGATGAGGCCTTTTCTGAAATCAGTGGGAAATAAAATATGTTTCCAGTTGTACCAGATAGGAATAACAGAAAATTTATACATGAGACCATTCTATCAGCAAGAGCTGCTTCTGCATGCCTGTTTCTGCACAGCCCTCAACTAAGTAAAACTAGCCTTTAAAACTCATTTGCTGAATTCTGTTTCTCTTAGGCATCAATTCAATCTGTTGTAGTAATTATAATGCATCAACAATATTAGAAACAGCCCAGAGATGACTTGTTCTTAGTTTTGATTTTATTTGTGTAACAATAACATTGTATTTAAGATTTCAGAGCTGAAGTTAAAATATTAAAAGGAAAAAAAATTAAACTATTTCTTCCTTCTCTCTCACTTAAACAGCATGTATTATTTTGCACACCTAGGATGAACCTTTATGTCTGTACATGTGCAAATATGTGTAGCATGATAATTTTTGACTTCTGGGTAATGCAGCAGAACAGGTGAAGATCAGTTAGACAGCAGCACAGTCCCAACCCAAAAATATGAAAACTGCCATCAGGGCTGGCAACTTTAGCATTCAGCAAACTGCAAAATGAATCCCCTTTATGGCAAGACATTTACATTGGTCAGTTTCAAGCAGGGCAGCACAGTGCTTGTCAAGCCAAATGAGATCCCTTTCTTGGTCCATCAGGTAGCTCTGTTCACCTAAACTACACGCACATCTGGTTCAGCTGGGCTGGCACACAAAAATGCCAGCATAAGCCTTACAGGACTTTGCAATGTATTTCATAAGCCATGCACGGGGTAAATAAAAACACGTAAGTGTCTCTCTGCTTTACTTCTTAATCTTTGGGGCAGTTACTCAGTGTAGAAGGTATTTTTCAAAAATGGACTAAAACAGTAAATGGAAGAAGTCAGCTCGGCAAGGGGAACACAAATTCAGAAGACATCGTTAATTCTTACTAAGCAGCTTTTCTAGCATTCATTTCTGTTATTTTTACTCAGAGGACTGTAAGGGGAGAATAGAGAATCATAAAAGTACTCCAGGAATGAAATGTAAAGCAAAGTAAGAGTGAAACGTATCTCAAGCCTACAGCTCTCCCAATTATAGGGTGATATCTTGCACTAGGTAGAAAACACAGATGGACAGAGCATTCCAAACGAGACTGCTGCATGCCAAATACTTTTACAGAATTTACAGTGGGATCAAAGGTAAGGGAGCCTGCACTCGTTGCTGTAGAAGGGAAACAACGTTGTCACCAAAAGACCCTGAAGCTACATGTAGCTTGGCTGGCCCTTAGTTGTCCCTGCTACAACTACTGGATTGGAGAATGCCTTCCTTGTGAGCCCAGCAAAACTCCCAGACCTGGCAGGAAGCTGACAGCCACAGATGGAAGGGTACTGGGTGTGGTGATACCTCCCAAAATGAGGATGGAACAGGGTGGACAGAAAAAATACATAATGACTTTTTCTAAACAGTCTAAACTGTGAGTTATTTTCTCCAGGTCTGAACAGCACATACCTGTCCTGGACATGTAGCCATGATCAATTAAAGGCCCAGGAACTAGAACTGCAGTGGGACCCTGAACTCAATCAACCATTATCACCACTGCAGTGATTTGCAAGCCTTGGTGGGAGCTTGAGCACTGGACCACTTATTCAGTGAAGAACAATTATCATCTTAATTAAAATACTTCTCATTTCTTAAACAATATGACAAGATCACCTAACACTCAGAGATCTGCAGAGCTCTCTTTTTTTCTTTTCTTTTTTTTTTTTTTTTCCTTTCAATGGGCATTAATTTTCTAAATAAATTTGAGACATTCAGAACCAAGCAACAAGATGTGAGTGAATTAACTGGTGACCTAAGTTAGTGTACATATAGGGAGGCAATATATACACCTATGCACACACATACACAGATATGCACACAAATGCAGATATATGCACAGCGAGCATGAGAAGCCTGAATCTATACCCTGAGGTTTCAGCATCAGGAAGCAGGAGTTTCTTTCTCCTTTCACGATCTCATTTTTCTTAAATACCAAACGAGACAGTGGCAAGCTGGAGAAAATTAATGCGCTGAAAGGGAAAGAGAGTGAGAAGAGCTGGGCATCTGTGAGTTGGGATTGGCTCTGCAGATGGAAGCAACAGGTAAGGTGCTAGGAAGCAGTCCATGCTGTACAGCTGCCTGCTGACAGGAGGGGGCAGAAATATCAGGTGCTGCTCTGCATATCTGCATTTGGCAGGTGTATTCATTAAAAGTAATTATGTCTTTTATAAGGTCAGGCAGTCATTTTATTTTGGCACACTTTAGTGTGCTAGAGTTTTGTTCACTTATCAAATATTTATTTAAGAAAACCTCACTGCATATGCAGGTTTTACATGAATTAGCAGCAAAGTAATTCATTTGTGAGGCTTATTCCTTCACCAGACATGTATTGAAATGGGCTTCAGCATAGTCAGTTAAATGTCTGTAATAGTATATCCCATTTCAACTTTAATTTTCACAGCACAGCTGAAAGGAAAAGCAGTCACCACTGTTTCCCCATGACGTCCCTTTAATTTAAACTACCAGCTCTGAACTTCCACTCCTTTGCCAGCCCCTGAAAAACCACCTGAGCTCATTCAAAGAGGCTGCTCAGGAGAGGAGCTGAGGACGAGGTGAGAGGAAAAGCAAAGGCATTCTTTCCATGGAAGGACACAGGGACAAAACTTCACACCCTTCAGTTTTATTGAGTGTAAAAGAAGGGGGTCTACCTAAGCAAAGTGCCTCTTGTGGGGTCCTTCCACTATAGGCTTGATGTACATTCCCTGATTAAAAAGAGGGTCTAGTTGGTAAGGGAAGAGCTCTGCAAAGGGTGGAGAAATCTTCAAGTGACAATCCTTGTGTTGTAGCATCCCAAGCACCCTTGGCAGGCAAATGGGTCCCTCTGCCAGGCAAGAAATTCGGGCAGCTGAAGGTCTGAGCCAGGGAAATGACCTGGCACCCAGTGAGGTGGTCCCTGAGGATATTGTCACAGGGACCAGGCAGCCCAGCTCGTGCTCAGAGACAGCGTGCTGGGTACCAAGGAGCGCACGAGAAACAAAGGCAGCTGTGCCCACGGCCTCCCTGAAGTCAGGTATCCTCATGGAGGCCATCCAGCCCTGGTGCAAGCACTGCCATGGGCTCTTAGGGACCTGAAACAGCTCCTCTGATTCAGCAAGAGCAGATTTTTAACAAAGGAGCAGTCTGCTTAAAACAGCACAAAGACTTCTACCTCTAAGTGCATTTCAAATTGCAACATATTATTTCAACCACTACAGCATCCTCTTCAGCCCATGGGTCTGTCTAAAAGGCCTCAAGTCATTTAATGTGGTCATCTTATCAACTTTCAAAGGATCATATTAACGGAATGGAATGGAATGGAATGGAATGGAAAGGAAAGGAAAGGAAAGGAAAGGAAAGGAAAGGAAAGGAAAGGAAAGGAAAGGAAAGGAAAGGAAAGGAAAGGAAAGGAAAGGAAAGGAAAGGAAAGGAAAGGAAAGGAAAGGAAAGGATCAACCAACAACCACTTTGCTATATCTAGGAAGTAGGCTACATCCTCCCTTCTGAGTGCTAGTTGTGGCTCTTCCATTAATCATCTGTTCTTCCCTGCCAGTGGGGTTTATCACATGGAATTGAAGAGCACTTTGAAGCAGGCAGTGTAACAGCATTGCTTCTGAACCTAGGTAAACCGTGTTACACTAACAGATCCCACGCTTCCATAGCTTAAACAGACACTGTGACTGATACTGTGACAGGTACTTCGACTGATAGTGACACTGAAGGCAAGGAATACAGTCCAGGGCTTTTCATGGATCCTCTCCATTAAACCCTGAAAGTACTTTGTTAATCTCACTACTTAGTAATTCTGGGAAAGTTATTTAAGCAAGACTGTGAGGATATGGAGGAAGAAAGTATCTATGTGTTTATTGGCACAACTATTTCAGTCGAATGTAACTAAAAGACAGATCATTCTTACCTTAAAAATATTTTAAAATTCCCTCTCATTGGAATATTCATGCAAAAATGCCAAATCCCCAATTTATTTTCAAAGCAACTTCTGTGAAACAACAGCACAGTTCAGTTCTTCTCTTTTAACTATGAATGACATTAAAGTTTAGATTGGAAGCCTGATTTTTAGACATCTTACATCAGGCAAGGTGACACTCACTCTTTACTTCTTCATTTGTTTCAGCCTCTTCATTTTTGGCCCTCTTTGGGACTATTCAGAATTATAAAATTGAGGTAAGAATATTCACAGCACTGTATAATGAAAAGCCATCCTTATGGAACACAAAATTTTTACATGTCTCTTTTAGTGTCCCAGTGGGAATACTTTAGTGCGCATTTGACCAGTGAGAATACTCGGTTTTACTTCATGAAACACTGGACATGAAATGTAAGTCTTTTTTGACTGTCTATCAATGCAGTTCTCTTAATATGTGTTTTGCCAATCAGTTTCATAATCACTGATCCATAAGGAGCTTTGCTCTTTCGTCGGAAACATTGCAGCTGGGTTAATTTCAGAGCTAGCTACAAATGGGTTTTTCAGCAGTTCTTAGAAATTTCTTAGAAGTTAAACAAGACTTCTTTACTTTTCTTTTAAATTTGATTTTTCAATTTTTTTTGTTTCAAACCAAACAAACAGTACAATTTCTAGCCCAATAGATGGACTTCCATGAAGAAGTCTCAATCCCTGTGCAGGCCAAAAGGATGTCCCAAAATAACTGAGCTCCAAAGGCTCACCAACGCTGCCTTACCTTACAAGAGGCAACATGTGCATGATACAGAAAATAAGTCTTAGTTACTAATATGTGGCCAGTTCTTGTCAACTACAGGAAAAACTATGGCAGGCCTTACCAGTGTGGCTTCGTTTGTGAACCATGAGCACATTGGGACCGATGCAAATTATCCCACAGATATCACATTTTAGCTTTCCGTTAGGAAGTCGAATGCCTCCAACTCCTGACAAAGCCTTGCTGCCTGGGCCATTGTGTGAGCCATTCATTTTCTCTCCGGCAGCATCAAGCATTCGTAAATCCTCTGCACATTCTTCCCCATTCATTTCACAGGCACGCCCATTCTCTTCATCACTCTGAGTCTCTATTTTAATATTACCGGCTGAAAAAAAACAATACAGGATGCCACTCAGTTTGGTTACAGAACAAATAATGTGGCAAAGAAACAATCACATGAAAGGAGTTAACTTCTAAACAGCAGGTACAACATCACTAAATAACAAATGCTATGAACTCGACTACAATTCTACGGGCAATGAGGTGAGTTTGTAACACATCAAGCAGTGAACAGTGAGTATCAGTAAAACAAATACAAGGCATCCAGGGAGCTGGGAACCCAAACAATATTACAAGTCTGTTTCTAGGTTGCTTTGAGATTTTTGTGTTTATAGCTTTGATTTTGACAATCAAGCTAATTGGAATGAAACTTAAAATGAATCCACTTCATAGGGATTTGTCCAAAACAATTGTGAAAGTAAGTAACTCAACGGATAAAAATGAACAGAAAATGCAATATTCTCCACTTGGCAGGAAGATTCCAAGGGTTGTACTGAATCCAAAGTTTTGGTTTGTAGTTCTATGGGGTAAGTAACAGCAGTGTGAAAGCAAAGAGTACAAAGACACTGATAAAGAAAGCAGAGTAGGGAAGGATGGAAGGAAAAATTTAAGGAAATTGTAGGAGTGATAGTTGTTTATCTAGGACAGCAGGATTAGGATTGATGAATAATAGGAGAATATTCCTAGAGTCTGGAGCTATGATTAAAAACCAGTTAAATAAAAAAGGTGGCTGGGAAAAGTGTATGACTGTATTGGATAAATCCTTTTTTTTGTAATCCCATAGGTGTCAATTGCTTACAGCCAGAAGAATTTAGGTATAAATTTGCCATAGCCTCACAACATGTGATAACATAGAGGCTAGTAAATTTGATCTGATATGAACACAGTGAACTTTAACATTAAAGATAAAGGGCCAATATTCAGACCAGTTCATGCCAGTATTCATTCCTCTTCTCTCCACTGGATTGTATGATGTTTTATGAAGAAAAAGTAAACTTCGCTGTTATTTCTCTATTTTCTAATCTGGCGATTTTGGTGAAAAAATACTTCTTCATTAGGCTGAAAAAAGACCATTTCATTGCCCAAAATCTTACTTTCCATACAGTAAAAACCCCTCTACCTTCATCCCACCCCACCCCAAAGAAAGAATTAATTTACTTTAGTGGGTAGCTAAGAATATGAGGGATCTGTTTCGTCCAATAAAGTCCAGGTCTTTTCCTTATGTGGAACAACAGTTTCATGGTAACCTCATTCAAAAGTGATAATGTAGAAGTGTGATAACAATAAGCTATGGGCAATAATTACCTCAACAGACTGAAAGACCTTGGTACTCTTTTGAAATGGAGAGGATTGGCAAGCTCTTCTCTGATACATCTTGCAACCTCACAAGAGTCCCAGAAGGACTGCATGGATGTAACTGACTAGAGTATCTGACTCAAAATCCTACTGGGAAACAGTAGGGAACTAAAGATGTTCACATTTATGAATACTGCTTGATTGGACACCGTTTAAAAAGTGTACCAATCTAGGTGTTTTAATGATTTTTCAAGTATTGCATTTTTAATAGAAATCATATGCAAACCAAAATATGTGCATATCATAAATAGCAGTTTCCTTTCAAGTGTATAGTTCTAAAAAGAGGAATAATTTAGTCATAAGGCAAAAAATATCAATGACCAAATAATGATGTCAAAAGGTGGTATGACTGGTTAAACAGAAGCAATGATGAAAATTTAGTGGACTACAACCCCATACTGCTGTTTTCACCATGGCAAATGGAAGCAATAGAAGTATTTGGCTTGAGCATATGGCAAGATCTTCCACAATTTATTTATTTTTTGTAATTTATTTATGTAATTTATTTTTCCTTTCAGTTATAAGAATAATAAATACATATTTATACTAAACAATTATAGGCTTCTTGCCTGCCAGGAATTTGGAGAAGGTGCCTTTTGAAGCAGATTTTCTGGTAAGTTAAAACAAAATACATGTGAACAAAGCAAAAAGATCAGACTACTTAAGTGCATACAGACAAACATACATTACTCAGAAGTGAAATGACACAAACAAAAATCATAAAAGTAGGAACTAGATGGAAATGCTCTGTAGTGAACTGAGTTTCAGTATACTTACTGGAAAAAGATTTGGGAATTATTGCATGAAAGTCCCTAAAGCCTTCCGCCCCGTATGCAGCTGCAATAAAGAAGGCAAACAGGATGCTGGTTTGTGGTACTGCTAGCAGTAAATGTAAAAGAAGATGGCACTATTGCTATAAGATAAATACCTAGGAGAAAGACAAAACTATCATCACAGAAGCAACATAAGCAGTTTAGGTTCAAGGAGGAACAGCAGAGGGACAGCTGGCAGGGGAATCCTGACCTGTCAAGAACAATTCCCATTTGTGAAAATGCCCTTTTCTTCCAAAGCAGCCAACAAGTTTTATCATGTTTTCTAGAAGCATAATGTGCTCTTGGGTATTCCCCCTGATTACACATTAATTCCTGCTGAAATCAAGAGGAACTTTCATTAATGTGTCTCAAAAGGGTCGATGCAGGCCCCTACAGTGCAGCTTCCTCAGAACTTATTGTTTGCCAATATGCCCTCTTTCTGTGACAGAGGTCTCTTCCTTACACAGCCTTGCTTCTAATCTCTGCAGTTATAAAAAGTGAAATTGCATTGTTTTCTTCCCATGGCTGCTGGTCTTATGCAATGGAAGAAGAGGGATTTCAGTTCTATGTAAATATATTTATTATTGTGTATATTGGAATATTTTTTGTTTGCATTTCTAAGACTTGTCCTCACAATGTATTTACAAAAACCCAGTTGTACGAATATACTACACCCCACATATTGTGAGTAGCCACATACAAATTACCATGCCATTGGCATGCTGGTACAGGTAATGCTGGAGTTCATTGCTTGGCATAAGCAATGACAGGGATATTGGTCCAGCCAATCTTCACTGAAGCTCTCCACAGCAATGCCCTGGACCTCTGCAGCTGTACTGCTCAATGAATGTCCCGATGCAGACCAGGCTGAGTATCCAGGATGTGCATCCATTCGGCAGTGCAGCTCATGGCAGGGGCTCAGTTCAGGTGCAGAGTTCACTTTGCCAGTGAGAGCTGGTGAACAGTGAGGGCACCTGACTTACCCTGGGCCCTCACAGAAATTTTATAGGTTTAGTTGACAAACAAAATCTGTCCCAGTTCAAACTTAGTAGTTCTTGCAAATCTGTCTGCTATATGAGAACTAGTGAAAAGAGCCCCACTGATGCAGGAGACACAACAGGAGAGAGAAGTCACTCCAGTAGAAATGCTAAGGACTTTTATTAAATCTGAATAATAGGGAAAGAAGGGTATTTTTTTTTCACCTGGGGACATATTCTGGAAATAAAAACCATCAATGTTTTCTGTTTTTTTTGTGAGAGTGATTCCTGTCCCTCCCTTGTTATAGTGAAGAAATCACTTGTGGAGCAACAAAAATGTGAAAAATACCTGTAAACCATATTTTTCATATGCAGTGATTAAGAATATACTCAGCATTTTTACAGTTTTCTGGAACAGTTACCCAATACCATCTTTGTAGAAATAATTTCTGTGCACATCCATGTCTATGTACACACGTGCAGACATTAATTAGCTCTACAATAAGTCATGGTAATAATTTCTCGTTGGCTCTTCTAACACCATTAAGGAATTACTCATTAATTAATTTACTTTAATTTGGTTGGAGGTGACCTTAAAAGGCTCTGGATTTTATTCTCTTTGTGTACATTATTACAATCCAGGGGAGTTTATTACGAACCCCTTTCTTCTGTGGAAGTGGTGCAGAGTGCTTTGGTGTCACTGAACAGACAGCTTTCCCCCACTCCTTTTTTACCTATCCAGAGTGTGGAAAAATTACCCAAAAGCAGAGCCCTGGCTGGGTCCCTTGTGCTCTCTGATGTTTACTGGCAATTTCACTTGGGATTTTCTGAAGAGCATTTGAAATTCATGTTAAAGCATCTGTTCAGTAGTCTATGGCTAAAGGTGATTTAGGCAAGTCTTAGAAAAAAAATAAATTGATATGTCAAAAGGGAGAGGGGTGATGATATAATTTATCACTGAAGAGCAGCATTGCTGGCTCTGCATCAGGCTTGGGCCAGGCCAGTCAGGAAAGCAGGATGGTATGAGAGGAAACAGCATCACACTTCCCTGGAAAGAGCTGAGCAACATGGAGATGGAAGGGAGGCATTTTGCAATGAGTGAAAGAGTTGATAGTGAGCAGAAAGGAGAAACAAAACAGACCTCCTGGGAAACTGGACGTAGAGGGTGGCTTTCGAAGGACAGAGAAATAGGCAGCTGGAAAAAAGATGCATGTGAACAATTAGTAATTTGTTTTCGATCCATTGCCAATTTACCTTCTCTTTTAGCTATGGGACTCCCTCCCAGCTGTAAAATCCTTTCAGTTTTGTAAGACTTTGGCAACGACATAGGTCTAAGTACATGGGCCATAATTCTATTTGGAAAGGGGCATTCACCTCCCATGTCATATTCTTCTCCAGTGGGATTTTTAAAGAAGCAAAAAGCATAAGACCTGGTTATCAAAGGTTTTTAGAGAGTAACAGAGAAAGACAAATCACACTGAAGCTTCTGAGGCATTTAAACAGAGTTCCCTTACTCCCTTTGATTTTTAATGGGATTTTACCTTTTACCTTTTACCTACTAAACTGTATCTTGTGGCATATATGGGCCTTTAAGAACTTATCCTTCAGACTTCAAAAATAACTGCAATAATTTGATTTTGTTTTCATGCAATGTCTTTCTTGTACTTTATAGCCAAGAGCAGAGAAAGTTGCTGCGAATAGTTTGGGTGCATGTAATTTTTTGTTTTCATGGCTCAGTTGTTATTCCAAGACAAGTCAGAAGTATTTTGTTGATATTAGTCAGTGTTTAAAGGGTAGGTTTAAAATATGAGAGTTCTCATGAAGACACCATAACTATTCAACCAACAATCATACCTGACTGATTTGAACAGTACATTATCACTGTAATGGTGAGAAAAAAAACTTTAACACTATCCTTTCTAACAAATGATACAAAATGTTGCTAAAAAGGCAGAATAAGATTAAAAAAACCCCCACTTATCAGACAAAAATAGCAGGTGTCAACAAATGCAGACAGGGTCTCTTCTTGTTTACATAAGTACTCAGAAAACAGAATATTGTCAGCAATCCCACCTGTTATTTTTGATACAAGACATAACGGCTATTCCGTTTTGTTACAGCATAGCAAAATTTTAGCACTCGGCTATGAACTGAAATCTTTCCCCCTTTCACTTTTTACATCATGGTCATTTACTGTGGCATCAGCACTGTTCTCACCCCACAAGAACACTGCAGGTGGAGGATGCCATTCCCAGAAATGAAAGCTGTTTGTCCACAGAATATTTAAGGAGTCATTATTCACCAGCCAAACTTGACAACAAACAACAAAGACCAATTCTTTAACTTGAATTATGTTTCCATGAATAGTATCTTTCCCTTACGAGCTTCTGAAGTAACAAGAAGAATTGTGTGGGTGTGAAAAATGACAACAAAAGGTCTGGGCAGAGGAACCATAATTAGTTATGCAATGCCTTGAGCCCTTCTTTGTATAATTTAGATGACACAACAGAACACAGATGGGACTGACCAAACTAACTGGTTATTTAGCTACAGAAAAAGCAGATGCACCCAAGTGCTCTTAAAAATTACTTTTTTGCTCTCTCCTTTCTACATACAGCACTGCATTTCCCAGTTAATCAAGTGTTTGTGGTGTCTCTTTGTGTAAAATGCTGAAAGTTAGAGGGCATGTTTAAAGGGAAACAAAAATAACAGAAGGAAGAGTAGTAGCAAGAACTTCTGGGACACACCTGCAGGTAGAGAGGCTGGTGCTGACGGATAAGGAGATCCTCCCTGCAGGGTCCACGCTGCTTCCTTTGACTCCAAGTGCCAATCAGCCCTTGGCAGCCAATTTCTTCCCTACTCTAATTTTGGCTTTCAATCAAATGGATATTATTCCAGAAACACAGGCGTCCACAGATAAGCTATCTCCCATGGGACAACTGGTGTGGGGAGCTCCACCCATGTCATCACCCATGACTGCTGCTTCTCCCTGCTGCTGTCTGGGGGAGGTGCCCACCCCATGTGCCAGCCCCAGCGCCTGTCGGCATGCACAGCCTGTCCTCAGCAGAAAGGAGCAGGGAACTGTGCTTCACTGCATTGCACAGCACATCAGCATGTTTTTCTAGGGGCTGCAGTGAATTCAAACCGTGAATTCAAACAAGTGAACAAAACATCCAACAAAGTACGTCCTCTCCAGGTACAAAAAGGGGCTTTTGTTCCATTGTGCATTCTCCCAGTAGCCCCCTGTTAGTTACATACAGGAATCTTCTTAAGGACCAGTATTCAAATAATGCCCTCAAATACACATTTGAAGCTACATGCCTTTTATATACCTTTCTAAATTTGTGTTTCAGTAGGAAATGATCTGTAACCAAACCAAGGGGCTGGTCTAATTCATATTTCTTGTCTTTGTTATGACACTTCCTGGTACATTTTGTACTGGATTCAAGTTGTTTTTCCAAAGGACAGTAAACTACCTGGCTGCTTGATGTTCATCATCTGAACTACAAGTAAAACTAAGTTTTAAAGGCACGAGAAAAGCACTGTCAGGAAATGCCATATTAAATCTGCTTCTCAAGTTCCGCATGCATGTGTAATCCATGCTTCCTATATTGGAAATGCTCTGCATCTTTTACTGGCTGCATGATGGAGAAGCTAAGAGAACTGCTGCAGGTTTGCTGGTAACAGACTTTATTGACACTTCTCTTCTTTGAGAAGTAAGCTGGGAACACTTTCAAACTGGAGAGAAAGATTTGCTGACAAATGATCGTAAGAACAGCACTTTTCATCCTCAAATTTTTTGTCTCTTCTGCTTTCACCAGATTTTTTTAAACATGGGCATTAAAGGATGAGGGAGTAGTAAAACGGAATTTAGCAGGAAATTTTTAAAAAGTAAAGTAAACTTAAGTAACAATGCACAACAGTGAGGTTATGTTTTCAGATATGAAAACATTCTTGGCTCACGCAGGTGCATCTGTGAATACACATGCTTATGTGCTGAGACTGGAACCTCTGGAACTGCATTCTCCAGAAAGACTACAGGCACAATCATTGTGGCTTACACTCTTCCCCACACAGCAACAGTTATCCAAGAACAGCAGAGACTCTGATATATGATATCCTAACATTTATAATGCATTTCCCTTCTCTAATCCTTCCACAAAGCATGCTTTAGTGAAAGTCACAGGTGTTAACCAGACCTCAGCTAATGCAACAAAATTCTAGCTGAAGGCAGTCGCACGTGGCAGCTGGGAGAACAAGAAGGGAGTGTGCACCTGCAAAGACCAGTGTTTTGGAGAAGAGGAATGACTATATTGAGATTCAACAGGCAAACCACAAGCTCCTCAAAGATGGAAGAGACAGCCAGGCTCTTCCATGAAGCCATGCTGTCGCAGCTGGAAGTTGTCCTTACCTGGAGGTTACTGTGGGCATCCCTTAACAAGGCAAAGGGCTTAAAAAGTGCCGAAACGCAAAAAACAGACTAGGTGATCAGTTACATATAAACAATGTGAACTGTAGTTAGAGGGAGAATTTTAAGCTTGCTTGACCAAGAGAAAAGCCTGTGAAATCTGAACACGCACAGAGGGTTTTGGTCAGGTAGCAGCTGAAGGCAACAGTCACTGCCCTGAAGAACAAAACTACTACTTCGGAGCCATGAAGTGTCCTTGGTCCTGTGGTTCAGGGAAAGGCAGGGAGATGAACTATTTTGTATATTGCTTCGTAGGACCTAAATTTGTCTTGCCCTGAATGCAAAGTTAGCCCTCCTTTGCAAACCCTCCTCTTTTCACGTGCCAGTTCAGTGAGCTGCTGGCACATCCTTACTTTTGTGCCTGGAGTAGCACAGAGCTACCCTGGGTCAGGCCCTTGCAAATCCATCCACATTAAAAAGTCCATGCATGTTAACAACTTATGTGCTGTGCGTTCGCTATCAGTGAACGGGCAGAGGGACTTTTCCAGGGACCATTCAGCTACCACGATGATGTCTTGAGCAACATTTTACGCAAATGTACATAGTTCCCCATAGCTGTCAAAGGGTCAGTAGATCTAAAATTAGACCAAGCAGCTGTGTTTAGGTTTGGGGAGGTGCCTTTGGGTGTTGTGCCAAAGCTGTGCACTGTCAATGTCCTCTTTTGAGAAGAGGTCAGAGGATGAAATGGAGAGGAACCCAGCCATTTCAGCACTTGGGAGGGAATACACTATGAAAATTTTATCATCTTGTCTACTCTAAAAACAAATTGCTGAGCAGAGTCTTCTGTGTCCCCCTCATCTGACACAGGGGAAAAAAACCCCAGGGATACTGAAAGTTTATTTTAGACTACAGCAAATCAAATCTAGTCATCACTTTATGAGTGATAAAGTAGATATTCTCTCTCAGGACTGTGAAAAGAAGGTGATGCTGAGTTATGAGGCCTGCTTTATGTCTGCTAACCCTGAGTGCTCAGTTATTTTTCCAGACGCAATTGAAGATTCTTCTTTTTGGGTTGTAGAAATATTACGAGAAAGTTTTGCAATCTAAACTGCTGTTTATTTGATTAGCGTGTGCTCAAGATTCCAGTGAAAGGAAATCCTAATCTACATCTTCTAGGGAAGAGGCGAAAATTGTTCTACAGTGTCTTGGGGTGATTTTATGATAATACTGTATTTCCCTGTTGTCTGTTTTACACCCAGAAATGGGTCCCATAGCTTTAAGCTGGGTCCAGAAGAGGGGGGAGAGAAGCCAGGCAAATTCTTCAGTGCAGTTTGTGTTCAAGAACTCACATACACTCCCCCTCGTTCTCACCACTGCAGAGCTGAGGGAGCACCTTCCTGCTTTTAGCCAGCCTGTTAGGTGAAGCAAGAAATTTTCCCAGGACTGCATACTGAAATCCTCAGGAACTTCTTCCTCTTCTTCTGGAGGGCCTGTTGGGCCTAGCTGTGATCCGAGAACCAGATCATTGGACCCCAAGGACCAGCTGGGAAGCTGCAGGGACACTGCAAACCAGCCTCGGACCTTGGGAGGGGCCAAGCCTGCTGCACAAAAGAACTCTGAACCCACCAGCTTTCTCCACATCGAGGAGGTTTATTATCTAACATTACTCATTTGTTTCCTGTGCCTTGCCAGCACTCTGCTTGTTAAATAAATAGTTATTTCACTTTCATCCAAGAAATTCCTTTTGTGTCAGTGGGGGAGGGAGTGCTGAAACCTGCCTTGTTACGAGGAGACGTTCCTTACAGGACATTTCCTCCTAAACTTGTCTCAAACAGAGACAGAAATCTCAAAGAAATTCGCTGAATATGGACCTACCTGATAGGTCCTGCGGAGAAGAATGTCAGGACAAAATCAATTCTTTCCCACTGTGGATCACAGACAATGCTTTGCTACAGGGACCTATTTTCCTCCTCTGGCAATCAGTCCTCTGTTTTGAAATGGCAAGAAACCCCAAATGATGCTGGCAGACTCGAGCACTCAGAGATCTGCATAATTCTGAAAGTCTACAAACTCAGTTTAATACACATTTTTAAGAGACTTCTTGTCTTTCCTCACTTCTTTACCATTTTTAATGCTCGTTGTTTTCTTGCTTTTACCTCAGTAAAAACAAGCACACCTTCCCTTTCCTGAACAGAATCCAACCTTAACAATATCAGCGCTACGACAAGTCATCCCTGACATCGGACGCCTCTTCTGTGAGGCATCCAACAGTTGCAAAGTTGAATACTGGTTTCTTGGGTCTTGGAGCACAGTGCTAAGAGAAAAACCTAGATTTCACTAGTTTTCTGCAAAAGCAGGAGAGAATATTTTAAAAAGATCAGTTTCTCAGAAAGATGTGGAGAAAAGTTTGTCAGAAGTTAAACCAAAAGAATTTTATATATAAAAGATATTACAGCAGGAAGAGCATCCTACCTGGACTTCCTAGCTCTGATCTGCAATCACACCTCAGATGTGATTCGAAACTACCGAATTTAGGAGTCCCTATTCCTGTCCTGAAGTGTGTCTCCAAAACCAGAAAGGAACCATGCTACAGAGTTGAAGTTTAGCTGAGCTTCTGGTGCAAGTATCACCATGCCTCCAGAAGAGAGTCAATCCACTCAGGTGCAGCTTCCTTAAACCCTGAACAATTCTTCAGCAATATCTAAGGCTGGTGAGCATAAAAGGTGTTTTAAAATTATTTTACCTCTCTGTTGAATGAGTAATCTGACATTTGAAACTCACTGGAAACACAGTCAAGATCACAATCTTCAGACAGTCACAATCACCATGCTCAGTATCTTGCATCAAAGTGCAACCATTTTCTTAACTTGGATAGATCAACAAAGCATCCAAGCCAACACATTACTGGCAGAACTTCAAGGGACAAGTCTTTCAAAATAATGGTTTTTAAACCGAATGGTCTCTGATAGCATAACTCGACTAAATTGTCACATGGAGCCCAAAACAGACTATTATGATCATCAGAAAATTATTTAACTCAGACCACAGAAATTATCCCACCAAAGTCTTTATCTTTGGATGAAGTACAGAACAGAATAATCCAATGTGGTCTAACTAGTGTTCAAACACCCTTCCACTCATTTCAATATGCCTACTGATTACTTTAACTTTTGTCTATCAACAAAATATTTTTACAAAGCAATTAATGTTTTGGGGAGCCCCAAATTCAGATACCAATGAAACTAGATTATCAGAAAACATATCACTCTGGAAAATGCTGATCCACTAAGAAATTAGACCACTGTCTCAAGCTCCATATCTGAATCTTCGGCATCCAGTCATCTCAGAAGTATCCTCTGTTTAGCATGCATGTGCAGGCAGGCATTTGTTACCTCCTCACAAACTCTGTTCGTTATAACCTGTAAGTTGATCAGTAGCACAGTAGTTAACAAAAAGGACATATATGGGCACATTCTGATTTCAAATCTCAGAAATGGTTCAGCTATTGCTTTCCAATCTGCAGCAGATGGAGACTGTGAAATCCTTGGTCCACTGCAGCACCCCAGACTGAAAGCAACAGTGTAGCAGTGGAGAGCAATTTTGAAGTCTCTAAATTATCTGGGAGCTTAAATCTCTTTGACTTTGACTCTTTGACTTTAAGTGATATTCAGATTTTTAAGACAGCCTGAGCTTCCTGTGGTGGGGGACTGGGGGGGAGTGGAGAAACAGTAAACTCACACTAAGAATGCTGTGGCACTTGAGTCCAACTGCAGCCATAGCTCAGAAGCTATTACAGCTTTCTCCTTGTCCCCTTGGCTTAACATGAAACCTTTACCTTCTGTTCCTCTAACTCCTTCCACAAAGAGCAGTCTGAACGTATTACCCATTTCCTCCCTACCCACAGTTGTTTATCTCCTTAGCATCTGTCATGGCCTAGAAGTTTGGATCAACTTCTACACCAGTTGCCATGATGTAATTTTAAATCACTCAAGTTGGAAGGTTTCTAGGAGACCACAGACATTAAAAAAGGGGAAAAGAAGAGAAGAGAAGAGAAGAGGAGAGAAGAGAAGAGAAGAGAAGAGAAGAGAAGAGAAGAGAAGAGAAGAGAAGAGAAGAGCACCTCTAATTAATGGGTGCCCTAGAAAACAGCTGGAGTAGTCCTTGGGAGTGAGTTTTTCCAGGTGCCTGATATTTCAAGAGGAATACAGCATCTCATTTTCAACCATGTTATCTTCCAAAGGTTTACTTCACATACAGATATGGGCCTTAAGAATAGTTTTTCTTTTGAGGTTCTATTATTTGTTTGTATATTGTTTTGAAAGGACAATTTTATGGACTGGGCACAATACAGGTCTAGATCTCTGCTCATCTTTCACGTGTCTACAGGAAAGTTCAAAACCACATCGTGGCTATGTCTCCTCTGTTGCAGCTGTATTGTGGGAGGCCCCTACAATGGTACTGCCTGCATCTCTCCTTTGCAGTTAAGGACACAGTGACGCTTCAGTTTGGCATTAACTATGTGGCAAGCCATTATCTCAAGTTATCAAGCTGGAAACTTTCTGAATTTTTGTCATTTCTCTTCTGTATTTATGAATCTCTCCCTTCCTGCGCTCAGCTACCTGCTCCAGCCTCTCAACTCTGATCTGCTTCTTTGCATTCCTGGAGGTGAAACAAAAGAGCTGCAGTTGTGACACTGCAGATTGTGTGTCACATTGTAACATTTCCACATCCTCCTCACTCTGTTATAAAAGTACTCTAAGAGGAAGAAGGGCAAATAATGAAATATAGGAAAGCAGGAAAAGAGGAAGCAGCCAAGAGACAGCAGCCCAACTGAAATGCTAAGAATTATGGAGAAGTGACAGAAAGGGAAGCATAAACCAGGAATTATACTTAGTGGCTAGCAGAAAAAAAATTAAAACTAGCAAAAAATCGAGAGATTTAGCCCTTTTTGCCTCTCCAGATTACTATTACTCTCTTCCAGATTACTGTTCTTCTCGTTCACCCGCTTGGCATTTATTCCCTTCCCCACCTACTTTAAGACAGGCACCAAACTGTGCTGCTCTGTGTGCAGCTGGACTCTTCCAAACCTGAACTAATCACCAGCCCATTCCTTATCTTCATATCAAAGGCACAATTATGCAATGGTCTTTTTTGCTGAAGGCAGCTGTGGGGGACAGAGTGATGGAAGAGTACAGAAGGAAATTGGCTAAAGCAGAGTAGGGATTGCCTAACTGGGCAATCCTGCCTGGCTGGCAGCGGATGGAGCAGACAACTTAGGAAGTCCTTCCACTGAGATCATGTGTCCCACTTGTTCAGAATGAAACTTGGCTGGAGCAGAAAGCGTTTGAAATTCACATGAAGAATTTTCTCTTCTTCATTTCCAGACAAAATAGATACAAAACAGAACATGGACTTCCTTAAGAACAGAGTGGGAATACCAGCTTTTTACACTTTTCCATTTCTTGGGGACTTTTCAGCAAGAATTTTTCTGATAAAGATCTGAGTAGAAAGTAAAAACATGAGAAATGACCCTCTATAAATATCAAAACACTAACAGTTATGCATCCTTTCTGAGTCAAGCTCCAGTTTTTGTCTTATCTGGTGGCTAACTGAATTTTGTAGTTTCTCAGGAAGACAGTGGTGAAATCCTGCATGTAAATGAAGACAGGAGTGTTACACAAAGGTGTACTGTGGTGTATTTATTTGTTCATCACTGCATGAAATCTACCTTGTTGGAAGAACTGTCAAAACCATTTGTGGCTATTCCCCACAAAAGAGGCTGTCAGGAGGTGATAAGAAATGGGCTTTAGTAAGGCTTCACTTTCTTTGAAATACTCTTGCACAGAGAATATCAGCAGGTTCAGCTCCTCTCCCTACCATTTATCTCTAAATTAGAAAATATCCTGTGGGCCACTTGAGCAGTGTTTAGTTCTCCAGCTAATGTAATTTGACACATGTGGGACTTCGTACCTCCATAGGAAGGAGTAAGCAGTATCCTCCAGGGAATGGCAACAGTCCCTGAGATGGAATCCCTGTTGGAGACCTGCACTGCATGTCCCATCCAGCAGCTCTGACTGCTCTCCCTGTTCCTTACAGGTACAGCACCAGTACCTCTAGTTTACAAGGGCGGAGTTTATACAGTGCATTGTTCTTGTAGGGCTGGCAGTGACCAAGCTGTGCAATACTCAGTACATTCATGTGAGAGGAACTATGACCACTGTGAAGGTTTTGCCTAGCTTGTCATATCCTACATACTACAGAGATGGGCTTCTGTTTATTTCAGATTTGAGGGGCATGACCTGCCTTCTTCTGGCTTTACTAGCCCTGGTCTGATTTCACTTCAAAGGAACCCCTCTTGATGTAGTTCAGCATTTCCAGGGACAAAATTCAGTCATGTAGCTGTTCAAGAAAGAATGTTTTGTTAAATCAAATGAGCATGGTAAGAGAGAACTTAGATATGGATGTTCTCCACAGGAAGTGGATGTAATTTTTCTATTTGACTTTGGATGAGAAATGTAAAGCAAAAGAGGCAGAAATAGAATAATTTTTCTGCCAATCCAGTCATAATGTTACTTACTGTTAAACCAGAACAGTTGGAAACAGCTAAGCATTGGGCTCCACTGCAACCCTAGCCATAAGGAAAGGCACAAGTAGTTTGGTTAAGGAACAATACCACAAGGGGATTTTTATGCTGACGTAAACTTGGAAAAAAGAGAACATTAAATAGCAATAGAAATGGGTAATACTTGATCGAGAACTATTCTCAGTTTCTCACCGATTATTGATAGTACTTATCCTCTAATAATTCTCATTCTCTCACTCAGTGTCCTACTGCTTCAGCCTACAGAGAATTTGATAACAAACAAAATTTTACAGCCTGAAAGGGGGGCAAAGCACTGGATGCAGACTGAGGAAATCTAGGTTTAATTCCTAGCTTAGCCACAGGCTTCCTGTGTGGCCATGGGAAAGGGTTTTAATCCATCATGTGCCCTTACTTCCCTATCTGCACATTTTTCAATTCTTTTTAAATAGGGATAAGACTTTTTTTTTTTTTTTTTTTAATGGGGAATTCAAAAGACATTTTGCTGCTTAGAGTGATTCTTATATTCAGGTACATGCTCTCAAGTGCCCTAACACATAAAGCTGAAACCTGGCCATGCACTGGTCACCCTCCTTATGTGTTCCAAAGAAGACTAGGGACCATGGAGGAGGCAGAAGTTGTAGCTCCAAAATATTGTATCACTTAGGTATTTGCGCAAATATTACCCATTATCTGTGATGCGTCCTACATCACTGAGAATTACACAAAGGTAGAATTATCATCCAGTCTAAAAAACCTTGGTTACACCCATAGAATACTGGATATCAAATGCTTGGAGCCCTCAGCCAGCTCTCCCTTATCCAGGATTGTTCAAGGTCAAAAAGTAAACTTTTTCTTCTTCAGACTGATAGAGAAGCAGGAAAGAAATTTTATTTTTCCTCAGCTGACCTTTTCCCATGCTACCACTCTGTTCCAAGAGAGATGTAAAAGTCCCAAAGGCAACTACCTCAAGAGAAAAAGCTTAAGCTGTTTAATAGTCAAAGAAGTTTTTAATTATCCTCCACACTGAAGCCAGCATGGCAAAAGTAATCAGTGATCTGAGAAAGGAGAGAAGAAAGGAGCTCAGCCTGTACCTCTGGTGTGGGAAATGACCTAAAATTGAAAACTGTGTCATCTCCAGTTCAGCTGCATTGTGCTTCTCATACACATTCAGTTATGAGGTGTGAAATCTTACTGCAGAACCAAATTGCTAAAAAATATATATAGATATATATATATATTTATATGCAAAAGATCTTCAGAAACATCTCAGTGTAAAGAAAAGTCCGGATGAGATTATGGGTCTGATATCCTGAAATTTGAGCTTATGTCCCAACTTTATCTTCAGCTTCCCAGCCTTCCAAGACCAGCCTCACTCACTTCTGTCAAACCAGCACCAGGCTGGAATTTCACTCATTGCAGTGGTACAAGCCAGGATTTCTGCCTTTCCAAATCAGGCACAGTGCTCAGAATCAGCTCCCCCCCTTTTTCCAAAAGTCCAAGTGATACAGTAGATTGCTCCTTTGTACTAAGATCTAGACTAATTAGAAGTCAGGAAAGTAATTATTTCCTGATTCCCCAAGTGATCTAATAATTAGTTAACAATATTTATTTTATTCCCTCATGTACGATCACCAAATCCTTAATTTATTTACTGTTACTGCTTTATATTTTTCAATCTTACTTTTCAAGCTAAAGAGATGTGGTTTAAAACAAAGTTGAGTACTTTGAACCAAACCAATCCCACTGCACCCTGGAAGAACTCACAAGATTGTTTTGCTGCATTTGTTAGAAAAACAAATTTGCTCTCTGGTCTCTAGAATACTGTATATGGTTTATATTCCACAGCAAAATTGATTACATTTCATTCTGCTCTACCTTACACTTACCTTGGGTAGGACTTGCAAAGCTTAATCAATTATGTGTATATATAGCCTTAATTAGACTGTAAACTCTTTGGGGTGTTCTGTTGGTGTTTGTGCAGTGTTTAGAGTAACAGAGGTTCTTTTCCAGGAACCCTGTGCCACAACATAAAACCAGAGACAAAAAAAGTCCCAACAAAACAATTGGAAAAAAATGGCAGTAGAAAAACCCAGAGTTTAATTCACTCCCTTACTCAGTCTTACACCAACAGCAAGAGCTAAAATGGACAGAGAACACACAATTATATGGAACTAGAACAAGATCTGTGCTGCAAAAACTGGTGCCAGGTATTCAAAGGGTGATCAAAATTTGGTCTCCTGTAAGGGTTAATGATCTATTTAGACTATCATTCTTGGCATTTCCTGCCATCTCAGCATTTATGGAATATTTGAAAGTGTCTAGCAGGCAAAGTTTCTGTCAAACTTCCTCTCTGCTCCTAGTCGCGTGCCCTAGCCAGTAAGTGCCTTTTACTAGGAAGAATCCTTTTCAAAGCATCTGCCCAGTTTATGTGTAAAGTGTGTTTCAAATATTCTAAAGGAAAAGCCATTGCATTGCATTTTCACCAAATATGATGGATTCTCAGGATAGAAACACACAAATGTGAGTGTCCTATCGTGCTGCAACATATTAGGAAACCTTCTATCTGATGAACTACCAAGGTGCAGCTCCTTGTTGCTACCAAGCCAGAGAGAGTGCACCAGTAGAGCCCAACCCAGGACTCATAATGCACCTAAATTTCCTATGAACACCTAGACAGTGTGGTGGGACTAAGTGTGAGGCAAATGGAAAGCGTGAAAAACCTTCCTCATTAAAATGCAAAACACATCTACAGAAGTTGCTACGTCTTATTAGCTAAGAGAAACTTTGGTATCTCCCGTGGCTATTCTGCACTGTGGAGTATAGTGAGGTCAAGAAAGGAAATGAAATACTGCTAACTTCAACACCTACAAATGCATACATCCAGAAATACAGTCTGGGCTATTGGTTGTGCAAGCTGAGCCAGGTCATGACTGGGCAGGTCTGTCAGAGGCTGCAGAAAGCATGCAGACTTGGTTTTCAGAAAATCAACCTTTACCTGGTAAACTGGTCAGCAACCAGAGACAAAAATGTGGGACTAATGAATGATGCTTTGTTCATTTAGAAGAGAGAAAGTCAAGTCTCATTTCCAAGTTACTTGTCCAACACAAAAAGACAAAATTGTAATGGCGATTATTTCTGAGCACATAAGACACTCAAATCCCAGTAATCCCAATACTCTAACTGAAGGCCTTTGGACTCTCGGAAACTGTTAGTTATCAAGATTGTCACCTGCATTAGAGTGGTTCTAAGAGCTCTCCTTGCCACCAGGACAAACGAAGCACGGCTCATCCACAGCTTCAAATTCCTTTTTACCTCAAAGGCATCATGGAGTCTCAGGGAAGCTGATGTGAATCACAGGCTCACACCTGCAGGGTAAGGTGCTTCTCAAGCATTCGAAGAAAAGAATGTTAAAAGTTTCATTTTCTATTGTCATCTGTTTTATCAAATGAATGTGCAGTGCCTGTCAGTAGTGCAGGATGGTGGCATGCTGCAGCAAATCTTCCCAGCAAGTCTGCTGAAACTAGCTTCTGCTGATGCAAATGTGCTATTTGCTAGAGCTGCCCATGGCTATCTGATTAACTCCCATCCTATGCCTGAATGTGAAAAACACAACCCGCAGCCCAGAATGTGAGGATCACTGTGTTCTCAGGAAGCAGGCAACTATTTGTGCTCTGTCTCACTGAGTGCAAAAAAGAAGGGTGAAAAAAAACCACCTTTCACAGAAAACATGAGTTCCCACACAGGAAGGCAGGGGACTGCATTGTGCTCAACTAGCCTGGTCTTTGTGAGGAGATATATTTTGAACTCACCTGAAGCCCCCAGAGATGTGCATAAGGAGATTCCCTGAATACAAGTTTCTGGGACAGAAGAGCAGAGGGGTCCATCACTACCTCTATTACAGTGGTGCTTTTAACTGTGCTTTTGTATTCATTAGTTCAGTTAGCTACTGAAATGTCTCTGAGAAAGCTGTTGAGTTAGGCACACATAAGCTTTTAGTGGAAAGCTGTATCTCAAACAAGAGATACACGATATGTGCATTTTCCATTAGATTATTTCGATATGTCACCCATCCCTCCCTCTGCTGTGAGCAGCATATGTCCCCAAACCTTCACTATGCAATCCTAAATTTGGTATAGGACTGCAAAAGAATCTTCTGGAGAAAAACTTTTAATGAATGTTTCCCTGTCTCTCCATTACAGACCTTACCTATATAACACTGCAAGGAATTAAGTTAATAGAACACCTGAATGCAAGGAGGAATTGCACGGGGCAGAATTCTCAGTACCCCTCACTGCTGAGCCAGTAGCAGCAGGTAGGAGAACCTCTTCAGGCAAAGAACGCTAGCAGGAAGACTTGAGGGCATGTGCGTTTCTCCCTCCTTTCCCCATCTCCCTCTATCTTCATGAACTCCTTGGTGGTCCTTCTAGTACCATGACCTTCACAGCTGCCTTGGCCCAGCAGCTTTACGCAGACTACAAAAGCCACAATGGGTACAAGCGGGTCTTCCTCAGCTGCTGCCCACTTCCCAAATGGAATTTACAGTTAGGTTTCTTATAGGGATACAGACAAGCTAGCAGGAACTAACCTTTTCCTCTTTTAGGTTTGAAAAAAATATTTTTATGGCATGTGTTTATATTGCAGAGTGTATGTTTGCTTGGTCTTAAGAAGAAGGAAAAGCTCAGCTTTCAAGATAAATGTTCTTTTGCATAGTGGACTGATTTTACACAGACATAAACATAGAGGAACTTGGTTTTGCAGGCACAAAATTTTATGTGTGTTAAAATGCATATTTGTATGTACATAATGTGTAGTGCGTACATATAAAGATGCAAAGGTGAGAATATGGAATAAATGGCTCCTGATGTCTGGAAAATATATTGCCATTTCAAATTTCAAAGGCAGTATTAAAGACAACAAATGAATTATAGAAAATTTTAGAAATGAAAAACATTTGCATTGTCTTCTAAACACCAAGGGTTGTATCATGCACTGTATAAATCAGTCTTTCTTTGAACACAGGAAAGAGCTTTTTATTAATGCTTACACTGCACAGCAAATGTAGGCTCATTAATGTGTAATTACAGAATAAACAATATCAGACTTCTCTAGTCTGTTTTGCAAGGAGAAAAAGAATTCCATTTAACACCACAATAAGCCCATGATAGGATACCAATTTTACTAGGATCTACTAGCAATGTGGTGGCAAGATAAAACAAATGTGATACTACAACAGACGTAATGCCTCATTACCATTATTCCTCCCTCATATGTTTCATGTGTTGGGCTCCAAAGCCACTGAAGCCTTTGGCTAGCACAATTATCATTTCTCATTCTTACTTCTACTTGCCATTATGTGGACAAATGGGCATGAAGCTCAACCCCTCCCCAGAAAAGCCTAGTTCCCATTTGACTTCCAGATAAATTGCTGTAGATCCACACCTGCAGCAGACAAAGCTCCAGTGACCATGCTGGCCATCGGGGCTTCCCTACCTCCCCTCCATCGTCCAGCCATGGGAGGAGCCAGTTACAAAATTAGTTGTATTCTGGGGGAAAAAGGACAAACCCTGACTCCAAAAGGAAGGTACCATATCAGTGTGGAAGGGATGCTCTCACCTCTTTGCTCATGGCTTCAGTCTGGGAAAACCAGGAAGAGAGCTCTGCTTTGGAAAGACAGAGACATTCACAGCCTGAATTGTGAATAACAGCCAGCTGGACCTCAGGGTATGGATGGATCATGGACAATTTGACACTTCCCTCAGTCACGTAGGTGTTTACCCTTTGCAAACCTGGGCACAAAACCCAAGCAGTGGGTCCCACCCCACAATAAGGCAAATATATTTTTCATAGTGAATTCTATAGCTGCATGTGCTTGTTTTCCCCTGAAAATAAATTCTCATATGGAAAGAACTGGAAAGATAGATCTGAAATGCAGATGCAGCATGAGGGGTGCAGAAACAGCAGTGTTCTCCAGCTGGGAGTCCCCATTTTGGTGCTAATGAAACCATTCCGCTTCAATGCCAACCACTGCCACCACTTCCGAGCATTGCAACACATATTCAAAGCAGGAAAAAACAGGCTCCATAACTTGGTCCGTATAATGCTGAGGTGCACAGTCCTGTGAATGAGAAGGGATGGATCTCCCTCCAAAAAACCCCTAAATCACTATTAAAAATCAGAACACGAAGCTCTTAGCTTAGACAAAAAGCCCCAAACTCAAAAACCACCAAAGATTTGGGAAGTTCAAATCCATAGCAGGGATGTTGGCTGATCACAGCTTCTTACAAATACAGGATGCTTTTAAATGATGAAATAGGGAGAATGAATATTTCCTCTTCTATTAATTGCAACACAAGCTGAAAGTGTCGCCAGCTTTAGTTTAAACCCACCTTTTCATTGCATTAAACATTTCTGTTGTTACTTAATCAGCAGGGAGGGCAAAATCATGTGAAGATACTCTCTGTTATACAAAGGAATTAAGAATTCATTCTAAAGATCTTAATCATTATTTATTTTTCTAAGGAGGTGTCAGGGAACAAGTGAGTTTCTCACATTGTTCCATAAAATAATCTAGAAGTTACTGAAAACTCTGGTAAGAGCCACTTCCTCAGAAGTAACATTTCCAGGGTAAAAAAAAATGGTTCATGTGAAAGTTCTCCTTACTCTTCAGTTTCTTCTCTTTTTTTTTTTTTTTTCCCTTTTTTTTTTTCTTCTCTCTTTAAACTCTCATATGTGGCCTGGAAGAGTGGAAGTTAATTCATGCTTTCATATTTCTCCACTTTTGCTACATTTATTACACTTCTCAAGAGAGATCATTTCGGACTATCTTTGGGGGAGGAGAAACAAGGAAAATGGAATGTGAAAACCAAAGAGCAAAACGTGCACCTTAACTTTTCCTTTTGGATCAGGCCTGCTTTGGTGGGAAACTGAGAGTAATTCTGTGCTTGGGCTGCCATTTTTTTCAATCAGGTCCTTAATCCAATTTTTAGGTATGGATTTTGGCATGTCAGGATTGAAATCTCATTTGCATCAACAGAGTATGAGTTATCAGTTCCAAAAATTCTGCTTGGTGCCTGTGTTGTCACTATGGCTAATGGTGAAATGCTAGATTAGATACCTTCTTGGGTTCTCTTTTTTATGCAGGTTACTTAGACACCTAAATGTTACTGAGAAACATGACCCTAAACTACAATACAAGAACTGGACATTATTCCTAACTTCAAAATATGTAAAAAAGCAAAGAAAGAAGCACACACCAGGGTTACTTTACCAGGAATTATGTTCCTGCATGTGCACCTTTATAACACAGAACCCACTTATGGGTGAGGGCAGAAGCAAGAGAGGGAGGGAGGGAGAGAGAGAGCAGCAGGATGTCTCACATTGCCGGCTGAGGTCTAGCCAGCTTTTGAGCTGCTGCTCTGCTCACTTGCTTGCTCAAGGAGGCAGCTGGATGAGCCATGACATAAACTGTCTCTGGAAGCCAGAATTGTGGGATACTAGCTGATCCACCTTCACAAGTTAACAGCCTGTTCTGTTCACACATCTTCACCATAAATGACATGCTGAGGGTAAGCCTGCACTGGTGGCTATGTCATACCTACCTACTGCCCTCCAGGCAAAGCTTTTTCCTGAGAGACCATCTGAGGCTTCAAGAAACCTCACATAGTGAGCTCAAAGGATAAGCTTCAGGGACAAACCTCTGTCCTGCTGCAATGAGTGGTGTTTGCTCCTGGCTTTAGGACTACAGTTCCAAAAGGGAGCTCTTCCATACCCTCTTTTTATCATAAAAGGCTTATTCTATACTGGGGGAAACTGTGGAGGCATGACCACGCTACAAATCCTTCCTTGCAAATCTCAAACGTGGGGGATTCGGCTACAGTGACACTATGTTTGCACATTTTACTGTGGGACAGAGCCTGGGAAGTTGACCTGAGGGAAGAGCATTGCTGCAGGTCTTCTGCAGCCAGAAGCCATCTCCTCTCAGGGAGGCACCATAGCAGGAGTTGAAATTACAGAAATGTGAGGAGTGGCTGAACAAAACCAAAAGAGCAGCTAGTTCCAAAACAGCACCTCTGTAAAGACAAGTGGTCCCTGCACTGTGCCTCAGTCCAGCAGTTTTCTCTTAGGCTGTGGTCCTGAAGAGCACTCAGGGTGAAAGAGAACTTGCTCAAGGTAAAAAGCAAGCCTACAACAAAGAACAAGCAAGAATTAGCATAGAACGGAGGAATTCTGTTGGCTGGTGTTGGGAGGCTGATCCAACCTTTTGATGAAGAATCATTCCCTTAAAATAACCTGAGGTTTAGCAAGCTGCAGTTACAGAGGTCATCCTCAGCTGAAAATATGCCCATCTTCCAGCCAGAGCCTGGTGCGTTTGAGTTGAGCTGCAGCCACTGCTGAGATCCTGCTAGATAAATTTAACTCCCGAGCTAGAATGGGGCTTATCTTTGAGGCACATCTCTTCTGCTCAGATAAAGAACTTCCTCTCACTACAGTTTAGATCAGCAGACTCAATCTCTTTACCTAAAGCCACACAGCTAAACACACTGCATCTCTTCAATTCAAGCAATGCTTGGCACTCTCCAACACTGAAGAAAAAAACTTGCACAGTTCCCAGTCTTTTCCTGAATTTTGTGCTGATGTTCTCTTCTGAAAACACAGCTATATCCAGCAGATGCTCATGAAATAGGCTGCAGCTCCACAAGCTACACAGCTTTGGAGAAATAAGAGAAAAAACCCCATAGCTTCAGCACCTACTGCAACGTCATGTTGCCACACAGTGGCAACACAAATCATACTTCTGTCATACTTCTGAGTAGAAAAATTCCTCACAAAACTATATAGAAATAATTTTAAAAGTACAATTCCTTTTTAGGATCAGTTCCATTCTCAAGGGTTTGATTTTGTCACGTGCTATCGTTGCATCAGAGGGCAAATTTTTACATGCCTGATCTGGCTTTGCATGGGTTGAGACAAACGTGCTTATAATGCAGCACAGCCTACGCTGGGGCCATGGCAGCTCTGTTTTCCAGGCTGGGTCCCTCTTACTTCCACAAATTTCTTGCAAGTTTGCTGTGAAAATGTTCACCCTCCATTACTTGAAGCAAGCATTTTTAAATTTGTTAGAGGAATTCACCTTCAGTAATGGGATTGTTCTCCACTTGCCTTTGTGCACATTTTTCTAAGTTATAAGTCCTTACACAGATCAGAGCTTGTCTTTGGCACAATAGGAAATTCCCAGTGGCCCCAAACATCTGGGTCTTCTGCACCACACTCTAGCACACTGTTTCACACTATGCTCATGCAAAACAAACCCCTGAAGCCTGGAATATAACATATATCCTGGGTGGCATATTTAAAGGCATTCATGAAATTTGTCACCTGCCTCCTCCAGCTAAACCACCCCCATCTTCCTCTATACAAATCCCCATAAGAGTTTTGCAGACAAAATGAAAATAATCCTGAAAAAAATCTCCTGCATTCTCCTTAACATTATAAATCGTATGGGCAGGCTCTCAGAGCAATCAATACCAGTACAGAGCAATCAATACCAATACCAGGCAAATGTTACTTTGGGGTTAGAAATAGGGGCTTCAGACCAAACAAGAGGGGAGATTCCCAACTTCCTTATTTTAAAAGTTCCTAAAATATTTCAGTTTCAAGTTTTTCAATTCCTTCAGAAGCCTCCTCAGGACTTTCAAGCCTTGTTTCATTGTGGAGGGTTACGGACAATTTTCAAAGCTCCCCACACCATCTTGAACAAATTTTCTCTCTGCTCTCATGAGGGCTACATCAGGTGAGACAGCAATTGTTACCAGTTATTTACAAAGGCTCATCAGCTTCTACACACTTCCACACCTTTGAGCAGCAGACATGTCCATCTGAAGCCTGAGCAACTAAAACATATTACACAGCCCTCCAGGTTACTTTAGGTCTCGGAATTTGGTTCTCTGAATATCCAGGTGCACACATGCCAGACTTTATTATTGATACAGAAGACACTGCCTTCGAAACCATTGAACTCCCACAAGGAGGAGCGTGCAAAGATGTTTAGCTCCAGCAGTCTTTTTCCTCAGCCCCTTTCCCTGCCCAGCAGAATTACCAGGGCAGCAGTGAGCTGGACCTGTCTGAACCACAGGGCTGATTTTGCAAACTGGGGTGGGGCACTTCCCCTTTTGTCTTTCCTCGCTTTTCCCCTCCGTCTGCCTTTCCACACTTTTACTCTGTCTCCACCCAGCTGTGTGTGAGTTGCAGTAGATTTATGTAATGGCAATGGCTGTGGTTGCCTGGTGGCCCCTCAGCAATGCTTGTGTTGGTGCTCTCAAATGGTTGGGCTCCTTTTAAGGAAATAAAGCCTCAAAGTTTCTCAGAGAGGGGACACTTGCCTGCATCAGGAAGTAGCTCCTCATGCAGGTTATGACCTCTGAATGCCCATGGCTGGGAGGGCAGACCCCAGGGTGTGAAGGCACTGCTGGAGTCCCAGTGATGCCAGGCACTGAAGCCTGCAGCTACACAGGCTTCTGCTTCAATAACTGAGTTGTGGGAGGGAGGTGACATCACCACTTGGTATTTCCCACTGGGAGAGAAAAATGTCAAAAAACCGTATTCCTTTTAATGTCTCTTCCCATACCTATTCATTTTAAACAAATAGACTTTATAGTTTCATATGAATCTTGTTTGTCTTCTACTGATATCTAAGATCACCCTGACTGGTTACTTTGGGTATGCTCTGCCAATTGTACAACAGTTTCAACCCAATTTTGTGAGACGACTTCTCCCTGCCTCTTAAAAAGAAGAAGATCTCTATACATTATTTCTTCCATGTCCAGACTGTAATCTGTGACTACAGTGGTAACACTTGACTTCTGTGTTAGAAGTTTATGCAGCACCAGACAGCTGTCTGTGCAGAAATGGTGAGCCCACAGCCTCTTTCTGAGGCCACTAACACTGTGAGATGGCACTTTTTTAACCCAGTGATGGCCAACTACGGAACGGGCAGTTATGGATAAAGGAAGGCACTGCCTACTTTTCTAGACAAATGCTACCACCGCAGAAAATGGCTCTTTCTCCATGAAGTAGGGTCTGATGTACAGCTCACTGAGTCATTAACATCCCACACATGGCTTGAATTAGGATACAGACTCAGAGCACGAACAGCCCTAAATTGCAACTGTTTACCACACACAGGATGTTTAGTACTGATGATCTACAGAAAGTGCACACAACGTTTAACCTGAAACTTGTGGACACTGAGAATTATCAAATGATATTTCAAATAGGGTACCATGGGAAATAGGGCTGTCCAAAATAGGCTACAAAGCACTAATTCTTAATGGAATGGACTTTCAGTGGGATGTGTATTTCTAAGTAACTCAGACCAAGATTTCAAAAGGATATTTAGGAGAGATGATAAAACCGAGTCTTTAGAGCCTTCAAGAGCTGTGAAAATCTCACACTCTGCTGAAAATATTCCCTGCGTTTTCTAGAGAAACTATCTGTAGAGCACACGGGTGAAAAGAATAAGAAGAAAATAATAAAATGTTATAGGTGCCAGATCAGCCTGAGAAGTAAATTTGGGGTGGAGAAAAGGGCAAGGAAGGAAGAAGATCTAGTGGACAGAGCAGCAGAAATTAAGCATGCAGAAGGAAGCTGCTCAACATATAGTGACGTTCTGGGGGTTGCAACATTAAAATCATAGTAAGCTCATCAAGGAAATTAAGAGCCCTGCTGGTGAGCAGACCATCACTTTCAATATGCTTCTGCTTTGCTGTGCTACTTGGGGTTATTACTAGAAACTGTTGATGACTTTACTTCCATAAATTACCCTTTCACACCAGTTGATCATTTGCATTTGTAAGAAGAAACCCATGTTTTGGGCATCCCCCCTGCCTGGGACACAAGTGAAAACATACATTTCATGATCCTCTGGGTTCCTCCCTTATGAAATTTGCACCCTCTCTAGTCATTTTAAGTGAGAATTCAAAAGCTGAAGGCACCCAATAAAATCTGGTGAGTAGAGAACTTCAACACCTTCCTTCTTAGAGCAGGAGAAATATTTCAACTGCTTCTATCATCTCTATAACCCCACATTCAAGTCTCAGTACAGGTTTGAAAGAAGCGTGAAAGGAGATTTTTAAAAACACATGGAGGAGCAGAGTCTTTCTTTTCTAAAAATAGCTTATTTCCTGTAATCTTTGACCTTCAAAATGCTAAATTGATGAAAAAGGTAATTCAACTTTTGACTCCAGGGTTAAAGAGTATTCCATTAAATGTTACTACAAATCTGAGTAAGCAAGCTGTCACTTGAGCATTTCTGTCTCACAGGCTGATTAAAATTAATAGCAGATTTCTCACCTAATTTCAGTAGGATGAGGTAAATACTTATTCTTTTCATTTAACAAACCTTCAATGCCCATTGTTAGCTCTATAGCCTTAGATGTACAGAAAAGTCCTCCAGAATGTAGAGACCCTCTTCATTAAATGCCTGACTCAAATTCCTTGGTGTGCACTATATGGGCAGCTGATCTCTCAAGGTGTTACAAATTGGAATGTACTGTAAATCCTATGTTGAAATAAATCCAAATGCTAGGGAATTCCCTTTTCATGGAGGAAACAGATGGAACATTAGGAAAGTCATACAGAGAGGAATTGTTGGCTGGTCATATCTGCTTGTGCAGGGCCTGTCATTTACCACAGGCCGCAGTCTAGCTCCCACCTGCAGATGCACACAGATAACATCAGTGGGTTTTTACAGTCCTCTCCTGTCTATCTTTCATTCTACAAACTACATTTTCAGATCCTCCTTGTTAGCCTAAGTTTGGTGATAAACAGAGCTGAGGAACAGATCTTGGGACTTGGAAATGACGGTGCTGTACTAAACACCAAGCCTGTCTACACTGCAGTGCCTCTGCCTACATAGGAAGACAGGCCCCTTCATCCCTAACACACCTATAGGATCATATAGGCCAAACACCACTCCGAAGGCATTATTTTATTCCTAAGAGACTCTCTTTTGATGAAGATCTAGAATGTGCACAGCAATCACATGGCTTCTGATATGCCTGGGCCACGTGTTCAGGTCCCCTTTGTAAAAAAGGAGAACTAATTTTTTAGTATACTGGTTTCAGAGACATAGCTTAGTGTTAGAAAAAAGAAGCAATAGAAGAGGTAAAAGTGCATGCAGCTTTACGGAAAAGACAAACATTGCAAGCATTGCAGTTGATACCTACAGATCATCCATAAAGCAGATTATTGTGAATTGTCTTTTTTTCGTTAGACTACGGTAAATGTCTCACTACAAGATGTAACCCTTGTAAACAAAAGAGTTATGGGTAGAGAAAGTGGCTGAAGAAAAATTGTTAAAGTCAGGACATGGAAAATCTAATTTATTGCTGAGTAATGAGAATAACAGATGGAACTTATCATATTTAGAATATGTGTATATATTGATATATGACTGAACTCTTGGCAGAATCATTACATCATCAGCAAATATTAAGTTCAAATTTGCTGGGTCTGCATGATATTTGTGAGGATATTGAAGAAAATTCAATGCAATGAAAAATCCTGTTTGTTTGGGTTTGAACAAAGAACTTAAAAAAATTAATTTTTGAATCAAGGCTTAAATATTTTGTAGGGTTAGTTGTTGTGGGAGAAAGGAGACATAACTCTTTTAACTGAGTTGATAGACAAGCAGTTAATGAAAGATTTTGTCCAAATATCTTTGGACTGAAACATAAAGCATTTAGTAAGTGATCAGATTGTTAAAAAGCATTTTTTTAAAATTAATTTGTTCATAAGGTATGTCAATATGCACATAAGAGCTGAAATTTTTGCTCGCATTTTTGATAAGAGGGGATCAAATGGTAAATAAAGTGAAAACGCATAAGATGATGCACATACTACTAGCTAGTGCTGGAGTTTGGGAGTAGGATCTATTCCTAAGGCTGACACCAACCTGCTGTATCATGTTGAATTGATTATTTTGCCTTCTGTGCCTCCCTTTCCACCTACTATCCTTTACTGGATTTCCTTTGACAATAACTATGTAAAGGCACTTGCAATCTCTCTGTAAATTGTCCACCCTGACCCTCACTCTTACAATAATGTACGAATGTAAGAATAATGAATAATACTTTTAAGTGTGGGTAAATACTTATACTTTGGTAGTCATGCCTTTACAGAAATAATTTTATCATATAGGGCATTGATCACAGCATTCTGGGAGTGAGTGTGCTTTTTTTTTCCTCTTTTCTTTTTTTTCTTTTTTCCCTATTAGTAAACAGGCATGGTGCTCAAGTAATATTTAGTCTTTTTGGTGCACTACATGGGAGCCAGTGCATGCAGTAGTCAGCAGCATTGCTGCTCCTTGGTGTGAGCCTGGGATCCCTAAAAATAATCAGTATTTTGCACAATCATCTCTGGACAACAATTTTAACCCAACAGACTCTATCAATTGTGGATTTTTATCTAAAAGACAAGTGTTTTCTAAAGTTCTCCCGGGTAAAAATCAAGGATAAATGGAGATCAGATATTGGAATCTGAAATATATAAATATTATGTATGTTCTAATATGCATTTCTGGAGAAATCTGAATAGCAGATAACACAATAACATTAAAGATAGCATTCAAATTAATAATAAAAATAATAACAAAAATACCTGAACATTTACTGAATTTTTATCAAATCTGACTTCATATAATTTTGACCTGGAACCACATATTTAATTCCATTTCCTACATAGAATGAAACCTATCTTTCCTGGGGACAATTTCATGCAACAGTCATGCTTTAGAAAGAAGATAAAGAGTAGGATCTTTATAACTTTTCTGTGGATGAAGGTGCCTTTCCCAAAGAATAGGTTGCACAAAAAACACTATGCGCCTGAAGAAGATGAAAAGTCACGGGACCTACTTGTTTACCAGCTTGTGAAAAAGTAATTTAACATTATTGCTATATCATCTACTACTATTTCTTATCAGAGTGGATTTGTCATCTTACCCAAGATTCTGTCATTCTTAGAGCTCTGTTGACCTCCAGTACTGGTTGAAAGGTCCTCTGGTATAGGCATAGGTTCGTCTGGATCATCAGGGACATCACTAGTTGGAGGACTCTCCTTTCCTAATAGTGAGGAAAGTAGCATCAGTTAGTAGTCAGAGTAGCCTCATTTTCAAATAATAAAATTAGAGGAACCGCAAATCAAATAAAACTTAAAAACCCCTACTAAAGCATGATATCCTTAGGACCAAACCCTACTCTGCCACAGAGAAAACTTCTTATGAATACATGGGAATTATATTTTTGAAAAGAATGCACGTCAATGTCTCTGCCAAATTTACTGAAGTCTGGATACACAGTTATTAGCCTTACCCTTTTTGGATATTTGTGAGATATGTATGTTTTCCAGCTGCCACACTTATAAGATCCAATTTAGCCAACACAGACTGACAAGTTACAAAGGTTATCAAATGGACATGCTTTGTAAAAACTCTTCTTTCTTCCACAAGTTCTCCTTGAGAACACATCCAGATTTGCTTCAAAGACATAGTGAAGTCTAACTCAGAAGTGTTCTGGGGCTCCAAAAGAACTACCTCAAAAATAAAATTTTATCTTCAACTAAAAATTCAGCTACAATGCCAGCAAGTTTCACTAAAACCCACAGATCAAGCTCTGGCTGGTCCTTGTGTCTACAAGTGGGCACAAGTAGAAGTGCCTGTAGGTCCCAGGACTTCCTAAATATGCACAATTAGCAGAGTTCAGCAAAAACATGACTTCAAGGATTGTCTTTTATTTGCAAATAGGAAACAAGCCCCAAAATCTTGGGTACCCAAGGTTTTTCAGAGGAAAACAAATTGGTGCTTTAACGCACTGTAGGTATTGTGGAATTGTTTTAGTGCCAAACACAATACAGTAAGAAAAAGAACTCTCTTGCTAAGTATTGTGTTTCCAGAAATGGTGAGATTTCTTGTTTCAGTGCTCAGTCACAGCATACATCTACAGCCCACAGTACGATCACTGTCTTGCAGAATTTCTTTTAAAATGACTTCATGCATCTCTAACAAAAGCATGCCCTGGAAACAACTACTGAAGGAATTATCTAAGTGATTAATTTCATTGACTATTACTAAAAGTCTGGTCTTTGCATTAATAGCAAAGAATAGAACAGGCCCAGAGCAGGATTTGAACTCAGTAATGTTCACATAAGACCCTTGTCTCCAAAATGGAGATGTTACCAAATTAAATTGATTAAATCTGTTGGACATCCTGTAGCAATCAGCACAACAGTAAGGGCAGTAATTCCATGGCGCAAAGCTCTAGCAAATTAGTGGGGTTTTTTCCTAACAAAAATTCCCTCATTAAAACACAAACATCCATTAAACCTTAAAACACTTACCAGAAATGGAAAAATTAAACCAAATATAGCTTACTTAAGTGACAGCAGTTTAGTGGTGCCAGTTATGGACTTGATCTGAATGAAGCAAATGGTTTCCTCTCTACCTCCTGGATTGATCAAAGCATTGTGCTTTCCCTGCTATGCTGATCATGATGGGGAGGAATGACAGGTAGGTTTAAGTCACCTTCCAAATTAGCTGGTTTGAGTTGTTTGCACAAATCTGTGTTTAAATGAATGAAATAAGTATGTGACTGCATTTCTTAATGACACGCCTATCAAACTGTAAGTAAAAACTGTGGAGTAATCGCTGAGCAGGAGTTTTGAGAGCAGCATCAGGTGAACCATCCCAAACTGCAGCCAGAGGACTCCAGGGTATTGAAGAAACAGTCCTGCGCTGGCAGAGGGACTAACTAGATGATTTAATAAGGTCCCTTTATATCCACCTTCTGTGGGGTGTTCTTAAATGGGCAAAATCACACCCATTGGATGTAAGTGCAACAGCAAAGGTGGATTGCATAAACAGACAAGAGGGAATATGAATTTTACAGCAAAGGAAAATAAAAGCAGGAAGTAAGCTCATTAAAACATTTTTTTGCCATTCATTGTTTAGCTCCTTATTAGTTATTTCTTCAGATTTCTGGGATGTAGGGAACTCACAGCAACTTTCTGTTGCAAGTTCCACCCCGACAAGCTGAGGTATCTCTCACAGGTAAGATGCACAGGTGAGGAGAGACAACTGAAATATTTCAGTTTGTTCAACATATTTTGCCCAACACAAATCAAAAACAAAAAAATCCTGGAGGTTTAACTGGAGGGCAAGCAACAGCCTGGAAGCTCTCTTCACACTACATGTAAGTAAAGGAAATTTGTTAAAAAGTAACAGTAATCCAAAGCTACCTGCATCTTCCAAGGATCAAACCATGCTCACAGTTAAAACAATGGATGTTGATGCTTTGACTGAGTCTAGGCTGAGAAGAACACTTGTCCTAAAAACCTGAAGACTTATTTTCGACTACAAACCGATGTAAACTCATCAGAACCATGGGATAACAGCAAACAAAATAATATCTTTCTAAGTGTGTAATTAGGCATCCTACAATATGTAGTCTAAGTAGGATACTTTGAAGATAAGTCAGAGAAGTCTTTTTGGAATAGAAACCTGTTAGCAGAAGAGAACATTTGCAGTGGTGAACTCTTTGGTTCACTAAATGGGTATCAGCCTTCTACTTGTTACATTAATAGCAGTTTTCCCAGGTGGTATGAATCAGACTCGCCTCATGGACTTGGTGGGGCAGAAGCTGGAGATCAGGTCTGCTTCCCTCTTTGCAGGAGGGTACAGTTAAGAAAACTTAGTAAACTTGGCTTTAATGACCCATTTAATATAATTTGATGTCTTCTTGTTACACATGATTGAGAAATCCCTACATGCAAAAAGAGAGGGCAAAAATAGTGGATTTAAAATAGATCCATTTATTGAGCTGTGTCTCCTGGATTCTAGAGCGTCATATTTGTATTTCATGACTCAACTACATCTAAATCACTACACCATGGTAAGTTCATTACTGGATGGCAATCTTACACGTACACCATCTCACTAACATTATTTTTCCAATGAATTTAGAAATGGAAGAGGGGTGGGGAAAAGGGGGAATGCTTTCCATTTCAATTTCAAACAGACATGCCCAGAACAACAACTGGTCAAAGGAAAAGGAGCTAAACCCGACCCAAACACCTAGTGGCCAGTACTGGGGAAAATTATTCAAAAGTCACAAAAGAGAGTCAAGTACCATAAGTAAGGTATAAAAAATAGAATCTAATCTTGGGGTGAAGAGGGTTTTTTTGTTTGTTTTTTAAAATAAATTATTATAAAAAGCCACCTTAGCTGTAGAACTGAAGTTCTGCTTCTGGCACTGCCATTGACGTGGTGCTCTTGGTTAAGTCATAAATAGAAAGAACTACAACTGCAGGCTGTATCAAACACTCCTTCATTTCAACCTGCATCTCTGGAAGATGGTCTCAGATTTCTAACATTGCCATTTCTGTTTAAAAATAGTCAGAGAAGAGCCTAACCTATCAACAATGCCTGGCAAGGCACTCAACTTCTCTCTATTTGAGTTTCCTCATCTCTGCCCTAGAAATATAGTTGAAGCCATAAGGAAAGAGAGGAAGGGAAAAAACTTGCCAGTTCAATAAGGTTTTAGTACCCTTTATTTCTGTCAAAGTCCTCAGGCTGGTGCTCCTTTAACATGTACATCCAGCTCTGAGAGTGATTCAGTTCATGCCAGAATGGTGCTACTGGTGCTACAACTGATGAAAAGAAAGCCAGGGCAGGATGTCTCATAGAAATCTCATTCCCTATCCTTTCACAAACAAATGTTGGGTGTGTGTATTTAATATTGAGGGTTTCTTCTTCCTGCTTTTGCAGAGTGCAGCAAAGAGTGCAGCACAGCCTGGTTTGTTCTAGGAGATCTCTTAATGTTAGATGTGGAAACGTTTGTACCGTTTTTTCACCTTCCTTAACTGTTAGGCCCTAGAACTGAGAAAAAAAAAAAAAAGAGAAAAGAGAAAAAAAGGCAGGAAAAATACTGCTTGTTAAGTGAGATATTATCTGTGTTTTCTGACTCTCTTGCATGGGTGCCGGATACCATTTGGTTAAATGTATGTCAGCTCTCTCCTCATTTCAGAACTGCAACTGCTTGTCTCATGAAATATCACTTTCAGGAGAAAAATAAAAAGTGTGAATTCTGCGCTAGTCACTCAGTATTTCAGTTCCCCTAGGAGTCAGCCATGCCTGGATTCCCCGAGGTGGGAATGCCTGTGTGCACACAGGGTTTGGCTCACTCACATTAGTTTTATACTCTCCTGGCCCGGCTGGCTGCTGCCACACCTGAGTCAGCTGCAGCTGCGTAAAGCACGTGGCTGCAGAACACTGTGTTTGAGCTGGGGTGACTGTTCTAGAGACCTTCTTTATTTCTGGGTTGAAAAACAAAACAAAAAGCCCCAAAAGAAACCCCCCAAACCAAATTTATTTTTTCATTTATATTTTTTCAAAAACACAACCAATTATGCTGGTGAAACAAGTCCCCTAATTCCATAGGCCCAGAGAGCAAGCTACACTTGATGAGCATTCCTCATAAAACAGGAGAAATTAATAAGTGTTTTACAGTTGACAGGACAATCTCACACTCCTGAAACTGCGCAGTTGTTTAACTGGTTCCCAATGTATAGCAGAGCACCCCCATCACGCAAGGAAGCATCCCAGAAGCACATAGAACCCCCGGAGAAGACAAGGGGAAAAATTCCTTTTTGCATTCACCAACCCATGAGAAAGAAGCAGGCAACATCCCTGTACCTTCAGATGCTCTACTTTTGAGGTCTAGTAAGAGTTTACAAAGAACCAGTATCTGTGGAACCTAATCTGACAAGCACTCATTTCCAGAGGGTGAGTTCCCACACAACTGTTACCATAAATGAAAGTAAATTAGGAAGTTCTTTCTTTGGCCAGTTGTTCATAAATCCAGCTAAGGACCCAGTACAAGTCACAGCCTTTGCTCACAGAAAGTACCAGATGCTCAGTGACAGAAACGGCAGGAAGAGTTCAAAGCAGATTTTTTTTTCTTTAATCTGTTTGTGTAGGTCTCCCTCTTATCAAAGGTAACTTTCTTTTTCAAGATAACCCTCTCTCATCACAGAATAGTACTATTGCACGATCTGCTAGAAAAGCTAAAAGGCACGGCAAAATACTACAGCGGTTCAACGACAGAAAACTTTGAGAACTACAAATTATATACACAGAGATACAGCTATCATGTATATATTTGCATATATATATATAAACATTCAAAATGGCAAAGTTTCTTGTAAGTTTTCCCTCGAAGGGGAGAGGCAGACCACAAGGAATGCAAAATGTTTGATCTACCAATCCAATCCTTGACTCAAGGCAGCATCTGCCTTGCTGCTACTCTTCATGTCAAAAGAAAAACCAGCAATGCTCTGGTAAGAAGTAGCAGGTGTGAAGCTCAAATTCACACCGTTGTAAAGAACACCACAACAGTAAGGTGTGAGTAGCCAGGGTGGCCTGTGCTGCTGCAGAGGAAGAGGATGTCAGCGTTCCTGCCTGATGGAGCTCATACAAGCAGGGAAGGGTTTCTGCAGCAGGCATAGGAGCTGGACTCAAACCATGGTGCCTCTCACTGCTCCAAGTAGATCCATAGTGAATAAAGGACTAAAACGCCACTGTTTTTTCTGCTAAGGCCACACATGCTCCAGAAGCCACAT